>JACCHV010000003.1:2506250-5012500 GCA_018907245.1 Eupristina koningsbergeri | reverse complement strand
TTTCCATTATTTAATCTATAATTCCTTTTTACATAAATTTTTGAAGTTTTCTCCTTTCTTTCTATATTTTTCATCAATGTGATTTTTTTTTCTCTTCGTACCTACACAAAACTTTATGAGAATGTATCCGCATGTGCATCTTTTTACCGTTGCATTTTTTATTTCTTCTTAACGGATATTTTGTTCAAAACTTTCAAGTATCCATCTACTTCATTACAACTAGCTTAACGGTATAAATCATATTCCATTTATTTTCTATTCTCATTTCATAGATATTACACATGGAACTTTTATATAAATATATGAAGACATCTAATAAAATATATGTAATTTTTATTTCCGCCGATACATTTATATTGATAGAATTATTAGTATTTTTACAAAAGTTAAACTAATAGACATTCTTTTATTATCAATTACAAACATATGAAAAAATGATTGGCAAATTATAAAAATATCTGTAGTATCTTATTTTTCAAAATTAGTTGAAAACATTACCCATTAATTTTTATAAATAATATGAATTCGAAAATGAATGTTTTTTAAATTTATTGTTATGAATTAAAGCTAATATGATTAATATAATAATAAAAATGGGTGGATTGAAAATAATAAAATAATGAATAAAACTCATTTTTAATTTAATTGATTAAAAAATTTATAAAAAATATTAATAATTTTATTTAATAAAAAATTTGTACCTCCGTAGCGTAATCACATTGTTGTCAGATTTTTAGCGAATTAAAAAAAAAATCTTATGACATTTGTTTGCAATATTAAAATGACATCAAAATATTAGTTTTTACTTATTTCATTATAATTTTATGTGACGATTTCCTGAATTTTTCTTCCCTCTGTAAATTGTTCTATTTCAGTTTTTTCAAATATTTTTTAAAATAAAATACAAAAATCAACAATTTCTAATTCTTAAGCAGCGAAATATTTCAATTTTATTTATTTTATAATTTTAATTTTCAATATCATTTTAAAAATAATGAAATAAAAAATAAAAAATTAAAAATAAAGAATTATTCATGGAATATAATGTGATAATTAAAAAAATCAAATTTGCAATAATTTTAATAATTTTAATAATAAAATTTATAATTTAAAATGATACTGAAAGAGATAGAAAACTTTATTATTGGTTGTATTATATATTCTAGTAGTATTGGTAACAAATTATTATGTTTTTTTAAGTATGAATAAAAAAAGTTTTAAACTTAAAATAGATTATCAATTATATTATGCATAAAAAAAAATATTATGAATTTAATTATGTTTCAAAATTTTATTTACCATAATTAATTAGAAATACTATTGATATAATTTCAATTATACTAAAATTTATATTATTTTTTTTCAAAGATTAAAGCGATAAAGAATTCATACGATTAAAAAATTTCTAAATCATTAAATTCATAATAAATAAATTATATTATTTATAAATTGGATAATAAATGAATTAATAAAAATTAAAAGTTAATAATAAAATATTACATTTTTTATTATCACATTTTTTTTAATTGATAAATATTTTCTATATAAATAATATTCAAAAAAAAAAAAAAATTAAAGTCTTCCATAAAATTTTGTTTTTTTCAATTCATAATTAACATTAAGATTATATTATATTATTTATAAATATATTACGAAAATTAATTGTTCCTTAATTAGAATATGTTTGTCATTATTAAATAGATAAAAAATGAGATTCAAACATATTACGTAAAATTTGTTTTTTCTTTTAAATTTATCTATCATAAGTATTTTTAAATATTATGGTATCAATACAAATATGTATATATCAGACTTATATTATTTTATTTTTATTAGTTAGTTTTGGCTTTCATATTAATTTTAATTTTATAAGAAATTTATGAATTATATATTTTATAAAATGTGTATAAAAAATAAAATGAAGAATATTTTATTCATATATATAATATTTTGCTTAAATAAAAAAAAAATTAAGATTAGGTTTCGAAACTATTTTTATTTTCAGTTAAATAATTCAAATATTCTTTAATTGTTTTTGGAAATCAATAAATAAAAATATACTAAGTATAAATTATATAAAATGAATATGGATTTATGTAACAAAATTTGTTTTGAAATCCGAATTAATTTTTGATGAATTTAAAATAAGATCAAAACCTGAAACAATATTTTTTTTCAATCAAAAATCAAAAATATTACTTTTTGTACTATAGAGATATGAGAATTTTATAATAATAATTTTCCTCCAATTAATAGTCAAATCATTTCTAATAATTTTTTATTGAAAACACAGAATACAATAATAATTTATACTAATTTCTATCACGTTTTGAATAAAAAGTTACTTTTTTATTCATTTGTTAATTTTAATTGGATAAGTTGAAAGAAATTATAAATCAAGAATTTTTTTAATACATAAAAATATATTAAGATTTGATAATAAATACTAAAAGATTATAGCCAAAAAACTATACAAGAAATATTTATTTTAATAAAATCTGTTATTTTATGTATTGAAAATAATATACTGCAACTTATAAAATATCAAATGATATTTAATTCAAATCATTGATATGTTTAAATACTTTATATCAGTATTGCATTTATAATTTATTAGTATTTCTAAGTATTTAAACAAATATTTATGCAATATTATTTTTAATTTATTTTGCCACTCAGAAAGGCATGCATTACGAATATATTACTGTTTCATCATTTGCATAAATTTCTATAATGCATCATTTAATTTGATTAAATTTTTATATCAGAGCTATAATAGTATACTTATTTATCATATTTTAATTAGTTATTTAAAAGTTAGTTACTTTTCATGAGATATGAATACAAATATGACTATATAGTAAAAACTTAAAAATATATGTTTATAATTACAATGTACGTTATTTTGTTTATTTTATTTTTATCAGCGATAAATAAGTTTAAAAATTTTACAAATAAAGATTATTTTAAACTCACCTAAATAAATCGATTTATGATAGAACACACCTGAAAATCACGCACTCGCGGGCTCTAAAAATGAATAAAACAATCTAGCTGGGATTATAAAATAAAATCTATTTTTAAAATAAATGACAAATGAAAAATTTAAACGACTAATTAATTAAATAATTATAAAAAATGAATGAATAATAAAAAAGAAATAAAGGATTCTCGGATAAGGTTGCCCTGGGCTCGCAAACGATAAAGTCGCAGGTAAACGTGTAATATTCGAAGCGCACGGCTCACTGAGTCAATGCTCATGGTCGTCGAATACACGGGGCCCGAACGTCATGGGGCCCCGTTAGTCGGCGGCACCAACGCCGGTGTCCATGGCCGCGGAGGTTCCCGAGATCAAAATCGCCTACCCGGTTTGTGAGGGTTCAACAACCTTGGAGCTTCGTTGAGTCTCTATTCGCCTCTTCATGTCCGTTATCACGCGTGCACTGGCTCACCTAGAGGCTATACGGACTTTTCGGAAATGCTGCTAATCACCCAAACATGTAACTTGAAGTTTGACATTTGTTTAAATATTTATTATTATTTACTAACAGTTTATTTAATTTATAAAAAAACTATTATATTCCGTAATTCAAGATATACCACGTTTCTATTGTTATTATGCAAACGTATTTTCTAAATATACTAAATAACAGTTTTCGGTACCTTTCGAGGCTTTCAATGGTTTCATTAAATTATAAAAATACAATAATATTTTATAATGTATAATTTACAAGAATTGTGTAATTAGTTTTATATTTGATTTGATTATTTCACCTTAAAATCCCTAAATGAGGGCTGTGTGTATTATCATTCATGTTTTCAAAATTTTTAATTCTCTTTATTTTTTATTTGTGCAGAAAGTTCTGTATATGCCGAAGATTTCATAGCAAATAATTCAATTTTAAAACACATTAATTTATATGCTCAAAGAATTTCCAGCACTGCTTGTTGACAATACTATCACACGCATTAAACATGGGAAAAATTCTCTTCAATACAACATATTTTAGCCATTAATCTAAATATTTAACCATAAAATTTTTTTGAATTAACATTTTCTGAGAATAAAACTTCTAAAGTATATCCGCGAAGCACTCAAGGGGCTACATCAACCAAATCCGCCCATAAAAAGCAGACCACTAACCACAAATGTTGTAGATTATGTATAAAAAATAACATGTGTGAAGCACTTAGTCTACCATGTATAACCTACGCGAGTAAATCCTGTTATACATGAGTGTTCGCTCTTTATTATGCATTTCAGAACTTAATAGCTAATAATTAGATGAAAATTATCTCTTTCCCAAACTACAGTTTTATTAATCTTTACAATAGTAAAAAATTATGCATAAATTTATAATTTTTTTTAATAATACGTACGTAATATAAAATAATGAAAAATTATATTACTCTCAAATGTAGATTTTCAATGAGAAATAAATTAATTATATACTTATTCAATTTTCATTAATTCAAAATTATATTTCATTAAAATATTTCAACATTCCTAAATAATAAAAAAAATTTTATATCTGCCATATCTGAAATATTCACTGTATTTCGATAAAATAATAAAATAAATAATGATACTACTTGTAATCATAATACTATATACTCAAATATTATTACATTGTTAAATATATAAAACAAAACAAAAATTAATAATTTTCAGATATTCTACTATTTATGTTAATTCCTTACACTAATTAATAATAGATGAAATAAAAATAAATAATAAAAATGATCCTTCTTGAGTATAAAATGCTTCAATTTTTTTATGCTTATTTTAACAAGGAATTTTGCTTTAAACCCAAGTGTCTCAAAAACTAATTATAAAACGTAATTTTTATTTTTAATGATAAAATTTGTTAAATTCACATAGTTTAATGGCTCTTACATTAATACATAATACTGCATAGAATTTTCTGTTCCACTGTATACAATTAGGCAATTTTTTTTACTATAGGCTTAAAAACGTAATAATTCACAAATAAATCACAAGTTTCATTTATTATTAAATTAAAATTAAATATATAATTTATATATTTAAAGTAATGTTCGTCTAACAATTGTTTTTTTTTTTAAATAATTATATTGAATATTTTAATATCGAGGTTTCTATTATTTATTTTATACATAATTATTTATGTGTGTATGATTGATTATTTTTTCTTTTTTTTTTTTTGATGCTTACATTTCTTGACAAGAATTCGTAATGGCTTTTTAAATAAAAATAATTTTATCTTATTAAGTCGATAATGGTTAAAGTATGAGTGCGATAATCTAGCATGTTTACCTAGAACATGAGAAGATTTCATATCTCTTTTCATAGCGACATTATAATAGGTATTCATTATCTATCAATGCATAAAAAAACAATATGATCGCCCTAACAATAAGCAGGTCTTTCAAGAAACCGTTTTCTTATTGTTCTCATTTTGTTTTCCTACGTGCAAAAAAAAATTAAATAAAACAATATTATTTACAGACATATATGTGTTAGAATTTAATTTGCATTTTTTCCAAGTGATACATGCCAAATATAAATATATATATATAAATATAAATATGATACGTAAAATATAAAATAATATCAAATTAATACTTAAATAATTTCTTTGTGTTTCTTTACAAGCGTATAAAACTAAACTGTTCTATAAGTACTTCAGTAGACTGAACTTTCTCATGAAATTTTTTTCTCATCCTGAACAAATAACAATTTCAAGAATAAAAATCTCTCAGAAGCGGTATATAAGACAAAAATAATATAAGATCAATTTAGTAGCAATATTTGTATACGACATAAAAACACCAAATACTTTTCTGAAAAGTTTTTTTTAAATAAGGTACGTATGTGATATAATAATAAAAAAGTAATTTGTTACTCCAACACTTTAAGACGATAAATCAGATGAACGAAGCACCATTGCTTTAAAAAACTATTTAAAAAATTGTACACTAGACTTAATGACTATTTTATAAAATTGTTTATTACCTACACCATTACCTCGTATATCTAAATGTAGAAACGCATTGAACTTTCGCCAGAATCCTATACCTCAATACTGATTTCCGCAATCAATAATATTAGATTAATAATACTTAAAAATTTACATCGTGTTTCTTTCAACATAAAAGATAAAAATGGTTAGCTTTCATTAATAATTTCAATAGGTATTTCTAAAGTAACGTTTTATTTTATTTTATTTAAATGTTATTCAAATATATTCTATAAAATATTGTGTAGCTTTTTAAATTTTATTGTTCTTTACTCACCTTATATTTTTAACAAAGCATGTTAAAAATAATTTTATTTATCTACCTTCTATTTATTTTACCTTCTTAGATAAATTTTAATTTTTTTTTATTTACAAAATAGTATTTCATTTAAACTCTTGATCAATAAAACAAATTTAAATTTTTTACATTTGTAAAATATACATTGTGACATTAAATATATTATACGAAAATTTTTAGTAAATTTGTGGATATATAATATGATATATAATGAAAAATTTCTTTATATTATGAGTAAATTTTTCATGATTTAAATTTAACACTTTAATTATATATCATTGTTTATTTGAGATATGTAAAATATATATAGCACGTTAAATTTATTTTTCTACTGTTTAAATTAATTCAAAACAACAAGAAAAATAAAAAGTTATTTTAAATACTTTTTACTCGATCTTTGTACTGCTATTCAACGAATGAGCCTTCGTATTTTTTTCTTTCGTTCGAGTACAAGAATGAATGATGCTGCAGTAAAAAGTAACTGTTCTTATAATTCAATAGATAATCTGGTATTCTTATTTAACAATCTCAATCGTATTTTTTAGTTTTTTTAACGTAAAGTGCATTACTTTTATATATTTTGTGCTAGTCTCATATACCTCATATATCATTTGATAATTTAAAAACCATAATTATTTTTAACGCAAAGTTACATTATACTATATGAACATATCATTTTAACACTTTTAGTTGGAATAACCATTTAAATCAATCATTTTGAAGAATTAATACTTAATATGATATTTTAATATGATAAATAAGTTAATATTATATTTTATCTTTGTGTCAAAAATAAAACAAATAAAATACTTTTTTAATTTAGAGTTTTTAATAATACGAGCTTGATTTGAAATCGGTTTTATGAACTATTATAACTTTATACAAATATTCAACATGTTCTTACTTGATATGGAAAAAATAGAAAAAGAAGTAATGTCTGTTCGAATTTAAAAAAAAAATTCATACTAATGTAAATTGACAAATTCATTTCAAAACAGTATAAAGGAAGTTAATAAATACTTAAAAATTAATTTATTCGAATAGTTATATATAAATTTAAAACAGTTTTTAGTTAATTATTTTAAAAATACAATTGGTAGATCAGTTTCAGATTATTCAAAATAAAAATAGAACAAAATTTTTAACAGTGATATTAAACATCTAGTATCCAACCTGATTCTAATTTGACGCGACTATTTATCGCAGCGATTTCATTTGGAAAATGTGCGGGGGAGTTTTTCCTATCTCTCCTTTTTTGGTTTTTCTTTCGAGATCATTTAGAGTAGCTGGATTTGTCTTCACACGAAGCATGTTTTTCATAATTGCAATACGGCGCGATGGAGCGTTTAGAGTGGCAAACGGTTTAATTTTGTGTGTAGCTTGATAAAATTTGGTAGAGGCTTTTAAATGTTAAAAAAGTCTAACGAAAAATGTTTGCGTAAATCGATTTTAGAAACATGACACAGGGCTTTCAAAGAAGGCTGGAATGAGGTTGCCAACGAACTCCGTCCTGAATGTACAATTCAGCCCGATTCAATTCTAACATCGAGCTTCTGTAAAAAATTTTGAGTTTAAACCTTCATTTAAGTATTAAGGGTAATCGATGATATTCTAAATTCATTAGCATTTACATACAACTGTATGCAACTGTTACCCTTAAAAACCGTTTTTTAACATTTAAAATCTCCACAATATTCTGACCAATCCTTGAACACAATTGCACTGAATTAACTATTCCGCCAGTAGGTCTATCGACTAGTGGAACAGCTACAAAATTCAATAATACGCATCGTGTGAAAACAAACCCTGCCACCGCTACTGATCTCTAAAGAAAAACAAGAAAAGGAAAAGATAGAAAAAACTTCCCTGCGCATTTTCCAATCGATCAGAAATCGCTGCGATAAATAGCCGCGTCAAACATATCAGTCTGAATACTCTTATAACACAACGCGTATATTATTGTAGAGTAATCTCATTTTAGTTGTAAATTAATAAATATCTTATGCTTATATTACTATATACTTCTATAAATTAGTACACATATTATTGTACATTAATAATAATTCAATTTTTAAGGCCGATTTAACAAAAAAACATTTAATTACTTGTTTAGAAATAGTAAAACTAAAGTAATATTAAAGTTGTATAAAAACTTGTAAATATTTAATTAATCTAATTTATGATTACAATAAAATATATATTTAAACAATATATATAAATATTATTCAAATAACATTATAAATATGTTTTATATATAAAATACATGTACAAATATCTTATATTGCATAAATACCTTTTTTTCAAAATAAAAATCTATATATAATGAATTAAATATTAAATCATTACTAAAGATTTATAGTTCGGCTATTCGTGGTTTAGTATCTATAAATTAAATATAAATTATATATATATATATATATACACGATTAAAAATAATAAATATAGTATAAATTAGTATGTGATCATAATAAAAAAAAATAAAAAAATAAATAAAAACGGATTGGATTGCGCGTCATAACACTGCATCACTACAGCTTTTACTCGTATGTGGCACGTAGCGGAACTTGGGCTGTTTAGCTGTATGTACATACCCACAAAAAAGGATGAGCGCGAGCATACGAACTAATAATGTAGATAAATAACATTACTATAACTTTCATCTTTCGTTTTTTTCTTGTCTATCGAACTTTTATTTTCCTTTAAATGTGACCATTTATACATGAGTTCAATAAAATATCTGCGATTAATGTGTGTTAATTGTTTATTAAATTTTTTCGCTATCATACTTATAAATTCACCTAAACCAGATTTAGAAATTAATAAGATCAATTAAGTTTATTTATCCGATTTTTAAATATTTTAATGTTAATATAATTCATATTTCATAAATTTTCGAGACATACGGTTATAAATAAGCAATAATGTAGAATTTTAATAACAAGTAAAAAATTTGATATTCACCAGTAACTGTACTTCTAAAATTATCTGTTTGATGGCAAATCAGTATTATAAAACTATATTGCGGTTTGAAAAATGGTATAGGGTTAATAAGACTTTATGTAGAAAATACATGTATTTTTATTCTTAATTGTGTAAAGTATATATTTTTCAGATATAAATTTTTTCGATAATATTTTTTAAACTCCTCATTTCATACAATTTATATTTAAATTTCGTCTATAACATTTGGTGCTGTTAATATATAGAAAATTATATTTGTAGCTTAACATAAATGTTTTTTCTTTGTATATATGCATTATTTGAAAATTTTCTTTGGAAATTAAGGAGCCAAATCATACTTTTATTATTTTTTTTTATTTTTAATATTAGTAAATAAATACACCTTAAATATTATTTTTATCTCTATTCTTATTTTTATTAACTCAAATAAAGAAATAAAATTCAATTTTTTTTCATCAATTTACAGATACATGTCATTATCACAATTTTTCGTTAATAAATATATTGGTATTTTACATATTGTACCGATTAAATCTATCATTAATATCATATAAAAATCGATTTTATATACTACATTTTTGTTTATAACTTTTCTTAAAATATTTTTTCCAATATTTTATTTTTCTATTTTTTTCTTAATTTTTATTATCATAAAATTTTTTCTTAAGGGTATTAATGCAACAATTGATTAATAAATTCTTTTATTTACAATGTGTTATGAATTACAGTAGTTAATTATTTTGGTTAATTTTTGGGTTTTAATTGAAAAATTCTCTCTTTCTCTCTGTATATTTATTCACAATAAGTAAATTACATCAATTATGAAAAAAGTTTCGCCACATTGAAATTCTCACTTATTTTTCACTTACTTGGCGTTAATTTATACTATTTCCCAATCTTACTGTACTACGTTCCAAAATTTCTTTTTTCTTTACTATTTCTAATTGAAACCCAATCACCTTTTTTTCATTTTTACTAATTATGTTATTGATATTAAAGATTATTTCATATTTTTTATAGTTATTTCTTCTGATCAATCCTAAATATATATTACAGATCATCAATCACAGGCGTACTTAACTTCTTTTTATAAAAATCTTTGTATAGTTTTTTCAATCCCTTCACATAATTAACAATTTTTTCTCAAAGTAGAATGCAACCATGATTATACTTTTTCCTAAAACTAATGTTTCACAATATTTCATAATATAGACCTGCTTCTTTACTATCATTTCTATTTTCATTTAAGCTACAATGAACACATAAGTATTATATATGAACAAAATTCCATCTATAACAACATTTTTATCCATTAATATAATATGAAATAAACCAAGCTCATAATATTGTAATTGCTTTTGATGATCACCAATTGATAATCCTCCCAGTTTTATGGATAAACATAAATTTCCATTTTACTGTAGTTTTTAACTGTAGATTATAAAAAGCATGTGTATCCATTAAATCACACTTCTACGTAAACTTCATTCAATGAGCTGTTATAGTTTCACATTACAAATATAAATGCCTAACAAATATATTTATTAAAAACATTCTTAGAAAAAATACCCTCCATATTTAAATTGTGAAAAAATTATTCTTTTTAAATAATTATCTACTACATCTGGTGACGTTTAAGAACGTCACCTCAAAAAAAAAAAAAAATAACCACCCGAAGTATCGTAGAGTTCACAATTAATATACAAACTTTGACACCGCATGACCAACGTGCGATAGTAAATAAGTTTCTGTAGTAAATAAAGTATTTATATGTTTGAAAATTAAAATTAAAATATTTTTATAATAACCAATATATGTATTAATAATTTAAAAAATTTTAATAAAGGTCTAGATAAGGACGATAGCCAAAATCGTCGAAACGTTCACACTATAATAAAATAAGTTTTATTTTTAATCTTGTTCATAAAAAGAATAATTTTTTCACAATTTAAATATGGAGGGTGTTTTTTTGAGAATCTTTTTGATATTCACGATCACCTATCGAAAAAAGACCATTCTTCCGACAACTAGAGATTTTTTTATCATCTCATATATATTTATTCTAAGTTACATAAAGACCTAAAATCAGCTAAATCTAATAAAACGTCACCAACACATAAACTATTTCTTAATTATATCTATAATCCCTTCTTGAGAAAACCTCTTTACGTTATTAAAATTAAAATGTGTTACAAAATTATAAATATATTTTTAAGCTTATTTATTTTTAAATTTAAATTGTATTAAAAAGATTTTCACCATTATTTTTCATAATTTGAAGCTGTATTATAAGAATTATAATGTAAACTTAAAGTAAATTATAACATTTGCAATTTTTATTTATTGACGATATTTAACAATAAAAAAAATTCTTTTTTTAAAGAAACGACTTTTATCAATAATAAAATATTTTTTTATATATACTACAAAATATAATTAAACAGCAAATATTTTTCTTTCTAATATAAAGAATAAATGAATCTCTTAGTTCATTTATAATCTTAGCATTTTGAATGATGAATATCTCATAAGAATATTTTCTGATATCTATTTATAATACAATCAATTAATTTATAAAGCATATTTAATAATAACATATAAAATAATTTAAAACTTATAAATATTCAAATTATTAAAATCACAAAATATCATGAATTTTATATTATACTTGATTACAACAAGAGAAATTCTGTAAAATTCTCAATATATATATTTCTTAACAATAAATCACAGAGACCTGATATTGATATATTGATACATATGCAATACTATTTAAAATTTTTATTATCATAATTTTTATTAAAATATTTATATCAAAATTAATTTATTTAACAAAAATAAAATTTCTAAATAAATCATTTCTAAATAAATCATTTATATATTTATAGTTTTTTAAATTATATATTTATTTTAATTTTTTTGAATTGCTTATAAAATTCATAAATTAAGAAAGTAATTAAAAGAAAATACAATCATTTAATCATTTTTATTAGTCTGAAAATATGAAATGTATAGTATTATTCTATTAAATAAATAAACAGTAAAGTCGATCAATAAAAGAAAATATGATCTTATTGCAACTTGAAAAAACATTATTTTTCGATAATCCATAAAGTATAGTTTATATAAAAATTTATTATAATCAACATAACTCTCATTTTTCATTCAAAATAAATATTTTGTAAAATTACTCCACATTCTATTTTTAACGATTGTAACGGAAAAATAACATAAAATTCAAAATAGCTTCATCCCTTTAATACTTAATGAAAAATGCAATAACATTTTTCGATGTACTCATTTAAGACAATTTACTCATAAAAAATTACTAGGAAATTAACGGTAAGAATTGCCTACTTTCATTAAAAATTACCTATTTCATCTTCGTACAGAGTAGAACCTAGTAAAATATCTGAAATTTATATATTTATTAGAACCAAGTAATTTCGATAAACAAGTATCTTTATAAGTTTATAAGTTGGTTTTTTTGTAAAGTAGTAACAGCAAAAACACATTTTATCACTAATTTTATCACTAATTGAGCATTGAAGTTCCAATATTATAGGGCCTATTTTGCTTTTATCACTAATTCATTAATAATTATATATTAATTAAATAAAATAAATTCAATATTAATAAAAAAAATAAAAATTTTTAAAAATTTAAATTAAGTATTTACTGATCAAAAAATTTATAAACCTTTAATAATATTTACATTTGAAAAAATACCACAATTATAACATTCGATTTACTGTACACGTGCATGTATTCAGTTTCTTATATTACTGTATAATATTAAAAATGTCTTTGAAATTTTTTTCGGCCTTTTTACATTTTTCTTTTTAAATCAACGTAATTTTGCTGTAAATAAAATTTGTGGTTTTATATGTACAGTATAAAATCTTTTTTAATTTTTATCTACTTATCTTTATTTTAAATATATTAAAAATTTACCAATTTTTACTACAAAATTAAATATTTATGTTAATGTACAATAAGAATATTTAAAATTATAATAATATTTATTTCAGATGTAAAAATCTATATAAACATATAATTTTATTCAAAATATCAATATGTGATCAACACAATTTAATCACAATCAAGAATTTGTTTCCAATCCTATCCTCACATTGACCCCAATTCCTCATATTTAATATTATACTTTAAACGAGTATGCAGTCCAATTACATACGATCTATTTGTCGACACCATAAAACTTGTTACTATTGCCAAGAATGCTTTTATACACCACGTTATTCATATAACAAAATCAAGAGAAATGGAGTTTATTATCCTTTAAGCAATTATAATAATTTTACTTACTAATTTACTTGCACAACTATCGCATCGTGTTAAATATATTTTTATAAAATTTTAATATATTAGTAGTTATGTATGTAGTTAATATACAATTAAATTTTCTAAACTTTCCTTTATGTAAATACGTAGTCAATATTAATGTAACTAATAGATTAACATTAAATTGATAAAATAGTATAAAAAATAAATTATTAATGTTAATTATTACATATATAAACTTGTGTTTTCGATTTTGAATTTTACTTTGTAGAATTTTTAATATAAGTCATTACACCAATTTTACTTTATTTCTTTCTTTTTGGATAAGATTCGGTGTTTCAAAAATGATTAAAATTTTACAATATTATGTAAATAACATAAAAAAAATATTTTTAAAGAATTTTGATTTCTTACCCATTTTAGTAGCTGTATTTACTTTGAATGTTTAATAAATGTTCTGTAATTTTTGTTGAAAATACAGTTTTAAGTTACTCAATTTCAAAGCTTCTAAAAATTTTAGCAACTTGTTTGTTTGTATTCGATATTTCCTGAAATAGATTGACTTTTCAGAAAATTTTATAAAATCTAAGCATTTTATAAAATAATTGATGCAACAATATAAAAAATTAAATAATATTTTTATAATTGTATTTAATTCAAATTTAAGGTTAATTATTTACATTTTTTAATATATACATAATTAATGTAAAAATTTTATATTTAATTATTTTATTATATATTTTAATTTTTTAATTAGAATCAAATCTTAATTACATATTACAAATATATTATTTAAAATGTAATAAACTATAAAAGAATTTTTATAAATATTCTATAAATTTATTAGTTTTATTTATATAACGTAAATAATATATATATATATATAAGATAATGTATATATAAATGTATTAATTTTACATAGCATTTAACATAAATTTTTATATTAAATTATTGATTCACGATTATTTACCTAAAATAAGAGTTTTTTTTACTAATACGATTAAGCTCTAACTAATTTAAGGTTTACTTTAATGTAAATATTATCTTTTAAATTCGATTTATAAATATTTAATAATATATTAATTTTTACAGGTAAAATACTAATATTGAAAAATTAACAATGTTTATAAATAAATTTCATTATAAAAACAAAATTAAATTAGCAATTAGGAACTAATTTTTATCTTAATTTATTAATAATTTCTATACAGTAAATAAACTACCCAAGCGTAAATACCAATATAAATATATATACCTAGGAAAGATCTAAGAATTTTGTTCTAATTAAATATTAAATTAAAATAAATTTTGTGTTTATATTGATTCAAAAAAAAATGTTTGCAAATTTTAATATTTCTAGATTTATTTTAATTATAGCTTGTGAGATCAATTTATATATTTATATATAACAAAATATATTATGAATTTTAAATTACTCATCAATTTATCATATTATAATAAATTTTAATTATAACCATATATTATATTAATTTAGATACAATTTAAATAATGAATTTTCTATAAATAGGTATAAGGAATATACCTATACACTATAAAATAATTTGTCCTTTGCATTTAATATAAAATTAAAACAAAAATACATTTTAAAATTAATTTAATTATTTTATTTTATTTAATTAAAAAATAATAAAAAATAAAGGCAATAAAATAATAGCGAATAGAAAAAATTTGTTCATATTAATCTGCTAGAAAAGCTATGTATACTTCAGGATGTTATACTTAAAAAAAATATAATTTTTACAAGTAAAAGTCACTTTCTTATTAGTATAAATCTTATATCTGAAAAATCTGTAGTAGACAATTTTAATTGAACTTAATTTTAATTTCTACATGTTTTATTTAAAAAATATTGTTATAATAAACTTAAAATAGTTAATTATAATTTTTATTTTTATAAATTTTCAGCGTTTTTTATTTTTTATAAATATAATTGTTTATAAAGCTGAAATTTTTTTTAAATGTAATAATATATTTAGATTTCATAATTTAATTTATTTACGAAATAAATATAATTTTTTGTCAAACTAATTAAAATCATTTCGCCTTTAATTTTGTAATAATTTCTCCATTAATTTAATATCTGTTGGTGCTTTAATTATATTTTCTGTGTGTGTTTTGTTTTTAATTGTACATTAATTTTATTGTAATAAAATTGATAAACTTATAAGATTTTTCTTTTGTGTAAGATAGTGCATGAATTTTTTAATCGTCATAAATAGCACATTCATAAACTTTTCTCTTAAATAATGTCTGAAATTAAGTTGATAATTACGTCTTTTAAATACAAAATTCTAGTTTTTATTCATTTGTATCTACATTTTATCAATAATACCTTTTACTTTTAAAATACTTTTTATTTTAGAGTTATTTTTCATTTATTTAGGACCGTTTAAATTATGAGTTTAATTTAGTACAAATGAATAATATTTAGTTTAAAAGGTATAGTAATTAATTGCGCGTAATTAAGTGTGCAATCATAATATCATTATTTTACATTGGTTTTCTTGAGTAAAAAACATTTTTTTAAAATATTATTATTATTTTTATTATATTTGTTATTATTTTTCATAAAAATGACAAGAATTATCGGGATTGTAATTTAAATAATTTACGAGTGAAAATCCGTCACTCTTTTTTAAAAGCTAAATTTTGTCTTACATTATAAGTAATATAATATAATACTAAATATAATATAACTTACTTTATATACTTTACATACTATCACAATAGAGTGCAAAAGATTCTAGTAAAATTATCTTCTTTTTAGTCCAGTGCTTCCTGGATATCAATGAGATCCAGTCGAGAAGTCCTCTCACTTATGCTTACGCTAATCCATCGAGATCCGGTTAGCATGTGTCCTAGCCACGAGGAGCTTAGACTAGAACTGAGGCTGCATCTCGAGAAGAGAGCACGCCCCCAATGTGGTTGCCGCTTCTTTGAGATTTGTTCGTGATACTTGCCTCTCTAGCGGTTTCCCGCCATATAATATAGTGGGGATTTCAATGGCTCGATTTCTTATTTCGCACTTTACCCAGTTATTCTGTTTCTTTTCGCTTTTGTTTTCAACGCCATTTTTTTTCTCGTGCTTCCCACGTGCCCGCTATCATAACAAAATGAGAAAAATTGTGCTAAAGCCTTTCTTGTTAATCACTTTAACGTGAATCGACAGTTTAAGTTAGTTGATGTTAAATTGTTTTACATGGCAGTGACAAGTATTTTGGGAATTCAGTTGAATCATTTTTTAGGTGTATAATTGCACTGTTAAAACTGTCTCCAAAGAAGATTTCAACAATTTTTACAATCAAGGGATTTCGGTCATAAAGGCGCAGGCAGGTTCATATTTATTTTCAAGTTCATTGCGCATTTAACCGAATTTTCATCTGTTTTAAATGTATCGTAACTAATTCACATAATGTTCAAATAGCAATTAAATAGGATTCTATTTTAGCAATTGACTTCAAAACTCTAAATAATACTAAAAATGATATTTAGTGTTATAAACCGTTTAACAAATTAAATAAACAAAAAATATGTAATTAATATATCGGCAATGTAAATGTTTGAACTTTTAATTGCAAAATATATCAGTCCCAAAACAATAAATATTATTATTCGTACATTATATAGCTATCTAACATCTAAAAAATATTTTCATTAAAATGAATTACTTAAATATAGACGTATAAACTCATTTTCATTTGTTAGGAATATTTATAATAATTTAGGCTTATATCATATTAAATACACATTTTTTTCTTTTTTTTTAATAATTATTTGAATAATAATATATTATTATAATTCTAAAGTAAATATTTAACGAAATATTGGATGATTTTATTTTCCGTACATTTTTTTTTTTATTCTAAACTTTATTGCAGTCACAAAACCTGTGTTGGATCTTGGCGCAAGAACCAATTGGTTTCCACTTAATTTAATCAAGCTGTATAATCTAATTGAGATTTATTAAGAAAATACACTAAGATAATTGGGACTCTTAGATTATTAATAAGTCATTAATAAGTTAACGCATATAATATATTATAAGGTAAGCGTTAAGATCTATAAAACAATTTATGCATATATATGAGGATTCACTAAAAGAAATTAATTCTACTGCGTTCCACAAGTTATAGTATTCATTTTCCATATTATTTTTAATTAAAACTTGATAAATTTGTAAATGAAATAGAGTACAATTACCTAAAAGTTTTCCCATGGATTGCATAAGTGTGGCACCTAATCTTATTCTCATCTATCTATATAATTGTCTACACACGAATTAACTTAAAAATAAAGCATATTTTATAAAGACTCTTAAATTTTAATTCAAAATTTATAATTAATTAATTATTATTAAATTTTTTAAATAAGTTTTTTTTAAACAATCACTAGTTATGTAGGTTTTGGTTTTATAGTGACTTAAATTAAATGTTTTAATTATTCGTGTATAACGAAATATGTATTTAAAAAAGCTTGATATTCATTTATGAAACTTTGCACAAATAGTTTTTATTTATATACGAAATATAAAATAATAATAATTAATTAAACTAAAAAAACTTATAGAAAATTTTAAATTAAATTTAAAAAATAATATCACTGAAATCTATAATATACCTTTACAAGAATAATTTTTTCTTACTAACTTTTATTAAAATTTGCATATATACTTAAGTTATATATTGAAAAACATTTATTAAGAGTTTTTAAGATCATTTACACCGAATTTTTGAACAAATCTGAACACATCTTGAAATATTTATAAGTGTCGATAAATATTAGATAATTAGGTTACATCGTTTTAAGAAAGTTAAAATGCTTTGATGTACTGAAATGAATTTAAATATGAGTATTTCAATATTAAGTGTGGATGAAATGTATTTATTTTTTAATTTATTTGAAGTTTGCCTTTTGCAAACTGCAATGGTTAGTGATGCTTTCACATTATATGGTTTAGATTTTTTTCTTTTTACTGTCATATTTATAGATATTATTGTTAAATCAATACCTACGGGAAAGATTTACTCTGAATTACAATAATTAGCTGTCAATTGGTTAATAATATCAGTTAATTTGCATTGATATTCTACTATTAGAGTGGTATATTATTTTATTAGAAGGAGAAATAACATTTTATTTAATTTACATTTTTAAAAATTTTTTACTTGATCTAATATTTAAAAATTTCTATAATCGCAGAATAATTTTCCATCCAAGTCAAAAACAATAAAAAAAAAACAAGTGAAACGTATATTATCTAGCTATAATATCGTACACTAATGAAAGATAAGAAATTTTCTCCAACGTTTAATAATGGTCCAATCTAATGTATTAAATATTTATTTATGTGTCTGAACTGCTAAAAGAGATCCAAGAATCGATTGGCTAATATTTGAACTAACATTTGTCGTGAAATATATTTAGAAGACTGAAACATTGGTGTTGCATAAACCGATTAATTGACAAATGGAAAAATTAAAACTTAATTAAAATGATACTTTAACAATTAAAAAGGACATGATTTCTACATTAAATAATAATAGATAACGAAACATGAATCTTTTTTGAGAATCAAAAATATAATTATTTCATCACTTATTCACGGTAGCTCATTAACTCTAATAAAAAATCGTTTTACAATCACACAAATTGTTGGTATTTTACTTGTTACGTTGTAATAAATATTTGCTTAGTCAAAACTTATTCTGAACATATTACATGACTTCGTGTGGGAATGCCTAACATACAGAATCTACTAAAGGTAATTTAACAAATGTAAAAATGCATTCAAAAAGTCTTCTTTGATAAAAGAGTTAACATTATAAATTTTTTAGTAAGCAATACTGTTATTAGATTAGAATATAATGGACTATTTAAGGTTTTCGAGACATTAGATGAACTAAATGTAAAAATGTCACTTTGAAAAAGAAAAGTACGAATTTTATATGTAAATCTATTGACGAGAATGAGACTAATACATCTGGAAGGCCTTACAGCAGATAAAGATGCATCATGTGAACAAGAAAATTGATGCCGAGGAAGGTCACTTTCACCATAAATGGCTTGGAAGTCTGCATCCATTGCGCAGAGTTCAAATAAAACATCTAAACCATGATAAACAATGAAGCAAATAAAACATACATTGACAAAATAATTTTCCTGTACTACAGCTGTAAGTCTTTTTATTAAATTAGGCAACGCAATGCGTAAATCTGGTCACAAATTCGCGCGAATACACTTCGTACTGCGATCCTTGATTTCGCAATCAGAGCTATGACAAGCGTCGAAACATTAATTGGAAGATGGACACCTTCCTCCAATAAGATAATCCTCTAGTTCAAGCCAACGGACGTGCAAATTATTCATGCACACGAATAATATTGTCAGCGGGAAATTTTAACCTACGCTAATCCTTTCTTAGAACCTATGCCAATCCTGATCTTGCTCCGGTCCAGACTCGGGCCTACATCGTGATCCACATGAAAAAGAGCAGGTCACAAACGGAATAAAAACACTTTAGCAGCCGTGTTTAAGGAGATTGCGCTGTCATTGTTCCTAAGATACACCTGCATCCTCTCCCCCTTAATCCACTGAACGTTCCCGATCGTTAGCCTCCATTGTACGCTCTTTACAATAACTGATTTTTGCTTGCCGGCATTAACTCGCGTGAAAAATCAAACTAATCAACAGTAACTGCCAAATGCATCGGTTGCAATTACACTTATATCTGCCAAATTTGACTTGTATCAATTTGCCCGTCGCACGAGAATCTCTTTAAAAGTTTCTTGTGCAAAAATTGCACTACTTAAGATTTATTTTTGTTTTATTGTCTCGCGAAAAAATAAAAATTTTTAAATCATCATCATGTAAGATACATAATTAATTGTGCTACAATTATATTTTTTAAAACTATTAAAAAATCTAAAATCCTCTGGTACAATGAATTAATAATAATTTTATAAATTTTCGCATAACATTAGTATTACTCGAAACTTATATTCCGATCAAGTTAAAATTTTATGTAAATAAAGTGTTTATTAATTACTTTAATATCCCACAACTAGAATTCTAAATATTAAACAATTATAAAGTTATAAATTTTTTAATTAATTTACAAATTTTCTGGTTTTCGGAAAATTATGCCGCTTCTAATTTTCCAAACGATTTATCTAAAAATGAATTTTTATTAAAATTGTTAATAAAAAAAAACTCTGAATATTATAAAAGGTACTTTAGAAAATGTAATGAATGTATAATTCATTATCTATTATAAAAACAGTAATAACCTAAAATTAAATAAAATGATTAATTATTGTGAGTGATTGAATATTTAAAAGAAAATATGTAAATTTTAATAGTTATGTATTATAATAAAATTTATTTAATTACTTACAGATGATATTATTGTTTTGTTGCTGGTATTATTTATAATTATATTTTTCAACTTATTGTTGACAATCTGTCAACATGAGGCTCATCGGCTCTATATCACTTGAACATAAACGGATGTCTTGATGATATAGGAGGCGCTGATACTCATGAAATAGAGAGAGACAACAATAGGCGCGAAAATGTATTGTATATATGTTTATGGAATTAATGCATGTATAAGGTAGTGTGAGTGATGTAAAATTGCATAAATGTGCCGCCGTGATATTGCCGATAATTACAGATTATATAATTATCGGCAGAGAAATATTTTTTTGTTTTTGATTTTAATTTAATACTGTGATTGATTAGCCAATCACAGTAAGGTATTTTGAAGTCGAAGAGAAGAAGGACTATATTTATTAATTAACCAATTATGAATTTTCTATTTGGCGTAAAGTTAAAAAGGAAAATTTATAATTGGTGAAAATTAAAGTAGGGATAGGACGAAGTGGGATTTTTCAGTTATAGAAAAATCTCATGATTCATTAGATAATTGTATTTTGTTGAATAAAGATATATTAATATTATATATTTATCAATATTATTGAAAATATTTATTGTTGGTGTGAATATATTAAAATTAATATTATTTCATTAGAAGTGAATATATATATAGTTGAAAGTGCAGTGTTGGAAATTTGTTTATATTTGATATATAAATAAATTTATTAAATATTAATTTACATTGATATATTCAATTGATAATAAACCAATTTGGAGATAATTTATATTTATTTTATTGGAAGTAAGTAAATATTAATCGATTATATTAGCAACAATAAAATAGAAGAAGGAGAAAGAATTATCTAACTAATAATATAAATATTATATAAAATAGAATTATATCTAATAATATTTCTAAATATTTCTACAAATAAAGGGTAAGAATTTATATTATCTTTTATAATTTATTGATTTTATATTTTTATTAATATTTATTTCAAATTCAATAAATGTATAAAATATTAGTGAAAGTGACCGGTAGTGAATGATATAATTATTTTAATAATTATATTTATATTTAAAATATATTTAAAATTTGTAACGGTATCCCCTCTGAGCATAGTGATAGGTAGTGAAAATTAAATATAATTTGTAGCATTTAGAGTTTAAAATAATAATTAAATTTAACGTAACAAAAATAAGAATCTACTAATATTTTTACGAAATTTGATATGCATTACTGGCTGCTTTTTTATGGCCTGAAAAGTGCTTTATTGTTTAGTCTAGTAATAAAAATAATAGTTCAATATTGCGAATATATTTGTAAAACAAATTTATTCTGGAATTTCTTCAGTATTATACATACACATTTACAAGTTATAATTTATGATAATTTAAAACTTATCCATATATAAATTGATAAAATTATATAATTTTATTTATTAAACTTAAAATAAATGAAATCAATTAAAAGCAAGAATTATATCATTTTCCTGCATCGCTAAGCGTGTAAGTGAATGTAAATAAAACTAAATTTTTGACATTAAATCATTGTTTATATTTAATTATATATTAAACTCCTATAATCTATATAGTATACATATATATATATATATATATATATATATATAAAACCTACTTTTTATGTAATTTTTTTAAGGTGCTAACGAGGTGGCAAATTAAACTTGGATGTTCTTTTTTAAAATTAATTTTGTTGATTTTATTTTTTACTATACACGATTAATCTTCAATAAAATTCCTAAGAACTAGCTAACGTTCATCCATTCATGGTCTTTCCAAAAGTATCGAGTTTTTATTTTTTTAAAGCCACTATTGGTTGTAGCGATTTCATTGAGGTTAGAAAATATGGAGTGGAGTTTTTTTTCTATTTGGCTTTTTTTTATTCTTCGATTATTAGAAGCGGCAGGATTTGAATTCGAGCTAAGGATATTTTAAGTTTTATAACACAGCGCGATGGACCACCTAGTATAATAACGCTATGCGGTTAAATTTTGATTTTCGTTTTGATAAAAATATTGTGGAGATTTTTAATGTTAACGAACGTTTTTAAGAGTACTGTAAGCATGTGTTGATAAATTCAAAGTGTCATCAATAATCCTAATTCTAAAATAACAGTTTGAACTCAAAATTTTGTGCACACATCGTTAGAATTGATTTGGGCAGTTTTTAGGTGCTGAGAACGGGAATAATCGGTGACTTTCTTGAAACCCTTAGGTGATTTTTATAATTACAATTTACACATAATTTTATCTTTAAAGACTTTCTTTAACATTTAAACATATTATAACATATTAAGCCACAAACAAATTTTTAAAGTATGTCCATTATGCCGTGTCATAAATCTGAAAATATACTTCACACGAAGCAAAATCCTTCCGATTCTAATTATCGAAAAAACAAAAAAGAAAAGAGACAAATAGAAAAAATTCTCCCTTATATTTTAAGACCTCTTTCATATCACTACAGCCAATAGTGGCTTCAAAAAAAAAAAAAAAAAAAAACTCGATAGTTTATAGACAAACCAAGGTATACATTATTTATTACACATTATATTATACGAATATAACATTTATAAAAAATATATATTAACAAAACCAGCGTTTCTTATCCGAGAAGCCGGAAAACGTTACGTTCCAACTATATGTAATTTTATTTCATAAATATATTAAAAATCCGATATAAAAAAATATATATTAGCTTTATCTTTACTAATAAACTTTATTAAAGCCCAAGGGAGATCATTGAATAGACTCAACCATCATCTTGTTAATTGTTAATAGGAGTTTGCATTTTTTTAATAAAATTATTATATTTTTTGTTTCATAGTAAACAAGGTATCTCAACACTAATATATACATACAATGATATATTTTCATGTAATTTACTCATTAGTTAATTTATGTTTTATTTCTTTATTTGCTACCATATAAACATATAACATATAAACATGGTATTCATTATTATAATTATTTAAAACAATTACTGTGTGTAAAATGCTTCGAGTGAAATTTATCTTATCGAATGTTACGACATACCTAAAAGATTGATTATATTATATATAAATTATAAAAGTAACCATAAAATAAAATAATATTTACAGTGCTATTTTAATATATCGTATAAATATGAATTTGTATGTGCGGTTGTATTTGGTGCTTGAATATTACGAAACTATATAACAAATTAGCGATTCCGTTGCCCACAAATAAGACAATTACTTATAATTAATCTTTAATTTTTTGGAAATTGTAATTTACGTTAATGGTAAACGCATCAAAAAAATACTTTAGATTTAAATAAATACAGACTTTATAATGTATTTGTACCTTGACTCACTTTATTTACATGTAATTATATTATACCAACATGAATATTACAGCTGTACAATTGTTAAAAATGACAAATAACAAATTTTTTTTTCATAATATATGTAAAATACATAGTTGTTCAAATTTTATCAACTTTAATTTATTTTATTTTAATCTTTTTTTGTAACGATTATCTTACATAAAACTAGAAAAAAACTAAAATTCATTTATTTATTTTGAAAAATTTTATTCATTTATTTTTTTAACGAATATAACAATCTTAGTATTTTTCCTGTTCATTGTTCATAATAATTGGATAAAAAAATCTTGAATTAAAATTTTTACAACGATTTACGAAAATGAGTACAAAATGTTACTGAAGAATTTATTTTTATAAAAACTATCTAAATCAATGTATATTTACAAACTACTCATTTATCTAAATTAATTATTTATAAAATCTTTATAACAATTTATTATTACAAATATAAATTTACTTAATTGATCTTTATTGGTTTAAAGTAATTATATGTAAGAAAACAATTGTCACAAAATAAATTTTTGAAATGCTAACGATAATAAAAATATAAAAAATATTTATAACTCATTTTTTATATTAATTTACGAATTAAATAAGTATTTATTATAATGAAAATATAAGAAATTTTTTACAATATATATAAAATAATCTCAATATATTATAAATTAAAAACTAAAAACTTTAAAAAATAGTTGATTTTTCTAACTGTATTCATGTAATAAAATTTTTTCTTTTATGTTATAAGAATCCTATGGAATTATTTATAAATTTCTTATCATTATTCTTTGATCTATTACTTTTAATTTTTCTTTATTATCTGCTTTAGTCTTATATATATATTTATTTATCGTTGAAGTTTTAATTATATTACATTTTTAAGATGTGCAATGTATATTTTCACACAATAAAATGTGGTGTAGACTTTTTTAAAACTTAATCTTCAATAATATAATAAAATAACGAAATGTATTATATATTTTTCGAATTAAAAACAGATATTTTTAATTTTTCTTTTATTTATATTATTACCGAATTTAAAGAAAATACTTATAAAATAATTTTTGTAGAAAACCGAGTACACATCACTTGTACACAGAATAACATAACATGTAATTCATGACAACATTCAGTTCTGATATTACATACATATGCGTATATTTAATATTCATGTTCTAATTTTATTTTTTATTTTCATTATTATTGGTTAAATTCTTTTGAGAACATGTTTTCACTAAAAATTAGTTTCTATGCTCCTCAGTTAAAAAAGTTATCAGTCTTTGTTAACAATTTAATAATAATTGGTATATCAAACATTTTTCATTTTTTTTTCTTTTGTTTTCTAATGAAAAGTTTTTCATTGGTTTTTTTCTTCTAACTTACTAAAATTAAATTTAATAAAATTATTTCTTAAAATTAAAGTAAAAATTTATGATTTTTCTAAAATTTTATCATAATCAGTTCTTAAACTTATAATTATTAAATTTTTTATTTCTATTATGAAATGAAATAAAAATTAAACAAATAACTTTATTCATTTGTGTACTCTTATGCTTCAAAAATCATAAAAAATTTTTTATCCACAATTTTATTTTTAATCAATTAATTTAAAAATAATTAATGGACTTATATAAAACATATTAATCTGTATATTAACCAATAATTATTTGAAATTACATTTGTAAAAGTATAATTTTTCATATAATATTCATAAATTATTCTTAGTCTGTTATTTATTCACTTTTACTGCTACATACGTAAAAATTATATTATGCAATAAATTTATATACACCAAATTTATTTATAAATTGTTTTTATTTTATTTGAAACCATCAAATTTTCGATACCATTTGCTAAATGCTTTTAAATATTTAAAAATGCAAAAATAGTTTTAAACCATGAAACAATGATTGTGTATTTATTTTATAGAATTATATTTTTCATCTATTTTACATTTAGCATGTATAATTTAATAATACTATATGTATTAGTTTTTTTATAAAAAATAATAACTAATACATATATCGCTATCAGTAATAATAACCAGTTATTTTTTTATTTAAATTTAGTATTTATTTTATAATCAATGAATTATCAAATTACTAGTATATTTTTTATTAAAGTTCAAATTAATCAAGAAATTTTATTTCAATATATTCAGTAAATATTTATGAAAGCTTATTATTAACTGAGAAATAATATTGATATTTTAATGTAAAATACAAAATTAAAGTTTGAAATCGAGAGTCATTATTATGTGTAAAAACTGGATATTTATACTATTAAACATCAGACAAATTTTTTAAATATTTCTGGAACATGAATTTAGTTACTTTAATTATTACAGAACCAATTATTTTATTTACTACCATATTTAATACTATACATATTTACTTATACTTTTTATTCTGTGTCCATAAATTATATTTATAAAAATTTCGAAAATTTCGTGTAACATTTGTATTGCCTTCCTATTAAATCAGTAAATTTAATATTTTTATGTAAGAGAATATTCATATTTTTTTATTATTATACTTGAAACATATAAAATTTTGTTTTGTTCAGTAAATTTTATTACAAAATTTTTTTAATACAATGATATAAAAAATAATATAATTTAATGTCAAATTAGGATATTAAACAAAACAAAAAAATATCCATATGTAGAAAATTTGTAAATTTGCGTATCTATTTGGTGCATATTTCACCTATATTTAGAAACAGGTACGCGTAATTTAGAGTATTAAAAAAAAAAAATTATGTCGAAAAAATAAAAAGATTTCAATTAAAAGAAAAATTAAAAAAATAAAAATGTTAATATTTAAATAAAATGAATTATTGTAATTAATTTTAATATAATTGTACATAAAAAAAATTTTTATGTATGAAATTTAACATAAAGTTATAAAACAAATTTTTTAAATGAAAAATGAAAGGATGAAGAGTACAAAGAATGAAAACTTTTAATACTTAAAAAGCTAAAAAGTAATCAACATTTACGCTTCTGTTTACATATTATTTATGGTATTCTGAAAGCCTTCTGCTAAAAAACACAAGCATATTATTAGAATTATTTATTTTACAGATCATCAACTTTTTTTGTTTAATAATTATGGTAACAGTATGTAAAATATGTCATACATACATATTTGATATCAAAATATGTTATCAATTTTTAAAAAATAAAACAAACTGTAATTATTTATTGTCATTTAATATTAATCTATTACATTGAAATTAAATTAAAAAATTATTTCTAATAATTAAAAAATATATTTAAATAGTGTGAATAATTTTAATATAAAAAAAGTTAACGATCTTCGAATATATTATTATTTATAAACCCTTTCGTTATTCTATTTTATGTAGATTTTAGAGAATCGTACAATACAATTGTAGTAAACCATTTTCATTTTTCACTTACTCAATTTGTTTTTACCTGTGAATTACACAATATTTTATAAAATAGACACGTTACATACTTTTAGGCATCGGATGACGCACTACGACTAGAAATAATGTTTGTGTAAACGTCCTTCTTCCTCTTAACTGACTTAAATAAAATTTTCTTGTAATCATTTCATATTTTTGTTTATATATTTCCGTAAAATAATGATATTTAGTATCGAAATTCTATGATTAAAAAATGTTCTTATTCATACAGCTATTAAAATATACGAATAGGATTTTTATTTTACGCTATAACTAGTGGCTCGTCATCAGAAAAACCTCGAATCACAGGACTATCTTCCTCTTCTATTAAAAAAAATGTTATTATTAGTATTTATATTACAACATTTTTAATTGGTATATTTAAAATTAATGATATTAAATAAAATAAAAATTAATAAAATTAAACATTTTAAAATAATATTTATGTTTATAATGTCTTTTTATTAATTAGTTTATGAAAAATCATTATAAAAATATAATTTTTTATAAATAATTCAGCAATAAAAGAAATATTCATGGAAAATAAACATGAGTTTAATTTAAAAAATATATATATACATTCCGTGTTTAAAATTTTTATACAATTTAAAATATAATAGATATTGCTAAAAATTTAAATGTAAATAGATGTATTATTACTATTTTTTATAACATTAAAACTCACCTAAACCAGCATCGGCAGTACCCGGAAATGTCGCTTGACCTCGCCTTGTATCGTAATGACTGTTAGCAAATTGTGTAAAACTATTAGATAATCTACGATGCCGTATAACAAAGTATGTAAGTGCAGCACCTAAGGCTATCACAAGAAGGCAGATTGGTATAGCAAGAGAAAGAATGCTCGAAGCATTCATTGGAGCTGGCCATGCTACAACTGAAAAAAAATGATGATATATATATATATATATATATAATTCTTGTCTTAATATTTTTTTAAATGACTAAAATTAACTTCCATAGTTACATATGTATAAAGATATGCATGATAATTAACTAAGATCTTTTTTTACAGTATTTTTTTATCATCAAGCTTTTACAAATTTAACTTTTATTATTTAAATTTTTTAATTACATGTCTGATTATGGACGAAAAAAACACCATTAAAACATTATGCAACTATAATTTGCTTTTTTTAATTAAAAAAAATTATTTTTAGTTCTGAAAAATTATCTATCTTATTGATTGAAATAAATCAATATATAATTTAAAATTATATTTACTTGATACATCAATTTGAATAATTTTATTATAAATTTATTGTGTACTAAATAGTTGTATGTAAAAAATATTATAAAATAACTTTGAAATAGTTATCATAAATTATAGCTTGATATATGTATATTATTACTAGAATTTCATAAACTGTCCATTTCTTCAAAATAAAATAGTAAATTTCGTAAAAGTAAACAGTTTACTAACATCGAGGTTGCTGTGTACTGAAGACCTCACTTTGCAAACTTTTATATCCCTCTTCGGTGACCAATCTCACTGCAAATGAATAAATTGTATCTGTTTTGGCATTCTGATAAATATATGGTGGTTGTTTTGCTTTGAAAATCATTGCTGTACTTTCATTAATTGTTCTTTCACCTTCATTTACTAATATCTCATAATAATAATCGGTGGTTTTAGAAATGCTTTCAGGTAATTGATGTTCCTGCCAATATATCACATAACTACCATCTTCATACATTACACTAAGTTGATGAGGTGGAAGAATAGGTGGAGCAATATAAATGACCGATTGACTCGAAATCGCATCTTCCACGTCAGTAGTTAAACTTATATTATAACGCCCACCATATTTTACACTTCGAAATGGATGCTTGAGAATAGTTTCATTTGTTGGAGGTAGAGTGAAGACCGAAGTCTTGTTAAGTGTCAATTCAGTAACAGTTAACTAGAAAATAAATTAATGACATATTAAAGATTGTAAGCTTAAAATATTTTAAATTATATATTATTACAAAAACTATTTATGCAACCATTACAAATTTCTTTATTAATAGTTATTTTAACAACTTAAATTGTTAAATTATTATTTTGAATTTATAATTTTAATCAATATTTTATATTTTCTGTTTAAAACAGTTAAATTTACTTTATATAATTTTCTACTAATTTTAACTATGATTATGATTAATCAATATATTAATCAGATTATTAACTTTGTGATACATTTTATAATTAAAGTTAATTCCTTTAAATTAAAGAATAAAAATTGTTTTTATATAAAATATTTGTTAAAAATATCATTATATTATTAATTAATTAAGAAAAAATTCTTATCATTTTTTTGTGTTTAATAATATATAAAACGTACATCATAAAATTTTTTAAACATATTGTTTAATAATAATTCTCTTATTTTTTATTATTACTATTTTATATTATTTTTTAATTCTGCCAATAAGAAAAAATTTCAATTTGGAATTTTTTTTACCGTGTAACCTATTCGTTCATCTATAATTGGACAACTTGAACTCCATGTTACTGTCATTGTATCTGCTTTTTCAGCTCTGCTGACTCTGAGTCTTTTAGGAGGTGCTTTAGCATTAAAATGCGTTCTAACAGTTACTGGTTGACTTAAAGGTCCTGCGCCATATTCTCCTCTTACACCAACCGCAAAAAGATATGACTCACATGCTTCAAGATCACGTATCGTAGCGGTCAAATTAGTTGTTATTAATTTAGGAGCTAAAATTTTAATGAACAATTAATATGAAAAATAAAATATTTCATTAAAATATGTATTAAATGTGATTATCTTTTTAAAAAAATATATATATATATATATATATATATATCAATTATTCTTCAGTTAACGTTATTTTTATTACTAAAATAATATAGTTATATGTAGAATTATATTTAAAATAAAATTATGAATACGTATTAATAAAATTTATAGTGTTTCTATATATAAATACAATTTTTGAACGATTTTTCTCCCTTTTTTATATATTTTTTATATATACATAGTATGTGTAACTTTAATTAAATGATATTTTAATATATAAAGACAACCATACTTTAATTTTCCAATTATAAAGTACAATTTTTTCTTTCGACAGTAAACAGCTATTTTTTTCCATGTAGAAAATAACTAAAACTTTCCGATATATTATTTATTACTTCATTTTATTATTTATAATTAACCTTATTATTATCATTCTCATAATTATTTTATAATAATATTAAAAATAGTCATTTAAAAAAATTCATTTAATCATTGCATAAGAAAGCTTATCCTTTACAATTATAATTTAAATTTATGTAAAACATACAAGTGACCCTTGGAATAAAAAGTTTTACGAGATATGGTGCATTTATTATTTCTGTTGCAGGTTTTATTATTTTATTATATTTTATTATATAAATTAGTTTTTACTTTATGTAAAAAATATGAAGTCATAATTCATTTAATTTACTAATAATATAAATTATTTAATTTTTTTTATATAAAATAATTTCTTCAACCCAAAGAAAAAAAATTTTGATATTAAGTCTTTCAAAAGCTAGACATGGTGCCAATTTATTATGTTTGAAGATGCTATTTGTCGTAGCGATTTGGTAGAGACCTTAAAATAAGAGTGGGAGTATTTTTTTTATTTGTACCTTTTTTTTTATCATTAGAAGCGGAAAAATTTGTCTTCTCGCAAAGGATGTTCTTCAGTTTTGTAATACGGTGCGATAGAGCAAATGCTGAACAGATTTATACATTTAAAATTTGTTTGTGGCCTGATAAAATACTTAAATGTTAAAAAAGTCTTGCAAGAATATAATTTCATGTAAATCGTAATTAAAAAAATCGTATAAGGTTTTTAAGGTCACAAATGAACCTGGTCCTCAACACCCAAATACTGCTTGAACCGATTTTAACATCCAACGTGTACACAAAATTTTAAGTTCAAGCCGTCATTTAAATATCAGGATAATCGATGATACTAAATTTATTTACACATCCATACAGTTATCTTAAACTTTTTTAACAATTAGCATTTTTTAAAAATTTCCCGTGTTTATTTTCAAGTCGTCCACCAGATTTTATAGCACAATTTCATATCACTAGGCGGCCCATCAAGCCGTGTGCAAGATTGAAAAACATGCTTAGCGCAAAGTAAAATCCTGCTGTTCCTAATGATCGAAAAAAAACTCCCCCGCACATTTTAAGGCCTCTCTGAAATCGCTACGACCAATAGCGACTTAAAAAATAATTGGTATAATATAAATAAATTGGTTTTACTTTTTAAACATACCATGTATGACTTTTAATATTTTTTAAAGGTTTTTAATAACATAATGTATGAAATTCATGCAAACTAAGGCATTTTTAAACTCATTTGGTCGAGATATTTCGTAACATCTAACATACTGTTATGGCCCGAGCCGAAACGATTTTTTTAATATATATATATATAAATATATCTTTATTATTTTTAGCTTTATTTCCGTTCTCGTTTTTTTTTATTCAAAATATAAGACTGAAATGAATTTAGAATTTATTTTAAAGAACATATTCTGTAAAAACGCACTCCTAAGCATGAGTAATCCAAATGACTAATAAAATTTTTTGTCAAACCTCGTAATGAGCACGTTCCATGACCAATATACAAACCATATATATATAGGTCAAATGCATTCAAAAGATGTAAACCAGACATGAGCTCTATGAGAACTTACGCAGGTCAAAAAGAGTCATGATCTCTACGCATGAGAAGGCGATAAGAGTGCACTTAGGACCGGAGCGGAAAATCTAACATCTTGCAGATGTGAAGACCGATCATGCACCGAACAAAGTAAAAGCTGAAAAGCGTAAACCGGAAATTTTACTAAATCAAAACAACACAGTTCATGAACCTCAAAAATTAAAATGTACAAAATCGATCACAAACATTTTCTCCCAAATCAATAGATTATTAACTAATAAACTAACCATCAGTAACCAACAACCTAATTATTAAACAAATGATTTATTAACAATTAATTATTATAAACAAATTAATTGTCATAAACAAATAATCAATTTTTACTAACCATTTTAACCATTACTAACCAATATTATCACTAACAAATTATTAATTAACAATTTATTAACTAACAAATTATTATAAACAATTTATTACTTAAACAATGATGTAACTAAAAAAATTTTACCTTTTACAAATAAATATCAAGAAAAAAAATAAAATTGTTTAAACAAATTGTTAATTAACAAATTATTGTTATTAACAATTTATTGTCAATGTGTAAAATCAAAGAACTGCTCATATCAGGTTAATAATCTGAAATTAAATGGATAAGAAATTTTTAGTTGACAAAGTAATCAAATTGTTATTTAATACCCTAACGAATTAATTAACTATTAATATACCGACCACGGATCATCGAAATGTCAAGCTACAAAATTGTTAAACAAACTGGCTTATTAAGAGAAGTTATAAATTAGATTATCAAAACGAACACGTAAGCGTACCAATACCTCTTTCATAAACTAGAAGCGACCTTATGATTGGGCAACTTCAAATAATTAAAAATTAAATCTAGGGAAGGAATTAAGTACGACAAATAAGATTCTTTGTATATAAAAATAACCAAATGTCAAGGGTTATAAAAAGGGCTCGAATCCCGACAGCATTAGCATTCAGCTTCGGAAAATTCACCGATCTTAAAAGTTTCATGCTCAAAAAGCATTTTTCATCGCGAGTACAGATATTATTTGTAAAACACAAAACTTGTATTTCGAGATCCATCTCATTGGCGAATCTGGGTTTCATTCCAATCCAATTTGCAGATGTACAACATTGAAATCATCATTGATAAGTAAGACCATTAAAATGTATTTTTTATTAAAATTATTGTTTATTATTATTTATTTATTCATCCAAAAATATTATCTGCTCGTGTTCATTTATTTTCATTTTCACAAAGGTAATTTCGCGAGATCTGTATACTCCTTCCCAGGAGCTAGTGCGCGCAAGTGTAGGCTCAAATTGGAGAAATCACCGTCGTTACGACTAATCGTTGAACGAGCTAGTGCGGTAAAATGTAGGCTCAAACGCGTCAACGTAAAAATAAAGTCATGCGCGTCGAATATTAAGTTCTTTTCTAGATCAAGAATTCGAAAGAATTTAATAAATGTTACGGACGTAACAATACTATCCTAATTAGCACCTATACATTTTCACCTCTCCTAAACTAATATTGTTAGAACAAAATTTCCAACAGATCAGAAGATAAAAACAAAAGTCTTAAAGCAACAAAACAAAATGTAGAGATAAATTTTTGAGAATAGTTTTTTTTATAATTCATAACTTCACATAGAATAAGATGACTGCATGAAAAAATAATTGATATATTTACCTATAAATTTTGTTTTCGAAACAATTTTTTTTTCATTGAAAAAAACGAATGCTCATATTTTAAAAATATAATACGTATAATATTTTGTATATAGCATATATTATGAATATTATAATAAAAATTTGAATCAATAAAAAATATGCGTACCTTTATAAAGATCAAGCATGTTGAGTGCATAATGTACAGCATATTGCCATTTTATTTTCCTGCTTCCTTTAGGCGGATCCCAACTTAATTTCACAGTTGTACCATGTGACTTCAATAAATGTGGTTCAAACATTGTCATTGACGGTAGCGGGTGATCTTTTGTCATTCCAGAAATAGTAGCCGCTTTACCAACATAGTTTTTTTTTGTTGCTCCTACTTCAAAGATGTATCTTGTTCCAGGCGCTAAATTATCTACAATATATGTGTTTGATTTGGTATTTCGACTTTCAAGGGTTGGATAAGAAGGTTGACCACGAGGGGTTATAATATAACCATCAGCAGAATTAATTTTTTTCCAATTAAGAGTAACTGAATGATTGGTCTTATCAATGACTTTTAAATCTTCAATGTTATCGATATTAGCAGAACCATCAAAAGTAATTGTTGCAACATTTGAAGAAACGGATTCATGTTCCTTATTTTTGGCAATAACCCAAAATGAATAGTTTTTACCTAAAAAATTATATTTTTGTAAAAACCGTTTTGTAAAAATTATTTTAATATTTATATATATATATATATTAATAAGTATGTATGTCAAAAGTGATAAATCTGTATCAAATATTTAATTATGCATAATTTCGCAAAAAAATAATTAAATTAAATTTTTATTGCAAAATACAAAGATGGATGTATTTTGTATATTATATGTGTAACATTTGTTTCTCAAAGTATAGTTAAATAATTTGATTAAGGATCAATGTAATATAATAGTTTTTAAATTGTTGTAAATCATCAATAAAACAGAGTCCTGTAGAAGACAGCGAAAGTTGATCGAAACGTTGCCGAAAAACATCAATTAAAAAATGTGTTTTATTCACAACTACACCCACAAGGAACTTTTCACATTCAATATATTTACATGGAGGGTGTTACTCAAAATTCTATAACTCAAATTATGAAATATGATCATAGTAATAATAGTTTGTATATTCAATAAAGTATTTACGACACATCATACTTTTAATTTTTTTCTTCTATTTATACATGCAATAAACAAAGTAATATTTTTTATTAATTTTATAGGGATATATTTATATTTCAACTGTTACTTTAAATTTATATTAACAAATCTTTAATAATTCTATTTAACTCACGATTAATTTTGTAACGAGACGACTTCTTCGCCCTTCACCCGTGAAGGGAAGAGTCGAACGCTCGTCGAAAAACTTAAAAAAAATCAACGCCGGGAAAAGCAGCAGCCGGTTTTTTTTGAGGGTTTGACTGCTTGCAAAAATTTGAAAAAGTACGGAATCGTGACAATCTCGGATGTTGTTTTGCCACGTAATAGTAAACAACGGAGGCAGAAAACATTTAGTGTTACCACGGAATCCAGAACAACAGGTCAAACGAAAAGGATGGTGCAGTCGAGACCGAGGTCAGAGGGATTCTGCCCCTGAGACGAGCTCTCCGAGGTGCGATATGACCTCGGTTTCTCGACACTCGAGTGCACGCATGTTGATGTTTAATTGGCCGCGAAATGGTAGTTCGCGCAGAACAATGCGGGAACTTGCGACAGACTTACCCGAGCGGCAGTCATCCCCTTTCCCCGCGCCCTCATGTGGTTCGTCATGTACCAATACATGAGTCAATGTGGTGGACCAAATGTGAGTGAAGCTTCGAGGGGTGTAAGGGACCGTCTCGAAGTTTCTAGCACGTCTCATTGAAATTTAAGTTTTGTTTAATTTTATTCAAGAAATAAATTAATTATTCATGTTTATTATGTAGTCATATTATACATACATGATTTGTCCAAAATGTATCAAATTTTTTTTTCATTTGGCGAATATTGCTCGCAACGATTTGGGAGGGGTCTTTAAATGTAGAAAAAATCTTTTTCTATTTGTACCTTTTTTTTGTTTTTTCGATAATTAGATGCTGCAGGATTTTACTTCGCGCAAAGGGTGTTTTTTGATTTTTTGATACGGTGCGCTGAAGCGATAGGTGGAAAAACACTACGCAAGAATGTTTCATTTAAAGACTATAAAAAAAAGAAAACACTTACCTTTTTTATGAAATATGATTTATTGGTGAACAGTTTGAAATAAAAATTTAATACTCTTCAAAATAATTTCCTCCTGTATCAACTCGTTTACAAAGGCCAGTTTTTCAGGTCTCAAAAGCAATGTGAAACTCCTCAACTTTGATATTTTCGCACAAACTTTTTGCATTTCTAAATTTTTTGCACTACATTGTGCACTGTAGATTGTGTTAAATTCAGTTTTTCCGCAATTGCTCTAACTGTTAATCCGCAGTTTGGCATACAATTATGTTCATAAGCTTCTTGTAACATTTAAAATGTGTCCACACTGTTTTTTTTAAATTGCAAACAAAATTTTATCGCGTAACGCTTTTCTACTAAACGCTTGAACGCGCTGTGTCAAAAAATCGAAAAATACCCTTCACGCGAAGTAAAATCTTGTTATAAAAAAAAGGGACAAAAGGGAAAACTTCCCTCCACATTTGAAGACCTCTTCCAAATCGCTGCGACCAATATTTGCCAAATGAAAAAAATACTCGATATTTCGTGAATAGACCATGTATATATATTTTCAATAAAAACTTTAATATTTAATAGAACATGTATTTATTTTGAATAAATAATAAATTTTCTAAATATATATATATATATATATATATATGTTGGGGAAAAAATTACTAAAAAAATAATTAACAGTGATGATTTGTAAATGAAAAAAATTGCATAATCATATTCGTGAATAAATTATTTACCTGCTTCAAAAGCATCATCTATTATGACAAAAGCCTTCTGTTGAGAATGAATGGGAGCTGGCGGAATCGGTGGTGTCATAAAAACATCATATCCGATAATAAGACCGTTGGGATGCATTGGAGGTTGCCACGAAACTTCAATGCGACTTCCGTTTCTTTGTATAGCAGTGACATTCCAGGGAGGAGTTGAGATTCCTTCTCCGGTCATAACACTTAAATATCTACAATAATATTTAAATAATTTACTTTAGAAGAATTTAAATTAAATTATTTGGATATAGATACAAATTTTTTTTGTGATTAAAAATTTTCATTATTATTTTCATATAACTTAGAATTTTTAAATAAGTTATTCTTGTTTATTTTAAATAAACAATAAATTAATATAACTAATATTATAAAAAATTGCCTACTACTATTAATTGTATTTAAAATTGGATATAAATAAATTTTATATTTATATTCATTACCATTGCTAGATTATTCATATTTTTATTAGGCAATATTTACATCACAAATTATTTTCAAATTTAAATTAATTGATGATATGATGGAATTTTTAAGTTGTAAATTATTATATTAAACGTAGGTCTTAAAGATATAAAATAAATTTTATTTAAACAACATGTAATTTAAATTAATTATTATTAAAAAATTCAATTAATTTTTGAATGTATACTCACCCAAATTAGCGGGCTATGTAATAAATTAATGTATGTATTATTATCAGGAATAATAAATAATATACACATTCTTACAATAAAACAAATCAAAATACGAAATCAACTCTATATAAAATTCAAATAATTCAAATTTTTGGAAAAGAAAATCATTTTATTTTAGAAAAAATATAAAATTGTGTTATGCAACCAATTCCATAAAAGAAATAAAAAAAATTTTTAAATATGCATAAACATATAAAATAATGCTACATGCTTTTTAAAAATACTTAGTAATAATCATAAAATGTTAGCTTATTACTCAAACAAAAAATATTATGAAGAATTTTTTTTTCAATAAAATCTATTGTAGTGGACAGAAAACAGTGGAATTTTTCTATACAAGAGTTTAGAAAACTCGGAACTCGTCCACTTCGCCAAACGGTACCGTATTGAGTTCTTAACATGGGAATAAAATGCACAATCGTTAAATCACCGAAGGTGTCATTCAGGTAGAAAAATGCGGGTGTCCAGTGAAAAGGTAATTCTGTCATGAACTTCATCACGCATGCAAGAGAAGATTGACATCTTGCCGTAGCGTCGTTGTGAACCGAGTTTTATATGTAATTTGTACAGAGAATAAAAATAGAATAAACTCAAAATCCTCGCATCATTATACTCATTCATTTACATAACATATTCCCAAAATATTATATATTGTATATTTTTGTCATTTCAATATAAACAATTATAGAATTAGCTTTTGTTTTAAACTCCCACTATATATTCATATATGTCATATATAAAAAAAAAAATTATTGAAAAACTTTAGAGTATGTTTAATACATAATAGCTAGATTTAATCATTTTTATATTCAACTTATGCATTTATATATTATGTTATATTTTATAAAAATTATCTTTCACGAAAAATTAAATATAGTAAATATTAAATTAAAATTAAAAAATTAAATATATTAAAACCATTTCATAAAAATTAATAGACACATTAATAGAAACTAATTCATATAGCTATGAAAGTTAATGTACATAAAAAATAATCAAGTTTTTTAACATTTATTTTAAATAAAAATTAAATACATATTTAAAAATAAAGGGTGAAAAAAATAATCAAAAAATAAACATAAAGAAAGCTAATATGTTAAAATTTAAGTATAAAGATAAACATAATATGAATATCTTTCCTGTTAACTAAAAAATAATGTAAACATTTTCTTAATCCATGCCTGGATATATAATTTGCTTAATAACAATATTCGAAATCATAATAATATTTCAAAGCAAAGATATAGTAACTTACCTAGCCGGAGGAAAAATCGTCAGCTGATTTTTTAATTTTACATAAACTGTCAAATTGTAACGTGTGTAAGGCTCAAGTTTATTAAATTGATACTCTGTATCCTCAATCCATTTAGTTGCATTGACCCATGTAGCATTATGTTCTGCAAGAGAAATTGATGGCAGAAACTCGAAGGTAACATTATTCGGTATTGGCATCCACCAAAATAAGAATAAACTCGTAGCATTAGTTGATCTCTCGTCTACGCCTATATTAAGTACCTAAAATATAAAGAATTAACAAAGACTAAAATACAAGTTCAAAATTACAATGTAATTAGTTATTGCATGTTCTAAGACATAATCTTTAACGTTGTCACGAAGAAATAGGATGGTAGAAAAATAACGAAAATAGTAGGTGTAATTATATAGACCTGCTGTGTAAAAACGTTCGAAGTTGTGAAATAATTCGAGAAGTAGTCATAAGAAAAAGTGAAAATTTTTTTCTGTCGTTTCACGCTGAGCTGATCCCCATAAGTTCAGTCAATTTTGTGATACCATGATAATATATTTTATCTACAATATTTATTTAATTATTTAAATAATATGATGAATTCATTCATGAAATTTTGCGATTAATCTTCAAATCATTGGTCAGCTTCCATATTGTATTATATTATGTAATTCATAGTTCCTTATGGGTGTAGCTTATTACAATTTATCGTTATATTAAGTCTTTTATTAAAAATAAATTAACATAATTACATTATAAAATTTATACAGGATCCTTATTTACATTATAATATGACAAATTACTTTAATATGGTGTAGAATTTTTAAATATTACACGTAATATTGTCGCATTGTCAAAATTTAAATGTACTGAGAAAAATATTGGCCGTGTATATAATCTCAACTGGACCAATAGTCATTATTGACAATAAAAAATATACATTCAATTTTTTTAAATACACAATTTTTTTTTTCAATACAGTTTGATTAAACGTATATCGTTTATTGTTCTCGCTGTTTAAAATTTACACATTTTTTTAGTTGATAAGAGGTTTTTGATTTTATAAATGTATTGTTACACATATTAACTTTTTTTTGAGTTAATAGATATGTAAGAAGACTACATAATTCTTTAAAAACAGTTATATTTGTTCGTGATTCCGGTTTATATAATTTCGACTGTCGTCTCACCGACGAGAAAAATTCTTTTCAGTGCTGATTTTCACTAGATAAAATCTTAAATTGCACATGCAAAATATGTGCAGATCAGATATGCGCGATTCGGGTAAATCAATGATCCGGGTTATGTTTTTTCTACTTTATAATATTTCAGTCTTTATCGATTATACGCCGACGCAGTTAATCTATTATACTTTATTACACAGTTCCACATACATCGACATATTTAAAATATTTTCGTCCGAAACAGAATGTTTATATAAGATTGTGTTTAACATTTTTTTGTATTTTGTAACTCTACTTATTAAATTAAGTTTCATTTCAGCCATTTATGTTTCATTACAATTTTTACAATTATATATTTTATATAAAATATCCGTAGTATTCAATTTTTCATTTTTATCTTTACTTAATTAAATTACATTATTGAATTTTTTATTTATTATAGGTATATTAAGAATTTTGTATTTTTTGAGTTTATTAATAACTATCTCGAAAAGTTTTTCAATCTTAGTTAAAGAAATTGTTTTGTTCAATTATTTTTTATTGTTAGATAAATTATTGTATTTTCTAGTCTTTTATTGATATGTGTAAGAATGAAAAACTTAGGATAGTTATTTTTTTTTCAATGTTGTCAGAATAAAAAAAGGACAAATTGATCTATCTACAAGATTATATATTATATTTTATTTGGTTAATTAAATTATATAAATTGAAGTTCACAGTTCTATTTGAAATAATTGATTTTTGGTATGGTATTTTTATTCATGATCATGACACAGAATAAGTTTGTAATCATTTACACCCACAAGGAACTTCTAATTTATATAATTTGTTCTTAAAATATTTCTGCATATACTATGAAAAAAAATCAACATTTTATAACTCTTTAATCAAACACTAAATTAAAAATATACATTACTTTTTAGGTATTTAAATATTTAATGTATTCTAACGATTTGTATCATTAAATATAACTATATACATCATTGAAAAACGTGTAATCTTATTTTCTCAATTAAATACTCTTGAAGTACAGATAAAATATTTAAAGGAATTTTGTTTTATTGATTTTAGAAAATCACGGATCTGCATGTACTACAGCAATCCTATTCAATATCGTATCGATATAAATATAAAAATAATATTTTAAGAAATTGTTTAAGTATTCTGCAGTAATATAATTAAAAAGAATACTACTAAATAAATAAAATAAATAAATATAAATTGAGAAATAAGTACTTTAAAAATTATGAAATAAAGATCAATCTATTAGAGATTGATCCAAAGAGTTCAATTATTCTGTATAAATAACAAATAATTTAAAATATATTCTAAAAGCAAATAATCTAAAAAGATTATTCATATCCTACTTTTAAACAATAATAGTCTCTTGACTACTTCATCGTTAAACTTTTACTCATACTTTGTACAATAATTACAGTATTTTATAAATGAATTAAAAAAATTAAATTAATAAAACATAAAGAATATATACACTACAAGTATCTAAAAAAATTAAATAATGAACAAATTTTTTGTTTTCACTTTCTAATTTTATATATTTTTATTATTAAATATTCTAATAATCAATAAACGTAAGCAATATAATATTTTTTATTTTACATACTTTTGCCAAAAATAAGTAGTCCATTTTATTTTGTTTGTAGAACGTTAAACTTTAATATCTGTAGTTAAAGTACAACTTCAAAAATTTATTAATAAAAATGATTTTTTATTTGTTCATTTATTTATTAAACATAAAAACTACACAAATTTTTAATATAATAAATTAGTTTAAAAAATCATAGATTTATAATATTTAATATCCCAATCTAATATAAAAAAAATTTACCAGAATTTAAACATAATTTAAGACAAAATTTTTTGAAAATATAATATTTAAAATACATATTAATCAATTTATTTTTAATAGCATAAATAGATTTATGATTTTTTGTAAAATATTGATTAAAAAATTTTAAAAGTAAAATAATACAATTATAAAACTCATAAAAATTACCTGATAAACTCTTGTATTATTTTTCTCACAATTACTTTCATCGAATCCATCATAACAGTCCTGTTTTCCATTACAATAAGCTGACAGAGGGAAACATCTGGTTTCATCACATGGGAAATAACCTGTATGACAAGAAGTAGTAGGCAAAGGGTTTGAATGATGGTGATCACATCCTCTTTCATCGCTACCATCTGGGCATTCAGGAATTCCATTACACACATTTGTCAGAAATACACAAGATCCGTCGATAAAGCATTTGAACTGATCATCGTTACATCTATAGAAATTAAAACATTTATGGATATTTAAATTAATTAAATTATTATTTTAATTTATTAAAAAACTTTTGAATCGGAATTTTCAATTTTAAATAAATACTTAATTATAAATAATAAAAAAATATTATTATAAAATTATAAATTAAATTACAAATTTTTAATTTGTAAAAATTATATACCAATACTTGTTAAAAATGTACGAGGGAAAGTTTTTTTTTCTATTTGTGTCTTCGTTAGAAGCGACAGAATTTTTCTTCAGGCGAAGCGTGTTCTTGAATTTAATAACACGGTACGATGGATCGACTGTTGTAACAACTTCACAGGATTTGTTTTCGGCTTGATAAAATGCTGTAGATACTTTTAAATGTTAAAAAAGTCTTTAAGGATAAAATTAAGTGGCAATGAGAAAAATCGCATAATGCTTTCAAGAATGTTACTGATGAACCCTGTTCTCAGTACCCAAAAACAGACCGAATCGATTTTAACGCCAAGCGTGTGCACAAAATTTTCAATTCACCGTCATGTAAGTATCAAGACAATCGATGACACTCTAAATTTATCAACACATGCATATAATTACCCTTAAAAAACTTTTTTTCAACATTTAATAATATCTATAGTATTGTTACCAAGTCATAAACTAAAAAATTCTACCGCTTAACGCTATTCCACTTCTCGTTCCATCGCGCAATATTACAAAATTGAAAACACCTTTCGCGTGAATGCATATTTGTACGTGAAGTTTTATCACATTTACTCTTACTATGTGGCACTACGTGGCGCAGTAAAACACGGGCACTTTACAGGTATTAAGGCGAGTTTTTGAAAGTTACTCTTTATCTTAAGGATAGTCCCTGTTGCCGATATCTTCGTCGGGTATCTACCTAGACAAGAGCCAAACCATCACTACTCCGAATATCACCCTGAAAAAACGGGAGTATCTAGCCTATTCGAGATTAGTCCTCCCTAGTTATGACGAGGGTGGTAGGATACGTTATGATCTGGTCAACCGGGAGGGTTTGGGACTGCTTTGAACCCCATCACCTCGTGAAACTTAGCTTGACAAATTTGTCTACGGGTAAAGGACGCAAAAGTAAACTGAAACTTGATTCTGAATGCAGGTCTATAATTCAGTCTAGAAAAGGTAATCGCTTTCTGAGAGTAGTTCTGAGAATGGGAGAATCCGAGTCCAAGCGTTGTTACCCCACTGAACATAGATCGGGGACATTTGATAAAGAGAAGGACGAGACTTTTTCCTCCGAGAGATCTGCTAAAAACGCAAGCCACGACTGTCACAAACAACCTGAAGTAAGTCCGTAAAAGGGCCTAGTTCAAGTTGCTCCGCACAAATTCAAGCGATTATTATGAAGACGACACTCGCACACCAAGCGGTAGTGATGGTTTTAGAACGGTAACGGAGTGGGGGTTATCGGGCCCCAACCCTAATGCAACGCAACTTTGCGTTGTCAATTCAACAATAATGTTATTGTTGTTGCAAAATTAATAATTTAAAAAAAAATTTTTTGTTTACAAAAACATTTTTAAAAAAAGCTTTTCAACATAACAATTAGCATGATAACGCTAAATAAATAAATTATATATTTGGAACTTTTTTAAATTACATATTCTAATTAAACGAAAGATATATCTAATTTTATAAAATATAATTAATTGTTGCTAAAATATATAATTAATGATTATATCTTCATGTTCATAAATTTTATATTTTTATTTAAATAATTTTGTAAATGCAACATTTTTTTTATCTGATATATAAATTCTATCATTTGATTTAAAAATTTGATCAAAAGCATTACTTACTTAAAGCGTGTACGACTACAATAAAGTTCATCTTCACCGGTAGGACAATCTTTTGAACCATCACACATCCAGGCAGCTTCAATGCAATCTCCATTAAAGCACTGAAACTGAAATTCTTTACATATATCCGGATCCTCGTCTGTTGTGGGTAAAGTTGAACCGGAAATACCAGGTTCAGAGAATCCACAACCAATCTCATCAGAGTTATCACCGCAATCATCGACGCTATCACATTTCCACCAATAAGGAACGCATTTCTTATTTTTACACATAAACATCCAATCATTACATTTACTTGAATTCGTAGGTAAGAGAGGAGGAGTTGATAAAGTAGTATGGTATTCAAGAGATGTGCAATTTGCTTCGTCAGCACCATTATTACAATCCTTATCTCCATCGCAAACCCATGATTTATAAATACAACGATGTCTCTTCTCTAAATTATAACAATCAAACTGCCACACCTAAAATTAAAAGATAATATTTTTACAATAATTTTAATTCTTTATAATAAATATTTGTTTAAATATATAATGAATATATGTTATAAAAATGAAATTCTAAATCCATATTTTACTAATAACATCTCATTTTATTTTATCCTGTATTATATACTCTTTTTATTAAATGATATATTCAATTATAAAAAAATAATCAAAAAAATAGAAGGAATAATTAGAAAAATAAAACAAACTAAATATAAATACAAATTATTTTAAATATTTTTGTTATGATAAATTAAATTCAATAGTAACAACAAACTCATATAAAATATTATATCACAAATAAATATATTAGAAATTTAATGTTTCAACAAGTTTGGTTTTAATTTTCACATATGCTGTACAAATTTATTTGAAAGAAATATTGAAAACGTTATTTTATAGTTAAAAAAAAAATTTTAATATTCTACATTCTTTAATTTTCTACATTTAATATGAATTATCAACAGTTATTTACTAAATTAAATAAAAAAAAAGTATTATCTTTTTAATTTATTAACATATTAGATTTAAATAGCTATATACCTCACATTCAAAGCCTTTACAATCATCTTCATCACTACCATCCTCACAGTCTGGTTCACCATCACATTTCCAGGTTTTTGGCACACAACGATTGTCAGACTTGCAAGCAATCTCATCAGATTTACAAGTACTCGGTATATAAGTAATAGAACAGTTTTTCTCATCTGAATCGTCACGACAATCATTCTCCCCATCACATACCCAACGATGAGATATACACCGTCCACTTTCACATCTGAAATAAATTTTTTATTATATACAAAATTATTAAAATAAGCAAATATAATTACACGTATATTTAAATAAAATAAATATAAGCGAATTAATATACTTTTATGTTTGTATAATATTATATTTTCATTTGGTACTAATAAAGAAATTCCTTATTTTTATTAATATTACTTTCGCGTAAAATAAATCTACAAATTTTTATAGTCATACATATAAATAATAGTAACATATAAACCTACCTGAACTGCGATTCAGTACAGTTTGTGTATGTACAATTCATTTCATCCTTCCCATCTTTACAATCTCTATCAAAATCGCAAACCCAGTATCTTGGCATACATCTTTCTTCATCACACGCAAATGTGTTTGGTTGACATCTAATCCCATTGCAATAATTTTCGTCAGAATGATCACCACAATCATTGTCTCCATCACATTTCCAGAATTTTGGTATACATAAACCATTATCGCAAGCGAATTGAAATGGAGAACAGGTATCAGCAACTTTTGGACAGGTTGAATTTTCAAAAGGTTTAACGTCACCAGGACACATACATGTATCATCTTGCATAACCATACCATCAGGACAAAGACAAACATATTTATTATTTGGAGCTCCGAGACAAATATGCGAACATAAACTGCTATTTGAGCATTTGTTTTGTCCAGATTGTATACTGTGTGCAAACACCTAATCGAAGTAATAGAAAGTTGAACAAATTGTCAATATCATTATCAATAAACCAATCTAGTTATAACTATAGTAATTGTTTTACTGAGAGTAAAAAATAAAATTATAATAAAACCTTTAAATCCATGAGACCAGCAAGCTGACCAATGATACTTGTAACACCAAAGCCATGATCTTTATCTGCTACAAATATCATTGACTGCTTCCAGTCATCCCAATACATATTATCTTTAAATACAGCCACTGCAAATGGGTGAGATACATGTTCATTGTTCTGAATAATTTTTTTAAAACCATTCCCATTGAAATCTGACGAGCCAATATAGTCTTGACGAGCATCAACCCAATAAATTCTTTCAGCGATATGATCAATAGTGATACCTACAATATTAAATTTAATAATGTCATAATGTTAAAAAAATTACAATGTATGTATCAAATTATTTTTATTTAAATAATATATTAAAATTATAAAAATCTAAGTCATGTTTATTAATTAATATTTACATTTTTAAAACTTTTATACAATGTAATTAATTTAATTATGTTTTGTAATTTTTAATTTAATTTTGTAGAAATTTTCTATACAAAAATTATTTAAATTACTTAAATATTATTAAAAAAGTATTTTAAAGATATTTATATAACTTAAATTAACCATTAGGCCATTCGACTCTGGCATGAAAAAGCTGTTTCACATTGGTGCCATCTAAATTCGCTCTATTTACTGAAGCATTGCCAGGTGCCCAGTCAGTCCAGAACATGTATCCCATCATTGGATGTACAGCAATACCCCTCGGTTTTTGAACGTTATTCATCCCTAAAATTGTTCTTCTCATTCTTCCCATAGTTGATATATCAGTTCTAATAATTTGGATTCTCATTCTTACGCCATCAACAAAATATAAAACATTTGAAACCCAATCAAAGGCCATCCCTTCGATTGAACTTAAATCTGTTTCCACAAGTATTTCAGGATAACTTTTTCCATCCTTGAAGCATTGACGACCAATTGTATCATTTACTATATCAGCCCAATACAAACAATTATTTTTCATATCAAACTCAATGGCAATAACATTTTTGAGATCATGAACCGGTAGTACTTCAAGTTTTTGTTCTTTTAGATCAATACGTGATATTCGCTCACGTTGGGCAACTAATAGAAATTCCGGCATTTCCTCCATCGGACAAGGTATCTTTTAATTAAAAAAAAAAAATTATTATTATTATTGGAAACTTATTTCAAATGTAACATGTCTACAATAATCAACACTAATGTTATTTACAAACTTAATAATGTACATATATTAAATATTGAGTAAGTAAACATTCAGAAATATATAGTAATATATTTAGTACTATATATAACTAAAAGAAATTTATAAAATATATACAAGTAAAATAAAAATTAAAATTCCCTTTTATTTATAGCTTACTCAATATAATATAATAATACATTGAAAAAATATGATATAAAATAAAACAAATAAAATTTAGTTTTATTTTATTTAAAAAAAATTAATACAAATTTTCAACTAATTTTTATATTTTATAATTTATATTATGTACAAACAAAAGTAAAATTCATTTAATTATACAGAACAAAATTTTTATTTTCAAAACTAATTAATAAAATTTAGAATAAAAATCATACCTCATCTGGCTCAAAGAATTTAGCTCGACCACCAACACAATCGTTATCTGCTATTTTCAAATAACCTTTAGTACGGTTATAAAATTTTCCAGGAGCACATGTATTTGGTATTGCATAAGGATTATATTCTTTAAGAGTTTTGTTACGAATACACGTATATGATGATGTAAGCAAGGGGTTGCTTGGTCGTATAAAACCGAAATCACATTGATAGTCTAAATCATCACATGGACAAATTTCAGTTTTTACAGGATTGTCAAAGTTAGTTCCAGTGTAACAATTTACTCTAGCACTTCTTCGTAAATAAGTTTCTTTTCGACCAAGAACACAAGTAGAAGATATTTCCTGAAATTTGAAAATAAATAATTTCTTAATTTTAAAAATAGAAGCAATAATTGATAGTTTTCATTTTTAAATAATTGCGCAAAACTTAAAAATGATGTAAATATAATACTTCCGAAATATTAATTCTATAAGTCGAGATAATTAATATTTTTTTTAAACTTTAAATAATTAAATAGAAATCAATAATATATTATTTAAATTTCTAATTATAAAAAAGGAATAGAATTAAAAAATGAATGTGTAAAACAGATAATTTCTTTATTTTATTTATCATTAATGATTTATAGATATGTATGCCTAAGTCTATAATTTTTATCACTTAACTAAAACTATTCATCAAAATTGAAATTAAAATTTAAAACAATTATTAAAAATCTCTTCGAATATATAATCTAATTAATACAATATTGTTCTTGAATGATTATGAACAATTAATGAAAACTATATACGACTTTATTGGACAATGTAATAAGAATATCCGCTGGTTATCAGCAGAAAATAAGGTCACATCGTAGCTTTGATGATGGTCTTGGCCTCTAAAAAAAGGGTGCGGGGGATACTATAAAGTATGTGGTTTCCGAAATAAAGGGAAATAAAGTCTGATAATATATATTACATCGAATAAATTGATGTACGTGCCACTATTTTTATACTAAACCTCTATCATTTCATTTTTTTTTTTTTTTCATTATAAAACGCCCTGTGCGCGTTATCTTCTCTTTCTCTTTTCTTTTATCAACTTTTTTAGGAAGCGTTCTTTTAGGTCAAACCGCATTACGATTTCCCCAAACCGCGTAACCTCTATTTGTACGTATAGCGTTGTTCAGATACGTGTGGAAAAGTTACACCGAAGAAATGCGCTATTAGCACACTAGTAAGAAATGCGGATCTACGTTAACAAAGTTATGATATGAGTTCTGTTCGTTGAAAAAACGAAGGGGTGAAGGTTACCAATTGTCATTAAATGACTTGATCATCAAAAATGGTTTTTTTATTATTCATTTTTTAATTGAAGATATAATTATATCAGCAGAAAAATAATTGAAATACAAAACAGTATAAAAATTATTATTAAAAAAATTGTATTTCGACAAATATCAAGTGATTTAACTTATATTAGATAAATTGTGACTTTTCAGTAAATTTTTTTTTTCAAGATTCAATAAAATATAATCATCATCGTCATTTTCTCATATATACATCTTCACTTTCCATCACTATTATAAATATGGAAATTCAATAAAAACCAACGATAACCCAATTGAAATCAAATAAATAATCTAATAAATAGAACAATAATACATCAAATTATTTACCTAAAATACTTTATAATAATTATACTAATAATGCGTAATGTATTTAGTAATATTTTGGATTAAATTAGTTAAAATTTTGATATGTTGATTAAATTAAAATTAGAATATATTATTGAATATTTTGTACAAAAATTATAAATTAAAATAAATAATCATATTAGATAATACAGTAAAATATAATAAATGATTGTGTAAGTTTATTTATATATTGTGCAATTATGTTATTATATAAATACTTTTTGATATATTGTTTAAAAATAATTGTTTACTTGTGTGTTATTTATAATTTATTATACATTTTATTTTTTTATTGAACTTATTTGCCATTTTAAAATCTAAATAATAAACGAAACTATTTGTTAATGTAGTAAAAAATTTTATTGTATATAATTAAATACTTTATTTAATTATTCGCTATTTTATTTAATTAATTTTACCAGTTTAATAAAAATTTTGTATTACTTTTTTTAAAAAATTTATTGTATATTTAAATTTATTTTATTATTAATTAACATAGAAATGATAATGACAGTTCAATATTTTTCTTTAAAATCAATTTTTTATTGTTATATAATAATATAAACCTTAGTATAATTATTAACTGAATAATTTTAATTAGTTTTAATATTATATATTAAATAGACATTATTATAAAATTCTATAGTTTTTCAATTATTAAAATTAATAGTTAATTATAAATCACAATTACTGTAATGGATTTATTATTATAAGAAAAATTTATTGTAGAATAAACCATTAAGAAAAAGAGAAGAAAATTATTACAGACTTATCAAAGAATTATATTTTTAAACTATTTAGTTCTTTTGAAATAAAAATATACTGATATAAAATAAATGCCTGCTGGTACAGAGAAAAAACTTACATGCTCATTTGCTTGGTTAATTTCAGATTTTATACTCGAGGAAATCAATGTAGTTTTATATTTGTAAATTCAGCAGAATTACTTTTTATTTTTACAAGTTCAAATCTATGTTAAAAATGTTTACAGAACGATACTATCATTAATAATATTCTACATACCGTAAAGCTGCATAGCCCATGTACATCAAACACGATACATACAAGGGACTTCGGGTGCTTACGCACACACACATTTATACACAATAATTTGCCAAATCTATAAACTATTGCGTATGAATTTATTAAAAAAAATTATTAAAAAGTGCAAGTTAAAAAATTATTTATAGAGTAATACTTATTAATTACTTAATTGAGAAATATAAATAATATAATTTAACAAATTTATTTTACATTATACAATTAGATTCGTTGTCTAAAACAAATAATTATATAAGTCTTTGTTCAATATGGATATTAATATATGCACTGAAAAGCTTGTTTTCAATTATTAAATTTCTATAAAATCATCATAAAAATTTATACTTAATTCATTATTTTATTTATTATTTTAAGCTTTTTATTAAGTTTGTTTAAATTATATTAGGAAATTTTATTATAGTATATTATATTATATCTATCTTAAACAATAAAATTTTAATCTACGAACTTAAATTTTTTTTTTTTAATCAAATTATAATTTTATTTAATTAAATATTGTAAATTCTTTCGATCTTTCTAATAAATATTTATATAGAATTTAAAATATTAAATATGCTTACATAAAAGTATGTTCAAAAGAATTATGCATTGCGTGTACATTTACCTTTGGTGAAGCAGGCAACCAAAATTTGAAATCATCTTCAGTACAATTTCTTTCAAACACCTTACTCAAATCTACTTTTATGATCAACCACTGATGTTGTCCACTTCCCGAACCAAACATTGTAAACACTGTTGTATTTTCTCCAGGTTCAGTCATCAATCCGTACACTCTCAGCATTTTCTCATTAAACTCCAAAGTCTGCCAAGTTTCTCCTTCATCAATTGAATATGAAATATCCTTTGTTTCACCTCTCATCTTAAAATATTTCACTGCAACAAGTATTCCTCCATGATCTCCCATATTAAAAAAATAGTAATCTTGTAAAACTTGTTTCCACGTTAATCCAGCATCTCGTGAGACATATAGTGCAGCATGTCCTTTCAAACTGGTACCTATAACCCCTGTAGCCATTATTAATCCAGGAGCAGACTTAGAACTCATAATGGAAGCTGCTCGTGATACAGGATACAGTTGACTAAACTTTTGACTGAGATGCAACGAACAAGTATCTGGCTTACATTGATTATAAAAACGCTTATAATTGGACTCCGGTGCTTTTATACGATTCCATGTCATCCCGTGATCATAAGTGATAAGAGAGAGTAAGTGTTCAGGTCCGATTGAATTAAGTTTTGGATTCCCTTGAACCTCGGAAGCAATATAAATACCGCGTAAACCTTCAACTTTGTATAATTCAGTAAAAACTTCATCAGCAACATCGCTATAATTTGGAAAATTAAATTTTAAGATAAAAAATTTTGCATAAATTATTAATTATTTATAATATTTTTTAAAAAAAAATTTTAAAAACTAAAATATATTATTTACTAATTATACAATTAAGTTAATATTTAAATTATAAAAATATATAAAATTATACACAAATTGTTAGATTAAGATTTATTTTTTTTTACAAGTATAAATATATATGTAAAATAAATATAGAAACAAAATATAACATAATTTTATAATTCATTGAAAAAAAAATTCTGTGTTGATTGTATAATTTAATAAAGAGAATAAAATAATATAATGTACATTATACTTAGGAATGGTATTAAAATTTAGTTTAAAAGCAAAAACAAAGTTAATTATTTAAAAATGATTATATTTTTTCTCACCTCAACCAGCTATCTGACCATGTATTATTGGGGAAGAAAGTCAAAATATTAGGAAGTGACAAAACAAACTTTACGCCACTGTGATCAATGTAAGTGGAAATATAAAGATTAACTAATGTTTCCGTATGAGATACAGCTACAAATATTCTATTATTTGAAATATCAGCAATATGGTAATCCTTGCAAGGAAGATCTGTGTCGAATAATGCAGGTACAAATTGTTGGTTTTTGTATGATACGAAAAGTTCAAGTCCTTGGCTACTATTGTTTATTGTCTAAAAAAATTAATTAAAATCTTGTTCAATAATTTTTTACATTTATAAAGTACTTTTTTCAAATTAAACATTATATTTACAATTGTCTTTTTCCTTAAAAAAAAAATAGATTATTATACCATATGTACGTATTATTAGAAATATAATTATAATTATTATAAAATTAATTTTTCTTTATTGAAAAAAGCTAAAAATCTTTCGATATTCACATCGCATTCTCAAATATTTATTATATCATTGTTTTGTAGTAATTCTATTATATGGATGAGTAATAAAAGTTCTGCTACAGTCGTCCATCGTAGTAAGTCCATTACGAAGCTATTTACACAACAATATTTATAGTTTCATTAAATAAACAAAAATTCCTTGAAGCACCTAATGGAGTACTTTATAAGATTTTCTAAAATTATGATACCTTGTAAACATATATTTTTAAAAAGAAATACGAATGTAAGAAACCTATGACCAAATATTATTAATAAGGTTGGTTAAATTACACAATTAAAGAGGTATTAAAGAGTTCTACGAAAAATTTAAAAGTGACACGTCAAGAATCTGGCACATAAAATATGTGTAAAATTCAAAATCACACTCATGTTATCAAAAGGCTGTTATGAATTTCGAGGCAAGAGAGAACTGAGAAAAATTCATATTATCATCGTATAATAATTTAAAAAATGAATCACTTTTGAAACTATAGAGCACATGAATATTTTGTAACTTTTATTTTGACATGCAGATAATTTTGATATGGTTTCTCAAAAGAACCATATTTTACTCGAACAAATGCTATAAAATGAGTCTAATTACGATATGTCGTAGATGTGAATTTGATTTCTGGTAAAAATTATTATCAAAGAAATTAAAAATTGTAACCGGAACGCATTTGCAAATGCTCTGTTCTATACACTCATGGTCCCTAGTGAGTGAAGTTGCAGCAGATATATGGTATGAAGGTATCCGACCGTTTAGTTTTAAACGGAGTAATGTATTTTTAAGTCACCTTAATCTCAGAGGCAGTGAAGTAAGGAGAAATGTTGATCTTAATGGTGAGGTCCAATTCTTTTCTCTTTTTCGAGAGTCCTTTATTTGACAGGTCTTCGTAGTCACACTTACTGAGAATCTTTCTACTCTGTACGATCCTATTTTCTGAATTCCCTGTAAATTTTTGACAATCCTCAGTTCAATCTATATTTTAATGAAAATACCGTTATCACAACGACACATTTGAACTGATCATCCTCTTAGTCACTAGGACCGGCCGCAATGGAGTTAACGTAAGCCAGACCCTACAGTGGTGTGCTAATCAGGACAGCGAGTCCTGATGACGACGGAGTAGTCATACAGTTACTAGACGTGCACTAATCCCTGCTTGATTTTAATAACTGACGCTTGAAGCCTTATGTTTGCAATACAACAATCTCACTACCCAACAATTAACGAGCGACAGTAGTATCATTACAAGTAAAAGAATATTTATAATGAAGAAAAATCAAAGTGAAAAGTTTTTAAAGTATTAAACATGCCGCTTATATTTGGAAGATGAGAAATTTATCATAGCTCAACGGATATTATCAGAAGAAACTTAAATTAAAAGAAAAGAGCCAAAAATCAGTTCAACTTTGCTGGCGTTCAAGCAGGCGATGTATTGTGTATTCTTATACTTAATATTTAATGTCAGAGAATTTATAATTAATCTAATACGTTCACAAAAAATAAATCATAGATTAAAATTATTGTAAAAGTACTATACTTTTTTCGTAGCGAACATGTAATCGCCCCTTATTTGAAAATCTTCAACATTGCTTATTACTTCAGTATATCGCCTAAGTCCCCTCCTCCATCGAACTCTATTAGACCCAAGATCAATAACATTATTATGACCCGATGGTTCCATGCGTTCGATTAACAAAGATTTGGGTCGACTGTTCGTCCAAAAAAAGGCTTTAACATACTCGTGCACAACTTCCCACGATGTACCAGAATCAGTCGTCATATAAAGCTGATAAAAAAAATAATAAATAATTAATTTTTTAAATTACCATATTTATAATATTTTTTATTACATAATTTTCTTACTGAAATTTAAAGATAAAAACAAGAATGCTTTATTAATAAAATTGGAATACCCTAAATTAATGGCATTAGTTCTTATAAACTAATATTATAATATTTATAAATTCAGTACAATTTACAATAATATTTAGAATGTGAATTAAAATACCTAACAAATTAATGAAGGATTAAAATAGAATATAAATATAATTGTATTTACTTTGCGCATTGGATCAGTTTTATCCAAAATAAGTATTGCATGGAAGGGGCCATAATGATCATCACTGAAGGCTATCTCATTTGGTGTAAATTCGAGCTCCACTCGTTTGACGTCAGAAATACGATATGAATGAGCAATGAATATCAATTTATTTGTACTATCCGCAAAAACACACTAAAAAAGTCAGAATAAACGTATCCATTATTTATATTTGTTAACCAATTAATAATGTATTATATTTTTTTTTTGTTATATTTAAATGCATTATGTTTCACATTTAGTAAAATTATTTAAAAACAATTTTTCGGGAATATATTATAATTATGTACTACATAATAAATAAAATAAAACAATAGCTAAACAATAAATTTTGTTTCAAAAATAATTTTTAATTTGAACATTGGTTAGTCTAATCAAAACTAATTATATAAAAAAGGATTTAGTCAAATTTTTGAGCTATGTACTTATAGTACTAATAAAAATTTATTTTATTTCATACAATAAATATATATCTTTATCTATATTATCATTCTAAAATGTATATTAACTAATTTTTTTAGAAGAAAATGTCATTGTAATTCTTCAAAATTATTATTAAATTATATTTAGATTACTGAATTAGATTAACAATTTATTAAAATAAAATTTATTTTTTATTAGAAACTTATTAATTATACTATTATTTACTAAATTATTTTCTTACTAAATTCTTTTTTGTTTTTTAAAGATTCTAATGAAAAAATAGACTTGGGTCAAACTTCTGAATTTAACACAAACCTTCATTAATTAGCTTCCGCCGGAAAATGACTGTAAGGGTCGTTTTATCTCAAAATAGTACATATTACATTATCTACGTAAGAAACTAAATATCACATTTTACACTATCAGTGAACATATGTTTTCAATATTTATTTATAGTAATTATAATATTTAATGGAATTTTATATTGCATTATTTGTTAATTATAAATAAATAAATATTTTAAATAATTTTCTTTTTTAATTAAATTTTTTGAAATTGAAACATATATTTCATGAAACATAATTTCTGATATAAGTACTTTTAAATTAATTTTAAATTATCAACAATAATATATTATAGTTACAATTTATTTTAATGTTACATATTCGTCGTCAATTGTCTTTCTATTTATAGCAAGTCGTACATACATTATAAAAATGTATATTTTTATAAATTAAATACAAAAATCAAAATATAAAAAGAAATATATTATATTTTATGGATACGTACAAGTCGATTATAAGTAGGATGATTGTAAAATTTATCCACAGTAGCATACTTAGCGTCTGGTTCAGCCGACACTTTAAAGCTGCCCGTTTCATTCACGAAAGTGTCACCATAGTCGTAACTTACATATACAGCACTTGGATTTACAGACGTAGCGGGCAGTACTGATTGATATGATCTTGGTAAAGGATTACTGTCCCTAGCCAAGCAGATTATCATATTTGAACCTTCGCCTATCCAGTGTACCATCAATTGTTGATGTGAATCGTGCAACTCCTGCACCTGTAATATAAATGTAACTTAAATGAAGTATTTTTATCAATAGTAAATGATAAGTAAAATATCATTTAGTAACGAAGAAATACAGATTTTTGTTATCACAATATATTTGCTTTTAAATTTTAAGATTAAAAATTCAGTTAATAATAATTATAAAACATAGAAAATATATACTGAAATAAGAGCTTAAACTAGCATCTTTGAAACAATAAGGTTGTAACGATTCAATTTCCACTTTGTCCAGGTTGTGAATCTTATTCTGTTAATGATTACTTCTTAATCCGACTACGATCGATCCATTGATCAAGTACGCCTTCGTCATCCTATTGTTCGGAGGGATAATCGACACTGCTGGACTCCCTCTGTAGCGGATTAGATGAAGAAGTATTACTAGGGGTCTAGCATTCCTCCTGTGGTAAACCCTTGATGGTTAGTTGTATCTCCTAGCCTCTTATGTATTTGACATAAATGCTAACCATAAAGAATCCCTCTCAAAACTAATTTTCTTGAAGGTAATGATTCCAGATATTAGCTTTTGTACTCTTGCCGTAGCAAACACCTGATACATTTTTACTAAAGATTATATCGTTATCAATTCTACACAGATTTCTCGACATTTTGCTGTTAACGATAACAATAGCAATGTTAATAATATCAATTGTGGCTACTCCCTACTATCTTCGTGACCCTACAACTGACCCAGATCACGATCCAGCTGAACGATGTACTATTTTTCATTTAGAATAAATAAATATATTATCAAAACAAGTGGTTCAGTAAATAACGAAATTATTAGTCAATTGTACTGATAGTTTTATAGAACATGTTTCTCATATTCTAGAAAGTCGAATGTAGTATGCTTTTAATACACAGTTGTTTGTTTCTGCAAAGTAATAAATTTATATAGTATCATACTGATATTTCTTTTTGGAAAAAGAAAAAAATTATTTATTTTTGTGCAAAATAATTTATTAAATTCTGGAATAAATTTACATCAGTACAGTTTTATTTGAATTATGTTTCATGAAATAATTCTGAATTAAGGTAAATATTAAAATCTTTTATGGAAAATAGAAAATATAGTAAATGAAAGTTATGGGTTTATAACACGTCAAGTGAATTCAATTTATTAAAAATGATTGATGACGATTAATTGTTAAATTTTAAACCAAACAATTATGATTACACCAAATCTTTAATTATAAATATAATAATAAAACATTTGTGTCTTAATTATGCTAATTACTACATGGTATTGGAGAATAATTTTAATCTTATTATATGCTGCTAATGTACGTACAGATTTATATACATAGTTCCTACTTCTAACTACGATTCAAACAATTATAATTTCACACATTTAAAACGTTTTTTTTTTTTTTATTATTATTACATATAAATGAAAATATAATAAAACTTAAATATAAATGTGAATATGCGATATATATTATTATACTATTAATATACGTAAGTAAACTAGTTGAAGTCTGTATACAACTTTTCCTGTGTTTGATCGATCGGAACAAAACTTTATTTTCCTCGATTAACGCGAATGTGGGTTTCAACTAATTTATTGAAACAACAATTTCTTTATTGTTCACAACATTTTGTAAATATTTTAATACTACATATTTATATTTGTTACGTCTGAGCCCGGGTTCCTTGCTTGTAGCGAATTTTTGGCAGCATCGAGTTGGACAAATACATACAGTGTGTTTTTAACTCATTAAAAATGAGAGGTCTCTTTGATCCCGTCGTTAGATGTTGAAGATGATTTTAATTTTAACATTCGAAAGAAAATTCATTTTTATATAAATCAATCGGAAAATTTTGAAATTGATTATAAAATGTGTAATTTTGTAATTTTTTTTATTTTTATAATTCTAATTGTGGGAAATTAAAGTGATCAATATGCACTTTATTTGTACACATTTTTAACTTGATTGGATTATTAGTTTTCGTGTAATACTAAAGTAAATGAAATGATGCGAAAATTTACGATGTTATATCTAGCTCATTTTACCAAATTATATTAGTTTTTTTAACAATTTCAAAAATTATAATTATAGCACAACAAATTGTGTATCTTACAACTTGTTTAGATTATCTAAAAAATTCGGATAATAACAAATATGTTTAAGTTATACAAAGCTTCGGCCACCGTCGAAGTGTGTGTGTAATTATTATTACCCCTAGTCTTCTATCACACACCTGTACAACCAAGCCATTGCTTCTTCGAAAATCAGGAGTTTTCTAATATACCGAAGCGATACTTTTTTTTAAGGAATCACTTGTTTAATAGTTAGTACGCATGGTTCTACATATACGACCACTACAGTTAAATTAAAATATATATTAAACATATTTATAAAAATGTTTATTTGTATAAATTTCAAAATTTTCCAGATTTTGGAAAATTTTTCCGCTTCTAATTTTTCGGTCGGTTTATGTAAAATGAATTTTCTATATAATTTTATTAGTTGAAATTTGTTCATTGACACTATAGTAATAACATTACGACTTTTCATTTTGCAACAAAAAAAGTAAAAAAAAGCATTTTTTTTTTTTTTTAATATTCATTAAAAAAAACCGGAATATCATGAATGGCATTTTAGAAAATAGGAATCTACTGATTTTTTTTACGAATTTTGATATGTATCACGGACTGCATTTTTTCATGTCCCAAAAAGTGCTCTATTGCTTGGCCTAAAATTGAAGCACGACGTCGGTTTAGTTATTTATTTCATAACATATGACTAAGGCTTTCGGCTGCTATGAAACCTTTCTATGATCCCATTCTTTGGTGAATGGTAATGCATTGTCCGGATGTAGATTGTACCTACTATTTGAGTTAATTGAGCCAAACTCGCGATTTAATTATCACCTACCTTCGGCGCTCGACGGAGCCACCACTCCAATAGTAAATGGTGCTGTTCTCTTACGAAAAAAAAACTAAGCCAACTGGACCGTCATGAATGCTCGGAGGACCCCCGTCTTGCCATGTGGAGCCACAGCGACCGAGTGACCCCTAGCCACACCGAAGCGAACTAAAAAACGTAGAACTAAAAGAGTACTATTTTCCTATTTACCCATTCTGCCTTTTACTAAATATTTAAATAAATTTACATATATTTTATGAATATATATATATATATATATATATATATATATATTTATTGTCAATGTATAGATTCTACGGTTCCCCGTTCTTTTAAAATTGTTTCATGCGCCGTTTAACTGTTTCTAGACGAGCATCCCTAAAGTTAAAACACTTTCATAAATTGTAAAAACTTTTACTCATTCAATAAAGCATATCAAATTCTTTCGCGTATCCTTTAAAAGCATGTACTGTCTTGGCCCATTTGTATGTTACCGCGCCGTTCATTTTACTATTGTACTAAGCCATTTCAAACGCAATATTAAGATGTTCCCTTTCGTTGTTTTTTTGTAATTCGTAAACAATGTAATATCAATCCGCTTGATTGTGTGTTTATTTTACTATTCATTAAAATATGTTAAAAGTAAGTTCGTTTTCTAAATTCATTTAAACCTCTCGTCCTGCACTTGATGTTTTCGCTAACGTAGACACCGGTGAGTTTTATCCCGGCTAAAAGCCAAAGTTATCGTTACAAACTTTTGATGATGAAAAAGAAAATAAAAATATGAAATATGAAATATATTCTATTTACAGGACCATGTAATAGTGGTTTTTGGAACGTTTTAGAAAAAATGGACAAAGAAAGTGCAATCGTAAAATTTATAAATGGAGTAATAGTAGATAATAGTAGTAGTAGAAGAAAATAATATTTTAGTTAATAATTTGAGTCAAGATATATATGATTTTCTGACCGATACATCCAATGGAGATGCATCAAATCATGATGCATATAATAAAATAAAGAATTCAAAGGGAAAAACAGTTTTTAAATTGGCATTGGACAATATAAATTCAAAAGCACTGAATTAAAAAGCAGATACTGAGAAATAACAGCAGAAAAGATTATAAAATTTATTGACAATATCTTATTATATCAATTTCAATGTAATTGTTATTTACGGTATTACGGAAATATGCAAATAAATAAAAGGTACATTTCTATATATGCAAAATGTAGACAAAGTGTACACGTGCAACATTTTAAATTTATTTTAACTAACATTAACAAATTCAATGCTGAGATTCATGTATAGAGTAACATTAAAATTACTGTAAAACATGATGAAGCAGAAAGTATACATTTCTTAGATTGAACGTAGAAGAGAGATCCCTTTAAAAAAGATTTAAAAAATTATTCTCTAAAAGAATTTGTTACAGATATAAAGTTAAAAACTAATTTTAATTTATTACAAGATGATCAATTATGAAACATGAATATTTTGTATAAAGTTACATCAGAAGATAGTCTTACAGAAAGATTACAACTAAAGTCATATGATTTATCAAATTTATTTCAATTGTGGATTGAGGAGAAAAAAATTGTAGGATCCATTTTTAAGGATAGTTAGCCTTATATTTATTTTATATTTACTTTTAAATATAAACTTATATTTAGATTTACCCTAACTGCAAATGGAGACTTAATTTATTAATAACAAAGTCGTTGATATGTGTATAATCATTTTTTTTACAATTTAATGTAGAATTTAATTATATAATTTTCTAAGGGATAATCAAAAAAAAATTTTATTACATTCAATTAATCGATAATTATATAATGTAAACGTATGTTTAGGAGTATATGTTTATTAATAAGATATGTCAAATGAAATATTTTAATTGTTTTTCTTAGAAATTTTTTTTTATATGTTATTATATTAATTATAATTTTATTAATAATTATTTACATATTTTATGTTTTTTAATTGTTGAATTTTTTGAAATATCACCCCCTCTTAGCGGTGGTTTTTAAGGGTGAAATCGTCTTTTTTTTAATTATTTGATAATTTAATCTATGTGTGATGCGTATTACGCTAGTTTTGTCAAAAAAATTTTAATTTCTAAAAAAAATTCAATTTTTGATGACACTTGTAATGTTACAAACTCATTTTTTTAAAAATCTGATATAGTTTTTCTTATTGATAAGCGATACGTCGACTAATTAAAATTCAAGTAACACTCTGGTGCTCATAATATAATTGCTTAGTAATAAAAATTTTATTTTAAAACTTCACCTAGTATTAAATAACTATGTAGTTAATGTATTCCTATTACAATTTTTGGTTATTAAAATATTTTCCTTTAGTTATAACTTATTTTCGCATAGTATTTTCTATACAAAAATTTTGGTATTATATTTTTATATACTGTGTCTAAATTACAGTGATCTATAATGCATTAGATACGAATAAAAATAAAAACAGACGTGAGAAATTATATTTTTATTTTTATGATTTATTTATTTTTTTAATTTAATTTTATACGCAGATATTTATGATGTAAGATTTGTCATTATTTTTCGTTGTTTTTAAAAGGATTGTAAATCGTTTGTTTTTTAATTCTTATTAAGTTTTATTATAACTACTCAATGATGCTAACCGACAGCTGTTACATATCTTATTAACAGCATTTACTTTGATGACGGGAAGTCATTTGTGTCATAGTCTGTTCAACTCGCATCACATGAATATCCGGTGGGCGGAGAAAACTTGTAAACAAATTAATTGAAATATAACAAATTTCTCTGATATCTTAGCTAACTGTATTGTTATAAATAATTAGTTAAACTTTATGTATACATACGATTATTTTACATATATTATCAAATAACAAATTTAATCGCGAACATTATTTTTTCAATAATAATTATGCTTTAGAAGAGTAACTATAAAAATATACAATAATAATTTAATATTTGTATAAAAATTTATTTAATATTTTAATGAAAATCGCTGGTTAAACATTTTTTCATCTATTTGACAAATTTTTTTATATTATATATTTTATATAATATATTTTACAAATTTGGTAAAGTTATTATTAAATTAAATTAATTAATTAAAAAATAAAAAAAGGAAAAAAACATAATTTTATCTTATATAAATTCAGTAATAAATAAATAAAAAAAGTAGTAGTAAAAGATCTTGTAAAATATATCGTGAGAAAAAGTAAAATGAATATTTATAGAATTGAATACAAGAATTATACATTGATCTTTTTTAATCTTAACGTACAACATAAATTAGTCAACATGATTTTTATGAACTGTAAGTGTATCTTTTTCGTCGTAATTGACAAAATTACTTGATTGTCTATGCAATACCATGTACAAGACAGATATATATATATAGGGCGTATGAACATTATTATATCAGCTTTATATTATGTTACCATTATATAGAATACGACTTTATTAATGCACAATTAGCATAAGTTCCCATAATTCAATTCGGCGTAAATATATAAATTGACAATATTAATATTATTCATTTGAATATTAATCAAATGAAAAACAAGTTATGACCAATACTGTACATGAAACTGATTTTTTCTATTTGATATTTTTAAAATATAAAAAATTAATAAATAGTCTACTAAAAGTGTTATACTGTCGGTGTATATAGATAAATATTTTATCAATATATAAATATATATTTATTCCAATGTCTGCATACATATAAAAAAGTTCTAATTAAATTTGTAATTGTGTTACGAATTTTATTTTATTTAAACATAAATTACTATTTTTTTTATAGAGAATATAAAAAATATAAAACAATGTTTTCTTATGGATAATATATATTAATAAAATATATCATTAATCATGTATTTCAATTCTTAAATTCATTATATATATAACACTAGTTATAATTATTTTATATTAAAGTAAATATGTGAATAAAATGTTTGTAATTTTTTATAAACTTAAATATTTTAAAAACATAAAAAATCAATAACTGACTGTTTATAAATATTTTGTGCAATGAGATATTTGTTTATTTTTATTACGTTTGTTTAACTCTGTTATTGTAATGGATTATTTTTTATCTTTTACATACTTTATGAATGCAATTTAATGTTGTAATAATTAAAAATTCTTTTTAATTTATATGCATATTACGATTTTATCTACAAATTTTGTTTTAATCATTATAATGCAACAAAACCCTTTCTTATTGAACATGTTAAATTGATTTGACACAAATAGAAAAATCTGTAATGAAATATTAAAATTTTTATTTTAAAAAATTAGTTTGAAACTAACTTGAAAGATTTAGTATCACATCTAATTGCTGTACAATACGTAAATATATATAAATGAATAGTTTACATGCAGGCATACGATCAATATATTACATCAATATTGGATTTATTGAATTAATTATTATTGAAAATAATTAAATGATTATATGATTAATTTTGTTTTAGATATAAATTATTTACGTTTGTTTATATATATATATTAAGTAAAACTAATTTTCAATATAAATTTAAATATTTTTTTAATTTTATAATATGTAAAACGATCCAAAATTGAAAAGAGAATCTATTACTTAGATATTTGTGTTCAAATATAAAAATGCGTTGTTTTTATTTATAATATAATGTATATTTTTTATACAAAATATATACTTTTTTTACATGCCAATAAAGACACATAATCTATACATCGCATTTATCAAGTGGAATAATTATAGAACCAATGAATTTGCAACAAAGAAAAGTCAGATCGCAATATCATCTGCGTAATCTAACACCGATGATAAAAGAAAGAATCCTAACAAAAGACAATTTTTAGTTGATATTACATACGCGTATTAAAGTTATAATTTTTTAATGAATTACATTTTCAAGAAAAAGATTATTTAGAGTGAATTAGAAAATACACAACATTTAAAAAATTTATTATAATAATTAAAAACTTAATTATCTTTATACCAATTATAAATATAATTCATTTGTATTTATAAAAAAAATGTAATACATATATATAAAAAAGGAAAAATGATAAAAATATAATTCAATTTTTATATACACTTTACATAATTACACACTTCATAATTTCTAAACTTGTAATTTAATATTTAGGTATGAAGTAATTTAAAATATTAATTTTTGTAATAATAATGATACAAGATGAATTTAAAATAAATGGTGCATAAATTACACATGTTACACATGAATTTATGTATGCGCAAATTATCTGTTTTATTTATATGTATTTATTATAACTAATTTATCTAATTAATCTGTGATATTTTTTAAAATAGTTAAAATATACTTTTGTACTAAAAATATAATTACTAGGAATGTAATTAAGTGCAATAATTACTATTTCACTATTTCATATTAATATTTATTAATATTTAAAACTCATCGTAAAATACTTATTAATATATTTACGAGGTTTAGCTTATTATAAACATTTTATAATCATAAATTGTATTATTAGTGAATTTAAACATTTCCCACAATAAAAATTTTACCAACTCTATTAAACCATTTTAATTAATCTTGATTATAATTTGTTGAAACAAACGAAGTAAATATTTTAGAATTAAAACTAGATTTCATTAAATTAAAAGTAAATCGTATCTTGTATTAAAAATAAAAAAATAACACTGCTATATATTAAAATAAACGCTATCTCATATTTAATGATTCATAATAATCTCATTATATTGAATACAAATATGATAAACTGAGCATTAAATTTCCAATTTTAATTTTTCAAAGAGGATGAAAAATTTGTTTCTTCAACTTTATATTTAATACATTGAATTAATTTTATTGGTGAGTTTATATCATATCATTATGAAACAATAAGATTTATTAATTAATCATTATTTCTAACTAAAATAAATTTATAATTATATTTAATGTTTAAGACAAAATACTTTAATTCTTTGTTATTCTTCAGGTTAGATCTTTTTATAATTTCTTATTAAAACAAAAATATATCATTTTTTTATATCCTGCATTTTAAATATTAAATAACATTCAAATACTTTAAAAATCAAGCATCTGTTGTCACACCAATTATAAATTTTCATAATACAATATATAATAATAATTTGATAATGATAAAATCACCAAGTAACATTTACAATTTGTATATATTAAAAATTTATATTTTATTATTAATACAAAACATTGCGTATTAAAAGTAAACGACCACTTTTATGAAAATTATTACAAGACACACATACAACCAAAAATAAAAAATGAAATAATTTATTACGTAAAGAAAATATAAACGAAAACTATTCAATCGAATAATGTTTCATAAGTAAAATCAAAGTAGATGTATTTTAGAATGTAAACAAAATACTTAAAGCATATTACTGGAGCATAATATTTCAAAAACGGACAAGGATAAAAATATTTTTACAATTTCAAACTGAAAAGTGTATGTACGCTTAAACAATAAATGTGAAATTAAAACTAAACTTTAAAATAATTAAAAATTTAGAAAACTATGTTTAAAGTATTAAACAATCATTCAAAAAAGCATAAATTGGTTGGAGGTATAAAATGAAAAAAACATACCTTGATTGTTACATTTGGATTGTTGACGTGATGCGTTGTGGGAAGAGCGGTCGTAGAATCGGTAACTGAAGCGGGAGGCATTTCTCTTTTTTCGCGATGTAATAACGAATCATTATCGTGTGAAACTCTATTAATGACAAAAGACTTTCCATTCCTCAAGCTTTCATCAGCAGCAACATGGAGTGTCTTTGCCGCGTCGCCAAAGCGCTCGGCCCTGCACGACATCATTAGGAAAAGAAAAACATAACCTGTCACAAAGAACTTGCTGCTCCGGCTGGTGAAACACCCTTCCAAGGCGGCCATTTTGTGCAGACTGCGATATTTAAGCGCGTACTTGTTCGGCTTGCGTAGATTGCAGCCGTTATTATTGCAGAGGCGCGCGCCGCGGCGCCGATCGCCTTTTATACGTGGACAACAACAGCGATTCTCGCACTTTAGATAAATAATTGAAATCAAGAAAGAATAAAAAAAGGTAGAACGAGAAAGAAAAACACGCGCACGCTCCTGCACGCGTCGCAAGAAGATGATGGCGCGGAGCGACGCGCTTGAACACTGATGAAATATGAGTCTGCGATCCGGACGACCGTAGACGCCGCTGCTGGAGCGCCTCAAACTTTCCGAGAAAGTCTATTGACATTGGTGCATTTTCAATCTCTGCACAGCACGCATGCGCACCGGGTTCATGGCTGCGGTTACCTCTTTACGTGATATCTACCACACAGCCGAGTTTAAGCTGTCCACATCAAGCGGGAATTTTTAATTAATGGCGCATTACACTTTATCAATTGACTACTACAAAACAATTATAACCTCTCTTGAAATAATTTTTTCTATAAACATTAAATTTCCCTTGCATATAAATTTTCTTAAATACTATTTAAATCGTATTTCAATATGGATTCATATAAATATACTTACTTCTACGAATTAGGAACAATAAACGAATACATTTAATATCATTCCTTACTCTTCTGCATCAAACCTATTTTTAATTTTTTGATTTTAAATAATAAAAAAAAATTTTAATAATAACGTACCAAAATCCATATACCGAATCATTACATTCTCTGTGTGTGTGTATATGTATATATGGGATAGGGAAAAATTCAAGTAATAAAATTTTGATCATAAGAAATTCATTGTAAACTTATCTTACATATCTACATACATTTGATTATAACTTAAATTCATTCATCACAATAAATGGAATCACAACATCCATTTACAAAAATTAAAAATAAATTATCTTTTACATTTAATGTCTTTTGTAACAAATGTAAGATTAAAATATTTATTTTCATTAACCAAATGCAGTTTAACAATTAATTGACAATAATATTTTTAATAACAATAATCGTAAAAAAATTATTAAATAACTTAAAAGTAAAAAATTATTAAATATTTTTTACTTAAATTACAATATAGTTATATTTTATTGTAAATACATACATGTGTGTATCGGTATGTGTATACAAATGATTTAATTAAAAATAAATATCAATAAAAATAGTATTTAATTATATTTACATAGAATTACCAAACAAAAAAAAATTGAATAAAAGATTTTATCAGTGTTATTATTAATGATTTAATTTAAGTACACATATTTATTTTTTATGCATACATAAAATATATAATGAATTTATAGTTTGTTAAGAAAAAGTATGTTTTATTCCAATAATTATCAATTTTTCATTTTAAAGAATATGAAAAAGTGAATAATCTATAATTTTTAATATTCTTACATGTTAAAAAAAGAATTAATAAAATTCATAATCAACTAAAACATATTACAAATCTTATTGAAAAGAGAGGTAATAAAAAAATTATCAATTGTTTTAACAACGATTTATTATAGCAGTAAGTCGTATTTGATTTTTCTCTTTGTGACAATATGTTTTTTCTTTCGTTCAAGTAAATCTAATTTCTGTAGTTCTTAATTTAAACAACTTCAAACTAGATGTATTACATTAAGCTAATTATGTAAAAGCTTAAAATTTTCTGTTTGTTTCTTGGCAGTATTCTCTTTTATGTATTTTACTCAATTTTACTTATATATTATTTATTGTTTTCATAAGTTACAATAGCAAGCAAAATATTTAAAACGCTTCTTTGATTAATTGCTGGCTAGTTCAGAATATTTTCAATTTTAAAACACTAATTTTATTATTTAATATTTAGATTTTCATCTACATTGATTTTATATTTCATATTTTTAAATACAATAAAATAAACTTAAATTTTTGTTTTATTATATTTGGTGCATAACAATAATAGAAACTAAACTACAATAAATTTATTCAGAAATATTAACAATTTTGGATAGTATTTTCTGCAAAAAATAATAAAAAAAAAATTTCTATATTATTTTTTAAGTTTTACTTCTTTTATATCTTTACTAAAAATGTACATTATAACAGTCACAATTTCATGAAGCAAAAAATTTAAAATTAAAAAAAGCATATTAATAATTGATATTTTAAATTTATATTTAAATTAAGCAGAGTAATTTTTTAGATTTAATAATACATAAATTATATATAATATAAAATTGTATAAGCAAAGCATGTTAAGTCGAAATAAAGAATATTTTGTATAACATATTCTTTCTCTGCTGTATTTCAAAAGCATTCTTATGAAATAAATATTCATACATATGTTTGGTAGAAGTCTCCTAATACAAGGAATTTCTTTATAAATTTTTTCCTTTTCTATAATTTGTTTGTTTATCTTCATCACATAAGTAAATAAAACAATGTTTTATATTTTTTTAATTTCATCAGATACGATAATTATCATTTATTCGATACATTTGAAGGTAATAAAAATTAATGCAATTTTGTTTTATACATACGGAGAAAAAAATTCTATTGGAGTAATTTTAAAAATTACTGTTAATTATCGAAAATTAAATTTTTAAAAATAATTTTTTTCTTTGATGTTAATAATTACAAAAAATAAATTTTTTTAATAACACAAAATCTACATTTACTATATAATTTTATTTGAAGATAACTCCAATAATTCATAAAAATTATTATTAATTTCTTAAATTATCAAAGTACATAAAGCTTTGTATTATGTTAAAAAGCTATTAAATGTATATAATACCTTCTTTATCTTGATTTTTATATTCGTATAGTTAATGTTATTAATTTAGATTATCTTGTTTTATCTTGTTATTTATAATATCTTGTTTTCTAGTAGTGCTTTGACAATCTGTTTTTTTTTAACGATTAAATTTCTCTTTCTCTCTCTCTCTCTCTCTCTCTCTCTCTCTTTCTCTCTTTCTTTCTGTTTTATTCTTTTATATACTTTTTTTAATAATTATATGACTTAACAAACAGTAAAAGCTATGTTACAATATCCCAAGTTAGCGTAAGAAGGTTCATAATCAAAATTATATTTAGCAATAAGTAATTGTTGACATAAAATACCACAATATAATTATATAATTTTGACATAAATATATAAATTTTTGTTGTGATAGTAGGAATATTAAAATGTAGATCAAATGAATATTTTAAGTTTGAAAAATCCACAGGATATTTCTCAGTGTAAAATTATTTTATTTTACTCATCGTCTTGTACATTATAATTTTTAACGACTTACTGAAACTAAAGTTGCAATGATCATTTATGGTTTTTTTTCATCTTTTTATTTTAGATTTTCATTTTAAATAAGTAACGAGTAACACTGAAAAAGCATTTGTCTCTAAGAAATGACTCATTTATAAAACCAATATTTTTTATTTTGTTTAATTAAAAGTAAAATTTTGTTTGCATTAATGTTATCGAATAAAATATGAACTTTAAAAAAAACTTTGCACCGACCATATTATTCACTTAAGCTTTCGATATTGTTACTTCTAAACATTTTATTTATGTATATAGTCCTAAATTAATTGTTGTTTTTCTTTTTTATTGTAATATTACTTGATAAATAATATAACATAATGGTAGAATGATGATGATAGTGATGATAATGATGATGACAACGACAATGAGGACGATGATATGATAATAATGACAATGGTATAGGAATAATAATCTAATTAAAAAAATTCGAACAGAATACGCCAGATATTTCTTAATCTACAACTTTATAGTACTTTTTGTACGTTAAATTTTTATACCACTGTTGGGTATTTGTAATATTTACGCAATTCTCTTTATATTGTGTAATACACATACTCTTTTTTAAATGTACGTTGATAATAAAAAAACCATTACAGTCGATGATGAAGTTTACAAGTAGAATATTTCAGTTTTACCTTAGTAAAAAATCGATTGCACTAACTTGGGATAATATTAATTTTTCTTTAATTTAACGATTATACCATTATTTTTTTCTTTCACCTTAGACAACTTTGTTTTTAGCAATTCCTACGAAATTCAATTTCAATGACTGATACTTAAACATGATTTATGATTGCAATCGGTGAAACTGAACAGTTTTATCTTTCACATTTTATTATATATTAACGTTACTTAACAAAGTAGAGCAACGAAATATTTTTTTTTATTCTTTTAAAAATTTTGTGTATATTTTATTTATATTTGTATTTATATCAATGTATCTATATGTAGAATTTGTCACGTCATTTTGGATAACGTTGCACATTTCAAACGCGGACGATGGAGCAAGAGTATTTTTTTTCATCCAATGTTGATTTTAGTTTAACTGAAAAAATAAAATTATCACAATATTATTAAAAATATAACTAAACATTAATTTAAAAAAGATACAAGTAATTTTTAAATATTTAATAAATTATATGTATTGCAAGCAATATCAATATCTTATTATTAACAATATAAAAAATATTGTAAGTATTTTATTACATACATGATATTTTATAAAAGTATCGAGGTTTATTTTATTTTATTTTTCTTATTCAGCTATTTATTGCAGCGTTTTTGAAAGATCGGAAAATATGTGGGAGAATTTTTTCTATTTTTCTTTTTTTTATTACTATTAGTACGAATGACAGCATATGTTTTCACGCGAAATGTATTTTTTAAAGTTGTAACACAACACAATGGACCGACTGGTGAAACAGCTTTACGCGATAAAATTTTGTTTGCAATTAAAAAAACACTGTAGAGACCATAAATCTTAAAAAAGCGTGTAAGAATAAGTTCACGAGTAAATCACAATTAGAAAATTAGCCGAAGAATTTCATGAAGGTCACCGACAAACCTCGTTTTGAACGCCTAAAAACAGCCAAAAACGATACCAATATCGAGCAAGCACAGAAAATTTTGAATTCAAACCATCATTTAAGGATCAAAATAATCAATGAAACCTTGAATTCATCAATATAGAGGATGCATAAAATATTGATATAAGTTTTACAAATGCAAGATATTTATGCGATGGTTGTGCCGAAGCTGTTGATGGACTCCCAGAAAAAAGTTCAAGTTTTCTGCTGTAACTGTATTGATGTACGGTGAGACTATTTTGAGGAGTTTGAAATTTTAATTAGACAATTAGTAGCAATACGATCAATAAATAATTTTTTTACAGAAAAATGTTAATTAGTTTCTTTTTCCCAAGCACCCTAAAAATTTTACAACATAGCACTGTTTCACCATTGCGCCAAGACCTATGCCCTTATTAATCATACGAATAAAAGAAAAATTAAAAATAGAAAAAACCTTGCCGAGCATTTTTCAACTTTTCCGAAAACATTGTGATAAATAACCGATTCGAAAAAAATGTAACTCAATACTTTTTTAATACACTATGTATTACTAAAAAATTAAAATGTTCAATGATATATTATTTATAGCAATGCAGCAATACTAAACTTTATGAAATGATTATTCAAGTAGTTATTAAAATTTCAATAATTTAAATTAAAAATTAGTAAATTATGTATATATATGTATACATTTATAATTAAATTTATTTATTAAACATATTAAAATAAATGTAATTTTATTTACGATTACATATAACGAAATACTCGTATACTTTAATCAAAATTATTATATTATCAAATATTAAAATATTATAACAAAATAATTAAAAGAAATTTGTAATTATATTTAATATTCTGTTCGAAAATTATATATACATATTATTTCAAGTAATGTCATTATAATTAATATATTTTCCATCAAATAATAGATATATTTAAATCATATAAAAAATGAGTTTTTTAATTTATTAAGTACAACAAAAAATAAAAACACCTTTTCTAGTAAATTATATGTAAAATAATTCATGGTTTATATATAATATATGTAAAATATTAAATTATTATGAAGTTAAAGCAATACAGTATATAAATGGTAATAAAATATTAAATTTAAACGATATCTTAGGATCTAATTTTAATATAATTAAGAAAAAGCTTACATGCCAAATACTTAATTTAAAATTATACAAATATAATTTCAAATTAATAAATGTATCACCTACTTTATAAAAATTATAATTACATAAATTGAATGTGTATAATTAATTATATAAATTCATTTACTAAACAATTGTTATATTTAAATTAATATTGAAATTTACTGAACTATTAATGTAATAAATAATACTGAACAAACGACAAAAACATTTCAAGGAATAAAATAAATAAAGAAAATAAAATTCTAAATCAAATAGCATTGTATGATGAACATTCAAACCACATTGATATTAATGGTAATTCTAATTAATTTATTAAAAGCATTATAATTGAAATAATAATTAAATAATAATAATGTTGTAAAATAATAATAATAATAATAATAATAATAACAAAAATAATGATAATGATAAAAACAACAATAAGTATAACAACAACAACAACAATAATATTTAATAAATATTAAATCAACAATACTAATCAAATTTATTTCAATCTGTCGGATATAAATTGAAAATTACATTAATAATATTAAGGTTTTTCGTAACACGAGATATAAATCATATTATACGATTTAATTTTTTATTGATATTTGAATACTAATTACACATCACTTAAAAATTTTTCTTAAATTACCCACTGAATTTCATATTAAATTACATATTTAATTTACTAGTAATTGCTATTTAAATGAAAATATCTCAAATAAATGGCTTTTTTATTAAATTTAAAACAACAAATTTTATATCAAATAAAAAAATATATACTTTTTAGAATATTTTTTTATACCAATAAACTTAAATTTCACAATACTTGTATAAATTATCAATATATACTAAATACTTTATATAGTATTTGTATTATTATGTCATTCCGCATTCACAATTGGAAGAACATTCCTAATATTATTGTTCAAATGAAATGAGGCTAATACAAATTAATAAACTATAGCAGCAATGATAACGATTTTTAATTATATTTTATATTAGGGAGCTTACAATATTTTAAGTAATTCATTTTTGTAAAATTATATTAATACAAAAAAAACCATTAACAATAAATTTTTACTATGATTATATTTCTTAATTATATTTATATATTTTATAATGAAATATCTATCTATTAACATGCAAATTTTTATTCTACTTACTGTCTTTTAAAAAAGTTAATAATCTTAAAAAAATTTATAAATTCATAAATGACAATAAAAAAATATTGATATCTGATAAAAATTCTTCTTATACAAAAATACGTTTAAAAGCATGAACTAGATGTAATTAATTTTAGAAAACGTTCTTTCCTATTTATTAAGTTATGGTATAAAATAAAAATATAAAATAATAATAGTATTTCGTTGTAAAAAAACCAATTTTGTAAAAAATATAAAAATAATGAATGTATTATTGATTAATCGTGCAGTATTACAACGGTAACTGGTTGATAATATTGTACGACGGACTCACCGCATTTCTAAATGTTGTTCCAATTGTGTGATACTCATTTTCTTAGTGATCATTGGTTATCACTTTCTACTTTTTGGCTTTTCTAAAATATGATAAATGCGAATATGATCGAATGAACTTACGATGCAACCTATTCAGATTTTGTTTTATTAATTAATTGACTAGAAAATGTTGTGATTTATGCTCTGCATATGCATTGATGACTACTAAAGGTAATATAAACAAAATGAATATGATGAATGATATGTTTGCTATATAATTTATATTCTTTAACGAAAATACAATGAAATATTCATGATTACGTCAAATAAGATGTATAAAATGAATCCCTATAATTATATTGTAAATAATTTTTATTTTCGATATTATATTATTTTATTATATGTGTTGAACTATTTTAAAGATAAATTTTATATATAAATTTAATTGTTGTATTAGGTCAGGCAATTATTTTGTTTAATTACATTGTTAATCAAGTAGAAAAAATAAAATAATTATTATAGATTATAAATTTAATTTATGTATTTCAATCATTACCTAATAGGAATAGTAATGCAATCTAATTATTAATCAGCAATAATATGAATTATTCGCAATGAGAATAAAAAATATTTTAATTTAATAAATATTAATTTGCATATTTTTTTTTTTTTTTTAGAAAAAAGAATTACCAATGAAATACTATTTTAAAAACATTGGTACACGAATTGTTCTTGATTTAGTTTATAAAATTTCTATGAACATTGATAAAAATATTTATAGTTTTAAGAAATATCTTAGTGTGCGTTATTACAATAAATAACAATGATTCCTAATAAACGCATTCCATGCTTTTAATAGAATGCAATACATTCTAAATGAATATTTAAAATCATCTTATTTTTCATTTTATTATTTATTTTTTAATTATTATTTAAAGCAACCACAGATACGGTATTAATACTGCTACTTGTTTAACTATAAATTTTTCTAAAAAAAAAAGTGAATAAATAAGTAAATGCAATATTGACATAAGTTTAATTTAAAAAAAAAAAAAAAAAAATTTTAAATAAAAATAAATTATGCAGTAACAGAAATTTATCCATAAATAATCAGTATTGTATAAAATTGACAAAACTATTACTTTATACATGAATCTTAACCTTGTTAATAATAATAAAGAAGTCATTTTTAATGAAAAAAATACAAATTTATATCCATGAAATTTTTAATCTAAGTATTATTGGAAGTGAAAATGTATCTCTCGACATATTTTTTTATAATATAATTCTTCGTAGCGAAAAAAGTACATTATGTATGCATACATAAGTTTAGGGGAAAAGAACGATCATGCGCAAGCTTTTTTATTTATGTGTATAGTTCTAGGACAACAGGAGTATTGGAAATGGTAAAGAAAAGAAACATTTTAGAGTAATAACTTACTTTTTCTTGAGAGTAAAGAAGCTACGTCTCTTGGTCTCTGCCTGTGTGGGTGCAGGTAGTGTATGCGCTCTTGATGAACTAGCAACAGCTTCACCTTGAGCAGCTTGATTTAGCACTGATACCCAATCATTCATTTCAGCATCGTCTTTAGCCTGGAATAGGAAATCGGCTCCACTTTGTGTTCTAAAAAAATAAAAAAATAAATTATTAGTAAAGATTTTATTATGTTACTATACATATATAAATGTAATATTACTGTATTATAACAACTTTTTTTTATACAATCAACTTATTAATTATAAAACAGCGCTGTTTCACGAATGTAAATTTGCGACGCTTTCAAAAAATCCCCGATGTGGTCAGTAAAGTACTGTTTAATTATTTAAGTAAAAATATAAAAATATCTTGCACCCACTATTCTATCTAATAATGCTTTGCACTCTATACTTAGAGGAAATTTATTGGCTTTCCTTTTGTCAATCTTACTTAAATTGTATCTTTACATTATTTTTATTGCAAATAAATAAATAAAGAACCAGTACGTACTTAACACGGAAAACATGTTTCTTCTTGGTATAATCACTGGCAATAATAATAGTAGCCCCTTTTAAATCAAGCGGCATTTCTCCTTTATATAGTTGATCGGATTTATACAACTTTTGATCTTTATATGCAACTAGAGTTTGGCCTCTCACTACCATGTAAAGTTTATCCCAAGAACGATTGGATGCTTTCTTTGTTGTACTCTCCCACTCGTGCTTGCGTACTAAAATTCCTTCGAAATCGTCATCACTCGGACTTCGCGCGTCTATTTTTGAAAAAAATTTGTTCATAAATAACTAATTTTTCTTAAATAAATTAAATATAAAATAATTTTAAAATATCATGTATATATACACTTTTTATAATCTAAACATATATAAATAATAATTAAATAATATGAATAAATAATAACCATATTGCACATTTATAAATGGATACAATGAGTACGGTGATGGATCGTCCTAAATAGCGATTTATTATTAAGTACAATCTAAAAAATTAAATTAACTTCATCACAATTTTTATCGCATGCAATGCATAACTTCCATATTCAACAAAGCTGCAATGAAATAAAAACATGCAAAGTTTCAAATTTATCGTAAATATAAATGAATACAATATGCCTTTAATGACCAGTTTTGCAGTTGATAATCTTTGACTTGCATTAAGAAAAATTTATTTTTTATAATTTTATATTTATTACAATTCTAAGGAATTTTGCCTATATTATATTTAATAACTTTAATATTTGTATTTCTTTGGGAAAATTTCATAACTTTTTTAATTTAATATAATTTAAAGGAAAAATATTCAACTACAGTAAGCGTAGTATTTATAAAAATAGTAATTCATATGTTTATAATAATTCGTACAAAAAAATAGTTCCATCAATTCAATTTTTATCGCTATTATATATTAACTCTTTATAAACAGATTTAAGATACTGAATATGTATTTCTTTAAATTAATAAGAATTAATTCTTGTATTATTATAAAATTAAAAAATGAAAACAAAATATTAACAAATGATTTCATAGTCAAAAATTCAATATATCTTTAATACGCTTATGTTATATTGATTAATTAATCATAGCTATTAATTATATACATGAACATATATGAAAATGTCATAGTATGAAATATATTCAATTACTACTGAAAAAATTTTATTTATTTTAGAATGTCCGAGTTCTATTCAAAATACACGATTGAAACTATATATCTATTAATAAATAAAAAAATAAAAAACAAATAGCTTTATTTTGTTTGCATTAGATACTTAAGTTACTAAATGTGCGTGTGCGTGTGTACAAACACTCTTGTGATCATAGAGGTATTTTTACTTGAGTGGGTAGCAAAAGTAAAAGTAACTCTGACTAGACACCAATAGTCTTGCCACTGCTATACTAATTAGTACATATATGTATAACTAAGAATAATAACTTTGATATTATAGCACATACATGCACACAATTTGAATAAAACAAAAATGTAAAATATTTATCAATATATTACTATTACAATAGTAGTACATTGAACTCCAAAATCACCTACGAATAAAAAATCGGCTTTTTTAATGCACCTGAAAAAATTTCATATATTTTTGGAAGGTCACATAATTATAAAGCTTACCGTACTCATCATCGCTTGCACCACTACGATCTAGACTCGGTGATTTAGCTGTCTTCTTCCAACGAAAACTTCTAAAAGGTGATTTGCTGCGACTACGATCCTTACGTCTCAATGTACCTGAATCCGAACCTCCCTTCGGCACTGGATTATCGCAACAATATCGATAATACACAACAGAGGAAAAAAAGAGAAAAAACTACTTTTATTCAATGTTCATCATTGTATTCGTAAACGGTTGTTACGGAAAGAGCTTGCAATTGTGTAATTTGCAATTTGAACAATTGTGCATATGTGCATAACTCTTTTATATAATAACCATTAATAACCGACTATTGTCAACCATAAATACTATTATATCAATATTTATATTCTACAGTACATCATTAAAAAAAAAAATCATTAATCTTATTTGGATGAAATGTAATTACTACGAATATGAAAACTAGAAGAAATCCATTATAAATTATTTGTTTCAATTATATTGTAATAATTATATTCCACTGAATAGAAAAATTTATTTGAAAAATTAAAATACAACGTAAACATTTTTTTTGTAATAGAAAATGAATAAAAGATTAATTTAAAAAAAAAGTTTTTTGAGGTTTTTCTTACATTATCATACATTATAATATTCTGTTAATTAAAAAAAAAATAATAATAATATAAATTTGAATAATTAATAAAAAAATATATTCAATTTATTCATTTCTGGACTAATCTTTTATTCTCTTTCTTTCCCTCTCTCTCTCTCTCTCTTTCCCTATTTATTTATGTATACCTCTCTTTCAATTTAATACAGCATGCGGTTTGTTTTTAATTTATAATAAATAAAAATATTTTAATTAAAAAGTCTCCTGAAATGTGTAAAAAGTATGTATATACTTTTTATATATTTTTTGTAATATTCTTTTAATAACTTTAACAAATAAAAACGGTTGAATTTAAATTAATTAAAAATGCAATTATAATTATTTATTGTTTTTAATAGAATCTTCATTTCAACAATTGATTATTTTCATAATTAATTATTAAATATTTATAATACAAAAGGAAATATAAATTAAAAGATATTATGATCAATTTTTCATAAACAGTTTCAATATACATTTGTCTTTGTAAAATAATATTTATATGAGTTAATCTTGTCTTAAATATTAATACTTTTATAGTATATATTTTTAATTGGCAAACATGCCAAAAATTAATATCATCAAATAAACTTCATATTACATATCTCTAATAATAATAGTAAATAAAATTAATTCATTAGTATTTTAAAACGATTACGAAATATATCGTGCACTCACATTACAACTTTTAACTTCATATATTTATCATTACTTTTTCATTGAATTAATATTAGAGCCAATTAAATAATTTTTATTTAAACATAACTTATTTCCTAAGTAAAATTAATAACATAAATTTTACCACTAAAATTAAACTAGATATTTTTAACAAATAAAAAAATAAAAAAGTGTACTATTTTAATTTTAAATTTTTGAAGAAAAAATGTATAAAATTTTTAATATTTTAATTTTACCAATATTTTTGTTTTCTTTCACTAATTTTTATTTTATGACATTATTTATTATTTAAACTATAAATTATTATGTAAATTGCATATTTCGAATAATAAATGTTTTCTAACAATACGTACTAATTATTTTATAATATGAATTATCTGAAACACAATTTTTAATCTAAAATGTATGATTGATAATAAAAATTATATGAAGCTAAAATAGCAGTTTGAATTGCACTTACTTGTAGGTGAACTATGGTATTTTGAAGAAGGTGACAATCGTGATTTAGATATCTCATCCAGAACATGTCTTTGTTCATTCTTTTGAGCATGCACTAATCCATACCATATTTATAGAAAAACATGCTTTCATTTTATTTACAATAGAATAAATTTCATGTGCACAAAATTAAGTTTTTTGAATCAAAACAATATATTAAAATAAAAAATATAATATTTTGCTTATAGACCAAGCAATAGAGCACATTTTAGATCATGAAAAAAGAAGATAGTGATACATATAAAAATTCGTAAAAAAAAACAGTAGACTCTTATTTTCTCAAATACCACTCATGATATTTAGGGTTTTTTTATTGACAATTTTAACGAAAGAATGCATTTTTTACTTTTTTTGTTGTAGAATGAAAAGTCGTAATTTTAACACTATAGTGTCAATGGACGATTTGTAACCAATAAAATAATAAAGAAAATTTATTTTTATATAAACCGATCGGAAAATTAGAAGCTGACAAAATTTTCCTAAAACCGGAAAATTTTTAAATTGATTAAAAAATTTATAATATTGTGATTTTATAATATTTAGAACTCTAGTTTAGGAGAATTAAAGTAATTAATATGCACTTTATTTGTATAAAATTTTAGTTTTATCCGATTATTAGTTTTCGCGTAATAATAATGTTAATTAAATTATGAATTATTCCAATTACGAAATTATTTCCAACTCAATGTGTTTGATGATTTTAATTTTTTCGACGGTTTTAAAAAATATAAATGTAGCACAATAAATCTTGCATCTTGTATTTTGTAAAAATCGTTTAGATTATATAAAAAATGCGGATAAATATGACTGAAAACGACTGAGCGCCCGAGGAGTGGGAAGAGTAAGAATCGGAAAATTGTAATATATAGTAATACAAGTGAAATCTGCTTTAACTAACCCCTCATCTTTTCTCTTCCCCACTCTTCATCAAATTGCTCGCGCTCAGCCGATTTTAGACAGCTTTATCCTCATAATATGGATAATCCAAATGATTTTAACGAAGTGTAAGATACAAATTTTTTTGTGCTGCAATTATATTCTTTAAAACCGTTGAAAAAACTAAAATCATTCGGTGGAATGAGTTGGAAATAATTTCGTAATTGTTCGCATAATTTAATTAACATTATTATAACGTAAAAACTAATAATCGGATAAAACTAAAATTTTATACAAATAAAGTGCATATTAATTACTTTAATTTTTCTAAACTAGAGTTCTAAATATTATACAATCACAATATTATATTTATTTAATCAATTATAAAATTTTCCGGTTTCAGGAAAATTTTGTCAGCTTCTAATTTTCCGATCGGTTTATCTAAAAATGAATTTTATTCACAATTTTATTAGTTACAAACTGCATATTGATACTATAAAGTTAAAATTAAGACTATTCATTTTATAACAAAAAACGTAAAAAAAAATGCATTTTTTTTATTAAAATTGTTAATAAAAAAAACCCTGAATATCATGAATGGCATTTTAGAAAATAAGAATCTACTGGTTTCTTTACGAATTTTTATATGTATCACTATCTGCTTTTTTCATGATCTAAAATGTGCTCTATTGCTTGATCTGTTAATTTACATATTAGTTTTTACATAACAATAACAGTTTTAAAAATGAACATACCAAATAATCGCTTAAATTAATAATTTAAAAACAATTTTGTATGTAAAGAATTTATTTAATATGTATAAATAATTTTAATACTGACAGTGACCATAGTTTTAGATGTTTTAAACAAATTTTTAATATGAGATAAAACATTTAATGTGCAGCAATTAAGTTAAAGCAATAATTCATAAATATATGATTATATTTTTAAAAAAAGTTAAGATGTTTGTGTTAATTAATGCAAAATAAAATCTTAAAACACTATTTTAAATACGTACCCACACGAAAAGAAATTAAATTTTATCTGGAAATTTATGATTGTAAATTTATATAAATATTAAAAATATTTAGCTAAAAACATAAATATGATTATTTTTTAAAAAGCGTAAGTGTGAGTCGCAATATTCATATGATGTATTGATCCATCACCTATTTTAAATAATAAAAAAAATGGATATTATTTATTAAAATATGTCAATTGATAATTATAAAGTTAAAAAATGCTATAAATTATTGCAAGCTATAAATAAAAACATTGAATGGTTTTATTCGCATTGACGTTCCATCACCTTAGTATATATAAGCCAAAAATATATCAAAAATATTATTAAGATAAACAAATTATATTGTTATATATAACTAAAAGTAGGAAATTATTTTTTTTTAAGTTTATATATAACTATACGTTTCTTTCTATTAAAAATATATATATTGTACACTTGGTACATGTCAAATCTTTTATTTAAATTTTTAAATTACATAAAGTTAATAATGCCTCTACTAAACAACGGCAACAGGCAGACACTCACCTTCTTTGGGTTTTTCTTGAGTCTGTGATGTTCGCGTAGAAGATTTACGTTGTGCCACTATGCATCCCGTGCCGCGTTAATTTTTGATGTGCGATTAATATTTTAGGAAATACAGGAAGGAAGATTTTTGGAAATATGAAGTAAGACAAAAAGAAACGTGCGGTTAGCAGGTCATGCGTTGTTTAGAAGTAATTATACCATCTCTTATTAAACTAGAAGGTTAGTTTTTTCTAAATTATAAGTGTAGAACAATTATATACCTTATTTTATGAAAAGAAAAAGAATGAACCTTCTAATTTCATATTATAAATTTTTGTTTATATCATTGTTTGTTTAATTAATGAATATTCAAATAATTTTTAATCAATCTTTAATTATATAAAAATAAAAAATATGGATATTACTTTTTTCATTGGATAATTGAAAAAATTATTGTTATGTTCCGTTCTCTATCAGATAGTTGACAAATTTTTACGGACACAATATTAAAAAATAAAATAATTATTATTTTACTATAAATAACTTACCATGCTCATCGTCACGCTCTCTGCTTGAAACACCATCAGCTTCAGCTCTAAAATAATAAAAATTATTTATTGAAAAAAAATTATGGATCCAATGAAGCGTGAATAAAACGAAGTATTCGTAATGATTTTACCCACGTTTCAACAAACTATCTCTTAGCTTTGTCAAGGCTAATGTTAAGGTACAGACATATGTGAGTATTCTACGACGTGTTAATCGTAACGTCATAATTTGAATGTCCAAGACATTCAAATTGTAACTTTATTTATTTATATTTTTTTTAATAACAAATATTTAAAATAAAATATTTTATTAGTTTGAAAATTAAATCTTATTTTGTTTATTAAATAAATGAAAAAATTAAATTTACTGTAAAAAACTTCTGATTTATTTAATTTTTTAATGAGATATTTATTTAAAAATATGTAAAATACGAAATTAAAAATATTTATATAAATATAAAATTCTGATTGAATATTATTGTAAAATAAAATACTATTATTCAAAAATTATAATAAAAATATTAGTGCTATTTATAAAAAACTTATATTAATTTAAACTACTATAATTTACGTGTATAAATTTATTAATTATCAATTATCATTTATGTAATAAAAATTTATGATAGTTATTACTTGGAAAAACTTCGATTAAAAAAATACATGTGCTTGGACAAATTATATTACCTTCCTCCTGATGGTTCATCTGGACTAGCAACTGGAGTTGCCTTGGCTAATCTTGCAGCTTCTACCGCGGCTGCTTCTTCCTTTTTACGTCTTTCCTCTTCTTCTCTTTCTTGTTCTCGTCTCTTTAATTCTCTCAGTTCAAACTATCAATAAAAATCATATTATTACTTATTTCATATTAATGTTTAAAAAATCTATTATTCAGCAATCTCAATTATACATACGGTCGTTAAACGTTGTAAAGCACTGAATCTTTCTTCTTGTGCAGCAGCTGATTTTTCAAATGCCTCATGCTTCTTCATGAGATTTTCAACTTCATCAATAGTATGCTGCAAAATTATGATTATGTAATATTTTTAAAAATAATCAATTAATTAAAATTATAAATAATAGATTTATTACATAATAATTTTAATCATTTTTAATATAAATTGCAAAATAATAGAATTAGTTATTGTTTAAATTGAATAAAATAAATTTTTAAATACTTAAAAATAAATGTATTTATATATTACAATTAAAATCATGAAAATAACTTACTCCAAGTTCTTGACTCATAAGATATGGCTCTTGAGCTATCAACCAAGCTTCTGCAACAGCAGCATCTCTTGCAAATTGATACACTTCTAATACTATAAAAATATAAGAATACGTCTTTATAATCACTTCAAAAAGTTTTTTTTTATATTTTTAAATGTTTGAATTATTATATTAAAAAAATAAGTGAAAAAAAATAAATAAATAAATAATGCTTTTTATAGATTATAACTATTCTATTACACATAGTCAAACAGCTATGATCATGTGTATATATTATAATATTATTTTTTAATATTTGCTTAGATATAATCAACTTTTTCAACTTTTCATAAAAGAAGAAAATTTTATTAATATAAATATGATTTTAAAATAAATAAATTAATTTTCATGATTGTAATATTAAAATGTAATGAGTATATTAAATTATAAAATTCAAAGCTAAATTTTTTTTTCCTAATTAATCAATTATAGCAAATTATTAATAATTATTAAGTATAATCAATAGTTAATAACAAGGGTTAAAATAATAATTTTAATTGAATAACTTACTAAGTTGTAAATTTTCCCAACGTTCTTCCCAACGAAGTAATAAAGCATTTCTGTGATTTGTAAGAGCTGTGAGTTTTTCTTTTATTTGTAAACTAGCATAATGATTTCTGGATAATAAATCCTTGCCTAAATTAATACAAGCAAGCAGATTATCTTCTCTTGTATCAATTTCTGCTTTTAAACTTTGATGGTTATTCATTAATAATTCCACACCACTCACATCTCTTGGTTTCTCACTTGTATTCATCTGTCTTACTACATCATCCATCCAAATCATGAGAGTCCTAACCATATTGAAGAATCTAAACAAATCTCCAGTATCCTCTAAAATTAAAATTATAATATAATAAATGTGTTACATGTATTTGTATAATAAGATATTGTTTTTGTACAAAAGAATTTTTTATTTTACTTCAATTTTTATGTCATATTTATATTTATAATATTTAATTAATTGCATTTTTTAATTCTAAAATATTATCTAATAAAAATAAAAATTTTAAAAAAATATTTTTGTAATTTATCAAAATATCACAAAACATAAATAAAATTTAACTAATAATGAAATAATATTTTTATCGACATACATGAAATTATTGTCCTTAAATATTGTAAATTTTATTAATTGCAGTTACAATTAAAGTTAAAATTATCAGTAGTTAAAATTATCATATTAATTACTACAAAATTTCGTATAATTTTCAGCAATAATTTTTCAATACATTTTTTACTAATAATTTATTTCATATTGCTTACATTAAGAAATTTATGGAAAACGTTTATAATCTCTTTAATATATTGAAATATTAAAAATTATGTATTGTCTGTTTTTTAATATTAAAAAATATTAATATTGATTTACAAATCTAACAAACAAGGTTTTAATAAACTTATCATTAATTTCATTTACCCAATTTATTTTTTCGTGCTTCACAGAGTGATTGTAGATTATTCCAAGCAGCAACAACCTCTGCTTCACGGTTAGTAATTTCACGTGCTTTATCACCTGCATAACTTGCCTGCAATTTCGAGGATTCTTCCTGTATTTGTGAAACTTGACTTTGGAGAGTAGAGAGATCTTGAATAAAATTTCCATGTTTGCGTTGCAATGCTGAAACTGAACCAGCATCACGACCAAGCTCATCTGACAATGCATTCTGTTTTTCAAGAATACGCCCAAGAACATCTTTACAATCATGGAAAAATTTATGAAGTTCACGACTAGCAGCAAGCATCTGTGTACGTGTTTCAATCAACTCTAACAAATCTTGCCAAACCTGTAATTATGGAAATTATATTTAATGGTTTTCATTTTGTAATATATAAACATTAAATATAAATTGCTTCAGAAATCAATTTAATTGATTAATTTGAAAAAATCTAAAAAAATGTATTTTATTATAATTGTTGCTACGTAGATGTAATTCTTGGTATTCGTCATTTTAATAGGCATCATCGTAAAGGTCTAAGTAAGGGAAATTTCTGCATATTTATTGAATTCTTATATTGGTGGGTTTTTCTGTTTATCAGGTATGACCCATAGTAAACTTCCTCCCCCACCCACCTTCTACCTGGTAGCATTATTGTTGATGTTGAGTGTAGATATCAAAAGTTTAGATATCAAAAACCCATAAATCAGAACACATGTATACTCTTCTTGTCAGTTATTTTGTCATTAAAGACATCAATTAAGTGGGAATCCCAATATAAAAAACGACTGTATTTTTATTCGTATACCTTTCATCATATCATTATCAAAATGATTATCGATACAACAAGTGGAGTGTGATTGTTAATCAAGTTACAATCCAACATTTGGTCCTTCGATCCGGATCAACGAGAAAGTGAACATCGCTGTCCGCATCTAAGCATAAAAAATTGGAGAGAAAAAACAATAACGTCATATACAACAATCTGAAGAGACCGAGAGCAAGGAAGCATCAAGTTCCACAGATGATCGTAAGAATATCAATCCAACTCATCTTTGGAGAGAAGAGCAAGAACATCATAACACGGCTGAGCCGATACACAATTCAATAATCGAGTCAACAAAGAGTTGGCACCCCACATCTATTGAGGGTCATATCATAAGGACGCTCATCAAACTCATCAGCGAGTTCGGAGGATTTACAACAACCATCGCAACATCATTTTTCAACAGACGACTTCACAGAGAAGCCTTTGACGTATCTAAGTTGGGGTGAGTTATATTTATGTATTACCTGTGAAGCCTCCGAATAATTATTCTCTTATAACTAAATAGCTTCGATTTAATAAAAATGGAATTATAAGATCAAATACGGGTACGCAGCATTATTAAATCTAAATTAACCCTGTTTAAGAAGTTTTTCTGTAACTATGAACAAAATCCGAATAATTAGCGCTAAAAATTAAAGTATGATAAATTTAAATGTGAAATAAATAAGTTTGAAGACGTCCAAGCCGAAATAGATCATTTATGTGAGAATTTTGATGAGGAATTATCGATGCGAGAAGACTTTGATGAAAGAAGTATGTAATGCGCATTGAAAGCCGAGAAATATTTAAATAATACCGCAAGCCAAAAGGAAAAAAATAATCAAATTCATAACGTGGTAGAAATTCCGTCGGATAATAACTTACCAACGAATACTTTGTTAAACATACAAACGCAAATAAATTTGCCAAACATCGAGTTACCAAAATTCGATGGAAATTGCAAAGACTGGCCGAGTTTCGCTGATGCGTTTCGAGCTGTAATCTCGGACGACGATCGAATTCGTGACGTACAAAAGCTTAGTTACTTGCACGCATGTTTGAGTGGCAAAACATTAAATAAAATTGTATCGTTGCCTATAATGGACGCCAATTATACAGTAGCATGGAGCATATTAGAAAAATCTTATTACGACTTTACAGCATCAGTATTAAAACATGTAAGGGCCTTTTCGAGCTGCCGAACTGTGCATGAGCATCAGCGGACGGTATCGCTGCAATATTGGATGAAAGCCGAAAACATTATGAAGACCTTGAGGCGCTAACAGTAACTTTTCTCGAATCCTTTCCGATATATGCGCTAAACTCTAAATTGGATGAAAAGACGAGACTGAGATGGAAGGAATTAACAATGAAAAACAATAATGCAAATGTAAAGATGTTATTAGACTTTCTTGATGATCGACAAAGAATTCTAAAAGATTCCAAGAGTAAAATTCGAGAGATCGATAAACAGCGATAACAAGATAAATAACAAAAATCATTGCAACAATCATGTAGCAATCTCGCGAAATAATCATAATTCCTATAATCGCGAACCGACGATATCATATAATGCGCAAACGTCCTTATTTTGTTGTTTGCAAAAGCACACGTTATACACAAAACTGTAATAATTTAAAAAAATTATCAGTCGATGAGCGTGTCAAATTAATTAAAAAATGAAGCTCTGTATGAATTGTTTCCGCGCGAATCATACTTTAGACATCATGTTGTGCAAGCGGGTGTAAGACATGTAATGATTGCCATCACACTTTACTGCACAAACCACAATCTGTACAAAAGTAGCAGTGGAATGTTGCATCATTATCTACGCAATGCCATAATCGCGTATTATTAGCTTCAGTTCTTATAAAATTAGAAGACAGGCAGAAAAACTTGCACGTAGCGCGCGTTTTATTAGATTCCGGATCACAAACAAATTTCATCAGCGAATCTCTTGCGCAAAAACTTAACTTACCACATCGAAGTGTAAATATTCCCATTGTAGACATTTGTAATGATGTGAATTATTATAATTGTGAGTTAAATGTAAAGATCAAGCCTATAATGAACAAATTTAGCACTAATCTTTCGTTCCTTGTGAGAAAGGCATTTCCGGAGGTTCTTCCCTCGATTGAAATCAAACATGAGGAAATGTGTATACTGCTCAATATAATGTTAGCAGATCCAAATTATTATTGTACAACTGCAATTGACGGTCTACTCAGTGCTGAATTATTCTTTAGATTACTATGCAGAAAACATATGCCGCTGAATTCACAAGGTGCGATGCTACAAAAGACTCAATTGGGATGGGTAATATCGGGTAATATGCCGATTGCTCAAAGAAACCTCCCGCTCGTAAGTAACTGCGCGATCCAAGATGTTAACGATCAATTGCGAAAATTTTGGGAGATTGAAGAAGTATTATGTAAAGGTGATTTATCGCCAGAAGAAAAAAAACATGAAGAACTCTATCAAGAGATAATTACGCATGATAAAACCGGGAGATATATCGTATGATTGCCCTTCAAAGAAAAATAAGCAAAGATTTGGTGATCTTATGGTATAGCGTTAAGACTATTCTATGCGTTAGAGAAAAAATTGAAATCTGATCCCAATTTAAAGAATGAATACGTTAAATTTCTCCAAGAGTACAACGAGTTGGGACATATGAGTGAGATAAAAACTGAAAATAGTATCAATTATTTGTTTCATCATGGCATTGTTAAAAAAACCAGTGTGACAACAAAGTTACAGATCGTGTTTGATGCGTCAGCTAAAACATCTACCAGTGTGTCATTAAACAATGTATTGAATGTAGGGCCTACAATTTAGAATGATCTATGTTCTACATTATTATGTTTTCGAGTGCACCTGTTGGTTTTAACGGATGTAGAAAAGATGTATCACCAGATATCGCTGTATCCTGACCATTGCGTGTATCAAAATATTTTATTGCGCGAAGATGATCGTGAACCAATATAAACCTATAAATTAAACATCATCACCTACGGTAGGGCGCCAGCATCGTTTCTAGCTACAAGAAAGCTACAGCAATTTTCTTAAGATGAAGCTAAGGATTTACCTCGTGTAGAAAAATCATGCAAAAGAATTTTTAAATGGTTGATTTGCTTACCGGAGCACAAACGTTTGAAGAAGCGAGAATTATCCGCGATAACTTAATTACGATAATGAAAAAAGCGGGTCTGTCATTGCTGCAATGGGCGTCAAACAGCGTTGATTTGATTAACGATTTGCAACAAGCATATGCAAACAGGCATATTTGTCTAAATATAAATGATACGCTGACAAGTCTCGGTCTTTATTGGAGTCCCAAGGAAGATAAGTTTATATATACATATGATCCATCGAATTATCCAAATATAGAAGATGACTAACGAAGCGAATCGTATTATCGTGAATATCGAAATTGTTTGATCTTCTTGGACTTATCAGTCCGATAGTAATAAGGTTGAAAATATTTTTTCAATAATTATGTCAATTTAAGCTACACTGGGATGACCCGCTGCCTGATGCTTCATATAAGCGTTAGCAGAAATTAGAGATTGATTTAGGTTTAATAAACAATTTATCAATAGATCGACTTATGAGATTAAAGGATTATCATGAGATTGAATTGCATGGGTTCAGCTATGTAAGTCAAAGGGCGTACGGTGCTTGCATATACCTCAAGGGTAATAACCGTGTGGAAAAGGTGAATATTCGATTATTCTGTGCGAAATCTAAGGTAACAACTCTGAAAATCGTCTCGTTGCCGCGTTTAGAATTATGCACCGTACTGTTGTTTGCTAAATTGTATGTGTCGGTCGAACGTGCATTGTATGTCATGAAGTTTAGCAGTGTTCCTAGGTTGGATTCTATTATCGCATCGACGTAAATAAATACTTCATCTCATGCGCTGAAAACCTTTGTGAGTAGTGGCAAAAATTCAGCGACTCACAAGGATTAATTCACGTCGGCACGTTCGCTTCAAGGACAATCCAGCCGATTTCTTATCTCGCGGAAAAACGGCTGTTGAATTAAAGCATATGGGATCATGGAGCTTCGTGATTGAAGAGTAGTGACGAAAGCTGGCCTAAAATGAATCTTAAAATAGCGGAAATACCAGAATACAATTTTAACATCTATGCCTGTAATAAATAAATTGCTTTTCAAATTTTCGAGTCTTTAAAAATTAAAACGTATGGTCGCGTATTGTATTCGTTTTGCATACAATTGCCGTCATCAGAAAACTAGACGGGTAGAAGAGCTGACATCTAATGAGCTAATAGAAGCAACGCAATGAATTAGCAAAGAAGTGCAAAGAGAGCGATATATGACGGAGATTAAAGCTTGGAAAAAGAGAGACCCGATATCAAGCAATACATCCTCCTTGGCTCCGTTTATGATTGCAAATGGAATTTTGAGAGTGGGAGATCGTTTAGGGCAAGCTGAGCTGCCATTTGCACAAAAACACCAGATATTACTTCTAAAAAATCACACAGTTACCGATTTAATAATTCGGGAAGCGCATCTGCGTGCCCTTCAAATGGTGTCCAAGTGACGCTTAATATTTTACGAGGTAATTATTGGATAATCGCCGCGCATCAACATGTAAAAAAAAAATTATCAGTAAATGCGTTATTTGTCGGAAAGCGAAACCGATTGTGCTGACGTATACGATGAACGAATTACCTGCAGCCCGAGTGCGCCAAGCGCAACCCTTTCTGCACACCGGTATCGATTTTGCAGGGCCGTTATTTGTAAAGGAAAAGTGATGGCACAATAAAAAATGAATAAAAATTTATGTAGCGGTGTTTGTATGTTTGACTACCAAGGCTATTCATATGGAATTGATGGAAGATTTGAGTACTGCGGCATTCTTGACATGTCTGCGATGCTTCTTCGCAAGACGTGGAAAAGCATCGAATTTATATTCTGATAATCCGCTTAATTTATTGGTGCCAACAGAGACATAAATAATTTACATAAATATATCACGTCGGGTAAGCACATAAAATAATAAATTGAGAACTCGTAAATGAGAACATTAAATGGCATTTTAACCCACCTCGATCGCCTCATTTCGAAAGTTTATAGGACGCCGCGGTAGTCTTTCAAATTTCATATGACCCGAATAATTGGAGATCATTTGTTGAGCTACGAAGCTCTTTTAACATATATAAATCAAATAGAAGCTATTTTGAATTCCCGACCGCTTGTTCTTATGTCCTCGGATCTTAACGATCTAACCGCATTAATGCCCGCCCATTTCATGATCAGAGAGGCTTTAGCAGGTATGCCCGAATATGACTTGTCGAACGTTTCCTCATCAAGGTTGGCTTCTTGGAAAATGATACAACAAATGCGGCAACATTTCTGGAAACGTTGGGCAAAAGAGTATCTGTACACACTTACAGTACGCCGAAAATGACACACGTTTGTGATTGTTATTTAATTCACAGCCCAACAATAATATTCTGCTTTTACCTAATAAATAGTACTTTATTAACACTTTTTTTAAAAAACATCTTTTACTGTAGTTGAAAATTAATAAGATTACTTGTTTTAAATTAAAAAATTACATAAATTATTAAATTTGAAAATTTAAAAAATTAATAAATGTATCTATATTTTTTCTTTCATGAATAATCAGATAAGTACAGAATGCAACTTTCAATGACTTTTAAAAAATACATTTTTTTCAAAATTTAATTATAGATTATTAATTACATTAAATCTTATAATATTTATTTTAATCTTTACTTTAGAAGACTGGTATGTTTTTAACGTACCACCCATTTTATTGTAATAATCTGTATAAATTTAAATATGAGTAGTTTAATAAAATTACCTCATTTAAACCATCTTTCCATTCAGCTATAGTAGCAGCATCTGAATGACCAGCATTAATAAGAGAATCAGCAATACCATTTACAGAAGTAACTCTTTCAGAACCAATTGCCTCAGTATCACGAGCGAATTCTTTGAATCTCTCCCATAGTAATGTTACATGATCATAATCTTGACCTAATTCATGGCTACCTGCTACAACTTCACGTTCACCAATCCACTGTTCTAAATCATCAACTTCACGATTTAGCATGAATAACTGAAGTGCCTCATCTAATTTAGCACGGCGTTCGCCGGCAAGATCTTTTAAACCTGCGTATAATTTATCCACCTAAAAAATAAAGAAATGATTGATCAATAATTTATATCTTCTAAACACAAAAAATAAAATTGAAAGAAATAATTGTATTTTTATTAAAGCTTAATATTATCTATAAATTATCAAAAAATTTAATTTGTAATTTAAAAAATAAAGGACCACACAATCTAGAAGTCATTTAATTTTCAATTTTAATAATATAATGTTATAGCTATATTATTATAATCTTTTATTATTATAATTAAAAAATTTTAAAACCATGTGTTATAAAACAAAAGATGTATAAAAGAATTTTAATTATCGGTTGTATTTAATAACACTCTTTATGTATAAAAATTAAGTTATAAAAAAAATTTAATAAAATTTATAATGCTCACTTGAATATACAAAAAACAAATCTTCAAAATGAGTATATTAATAAATAACCTGTGATTGTTTAACAGCAATTTGATCTACTAGAGGATGTTGATCACTGATGAGTTGTCTCGAAATTTCTCCAAGTTGACGAATAGTATCAGCATAATCTTCAACAGCATGCTCTAGACTTTCATGTTTCTTCATTAGATTTTGCGCGGAAATTTCATCCTTACCCCTATCTTCTACCATCATGTATAACTCCTGTTCACTCATCCATGATTCTGCTTCAGTAGCATCAAAGAAGTATTGTTGAGCTTTTTCATTCTGGGCTAAATGTCCGTTTCTTTCATCTACAGAAGCCTTTAGCTCTTTCCATCTTTCATTTAGTTCTAAAATGAGTCTTTCAAATTCAGAGCTTGCCTCGTGTCTTTCATTAATAAGTTTTTGACCGTTATTACAAACGAGATTAATACGTGGCTCATGATTATCGATTTCAGTCCTTAAAGAAAAGAAATAATAGTTATAATTTATTTACATATGTACATACATATATTAAATATTTATATATTTAAATTATACATAAAATAATTTATATTTATTTTTATAGTTTTAATATTTAAAATTTATTCAAAATTTATTAAAACTAAAAAAAAATATTTATATTTTGTATATTTATTTAATAATGTAAGTATAATTAATATAGTTTATGATATAAAACTTAACGTAAATTAATAAAAAATATTTTAAAATATAAATTTACAAAATTAAATGAATTTATAAAATAAAAAAATTCATTAATAAAAAAAATTTCAAATAGTGTAAGTATATAAATATAATTAAAATTAATTATATTCATCTTACTTAATCAATGTAATATTTGTTATCATATATATATAAACTTTTGTGAAGAAACAATATTTAATTATTTTTTAGTTGCTATTTAAAATACAAATATTAAAATAAAATTACCTCAATGATTGGTTTTTCTTCTTTAACATATGTACATTAAATAACGAGTTACCATACTCTTTACTAGTTGCCTGTGGCATTTTTTCTGCAATCCAAAGTTTTTCATCTTCAACATCTCGTCTAAATTGAAAAGCCTCTTTCTTTTTTTCTAAATGACGTTGACGGTCAATAAGTGGTGCTTTCAGTTGAGCAAATCGTTGAGCAACCTTTTCCTTTTTACACTTGATCTCTTCCATTTTATCATCTGGCACTGTGCGCTGAAGGTGCTCTGCTTGTTTATCAAGTTCCGTTACCTGACGAGCTTTTACTGCCATTTGAGTTTCGATCATTTGTTGTTTTTGCATTAGAATATTAACAGATGCCAAGTCTGAACCTGTGTCAGTACTTTCAATTTGCTTTTCTGAAAACGATATATTATTGCAAATATAATAGATGATTATTGTGTATTATTATTACTCATAATATTTGTATATTTTATTGAAAAATTATGTAAAAAATTACATAGTACGTACCCAATTCATTCATCCAAGAATCAATATCATCACAGGTTTGATGAATAAGAACTTCTCGATTAGCATCAAAAAGTCTTTCTCCCTTGTCATGGGTAGTTGTTTCAAGTTCTTGAAATTGATCAGCAAGTTCAACTACTTTAGGTTGTATAACTTCAGCTAATTCAGGTTTTTGTTGAACTAATTCATCTGCTGCAGCTTGTAATTGTTGCAATCTATCTTTATTACTTGCAATTTCTGCTTCGAAAGCTTGATGTCTTGTCCACTTACTGTGCACTGTTTTGGCACTTCGATATGTCTCATCCTGAGCAACTATGTGCTTTTCCTGTATCCATTCACTCAATTCTTCGCAATCTTGCATAAACAATTGAAGTTGCTGTTGATCCCGAAGCTTATCCATTAATTGTTGTGCCTTTTCACGATTAACATTACGTCGATCATTTATAGATTCAGCCTTGCGTTTAATCTTGTCAGCAGCAAAGTGTCCATCATCAACAAGACGAGCCGCAAACTGTACGACTGAGTTAATTTTTTCATCATTTGCATCCATTGTTGTCATAAAAGCTTCATGGCGTTTAATTATATTTTCAGCTTGCTCGAAATTACTCGGACTTTCATCTTTTCCAAGTTGATGTTCTTGCTGAGAAAGGAGAACTTCAGCCTGTCGTGCATCACGATCAAATACCTATAAATAAATTAGAATTTTGTTGTTTTAAATTCATTTGATAAATACATTAAATAATATTAAATTAGTATTAAAATATTATTATTATATTGAGCCTGTTTTTAATGGACTAGTTATATTTACTAGTTAAATTTTATAAGAAATTAATTATATACTTTAAAAATTTAATTTGAGGAAAATAATATATCGAATTAAAAATATTGTTTATTAAAAATTATTTTGAAATTAATAAAACATATCAATATTAGAAATATATTTTTAATATTTATTTAACATATTATTTAAAAGTTGATGTAACAAATCAAACGTTTAGTAAAAAATTATATTGAATATTAGAAATGTTTAATTGAATTTAGATTAATGTTTTATTGAATATTAGAATATTAAATGTAGTAAATTTTACTCATAATTTTTATGTAATATTTAAAAACTTTACCTGGAAGTTAAGTGAGTTGGAAAGTAGATTTTGACGGTTGGCCCACATTTGATGTAATTCTTCCCAACCCATTTTCAAAGCATTTAATCTCTCACGAAGGAACATATACTGAGTATCACCATCTCCAGCTTCAGTAGTTAATTTTTCTCCATACTCCATCATTTTCTGATAATCATCAGTATAGTTATCAATCTCCTCTTTTATATTTTGATGTTGAGTCAATAACTTCTCTGCATCAGCTAAACTTGTAGGTTCATCTTCACTTGCAACATCAGTTTGAGTTTTCGTCAACCAAGTCTAAAAATTGAATCAAATAATTTTTTTTTTTATATTCATGTATGATTTACTATTAATTAATAAAAAAATCTTGTTACTCTTAAAAATATAAAAAGTAAATAAATAATAAAATCATAATTATAATCCCTTTCTTAATTTTAATTTTAAACATAAATTTTAAATTAAAATAATTTTTATTTATAAAGTCTACCTGGAAATGATCGAGATCACGTAAAAAGCGATGTAGATCTCCAGCTTCTTCTAATTTAGCATCTCTTTCTTTAAGCATTTGTGTGAGTTGTTCCCAAATTGTATGAATTTGAGTTATTCTCTCTCTAATGACCGCTGCCTCTTCTGGATGATCTTGCTCAATTAGTTGAGCTTCCTTCTCAAGGGCATCTAACTTAGCCTGAATAGCAGCGAGATCACGTTCCATACCACTTAATCGACGTTGCAATGTCATAACTCCAGTGAGATCCATCTCTAAACTGTCCGTATCTTGAAGAATTCTTTTCTTATCTTCTATCCAAGAAACAGTTTCTCGACATTCAATGTGGAATGTTTGTACACCATGAGCTGAGTTAAGAGCTTCACGTTTTAATTCTGCTTTTTCACGCAACTCTGCCCACTTTTGATTTAACTCATTCTGTCGTTGAACTATTTGTTTCGAATTTGGATGTTCAACATGCAGTAATTGCCTTGCTACAATTAGAAATAAAATGCTTATATATATTTCATAAATTACTGCTTCATAAATTACTGTCATTTTATAAATTATTAATTTAACTTTAAGATTTAATACATATTTATAATTTATTCTATTTTATAAAATCAAACATGAATTTATTATAATTTATTACAAATTGCATAAAAACTTTTCTTTGAAATTTCTTTAACAATTAAGTTTTCTGTAATTAATTGGTAATTCTTTTATATTATTCAATTATTATATTAATTATTTTATTAAAATTTAATATTGTAAATTTTTTATTTCATAAAAATAAAAATAAATATTTAAAAATGATGCGGAAGATATAAATACGTTTTATATTAAATTAAGCATTTAAATAATTTTTAAAAAAATTACCTAATTGATTCACAACAGCAACGCGAGAAGCATTAGCATTCATCTCTTTTTCAAAACCATCATATCGATGTTTCATTATTTCTACATCTTCAATATCCTTGGCAGGAACCATTGTATCCAACATTCTATTTTTCTCCCCAATCCATTGTTCTACACCGTCAGCTTCACTGAACAATTTGTAAAGAGATAATGCATCTAATAATCTCTGCTTTCTTAATTTAGCAAGCTCTATTAATTCTTTATAGTTTTCATCAATTTTAGCCAATCTCTCAACAACTTCTGGTGATTTTGCATCTTGCTCTCCAAGTTGTCCTTAATAAATGACACAATTAAATTATACTTTTTCATATTAAAATATATCATATTTAACAACACTCTTCAGCTTAAATTTTTCATATCAAACAAAATTTATTATAATTTGTACAAAAAATAATTTGATTTATTACCTAATTGCTGGTGTAATTGTTCGATTACAGTGGTATAATTCTTCAGTTCATCTGTGACATCTCTATGTTTTTTTAATAATGATTGCACATTGGCTTCATCTCTACCAACATCTTCTGTAGTTACCAATTTTCTTGTATCTAACATCCAAACGTCAATATCGTCAGCATCAGCAAACAGTTGATGATAATCCACTGCCTCTTCGAGTCTCTTTCTTCTAAATGCAGTTAAATCCAGTAAATGATTCCACATTGTCAAAATTTCTTGTAATCTTTCTTGAATCCTATCTGATCCAAAGTGCTGTTGTCGAACTACAAAATAAAAATAATTAATTTTATTGCATAAATAATAATATAGTATTGTAAAGAAATAAATATTATAATAAATATTATTAGAATACTGTTATATTTTTAAACATTATCTATCATTACATAATTATTTAATATCATAAACAATTTTTTGCTATTAAAATATTAATAATATAAATTTAATAATTGTAATGACTCTGTATTTAATACATTCTATTTTTCAAAATTAATACAATTTAAATAAATAATAAATATAATATAATAAAATTAATACGTAAAATCAAAACGCCTGATTAAAAGTATCTCAAAAATATCGATACAATGTATTCAATACATAAAACATATATATATGTAATAAATTAAATATCGTAATTCTGCACAATTTTGCTGTTGGGCAATAAAAATACATGCATTAAAAAATAACAGACCAAAACAATAAATTGAAATAGTAAATGGTCTATATGAAGAGGAATGTCAATAGAAAGTTAAAAAAGGACTTTCATCATATAGCCATGTCTTTTTGTCATTGTAGCATTGTAATAGGCTTTTTTGCAATATACCATTATAAAAGTTTCTTGCCAATTAAACGTTGTAGTAACTATTTTGCTATTTTAATTACAAAAAAATTTATTATAAATTACATTACAATTAAATTTCAAACAAGCTCATATTTAAATATAATATTGAACAACTTGCTAAAAGTGTAAGCAGAATAATATGAAATCAAATTAAAATTATGAAATACATAATATCAACGAAACTGTACTATAATATGTAAGGTATTTCATAGTCTTATTGAAACACCTGGACCGGTGTGATACCAAAAACTCTAAATCTCAAAGTTGGACTGCAATTGATTGCCTTTTACGAAAATAATTCAACTCATTTTATTAAAACCCAACCGTCGAGCTGTTCGCTAAGGTTATTTTTCAAATTTATCAATTACATTAATACGAAATCATACACGATATTATATTAAACTAATTCCTTATAATACAAATGTTTTAAACAATTGAATTTTATCGATAAATTAATTGATAGTGTTAGTTATTCTTATTGTGAATTTTTTTAAAACCAAATTAAATATTATAAAAATTATTTACCAATTCTTTTTGTAACTTTATTTGAGAAAATTTTACTATTAAATTTTAAATATATAATTATTTAAAAACATAGTCAGTCATAATAATATTAAATACAAAGTATAAAAGATATAAATTACATCTCATTGTTAAATAAAAATCAACTTATTTCTTTATAGCGATGAAGATTTTTAGAATAAAACCAAATTAAAAAAAATAATATTAATTTATGATGTAATTAATTATATAAAACAAGATCAATTATATTTTAACAATATGTTTATCCTTTAAAATATACGAAAAACATTTTCAACAACGAAAAAAAAGAAAATTGTTTTTAAATACCTAATTCATCTCCGACGGACACAACTGACATGAGTTGTGGATCGTGAGACTGTATTTCATTTTCTAATGCCTTATGTTTCGAAAGCAAAAGATTGATAGTAGTAAGGTCGTGGCCAATATCAGCCGTAGAGACAATCTGTTCCTTCTCCTTGATCCAGTTTTCTTCATCAGCCATATCCCAATAAAACTGCCACAGTTTACGCGATTCTTCAAGGCGTGCGCGACGTTCGACTGCTAAGCGTACAAGTTCAGAGTAAGCGTCCTCGAGTTGCTGTACACGCTCAACAATTATGGTAGGATCACACGGCCTATAGTCTTCATCCTATGAGATTGATTTTTACAATAACGGGTAATAATTAAAAATTTGTTTATTTAATGATGAAAACAAATAAATAATATTTATTTATATAGATTATATTTATGTAAATACTATCTTCAAATTAAAAATTGTTTACCATATAAATATTATATACAATAAAAAAATGTTTGTTTACAAATTTATTATTTTTTTATTATTATTTAATTGATCATCATAAAATCAAGTTTTTACGAAAAAATTCTATAAATGTTACAATAAAGTTTTAGATTGAAATTATTTTTTAAAATTAATAAAAAATTCATTCTAAATCTATTTATAATTATCTACATTAAAATTACAAAAAATAAAAATTACTTTTTCTCAATAATACCAATTAATATTTACCTGTTCCAAAAATCGTTGACTTTGTTGAACAACTGCCTTTACTCGCTCACCCAAGACATTGATATCTGCCTCTACTAATGAGTGTTTCTGCAGCAAATCTTCGACGCCCATAAGATGTTTTCCGTAGTCATCAGTTAATAATCTCAATTTTATTTCTTCCATACTATCTAAAATATATAGCATTTCCTGGAAATTCTGTTGCAATTGAAGTGACAGTTCTAAGCGTGACCTGCGTAAGCGCAGAAGATCAAGTAGATAATTCCAGAGGCGTAAGACGTTATCTTTACGTGCATTTATACGCTGAATATCATGGTAGTTCTCGGCTTCAAGTTCTTGAGAAACAGCCATAACAGCTTGTACACGTTCTTCATATGCAAAAATGTCAGTTTCAATAGCTTCATGTTTTTTTGCAGCAGCTTCAACCGCTGCTAAATCAAATCCAAATTTATCCTGTTTATTAAAATATAAATAGTTATTAAAAATACTTTGCGCTATAAAATAATATGTGTAAATGAATAAATTTGTTTACCTGTGAAACAAGTCGTTGATTCTCCGATAACCAGGTTTCCCTCATGCTTGCTTTTCTATTGAACCTCGCTGCCAATTGATCCAACTTCTCTTGTCTAATGAGTTCTTCTCTAAGAGCTAGTTCTCTTTCATGTTCAGCCTTCTCAAGTTTCTCCCATGCTTTATTTATATCAGATATCATTTTTCCCTCCTTTGGAGTATAAGGTTTTTGGTTATTTGCACGCATTTTTGATTGCAACGTGAATAACAACACCTCTAGGTTACCCTTTTCTACAAACTTAGGTGGCTTTTCGACAGTGCGATAGTTTGAAAATTGAGAAAGTTGCGATTGAACACCAAGAAGAGAATTCGCAAATTGACGATCGCCCAAAGCGTTTATTGTTGATTCAATCCACTTTAATAAATCACTTGTTAAGCTTTCATACTCGCGGATCATTCGATCATTTTCCATTGCAATACCAACGACTTTACCTATTCTTTTACCTACAATAAAGAGTTATTATTTTTTACGATGAAATATTAAAAATAAAAATAATTAAATATTAATACAAAAAAACTTTTGAATTTTATACTATCAATTAAACAAATAACATATTATAAATTAATTACCTTGTACAGTCTCCTGTTTCATTTTTGAAAAGTAATGATAGTATGTTACAACATAAGTTATAATGGATTTCTCATCTGGATGATCAACAAAAATATCTTCAGCATCGAGCAATTTAGTTAAACCCAACTTATCTTCAGCAACATTAAAGGCATTATTCAGATTATAAATAGCATTCGACTTGGCCAATTTATCAAATTGTATAAGATCAGGTCTATGCTTATGTATAATGGCATTGAAAGCCAATCCATCTCTCCAAGAAGTTGTAAAATTCCTCACATTCACATTATGATATCCTGCAGTCTTCATCTGACACCAAAGTAATAGTGCATCCTTTGCACTCTTTGTCTCCTGATTATCCGTTTCCTCAATGGTAATATCTTGAATCTGAAAACGTAGTATTATTGTCCAAATAAGACCTAGTGTCAGTCGTGGATTTCCGTCGACAATATCATGTGATCCCATATTTTCCAAATGTACGCGTTGCTCACGTAAAAAATACAAAGCTTTATCAACATTTTCAAGACAGTGGATACGCATTTTTCCTTTTGTAGGCCGAGGCAGTCGTTCTCCAGATAAAATTTCAAGAAGCTTAGTTAGCATTTTTCCGTCGCGCAAATCGACATATAGATCACCAATGCGAGCTGAACAGCGCACAAGGTGAGAGTTCACCCATTTTTGAAAGGTCTTCTTTTGTACTAATTCACGTTCACCTATGAAAAATCATTAGAGTATGAATAAAATGTACATGTTACAAAAAATTATATTATTGATTTATAAAATTTTATTATATTTTTTATATAAATATTATTTATTTCTTGTATTAAAAAAATTCTTTTTTTTTTAAATACTAAAAATTATATATGTATATTTTTTTCAAAATTTAATGATTTTAAATAATCATTTTTTAAAAATAGTATTTGATTATATTTTAAGTGCTTTCCTTATTTTTAAATTATTAATAAATATTTTGTATTAAAAAAATAAAAATTATGACACATCGTAGTTACTGAATTAAAATAATATACAATTTTTAATTGTTAGTTTAAATATAAAAATAAAAAATTTACAAAAAGTTTCCTAGTTACTTATAAATCAATAAAAGTATTTCTTTCGGTAAAAACCTTAAAGAACTGAATATGATAAGTATCCAAAAAAGATGAAGAAACAAATTTTTTGAAATCAATAAATGAAAGTAGATTAGAAACTCAAATTTTCTTAAAAAAAAAAACACATATATTCTAATTTTAATTGAAAAGGAAAATATCAATCACTTACAGTAATTGCTTCACGAAGAAAAAAAATAATATACCATTAACTAAAAAATCTATAAAATAGTTGTTGATCAAAACCAATAAATAAAAAGCTTCATGGAAAAGAATTCCCCAATGAGAAAAAGTAAATCCAATCTTCTACAGGGTAACAGCACTAAGGGATCTCATCAGGTACGAACAATTTCTAGATGTACTCCTGCGAATAAATCATTTTTAAATAATAACCACGCTTGCCTAGAAGAGCATCACGGGAAAAAGCTTACTATAAAGGAAGAAGGAATAAGATCTAAAATTTTAAATACCAATTTTAAATCTAGATATCTTCATTTTTTCTAATGTCGAAATAAAATAAACAACTTTCAAAGCGCTGAACTTCAAACAATATGAGAATGCTCATCTTTAAAGTAGAAAATGAGTATGAACTTATTCGACTAGAAATTGTGACTGGTAATTTAAGAAATGATTACCAGCATATAAAGCGAGAATATTATCGATTATATACATATTTATATATATATATATATATATATAGAATGACTTCAACAAAGAAATCTGAACGATAATAAGAAAGATAAAAATAACAACATTATTAAGTTGATCGAGTTTCTTCTGAACTAAATTTGGAGGAATAACAATTTCATAATTTGTAATAAATTACTGCGGTGAAATGAATCTAAATATGAAGAGACTGCAAGAGGGAAAGAGGTAGATTAAATGTCTTCGATTATTATTACATTCACTATTATCTCTAATGGAATAGGAATTAAATTATAGATACTGAAAATTCTCAATCAAACCATTACTAAAATCAATAAAAACAAAAATAAACAGTTAAAATAAGAACTAAATTTCAAGGACTTTTGGAAGTCACAATTAGATATGTATAAATCTTGCGACACTTAGTAGAACACCAGGTCAATTAATTATGTTAAAATTAAACCTTAACATTCTATTGTAATTACATTTAAATCTGTTGTTTAATTTAATCGAAGAAAGGGGTCACACTAATCTGTTCTAAGAACCCAAGTTTTACCACCGGAAGATCAAAAGCATCTCCAATATCATAAAAATTTTTTATATGCTCAGCAAAAGTAAAAAAACATAATAAAACTCTCAAAAACTTTAAAAGAAACTTAAAATACTAATAATAAAAATACTATCAATAATAATTGATTACCTAGAATATAGGAAGCAATAAAGAAAATAATCATTACAATTACATTTTCTAGAAAAAATAAATAAACTGAAAATAAATCAATTAACAGGTCTTTGGTTTCTTCAGCAAAATCAAATAAAGAACTTCTTTTAAAAAATCATTTCTCTAGTAGTAAAGCAATACCCAATCGTAACAACTTTCAAATGTGCCTAAAGTATACAAAAGATGTTATAAAGGGATCCGTATACAGATAATAAATTAAAAAAAATTTCTTTACAAAAAATAATCTTCACAAAAGACAATATTAAATTACATATAGTAAAAAAGCCCAAAAAATTTTAATCCTAAAGATCATCAACCTTTCATTCTTAATACTGTAAAAAACCCGAATACACCCACTTAACTAATAGATGTCTGGAAAAGTAGTCTTTGCATAAAAATTAATTTACCTGTAAGAAAGGTAGATCTGCAATTAATATTAAAATTAGTTGTATAAAATGAATAATTAATTCAATTAATAATAATATTAATGGTTAACGCTAAAAAAGTATACAAATCTTTTAATATCAACATTTTGAAAAATCAACACGTTAGGAGATGCTCATACTTTTCAGAATTAAAAAATTATGTTATCTTTACTAAATATCTAAAGATGTATCATCATAAATAACTGATATCACTTGCTCTTATATAACCAAATTTTATTACAAGAAGTATTACCTGCTAGAGCTTTAATACGTGACCGCTCAAAAAGTCTTGAGCTGGAGTTACCCCCATCATATTCATACTCATCAATGATCTCTTGTTGAAGAGTTGGATCCCAACCTGTGCGTTGCACAGAAATATCGGTCGTCATTTTGCCGTTGTTACAGTTACCTCCACTTCTGAATTAAAAAATGAGGTACTGCTTAATGTTGGGGACTCCTAAAATGTAATTAATTTCATTATTGGTTCATGCAGAACATTTTTTTAATAAAAATATTATCAAAATACTTTGATTGAAATTGAAATATATATATTGTATTATATTTTATCGTACGATAAATTGATACTGTCAGCAAGCTTTTTTTTATCTACATCAAATTCTTTTCAATATATTAAAACTATAGTTTCCTTGAATTTGTGAAAAATTTTAAGCTAAAATGATATTTTTACAAACGACATATGTACTATATGTACAGATAAAAAGATTTGTGAAATATCTTCATTAATTCAAAAAAAAAATACATTGAATTCTTACTATATTTACAGTATTATTATTTAAAGAAAATTTATTAATATCGAGACTTAAATTATATATTAATAAATACAGTATTTGTCACTTTTAATATTTTTAACAAATTTCCTATAATATGAATATAATTTATATTTATTTATAACGTAAAATTTATCAATGAAACTTATTTTACAATTTTACCCTATAACAGAGTTAAGCGTAAAAGTAATTTAATATTATTTATTAAATCAATAAATTTGAATTAAAATAAAACTACATAACATTAAACAGTAAATACAATCTTTATTTTTATTTTTATAAATATATTTGTATCTTTATTTTCGTAATTATTTTACTAATAATAAAATTTAAAAATATTTTTTATATGTAATAATATTATACAATTTTAACAACTTCTTTATAATTGAAGAATACACATATTGACAATCTATCCGGCATTTCTAATCTAAACATAGTAAATATGTGATAATCATGCATTATCAATTTTTCGATTATATCACACATTTATAGTAATATCTTTTTCATTTATATAAAATAGAACACTAATAGTAGCATTAAAAGTACTACTAATAATAATAGGAATAACAATAAAAACAATAATTTTTATAAAAGTTTACCTTATTCAAACACTTGAATATTAAATAATTATTTTAACAAACTTTTAATTAAGTATTTATTTAAAAAATACGTAATGCTTTTAATTTTTAAATTAAATCGTGCAGAATTATTTATAATGAAACTAAATAAGTAATGAACCATAATTTGTGGAATATATTTTAAAGAAAAAGAAATTATTGAAAAAACTTATGGATCAATTAATAATATCCATTTTTTATTCATACTTTATTACGAAGTGGAAAAATGAATCGAGGAATTATCAAATCTTAAGCAAAAAAGAAATTACGTTTGCATGTACTTGCGCAATAAATTGCGCAAAGTAATAATTTTTCATTTCCTAAAAATACTTCAGGAACTTAAAAATTGGACGACAAGCATGAGAATTATTGCCATACGCAATTTTCAGCCTGGCAATAACACCAAATAATTATTTGTCGAATATAGGATTGAACAAATACGAGATTTCTTTTGCCTTATAATAAAGTCAAGTTCCATTGCCAGAACAGCTGTAATATTATTAACAAATATATATATATACATGTAATGTATGTAAATACAAATTTATAGTACATTAAAATAAGTGCACTTATGAAATATAGATTAAAAAATTCTAAACGAACATTAAGCAGGTATCCACTAAAAAATATGTGAATAAAATATGTAAACACTTAAGTAAACCATAAAAACATATTAATTATTTATAGTAAATTTAAATACTTTTATTTCTAAAATATAATAAGTACTTCATATTTTCACTTACTGTAAACTTAGTTTTAATTTTTTAAATCACAAGTAAAAGTATAGAATATTTTCATATAATTTGAACTTCATGCTTTGAATAAATATACTATAATAAACAAATAGACCTTCCATCTTTCTTCCTTTCATATTTTATAGAAATATTCATTTGAATTTTTAAATCTTTAAATTAGACTGCTCCTATAATTAAAATTCTTTATCTATCTCACTCACCTGCTCTCACTTATACTTAATATGTTTATTATATGTAACCATGTAAATAATGATTACTCTATTTATTTTAATGATGACTATAAACATAATAAAATATTATTCTATAATTGAGTGGTCTAAGCTCTTAATCGAAGAAAAATCAACGTGCTTTTCACAAATATAGATAATAAACGTGTTGTGGAAAATGTGAGATGCAGGTGTACGCCAAAGTATGAGCACAATATTGGATCCTTTTTTTCAAATTAAAATACATATTTTTGAATCAATCAAAGAAGTGACAGAAAAACCATTAATGAAATTGTAAAAACAAGTAGTTAAAATTTTATGACAAGATTGTTCTTCCGCTCGGTTCGCCTTACGTATAAAAGTTAAGACCGATGAATCATGTTTTACATTTAGTAAATGTGTACGATTAAACACGCAACGTTTTTACTTTTCTGTAAAAAAAACGAAAATGTTGGGAATTCAGTAATCACACGACACTTTTTTTCAAACAGGTAATAAGTATAATTATTGATAGAAATAATAAAATTAAGTATTATCTTGAAAGTTTGTGAATTTTTAAGAAAATTCACGTTTAGTTCTGCTTGAAAGTATAGATTCAAACGGATTACTCTTTCAAGTAAAATTTGAAATAATTGAAAATTTGCAGATTATTTGAAGCTTTTTGTATATGAGTTAATCCATATGCTAATTAACAATAATAAAAATTGAGTGGAATATCTTAGAACATTTTTTTTAAACGAAAATTGTATGTTATATGTTGTAAATAATGCAAGTTTATGATATATGAGATGCACTAAATATTTAATAACATCTGTTATTATTAGGATTTTTTTTAAAAAAAAATTTTTTGTGCATTTTAATTTAATAATAAATAATAAAATTTTATAAATTATATCAAGAATTTTTTTTATTCATCCACTGCCATTTTTTTATTGTCACTTTGTTTTGTAAATAATTTCAAAAATAACGCAGTATATTAATAAAAATGTCCCTGAATCATTTTTATTTTCTATATTTAGAATTTAATATAATCATTTTGTAAATTCTTTTTGAATAATTAATATTTTATTGATAAATAATTCGAATAACCTCAACAAATTCAATATTATTTGCATGTTCATTAAATTAAAAGACATATTGACTAACAATTATGTATTAAAATAAACAATAAAATAATTAAAAATATATATTATTTAAACATTTATTTTTTTTAAGTTTTTTGATTTTTAAATTTATTACTTTACAGCCCAACTCCAAATCTATACATTAAGTTTTAAAAAATTTATCAAAAGAAATGAAAATATACAAATAAATTTATTAACAATTACAAAAAAGAAAAAATGATATAGAATTCTGGTAACATATACTTGTATATAACTATTTGAATATATTTCCTAATATATAGCTTTAGGAGAGCGCACGTCACGTCCGCATTTGCACTAATCTAACAGTGCTTATGAATCGTAGGGTAGTCCCGAGGTAATCACGAACCTCTTGTCCATGTTATTTACGTATTATACGCACAACGAAAATTTGTCTCATGTTGTTATAAAATTGGGGCCTATTTTCAACATCTTCATTGAATACTGCTATGATTGATGAATAATAATGCATATAAATTCATAGCAAAATTAATAAAAATTAAATTCATATAATGATATATAAATTAGAACATATTTGTCGTTTTCTTAACGAATTATTGATGCAAAACGATTAACTCGTTATTATTATCATTCCAGCTAACTTTATAATTAAATTGATTTTTAGATTCTGTATCTTCATTTATTCATTCATATGAGAATATTCATTATATAAAAAGTTGACGTACACGTACTTGTCATAGTAAAAGAACGTATTTTTGCGCAACTTACAAACATATCGGAAACAGTAAGAATACATAGTAACATAGCTCAATAACTCACAGATAAATACTTTTTCTGAAAAGGTGACAGGAATCAGTCGAGCACAATACTGATACCTTCTCCTCTTGAATCTATTCTACTCCCATAAATAAACCTGTTATTTATTTTAATTACTTTCAGTTACATCAAACTATACACACCGTTTAACGTCGTAATAAAAACAAATCAAAATAAACAGCCCTTTTATAATTAGGTTAGCTATTGAGTGCATCAGTTGAAAGTAGTTAAGGCTGCATCATGTGTATCTCAAACTATTAAAATATTTTCGAAATTTTGTAACTGAACTCAAGTAGATTCTATAGAAAGAAAGCATGTTTCAAATTTTAGAACAGTCCGCTGTTATTAACAATAGTTATAGCAATTTTTATTCAACATGTATTCTTATATAAATTTATGTATTAAAGCGTTTTATAAATAATACAAATAAAGAAATATATTTTAATATTTAAGAAATCAAAATTAATATCAAAATTCTTTTATACATACAAATTTTTAGATTAATAATTAAAATTAAGGTACTTTTACGGTTTAATAAATATTTTTATTTAATATATCAATTACTTAAAATTAAATTATCTAATTTTTTAAACTTTATAACTTGTATTAGTATTTAAATCTATTTTGAAATGAAAGATTAAATTTAAAATAAAAATATGTATCATTTCTTAAATATAAAAAACGCATGTGACGAATGTTCGTGCCAATAAAATTACACAATGCTAATAATATTTAAAAAAATAATTTAAAAGTAAAAACTATTTATAAATGTTGATTTTAATTTAATTTATCTTATTAATCCAATCATTTAATGTTTAAAATTATATAAAATGTATATTTTATTTTTCCATAACTATAAGTTGGTATGTATTCATGACACATCCTTCCTTAACCTCGCACAAATATTCTTTTATTGCAAAAATAACCGTTAGTGTTTCCTCTCTTTATATGACCTCTAGTCAAATTTTTTGACTTATTTAATCGAAAAAAAACGTCAGTATTAAAATTTTGAAAAATTATTAAATTACTACAATCATTATTGGTACTTAATTAAAAAATTATTTAATTATTCGGTTGTAATTCTTTGAATAATATATTTTATAAAAAACTAATATATCTATTATGTTTATATTTATGATCAATACACATGATTTATAATATATTTTATTTTATTTATAATTTACAAGCTATGAAATAAAACAATTGAATCATAAATAGAATAAATATATATATTATTATAATATAGTGAAGACAAAACAAAGAACATGTACAAAAAATATATTTGTAATACCCTTATTTACATTTTGAATTGAAAAAAACTATCTATAAACCATAAACCACTCCGCCAATCTCATCATGTGTACTTCGTCATTTCTCATTTTTAACGCATTAAATGTTCATCAGCCTAGCATTTTAGTAAAGATCTCGCAAGAGACTTGACAAGTATATAAAAACTCAAATTAATTAACTTGCAACTTATGAATCTCTCTCTATCTCTCTCTCACTTTCGTTAAATTAAATAATTCCAGGTATATTTGAAGAAAATGTAATGTTCAAGAAATTATGACTATGTTGAACAGCGGACAAACCAGGACACAGGCATCAAGTTTGGGATTTAGGAGAAATCCTGGTTACTTACGACAGAGGCCTACGAGATCAACCAGGTAGTGGGTCAATGTACGGTCCGAGTCTAAAATAAAATGATATTACGTTGTGCATATGTAACGATGAGTGAAAAATTAAGCAATATTCCAGTCAAAAATAAAAATGTAAAATTTGAAAATAAATTAATCGACAAACAACTAAGTAAGTAAAATGTATCGATTTTTTCATCTGAGAATAAGCAGATGATATTTTTATGTTGATTTTATATAAATTCGAAGTAGGTAAGTGCACTTATATTTTTGTATAGGTTTATAATATAATAAAGTAAGAAATGTGTCACCGGCCTACCTAGCAACAATAAATCTTCATGGTACATTTTTCACCGTTTAAGGTATACAAGTTTATCTATGAAATGGCAGAAACAACAAAATCTTTTCCCGATTGACAAACGCATTGATTGTATCATCACAGGGAACAATAAAATGGAAATAAAATCTTTCATGAAAATCTAACAATTAATTGTATTAATATAATATACTCTCTAAAAAAACGTAATGTAAGTATTAGCAAACAGTGTTCAACATTATATTCTGCTTTTCATTATTTATTTATATTAGTATAAATATCACCTATCTTCTAGTATTCAAAATAAATACGTAATACAATAATAATTAAATATTTTGTAGATATATCTAAAACAACTTAATTCTATTTTTTTTAAATAAACATCGTATACGGTCTTAGGTTTACTGCATCTTAATCCGTTCGTGTTTTATCTTTAGTTTATTTTAATTTATTTATAGACCTGATTTAAAATCTTACGTAGACATTTTTCTTTATATAATTTTATAGAAATATTTACAGTGAACAACTGTATATTTATAAGTTATTAACAAAAGCTTTTATATAGTTTTTATGTTTTAAAAATTGAGTATATATTTATTAGATTCCCTGCAACATCTTGCCTGACTGTCATATCCAGTCCAATATGTAAAAAAATCTAATTTCCATCACCTAACTATATTAAAATTGAATTAGATCAATATATTAATTTTTATTCTTAACACTAATTAAAAGAGATTACTCCCCATCATAATGAAAAATTTATTTTTAATTTGTAAAATATTTCATTACATTAAATTTACTTAAATAAAAATAAAACTTAATAAGTATATTGATGAATTTTGTTCAATTTAAAATTTAAATTTTGTATTTAAAAATATATTAACAGTAATACATAAATTTATTATAATATAATTTTACTATTTTTTCTGCATTAAAAAAAGGTATCATAATGTATACAAGATCAATAATAAAAGTTAAAATCATGATAATCACGAGAAAAACTCTTGTACGTAAGGAGAAAATTGTAATGAGGAAGAACATAAGAACAATTAATCAAATGATTCCAGATACAGAAGAATTCTAAACAAATATACCGAAAATGAAATTAGTATTGTTGATTTAATAGAATGTAATTGCTGCATACAGACGACATACGGTTTCGTAGGTGCGTGTCTGGTTTGCTTCTTATATAAAAAATTGTCCCTTCTGTCTGTAATACAAATAATTTTAATCATGATGTTTTATTTCTAACACTAAATGTATACATAATATGACGTTTATCGGCAATCATAAAATTCACAAAAAATTCTGTCGCAGATTAAAGGAAGCATGAGAATATTGTCATAAGAGTTATGAGCTAATATAAAATTTTATACTATAAATTTTAAAAACAGAGCACGAATCTTGGAGGAGAGCCTGACATTCAGAGGCCTATTATTATATTTTTATTATTATTCATTATTATAGTATTTATAATGTATAAAAATTAATAAATATTTTAATCGTACATTTTTAAAACAATAATAATATTTAATATTATTTTAAAATCTAATCCAAATTGATTGCTATTAAATTTGACGGTCTTTTTGATGCTTAAAGTTCTTAAAGATGTATAAAATTTTCTTCATACAATAAATTATACACAAAACAAATTCTTACTTCATTATATACTATTGACAAATAATTAATATATATTTTAACAAAAGATATACAAATGATTATTTATAAAGAAAAAAAACCGGACAGTCTGACTTGATGCGTATAGAAGGAACTACGTCGTGCTATTATGCATTGCTGGGCTTGTAATTTGTGTACTAAAGCTATTCAAAAACTCACACAAAGCGTGCGCGCACGCACACAAACGCACACATATACAAATTGATATTTCTCTCGCAATTTACTGACGTAACAGTAAATAAGAACGTTTGGGGCAATGGTATAAATTGTTTAAGTTATATCTTGTGTCTCTACAATACAATTCTAAATAGTAAAATATAATTTACTGAATTAAAGAACATTTTTTGTTTCAAATTATTTTTTAATTTAAAATTTTTTTTTTAATTGAATTGACCAATTTGAATATAAAAAGAAGAAAAAATGAAGAAAAAAACCACTGAAACGTCAATTATATTTAAGATAAATATTTACTTATATGCATGAGTTATATTTCTGTAGTTTGTTGGTTTATTGAACGTTGATAAAAATAATTATAGAATCCTTAAGAATAATGGTTTGAAAATTAAGGACTTCAGAGAGCCTTGTGAGAGGAAGGCAAAAGCATTTTAAATTGCACATATGGTGCAAGTGTACATTTTTCAAAATTCAAATATACATTTGTAAAATGCATATAGTATTTATAAACACAAATTAATATCAAAATATTTTAATATTTGATCAATAATTTCATAAAATATATATTTGTTAAATATCCAATATTAAGCTTAATTCAAATTATAAAAAGTTTATCTTATACAATTATTCAAATGGATTATTCAAACTATATCAAATGAAAATAAATGCTGTAATTAATAATTTAATTTTATACTAAATTACATTAGGTATAAAATTGTTTTTTTGGTTATAACATTAAGTGTGGATTTAAAAAAAATATTTATGCAATTTAAAAAGAGACAATTTACAATTGCATTAAGGAAACATATCAAAAACTGTAATTAAAGAAAATTTAAATTCATTACAAGTCAGTTTCCGTAGAAACCCGTACAATTAATACAAACATAATTAAACTATTTATGTTTGGTTTTTAAATTTATATAATATGTATCTGAATTAAATATTTTCATTCTAGACGTTAATTAAGTGAACATAATTATTATCAAGCATATTATCGATAATTAATACATTCAGAACAACCATCGTTTATTATATAATTAAAATATCTTAATAGTGAATGTCAATTTTGACAAATTGTAATTACACATATGCATACGTAAACGTTTGTAAACGGATTTGCATAAATATAAATGCAATTGTAAGATTAAAATATTTATTAGAATGCAGATATTCTTTTGATTTATTAATGTTAAATTTAAAATTTACTGTAACAGTATTATAGAAATAAAATCTATGCTATGCTCTGAAATTAAAAAGAAATAAAAAAATATTAAACAACAAATTTAAAAAATATAATGAATACTATTTTTTTTTTAAATCTAATTTTATAACAATGCCAAAAAAATTTTACAAAGTAAACAATAACTAAGTATATTATAATTACAAACTTATTGTTCGTTAATATATATTATTATTTAACAATACATGTCTATAATTTATGCTTTTTGTAAAGTTTTATATTTTATTCATAAGAAACATCGTGATTTTATATATATATATATAATATAAAAGTTAATTACTAACATTTTATATTAGTATAAAATGTTATAAAAAAAATTAATCGATGCATTCTTAAGCTTTAAAATATATAAGCTGATTGAGCACACGTAAAAAAAATTTTTATAAGTTAATCTAAGCTGAATTTAAGAGCTAAATTTGTAATCAATAATTTTATTTTTAAAATGTATATATTTTATAGATCACTTATATTCTTTATATTCACAATTAAATATTGATACCAGAAAATAATAATAAAAAATATCAATAATTTTACACAGAATATAATTAAAGAAAAATCATTTAATAATATAAATTTTAATCTAGAAATCGGTTTAAAAAATGTAGGATTTTATATCTAAAAATATGAAAGTAAATAATAGAATTATTTAACTATGAAATATCAATATAAAAAAAATAAAAATTCTTTTCTTTCAAATTTCTATTTATTTATTAAATATAAAAGGTTTCAAAATGATATTAGTGTTAAATTATCGTTTAATTAAATTAAATAATGAAATTTATGCAATGATAAAAATTTAAGAAAAAAATAATTAAAAAAGATAGGGCAAAAAAGATTTTTTAATGAATAAAAAAACTTGTTCAAATTTTATTTATGTACAAAAAAATAAATATAACATAATCATAATCTAATAATGTACTTTTGATATTTTTTAAATTATTTTGTTTTTTTAATTCTATAATTTATATAATACAGAACTCAAAATACTTTGATAAATTTTTTAAAATTTTATCTATTAAATTTAAATAAAATAATTAACATGTTTTTTTTGTATACATGATACATTCAATTATTTTTTTTTAATAATATAAAATTATAAATGCTTCAATTTTATAAATTCATTATTATATTAGAACGTAGATTTAATATTTCAAAAAAAAATATTTTTGAAGATATTAAAATGTATTTAATCAATTGTGTAATCAGTATTTTTTTAAATAGTTTAATTAATAATTATTAATTTTTCTAAAATATAATACATACAATTAATATAAAAAATCAGCTTAATTTTCTGATTGAATCAGTAATATTATTCTTTCTTAAGTATTACAATCTCTTTCCACTGTATCCAAAAAAGAATGCTTAACATTTGGTTCACAACAATAGTTTTATATTAAAATATTTTCCAATTTACTGTATAATACTAATAACATCAACTATTACAGCTTCCAAAAACATAATAATTACAAAAATAATTACAAATTCTAAAACCTAATAGAAGAGTTATATTTCCTATAGAATAAAAGTTGAAAAAATTATTGTGTATATATTATTCTAAAAAATACAAAATTGACTAATGACAGACACATAAATTAAAAAAAAAAATATTGCTAATATTAATTTATACTTAAAAGATTAATACTTATAACATTTAATCCACAGATCACATAAAAAATGTAAAATAACATTAAGTCATTAAGTTTAAAAAATGATCGTTTTATAGTGTAATTTATATAAATAAATAAATTTCATTTTGATTACAAATGACTGAACCATGTGCGTGCAGTACTGACTTTATATATTATTCTCTTTTTGAATAAATGAATGATCAAAAATACTACATAATATCTTTTATATACTAGTACTCAGCATTGATACATCATTATACTTATTTAATTCAATAGAAACAATTATATTTAAATTTATAATTTCATTTTTGTAAAATATTGTTTTTAATAGAAGATTAAATTTTGAAAAAGATATTGATTGAAACTAAAAATGCATTAATTACAAACTTTCTTTCGTTCTTATTAAAAAATTTTATTAATATATTCAATTAAAAAATAAATAAATAAACAGATATTTTAAAAGTTACTTTAAAAAACTTTAGCACATTTATTATCTTTTACTGGATATATCCTTACACAAATAAATGCATTTTTCAATATATCTTCTTTTAATATTGAATAAAATTAATATTGAATTAGTTATAGTGATGAATAAATTCAATGAAATGTGTACATCAACAAATTTGAACAAGATAACCAAGATTAAACGTTATTAGAAATGCAAATTTTAATATAAGATAAAAAATTGAAACATTTAATATTAAATTTAATTTAAACAAATTATTTATTAACAAAAATAATTTATTAAAATTAACACAAATTTTGGTTTTGAGTACTTTTTCCTTAAAGCGCTTTTACATTGCATAAAAACTAATTAATTGAATTACTTTTAGATATTAGTATAAATATATATTTATATAAAGAGAATTTTATGTTTATAACATGATTTTGTATGCTATAAATTATAATACCATTGTAATTTCGTATTTCATGAAATTTAAATAAAAAAAATTTTGTTGAAAATTAAATGATATTGATTGAGTTCAAGAAAATTGAATGCTTTAAAAAATCTTTGAATAGTCTAATATAAAAAAGTAAGGAATCAAGGTTGACATTTATTTACACACTGGAAAATTGATGTTTGTAAAATTTTCAGAAATGAATTAAGTCATTTAAATAAAGTGCAGACAAAAAGGAATGTACCATCGCTATATCAACTAATTAATTCTTTACTGAAATTATAACTTGGTTGAGACTGCATTGGGATAATAGTATAGATAGAGAAGTTTTTCTTTTAATTGACTGGGTAAAGCTAAAAATCCACTGAAAACGATTCGGTAAAAGTCGGCGAGCGCCATTTTTAGAGACGGCAAGATGCGCGTGGCGAAAGAAAATCCTGTTGTCGCCACCGTGTAAAGCTTTTCACATAAATTGCATATTGAATGTCGAAAGCAAAGCTTACCCTAGTGCAGGAAGAGCCCACGACACCTTGCAACCAGCATAAAATTTACTTTGATAAGCGCAACGTCTTCGGAGTTTTATCACTCGCTGTCCGTCCTGTTTGTTCCTGTTTCTGCACACCTTTCCCTGATATTAAGATCGTTCACTATCTCACAAAACACGCAGTAATTAACACACAGAGCACTCGGTCGTCGTGTCGAAGCTTCTCTACGTAAGCATGTATGTGTAGTTTTTTAAAGTGTACATACGTTTATTTATTTGTGTGTGCGCGCGCGCACTCCTATCCAAATTATATACCTAAGCCTCCGTATTAATGTAGCCAAACTGCAGACAAGTACAAGTCTTGTGTAAGTTTATTACTCTTTAATTTTAAGAAATTTTCGAGCATTAATGAATAATAACACATCCACAACCGGCGCGCGATTCACTGGCTGTCTCAGGAACACAATTTCCTGTTGCTCGAATGTAGTTCCAACCTGAGTGAGGCGAACCAACAGTCGGGACCTGGAGGGCGTAGTGACTTTTTCGTAGACAACTCCTCTTAGAGAAGTCGCAGAACACAGCCGTTCACAATTTATGTACGCGGACAGAAAGTAGTTCGACCAATAGGGAGTGCTCTTTGCGCCTGCCCATCTCTCTCCTCCATTGACTCGAACTTTGAAATGTGTCATTTGTAATCATTATATTTGTCCCTTTTAAAGCCATTTCACCCGACAATTAAACTCCCTTTCTAAACTTTATTTTTAATAAGATATCACTGCTGATGAATTCGTACTAAATTAATTTTTTTTAGAATTGTCACACATACGAAAAGGTAGGTTAAATTTTTGTTTGTTGATCAATGCAGCAGCGTATAAAAATGCTTTAAAACCCTGTACTTACAATGATAAGCTCAATTCAACGGTATATTGTTTTAATTATTTTAATTATCATTTAAAACGTAATTTTCCATTTCTATTTCTATTATTTTTTTTTTTTTATTTTTATTTATTATTTTTATTTATCAAAGTAAACTATTAATATTCATAAAAAAAATGTTTTAAAAGAAATCCAAAGGATTCGCTTTTAATGGCTAATAATATATAAAAATTATTCATTAATTATAAACATAATATCACATAGTATAAATAACATAGACATAATACAATATACGTGCATGTAGATGCTTTTAAAACAAAATTATTAAAAAAAAAAATTATCTATTCATATATTGATTGTTATTCATTTTTCAAATATCACTACTAAATGTTACTTCTATTCATTTAACTTAGCAATTAATCAAATTTTATTTTCTAAATTTATTTGTTATAATTATAGTTCATTATATTTATTGCATAATTTTTAATATATGAACAACTTGAGCATTTTAATTTTTAAATAAATATATATACATGCATTAATTATAATTATATTATTCGTAATATTTTAAAATAATTCATTTATTGTTTTTTTTTATTAGTAGAATAATAATAGATACATACTTTGATTCAGAACAAATACTTTTTATTAAATGCATTCATATTTATAAGTAACGTTAAAATTGTTTTTTGTAAACACAAGTGAGTTTGTACATTTATATGTATCTAAATAATGACTCGTTGAATCACTTTTAATAAACAAAATATCTAAAAAAAGGAAAATAATGTAAAATAATAAAATAAATTATTCCTAATGTGTATATATTTAACGCCATCATTTAATCCGTTATAATTTCTTCTTACGGACCTGCAACAGTTTTTTATACCAGCTTAAACACAATATAAATGTGGTCTGACATCATTCATCGCCATCTCGTTCATAGAACCGCGTGAGTTGAGTGGGTAACGCCCTTTGCCACAAATGCGACGTTTATCATCATATGAATGTTATTCTTCCTTCAAGACCACTTGAACTTCCAACTTTTAATTTTAATTTCTTATTTTTATCTATATGTTGGCTTTTTTTATTGTTTTTATAAAAATTGATAATTGATTGAGTAATTTTATTGTAAATAAACTAAATGAATTATTTCTTTTTATTAAGCATTGCATTGTTTAATATAATAAATTTTAACTATTTACAAGATTATTCCATTTTTACCACAACATTTTTAATCTTTTTCTTACCAATATAAATTTTTACATCTTACGCATTTGACACGAAAAATGTACGATGTCGCCATTTGGATACCTGGCAAATGCACTGCAAGTAAAATTGAAGTTTTTAATTTTTTTATGTTTGGATGTTAAAATATGATTTATTATTTTAATCTAAAATGTTTATAATTTATAATAATCTAATTATTAATATGTAATAATTTAAAACGATTACTTAAGTTTACATCCTGTAATTAAAAGAATTAATTTTTGATGATAAAAAAATTTATTTTTCTTTTCAATATTGAAAGCCATTTTAAATTATAAAAGAAAATTACTTGAGATTCACTTTCTAAATTATATATTTTACAAAAAAAATTTAAATCATTCTAAAATCATTCTGAAAACTTTATCGTTATTTTACAATTATAAATATTCTAATGTAATTTATCAGAAAAAACTATAAATATCGATTTTTCTAGAACTACATATATTATTTACAAATCCAAATTATATAATTTTTCCTCATAATAATTTTTATTATAATAGTTATTTTAAATTTAAGAATTTTTGCACAATTTTTTGTAATTTAAATTTTAAATAGCATTAAAAATAAGTATATAATTAATGTCTCATTCAAAGAATCAATACATTTTTATTTTTTGTATTTTATTTATATTTTGTAATAAAAGATTATAATGTAATGAAACAATAAATTGGTACAATTTTTCATGCATTAAAATTAATGAAAAGCAATTGACCTTTGATTTCCAAATCTCTTTTTGCAAACAGGGCAGATATTGAATTCCGTCATCAATACATTTTGCGATTCGTAATGCATTCTTTGCTCTTGTACTTGGAGATGTTCTGCATATAATAAACTTTTGAGCACTTGCATTCTGCGCTTTTCATTGATATTGTTTTGTAAGCTCGCCTCAAGAAAGTGTCTTATTCTACCTATCGGTACTGAATCTGGGAGTACCTCAAGCGCTTTAAGTGGATCAATTTTTGCTGCGTGCTCCTCTAATAGTTCCAGGGCGGTTTCGATATCCGGTTGAGCTATACGTTGGGTTAATGAGGTATGATCAGGAATCAAATTGGCTAAATGCTCCTGGCGATCATTCGGTTTAAGGAGTTGATGAATTAAAGTAATGTAGACTTCATCTGCACCGTCTTTCTGTTTACTTTTTTCAGCTTGATTTTTATCTGTCAAATTGATATTACTTTGAACGTACTTAAAATAAATGTCTTGCAAAAAAACTTATCGAATAAATTATTATCACCGAAAAAAAAATAATAATAATATTAAATAACTATTTTTAAAATATTTTATTTTTTTAAATAAAGATATAAATAACAAATTTTTTTTAAGGAAAAAATTTAATTTTACTTCAAAACTATAAACAGTTGCTTGCTTATAATAGAAAAACCTTTGACGAATAAGTAAATTTTTTAAATAATATTTCCTCAGTATTTTTTATTATTAGTTCAAATATCATTAAAAAGAATATATAAAGAAATATTTTCATATTATTTAAAATATTATTGATATATTTATAATTGTTTACATATTAAAATAAAACTCGTTTAATACAAAAGTAAAGTATATTAAAAAAAAAATAAGAATTAATATAATAAAATAAGAAATAATAAGAAAAAAAAATTATTATTTAATGCTAGTCAGATCAAATTTCAAAAAAAAAATTTGTCCTCTTACCATACAATTTAAATAAAAAAAGCAATTATTTATACTTAATTGTCATAAAATATTCTGATTTAAATTAAATTTGGAAGAGAAATTTTATTCGAATGAGTTCAAATAAATGAGAATGTAGTTTAGATAAAAAAATATATTTTCATGCATACAGAATAAAAGAGCTATCAAAACTAAATCTTCCTTCACGTTTCTATTATTATTCATTAACGCTTCCCCTTGTAGATTTATAATATCTTGAGAGAGAGAGAGAGAGGTGATGAAACTAATAAATAATTATTATGGTTTTAGGAACTATTAACGTTGAATAGCTTAAATTAAAAATTTTACGACTACATGGTCGTTAATACTTATTTAGTAGCATTAAAAACGATTGATATGAATTTATATTCACTATAAATATGTAAAAAAACTTAGTCATATCTATGTTATTCAAAACTTGTATTTTAAAGGTATTTAAACAAACAATAGGAAAACCGAATTAGACTAAAATTTAGAGAAATTTTATTGTTTATTTAAAAACGTTATTATGATGTTTCTATTAAGTATTTAGATATTTTCACACTAATGCAATAGTTTGATTTTAAAATGAAACATGGGTTCATCATTATACATATAAGAATACAATACGCATAAAAGTAGATTAAAAGGAAAAAGTCATCTCGAATAAAAAACCAAATTGTTGAATAGTCCTGTTATTGATTTTGATTTGATCCTGACAGTGATTTTGACACTTTTTTTTAATACGTATAAGACAACTTTTATCAATATTGTTAAAAAAAAAAAGCAAATATAATATTATTTTTGAATATTGAAATCAATATTGTATTTCGTGAAAAAAACTATTCTTTCATCATAATATGTATTCATTCTCAAATCTATCATAGCGACAGCCGAATTCATTGAACTACAATTTGAATCACTTCTGTATGCTCTCTATTTACCAGATAGAATTTCCTGGAACTTTCCTATTTATAAATAAGAAAAAAATTGCTAGTCAACCATTGATCGAGGATAAGGAGGTAAAATCTGGGGTTAATGCTATTTTGAGAAGTTAGACGCTTCTTATTATAACCAGAATATCGAAGTTATTGAACACTGCCGGTAAAAATTTATTAAAGCTAAATAAGACTATTAAAAAATAAAGATCGTTTTTTGAAATTTATTTCATTATCTTTATTATATTAAGTACTTTTGGAACATATATCGTATATAAAATATATATATTTTTTAAATATATAAATTTTTCATAATCAAATAATTATATAAATAAAATTATTATTATAAAATTAATATTAATTATAAAAATGTATGCATGGTTATAATAAACTTTTTTCAATTTCATGTTAATAATTTAATGCTAAATTGATAATATTTGGTTATTAAATAGTACAGTCATTGTGGTTGAAAAACAAATATTTTTTAAATACGCAAGATTTTTTTATACGAAAGAGAGAGAGCTAGAGAGAGGGCTAGAAAATGAGTATGCAAATGTGCACGGTATCAATGATTAGGTATCGATCTGTTTATTAAAATGCAATATAATGAAAACCCTGTGCCGATTATAATGAGAATCGGAAAAACCCAGGATAACGACCGGCAACGGGCAGATTTACCCGATACTCCAAGGTATATGCACAACGAAAAAATTATATGATTGAATATTGATAGTTTATTTAAAATTGTCTTTTCCAATTTGCGTTCTATTTATTCAACCTGTTATTACTTCCATATTTTTATAATTATGTACTTTTTAAAAAATTTATGGTTCTTAATATTGCAAAGAATATAAAAAAAATTCACGTATACTTCTCTTATTAACAATTAAATCATGAGTAATCAATTTGCCGCACAGATTTTTAATTTCCAGATTTATTTTCACAGTAAGAATGGTTATTTATCAGCTTAATCTTAAGAAATTTTATTAATATTTATTTTGTGTAAATAAACATTAAACAGGAAAATATCTTCTTTCAAAGTTTCAGCTTTTATAATGAAAAAATTGGAATTTTTTTCGCAATTAATTTATTGTTTAAAAAATTTCATAAAATAAGAAAATTAAATATTAAAATTGCTTTATCCTACAGTTTGTTTTTGAGATATAAGAACTTTAAGAGGGAAAAAACTGGAAATTTTTTAATTAACGTAAATTTAAATAAATTTCCGCTATTATTTCACACATAAAATAGCAATATTCCTATTCTACATATCATATTTGTCCAATTGCAAAAAAATCTTGCTTACTTCGAGGAATTTTTATTTTGACTTTTTTTAAACTTAAATGAGTGGACTACCGGTATTCATCTGGTAAAACTACCGTTTTTAAAAATTGAAAAATATAATTTTAAAATTTCAACTAAAATAAATTTATAAAAAAATTATGATTGATAATAATATAATGAAGTAAATAAATAAATAAAAATGATAATGTAAAGTATTATTATAATTGTTCATGTTTATACAAATACGATTATTTTGCTAAAAACAATTTATAATTTAATAATTTTAATTTAACAATTTATTAACTAGTAACTATAATTCTATTACATTTATTATATATAAATATAAATATTTCTTTTACATACTGTATAATTTTTTAAAATATTTTTCTACATTTTTATAATGGAAAATAAATTTAAAAACAGAATTTGATTTACTTCAAATTTAATGACAGCAAATCTTTATTTGAAAATTATTTATCTATTTACTAATATTCATGTTTTTAAATATTTGATTAACATTAAGTATAAATCAATTCTTAATTGTTTAAGCAATTATAAAATATATTTCTCAATTTATCTAATAGTCTTGATAAAATTCTGGAATTTTTAAAGATTTTGCTGTAATTCTATGCATATTATTATTTGAACAATAGTTTTATATTTCCCATTAAATATCAATAATTTTATACATCTACATAATAAAATTTCATAAATAGTTTAATTTTAAAAACATTGTGTATTAAATATTTCTAATATATACAATATGCACATAGTCTGCCCACGTAGTATCGTGTTTATTTTTTTCATTTGTCGAATATTGGTCGCAGCAATTTGGGAGGGGTCTTAAAATTTAAATGAAAGTTTTTTCTATTTGTCCCTTTTTTTTTTTATTTTTTTGATAATTAAATACGGTAGGATTTTACTTACGCGAAAGATGTTTTTCTATTTTTCGACACGGCGCGCTGAAGCAATTAGTAGAAAAACATTATGTGAGAATGCATCATTAAAGATTCTAAAAAAAAGAAAACACTTACATTTTTTAATGAAATATGATTTATTGGTGGACTTATAAATAGTTTTAAATAAAAATTTAAAACTCGTCAAAATAATTTTCTCCTGCATCAACGCATTTACAAAGGCAAATTTTCCAGGTCTCAAAAGCAGTCTGAAACTCCTCAGCTTTGATATTTTCGCATAAATTTTTCGCATTTCTAAATATTTTTGCAATATATCGTGCACCATAGATCGCGTTAAATTCAATTTTTCCGCGATTGCTGTAATCGTTAATCAGTGATCCAAATTTATAATTTTTAACACGCGACGGGTGTTCGTAGCGATTCGAGAGGTTTTTAGGCGCTCAGATCTAGACTTGTCAATGATTCTTTCTCGGCCCTCTTTAAAAGTACTGTGCCACTTTCCACTTTGCGATTTTGACATACAATTCTGTCCATACGCTTCTTGCAACATTTTATACGTTTTAACACTGTTTTTTTTTAATTGCAAACAAAACTTTATCCACTAGTCTTTTATCAAAATTTTATCACTAGCTGTTCCACTAATCGCTCTATCACGAAAACTAAAAAATATCCTTCCTGCGAAGTAAAATCATCGAAAAAACAAAAAAAAAGGGAAAAATGGAAAAATCTTCCCTCTACATTTGAAGATCCCAAATTTCTGCGACCAATAATAGCAAAATAAAAAAAAAAACTCGATACTTCGTTGACAGACCATATATGTTGCAAGTACTTAATAGTTTGATTTTTGTATTTAATTAATTTATCAAAAACTATTTGAATACAAGCTATTTAATATTTGAAACTTAAAAAAAACAATTTAATTAAAAAATAGAATTTATGATAAATATTTTTTGGAAATTTAAAATAATTAAAAATGTGATGTTGAATTAACAACACAATTTTATTTATATAGTTTTTTTGCATTAAGTAATAATTACATATAAAAATATTTTTAAATTAAAATATTTATATGCAAAAAAAATTTGTGGATTAAAAATTTTTATATAAATATACACATTATAAAAAATAAATTAAAAGGATTTTAATAGAAATCAGTAATTATAATTAATTTTAATTATTTAAAAATTAGTTTATAAAATATAAACTTACATTGATATCTTGCATAAATGTTATTACAATATTGTATTGCTTTTGGTACGTCGTTTAATAAATTAATGTGTATAGATATTGCTTGTTCATGACGTCCAAGACGACCCAGTATTATGGCTCTTTCTTCATACAAACATTCAAAAGGAAAATCTCTTAAAACCGTCTCTGGAGTATAATATTGTGATTTATCAAGCAACTGTTGTAATTTCTGACGAATATGTTGAATATTTTGCTTTTCTGCTGGTGTTGCAGTTGGAGATATAGCTGTTAAACATTTTTCTTTATATTGATGTACCAAAACATTGTGAAATAATGGATTATTATCCTCCCAGACATGTACTACATGCTCCAAATAAGTGATTACTAAATCTTTATGGCATCGAAGAAGATAGTCCAAAACTTTTGGTCTTGGCAAATGTTCTACCTCCTAAAAGTAATTTTAAAAACTAATGAATGAAATATATTTTTAATTTTATTATATAATTTTAGTAACTTAGTATTTTATTTATATTTTTATAAGATTTTAGCAGTGACTTTTGTTTCAGGACGAATTTATTCATAGGTATCGTAACATACATTTCTGGCCCTGCTCGTGTATTGTGAACACGCTCGCGATACATTTTTTTACCATAAATCTTTATATTGTTATTTGTAATTAATAAAGGTAATTTGTTAAATATAATTTTTCTAGACGTCTACTTTTTGTCATTTACTCTCTAATTTTACTATCTTCGATTTGAATCAACTTTTTATTCTCCTCCAACCTGAATATACATCTACATAAAGACCTATTGATATAAGATACACGTCGCTTCGGATCACTGGATAGTAGGACTCCGATCAGCACCTACCAAATCGGCATCGTACAATAATTAAGCCAATCTTAATTTTTACATGAAAATCTCAAATACTTAAGCTAAGATGTACAACAAATTATTATTTTTCCATTCCTTTTTCATTCAATATAGTTTCGCGACTAAAAATTCAGTTATTCTTGTAGATGCGAAAATATGAATCTAAGAGAAATAATTTATAAAATTTAAAAATAATGGATTGTTATGCTTCCAGACATATACTACATGCTTCAAATAAGTGATTATCAAACCTTTATGGACATGTATATTTTATAACAAACATGCATAAAAGAAAGATGGAGATAAAGGCTTTTTAAAATCAATATGTAATATATTAATTAATACTTTAAATTTATCAAAAAAAAGTTTATTGTTATTGCATTAAAAAACCTTACAGATATTATATAGACACACATGAACACGGGTGCTTATCCGAATACCGTCATCTAGCCTCATACACATAAAACACAAACATCTTTACCCAATTTTATTCATAAAGTGCGTTTATACCACAGATCAAAGATTAAGGTTTATACATACAGTTTACACTTCCATTTACTTTTATTTCTATATACTCATTCGTATTATTAGCAATAATATAAAATTAGTCTAATGTAGGAAAAAACGCATACTTATCTAGACTACATGCGATAATGTAAATAGATATATGGTGAATTTAACTATTCAAATAAGTTAATACACCGATATATATATATATATATATATATAATCTATGATAGTCCTTATATAGTTAGTATTAATCATGTATTAATTATTAATAATTAACAATTATTAATTTTATACTACTATCATCAATTCAATATTTCTCCATTGCACATATCATACATGTTTCAATAAAATATTTGTTATATAAATTAAAAAGCTACTGTTTTTTTATTGTTTATTAACAAGCTTTAATAAAATTTATGATGTACACTGAACTATGTATTTAATATAAAATTTCTCCATCCAAAATTTCCAAAAGTTGACAATTACTCATAAAATTTTTAAAATAATAAAATTAAATTAAACAAAAATAAAAAAATTATTTATGTTAAAAATATAAACAATTAATTTTACATACTTGAACATCTTCCATAAAAATTCGTAAACCTTCTCCAGGATCTTGATCAAGTATCCATCCAGAAAATTTTAAAATGAGATCCATATGATCTTTACCAAGATGCTGAAGATATTGAATTGTTCTTTCAAGTCCTTTGAGACTTGAATCACTTTCTTTAGACTGTTTCTCCAAAAGTTCCAATGCTTTTTTATGCTGCCCTTTAGTTTGATATAATATTATTAATTCTGGGAATTTTTGATGTTGAAGTAAAGTCTTTTCAGCTTCTGCTAAGTGACAATGATTTAGTCTTAATAAAGGTGCAACTAAAGCATCATTTGTCTAAAAAAGATTTTGTGGATTAAAAGTAAATTTTATTTATAAAAAAAATAAGTTGATGTATTAAAGCACGAAAGTTAAAACAATAATATCAAAAAATTTAAGTTCATTTTAACCAAATAATTATACAAAATTAATATTATAATTACACTTTTTTATAACTATTTTATAAAATCTTTACAAATTTTTATCTTAGAATATATACATGATATAAAAGTACCTGTAAATAGCATTTTAATAACGTTGTATCAATAATTTTTAATAATTGTTCTGTTGCTACAGTTGTCATATTCTTTAATTTATCACCTTGATTAATATTTTTATCTTTAGTTTTTTCATTTATTTCTTTTTCTTTAACTTGACTATCATTTATCAATTTATATCTAACTTCTGTCAAAAAATCAATTAAGGCTAATAAACCATTTTCTAAATCTCTACCTTGAAATTTTGTTAAAATAAGTTCTGGTTCATTTATCTCATTTGTATTTGAAGGCTGAGATACTAAATCTGGAAACAGTCTAATTACTTCATAAGGATCAGTACCTAATTTTAAAAATTGCTCCATGGCTTCTCGAAATTTTTTATTCCGAAATAAATGATGTGCATACAAAGTTTGAATTTTATACGTTTCTTTTACTTTTTCTTCCTCGGATAAATCAGATAAATTCTAAAATATAAAAAAAAATATAGATTACTTTATTCAATGATAGGTATATAAAACTTAAAATACAACTGAAGAAAAAGCAACTTTTAATAAAAAAAGAAACAAAAAAATTCTTCAATACATATAACTTAATATACAAATTAAAAAAAAAAAATAAAACAATTCTTTTTTGAGTTTTAATAAAAATCTCACCGTAAGTTTAAGAGCTAGTTGAAATTGACTTTGTTTTAATAAAATTCGAGTTTGTTGAGTAAAGTCAGTTGCAGTAATGCACCAAACTTGACTTATTGATGCAACATAAACTTTGCCTTGTTTACATCTACATATAAATCTAGCTTTATTTAACTCCGATATAGTCTGAATATGCATACAGCTTTCCAGAGTATATACCTCTAAAGTATCATGTACAATACCCAACAAATATGGAACATCCCATGCTAAATATTTATTATAAACAGTATACATGTATTATTAATTTTGTTAAAATGTTAAAAAATAATTCATTTTTTTATAAAACAATAAAAAACATTTACATGTATATATTAAAAAATAAGTTTCTGTTTACCTAAAGCACTAGGTAAATCTGACCATTTCACTGGATTATGTTGAATTAGTTCACCATTTGTATCCATTATTACAGATTGAGAGTCTTTTCCAAGTACAAAAGAATTATTAGATAATTTAGTAATACTTGGTTCTGGTGATTTTCCTGTTGGAAAAAGCTCTTTTGTTTTTCCTTGAAAATCCATGAGAGTATATGAAAAACCACGAAAACCTAAAACTAATGTTTCACCACACCAAGCTAGTTCTCGTGGTATATCAGGAACTGATAGTTCACGAGGTATATCTGAACTAGCTACTTCTTCACTAAAAAATTCTTCAAAAGTTTTTTTTTTTTCTTTCCAATAATATAATTGCAATTTTCGCTTTACAGCAACACACAGTCTAACAACAGTATTTTTTTCCCCAGTCATACTTTCATGTCGTTGTATATCTAATGCAAATAATGTAGCTCCTCTTGTTTTTTGTAATTGACTTATTTGACTTAAATTTGTAGAATTCAAATCATGAATACATATTATATTGTCTATAAAATTGAAATTTTATTTATAATTGAATATTTATATCTTTTTTTTATTTCTTTTTTTGCAAATAATTTTTGTTTAAATTTAATTCATATATTTATTGGAATAAGTTCAAAATTTCAATTAATCAAGATATATAAATTTTCTTCAAAATACGAATATCAAATAAGAATATCAAATGATTTCAATATTACCTGTTAAAAGAACTAACAAATTATATTCAGGTATTACTGCGATTTGTACAATACGTTTTTTACTAAAATTTTTGCTGTACCTATACAGAGATGGACTTGTATTTTCATTAGATTTGAGATCATTAGAATTAGATACATTATAAATTAATAAGTGACCCTCTCTCGTGCCAATTAACAAATAATTATCTAAAACATAAAAAATTCTTTTTTTTTTATATATTAAAAAAAAAAAAATTTTGCAAAGATAAGAATTATACCATAGGCTGCCATTGATTCAATTTGGACAGTTAATTTAAGTATTAAAGCTGCTTCGTAAGCGTCATGCATTTTATTATATATTAAAAACTAAATTTTGTTCTAAATTAAAACAAAAAATCATAATTTCTAATCTTTGATTCTGTATGCATGAGGAAACCGTACATATCAAAATCATACTGGTTCTTGAATAGAATATCATGGGCTTTTTATACGTCTATACAGTATTAAATATACAAAGGTATTTTACTAATTTAAAAACCTTGTATAAAATTCTAATTAAATTATTTTTTTTAAATAATAATAAATTTTTTTTAATTATTTACTTTTTCTATAAATCAAAGTTTTGTTTCTTTATTTTTATAATAATACAAAAATATCAATATTAATAATTAAAAATGTTAAATATTTTAAATAATTATGTTTCTCTTAAAAATATTTATTTATTTAAATATATTCCATTTTGTAATAAGACATGAATCAGAAAATAGTTTACCTTTTCTTATATAATTGAATATAATTTTTATAAACAACATTTAAAGTGAATCAAAAAATGAAAAGAACTTTAAACAAATAGATGATGTAACAAAGAAAAAACAATTCTTTGTAATTAATACATTCAACATATTCTCCCTTTAATATTCATAAAATTGCATTTAAATTTATATAAAATTGCTTTAGAGATTTACATAATTGAATTTTATTACTTTTCTATCCACACACAGATTATATTATGAAATAAAACATGTATTTTAATTAATATATTCGATTAATTTGAATGCTAAAAAGTTTCTTTAATAATATAAAATTATTGAATTTAGTTTATATTTTAAAATTATCTCGTAATTTATTTTATCCTACATATATTATTATATTATACACAGAACAAATTATATTACATAACATCATTATACAACGTAAACTTATGTTTGATTAACCGAATATTTTATTTTATTTGGTATAATTAATGAATATGTATATGTATATGTATGTATATATTATTACTGCATCAAATTAATTAATATTTTATTTTATTAAATACAGCAGTTAAAGTGTATTGTATAAAATATATAAAATATTTACTTTCTCTAATTTAAAAAAATATATACTTAATGCATTTAATACATAAGAATGAATGAATCAAATAAATCATATTATAACATTGTGTATATTGTTTTATAATGAAGTATAATTATACAAGAATTTTCATTTTTTATTGTACCTAAATTTTGTATTATAATAAGACCTATTTTTTTATTCTATATAAATACATTGTTTCTATTCGAGTTTATGTTTTATCAATACAATATTTTTTCACTGGATATTTAATTTAGTTACACAGTTTTGAAGATTTCATTAAATGATGATAGATATATCCATCTTGTAGAATACTAGAAAATGTAGTGTAAGGTAGATCACACGGTTAAAATATCATTAAGAAAAGTATATCGATGTTCGAATGTTGGATTTCTTTTTTCTTCATTTAATCTAAAAGTAGCATTAGCAGTGATGTATTGTAACATTTAATAAATTGATGTAGTGTATTCGAATGAATTGTAAGTTTAATTTAAAAAATTACTGTCTAGCGTAAATAATTCTATAGCTCTGAACTTTCCATATTACAATAATATTTTTACTTCATTATTAAAATGTTCAGAAACATATTTTTTTTTCATTTTCTTAAAATGTTTAATTATTTGAAAAATTGTATAAATTGTATCATAATAAAACATAATCGATAAAAATTTTATATCAATTAAAAAAAAAAGTTTCTAATTCAACTTTAATTATATGTATAATATAGTAAATTAAATGTGTACAAATATTTTCTTAATTACAGAAATATATTTGAGATAATATTAATATAATAATTAATGAACATAATTGCAATTTATACAAAACATAAAATTTTAATAATTTTCTGAAAAGAATATGAATAGGATATAGTACATAAGAATATAATATGATAGCAATATCTGTCAGTTTTTAGATTAACACTTTTAGTAATATGAATTTTTATCTGAATCATCAAATTATTATCTTTAAAATTTTACATTTATTAATTATAAAATTGAATAGAGTTTCAATAAAGAATTTTTAATCATTGTTCTTGAAACTAATTTACAAATTTAAATACTTATACTAAATTTTTAATTTAATATAATAAAAATTAATTGAAAAAATTGGAAAAATTTTTTTTTTTTGTACCAATTAAATAAAATCATTTAAATAAGAATTTAAATAAATAGTTTAATCAATTTTTTTAATGTTAATCTATTATTATTTCGAAAAAATTATGAATTTTTTTATTAAGCTTATGATATTAAATAATAATAATTTTTATCAGGAACTCTAATATTCATAAAATTTGTATTTATTTATTATTTATTTATTTATTAATCACATCCCAGCTCTTGGCCTAGGGACGGATTCCGTTTTTACATACATAGCTTTGCGCCTTACAATATATTTACAGATTTTAAACTCATTATTTACATTATTATATATTACATATTCACATATCCTTGCTTAATTTTCCTTACATATTCACTTGCATGTTTATATCACTTCATCACTTCCTTTCTCTCGTGTTCTAACCTAGTGTATTATTTCATTGTGTTTTGTCTGTGTGTTTACTCTCTTTAATCTCTTTTCCAGTTCTCTGACATCTTTTAACATTTCCCTGTCCTCTGCTTTCCTTTTACATCTCATCATAATATCTTTTTCTTCTTTCCGTCTATCTAAGTTTCTTTTTTCTCTTAGTTTTTTAAATAAGTCCATTGTCTTTTCGCAGTCCGTTGTCCAATGTGTCCAGTCTCCTTCCTTTTTCCTTCAGAGTTGGCATTTCCTTTCCTCTGCAATCAACCAGTATTTGTTTGCCGTTGTAATGTTCCCGTATCTGATTCTTGCCATTTCTCTCATTTCTTTCGGGTTGACTTCTACTCTGAGGTATGATGGTAATCCGTTTTCTTTATTTTCATTATACCTTCTGTTGTATTTTGCTTCTATCATTTTGCTCCTTCTTTCTTGTAGTTGTATATCCCTATCTATCCTTCTTAATTCCATGTATATATTCTTGCCTATGCTCCTCCAGTACCCTAGTTGTGTTCTGCTGAGTCCTAGTTTATTTAGTCATTTCTCTATGTCGTCTCTCTTTGTTTGTATCTTTTTTCCCCATTTTTCTTCGTAGCATTTTTTTACCCATCTGTGTCCTTCCATGTTCATTATCTTATTTTCGTATTTGATTGTTCTTATCCTCCACTCTCCCTTCATCTGATATTCATCCGACTCATCGTAGACTATATATCTGGGTGTGCAGAAGTCGAGTTTCAAGGTCCATCTATAATAGTCGGCCTTGATCTTCTCCATCTTCTCAACTTCTTCCGTTCCCCATATTTTTACACCATATTCCATAACACTCTTTACTAGGTACTGGAACATCATCTTTCTTAGTTTGAAATCTCCCTGGCATTTCTTTTCTGCCAGTTCCCATGTTTTCCTTGCAGCGATTCTGCCGTTGTTCAATCTTTCCTTTCTCTGGTCCTAATATTTTCCGTCGCTTCTGAAAACGAAGCCCAAGTATCTAAAGCTTTTGACCATTTCAATTTCTTTCCCTTTCCATTTCCAAACTTCAAGTTTCGATTTCCTTCCTCTTTTCGCCACCATGATCTTCGTCTTCTCCGTGTTCATATAGAGTTTTCTCTCTTCCAGGAAGCCTTTCAGAGTTGCCATCATTGCTTGCAGCGCTTCCCTGTTCTCACCCATAAAAATTTGTATTTATTATTGCATTTATATTTTAATTAATAATTTAGCAGTTAACAATTAATACTGAATTAATTGTTATTTGTAAGCTATATAAATATTAATTTAAAAAATATTAAATATATTTTCGAATATTTTCTTTACATTAATAAATAGTTGTGTGATTTTAGCAAAAATAAAAAAAACAAAATATAGATTTATAAAAACATCGTGAATTCAAGTTTATACAAGTATGAACTGAAATATGTCTCATTTCATCATTTTAAATTATTACAAAACTAAGGTATCTAAATGTTTTTTATTTATTTACAATATTTTGTACAGAACTTATTTATTAAAATTGAAACAAATATTGTGTTAACTTATTGCCTTACATAATATTAAATTATGCATACCAATCCTAAATTTTTTTTTAAAACTGATAATTTTATCTATTGTCATATATCCAAACGTATTGTTACAATATGTCGTCCAGGAACCATTACTAACCCTAATGCTCTTGCTTCAGAATTCTCTGATAAATATTCTGAGTACATCCCAAGTATAATATTAGCATCGCGATCTGTACATAAAAATCCTCCTGTTAAAAAAAAATATATATATATATATATATATATGGCTTATGTATGTTTAAAAATCGATAATTTAATAATAATAAAAAAGTTTAAATTATTCATTTAATGAGGCATCCATAAATATTTTTTAATTGAATCAAAGAAATAATTTAAATTAATTAAAGTAATTGTGATTTTTTTATACATTTAAATAGATATCTATGTTCTATTTAAATATGTTTAATTTTACTTTGATCATCATCAGTTTCATTATTAATTATGTCAATTACAATTTTTGTTTTTAATATTGTTTTCTTTTCATGAAAATTTAAAATATCTTTAAGTCATTGAATAATTGTATATTATAATAATTTACTCTCTGTTTAAATTAAATTGTACTTTTTAATTATTATTTATCTAATTTTAATATATTATTCATTTATATTTAAAAAAAATATCTTATGTATATGAACAATATCTTCATTATATATATATACATATATTTATTTATTTAATATTATAACGTCATTGAAAATAAAATTATCAAATTAAATTAAATTTATAAACAGAAAAAGTTTATTCAAAAATGTTAATTTTAAAAAGGCTCTAAATCTACAAATAAATGAAAATATTTTCAATTAAAGTAATAAATTGTGGATATTTCTAATAAAATTTAAAAATAAGCTAAATGTTCTGTGGTAGAACCTAAGTTTCAATAAGAATTATAAATATTATATTTCTTAGATGGCGACACCATCGATTTAATTTTTTTTATTGTACTCACCAATGTTTTTCATTTTTTATTTATTTTTTTATCATAGATACAAAATTGACATTCATTTTTAATAGAAATTTTAAAAAATTAATAAAAATGAAAATAAAATAATATACAAATAATTATTTACAATTATAATTTTTAAATCGTTTTCATAATAAAAACGTGAATATTTTGATTTTCCATGGACACGAAGGAAACAAATCAGAATTTTGATACAATGACAAACGAGGAAAAAGTTAATGAAAATGGTGAAGTTAATAATGAAGTTAGTTTTTCTAAATTTATTTTAAAAACTTCAAATTTTGTTATAGTTCAATATTATTCTATTTTATTGTACATATGTTAACAAAATAAAAATTGTTAAATTTTCAATTTTATATAGATTATAGATGTAAATGAATCAGCTGGTAAACGGAAATTAAGAAGCTGGTTGAATCGTCACCTCAGAATAAAAATGACCGATGGTCGAATTTTAACAGGAGGATTTTTATGTACAGATCGCGATGCTAATGTTATACTTGGGATGTGCTCAGAATATTTATCAGAGAATTCTGAAGCAAGAGCATTAGGGTTAGTAATGGTTCCTGGACGACATATTGTAACAATACATTTGGATATATGACAATAGATAAAATTATCAGTTTTAAAAAAAAATTTAGGATTGGTATGCATAATTTAATATTATGTAAGGCAATAAGTTAACACAATATTTGTTTCAATTTTAATAAATAAGTTCTGTACAAAATATTGTAAATAAATAAAAAACATTTAGATACCTTAGTTTTGTAATAATTTAAAATGATGAAATGAGACATATTTCAGTTCATACTTGTGTAAACTTGAATTCACGATGTTTTTATAAATCTATATTTTGTTTTTTTATTTTTGCTAAAATATAAAGATTTTTTTTTTAATTGTTAATTAGAAAAAAATGTAACAATAAGAATTTACCACTTCTGATTGATTCCTCTTGTACACGAATATATTCTTTTTCTAATTCATAATTATTAGTTTTTTCTGTTTGTATTTTGGTTAAAGCATCATCAATTCGCTGAGCTAAAGTTGTTGACAAATTATCCATTCCAGCTAGATAACTAATTTCTGATGCAGCTTCTGACATTTTATGAACATAGTCCACATAATTAATAAATTTCTATGTTCATTAAATAATAATATTAAATCATGAAGCATAAAATATAGTATTATTATATTTGGATTACCATGATTATTTGTTTCTTTTCTTGCATTAAAGATCTTACTTCAAGAATTTCATCCCAATGAGCATCAGTAACTTCTTGTAAGATAGCTTGATTCATAAGCATGATTAATTTTGTTAATAATTGTCTAAGATATAAAAAGAACAAAAAATATAATTCAAGTACTATTTTTTAAAATAAAGTAAATTTATTTATTACCTATACTCTTTACTAGTTGTTTCTATAGCAGTATAAGTTATTGTTAAAGTTTGTGAAGCACTATTTACAGCATTGATTGTTGATTGTTTTAATAAATTGTCATAAGAAAGATTTAGAATTTCAAATTGAAGTTTTTGATCACTATTTAAAGTTTTTGGTGGATCTGCATTAATAAACATCGAAGTAGTTGCATACTATTTTTAAACATATGACACAAAGACACAATTGATTTTAATATAAATTAAAATATTTATTATAAAATTTAAATAAAAAATATTCGGTAATTATTTAATGTAAAATGATTAAATATAATCTACAAACGAATATAAATGTATCAGGCTGTATAAAAATGTACATTTGAAATATGTTAAAACTTAACTAAAATTATTAATTAGTATTAAATGTATTTATGAATATATATGAATATACACGAATAGTATTTTGAACAAGTCAAACATTTATAATTAAGAAATTGTTTCATTTTTAAATTTTATACATAAAAAGAATATATATTTACCATTGCAACAACAGAATTAAAAGGATATAATCTTTTTAAAAACAATTTAAATATATTTTGAAAAACCATAATGAAATTATTATTATAATTAAATTTTTAATTATATTGGCATATTTAAGTTTATTATTTAAAGGTTAAAATCAGTCACGTGATTTCCTGTTCAAAAAATAATTCTACGTACACTACCAATGTTCATTAAAAATCAAAAATAAATATTAATATTTTTTTCATTTTTTATTTTTATAATATTATATAATATTATTATTATATATTTTTTTCCATTACATTTTATCCCATGTAAGCAAGGAAACTTTTATATTATTTACGATACTTATTAAATGAACACCCGTGTCAAAATTGATTAAAAATTTTTTGCTTTATTAATTTTAAAAACAAACTTTTGCAAATGACATAAAATACAAAATCGTAAAAATGTGTATAACTTAATTTCTGTTTATGGTTTAAACTGTTCATAATCATTTAAAATTTCTTAAATTAATTAAAAAAAAAAAAAGGTTTTGTTTTCTCTTTAGAAATAAACGAAATCGTTTAAATTCTATACACATAAACTATATATTGTAAGTAGAAAAATGAATTTATATTAATAATATTAAATAAGGTAATAACGATTATGTTAGATATATAGAAAATAATTTTAAAACAGAATTTATTATTTTTACTTATTATATTTTTTTTATAAATACAATTTCTTCACTCCAAACAATAACAAAATTATTCTCACTGTTGTTAGTTTAGTGAAAAGAAAAATTATTGTAATGGAGTAATATATACTTTTCACAAAACAAATTAACATAATCCATGGCAAATTTATAATATTACAATAAATATTATTAATCATTAAGATTCATTTACCATAAATAAAATAGTAAAACATATCTTAAAAAACTATTAAACAAATAAAATTATATTGTTATTGATAAAAGTTATTAAAATGCTATTAGTGCATTTCATTTTCTTTGAAATTTTTTAACTATTTTACATTATTTCTATGCACATATATTATAAAATGATGAAAAATTATTTTTGAATAATTATTTTATTTCATCATAGTAAATGCTGCCATCTACATTTTTCAACATAAATACAAGTTGATAAAATGTACATTAATACTCTTTTTACTAAATTTTGTAATATTTCATATCATATTAAAATCATATCTTTCATGAAAATATAGAAAACAAATTATAAGTATACAATTTATTAAGTAGATAGTAAAAATTATTGGAAGGCATGTTGCTGTAATCAGGTTTAATACCTTTCGTGAAGTCTAAGAAAAAAAATTACAAATATATATGTATATACAACTTTTTTTCTCAAACAATAAAAATAATATTGAAATATTTAAGTTTAAAACATGAAACTATAAAAATTCTTATTATTATAATATCCTGTAGAAATTGCTATATGCTTTGATAAAAATTAAAAAAAATTATGACAAAATTTTAATAATTTACTATCTCACTTATTCTGCCCACTTTTTTTCACTCATAAATGCACGTGTGATTTTCTTCTAAAGAAAGATAGTAACAAGATGACTAATAAATACTTCAATAATTTTTTTTTTTATTTTTGTTATTAAAAATAACTAAATAATTTGTATTTATAAGTCATATATTCAAAGTTCTGAATGTTCATCTTTAGAATTTTTATTTTCAGTATCTGTCGAATCACTAGTAGGTAATTCAAAAGTTTCTTCTATTGGTACTGTTTCAGAATCGGTCTTATTCAGTTCAGCATTCTGTTCAATTTTTATTTTACTTTCTGAATCACTTTCATTAGTATTTGTTTTATTTTCACCTGTATTATCAGTGCTGTTTATTAATGCATCTTGTTTCAGTCTCCATATTTTCCCTTTATTTGCTAAATATTTTATTTCTCGATCTAATAAAGACATTTTATTAGTAATATCGCGAATTTTGTATACCACAGGTTCATACAATTTTATCTCAGATGTTGTTTTTATTACTTGATCATAAAATTCCTATAAATTATAAATTCATGTAATTATTCATTATAATTATAAATTATAAAATTTAAAAATACCTTGGTTTCATTGATGACTTTTTCTAAAGTATCTAATTCAACTGGGGTAAAAACATCAGATGCTTGCATATTACGCATATTATTTAAAGAAACTGTGCTTGCATTAAGCACCATAAATAATGCTTTTAAAGCTTCTGGTCTTTCTTTATGTTCAAAAACTCGTTCATAAAGATCATTTGTTAACTTTTGTAGCTCAGATAACTTCTGTTCATACACTTCTGCAGTTGCTTCAAAACCTTCATCATATAACCATTCAGAAACATCATTACAAGATTTTTTAATCTTTTCAGCATCTTTAATAAGTATTGCTGCTTTATATTCATCTAATTCTAGTTTTTGTTGAACATCAATAACAAATGATTCAAGATTGTTTAGAGCATTCTCGCGTCTAGCTTTTTGCATATCAAATAAATCTAAAGCCTTGAGTCTTAATGAAACAAATTTTTGTATGAGATTTTGAGTTTATATTTTAATTTTAACATTTTTATTACAATAAATATATTATATTATCTTACTTTTCTTGAATAATTAAAAATTTTTCCTCAGAGAAAGTCATTTGTATTAGTTTTAATTCCTTGGCATTAATTGGTTCTTTTATTGTAATAATAGTTGGCATTTGATCTTTTTCTAATTTTTCTGTATTATTTTCTGTTTTTTCTTGACTTAATTTTGTTTCATTATTCGTTTTAGACTTTTTAACAAAAATAAAACATCACAGAATAAATCAATACAGATTTTATTGATTTATTATTTACAAAATAATTTATTATAATAATTATATTAAATATATTTTACTAAATATACATAAACATAATATTTTTAATTAATCCAGATAAATTAAATCAAGATTTAATTAATTAATTAATAAAAATTTAATTGTATATATTATAATTATTAACTAAATTTAAATAACCATCATATATTGATTTAATAATTTAATGAAATTGACATTACTCTTACTTTTTAGTAATATAATGTATGATTATGTATATATAACTTATTTAAATTGAAAGGGTGTGTTGATGTGTTTATAAAAAATATACAAATTTAATGTGGCAACATTTCAATAGGTTTAATAGATTAGTTCCTTATTCGAGAGAAATATGAAATAGAATTATTTATGATAAAATTTTGTAATAAGTAAAGAAATAACTTCATCGAAATATTATCTGCATTATATATTTTTTTTTTTATAGGCACATCAACAGAGTTAAAAAGTCCTTTGAATTAAATGAATTAAAAACAAAGCATGGTTTTTTAAATTTAAAAAAAAAAATACACACCATTTCTAAAGTTTCCTTCTTTAATCCAGGATATTCAGGTTCTTCATGAACAGGTTTAATATCATCTTTTAAACTTTCTTCTAATTTTTCAACATGCTCTGTATCATCAGATCCTAATAAATTATTAAAACAAAATTAATAATAGTAAAATATTTTATAATTTATAAATATGAATTCTAAAATAATTTTTAAATTACTTAATTTTATTTTTTTTATTTTAACAAAACAAGAATTAAAAAGATATAAATAATGATCATTTTAATTTAAATTATTAAATTAACATTTTTAATATATTAATTTAAATTTTTCATGTTAATTTAAATTTTTAATAATTTTTAAATATCTATAATACTTTTATAAAAATAAATCATCCAATAGAAATGTAATAATCATATATAATAAAATAATTTAAAATAAAAATATATACATTTCCCAAATAAAAATCATTGAAAACAAACCAGAAAAAAGTTTGCTTATTGTTGAACCAAGTTTTGAAAAAGCACCTTCAACTTCATCAGGAACACTGCTCGTTTTTTCTAGTACTAATTCAACATTTATAAAGTTCAAAATGCCACTTTCATCCATGGAAAAATGCACTTTGATACCTTTACTTTCAACTAGCTCAGTTGCATGTTTATTTAAAGCTTCAGCAATTCCAGATAATGTTACAGCAGAAATATTCAAATTACCAATTGCGCTATAATAATATATATTTTGTATAAGTTTTATATCTCCCTTGCTCTCTCTTTCTTTCTCTCTCTCTCTCTCTCTCTCTCTCTCTCTCTCTCTCTCTCTGTCTTCCTCTTTCTCTTATTAGATAATTACATAAGAAATTTAAAATATTATAAATTTATATTTATATAATTTTATAATGTGAACTTACTCAATTTCATTTTTCGAAAGGTAATCAAGTTCTGCATAATTTACATTAAATGTAAATAGGTCTTCATTGTGTTTGTTAAAAGTAATAATCTTCTTTTGAGGATAAGCATTCATTTTACTAAATAACATTCTCCGAACCTAAATGTTAATTGTAATATTTAAATTAATAATATTCTAATTAAATGATTCATGTTTTTTTAATATTAATTTATAAAGTGAAAATTAAAAAAATCACAAATAAAATTTTTTATATGAATTTTCCATTTTTTATAAATATAATTTTTTTACCTGTTTAATTTTATTATCAATTAATCTATCAAAAACAATTTGGATGGGAAATAATACAGCATCTTTGGTAATGAATTTTTTTACTTTAAAACCTTGACTTAGTTCAGCAGCTTTGTAAACTGCACCTAAAGCAGCAGCTTCATCAGTATTAATATTTTTTGACAATTCTGTTTTAACAAATGCAGATAATGTCTCTTGAACTTTAGGTACACGAGTTCCAGCACCAACTAATACAACTTGAGAAATTATATCCATTGTCAAAGCTATAAAAAAAATAATGGTAAAAAAATTATTTTCATACAAATTTTATATTTTTAAACTTATAATCAGTTTTATTTTGTTCTATATACATTAATTTAATATGTATAAATTAATTATTTACTTTTATTTAGTATTAAATGAATTTAGATAATGATACCTGAACTTTTCAATGCAGTTTTTACAATATTAGATACACGTTCAAATAAATCTGTACAAAGTTCTTCAAACTTTTCTCTTGTTACTTGTAATCTAAAATCTTTTTCATCTAAAAGACCTTCAATCTGTGCATAATGATCAACATTAGCACTTAGTACATTCTTTACTCGACCTGCTTCTTTAAACAATTTAGCCATAGCTCTTGGACTGTTAAAAACAGAAATGGAAGTTTTCTTCATATTATCAAATTCCTTGGCTAAATAATCCCGCAATCTCAATTGCATCTCTAATCCACCAAGAGTACGATCATAACCAACTCCTAAAATACTAACTTGTGGATGAGTTTCAACAAAACCTCTTTCTTTCGTTTTCACATTTTGATAGCCAACTACAGTAGCAGTTGTACTACTAGCTCCCATATCAAAAAACATAATATAATGAGCAGTATCATTTATATCTTTACGATGAAAGATGCCATAATTAAGTGCAACAGCTGAATAATCATTAAATAATTGCAATACTTTAATATCAGCAAGTTCTGCTGCTTGGAGAAGAGCAGATCGTTCAGCTTGATTAAAAAATCCAGGTATTGTTATTACAGCCTCTTTTATTTTTTGACCAGCAGATATTTCAGCAAATTCCTTGGCTTTGTGCAATATTTGAGCAAGTAATTCTTCTGGGGAATAAGTAGTTTCTTCATCCACTCTGAATACCAAAGTATTGCGCTCCTTATCAGTTTCAATATCATAATATGGAAAACGTTTCTGATACAATTGAACTATTGGGTTGTCAATAGATTTTCCAATTAAGTCTAGAATATAAGAGAAACTTGTTTTTGGAAAGCGCGTACCAATTACTTGAGCATCTTCACCAAATGTACGTTCCCCATCTCTAAATGATATTGTTACCGGTGTTTTTCGTTTAGATTCCTTGTTTAGAGCAATTTCCATTGGTACTCCAGGCTATTAATATTAATAATTTAAATCAACTATTTGTCAAATTTTTTAAATATTATACTAAAATGCATATGAAATATATTGCTTATAAACATCTTATATGTATTTCAAGATTCATCTTACCGATACAATAGCAATCTTCATCCATTCATTACCTAGATCAATACTCATAACAGCAATTGCATATGTCTCATTGGAAATAAAGCAAATTGATAGTATCACCAAAAGCATATATGGAAACATCTTATAAAAAATCATTTTATCTCTAAAAAAAATATTTTTTTTTTTAATTCATAGTTTTATATTCATGAAGCATTAAATAAAAATTAATATCTTATTTTTAAAAAAATAAATATAAAGAACTTAATTACATGAAAGAACAAAATTATGAATTTGGAATAATTTATTTTATTTAAAATTGTTCTGAATAAAATTAATTTTCTATTTTATTCTTTTTATTTTTTTTAAATAAAAATTTTAATGACAGAATATTGTAAATATTAATATTCAAAACATGTAGCTAAGCATTTTCAATATATAAAAAACATGTTAACTAAAATTACCATAATCAGGTTATTAAATTTTAAAATTTAAAACAAAAATTAATATTATAAAAAAATTTATTACTTCAGTCATCATTAATTTGATAAAAAATTAATTTTTATACTACTTGTTATAAATTAACATATTATAAAAAAAATTAAAATATATACAATACTCCAATGCAATTAAAAAATAAATTTAATTCTAAAGTATTAGTATGCAAAGATAAATAATGTGATTGAAAATATATTAACATACAATTAAAAAATTTGTTCAAAACAGTATTTCAAATCATTGATTGTTAATATTAATTTTATTTGTAAGCTACAAATATATTTACAAAGACGGAACACAGATGAAATTTGCATATGAACGAATAAAATCATTTTAATAGTAATAAATATGTACTAAATATGTCATCAAGCAGACGCTATGAAATATTTTTTTAAATATCTGTTTTAATTCTTTTATATAATCTCAAAATAATTATAAAGTTCATTTGATAGCACGTAAAAATTCTATGTGATATTAGTCGTGAATAAAATAAAATAATAATGTTTCTTTTAATAATTCAATAAAAATGTGCCAATTCAAATGTCAGAATATTGGTTATGTAGACAAATTAAGCGAACCGGTTTTACGAACACAAGTATATATTATAAAATATATATCTTACCACGATTAATTTATTAATAATATTTTTAAAAAAAAGGATTTTTTAAAATGATGTCAATTGCTAGAAAATTTGTGAAAAATCATTTGCCTTATGTTTTGATAAGGTCCTACAAAGTGTACAAAAATTTAAAAACAAAAAAAACTTGGGAATATTAAATCTGTTTTATATAGCTCCCAACACAGCATTAACACGCACTCCGAACTTCTCACAATCAGAATTTTGTTATCTATAATCCACCTGTCGACCAGCTATATCATACAGCTTTGAAGACATGTGCTCGTGTGGCATTTCAGGATTGGAGGAACTGCGCAACGATTTCAGAGTCAACTATTGGACCGCGTTGACGAATTATAACCGACCGTCTAGTGTACTCTTTGAAAATACAGACAATAAATTTTTGTTTTTGGATTTTCACAGTTTTCACACATCTATTCTTTATTGTCCTGTTGTACAATGATAATATAACAACATAATTTATACAAATACTTTTCTTAGGTTAATTTTTTATTCATATTATTTAATTCAGTTAAAAATCATTATTGTACAAGAAATTTAATTTTTTTTTATTTACAATAATCTAATATTTACATGAGTTTACTATTTTTTATTATGAAGATACATATGTGAAGTGATGATAATAATTTTTAGTTATAATATTTTGTCACGTTTTTAATAAAGAATTTTACAGAGAAGTTAACCTGATCAAATATTATCTACATCGAAAAACATCAAGTCATATATTGACATAACGAAAACACCCGTAATTAATTTAACGCTTCTCAACTTTCTTATTTTTTAAATATTTCAAAAAAATTTTATATTTATTTTGTAATTTCTATAACCATTGTTACTTTGAAAAAAAATCAGTTACATCAATTATATACAGGTCTATTTTAAGATTATATATAATGTATAGGAATCATTACTTCAGTACTTTGAGATATATACATATACATATTTAATACAATTCCAATCAAATTCAAATGTAATTATGGTATTTAAATAATAATTCATAAATGATTTGAAAACTTCAAATTTACTTTTACTATATTATGCTATATCATATTAAATTATTATATTATTTATATAAGATTTATTTTACATTTTAAATATAATTAAAAATTAATACAAAAAATGGTATAATTTTTATATAATTAATAATAAATTTGTTATTTCACGCATAAAACTACTTTATTTCAACTAACTCATCGTAGAATATTTAATATGATATTTACACACAAAAAGTAATATTAAATTTGAATAAATATTTATCAAAGTTACATAATTCAATACATTTTTCTTGTTCAAATTTTATGAAATTTCAATTTCAATTATGTTGAAAAATATTTTTCTTTTGTTATTAAAAATATTTTTTAAATTTCTACTTTTTTTCCTAAACTATACTGGAGGATATTGTATAAAACAAGAATTGATTAGAAATAATAAGTATAGGAACTAATGTACTAATTCTCTTATTTGATTTGGTTCTTATGGATTTCGTGAGATGAATCTTTGGTTTCATAATCGAAGCTTACTACTAGTGCCTCTAGTGGGCTCAAGGTAAAGTTTAAAAATTTTTACAAGTGCTTTAATTTACATTATATGTCAGTTTTAAGTCAATAAAATGTTAAATACATTGTATTAAAATCCATGAAGGAAATGAGTAAACTAGCAATGATTTGTATACGACAAGAAATAAAAAACTACATTCAATTATTTTAAATAAAATAATTTTAATAAAATTATTGCTGGATAGGAAATAAAAGAAATGTTATTTTATTTCCGTCAAATTATAAAAAATAATTCTATAAAATGTAAATTATTCGTGCATTTTGGTAGACTAATACCTGCAAATGATATCAACAAATTTTATTAAATAATTCTCACATTTAGTACCATTGCCACCCAGTTAGTCCATTTTTGAATTCTAATCAAAGAAAAATACAACAAAAAATTTTCAAATTTGAATCGTTTGAAATTGAGTTAATTCAATCACTTTATCTTTGAAAATATTTCTTGAATTAGCATAATTACGCATTTATTTTTTGAAAATAAGATTATCAAATGAATTTAAAATGTTATAGATTGTAAAATTCTATGAGTATTCATATTTTCATTTATTGGTTTTGAAAATTTGTTGAATCGAAAGGCATTTAGGTGGTTGTAATGCGCATGCTTAAAACGCAGTTATAAGTGTAATCCTGTTCTGTGAGTGTAATGATCTTTTTAAAATGACATATAAGTGGGGAGTTTGGCGGTTAATAGTTGTTTACAGTTTATCTAACACTTGTGTCAAATATCTAAAGTAATCATTTTGGAAAGAAATATTAAAATTTATCTATTCATGTTTTATAAATTTTTTATTTATAATGATTAATAAAGAATTCGTCATCCCGTTAGACAAGGATGAACTTGCTCAAACACATTTTGGAGAATACGGTTACCGAGAGGTTATACCTTTGCAGACGATCAACAAAGAAATTAATGGTAAAACATCGCTTATTATAATTGTTACACTTTCTATTTTTATTAAAATATTATTTTATTTTAGGTCTTCAAAAAGTTTTTACGGTTTTTCTTTATTTTTTAATGTAAATTTAATAAGATCTTCTTTTAATTTTTATATGTATAAAAATCAAATTATTCATTAATTTATAAAAATAATCATCTTAATTTATAATAGAATTTTTTTTTTTATTAATTTGGATAATATTTTCGATAGAAAATTATAATTGTATTTTACATTTTTGCTTACTTACATTTATTATTGCATACAACTTTACTGAGATAGTTTTTTTAAAATTTTATAAATAACATATAAAATCAAATTATCCCATATTTTTTTAATAATTTTATATTGTTTTAATTGTTTTATAATAAATTATAATTTATTTATAGCTATTAATCAACAGCAATTAACTGAAAAAGGACCAATTGATTTAGTACAAGAAAAACTAGATGTTTTTTTGTCTATAATCATACATGGAAATAAATTAGAGTTAGCAATAATTCTTCGAGGTTTTGCTAAAATATTGAAAAGTATTAAAATGTTTATCATTTAATAATATAGCATTAGAGAAAATAATAAATATTTTGTTTATTTTTAGTTGTACAGAATTTTATAGGATATTTAGAAAAGAAAGCTGAGCAATCTGAAAATTTAGATGTTGAACAAGATGAAAAAATTAAATTATTATCAACAAATAAAATTTTGGCTTATACTATGTCTTCCATTTTATGTCTTATTGAAGATCAGATTGCAGATAGTAGTAATGTGGAATATACTGGCAAGGTTAATTAATCTTTTTTTTTTTATTGAAATAGTTATTAATTTTATTTGTTTTGGACTATTCATTTGATTTATTAATTTTAAATATAATTCAGCGCAAGAAAAATATACAAAAATCAGATGTTGAAGAAGAATGGGAAGATCAAAGACAAAAATCAATGGAAACATTATACAGGTGGTTACAATTACCATTAAAAAATTTGTGGACACCACCTGTAGTTGAAGATTCATTTGTTGGGTAACTTATAAAAAAAAAATATTTTTTTTTTTATGTTTTGTATTATATTTTGATAATTTTATTTAAAAAATTATAATCTACAAATTTTTTTTTAGAACATTAAGTCAAATCTGCTATAAAATATTAGAAAAAACTAAAGATATAAAATCTAAGGTTGTTAGAAATTTAATTTTTCAGGTAATAATTTTAACATCATCATTTAAATAAGATAAACAATTATATAAGTTTAGAAATAATGTTTTTCAGATTCTTGGTATTTTAGTAAAAAAATACAATCATGGTATAGCTTGTGTTGTTAGAATTATTCAGTTAGCCAAATTTCATGAGGCACTTGCTGCACCAATTGGAGCTGGAGTAGTATTAATGGTTACTGAATGTGGATGTACAGGATTAATAAAAGAAATTGCTAGAGAAATAGGAGAAAATGAACCTGGAGAAACAGATGCTCGTAATTTCTGTAATTTTCTTGAATCTATAACTATGGCACAAGCAGATATAGTATTGCCTATTTTAGATAATATAATGGATTATCTGGATAATGATGTAAGTTTAAATATTTAAAAAAATAAATCTTAATTATAAATACTTTTTTTATATTGAATAAAATTTGATTTAAAAATAATCTTGTATAATAAATAAATTATAATAGTGTTATATCATGAGGAATTGTGCAATTGGTGTCATGGGAATTATTGTTGCAAATGTTCTCACTGGTGAGGATTTATCACCCGAAAAACGTTCTCTTAGAGATGAATGTTTGGATAATTTAGAAGAACATATTTTAGATAATAATGCTTACGTTAGATCAAAAGTTCTACAAACATGGCAAAAACTTTGTTGTGAAGGTGCTATACCATTATCTAGGCAAAATCGTCTATTAAAAGCATCTATTTTAAGATTACAAGATAAAAGTGCAAATGTTAGAAAACAAGCTTTGCAGTTACTACGAGCAGTTCTTCAAAGCAATCCTTTTGCATCTAAGGTATAAATAAATTATATATTAAGTGAAAAAATTAATTTTTTCAATATAATCAATTTTTGTAAATTTGTTTTTTTGTAATAATTGATTTGTAGATGAACCAAGAGAAATTTTATCAAAATCTTGAACAAGCCAAAGCTGAATTAAAACAACTACAAACTGATGTTTATCATACTGCTGGAGCTGAAGAACAAAAAGAAGAATTATGGAAGACACAACTTCCATTAATTGAAGAAGCAATTAATAAACTTACAGAAGAAGATAGTATGTTTTATTAAGTGATCATTTACTTTGTATTTTTAAATATATAAAAAAATTAATTTGTTTATTTATATCTAGAAAATAGTCCTGTAAATGAAGAAGAAAACAATGAAAAAGATGAAATTGATATTAAGGAAACTTTTGATAAAATACAAACTTATATATTAAAAGATGAATGTTTGAAAGCAGTAAAGTATCTACAAAAATTATTCATGCAATCTGGTTTTTCAAATGAAATGAAAAATATATCAGAAGAAACTAAAAAAGAGGCATTACTTTTATTTATGTATAAAATTTTTATGAATTCTAGTTCTAAACAAGATAATAAAAATAAAAATGAAGATGAAAGTCAAGCAGCAAAAGAAAGATCTAAAAAAACTTTAACGACTGATCAAGAAGAATTAAAACAATTAGATCAAATTAAAGTTAAAAAGAAACTTGTAGATTATTTACAGGTACATGGGTATTAAATTATTTCTAAAAATATTTTAAATATTAATATAGAAATTAATTTAAAATTTCAAGTATTTAATGATTTTTGATAAAAAATACAAATACATTTATAAAATAATTTTAGAATTAAATTTATTTTTTTTAATCTATTTTATCTATTACATTTATTAATATTATAATTTTATGTTTATAGAATTGTTACACATTTTCAATTGAATTGGAAAAAACTATACCAATTATAGAAAAACTACTTTATTCAATAAATCCTGGTGATGCTGTAGAAGCATGTTCATTTCTTGGGTCAGCATATCAATTTCAAATAGCAGGAGCTTTACCTGGTGTACGAAAAGCTCTTTTTCAAATTTTTTGTCGTGATCAGTCTGTTAGAGATAATTTAGCAAATGTTTATAAAGAAATTTATTTGGATCATTCAGGCAATCAAATGTCTAGTCGTGCAAAAGTTCTTTTATCTGTTAAATCCCTTATTCAATTGTTAGATGGAATGTTACCTGGTCAAAGTACAGCACTTGCTAAACTTGTAGTGTCTTGGAGAAATAATAATGAACTTGATGGAGAAGCATTAAAAGTAATTCATTAATATTTCAAGAATATTAGTTTAATGATGTGTAAAAAATAATGAATTTCATTTTTAGGTAATGTGGGAAATGTTTTCATTAAAGCTACCAAATACTACTCCTGAAGAAAGTAGATCTGCTTTAATGCTTTTAACAATGGCAGCTCAAGTAGAGCCTAATATTATTACTGATAATTTGGATGTTCTTATTAAAGTTGGATTAGGTTTACGAGCTCAAACCGATTTATTATTAGCTCGCGATACTTGTAGAGCTTTTTTAACTATTAAACAAGATGATTCCAAAAACATTGATAAATCTCCTATTAGGTGAGTTGTAAACGTAATTAATATTTATAATATTTGAAGAAGTTCTTAATTATTATTTTATTATAGATATACCAATGATTATGAAATGTTTAATCAATTATGTTGTCTTTTAAAAGAAAAATTTTTTGAAGATAGTGAAAATGGATATATTTCATTTGCAACAGATGCTATAAATGTCATTTATCAGGTAAATATAAAAATGAAAAATAATTCGTAATTATTTTTTTATTGAATGATTTAATTTTGTTGTTATTTATACTTTTCATTTATTTATTATATTTTTTATTTTTATTTTTTATCATTTCTACTCTTAATATATGTTTTCAAATTTAGAATAAACATATTAAACATTTTTTTTAAATACATGTTTATTGCTACTAATATCCATTACATTTTATAAGTAAGCTTTGTAAACATCATAGGAAAATGTATGTTTTTTGGTATATTTATAAGTTAAAACTAAATGGATACCAAATTTTTACTTCTAATGATATAATGTATATAAAAAAATTATATTATAAAAAAAAAAAAATAATGGAATTAGAATTCATAAATAAAAATGATAAAAAAATTTCAAAAATTATTTAAAACATCAGAATACTATAATTTTACATATTTTTTAAATATGTTTTGTATTTCTTTCAAATTTTAATAGTTTCTAAAAGCTAAAGATTTGTGTTTTTAAAAATAATTATATTATTTTTACTCTTTTAAAATTACAAATTACAATATTGTTTTATATTATAGAATTATTTTTTATTATTATAGCTAGCTGATCAACCTGCTCAACTCATTGAAGAAGTGTTAATTCATATTGCTAAAAATGGCAACTTTATTCGCGGTTTCAATAATACTGAAAATGCAGTCGAAATATCTTCCTTATTGATTTCTCGATTTTTATTTATTATCGGTCATACGGGTATACGTGAAATGGTTCATCTCGATCAGTCAATTTATAAGGAACTAAAACGTCGTAATGCCGTGCGTGAAAAAAAGAAAGAGATGCGTTCACGTTTGAGTAATGTGCGTCGACGCAAAGGTTCAAGTGTTTCTAATATATCGATCGTCTCAAATGCTTCAGTATCAAGTGCTCATCGTTCGATAAGATGCGGTAAAAACGATGAGGATCAAGAAGATGGGATGGAAGGCGCTACCGCAGATGACGCTGATGCCGAACACATCAGTATGTGTTTAGAAGAAGAGCTATTAAGCGATAGTGCCATTCTTAATAAATTTATGTATGTACATATTAATTAAGTTTATATAAAAAATTATTGAGTTTGATATTACTTTTGTTACTCTTAAGCTTAATATTTTTTAAATTTATAATAAAAAAATATATATATAATTAAAGTTATTACTCATAAAATAATTTATTTATGAATCTTTAAATAAAAAAAATTTCTAAATACATGCTTTGTATGCTTTTTTACTTTTAATGTAAAATAAGATTATATCTTTTATTTTGTATGTAACAATTACATTGATATTCAATATTACAGAAAAAAATTCAAAATTATAAAAATTACAAAAATATTTTTTATCAATTTAGGAACACAAATTAATATTTTTTATTAATTATAATTTTTTTAGCCCATTAATTTTAGATGTTTGTCAGCATCCAGAAAAATATACTGACGAAGTTGTGCAAGCACATGGTGTACTAGCACTCAGCAAATTTATGACTATAAGCTCAAATTTTTGCGAGGCAAACTTGCAGTTATTTGTAACTATTTTGGAACGCTCATCTTATCCAAAAATTAGGGCTAATATTCTCATAGGATTAGCTGATTTAATGACCAGATTTCCAAATCAGATTGAACCATGGACTTCTCATATTTATGGACGGTTAGATATTTAAAAATTATATATATTAAAAATTATATATTTACATTTTAATAAATATAAATATATATTTTAATATCTTTTTAATATATCTTTATTAATATTTATATTTTAGACTAAAAGACGAGAATCTTACTGTGCGGAGTACTTGTGTTCGAATGTTGTCTAATTTAATACTAGGTGAAATGATTCGTGTTAAAGGACAAGTTGCTCAGTTGGCTCTTTGTATGGTTGATGAAGATGAAACGATTCGATCTGATACAAAACAATTATTCAAAGACTTATCTCACAAAGGATATGCTCTTTACAATGTTATGCCAGATATACTATCCTGTTTATCCGATACTGAACTCAATTTATCAGAACAGAATTTTCAAGAAATCATCAAGTAAACAATTACTTTATTTTAAAAAATTGTGAATTATTAAAAACAATATTAGTTATATAAAAAAAAAAATTTTCATTTAAATGAATAAAAAATATATGATTATTCATTTATATCATATAATGACATAAAAAAATTCCAGTAAATAATAATCAAGTTATTCATTGTTTTATAATAAAAACTTATTTTTTTATAATTTTTCTGTTCGCCATTTTTATAAATTTTATTAATCTTTATTTTAATTTTAAACATAAAAATTATTGATTATTATTATTTCTTAATTATTATTATTCATTATAATAATCTTTTAGGTATATTTTGGGATTATTACAAAAAGATAGACAGGTGGATAGTATAATTGAAAAACTTTGCAGTCGATTTAAATTAGCTACAACAGAACGACAATGGCGTGATCTGTCTTACTGTCTTTCACTTTTAAAATTTACTGCAAAAGGTAATAAATTAAATATTATAAATTAATTAATTGATTACTGCTTTTTTGAAATACTATATATATTAATAAAATTATTTATTATATAAATATATGAAATTAATTTATTTTTATTTAATAACCACAATTTTTTTATTTTTTTATTTTGTTGAAAATTTTAAATATTTTATAAAACATGTTTATTAAAAATTTAATATAACCATATTTTATAATAAGAAAAACTCATTTACTTTAATTTTGATAATTTATTTAGTAAATTCTCATAAAAGTGCATATATCACTTTAAAAAAATTGTTTCTTCACAGGCATAAGAATCTTAATAGAGGGATTACCACAATTAAAAGATAAGATTCACAATGATGACTTACAAAAAGCATTAACCTGTATAATAGACCAAGCAAAGCGACGATCTGATGCCAAAACAGCTTGTTTAGAATTAGAAGAAAAGATAAAAGAGTTGCTAGAAAGATCAGATAATGTAGATGTACCGCGGCCTTTATCAGATAGTGAAACAATGCCACCTCCATTAAAACCTGTACCCAAGAGTATTAAAGCAAAAAAAAAAAGTCGTCGCTTAAGGAAAAACGAAGACGAAAGTGAAGACAATGAAAACTTGGAAGATAGTGAGAATGAAATTTGTAGTAGAATTAATACTATTAGAAGTAGTAAGTATTATTGTAAATTTTAATTTGATTTATAAATTTTAATTCTTTTAATAATCAATTTTTTTCCAATTACTTTGTTATTCATAAAAAAATCTCCTTTACATTATATTTAGAAATATTATAATATATTTGGTATTTTAAAATGAATTAAAATTTTTAATAAATATACTTTATGTTAAAATAAAATCTAATAAAAAACTATAGTATATGAATATTTAGAATATGTACAATATTTAACTTACATTTTTGTAATATAAAATTTTTTAAATAAAAAAATTTAATTTTAAATTTTTTAGCAAGAAGAGGAAAATATGATTCTAAAGATAATTTTACAATCAATAATGAATGTGAAGAAGTAGAAATTTATAAAACACCTCGAAGAAATTTACGTAAAAGTCTTAAAGCTCAAACTGAAGATAAGTCAACAGGTATAAATATTTTTACTAATATTAAAAATATTAATAATGTAATTAAATATAATTAATAATTTATTATATATAGTTCAATTTTATGAAATATAGATGCTCTATAAATTTCTATTGAATAAAATTTAATTAATGAAATACTAAATTTAATGTTATGTTTGCAGCCAAAAAAACTCCACGTAGAAAAAAAGATAATTCAAGTACACCTACACCACCTCCATTAAAAAGAACACGATCATCAAGAAATTAAAATAACTAATAAAATATACAGATTAATTAATGTTAATTATACAGAGAATTGTAAATACCAAGTATTATTTAAACAAAAATGAAATTCTTTATTATCAATATATATTTTTAATATTTATATAAACATCAATATATGAATATTTGTACATGAAGAAGTATTTTTGTAATTGCTTAAATTTTAAACATACATTAATTTAATTAGGCATAATATATAAAAAAAAAATTTTAATCCATATTGCATATAAATATTTTTGAAAATTTATAATTTATATTTTAGCATTATTTATATTCTAGTAAATTATAAAATCAAAAAAATTTACAAAAAAAACATATTCTCATATTATTATCTTTACTTCATTCAAATTCACTGACTCTATATTACCTTTACTAATAAATTAAATTGGAATAATTTCTGTTTTACTATCTTTAGTAATAAGTTGTAGAAGACTACCATTTATTGGTCTTTCTTGATTTTGTGACCATTTCCAAAACAATCTGTAAAAATTTTAATTTAAAAATATTTAATAATTTTAAAAAAATAAATTATAATTTTGCATACTCAGCAATAAAATTAAGTGGAGTCCAAGTTGTGGTATCAGCATTAGGCATCCATTTACGATTCATTGGTGTATCTAGTGTTACTGGTAAAATGCTGACAACTAACGATTGAGATGGAAGTCCACTCCCTTCCACTGACAATGATTTAATCAAGTGATGAACTGCTGCTTTCGCCATTCCATAACCAATCATGCCTATTGTTTAAATTAATATTTTTTGTGTAACTTAAATAGTTTAACTTTATTAAATAAAAAAAATTGACCTGGAGTTCCTTCAAGTGCAGCCTTAGCACCAGTTAATGAAAGGAATCCATTCTCTTTTAAATATTGCGAAGCAATTTTAGTTGCTATAATTGAACTCCAAACACTCTGTTTCCACATTAAATCAGAATTTTTGATAAAATCTTTATTAACAGCATTTCCTCCTGCCCAACCACCAGCAACACAAATTATTCCATCAAGTTTATTATTTCCAAGAATATCTTTTACTTGAGTTAAAATGCTGTTCTCCTAAATAAAATTTATTATTCTTTAATAGAATATATTGAATGATCAAAATGTATTTATATTATAAAAAATAATGTTATCAATGTCATATTTTTATTACCTGTTCAAGACAATCTTGTTTAATATCTACAACAATATTTGCATCTGCTGATTCATTTTGTCTCATATCAATGGATCCTACCCACTATAAATAAATATTCAATAGAATAAATATATTGTTCAATTCATTAATGTACTCATATATTTAATAAATGTATAAAAATAAATATAATGCATAAAAAATAATTTCTTCTAATGTTAATATATTATAATTAAAAGTAATTATTAATTAAGATTTTTTTATGAAATTAATACGCAATTTAGAAAATATATGAATTAAAATATTTAATGTATTATAAATAATAATATAAATTATTGATAAAAATATGAAACTTTACAGTAAAAGTTTCTAATATAAGTTATTGCTATGTTAAAATATAACTCACGTAGTATTGTAACTTAAATTAAAATTCAATATGTTAATTTAGAAAGTACAGATTGAATGTATATATCCTTGAAAAGATCTTGTTTTATAATTCCCAAGAATGTGAAAAAAAATAACTAATAAAGAAATATTTGGAATAATATTTTAAATTTAAATTTCATATCTATTTTTTAAAGAATTTATTATGATCTTTAAAATTTAAAAAAAAAAATAATTGTAATATACATGTTTTATTTTAAATGATGCAGTCGTTATAAACTATTGAAATATTTTTTTGAAAAATACTTAGATTTTCAATTTTAATTTATAAATTGTTTATTTAAAAAATATAATCTTTTTATTCAAAATATATAATTTAATAATTTAAATTAATTTTCGATAAAATATAATTATACTAAAATTTTGTGCAATTGATTTTGGTTTTTTGAGAATGAAATAATTTTAATTTATATCATGGTTATTCACGTATTTATTGTTTACAATTTAAAATTATATGGTAAGTTGATTAAGCATAGTAAAATAAGTATAAAATTAGTTTTTCAATAATTATTTTAACATATGTTAGAATTTTTTTAATCCTTTTGAATTATCAACAAGTGATAATTGTTGATCAATACTATTCCGTTTAAACAAATAGAAAAATAACAATTTACCGCGCAAAGCAAATGTAATATTTAAAATCAGCAAACGTTGTAAATGTAATTATATTTTTTAGCATATTTACCCAGTTTTTTGATTTAAATGTATCAACACAACTAGCACCTAGTGCACCTTTTCCACCATAAACAAAAACTCGTCCTGATACTGTTGCCATGATTTTGTCAAAGAGAAATCAGCTAGCATATCCTCGCTCGTGAATATATAAGTAGTATATAACTTAAAAAAAAAAAAAAAAAAAAAAAAAAAATAATTACGAAGTAGAAACGATAATGCACGAATATTAACGGAAACAGACGAAGCTATACTTGTGCCAATCCTTGACTTCATGAAACATCAATAATTGAATAATTGTACGTGAGAAACAGAACATAAAAATGTTAACATGAAAGATTTAATTATGAGTTAATTTATTTTAATTTGATATTATTCTTTCACAGATTTTATCATATTACTTAATATATAGAATGTAATTTACTTCTGGTAGAGTAAATATTTATATGTAGTCATTAAGAATAAACAATAATATGTTGATTATATATAAATGATATATTGGTTTATTTTTATAAAATAAAATACAGACTGGTTATTTACTTATATTTTAAATTAATTGTATAATTGTGTGAATAAATTCAATATACAAAAATATGCTTGTTTTTTATTTTTTCATGCAGAATTTTGTTTAATTATTTTTTGACATATAAATAATAAGGTTTATTTATTAAACATTTATTTATTTAGTCAGGTGATGAAAAAAATATCTAAAATTGTTAATATATTTTGATATAAGAATCATTACACATGTGTAGTTAACAAAAAATATAGATGTAACGAAAATTTTTTTTCGCTTATGTTTCGACAACAGTAGTGTCCTCGAGACTATATAATTCCATTGAGAATTAGGTATAGTTTTAAGAAATAAATTATACAATATATTTTTACAAATACTATTAGACAAATTTCCTTAAAAAATTTGCATATTAATTAAATACTAATAATCGATAATCTATAAAGAAAATCATTAATTGTTTCATAATATTTTATTAAATTTTTATTAAGAATATAAAAAAAAATTATATAGGCTTTATAAAGTTTTAAATTTCAATTCAACTTCCCATCTTATAAGTTTTTAAAAATGATATAGCAAGTTACAAATTTATCATATGGTATAGTCACTGAAAGAATTTTTATTTGATTATATATAATGATAACTCGTATTTAAGTAATAAATAAATTAATTAAATAGATATAGCTACGTTTCTTCCTTATATGCTTATTTCATAAAAAAAATATTAAATAAGTATTTTTTGTAACCAACTCTATTAGTCAGTTAGGATTTATAATTTAATATGTTAATGTATAAACAATCTCAAAACTTTCCTTTAATGAATGATAATATTTTTTAACATATTTATTATTAAGTCATAAAAAACTACTTTATTATATCATAGAAGTAGAAATAGAAAGGAAATATAAAAATTGTTACTTATATATCAAAAGAATATTTATTGCATACAATATTTATACAAAAATGTTAAAAAATTACAGGACACATTTCATGATTGAATTAAGACATTTAAATCTATTTATTATCATAAATTTATTAAATCTAATCTTTATTTTGAATAATCCAATAATGATTCTTAACATTTTCTAATGATATTCTATCGCTACTTTTTTTTTTGATTAATTTTGATATAAGATCCTTAGCTCCAGGTGTTACTTGTGGAGGCCAAGGAATATTCACACTTTTTATTTTTGCATACGTTTCATCCGATGTATCACTAAGGAATGGTGGACGACCAACCAAAAACTCATAACATAAGATTCCCAAACACCAGTGATCGACATAAATATCATATTTTTGACCAGTAACCATTTCTGGTGGAAGATAATCTAATGTTCCACACATTGTATTACGTTTTGTTGAAGGAGCATGAACAGACCAACCAAAATCAGCTAATTTAACATCTCCATTATGTGTTAATAACAAATTTTCAGGTTTTATATCTCGATGAATTACATTGTTTTTATGGCAATATTCTAATGCATCTGCAACTTGATATGTATATTTAGCAGATAGATGTTCACTAAATCTTTCTTTTGGTTGACGTTTTAATTCCTTATAGAGTTCACCTCTTGCTGCAAATTCAAGCACTAAATATATTCGTTTTTCATCATGAAAATAAGTTAATAATTGTAAAATATGAGGATGTCTTAAATGAGATTGAATTTCAATTTCTCTTAGAGCTTGTTTTTCAACTCGAGATTTCATTAATTCAGTTTTGAAAAGTGTTTTTAAAGCTACCATGTAATGAGTTGTTTTTTCTCGAGCTAGGTATACACGCCCAAATTTTCCTCTTCCTAGAGGAGCACCAATATCAAAATCTTCAAGGTGCCATTGATGTCTGTGGACATTATAATAATCATAAATTAAAAATAACTTATTAAATTTAAATAAAAATTTATTAGAAAATTTTTTTAATATTTATTAAAAGCTCAGAGTAAAAAAAAAGAATAAATAAAATATTAGTCAATTGATTTTTTTAAAACATATTTTTATTTAATTTTTATGATTTAAAAATATATTATAATGTAAATTTATACCTTCCACCACGTGTTTCTACATGTTCTTTCATAGCTTTAATACTGTCATCAACACCTCTAATATATTCCGGAGGTACTTGTTGGGGCATTTTAAATAATTCAGTTGCCATAATCATATATTGTTTATATTATATTTTTTTAATATTTAATATTTAATTTCGTTTTTTATTGGATAAAACTTGTCTGAAATAATACAAATTTATTAATTCAACTGTAAATATTTTAGATTCAAAATTTTTGTTTCTATAAAACAAGATTTTATAAAATTTACAATCTTTATTTTAAATTGTATTACAAATTAATTTAAAAAAATAATTTTATGAGTTTCTTATAACATTAATAACATTAGAAAGTAAAAATGAATGAAACTTAGATATTTCTTAAAATATAGGTTACTAACTCAATACTCAAAGTATTCTTATACTTTCTATTCTTATAAATAATTCTATCTTATTTATTATATTATTAGTGTTTTCATTATAATGATCATGATTATTATTATCATGATATTATTATTATTCTTGTTATTGTTGTTATAAGATTTTTCATGACAAATTTATATAAATAATTTTTAACTTAACTAATTACTTTAATTATAATTGACTCTAATCAAACGGTTATAATTAAATAAAAGTTGATATTTGAATTATTGAATTCAAATTTTATTTATAAAATTTCTTGTTATTTTAAGACAGAATTTTAGATATCTTTTAACTGTCAAATTGAATTTAAAAGTAAACAATGTAGCCAATATAAAAAATTACTATTAAAGGCACAGAACATTATCTCTGCACAGAACAGTAAATAAGAGAATGTTAAGTTCAATGCTTTACATAAGAAACAAACATGGTGGTTAAAATATATTTTCTCTCTCTCGCACTTCCGAAGCGATTTTAGCGCTCCCAATGAACACACGGGAAATTAAAAAAATTTTATTATAAGCACTTCGAAACCTATTTAAAAAAAAGGTATATATAGATATATGAACTACGAGTAAAAGAAATAGACATCTAAAATATTTCGAGCTTTGAAAATAATTTAGTATAACTAAAAAACATTTTTATTAATAATTTTATAATGATTTCAATTTCTTATTGAAATGTAAATGATAATTATAAAATTATTAATAAAAATGTTTTTCAGTTATACTAAATTATTTTCAAAGCTTGAAATATTTTAGATGTCTATTTCTTTTACTCGTAGTTCATATATCTATATATACCTTTTTTTAAATAGGTTTCGAAGTGCTTATAAATACTTTTTTATAGAGCAAGAAGATAATTCATCTGCCGTGAATAAACTTGAAACTTATGTTACGAATATTTCTCTATATATATAAGTATATAGATAATATTCTACCGGTTTCGTCAGTTGCTAAATTATTAATAATTCGATAACGAAGGATAACGTTTAGCTAATAAAAAACCGTATATTAATCCCGGAAGAGAAGCGTGAGATCGTGTGTCGCGATAAGAGACCGGTGTATAATACGATAACGTGTGCTATGAACTCGGCATGTCGGATCTTATAAAAACCGAACTCCAGGAGTTGGGGAAAAGTGTGGTGATTGACTCGCGGATCCGTCACGAATTAATTTAATTAATCAATGGCTGAACCGTGGAAGCCAGGGGTTCCTCCTTTTTGGGTAACCCCTCCTGAAATTCCGCGGCCCAGACGCTGAGTCCGCGAGTCTACCCCCCTGGCCCCGGAGTTCCTTCGTCGTGCAGCGCTCCCGCTCGCAACATCTGGTCACGCTGGCCGGCTCACGTCGGGAATCCGCTGCATCAGCGACATTGGGGATACGGGTGTGCCTGGAGAAGTCTTCGCTGCTGTTGCTGCGTCTCGTCGCCCGTGCTTCTTCCCTACGCGGTGTCTCATGACACGACGTTCAAAAAATATCGCGTTAGCGTTACGATAAATGCTTATGCATCCGTACGTAACACTTACAAATGACAAATAATATTAAATAAAAGTAGAAAAAAAATTTTAACAAATTATTTTTAATACAATATAAACAATTTTTTAAAATGTTAATTTTTAACAGTTACACCAATTTTAATACATTATTTGATGAAAAAAAAAAATTGAGAAAATTTGTTAATTTTACAAATTATAAACAATTTTTCATAAGGTTAATGTTTAACAATTACACCAATTTTAATAAATTATTTGATGAAAAAAAAATTTATATGTTACTAAAAGTTTAAGAAAAAAATTCGATTCATTTTTTTAAATAATTCTAATACTTTAAATATATGTTTTATCTTTATTCTCAAAGAGTCTTTAAATATTTTGTTCACGAAAACGAAAATGCAATTGCAGTAATATTTGTTTCCCGTAGAAATGAAAATGTTTGTCAAACATCTGTGTGACCAATTGTACGAAGCAATAATCTTTTATGACAAACACCAAACACGTGCGAAAAGTTTTGTGTTACTAAGATTTTGTTTGGAAATCTCTTTAAATGCACCTTTTCTACCTCTTAAAATACCATTATTATGATACCAGCAATAAGGGGCGGTATAACTCGCTTAAAAACATTTAGTTTTTAAATTAAATTAGAAAATGATAGATTATATTGATACAGGTGTACTTGTACCTGTTGTGCTGATTATGATAAGAGCAATAAGGGGGTGGTGTAACCCAGTATACCTGTTTTGCTGATTATGATAAGAGCAATAAGGGGGTGGGGTTAATAAATAAAATGGATAAATTTTAAATAAATAAATAATATTGGAAAACCAAATTATTCTAATAATAGTATCTATTTCTTTCTATTATTAATTGTTGTATTATTTATTTTAAAAAAGTATTAAATATTAAACTTACAAATGAAGAGAATAATATTAATCTGAAATAGTACCATAGAAATAGATATTTATGCAAATATACATACTTTTGAATTGTAAATACTAATGTGGAGAAAATTTATATGTGTATATTTGTATTTTAAATTGATATTTCATTAATATATTTTATAAATAATAATTATAAAATTTTGAATTATTGGTATATTTAACAGTTGATGAAAATAATTAAAGCTTAAAAATTAGGATAATCTTTCATTTTAACTTGGATGTCCAAAAATTTTAATTGGATACAAATACAATAATAATAAATAAATTTTCAAGAGATTATTTTCAAACTATAATTTATATATTTTAGTATAATATGTCCAGTATAATATTGTAAAAATTTCAATATGACAAATTTAAATACATGCATAACGTATTTCAATGTACATATGAAAATGCTGAATGTCATTCAATCTTCATTTTTAACTTCGAATTTGTTGGATTCCGTTAGCGGACACAGCAAACGACACATCGTGCGTGAGCAAGTGTACAACAGCATTAATATATATACAGTGAAACAGAGGGAAGGAAAAAAGTGTTTTAAAATATACAGTGGAGTGAAACAAAGGCAAGGAGATATAAAGAAAAGACGGCAAGGGCCTAGAGGAAAAGAAAGGCTTGGAGGAAAAGAAAGGTAAAAGTGTGCGGAAAAAAGTGAGGTTAGTGCTGCAGCGGGAAGAAAAAGCCGGGAGCCAGGAAAAATACGGGCGCCATAGACGGCAAGCACGCATTACGAAAAGTGAAGCGGACAGCGCCAAGTACCGACGGCGGATAACCCACGAAGCTGAGCAACGATTGAGGGGAAGCTGGATAGAGTAAGAAAACAGTGATAAATAATAAAATAATAAAAGGCTAATATAGAAACATAAAAATAAAGAAAACAAACTATAGAAAACAATAGAATTTAATAAACAACAAATAATAAATATAAATAGAGACAAAAGTAAATAAATAAAGGCAAAATAAAAAATTTTTTCCTTCAAAAATATTATTAAGAATCTCACAAGTTTTTCAACTCTTGCAAGGATTTTTTCAAGGTTTTTTCAAAATTTTCTTGAAAAATAAAATTAAAATTTTCACAATTTCAAATTTGAAAACCAAAACAAAAATTTAAATTTAAAACACAAAAACATTAAATAAAAACCAAAATAATACAATATACCTGAAACAATATAATAAAATACATAACACAAAGCAAAATAAAATAAAATACAAAACATAACCTAAGTAAGTAATAAACAATAAACAAATAAGTAATGTATAAAAACCAAGTAATAAACAAATAAATAAAATAAAATAAAACAAGGTTAAAATACAATAAAATGAGCCTAAGACAAGAAAAAGCCAAAATGGGCAAAGGAAGAGGAACCAGCAACAAGAGAGAAAGCACTCAGCTAACACTAGAATGCACAAAAAAGAAAGTATCATGGCAGGAGGAAACAGCAGGAGAGGAGGAGAATAAAAATAACAAAGGAGAAAGGAAACTTAGAGAGAGAGAGGCAATAGGGACAGAAAAAGAAAGAAATATAACCGAAATAATGGGAAAAATAGAAAAATTAGAAAAGAAATATGAGAAGGAAAGAAAAGAAATAAAGGAGATGATATATAAATATGAAAAGAAACAAGAAAGAGAGATGGAGAAGATAAGAAATGAGTTCGAAGATTCAAGAAAATGGGCCAGAAACGCATAGGGAAAGATGAAAGAAATGCAAGAGAGGATAGACGAGCTAATAGAAGAAAGGAAAGAAAGTACTGAATGGAGATGGAACATCGAGAAATGAGCAAACAACCAGTCAGAACAGGGAAAGAGAGGTACAAGCGAGGGAGAAAGATCAGAGAAACAAAGCACATCCAGGTCCCGTAGCAGAAACAGTTGCAGAACCAGCTCGAAAGAAAATAGCGACGAACAGAGGGAAAGCAGAACAGGGAGCACGATGTCGGACAAAGAAATACAAGAGTTCAGGAAGTTACTATGGGAACGGGAGAGAAAGGACAGAGAGGAGAACGTCGTGATAAAAGGAGCAAACAGGAAGGAAGTAAGAAAAATAGGGCTGCAACAATGGGCGAAAAACTTCGTCAAACGAAAACTAGACCTGGAAGTGGAGATCAGGGCAACGTGGTGGAGCGGGAGAATGATAGTTATAAAAACAGAGAACAGGGACAAAAGAAACTTAATATGGGATGCTAGAAAAAAACTAATTGGCACGGATATACATATATATGGACTTCGACCTCACCTTCGAGGAGAGAAGAACGCAGGAAGAGATCAGGGGCTGGGTAAGGAGGGCGAGACAAGAAGGATTCTTTTCGAAGGTGGGCTTGAAGAAAGTCTTTATAAATGGAAAGTGGGAAAGATGGGTAGGTAAGTAAATAATGGACAGGCTGCTGGAAAGCATGAAGAAAAAGATGGACAAAGGAAAAAACAGAGAAGAGAAACAGAACGAGAAAGAAGAAGGAAAAGAAAAAAACACAGAAAATAAAAATTTAACGTAGAGAAGGGACGGGACAACAACACAAAAAAGAAGACAAAGAACAAACATATAATAAAGAAAGACAGAAAAAACGATAAAACAAGACAGAACAAAGATAAAAAAACGAAGAGACAAAAAATATACATAGACAGAAGACAAGAGACAGAGAAATACGAGAACAGAGATGACAACAAAACAAAAGAAAGAATAGACATAAATCAGGAGATGAAGGGAAACAAGAAAAGGAACAGACAAAATAAAGATAGACAAGAAAGGAAAAACAAAAATACAGATGAGGAGACAAGGAAAATCCTTTTTTGGAACGTAGCAGGGATATGGAGAAAAGACAGAGACTTCTGGGAATATATAGGGAAAATGGATTATGTCTGCATGGTAGAAAGATGGGTAGAGCAGAAAGATATAGAAAAACTGAAAGATAAACTACCAGGATACATGAAATGGACCCTAGTTGGTGCGAGCAGGGAGAAGAGAAAAGGAAGAGCGAAAGAGGGTATAATAATAGGAATAGAAAAAAGCTGGTCGACAAAAGCACAGGAGATAGGCAAAGACATGGGAGAAGGGATGGTGAAAACGAGAATAGAAATAGAAGATGGTAGGAAAATGATGGATATATGGGGAGTCTACGTAAACTAGGGGAGAGATACAAAGAAGCAATGGAAAATAATAGAAGAGGAGAGCTACGGCGGAGAATAATAGAATAATAGAAAAAGAAAAACTCATCATGGGCGATTTTAACGTGAGGACAGGAGAGTGGGGAACGAGAACACAAGATTATAGGGAAGGTAAAGAGAGTAAAAAAAAGCAAGGACAAAAAAGTGGACACAGAAGGAAAAACATTAGTGGATAATATAATAAGAAACGGACTATGTGTATTAAATGGTACGATGAGAGGAGATGAGCAGGGAGAGTACATTCATAGGTGCAAGAGGCAATACAGTAATATAGATGGCAATAGCGGACAGGGAAGTAAAGGAGAGAATAGAGTTAATGAGAATAGAAAAAAGGATAGAGTCAGATCACCTACCACTGGTGGTGACACTGAAAACAGGAAAAAAGAGAAGAGAGAGAGAGGGAGAAGAAAGGATAGAAGAAGAAAGAAAAATAATAAATAACTGGAACACGGAAAGCATAATGAAATACAGAGAAAAGAAATAAGGAATGTATGAAAAAGCAAAAGAAGGAAAAGATATAGAAACCGTATGGAAAGAAATAAAGGAGAAAATAAAAGACAGTATGGAAAAAAGAGAGATAAGAAGGAAGAAATGGAGAATAGGAGACAGAAAGTGGTATGACAGGCAATGTAAGAGGCAAAAGAATGAAGCAAAAAAGGCGCTGAAAAAATGGAAGAAAGGAAAAACCGATAAGGAAGAATACCTAAGGAAAAGGAAGGAGTGGAAAGAAATATGTGAAAAGAAAAGAACAGAGCAAAATGAAAGAGATAAAGAGGAGCTAAGGAATCTAAAAAATGAAGGGCAGGTATGGGAATACCTGAACAGAGGTACAAAACAAAAAATAGAAAATAAAAACAGCATTAGTAAGGAAACATGGAGAAGACATTTTATGGATCTACATGGAGGTAAAGAAAAAAGAACAGGAGAAGAGGTTAAATCAAAAACAAGTAAAGATATCAAAGAGGAGACAGAGGTATTAGAAGACTGGGAGATCACAAGAATCTGGGATAAGCTCAAAAAGAAGAAAGCTACAGGAATTGATGAGATACCAAATGAAGCATGGATCCACGCAGACACAAAGATAAAAGGCAGGATAGGAGAAATCCTAAAAAAAATTTGGAAATATGGAACAATCCCGCAGGATTGGATGACTGCAATAATCGTGCCGATCTATAACAAAGGAGACGAAGAAGACCCAGGGAACTACAGAGGTCTATCCATGCTTACATCTGGTTATAAGATATACACAGGAATACTGAGGAACAGACTTAAGAAGGAAACGAAGGAGAGAGGAGTGATCCCGGAAGGACAAGCAGGGTTTAGGGCAGGAAGAGGAACCATGGACAACATATATATCCTAGACTATTTAATAAGAAGAAGTATAAAGGAAAAAAAGAGGCTGTATATGTTGTTTGTGGACATTAAAGCAGCCTTCGATACTGTATGCAGAAAGAAGCTCTGGCAGATAATGAAAAGGAGAGAGATTGACAAGAAGCTAATCTACAGAATAAAGGAGATATATAGGGAAACGAGATGTAGAGTGAGAACAGGAGAAGGACCAACAGAGGAGTTTTGGGCGAATAAAGGCTTGAGACAAGGCTGCAGCCTTAGCCCGATCCTTTTCAATATCTATATCTCGGAGCTAGAAGAAGAAATGGAAAAGAAAAAAACAGGAGGAACAAAGATAAAAGACAAAAGGATATGGATGCTAGCATACCATGACGATCTGGTAATCCTAGGAGAAAACAGAGAAGCTCTACAAGCCATGATGATAATTTTAAAAGCTTTTCTGGAACAGAGAAATCTCAAACTAAATACAGAGAAGACGAAAGTCATGGTAGCGAAAAGAGAAAGAAAAATGAAAGCTGAAGAATGGAAATGGAAAGGAAAGAAAATAGAAATGGTAAAAAGCTTCAGATACCTTGGCTTCGTCTTCAGAGATGATAGAAAATACGACGATCAGAAAAGAGAGAGATTGAATAAAGGCAGAATCGCGGCAAGGAAAGCATAGGGCTTGGCAGAAAGAAGGTGTCAGGGAGACTTTAAGCTCAGGAAAATGATGTTCCAATACCTGGTAAAGAGTGTCATGGAATGTGGTGTGAAGATATGGGGAATGGAAAATGCGGAGGAAATGGAGAAGATCAAGGTCGATTATTAAAGATGGACCTTAAGACTCGACTTTTGCACCCCTAGATATATAGTCTATGAGGAGACAGATGAATACAGGATGAATGGAGAATGGAAGATAAGAACTATGAAATATGAGGAAAAGATAAAGAACATGGATGAAAAAGATAAAGAACACAGATGGATAAACAATGGGCAAGTAATAGACAAGAAAAGAAAGACAACATAGAAACATGGTTAAACAAAATAGGATTTATCAGAGCACAATTAGAATACTGGAAGAGAAAAGACAAGAACATCTATATAGAAATAAAGAGAAGAGACAGGGATACACAACTACAGGAAAGAAGGTGTAAAATGACAGAGGCAAGATATAACAGGACTTATGTAGAAATAAAAAAGAACGGTTTACTACTATACCTACAGAAAGAAGTCAACCCGAAGGAAATGAGGGAAATGGCCAGAATAAGATATGGGAACATCACGACAGCTAACAAGTACTGGTTGAAACCAGAAGAAAGGAAATGCCAACTATGTGGAAAAGAAGATGGTGAATGGAGACATTGGTCAGAAAACTGCGAAGAGACAAAAGACCTGTTTAAAACGATAAGAGAAGAAAGAGACATAGGCAAGAGAGAGGGGGAAAATGAATGAGAGGGAAATGAAATAATGAAAAGATGTATGAAGAAAACATTGGAAAAAGAGACATTTAAGGATACCAAAGAATTAGAAAAAAGATTAGAATAGAGAAAGTATACGGAAAAAATATAAAGGAAAGAAAAAATGAAAAACAGAAATAAAAAGAAGAAACAGAAGAACAAAAAAACAGTGAAAAACACAGTGAAATGAAAAAAACAATAAATGTGATACTGTATATATGTTAATGTAGATTAATGTAAATATTATATAAATCATAAAAATATATAAAATATGTAAAATTATGTAAATACGGAACCCGTCCCTAGACCAAGAGCTGGGATGTATAAGTAAATAAATAAATAAAACTTCGAATTTGTTATGATTATTCTTTTTCAAATTAAAATTGTAAAAATAAATGAATTCATTATATTTAACTATTTTTATGTAATTAATATTATGTAATCATATATAATAATTAATATTATTATTATTTTTAATCAATATAAAATATTATCCACTGATATTCTTTGATTACTTGTATTATGAATTGAATATTTAAAAACATTATATTATTAACTTTATGATATTAAAAATTATTTTATTAGCTTAATTTATTAATAATAAGTTAAAATCCAAGATATTAAATAAAAATACAATTTTCAAATATATCATTTATTATTAATGGCTTTACAAAAAAATTATGTTTTACTGAAAATTATAATTTAAAGCGATTCATGTTTTATAATCAACAATAACTTCTAGCAAGAAATACTATATATTTTTATTAACTTTTCACAGAAATACATAATATTATTGTATATAATATTTAATGAATATAAAAATTAATTTATCGGGTATGAAAATTTAATCAATGTGTATGAAATATATATAAGAGGCTTTCTAGAGTCAATTGTTTTTTTAATTTCCAAATATTACTTTTGAATTTTGAAAATGCTCTTGAAAAAATAATTTAAATTTAAATTAGGTACCAATAAACGATTTTAAAAACTTGTTAAACATACTCTTTATTTGTATATTTTTTAAATAAAATATAAATATAAAAATTTTTCCCCTATTATAATTTTAAATTAAATGTATTAAAAGTTATTATTTCTTATAAAAATATAAATTTTTTTGATTATTTTTTAGAATGTTTATACATATATATTAAAATTAATGACATAAATAATCTTAATAACTTAATAGTGTTTATTTCTTAAAAAAATATTTTTAATTTTAGGATTATTATTTATGAAATTTTATAAAATTAAAAAATTTAAGTTATTTAAACTATAAACCTTCAAAGTTTAAAATATATAAATTATATATAAATTTTATTAATTGAAGCCAAAATAGGCATAGTGAGGGTATTTACACTATAATTAGTTACATAAGTTTTTAAAAAATATGAAATTTTGTAAAAAAAAATATGGAACATCAGTTTTTGTAATAATACACAAATGAAGTTGTAGCTTCTTTAAAAAAAATTCAATCATTAAAATTTTGAATATGTTTTTTATATAAATTTTAAAATTAATTAGGCTTGTTTATATATTTTGAAAAAAATTTGTTTTTGAAGTTTACTCCAATACATTCTTAATTACTAAATTACGAATTTTAAAAATATTCTTATAATATTATACTTCCACTATAATATGTTTTTACTGTCATTATAACTACCATTTTATTTTAAATTTTTTTCTAAAAATCGTTCTCTCATAATTAAGTATACAATAAAAACTAGTTTATACAAAATCCGCTAGAATTTAAATGTTATTTTTATAACATTGGAAAAACGAATGTGTTTTTACCTCTGGTTATTTAGGTAGAAAAATAAATCGTACAACTTTCCTTCTAACAGGGGGGGAGTTATATTTAAATGTGAAAACTGGAAATAAACGCTGCTATGATCCCCGTATTTTTATCACAAAAAATAGCAGCCTGCACTTTATATAACCCTGTATGTTTTTTTCGTGAGCTGGCACTGATAATCCGGTTCATGTGTTTACACCAGGGAGGTAGGATCAATTGTAATGAGAGAACCGGCAACAACCGCAGTAGATGGGCCAAGGAAAGGTTGTGACGTAAAAGAAAGCGCCCGCTCCAATATAATTGAAAATTTCTAAAATTTTATAATAATTACACATAATTATAAACCATATAATTGGATTCAATAATCTTCTGTTGTTAATCCTCCTTGTCGGCTTCCCATTGTCTCTCTATCTTTCCTGTAACCTTTTTCCTAGCCTTTTTTCAATCTCTGTTATTCTCTTGAGTATTTCTCTGCTCCCTACCTTGTTTTAAAAAAACATCATCGTTTTTCTAATTGTGCAGGCCCTGTCGTTTTTCTTTCTTAGCTCTTCGTATGTATCCTCTGTCTTGTTGCATTTCCAGGGCCAGTACTCCTAATCGCCCTCACCCTCTTTGCAGAGTTGGCATCTTTTTTCCTCTGTCTTCAACCAATATTTATTGTACATGGTTATGTTTCCACATCTTATACGTGCAACCGTCTTCATATCTTTAACACTGGTTGTCGTCTTAAGTAATCTGGCAAACCTACTTCTTGAATTTTCCTGTATACATTGTTGTATTTCGCTTCTGCCATCCTGCTCCTTCTATGCTGTTTCTGTATGTCTTCATCTCTTTGCCTTATCTCATTATATATATTTATTCCTTCAATCTACCAGTATTCAATCTTTCTCCTACTCAAAATCCTATCTTACTTAACCATTCTTTTGTCTCATTTGTTCCCCTCTCTGTTGCCTCTTTCCTGTATACCTCGTGACATTTTTTAATCAGTCTTTCGTCATCCATTAGCTTGATTTTTTCCTGGTATCTTAGAGTTCTGATTTTCCATTCTATTCTCATTTGTCGTCCATCTAATTCCTTGTAGACAAGGTATCTCGGGGTACAGAAACCTAGTTTTAGGGTCTATCGGTAATAATCTGTCTTAATTTTTTCCATTTCCTCTATCTCCTGATTTATCCAAATTTCGACTCCGTACTCTATGACACCATTCATGAGGTAATTAAAAACCATGTTCCTCAGCCCAAAGTCTCCGTTGCACATTCTTTCTGCCATCCCTCATGTCCTTCTCGTAGCGATCCTTACCTTATGGATCCTTTCTCTGATATGATCGTGATGTCTTTCGACGTTTCTAAACACAAATCCCAGGTAGCTGAATTTTTTGATCATTCCATTTCCATGTCTCTGATACCTACTTTCTTCCTTTTTTTACTTTCATAATCTTGGTCTTCTCGGTGTTCAACTGTATCTCCCTGTGTTCTAAGAATTTCGTCAACGTTGTCATCATCCCCTGCATAACCTCCCTGTTTTCTCCCAGCAAGGCCAAATCATCCGCATACGCCAAAGTCCAAACTTTGATCTCTTTTATCTTTATCCCAACTATGTTATTTCTTCTCATATCATTTTCTATCTCTGCAATGCATATATTGAACAGCAAGGGGCTGAGGAAGCAGCCCTGCCTCAGTCCCCTATCTGTCCAGAATTCTTCAGTTAGTCCCTTTTTAGTCTTTACCCTGCATTTTGTCTCTTCATATATCCTTCTTATGCTGTCCGTTAATCCTATGTTGTAAACCTTTTCTTCCATAATCTGCCAGAGCTTTTCCCTGTTAACAGTGTCAAAGGCGGACTTCAGATCCAGAAACAATATATACAATCTGCTTTCTTCACTCAGGGTTCTCTTTATTAAGTGAATCAGTATATACATATTATCCACGGTCGATCTCCCTCTTCTGAAGCCTGCCTATCCTTCTGGCAGTATTTTCTTTTTCTCTGTTTCCTTCTCTAACAAGTTTCTCAGGATTCCAATATTTTATATGCCGAAGTCAACATGAATAGCTCTCTGTAACTTTCCGGGTTTTTTATGATTCCTTTCTTATATATTGGTACTATGATAGCCGTTTTCTATTCTCTAGATATCTTTCCGTACTCACCTATCTTCTTAATAATTTCCATTAGTCTCTTCCTTACCTCTTCTCCACCTTGTACCCATGCTTCGTTCGGAATTTTATCAATTCCGGTGGTCTTTTTCTTCTTTAGGCACCTCCACACCTCTTCGAACTCTTTGTATCCTATCTTCAGGAATTCTTGACCTTGTCTTTGTCTCTGATAATCCGTTGTTTCCTTCCTGGTCTTTCCTGTTCCATTTAACAGACTCTTGAAATGTGCTTTCCAGTCCTTTCGGCTTATGCACTCATCCTCTCTGCCTCTTTTCTTTCTGCCCTTGTTGATATATATCCAGACATTACCTTCATTCTTTAGTTTCTTTAGTTCTATCTCTTCCCTTTCCCTCCGTTCTTGTTTTTTCCTTTTGAACATGGCCTACCATATTCTTCTTTGTTTCACATATGTCTTATTCTCCAACTTTCCCTTCTTTCAGTCTTTTAGCGCCCTCTTTACTTTGTTCTTTTCCCTCTTGCACTGTTTATAATACTACCTGTGTTCTTCTAACCTATATGTCTTCATTTTAACTTCTCTTCTGCAGATTTTTTTCCAATCACCTCCTTTAACTCGTTCCACAGTTTCTCTATGTACATTCTCCTTCCTGTTCTTTGTACTGTCCATCTGTTTTCTCTTTAAATTCTTTAATACCCTCTTCTTTCCACGCCATTACTGTTCTCGTTTTGACTTTTTTCGTCCCTTCTTCCACCTTTATCTTCTGTCTGTAGAATGACCACTATAGGTAGGTGGTCAAATTCCACTCCTCTCTTCATCCTGGATTCTTCTGTTTTGTTTCTCACTTCTTCAGCAGCTATCGCCAGATCTATCACTGTGTTCCCTTTCGCCCTGATGTACGTATATTCTCCATTTTCATCCCCTTTTCTCGTCCCATTTAGCACACTATATCCATTTCTATGTATCCTTTCTATGAATTTTTTCCCTTCCTTATCTATTTTTTTTATCTCTGCTTATCCTATTTTTCATAGTTCCGCCCTCTAGGTCCTGCATAAAGCTGCCTTCCTCGCCAGTTGTTAATTAAAATCCCCCATTATCAGTGTTTCAATATCACCGCTGTAGCTTTCTTCCTCTATTATCTTCCATATCCTGTCCATATCTCTATTGTTACTATATACTCCCCATATGTCGGGCTTTCTTTTTTCTCCATCGATTTCTAATCTGGATCTAACAATACCTTCTTCCATGTTATTGCCCAAATCTATTAATTAGGTTTCCCATTTTTTGTTCACTTTTATGATGAATCCCTCTTTCGCTCTTCCCTTCTTCTTTTCCCTTTTCACTCCTATTACGGTCCATTCCATCTACTTTAGGAGCTTTTTCCTACATCTATCTGCATCTTTTTCCTTTATCCATGTCTCCGCCATACATACATAATCCATGTTTCCTATGTATCTCCAGAACTCTTCGTCTTTCCCCCATATCTATGCAACATTTCAGAAGAGTATTCTCATCTTTCCTGTTTCTATCTTTCAATTATTGTTTTTATTTGGTGCCTTTCTTTGATTTTCTCTGTCATTACTCTTCTCATGCCGCGATTTTTTCTTTTTACTTTCCCTTTTTTTCTTTCCTCCTGTCTCTATTTTTGTGTGTGCTTTACTTATTACTTATTTCGTTATTCTATTCCCCTTGTTCTCTCTGTCGGTCTTTTATTCAGCCCAATCTTCCTTCTGCGACTGTCTCCCATTATCCCGTCCCTTTCCTATACTAAATTTTTATATCTTTCTCTTTGTATTCCTCTTGTCCTTTATCTTGACTTTTCTCATTATTTCCTTCTATCTTTCCTTTCTTCTCCTCCTCTTGTCTCTCTTTTATCTCATTCTCATTGCTGTCTTTCTCTTTCATTCTGTCACTGTTTTTTCCGTCCTCTTTATTATCTCCGTCAGAGTCCTTTCCATTCCCTCAATTTCTGCTCACCTTTCCCATTTCCCGTCAATAAACACCTTCCTCAACCCCACCTTAGCGAAGATTCCGTTTCTTCTTACTTTTGTCACCTAGTCTCTAATTTCTTCTTAAAGCCTCCTTTCTTCAAAGGCGAGTTCAAAGTCCATATATATCATCGAACCTATTAACTTTTTTCTTCCTTCTGATACCTTGCCCCTCGTGCTCTTATCTTCCATCTTCACAATTACCATTCTCTCATTCCACCATGCGCTTCTTATCTGTTCCTTCATACCTAGCTTTCCCTCTATGAAGCTGGCTGCCCATTTCTGCACACCTATCTTTTCATCCTCTGCCTTGTCCATCCCCTTTATTAGAACGTTCTTTTCTCTATCTTTTCTTTCCCTTTCCCACATCATCCTCCTAAGTCCTTCGAGTTCCCTATCAGACATTGTGCTATTGCTCCTCTAGCTGTCGCTGCTCCATTTCGATTAATCAGTTCGCCCACTCGTCTTGCTACTTGGTCTGGATGGCATTCCTCCCTCGCTCCTTGTGTCTCTATTTGTTTCACGGGACCGTTGCTCCTCCTTCTCCTCCAACTCTTTAACCTTTTCCTGAAGCCTCACCATCCTTTCTTCCATTTTTCTTGACCATTCTCTCACGTTTTCTCAGTTTCTATAGCTCTTTTCTTCTCCTTTTTCATTATATTTTCCATCTTCTCCATCCTATTCTATACCTCCTTCTTGTCTTTTTCTAGCAGCTCCTCTAGTTTATATAATCTTTCAATGATTTCTTTTTTCAGTTTATCTCTTTCTTTCCTCTCTTCTTCTCTACATCTTTTTCCTCCTCCCTGAGTCTTATCATTTCCTCCCCTGTTTCCTCTTCCCCGAATAATACCTTTTTCTTGAAGCTCTCGAGGGTCAGCTGTGTTCCTTCTTTCCTTGTTTTTCCTCTGGAGTTCTTTGTTCTTTCTTGTTTAGCGCTCATTTTCTAAAATTATATTAAAATATATTTACCTGAAGTGCTTGTGCGCCTACCTTTAACTTTCTCATTGCAATAGTATCCATCACGACTGTCTCCCTAAATCGCTGATCGGGTATCCGTAGCCTCTATCGGCCTCTCGGTGCAGTCCGCGCATTATCTGTCACTGACAGTAACTGACGTCAGTTACGCCCGTCTCCTTTCCCAGATCTCTGCAACGGTTCCCGCCTCTGCTAACTCTACTCTCTGCTTTTTATTTACTTCAATTCACCTCATTTCACTAATTTTTCCTATCTATTTTGCTATTTCCCCTGACTTTTCTACACTCTATACAATATAATATTATCGTACACCTTTGCTCACACGATGTGCTATCCACAGTGTCCGCTAACGGAATCAAAGAATATATATATATATATTTTTTAAACATTTTATGTTCAAATAAAATTTAGTTTTAAAATGTATTTATAATGAATTATTAATAATTTTAAAAATACATAAAATTTTGTGGTCTGTCCAATGTACTTTCGAATATTAAATATATTACAGTGCGACTGCTAATGCTTTTATCATTAGATATATATTTTAAAAATTATAAAACCAGACATGTCACTATGTTCACAAGCCATAGAAATAAATCCTACAAGATATATTTGTAATAATGCAAGCATATGTAGTAGCTCTGTAATATATTTAAAATTGAAAAGTACATCGTAAAGGCCAAATTGAATAGAAGTATTTTGATGGTGGGAAAAATATGCTCTTTCTCTCTCTGAAGAGGTCGCTGGTATTTCTATATGTGCGAGAGAGAAAGAGCATATTTCTTCCACCATGTTTATTTCCAAAACTTTCTTTAAGTATCTTAAATCTTATTATCTTTAGCGTTCTTTAAGTATCTGTTCTATGGTTTTGTTATTATTGCCAGTTGAGCTATATGCTTTTATTGGATTTATGTATGCATTTTCATAGAACCACATACAGAGTCATCCCGAAAAAATACTTGATTCGACCGATCATTTTGTCTCAGAACTTTATGTTCGTTTTCTTCTTTGATTACGTGATCAACTTCTTCACCTTTTCTTATTCTCTAAATTTTACAATGAACACGATTTTAATACATAGCCGTAATCCGCCAGGAGTAGTAGTGAATAGCTAGTAAAATTTCGAGACGGTTGTCCTACTCTAAAGGTCAATTTTTTTTTCCATTTTTTATTTAACCAACATAAATTTTTACGAATAAATAATTTCTAAGAAAATACGCGCGAAATCTTAACATTTTGTAATTGCACTCATATCAAAATATAAATGTAAACGTCCATAAATTTGAATTAATGTTGAATTTAATGTTTCATTTTATAAATATCTATTTATTAATATTTTTATTTTATTAAGATTTAATGTAAAATAGATTAATTTTTTTCTGCTTAAAACACAATTCTTTGTGTAATATTTAATATTAATATACAGTAAATATGGATTATACTCCAAAAAGGAAACGTCTTATTAAGCCAGAAACAAATATTCTTCAAGAAACTTATCCTCATGATTTACAATTATATAAAATACCACCAACAGGTGAAATTTCCTTGATCGAGTTTCAAAATTTAGCTATGGAACGACAAAAAGGTATATTTAAGATTATTTAATAATTAATAATCTTTAATAATTTCATTTTGAAAAATATTTTTTGTACTATAGTTTTACAGTTACTTGAAGCTACATTAGCCCAGAAACATGCAACAACTGATGAACTCAAGGTAGCATTTACAAATCAATTGAAAAAAGAAGGATATCATTCTTATGCTAAACTTTTAAATGCTCAAGGTTGTGCTTCTCATACTGAACAAGAATTAGAAGCAAGACGAAGAGATCACATATCTCATTTTGTTTTAAGATTGGCTTATTCTTTAAGAGAAGATTTACAAACTTACATGATATTTCATGAAACTGAATTTTTTAAATTAAGATTTACTTCATTAAACAAAGAGGGTTTTACCCAATTTTTAACTACCACTGGGGTTCATTATTCTCAAGTAAATATTTATTACAATATTATTAAATAAGTTTATAATGAAAATAAATTTTATTGTAAATTTTTAATTATTTAATTAATCAATATTTGTATTTAAATAAATGAAATTATTTATTTGTATAATATACAGAAAAAAAATTAGTGTATCGATTTATAATTATAAAATTATAATAGTAATGATTTTGAATAAGTATTCTGCTTTCAATAAGCAATTTCAAAAACATTGATTGCTTTAAAAATTATTCATTTTTTAATGTGTAGATTTTCTCAATAAAATAGTATTTCTTGATATTTTATTTATAAAATTAATTTTATTTTATGTATATTTTTTTAAAAATTAAAAATAATTAATTTTGAAATTATAAAAATTATAATTAGTTTATTTAATATAAATGCAATTTGGTACAAAATTAAGAAAAATTTACATTTAATAAATAATGAATATGTTTTAGATTTCACAAAATTTTAAAGAAAATAATAGAGAAAATTTACGAGCCTCAACTTCATGGATTGGTGATTTTGAAAATACTGACTTTTATGAACTACCTTTTGATGAAGTTGTGGATTTAATAAGTGAGAGAAAAGTGTATGTACATCATGGAGTAGCTTATGTTCCTCAATATGATCTTATTACAGTTTTTCTTACATATTTTCGAAATAATTTAGCCACTGAACTCAATGTAAGTTTATATTGAATATTTACATATTTTTAAATTTATTAGTAATAATAATAATAATAATAATAATAATAAATAATTTCTAGAGAACTAAAAGATTTGCTGTAACAAATCTTGATGATGATAGGATTCAACATTTTATCAAAAGTCTTCCCGATTATTTTGCAGGAATGGCAAAAGTAGTTTGGTCAACAGAAAATGTACCAATTTCTAAATTAAATGATGTAAGATTTAAAATATAAAAGTATTTAAAAGTACTTAAAATGTTTAATTACAAAAATTAAATATAAACAATTATTTTTCATGAAGCTATCAAAGACATCATATCCACTTTGTATGAGAGTAATGCATGAATATTTAAAAACACATCATCATCTAAGGAATACAGGACGATTACAATATGGATTATTCCTTAAAGGTATAGGAGTAACTTTGGATGATTCTATAGAATTTTGGAAAACTGAAATGACAAAGAAAGAAAATATAAATGAAGATAAATTTAATAAAGAGTATTTGTATCAAATACAATATAATTATGGCAAAGTAGGAAGGTGTGTTAATTATAGACCTCCTGGTTGTATTAAATTAGTAACAGATCCTGTTGGTCCAGGTGAAGTTCATGGCTGTCCTTATAAACACATGGATGCAGATGAACTTACAAAAAGACTTACAGAATATAAAATATCTATATTTGGTAATTAAAATATAATATTCATAAAGTTTATTTTACGAAGTAAAAATTATTTTACAATTACTTAAAATAAAAGTTAATCAAACAATATTTATAGAACTTTAAATATTTAAATAAATAATTTATAAATATATTTATCATTCAAAGAATTTGAATATTTTTACATATTAAATATTTTAAGCTTATTTTAAAAAATTTTTTAAATACTTAAAATATAACTTTTACTTAATGTGTAGTTTTTATTAAACCATGTAATTATTGTACAGTAGAAAATTATTTCCATAAAATCAAATTATAAATCTATAAAATATATTATTGTATGATGGTGGCATGTGTTAAGTACATACGTAGTAACTCCTGGAATATAATATATAATATGGTAAAATATAAGTAGAAGCAAACATCTAATATATATAAACTTTGATCAATAATTTAAAGTTTGAGTGATATTAATTCAAATTTACTTTATGCTTAAAATAACTTTTGTGTTTAAAGAATTGGTTATATAGCTAGATTTAGGTTTTAGTATAAGATTTATGTAAAAATTGATTTGGAACATCTATGTTGTATCATAAAAAAAGATAATCAAGATTCAACAAAATGCAAAATGAATAAAAACACAACTGTTTATTCTTATATTTGCCAATGTTTCATCAAGGAATAGTTCTTTAGTGTGGCATTAAGATAATCAGATATCGTAGATTATAAATATTCCTATTTTCAAACAATTGCCCTGAAAAGGACAACAATCTTCTTGTTAAAATGTTGGTGATAATCGTTGGATTTTGATTAATTTTATACCTTGAATCTTGATTATCGTTTTTATCTTCTAAAGATGTATGTTTAGTGTCTAACACAGAATAGTAACGTAAAATTTATGATTAATTAAACAGAAAATAAAAAACTTTAAGTGAATTATAAATTATATAATTTATTTTTTGCTTATTTATTATTATATAAAATATTAATATTTAATAATAAAATAACAGATATTAAATTTTTTAGATACTAATGAAATCATTAAATATGCTAGTGAGGGTCGTTATAATTTAGCTTGTACAAAATATTTTGAAAGCACACATAAACAGTACCCTGAAAAAATATATTTTCATCCAAATCAATATTTTGAACAGAGTCGAATAATATTAATTAAAGATGAGAAAAAAGGTAAAGGTACAGATATCATTTATTAAATTTTTATTATTATTAGCTTAATTTAACAAAAGCGTACTTAATTTTTAAACAGAGGAAGAAAATATAACACAAGACAGATCTACGACATTATCTCCAGAAAAAGTGTCACAATCCAATAAAGTAAAGGCTGAAAATAATGTAGATATAATTAATTCAGTTACGACGTCAAGAACGATTGAGCAGAAAGTAAAAATTATAGATAAAAAAATGGAAAAAATGGATCCATTGAATATTGCAGCACTGTTGAATGATGAAAGCGATTGATTGTCCAATTAAATTGTTATTTATTTAAAAATTATTTTTTTATATTCATTCTTTAATTTACAAGGTATAATGTTTGGTTATATTTTATATTATTGAATACATTGTATTACAATTTATGAGAAATTTAAGAATATTTATTAGAATATACAGTATTTATTTTACTAAAAATCTTATGATTAATTCCTAAGTTCTGATAGATGCTGATACTTTGGAATAAAATTCTCACTAACATCGTGTATCATACTTATAACAAGTTTCTTGAGATCATACTTATGTGACCATCCCCAATCTTTACGAGCTTCACTGTCATCAAATACTTGTGGCCATGTATTTGCTATATAAATAAATATATAACTTAAGATGGTATATTTATGATAATAATAAAATATTATATTAAATAATATTTTGACAGAAATATCTATTTAATTAAAATTAAAGTTAAAAATTATATTTAAATTTTTATACAATTATAAAATGCTTAAATTATTTAGTAAAATGTGTACAATTCCTAATTAAACAAATAATTAGTTATTTTTGTAGTATTAATTTATAAAATATAAAAATAATTATAATATTTTTAGCCTTTCTTTAATAATTTATTATTATTTTTTTTTTTTTTGTAATTTACAAAAGAAATCGAAAATTAAAAATACTTTTATTTAATATAATTTTAGTTATATCTCATTGTAACCTATTGTTAATATTGTATTTTCAATCGATTTTTGTATTATCTCAATAATTTGTTTACGTAAATTATAATATAAAAAATTATTTTTCATTTAGGTTGACTTTAAAAAAAAAAATTGTTTACGTGAAATTTAAAATTTGAATTTATTGAAATTTAATAAAAAAACAAATAGTTATTCCGTTTTATATTTTGAATAAATTCACAATAAATATGTATATTTTATACAGAATAATTGCGTGTTTCATTCGTGTCTTATTTTTATTAAGTTAATTAATTCACAGGAATGTCAAAAGCATGGTTTTAAAGAATACTAAACTTTAAAAAGCATTGAAAGGATTTTATAGTTTGTTGTGCATCATATCTACCTATATTTTGTCGATTATCTGGTTTAAAGGAGATCTGTAGATCTGGAATATGTTTTTTTATTTCAGTAAAAAGCTCTTCAGGGGTAAAACTCATGGCAGTAACGTTGTAAACACGTCTTCGAAGTTGTTCATTAGGGGTGTTGAGAAAATCAAAAAGAGCTGACAAGCAATCATTAATGTACATCATTGGTAGTCTCGTATGTGGTTCCAGGTAGCATTCGTATCGCTTGTGCATAAGACCTTCATGAAATACGGCGACTGCGTAATCTGATAATAAACATTTTTTTTGCGACAAATACGATTTTATACTCGAACCAATAAATTAAAGGCTAATTTTTAAGAGAACGCAGATTCATTTTTATTAAAATTATTAATTATGAATGATGTATGTAATTTTATAAATTTAAAATTTACACTTAAAAAAGTATATTTTACAATAATAAACTTACTTTACGCCAACAAACCTAGTACCCTGATATATTTAAGTTATTTTTTTTTTTTTTTTAAATGATTCATTAAAAATACTTGGCAAAATTAGATTAATTTAATAACCTTCAGTATATTTTTGAAATATAATTTTTCTTTACCAAAATTCTTAAGCGTAGTTTTATTACGTATATTTATATTAAAATTAAAAAACTACTTTTATATGAAATCAGTAATGGTTTAAAGAAATCTAATAAAATAAAATCGACCAGTATATCCTTTTTTGTGAATCAACCTGGTAATTCGGTACACATGTTTGTATTATCGTTTCTTAAATCATATAGCAGTGTAAAAAGTTATTTCAAGAAGACTAAAATTAGTTTGTGCTCATATATAAAATATATAGGAAATGAAAGTTGTTAAGAATATTATGAAAAAAGTATTTTATAATTATCAAGTGTATATTTCTATTATTTTTTTTTACTATTTATACCTTACTCATATTTAATCCACAAAGTCAAATTGTAACCCATACTATAAATAAAATAAAACATTTATTTAATTATTAGGTTCATTTAACAATATATTGTTTATTCCTAAAATTTACATAGAGCTATGTGTTTTAAATTGAAAGATGCCCGATTTCGGTTAAATTTATTCAAAGTTTTAATATTAATCTTTTAAGCTAGAATTTGTCACGAGGAATAATAAATCGTATTTATGGTGGCAATTTTTTTATTGTAATGGTAAGCTGTGCATCATTTTAATTAAGCGGAATGCAGCGTATGAATAAAAAATATCTATATAATTATCTGAAACATTTTTTATGCACATTAACTATCATATCGATCTAGACAGAAATCTCAATATATAATCATTAAGAAGATTATCCAGGGTGTATTAAATACTTAGTAGTTGAGAAGGAGATCATCCGAGTAATCATCAGAAAACCATTAGTGAACATATTAGAGAGTTGAAAATGATAGATCAATAAGAAAGTTATATGATTAAAACGACGCAAGATTTAAGATCAAATGATTCAAATCATGTGCTGGTGAATAAACCAATAATCAATAATTATAATAATAATAATAAAAAACAGGCATATGAGGTAATTAGAAAAGAAAAAACTTAAAGAAGAAATAATTTAATTTAATTCAACTTCTTTGAATAAAAAAATATTTTTTACCAGTTATACCACCCCCTGGTGGATCACTACTAATTACACCAGGAAAACGAAGACACCGAAAATCAAGTCCAAATTTGTGGTGGTAGTATTCCCCAAGAAGTTCGGCATGGACTTTACTAACTCCGTAGATTGTTCGAGGTCGCTGAACTGTAATATTCGGTGTTGGATTTCTAGGAGAATCTGGACCAAATGCACCAATGGTTGATGGTATGAAGATACGTAAATTATATTGCTTTGCTAGTTCAATTACGTTGTGCAAGCCTGCATATTAAATTTTATATTTATAAAAAGCTATAAATATAAAATAATATGAATTTAAATATTTTTAAAATTTTCTGAAAAATCAAGTTATTACTCATAAAATATTTTAATCTAATTTAAAAATATTTTTCATCGATATTTTAACCTACGAAATTATTAATTTTATTTATTATTAATATATGAAATTTTTATGCATTATAGTTATCAATATTTTAATAAAACAATAATAAAAATAGCTTTTAATATTATTTATGTATTATTAGTGATGTATACGTTCTTAGATTACTTTTATTATTACAATACATATTTATTTATTTATTATATTTATATTATAAATATTTTTTATATAAGATATTAAAAAAACGAATGATAATTTTTTATAAACCTAGTTTTATACAATTGTTACAATAATATAATCATAATTTTTTGATTATTTAATGTTGATTTTAATAATATAATATCATGTTTTGTATAATTTTTATTGACACAATTTTAATTAAAACAATATAATTATATATTTTTTTAATATTATTTTTTATTATGAAAAAATGATAATGCGTGTTTAAAGTTCAATAATGAAAAATAAATATATAAAATAAATAAATAAAACAAAATTTACTTTTGAACTTATTTATGTAGAAGTACAGAAAGTAATTTTAATTAAAAATGAATTAAATTTTTCATTATTCTTTTGTTATTGACTTTACAACTTTAAACGAATAAGCTCTTACGGTTGAAATGTTCATAATTTTGCGTGTATATATATGTATATATATATATTTGTGTATGTGTTTGAGCGTGCATTTCAAACTCTTTTTAATTCGCCTACCTATAACCTCTTAATTAATAATTTTAAATATACCTAATATCTTATATTAATCGTTTACAAATTTCCCTATCTAATTTTTAAAATTTGCATTTTATTTACTATACTAAAAAAATATAATGAGTAAAGTTGCTTAGTGCGGAATTGCTACTACAGAGTGTCAAATATTTTGCTTTAGTAATTAAGCTTGTTATTTATTATTATTTATTTATTTATTATTATATTATTTTATATTATTATTTTATTTTATATTATTTATATTAGTTATTTATTGTTATTTATGTTGCTGTTCTAATATTTGGGAAAAATCCTTCTGAAATAGTACGCTATAAAAATATCCCCCCAAAATTTGATTTTTTGAATATGCTAAGACTGGTTAAGTCTGTTAACATATTTATATACTTGTTTTTCATAAAAATATGTATTAAAAAAATTAAACACTATATTTTCGAAGTTAAACTTGATTATTGTTATGAGCGAAGTATAAGTTTAGAAAAATTTGTAATGAATTCTATTAATTCACAATATACATTTTGTGTTATAAAAGTATCGATGCTGGATTTTTTTCTAACTCGTCGCAACGTTTTAGAAAAGACTGAAAAATATCCAGTGAGGTTTGCCCTATTTTTCCTTTTTTCCTCTTTTACAATTAGTACGAGTTAAATATACAATTTGCATTCGCGCGAATTTCATTTTTTAATCTTCTAGCATGGTATAATGAATCAACTGGTGGAACAGTTTTAGACGTTAAAACTTTGTTTATGGCTTGTTAAAAATACTGTCGAGATTTTTAAATGTTAAAAAAGGTTTTTAAAGGTAGCTGTATGCAACTATTGATTCAGGGTGTCATCAATTATTTTGATACTTAAAAATCGATTTAAATTCGGCATTTTATGCATACGTCGGGTGTTAAAAGTATAATCAGTTCGGGTTGTCTTTGGACGTCTAGAATGGAGCAATTGAAGTTCGTGATCTTCTCCCGGCTCTCCTTGAAAGCTTCGTGAATTAACAATTTATTATTTTTAATTTAATTTTTACATTATCTATCGTGTTTTACTGCTGGTAATGTGTACATCTGCATAGAAAAATCATTATAAAATCACGATCGAATACAAAAACATATTGTTGTTTTTTCGGACGTCGAGTTTTTAATTATTCGCGATATCGCTGATACTAAATTATAGAACGATCAGCTATAAAAATTCGATTTTTCTTCATACATTTAATAATCATTCACGTATGCAAAAAGCATCCTTTTTTAACAAAGACGGATACATTTATAAATCTTACGATCAAAAACATAAAACAGGAAAATGATGAAGAAACAGATATAAAAAGTAAAATTACGCGTTAAAAATTACACATAAAAATTAAATTCAAAGTAGAGAAGACGAAAAAGATCCACCTTATTAATTAACATAGCGCTTATTTCATGTTGTGCATTCCATGCTTTCTATTGTTAAGGGTGTGGTGTTTTATCAAAGACATTAAAACATTTCACTTTAGCTTTACTATTATAAAACTTTTATTTAAAATAAATACTTTTTTAATAGTCTAACGCAAAAAAATACTAGAATATCTATTTCAATAAAGTATTATTAAGCCAAGAATTAACTAAAAATGGACAATCACATCATATATCCAGTATGCTAAAATTTCATATAATAATTAAATTTATAAAATAAAACTTACTTCCAATCATAATAAATATTCTTAATATTAACATCAATAATAATAATAATAATAGAAATATAAAATATGTGTATTTTTTACAAAAATGTTTATTTAACATTACATGTTTTCAAATATAATTTTAAAAAGTAATTTAATTATAATTTAATGATTATAATTTTTATAAATATATTTTCAGTTTTTTTTATTAAAAATTCATTGCAAAATATTAAATTTTACTATATACTGTATGTGATTTCTTATATAAATTAATATATATTGTGTAATTTTTAAATTATTTCAAATTATTTAAAAAATTTTTATTACCTAAATTTTTATTAGTATAATGAGTACACAGAAAAAAAATTTTTTATTAATAAATTTTTAGAAAATCATAATTGACGAATATGTAATTATAAATTTTAATTAAAAAATGTAAGAATTATGTAAATATTAAATTAATTTTAATTATAAATAAACATATTTTGTATCGGATATAATAATACTGTTACAGCTTAAGCCGAACGATTATATTTAATTTATCAAAACTACTATTGCATATTTTTTTACAATTATTTAAATATGAATCGACAATTGAATTTAGAATATTTTCCTAAATCATGTACACGCACATTTCAAACGATAATTTCCTATCAAATATTTTTATGGTTTTCCCGAAATGTAACCTTGAGCTGCACTGATCCTAAAAATTGACCTATACACGAGCGGATGAGGAAAACCCTAATCGCATGCGCGTGTAAGTAATAAAATTTTAATATTTTCCAGATGTGGAGACTAACTATTGTGTAGAGTAAAATTACAAAAAAGTAAAATCGTCTATGGCGTGAAAAACATGAAAAATATAATATCAATCGAGAACCCACAAAAATAAGAAATCGAAACTACCACAAGCCGATAATTTCTTTATAACCAAGCCGATTACAAATTATTGATTAACAATCAAATTATTAAAATCATCAATTAACGAACGAATTATTATAAACAAATTATTAATTAATAACCAAATTATTATTAACGATTTATGAGTAACGAATAATCATTAAATAACTAATAATTATTATTTAACAAATTATTAATTAACAAATTATTTTTATTAACAAATTAATGTTGTTAACAAGCAATTACTATTAACAGGTTATTAATTGATAGTCAATTGTTATCGACTGAAAATGATTATTAACAAATTGTTAATTAACAAATGATTAATGACAAATAGTTAATTTTTGACGGGTTGTTAATTAACGAAAAATTGTTAATTAAAAAATAATTATTATTAACAAATTATTGTTATTAACAAATTAATAGTCAACAAAATAATTATCAATAAACCAGAAATGATAATGTGATTATTAGCAACAAATTGTTAATTAACAAATGATTATTATTAACAAATAATATTTATTAGTAAATGTTAATCAGCAAATTATTGAGTTACAAATCAATAAATTATAATCGAAGAATCGAAAACCTGATGATAAACAAATTAATCGAATTGTTAATTAACAAATTAACAAATTAACTAATTAACTAATTATTGACCATTTAATCATTTATCATTTGATTATTATTAATTTATAAATCACGAATCACCGAAATATTAAGTTATCCGATTCTTAAATAAAGAAACCAATAAACAGGGCAAGATTGGGAATTAACAAACTATCGAATTAAATATGTAAGCTCATCATTACCTCTCCCGTAAAATTAAACCTTATCAAAGTCCAAAACTGACCCCATGATTGGGCGAATCTAAAATAATTAAGACACCAAGTTCGGAGAAGGAGATGAGTGCGACAAATAATATTCATTCTTTATTAAAAACAACTAAGCACCAAAAGATATAATAAGGGGTGAAATTATGATAATAGCAGCATTAAGTAAGCATTAATTAAGCATTAAGCATGCAGCATTGAGCTGGCAGAAATTTTCCGATTTTGAAGTTTACATGCTCAACAAGCATCTTTCATCGCGAGTTTAGATATTATTTGTAAAATTCCAAAACACTATATTTCAAGGGTCCGATTTATTGGCGAATCTTGGTTTATATTGCGATCCAATTTGTGAATCTCTATCATTGTACTACACATTGACAAGTAAGATTATTAAAATGTATTTTTTATCAAATGTATTGTTTTTTATTATTTATTTATTTATTCAAAAATATTATCTACTCGTGTTCGTTCATTTTCATTTTCATAATAATAATTTCGCGAGATCTGTATACTCTTTCCCAGGAGCTAGTGCGCGCAAGCGTAGGCTCGAATTGGAGAAATTACCGTCGTTGCGACAATTGGCAAAAAGGGTTAGTGCAGTTAAATGTAGGCCCAAACGCGTCAATGTAAAAATAAAGTCGTTCTGGTCGGATAATAAGTTCTTTTCTAGGCCAAGAATTCGGAAGAACTTAATAAATGTTACGAACGTAACTATACATTTATTATAATCAAGAAATTAATTTTTTTATTCTTATATACAAATAATCATTAATAGAAAAAGTTATTTTGCTGCTTCAACACATTATTATATTTATCATTTTTCTTTATCATACACATTATCTAGGATAAATAAAAAAAAAAATGAAATCAAATTATTGATAAAGCATCATTTTTAACGATAAATATTATCTTTTAATTAGAAATTGGTATATAGTTTATTATATAAAATTCTACAATCTTGTATCTATTTATATTTTACTTTTTAAACATTCAACATTGTACTATTTTGCCAAAATAAAGTAAATAAAAAAAATATATTAATGTAATAAATTGCAAAAAAAATTATTAAAAATTAAATTCATTGAATCCTTATGTCAAATTATATTATGAAAACTAATTTTTTATTTTTCTTATATATATTTATATAATTATATGAACATTTATAAAATTAGATAAGAAATTGCTATATTTTCATACTCACATGTTCATTTTTTTCACTAATTTTCATACTTTTATTGAAAAATAATTTTTCTATGTATAAAATAAATATTATATATGCGCAAAAAAATTATTTAAATTATTAAGTATTAATAAACGTCTAATAAGTACTTTATATATAACTTTAAATTAATGTTTTGTGTTTAAAACAAAAACGTACAATTGATAATTTAGATTTCATATTTTTTTTATTAAATATGATAGTTTAAAATGAAAGTATTATTTAATAATTAAATGAAATTATCAGTGCGAAATAAATTAGGGTGTTAATATATTTTCCGACAGTGAATAACCTAATATACTCGTATAAATGTTTATAAAGTTTGGTGTAAGATTTTAATGATTAGATCAATATTTTATAAAATATTTAATACTTTGAGTCAAAAAAATTATAGAATTATATAAAATTAAAACATTTTATTGAAAAGTATTTAACAGATTCTCACCTTCTATATTGACTCTAACGGCTAGGGGAACATTTTGTTCCCCAATAGCACTGAGCAGTGCACTAAAGTGTATCAGCCAATCCACTCTATAGTTAACAATGATCTTTTGTAATCCTTTAAAATCAAGAATGTCTGCAAAAATAAAGGGTCCATCCGTCAAACCTTTTTCTTTAGGTTTAATTATATCGGATAGAATAACATTCTCTTCGCCGTACTTTTTGCGTAATAACTTGGCGCATTCTGTTCCCAGTTGCCCAAGACCACCTTTAAATAGTATGATAATTGATCGTAAAAACAGTAAATACATATTTTAAATTAACACAAGTTCATAATAATTTTTTCTATGGCAAACACATACTTAATAATATAAATATTATTGGTGTCGGCAAAATTTAAAGATTTAGAAAAATAATTGCTTTCATAAAAATGTGTAATAAAGTAAAGGAAATATTTAATAAATTATCATCATGTTCATATTATTATTATTATTATTGAAAGACTTTTTATAAATAAAGACTATCAGTATTGTTTACTTTTTGTATATTACATAGTTCTTATTTTCACTGTTTCATTATATTATCATATAAATTAAAATTCTTATTTATAAGTATAGCTTTGATCATATTTTTTATATTATAAAAATATATGATTAAGATACATTATAATATATTAATTAAAAAATTGCGAGCACGATTAAGTTATATTATTAGGTCATAATTTTTAAATTATAAATATTATTATAACAATCATTCATTTTTTAAAATATTTTGTTTAAAAATATTGTAATTACTTATCAAAGATTTAACTACATTTTTTAATATATCAAATAAATTATTTTCCATAAACATATATCTAATAACAATTTTGTTATTACCTGTGATAAGAATTCTTGGATGCTTAGCAACATTCCTATTGCGACAATAAGTCTGTATTTTATTGGCCGTCTCATTATTAATTGTTTCCTCAGAACTTAAATTTCTATAAAACTCTGTAGCTAGATTGCGGTTTATTATTCGAAGGAATCTTCGACTCAACATTTTTATTCAATATAATATTAACTTGTATGGTCATGTATTTTGTATTTAACAAATATTGTGATGATTGTAGTTAATTTCTTAAGTGAATTTGAATATGAAATTAAACACTTTTCGATATCTCAATTTTAAATTAATTTTTATTAATTTGTATACATATCTAATTTACTTTTATTGTACCATTAATCTTATTATTGATGACAGCTTTACTCCTTGTATTATATCGCTATAATTCTGAAATAAACTTTTTTAAAGAATAGATTTATTTTATACAACTTAGTATAATATTTCGCGTTTAAAATATTGCAGTAAGATTAAATTATTATAATTAAAGAGTTTAAAATTATCAATGAAAAACTAAACAATAAGTTTATCTATTAATAAAGTCAAAAATAAATTACTGTTTATATAAAGGATGTAATCTTTTTTTTATTATTTCACAAATAATGTAAAATTATAACTTTTATTTTATATAAATTATAATCTTTGTAAAAAGTAAATTATCTTTTATATTTATAAATCGTTTCAACTAAATCATTTGCTGATTAAAAAAAAAAAAAATTCATTTATATTTATATGGTTTCATTTATATTCATTTATATGGTTGAAATAAAATTTGACAACAAGGCATGGAAATTAGAAGTAGAATGCCCAAAGTAATTAAAATAAATTTTTATTTAAATACAACCACTAATGAGTGTAAAATTAAAAAATGTGAAATAATAGTTTTTATATAAATATAACATTTAAAGTAATAATACTAATCTTGAATTCTTTACTCAAATAAAATTAATCAATTAAATATTATTGCGAATAAAATTTAATAGTACCGACAATTAATAAACTATAAATTTTGCTCAAGAAAAAGAATGTATTTTTCGCGGTAATAAATACCTTATCAACGGCGAAATGTATTCATAAATAAAATAATGTGAAAAGGAAAATGTTTAAGCAGTGGTCAATACTCTACTCTAGTCAACACTCGTATTGAACTGATCGATTCTTTTGCTTTGCATGATTGCGACGTAGCTTAGCGCAAAAAACAGACACGTACTATTTAAATATTATGTCAGATTACATGATACATTGCTGGTGAGTATTTTGAAAAAACCAGTTGGGAATCTGACTCTCAATGTGTGTGTGAGACAAGATTCAAGAGATCAACTAGAAAACAAGTGTATGTAACTCGTTCCCTCCCCTCCCTCTTTTTTATATTATGTTTATATTAATAAACTTTATCATGCATATCTGCTAATAGATTCTTTTATTTATTTATTTTTTAACTTCTTAAAAACTGTTTTCGTTTAATATGATATATTTTAATTTGATTTGACAATTTTAATTAATGAAATTTTATAAGAAATTCTACAAGAATCAGTGAGATTAATTTAGTAATATAATATTATTACTATCATGATGCTGAAATTTATCATATATATTTTTCTTATATAATATAAATTTTTGTTATTTTATTCTGACATAAAAACACTGATGTGAATCTAAATATGCAAGCGTTGGACAATTGTATTAATAATACATAGTTTATGTATTTTTTTATACTATCTAATTATTAACTAAGTAAAGAGCTTAATTAACAAAAAAATTTTGACTTAATTAATAAAACTGTTTTAGCATTTTAATTTGCTTCATTGATTGTCCATTTATCAGGCATACACAATTTATTAAAAATATTGATTGAGTTAATTCAATTTTATACTGTTTCTCGAAGATTTACTATTTATAAATTAATGCAAATAGAATATTCCTTTTTCTTAATTAAGATTTATTCATTTATTTAATAAAATTATTAGGTTATTTTTTAGTATATTTCCTTATAAAATATCTTTATTTCTTAACACTTGTTCAAAATATTGATTATTTTTTATTTTATCAAATTCTTATACAATTAATTTTTATTTATTTTTATTTTTTTCATAATATATATTATTTTCAGTAATTTTTTATATGTAATTATAATTATATTATGTTTATTATACATTTTTTTTTAATTCATTCTAAATGTATTGAAATATTTAACTTTAAGTAAAGCGTGATAGCGTAGCCGTAATTCAATAAACATATTAATTAAACTAATTAAAATAAATATATATAAAATAATATTTTAACACATAAATAATTCGAAGGGTGTGTACAAAAATTATAGTGCATAATTAAATAGCTAATATTAAACAAGTATGTATAATTGAATACAAAAATAACAAATTATCATATAGTTAAATAGATAGTTAAATAATAACAAATATAATTTAATATAACTTTAAATCATTATGTAAGTAAATAAACAATTAAATAATAAATGTAATAATATACAATTAAATATGAAATAATATATATATAATTCATTAAAATTTTGTTTTGTGTAAGTATTAAACATTTCTTGTTCATGTAATTATTAAAAAAAATTTTATGTTTTCAAATTTGTGAAATCCATTGGGTTCATCCGATTTAAACAATAACCAGAACAATTGTAATGATAACAACCCGTAGGGGTGCACTTGGTACTTTCGTCAATAGTAAGAATTTTATAAATTAAGTTTTTATTTTATAAACAATATAATTATTTTATTTTTTTTTACACGATTTCTGAATACAAACCGTGGACTCCAAACGAATCCACAAAATTTTATAGCTTTCCTCGACACATACACGCGCGCGCGACCACACAAACTTGAACCTTAGACTCCGAACGAGTCTATAATTTGATACTTCCCTCATACGTATACACATGCACGCATCCTTATATATATATAAATATATATATAAAACGAAGTACGTTGGTGTGCCTTATTCCGTCCTAATACACATAATAATGTAGGTGCAAAAGTAGACATTCAATAATTGAGACGTCACAAAAACAAATAAAGATAAACTCATTTTTTTATTTTATTTTTATTAATTCTTTTTATTGTAATAAAACAGAATAACATTGTAATAAACTTTTGTTTAAGGTAAAATAGAAATCCTATAAATTCTTTCTATATACATAATTCATTATTAATATTTTAGCTAACTATTATTTATTGGATAATTATATAAACATGTTTTTTAATCAATTTTTTGTTAATTGTTTTATTTATTCATTTTCCTTGTTTATAAAAAATTGTACATTACCATTTTTTTTTATTATAAACGAATAAATAATTAATCAAGCAAAAATATTGTATAGAAACTCTTAATAATAATTTTCTTACATGATTATATTTTATTGATTATTTTTTAAATATAAAAAAAGTTTGTTACATCTAATATTACTTCTTCTTATCAATAATGAATATCTTATACTTGTATTATATTATATATACTTATTATTTATTAATTTATTTTTATTTATATATTTTATAAATGTTAATGATTTTTAAATTAGTAAATATATAATAATAAATTACTCATAAAATTATCCATTTTAAAGTATATGAATTTTTAAATATTGTACATAAATATATAAAATTAAATAAGTTAATATGATTTTATTAACTTTCGCTTTTCAAGTTATTACGGTTTAAAGCGAATCATTCATTTAAAACTGCTTTTAAAACTAGTTCTGCTATAAAAAAAATCTATGACGTTGTTAATGAATAATTTAAATTTTATGCAAGTAAATAATATCATAGTTACAGATAATCAATTTGAATTTTATTAAGTATAATATAGACGATTTATAAAAAACAAATTTTAATTTAAAATTATCAATGTTTTGAGAAGCTTTCTTGGACTCATCATGATTTTATTATAAAAAAGAAAATGATACAACAAAATTAAAAATTTTAAACAAAAATAATTACAATATAATTATCTTATGTTAAAAGTATAATGAATATATTGAACTAGTGTAAAAAAAAATTCAACGTTAAATCTGCAAACAGATAAATTAATAATACCAGTTTAATTTCTATGTATTAGTTGATTAAGCAATAAATTCAAATTTTACTTTTGATTAATCAGGTAAATTTATCCTTAAAGAAGAGTGATGTGCTTATAAAAAATACTGGTTTAAGTAAGTGAAATTTTAATAGAGATGATTTCCTACTTTGAGTGATACTTATATTAAAATAAAATAAATTCTATGTACAAAAAAAAAGAAAAAAAAATTATAAATAAATAGTAGAGAAATTAATAAATAAGAACATATGATGAATGATTAAATATTTTAAAAATTTTTAAATTATACGTCGAAAACGTACAATAATATCAGATGTAGTGTGCTTAATTATAGTTTACAACAACTAAAAAACATAATACTCGTTACATATTTGTGTTATGTTTAAAGATTTTTTTTATTTTTTATCTGATGATAATATTATTACTAATTTTAATTTGTAATATTTAATATTTTATTTGTTTTCTCTAATTGAATTAGTAATCTAAAACGAATATGCTTTGATAGTTAATTTCATGTTTGAAGACATGCTTATGTACTAAAAATTATTTATGCATTATATTTACATATTTTATATTTATTAATATTTGACACAAGTGTATACTTTGTTTCATCAATTTGGGTCAGTCTTTGCAATTAATTTCATAAACTACATTTTTTTTTAGTTTTTTAGTTTTATCTGTATCTAGTTATATTTTTAAATTAAGTTTTTTATTAATTAAAAACATAGCTCGTATTTGCAATACAAAAATATATATATGTATGTATAATAATAATACTATATTTCTTTAAATTTTTTTGAATGAAAAAATTTTCAAAATATAGAAAAGCTGTGCTAGTTTCTTTCAGTTTTAGGAAGTATTATTTTGTTTAGTATATTTGATTTTTCTTGTTCTAATATTACTACATTTTTTGTTAAAATAAATAAAGTAATCACATATAAATTATAGTTCTTTTTTTTCTATCTTAGTATAATTTTAACTAAATATTTTCAAAATAAAAAAATTTTTCTGCTAAATTCTATTATTCTATAGGAATAATTTTATTTGTATAATTGAAAATCATGTTATATTTTTGCAACATAATTTTCAACATAATTTATTTATGAATTTTAATATTTTATTTAATTGTGTAGATTCAGTATAACAATTATACAACACTTTTTTGTGCCTCATTAATCAAAAGAACGATTAGTATCATTCAACAGTAATTCAAACCAATAACTCCAAAATTCTTAGCAAAGCTAAATTTCTTTTTGTCATTGATGAGATTCAATGAATATTTTAAAGTCCGTAACAAAATATCCCAATATTCGTATCAATATTCTAGCTAATTTATGTTTTAAATTCTTCTATGATGGTATAACCGTTATCAAATTAATAACATAAACATTTATAATAGAAACGAATATAACATTATTTTTAATAGCAGAATAAATGAAAGATTCACACATGTATAATTAAATATGAATTAAATTATACATATTATTTAATTAAATCACTAAACAGTTAAATATAAAATAAAATTAATAATAATTGTTATGTCAGAAAATTTTTGTTATTTTTTTTATTTAAATATTAAATGTCGCATTGCATGCGACATATCGATTGCAAATAAAGATTCAATTATGAACGAATCTTTATTACGAAAATGAATATAACTAACTTTTATGCATACGAAATCAAGTTAAAATTACGAAGATAAAGGTCGTTGTTTCTGTCTATGGTCGATAACTGATAAATTCCTGGACAGGCTATTGTAAAATTATCAATTCAAAGAAGATCACCCTCTTTCGAATCTCATCTCTAAAGGTGTTATGGTTGGGAAAGATTTAAAAGGCTATAAAAGCCACACCTAACTATCATTATGCACTTTTTGCCAATTCTTAATTCAGTTGATCTATAAGCAATTAAAACTTAAACTGTATTCGATATTCGACTCTGCACTTGTCATTCAAGAAACTCTCAAAACTCTTATCATAATTGGGAACTCCGGACCCACAACTACAACGGAGTGGTAACAGCAAGCTACATTGGAAGAAATTCAAAACTCACACTGGCCTTCCGGACTACTCAAACTACATTCGCAAGGACGTCTAAACAGCCGATCGAGATCAACGTTTGAAAACAAGTAACGCTACACGTTAAGCGAGCGATAAATTCTTTTTAATATACGCGGTGTCTGTATTTTATTGTAATATTATTTTAAAGCTTATTCTTACTTAAAGTCTTTTTTTTATATTATATATTTGTAAAATAAAACAAAAATTGTAATAAATATTATAACTTGAATAAATTTAAATTTTAAAATTTTAATGAAATAAAATTTATTTTAAAATAAACTTAAATTTAACCTCAGACATAACAATAATATAATTAAATAATTTAATAATTATAATTGGGTAAAAAAGAATAAAAATAAAAAAATGTACAAAATTGGAAATTCACGTGAATCAACTATATAATCGTAAACTGCAAAATTAATAACTCACACTTTGAATTAACATGGGACCCATGACCTAATATTGGTCCCTGTCTAAGTGATTTCTAATTTTACCGATTTTTATGTACTAAAATATACGGAAAAAATAAATGATTTACGAGTTGAGAGTGTTGTTGAATCTATTCCTTATCTTTAATATGTATAAATACCGAGGAATTAAATGACGGCTTGTTATTCTTCGACATCTTGAGAACGCATTGCTACTTTCGTACTCTTAAAACAGTTTAAATATTTAATTTATATTGCAATTTACAATGTCACTCCTACTCTTACCAGCGTGCAAGGGATTACCAAACTTTTGCGACAATCCGGAGATTTGTAGTGTGAACTTCGATATAAAAATAAGAAAATGAAATAAATTAGTTATTTTACACTTGTATATTTTTTCTTTTCATTTGCAATTTCATTTACAAGTATTCATACTTTATTTCAAACACACCTCACTGACACTTTTATCTATATTACAGGACTCAAACTCTAGTCCGTAATAGAATTATTTCCTCATTTTGATTTAAGAGCTCGAACTAGAACCTAATCAAAACAACTTTATTACACATGCTTACTCATGTGCACGCGGGTAGGCTGACTAAAGGGTTCGAACCAGAGATCAGTTGACTTATCTCTAACACCTATAATAACACGACTAACACTTACTCTCACGTATATACCAATGCCCATCTTCAATCACACACATGACTTAGAGGCTCGAACTAGAGCTCAGTAAAAATCTTCAATTTCACACATTAAATTCATTAATGCGTTTAATGAATTTATAAATAAATAATAACTTAAATAGTGTTTTATGAAAATAATGTCATATGATCTCTAGCTTTGCAGTCTATGTATTGAGGCCCCTACTCTACTGTTGTGCCTTATCTTCTGTATCTATTTTGTATCCTTTTCATTCAACATCTACAAATTTAATAGTTGGTCACTTTTTTAATTTGTTGTCAGTGAGAATAATAAATCTAGATTGATAGATAAAGTTTCAATAAAAAATTGCTTCAAAAAATGTTCCGTGCAATTTTAAAAAGCAAGATAAAGGATAAACAAATCTATTTATTCACTGTTAATAGTTTTGTGTCTAAATTTATGTATAAATAATCGTATTATTTTAACTAATGATAAAAATTTATTTGAAGATGATGAAACTATCGATGAACACACATGGCTTCATGGACAACATAAATGATAATTTTTAAAACAGAAATTGTTGTAGAGTATTAAAAAAATGGCCATTGTCAATATTTATTATTTAATATAAAAATTGTTTTATTTTCTTACTGTTTATTAAGATAAAAAATGAAGTTGATTTATGAAAATTAATAATGCATATATGGTTTATTCTATTTATTTTAATTATAATTAAAATTAAAAAATTTTAAAATTAAAAAAAAGTATTATATTAATTAAAGTTATATTGAATAAATATTCATTATTAAAATTTGTTTATGCATTAACCAAAAATGAAAATAAATGTATATTAATAATTGTATTTTTAATAAATATATATATTGAATAATTAGTAAATGTTATAATAAAATAAATTTCTATCTTATAGAGATGATAGTGATGTTGATTTTGTTGTAAGTTATATTTATTCCATTTTCACAACTTATTGTTGATAAACTGTCAACATGAGGTTCACCCGCTCCATATAACTTGTACATAAACTGATGTCTTGATGATATAGGAGGCGCTGACACTCATGGATTAGACAGAGACAATAATGGGCGCGAAAATGTATTGTATATTTATTATTGTAGCGAAGGATCTTCAAAATGGAGCATTTTGAAGATATTTTAAGAAGTTGGCTGATGAGGTCGAAAAGAGTCCGCAAAATAGCTAATAAAGTAAACGGATTCTGATTCCATTTTAGAATCTTTGATAGCTGCGGTGTTGAATAGTAGTGGAGACTTCTTAACCATCTTGAAAAATAGATGGTTAAGATATAAATTAAGGACATCGTTACCGAGAAGTGGCATTCCGTGGGATGATAGGGAAGATGGACCACATGTTCCATCTTTGCTGGAGCAAGCCCTCTCGGAGAACGGTAAATTAATAAGTAGTTAAGGAGAATTAGCTGTGGGAGGAAGGTCGACAAAGAAGCAGTCATCACCGACTCATACGACGTTGTTTCATATTCCAATTCCTGGGGAAAAAGGAAGGTCCGATAACAGAGAAGGGTAGGATGAGATGATAACTTTTGAAGACCTGATGACCGGAAATATGGTGACAATTCCAACAGAGGTATTGGATAGTATTTTCGGCAAATATTTGGAAAGAAAAGAATTAGTGATGAGGGAACAAAAGATCAAAGAGGATCTAGATGCTACTTGCAGGAAATTGGCTGAATCTTTCCGAATTTCGGACGATAGCCGAAATAATAAACAGACAAGATCTAGAAGATCGTGTAAATCATATAGTGATGAAAGTAGTGATAGTGAAGGGAAATCTTATTCCTCTGTGAATAAGATTCCCTTTTTATAAGAGAATTCTCCAGAAGTGGTAGTGAAGGAAATGCTGTCATTCAGGTCGAATGTGCAGGGATTTCAGAATTAAGTAGTGTCGAAAAGAGAAAAATTGATAAGTTAGTACAATTAATTCTGTCTGAGGCTACAGACAAGCCCGGCGGAACAAAATTAACTGAACAGTATATTGATGCGCAGGGAGCTCAACCTATCAAACATAAATTTAGGAGAATGTCTCCTAAAATGTTGCAGGTCGCTCATGATGAAGTGAAGGAAACGTTAAAGGATGGGGTTATAGAAAAATCAGCTAGTGAATGGAGTAGTGTACCGGTTATAGTTAAGAAATAAGACGGCAGCTACAGATTTTGTGTGGATTATAGGGATTTGAATATGGTAACTAAAAATGATGCCTATCCTTTACCATCGATGGACGGGATCTTGGATAAATTGAGGAAAGCGCAATATTTGTCCAAGATATATCTTAAGCAGGCATATTTTCAGGACTTTGGTAGTTTCGTAGAATGCCATTTGGACTTACCAACGCGCCCATGACATTCCAAAGATTAATAGATGCCTTGTTTGGACCGGAATTAGAATCCTACATCTTCGCGTATTTAGACGACATACTAATCGCAACTGAAACGTTCGAAGAGCATATGAATGGTTGAAAGTAATGCTGGATTAACGATAAATAGGAAAAAGTGTGAATTTGGATGTACTTCGGTGATGTATTTCAGATTTATATTGGATAAAAATAGTTTGAGACCTGATGAGTCGAAGGTAGCGTCGGTAGTGGAATATCCAGCCCTAAATACGGTTAAACAACTGAGAAGATTCTTGGGAATGATCGGTTGGTATTCCCGCTTCATTCCATAAGACTCGGAACTTAAAATTCCCTTAGTGAAGTTATTAAGAAAAGATCAAACGTGGAAATGGACAGAGGAATAGCAGGAAGTATTTCAGAAGTTAAAAGAGGCATTAACTAAAGCTCCAGTGCTTAGAAGATCCGACTTTAGTAAAATTTTTGTAGTGCAGTGTGATGCGAGTGAGTTTGCGATTGGGGCAGTTCTTACACAAGAATTTGAAGATGGAGAACACCCAATCCTGTATATAAGTAGAGTGTTGACTGCGGCGGAACGAAATTACCCCACTAGTGAATGAGAATGCCTTGCATTACTGTGGGCAATTAAAAAGTTTCGACCGTATATTGAAGGATATAGATTCAAAACAGTGACAGATCATAGTGCCTTAAAATGGATGCGAAATCTGAAGGATGCAACAGGAAGATTGGCTCGATGGACTTTGCAGATGCAACAATGGGAATTTGATATCGAACACCGCAGGGGAGCTAATCATCATTTTCCGGATGCCCTATGAGGATGAGGAGGTCTCATCTTTCACAGACATTCAAGATGAGTGGTATCTGCGAAGAATGAGGGAAATTAGTGAAACTCCGAATAAATATCCGAAGTGGAAAGTGGAAGAGGGTAAGATATATTGCTTCAGAAATGATGCTTTATTAGATCCTATTCTATTTAGGGAAGAAAAGTGGAAATTGGTGGTACTGAGGGAACACCGAGTAAGAGTATTGAAGGAAGCCCATTGTGAAGCGAGTTCGGGACATTTAGGAGTCGAGAAAACCTACGACAGAGTGGCTCGCGACTATTATTGGCCAGGTGTTTGGTACGATGTTTATAGGTTTATATATGAATGCCTAGATTGTCAAAAATATAAAGTTTCACAATCGAGACCTAAAGGATTGATTGGGACAAGGGTAGTGGAAAGACCTTGGATAGTAGTGGCAGCTGATCTTATGGAGTTTCCACCAAGTAAAAAGGGGTTTAAATACCTACTGGTTTTTCAGGATTTATTTACTAGGTGGATAGAAGTGCAACCTTTGAGATCAGCTGAAGGAAAGGCAGTGTCTAGGGTATTTGAGGAATTGATATTGTTTAGGTGGGAAACTCCTAAATATTTATTATCAGATAATGGTAAGGAGTTTATTAATAAATGGTTGAAAAGTACTTTAGAAGAATACGCAGTAAAACATGTAACTACTCCTCCATATCATCCAATCCGGTAGAACGTAGTAATAGAACTTTAAAAACTATGATTGCTACATTTATACAAGAAGATCATAGGGATTGGGACTTGCACATACATGAATTTCGACATGCAGTGAATACGGCAGTGCAGGCTACGACTCATGTATCACCTGCTTTCTTAAGTTATGGTAGAGATCTACGTCCTATCAAAAGTTTAATAAGTGAAGCGAAGAGTAATTCTTTGATAAAGAGGATTGATCCTGAAGTGTGGAAGGATCGAGTAAAAAGACTCGATGCCTTATGAGATTGGTAGTGATATCTATAGAGAAAGAATGGATAAAACAAAGGAAACTCTATAATAAAGGAAGAAGTAATGTAGATTATGAAGTGGGAGAGATGGTCATGAGGAGAACTCATAAGCTATCTATAGCCAATAGAAATTTTTCCGCCAAATCAGCTCCAAAATTTGAAGGATCTTTCGAGATTGTAGAAAAACTATCCCCCGTATGTTATAGCCGGTCAGGGTAGAAAAATCTCAAAGGCTCATATTTCGGAGCTAAAGGAATTCGTTCCTCCACAAGGAGAGATTTGATAGGGATAATTCTTTCTCTTAGGCAGAAATATATTGGAGAAATATATTAATAATTTCTATGTTTTAGATGGCTATTCAATTTGGTACTGTTCCATTCCTTCCAACTTTGAAAGCTATTATGGAGAAAGAGGAAGTACCAACAGTAGAGGCGGAATTGAGTCTAAGTCAAGAAGAGGATGAACGTAGCCAAACTAGTGGAGGAAATGAAGATGGAAGAACAGGAGATGCCGGTTAATGAAGATGATTGAAGAAAGGCACCTTTTCCTAAAATTTCGAAGTGCGCGGCCAGAAGGAGAACCCGAAGGGCCAGAACGGTCAACCCTAGAAGGCATCTGGAGATGGGAGATGTTTTTTCAGGTGTTGAAAGTTCTCCTGTAATACAGGCTCGGCCCATTCCCGTCTCGGCACTGGTAGCCGAATCGAAAATTGATAGGAGGATTGCCCCCATCATTACGAAATTAAAGATTCAACCGATCAAGGTAAAACAGTTGGAAAGACCTCCATTCTGGGCATGGACTGAGAGGAGGCACTTGTCCGTGGTGGAGAAGGGTACATTATTTGGAGGACTGAAGAAAATACCCACACAACCGGAGATTGATCCACCAGCTGGAATTTGTTTCATTTTTTGGACGAGGGGACACAAACGTATGTATTGTCCCCAACCCGCTGTAAAAGTTTTTTGTTATAATTGCGGGAGACGAGGTGTCGATTTGTCGGATTGCCCTCGATGTGCTGAAAGACACAAAGAGAGAATCCGATAACGCGAGAGTCGAGTCCTAGAATATCCAGCTGATGTGGTCATCAAAAGAAGTAGTGAAGGGTCTAGAGTCTGGACTCTTGAAGAGAAGGAGTCTGTTAGGATCATTGGAGAACCAAAGATTTTATTAGATCGTACTCTTCGAGGGGATACGGGCACAGTATTAAGAATTTTAGAGGCTATAAAAGATCTGCCGAGTGACCTCCAGCATATTGTTATGATGGGTGTATTCGGAAATGATTCCCTAAAAAGGTAGAGTCAAACCGAATCATTCATTAATAATAATACCTTATTCTATTTCCTTAATCCTTCCATCATAACCTTGAAAGTATGAAGGCTGTATAATCCCAAATATAGAAGGAAAATAAATCAAAACTTCAAGGAAGTTTTGGTTTAGGGAAAGGGTTTATAATGAATAAATATTCATTATTAAAATTTGTTTATGCATTAACCTAAAAATGAAAATAAATGTATATTAATAAATGTATTTTTAATAAATATATATATTGAATAATTAGTAAAAGTTATAATAAAATAAATTTCTAACTAATAGAGGTGATAGTGATGTTGATTTTGTTGTAAGTAATATTTATTCCATTTTCACAACTTATTGTTGATAAACTGTCAACATGAGGTTCACCCGCTCCATATAACTTGTACATAAACTGATGTCTTGATGATATAGGAGGCGCTGATACTCATGAATTAAACAGAGACAGCAATAGGCGCGAAAATGTATTGTATATACATTTATATAATTAATGCATGTGCGAGGTAGAGTGAGTGATGAAAAATTTCAGTAGTGTGCCGCCGTGAGATTGCCGACAATTACAGTTGATATAATTATCGGCAGAGAAATAGTTTTATTATTTTTGGTTTTAATTTAGTATTGTAATTGATTAGCCAATCACAGTAGCGAATTTTGAAGTCAAAAAGGAAGACGAACTATCTATGTAAAATAACCAATTATAAATTTTCAATTTGGCGTAAAGTCATAAAAGAAAATTTATAATTGGTTAATAAATAAAGTAGTGAGATGGTAAAGTAGGATTTTTCGATAAACGAAAAATCTCGTTATTATTATTAAACTGTCTTTTGTAGTATAAAGATCTACATTGTTAATTATTTAATTATCTATATTTTTATACGGATATAATTAATTATTAAATTGTTAATTAGTGGAGTGATAATATTATTTTAATGAAATAAAGTAGTGTTGGAAAATATTTTGTTAATAGTAGAATATATATATTCCTAAAATATTGAAGCGTAGTGTTGGAAATTTATTTATATTAATTATAAATAAATCCGTTAACCGACACAGTGGCGAACGTATCGTGTTAGCACATAGTGAACGTTTACATTGCATTACATATAGAGTAGATAACACAGAGGTAGGAAAAAGCAGTTAATAAGATCAGTGAAACGAAGAGAAGTGGAGTGAATAAAGAAGAAGAGTGTAGAGGTGACAAAGGTGAGAAAAGAAAGCAGTGAAAGTGAAATATAAAAGTAAGGTTAGAGGCTGAAGCGGGAAGCTATACAGAAGCACGGAAAAGTAGACGGGCGTAACGATATCAATCACGAACAGACATAACGCGGACTGTGCCGATAGCCCGTTTGAGGCCTCTTTCACACGAGCAGCGATTGAGGGGAAGCATTGGTGTAAAAGACTACTACAAGATAGCGGCTAAAAGCTGGCGTAAAATACAAATACAAATTAATAAAATAAACAGAAGCAAATACAGTAAAATAAAACACATAAATTGTATACATTTAAAAAATTTTTTTTTTTAAATTTTTTAAAATAAATTACAAATTAAAAGTACATAAGTTTGCAACGATGTTGCACCTCGTCGCGACACCACTTTGAGGTTAAAGGTTTATTAACCTCCTGACCGGCCGGTTCACTTACCTCACAAGTGATGGAAGTTTGGGTTATAGTGGGATGAAATAAGCGGCAACTAATACGCGATTTGCCGATTTGAACTCGAAACGACTTTCTAACGCTTTATTCAAAATCGCGCAAATTACACGCGTACGGCATGCCTTCCCCACGGAAACTAACACCGGTTACCCCTCCGCAGGAAGGAGAAAAGATGAAACCACGGCAAAACGCATGTATATAAACAGGCGAATTGAGACCAGAAGGGACCTTTTTATTTGGATAATTTATCGAGGCGATCGTGTTCACACGAGTGCCTAGTTCAATTCTAAATAAAATAAAATTCGTTGTATTTTGGTTTAGTCTCTGTGCTTACACCGAGACAATTCTAAAATACAATCGAAGTAAATAAATTACGATATTTTATTTGCTGCATCATAACAACAGCAATAATTGTATTGAAAGTAATATCCGTCGTCACTTGCGTCATAACAACAAGGACGCCGTGTATTAGTTAGGATATAAACGACGTGCCTTTTGTCATAACTGCAGGCACGACCGTTTATTTAATATTTACGTCCAAGTAAGGTGAATAAACCTCTGTTACAGACGACCACTGAGGAATCACCGGCGATCGACAACATAATATAGCCGCCAAAATTTAAATACTTCTATTGTATTCATAATACAATAAAATAATTCTGAAATAAAATATAAAGAGATAGAGTTTTGTTATTTGTGTGACCCATCCTCCGACTAAGCAAGTCCCGGCCCCGATCTAAAGAGAGATCGAGGCGTTGCAAGTTAAAAATAAGATAATAAGAAATAATACTATAATTACAATAGAAAATGACATATAATAAAATAACAATAAATTAACATAAGGGAATATAAAAAAATTAATAAAATTAAGCAATAAAATAAAATAAAGCAAAACAAACTTTTTGAAAAATGAGTGCCAAGCTGGAAAAAACAAAACTAACTAGAGGTAGATCATGTAAGAAAGATGGAACACAGCTAACCCTTGAGAACTGTAAGAAGAAGGTCACTTTCGAAGAAGAGGAGACGGGTGAAGAAATGCTTAAAAACACAGAAGAAAAAAGCAGACGCAGGGAAGAAGAGAAAAAAGAAAGAGATAAGCTGAAGAGATAAAAAATTGAAAGACTTGATAGACTAGAGGAGCTACTGGAAAATGATAGGAAGGAATACAAGATCAAAATGGAAAAGATGGAAAATGCGTTAAAAAAGGAAAAGGAAAGAGTCATGAAGAATGAAAAGAATGTGAGAGAATGGGCAAGAAAAATGGAGATTAGGATGGAGAAAGCTGAAGGAAAGATAAAAGAACTGGAGAAGAAAGAGAAAACTTGGGCCCACAACACACCAAGTGACTCAGGGAGCGAAAGGGGAAAAACATTAAGACCCAGTAGCAAAGCGAGCATGCGAACGGAGACATCGAGATGGAGTATGCGACAGCTATAAGAGCAACTGCTCAATGTCACACAGAGAAATCGGAGAACTCAGAAGGATGATGTGAGAAAGAAAAAGAAAGGACAAAGAAGAGAATATAGTAGTAAAGGGGATGGACAGAGCAGAAGTGGATAAAACGGGGGTGCAGACATGGGCAGCCAACTTTATTAAAGAAAGAATTGGCACGAATGAAATGGTAAGAAGTGCGTGGTGGAGCGGGAAGATGGTAATAGTAAAACTAGACAATAGGAGCTCTAGAGACAAGCTATGGGAAGGCAGGAAGAAATTGATCAGTCCAGCGATATATATGGACTTCGATTTCACCTATGAAGAAAGAAGGATACAAGAGGAAATCAGAGAATGGGTGAGAAAAGTAAGAAAGAATGGGATCTTCTCAAAGGATTAAAGAAAATATTTATCAATAGAAGGTGGGAAAAATGGATAGGAACGGAGATTATGGATAAGATACTGACCGGGATTATTAAGAGGACAGAAAAGAATAACGACCAGACGATAGGGAATGATAACAACAAAAACGAGATAAGGGAAAGACTAGAAGAAGAAGGGAATGACAAAGAAAACAAAGATAGAGAAGATGAAAGGAGGGGGAAGATAAGGAGAAAGATAATAAAAATTTAGAATAAGAAAGGGACGGGCATATTATAAAAAGAAAGTATACAGCAAAAAAAGAGGTAGTTGCAAAGAAAAAGGAAAAGAAAAAGAAGGTAAATAAAAGTGATAAAAATAGGAATGAGAAAGGGAATAATAGGAAGAAACAAGGAAAAACTATAGATACAGAGAAGCTGAGAATACTCTACTGGAATATTGCAGGGATTTGGGGGAAAGACGAGGAGTTTTGGAATTATATAGGTAGCATGGACTATATATGTATGTCAGAGACATGAATAGAGGAGAAAGATGCCGAAAAATACAGGAAAAAGCTACCAACACACATGGAGTGGGCAATAATAGTAGTAAAGAGAGAAAAGAAGAAAGGCAAAGCAAAAGGGGGATTTACAATAGGAGTAAATAAAAAATGGGAAAGCCACTTCTCAGATAAAGGTAGTAACATGGAAGAAGGTATGGTCAAATCAAGATTTGAACTCGACAGAGGAGAAAGAAAGCTGTATATATGGAGTATATATAGCAATGGCAGGGACATGGATAGGAAATGGAAGGTTATAAAAGAGGAGAGCTACGATGGTAGCACAAGAAAGTTGATAATAGGGGATTTTAACGTAAGAACTGGAGAAGAGGGTAGCTATATAAAGGATAGAGAGGACGGGACCATAGAAAGCAGGAATAGCAGGGATAAAAAAGTTGATAGAAAAGGATAAAAGCTAATAGACACGATACAAAGAAACGGATATAGTGTGTTAAATGGAACATGTAACGGAGATGAAAGGGGGGAATACACGTACATAGGAGCGAGGGGAAGTATAGTTATAAATCTGGCGATAGTTGACGAAGAAATTAGGAATAAAGGAGGAATTCAAGGTGGAAACAAGGGTAGAATCGGACCACCTATCAATTGTAGTCACTATACGCATAGGAGACAGGCTAAAATCAGAGGAAAGAAAAAAAGTGGAAGAGAAAGGAGAAAAGAGAACAGCGACTATGTGGAGAGAAGAAGATATAAGAGCATATATGGAGAAGACAGATCGATAATATAAGGGACAAGAGGAAGAAGGTGATATAGAAATACTATGGAAAGAACTAAAGGAGCTGATTGGAAGCAGTATTTGCAATAAAGAAATCAAAACGAAGAAGTGGAAAATGGGTGAACATAGGTGGTGTGACAAGCAGTGCAAAAGAGAAAAGAACAAAGTTAAGAAGGCACTGATAAAATGGAAGAAGGGAAATATAGAAGAGGTAAATAATGAACAAAGAAGACTATAGAGGAACATGTGTGAAAGAAAAAAACATGAATGGAGAGACAGAGAAGAAAAAGAACTAAATAAGCTGAAAGGCGAAGGTCAAATTTGGAAGTATATCAACAAAGGAAGGAAGAAAAAGGAAAGAGAGGTGGGGGACATAAGCAGCAAAGAATGGGAATCGCACTTCCAAAGGCTATTAAAGGGTACTGAAAAGAACAGAAAAGAAACAGGGGAATATCGAAAACAAGCACAAGCTCAACAAAGCATCAAGATAGGAGATAATGAAATCGACAGGATGTGGAAGGGACTAAAGAAAGAAGGCTAAAAGGGATAGATGAAATACAAAATGAAGCATGGCTATATAGCGGACAAGAGGTGAAGGAAAAATTAGCAGAAATTATTCAGAAAATAAGTGAGTATAGAAGTATACCAAAGGACTGGGAAACGGCTATCATAGTACCAATACATAAGAAAGGAAACACAAAAAATCGGGAAAACTATAGAAGATTATTATAAAATCTATACTGGAATCTTGGGAAACAGGCTAGAGAAGGAGACAGAGGACAAGAACATACTGCCAGAAGGACAAGCGGGCTTCAGAAGTGGAAGATCGACTGTGGACAATATGTACATACTAAATCACCTAATAAAGAGAACAAGGAAGGAGAAAAGCAGTATGTACATACTGTTCGTAGATCTGAAGGCCGCCTTCGACAAGGTAAACAGAGAAAAGCTCTGTTTTCTGAGAAAAGGCAGTTCATGGAAGAAAAAGGTTACGACACTAGACTGATGGACAATTTAAAGATGATTTACAAGAAAACAAAATGCAGGGTAAGAACTAAGGAAGAATTGACTGAAGAATTCTGGACAGACAGAGGACTGAGGCAGGGTTGCTCGCACAGCCCTTTACTCTTTAACATATACATCTCTGGAATAGAAGAAGAAATAAGAAAAAATAACATAGGTGAAACAAAAGTAATAGACACAAGAATTTGGACGCTGGCGTACACGGACGATCCAGCCTTGATTGGAGAAAACAGGGAAGCCATACAGGCGATGATGGCAACACTAAAGAAATATCTAAGACATAGGGAGATGCAGCTGAACACGGAGAAAACCAAGATAATGATAATGAAGAAAGAAAAAAAGAAAGCCACTGAGATATGGAAATGGAATGGAAAGCAGATAGATATAGTTAAGAAATTCTGCTATCAGGATCAGAGATGACGGGAGGCATCACAATCATATGAGAGAAAGGATACATAAAGGCAGGTTAGCGATGCGAAGAACATAGAGACTAGCGGAAAGAATGTGCAGCGGTGAATTCAGAATGAGGAAAATGCTGTTCAATTATCTTGTGAAGGGTGTCATGGACTATGGAGTTGAAATTTGGGGAACCCAAGAGTCGGAAGAAATGAAAAAAATCAAGACGGATTATTACCATTGGACCTTAAATCTAGAATTCTGCACTCCGAAATACCTTGAATACGAGGAAATTGACGAACGAAGAATGGAATTGGAATGGAAAATACGAACATTGAAGTACGAAGACAGAATTAAACAAATGAGTGACGAAAGACTGGTCAAAAAATGTTACGAGGAGCATATGAATGAGATAACTGAGAGTGGAAACGATGCAACGGAAAAATGGCTGAATATAATAGGGCTGAGCAGAAGGCAGGTTGAAAAATAACAGTCAGAAGGGAGAAATATTTACAGTGAGATTAAACAGCGAGATGAAGATATACAGAGACAGAATAGAATGAATAAGATGGCAGGGATGAAATACAATAATATCTACGGAGAAATACAGGAAGTGGGACTACCAGCGTACCTAAGATCGACAACCAGTACAACAGATATGAAAATGACTGCTAGAATAAAATGTGGAAATGTAACCACATAAAAGAAATACTAGTTGAAGACCGAGGAAAGAAGGTTCCAGCTCTACATGGAAGGCGATGGTGACTGGGAGCACTTAATATGGATATGTAAAAAAACAAAGGATATTTGCGATGAACTGAGGAGGAACAATGAAAAGACATGGACGAACAGAGAAACGATTATGCAGTTTGGTAAAAACAAAAGAGAAAACAGGGATATACTAAAGAAAATTACGGAAATAGATAGGAGATTAAGACAAGCTACGAGAAAGATATAAAGGAGTGATATATGTAATATAATCATAAAAAGAACAATGTACAAAATACTAATTAAATTAAATGTATATTATGTATATTATATAGATAGAAAATAAGTAATAATGTAAATATAATGTAAATGCAATATAAGAATGCAATATGTAACGGAACCCGTCCCTTGAAAATAGTCGGGACGTATTTTAAATAAATAAATATTAATTATAAATAAATTTATTGATCTATTGAATATAATTAATAAATTAGATATATTTGATATTATTGGATAATTCTGGTTAAAATAATTAACTAAATTATAGATAAAAGTAAGTACAATAATAAGGACTTATACTAAATAACTATTAGAGGAAATCTTTATAAGAGAAAGAATTATTGAGATACGTAATATAAATTACATATATATATATATATAAATCATCGTTTAATAGGTAAGAATTTATATTATACTTATTTATATTATATTATATGAAAATTCTATTTTATAAAATAACATTTAAATAAACTGGCAGTGATTGGTGTAATTATTTTTAATAATCATATTATATAATAATTTTAAATAATTTATATATATTATATTATACATTTTATATATATTTTAATTTATTGAAGTGGCCTTTGAGATTTATTTGTTTAATATTTAAGCGGAATTCTCCCTGTTTATTTAGATAGTGAAAAGTGATAATTATTATAGTGTATGGTTTGTGGTGATGAAATTTTATTTAAATATTTAATTTCATCGTTGCAAAGTTTAATACATTTAAGTAACAAATATAATTGTAAAAATATATAAAACTGGATGAGTTGATTGATCAAATGTTAGATCAAATGAACAGAAAATTTAAATTGTAAATGAAACATACGATTAAAAAGTTTTATTTATATTACATGTAATTCTTCTCTGTAAAAACTATATATTAGTTTTTGAATAAATTATTTAATATTTTTTAAATAAATTATTTATTATTTTCTTAATAAATAAATGAATTTCATTTAAAAAAGACTGAAAACCATATTTATTAAAAATAAAATAAAAGTAAAGGAGTGAGATAAAAAAAGATTAAATACTATCAAAGTATATTTACTTAATATTATATACAATTTTAAATGTCATTATATTTGATAGAAAAATAAAATATTTATATTTATTATTATTTATATATTTATGTAAAATAATATTTGGAAAGAAATAATAATAGCTATATTTGTATAAATTTTAATCTACAGTTAGCGTATATTTGTTTATTTTGATGAAATAAAAATAATGTTAATAAATTAAATAATGAAAATAATTAACAATACAATAAAGAAAGAAAATTGTAAAATACTTTTACTTGTATACATATTACTTATGTACTATTACTTATATGTTTATTGATAAAATATTTATTAAATATATAAATTCGAATGTAGATTAAAAAACCTTATTATAAAGTGTTACGATGTATTATTTATTATTATATATTTATCGTAACTATAATTATTTATATCGTCACGTTTATTTATCGTGTGACTTATTATTACTTATGTAGAAAAATATGATGTGATATCTTATTTTTCTACGGATATGAAAATGAGTTTAACACAAAACGATTAAGTTGGATTTCAAAATGTTTATTTTTTTGTCAATATGGTTTGCTCAGGCTTGAACAGGGCTTGGCAAAAAACTGGCCCTCCGCCTAATCTCGGAGGCGTCCTTACCGCCTCGGCCCTATCGTAAACCACCTTCTTTTCCTCTTTTTCCCTTCTACACTCGGTCATCCTGATGTTTCAGGCCTGAACTCTTCTTGGAAGTCGTTTCCCTTGGATTGAAATGCCATGCTGACTGATTGTTCTGAAACAGATGATAATAGATGGCGGTTAATTTTACGCTGATCCCTTCTTTCCGCGAATTTTCTGACGAATTTTTCTTTTTTTCGTATTGATACTTGTGTAACGTGCGGAACGGTCTAGCTATGTTGTCGATTGGATGCAGTCCAGGTTTTTTGTTCCCCCTTCCTTGTAGTATAGACAGTTCAAGCACGACTTTAAATATTTGGAGACGAAGCGCCGTATGCCCCCGAAGTAATATTTCTTGCAAATTGTCTGTAAAGTTCGCTCCTCTGCAAAGTGCCCTTGATCATCGTGGCAGATCTTGACTATGTGGAAACACGCGAAATGCGGGACCAGCCACCTGTTTCCTTCCTTTGTTCTTCTGTATATCACTCCGCTCCTCAGGTCGTAGTTTTCGAAGTACGTTTTCAAGATTGGCTTCCGGTCCCCTGACTCTAATATTTCCTTAATCAACGTGATGTCGGGGTCTTGAACTTGTGCTACTTCTATCTATTCTGCGGACGTGACATCTGCTTACATGCATTCAAGGGGGTTCCTGCTTAAAAAGTCGACGTGTTGAATATGTGTTTTTGGCCGGTATATGATCTTATAATCATAATCCTGAAAGTAGACTCATCAGCGTGCTACTCGTGGCTGGATCTCTTTCATAGTCGCGGTAGCCATAATTGCGATGCAGTCAGTTACTATCTTAAATTTAATCCCTAGCAGATATGCCCGGAAAGTTTTTAGTCTCGCATAAACTGCCAAGGCCTTCAGATCATAGGAGTGATATTTATTTTCTTCCTGGGGTTGTTTGCCTACTATAATAGGCTATTACTCGCCGTCTGTCGTCATCCTTCTGCATCAGGATGGCTCCTATCCCCATCGCCGACGCGTCTGTATGCAACAAGATCTCTAATTTCGGGTCGAAAATTGCTAGGATGGGACGAGATGCTAGTGCTTCCTTGAGGTCTTTCTCTGCTCACAACTGCTCCTTTCCCCATGCCCACGGTGCATTTTGTTTTAAGAGTCGGGTTAGTAGTTCTGCTCTCTTTGCGAAGTCACGAATATACCTTTGAAAATATCATGTCAGCCCTAGGAATTGACGGATCTGCTTAAATGAGCACGGTTCCGCTGTTTTCTTTAGAGCCTCTATCTTTTCTTCCTCGGGTCTTACTCCTTCTCTGAATACTTCGCGTCGTAGGTAGTTTATTCTCTCCAGAAAGAAACGGCATTTCTGTAAGTTCAGAGTGAACTCGTTCCTTCTTAGGGCTTGAAAAACCGCCTCTAGTTCGTTCAGACACTCCTTGAGGCTGTCCATTACTAGCAACATGTCTACATACATGGAGGCTTTTAGCACCGTTTTCATTGCTCGTTGAAATATTGCAGGTTTGATAGCCCCATCGGCATTCTTAAAAATTCCCACTGACTATCTATCATCACAAACGCTATTTTCTCTATGGAGTCCTCGTGCATCGGAATCTGGTAGAAGCCCGATTTCAGGTCTAACGTGATGAAATATTTCTTCCCTCGCAGTTGATCGATCTGCTCGTCGATGAGAGGTAACGGGTATTTCATTTTTCTTTGTTACGTAGTTCAGCTTTCTATAGTCGACCACCATTCTTTTATCCCCGTTTGCCTTTTTCCTGAGGAATACGGGGCTTGCGTACGAAGAACTACTCGGCCTGATTATGTTAGCCTCCTCAAGTTCTTCGATAAATCGGTTGCATTCCTCTCTTTCAGGGCGTGCAGTTCTTTACGGCCTTATGTACATTGGGTCTTCTCTTATAAGGTGAATTTCGCAGCACCCAAATTTTGCCCGTACAATTTCCCCCGTGTCAGCAATATAGTGTCCCGATAATCGTTTATCAGCTCCAGCAGCCTTATCTTTCTTTCCTCAGGTAAATCCCTGCACTGTAGCTCCGTTACGAGGGCTTTCCCGCTCCCTAATATTGCTACCATGCTACTTGAAATCAATGCTATTTTGAAATCATTGGGGGCCTACCAACTTGTCTGCGATAAGACTAGATGACTCATCGGTTGACACTACGTCTATGCCAGTTTGTAGGACGTCTCGACCTATAATCACATCACGCACGAGATCGCGATCCTTTACCACGTAGAATTTTAATACTAGCGGTATCTGGTCGACTTCTACCTCTGTTTCCGCCGTTCCTACTGGAGTTAGTATGGTGTTATTAAATCCCATCAAGACTTAGTCGCTCTTGGCGATTTCTAGCTGCAATAGTCGTGTTACACCTTCCCGCAGTATTGAGCCGTCACTCCCTAGATCGAGTATCGCGTCGATCGTTTCTCCGCGGATCTTACAGTTTTTTATAATTTTGACGTTTCTTTCCAAGCAAGCCAGATTCATGTGGACCATTTGCTCCTTTAGTCATGTCCCCTTGTTCTTTTTCTCCTCTCTAAATTAGCGAGTGTAGCACTCCTTCTCTTCATGGCCAAATTTTCCGCAGTATTCACACTTCCCTTTCCGCTTTTCTTGTCTTTCTTGGTTCTTTTGGTTTGAGTATTTAGCCCGTTTTCCTTCGGGGCACTCGTCTCTAAAATGCCCTGGATTATTACACACAGCAGAACGACAGATTGTTGCTGTAATTTTAAGGTTTTCTTTCTTCTCGTCGCGGTTGACTTTTTCTAGCCCTGAACGAAAATTTGGAAATTGATTGGGTCAACTCTCCTATTGATCTGCAGTTTGTCGCGAGTATGAGTCATCTCATCTCATCCTCACGAATCCCCTCGATCACGAATCTGACCGCGTTTTCCTCGGCGATGTCTAATTTGAGTTTATTTAGCATTGTCAGCCGTTCGTACGCGAAGAGTTCCAAATCTTCGTCTGGCTTACAGTTAAACTTTGCGACTTCAATGAACATTCTCCCAAAGGACTTCTTACTCGGGAATGTGCTTATCAAGACTCGCGAGAGCAACTCCCACAAGAGGATTTGGTGCTAGAATCCGTCGTACCTTATTCTTGTGCCTGCTTTTAGCTTTCCGACGGCGAGTTGAAAAGTCATCAGGCTGCTCCAATTGTACATGAGTTTACAATTTTCGATCCGATCTATCCAGTCCTGTGCCGATAGCTGTGAATTTTGCGGATCGAACTCAGGAAGAACCGTTTCATTGAGATAGAAGGAGGGACCCATCCTTCCGTGTCTTTCCGATAATGGCGATCGGCGATTTCGGTATCGGGAGTTTGGTGATTCACGTCGACCATTCAAGCGTGTCAGGAATCGCGACGAATGATAGCGATCATAGTTGCTATGCCTTCCAGTTCTAGGACTGTCCTGAAATTGTACTCGCCTGTCTGCACTATTCGTTCACGTGCTTCTTGAACGCATACTCCCGACGCTACTGGGCCGAGCATTATGATAATCGCTCATTTTTTCTTTCTGACGAAATGACCTTTTTTTTTTTGCTTGTCGAAATTTCGTCTCAAAATCCTCTTAACATTTATGAATAAATTGTCGTGTTAAATTGTTGCTAATTTGTTGTTAATTCGTTGATAAATTGTTGCTTATTGTTTCTAGTTTGGTGTCAATTTGTCATTACTGTGTTGTTAATTTAAATTAACTTGAATTTAAATTAATTTAAACTAACTTGTAAATTTGTTTTCAATTTGTTGTTACTGTGTTGTTGGTTTATTTCTAACTTATTATAAATTTTGCTTATTTGTTGTTACTTTGTTGTTAATTTGTTGTAAATTTGTTGTAAAATCTGTTGTTAATTTGTTGACGCCTGTTGTCGATAAATCCTATGTTGTTATTAATTTCGACTCGAATAATCCTTTTTTATTATTATCTTATTATTATTCTATTCAATTTACCTTTATTTGTTGTTATTTATTGCCGTTAACACTAAATTGTTATTATTTTTCCTATTAGTCCTTATTTGATAGTATTTGTTAATTTTTTAAATATCTTTGCTATATTTATTTATTATTACTTCTTGTTATTTTTCTTCTAAAAATATCGTGAGTTGTTATTACTTAATTATTCGTCACTAATTGTTTATGTCTATTGTTTAATTACTAAGGTATATAGTTTATAAAAATGTTTTTTTAAATATTCAGTGATAAAATTAATAGTGGGTTAAATGCTAGGGAGATAAGAGGGAATACAAATTTCGAATTTTCCCACTCGCCCTGTTGTTGTCGTAGTTCACTTGTGGGTGTGAATTCGAATCCCACTTCTGATCTGTAGAAAAATATGATGTGATATTTTATTTTTCTACAAGTATGAAAATGAGTTTAATACAAAACGATTGAGTTGGATTTCAAAAAGTTTATTTCTTTCTCAATATAGTTTGCTCAGGCTTGACCAGAGCTCGGCAAAAACTGGCCCTCCGCCTAATCTCGGAGGCGTCCTTACTGCCTCGACCCTATCGTGAACCTCCCTCTTTTCCTCTTTTTTCCTTCTACACTTATTTATTCATTTCTTCGTTTAACTCGCTTTTTTTATTATATTATTATTTTATTAGCGTTACCCGATTCTTTTTCTGCCGTAGCTCAATCGGTCAAAGCGCTTTAACCTTTGACCGATTGAGCTACGGCAGAAAAAGAAGATTAGGGTTAAATAAAATAGACAATTGATAAATTAGCGTTAAATGCCGATTTATTGTAAATAAATCGGAAGAGAGATATTTTAGCGAATTCGTGTGGCTCGTGATGTTAAAGACTTCCTACTTGCGTCCGTATGTTAAAGTAAATAATACTTTTTACTGCAAATGTAACTTGATCGTACGATAAGTGTCGCGTTGTTGAATCGACGGGAGTTCCAGACGGGGATCGACGTTCTTCGTACTACATCTTTATCGACTTCTCACTTCTCTGAATAATAATAATTCCCCTTTAGCTTCATTGTTGCCGTATTTTATGATGTAAAAATGCCAACTATTCCGAGTTCTCCCACCGTGGAAGTGTTTCTACTGTCGGCCTTAATTCACATTACATAGCCTTCGGTTTATTCAACCGGACATCTTTTCTCAATATCTTGGCTAATATTGATCGCAAACGATTATTATTAACTATTAGCAATATTTCGATTTACGAATTCAGCCTCATTTTTCGCAATTATTTTACATAATCCGCTTAGTTTCAATTATTGGGTATGCGGAAAATTTGTTTAACTATTAGATTTATTGTATTTCGTTACATCCGTAATAAAAGAAAAAAGCTAATTAGAATATAAATACAATTGATTGATTTTACAAATTTATCGATCTTACATACCAAAGTTATAATGGTGGACCATTTGATAAGAATCGTACAATTTGAATTATTGGTGGAGGAAGTCATGACTTCAGGACCATAAATTTTTCAACTTGTATTAAATTTTTCCCATTTATTCATATTTCTATTATTTTAAAATTTTCAATCAGGATTGTTTTAAGCTGTATTTTGATTGTTTAATTATAACCTACAATTTGTTCATTAACGCCATTGTGCCAATGTTATTACTTTTACTTCTAAAAAACTTTTAAAAAAAACATATTTTTTATATAAAATTTATCAGAAAAAAAGTCGGTGATATTTCCAATTGAGTTTTTAAAAATATTATACCATAATCTTTTTTTTTGCATTCAATGTAGGAATTAATTTTTTTGTTTTTAATTAGTGCTGAAAAAATGTTGTATTATTAATTAAATTTGAGTCTGTAATAAAAATAGAATTTGCAGGCATACATAGTTCGACCCTTTAAATTTGCTAGGCTTCCTTATTTTTCGAGAACGTATGCGTTCCGCCAGTTGCCTCGGAGAAAAAATGAAAAAAAAAAATGAAAACACGAACAAATAGAGCCCCACCCCCACCTCTATTAGAATGGCGCTGTTGTTCCCAAGACTAATGTGGACCTGACAATCAGTTTAAAGTTTGACTCCAGACGAAATCCGGCAAAAGAATACTCGATGATGCTCTGTGAAACAACAAAAAATTTTGCACATCTTTATTAAAAAGTATTTATTAAATACTCACACTTTTATTAGAATTTTAATTCTTTTTTTTTTTTACATTTAATATAAAAAGTGTTTCGATCGTTTACTTGTAACGGTGTCACAGGTAAAATATTCAAATATGTGATGAACTTATTACTATATATTAACGTAAAACTTACGGTATAAATAATGTATTTTTTATTTTTAATTTTGTTTCTTGTTTGATACCGTTAAGTTTTATTTTTTTATTTTTTTTTTATTGTTTACATTCACATTATTTTACCATTTTATGAAAGAATTTGTAGTATAGTTTTTAAGCCTTTAATATCTATACAAATCTTCTAATTTTAAAAATTATATATTTTTATAAAGTATTGCAATAGATACATTACATGTAAAAAATATACATAATTACAATTATTGTTTTTCAATACCATTTAAAATTCAAATAATTTTTAGTAAAATATTTAAATATAATGAAACGCGAACATTTATAACTCTATTTAAGAGTATATTAATAAAATAATATACAATTACATAATAAAATCATCTTTAATTAAGGAGAAATTAATTAGCTTAGATAAATTTTTATTTTCTCTTTATTAGGAATATGGTGTAATGCGTTAATAAAGTGCAATGTAGGGATGAGTGTTGAAGAAGTACGAATCACTTTCACTTCCTTCGTTTTATAGATTTAAGATAATTTCATTTACTAATTTTTTACTAGGTTATTATTTATACTTTAATTCTTTCATATTAGTTTTTTAAACGTAGTATCATACATATCATTTATTTTGTTTTTTAGTAAATAATTCTTTGCTTGTGAATGATTTTTATTACTATTTTTGTCATTGTTTATATTGAAATTGTTGTACAGTCATCTTAATATTAAACTTTAAAGTATACTTTTGAAAAAAATCATTATATAATAATTAATAATATTTTTTATAAATTATTAAATAAATACATATAAAAATAACTTTATTTTATAGAAATTTTATTCAAAATTAATTTAAAAAAAAATTAAAAGTATTCTATATAATTACCGAAAAAATATAACAAAATATTCATATTTTCTTTTTACATCAATATTTTTAATAATATTTTCATAAGAAATACAGACATTTCATTCTATTATTAAATAACTGATTTAAATTGTACCGTAAAGTCGTGTTATTCTACTGTTTCAGTATGTACCACTTATATTTATTTGTAGTAAATGTATACAAATATTTTAATATAATTAATAATTTAATTTATAATAGTATATATTAAAATTATGCATTGAATTTACTATATAAAAAATATTTATTTCAATATATAAAAATGTTTTAAAAAATATTTTATTATATATCTTTGTAACCCATTTCATGAAGATTTTACTTGATTAACTAAACTTATTAAGTAGTTATAATTTTTTTTTTTTATGTTTTGTTTATTTGTTTCATTTTTCATAAGAAAATTTCTACATTTATATTTTAATTTTTCTTTTTAATCTAAATAAGAAATTATTCTATAATTTTATTTTGCATTTGTAAGATTTATTATTTCATTTAATTTCGTAAATAATAATGATAATGTTACACATATAACTTTTATTATAAGTAAAGTTTAATATTTATAGAAAAATAATATTAAACAAAAAATGAACTTATAACAAATAATTCATAGTTATTATTTTTGAAACATACCTTTATATCGTGTTTGGAAATTAATTAATATGTAGTGTACGCACTTTTATAAAATGTACTAAAAAATGATTTAAACGTGTTTTTTGTTCAATAAAAATAAATTATTTATTATAAATTAATTAAAAATAATTTGAAATCATTTTGGATAATATTGTATTTAATGTATTTTGAATCTTTCAAAAAATTTTTATTTTTAAGGGATAACTAATATAATTATATTTTATTTTTTACATAAAAATATCAGATTAGATATATAAATATGTGAACTTTCATGAAATATAATAGATTTGGCATTCATTTTTTCATCATTTTACGCCTTTCCTCCACGATCCAACGGCTTTTGAGGACGTTGGATTTGCTTTGCACAGATCTTACGAAACATGTCTTAATGTATTTCCATGAGCGTTCTTCTTGAAAGTTAGAGAAAGAGGAAAAAATTTCATCTATCATTTATCTTATATTAAAATATTTGTATACATTTACTACAAATAAATATAAGTGGTACATACTGAAACAGTAGAATAACACGACTTTACGGTACAATTTGTAAATCAGTTATTTAATAATAGAATGAAATGTCTGTATTTCTTATGAAAATATTATTTCTATTTACACGTGTTATCCTACGTTTTGCAAAGAAGGGAAGTAGGGTATTTGGATCTATTTTCGATTCAAAATATTCAACAAAATACAGCTTATCTGAGTAATCATTATATTCTTATCTATGAATATAACATAAAGAAAATATTTGCTTTATTTATAAAAATATTTGTATTTCATATCTAAAATATATTTAAATTCAGTTGTCTTATAATAATATGATATAATAATATTATTGTTTTATTACCATTTAACATAATGGTACAGTAAATATAAAGTACCACTGTTATATAACAATGTGAATATCTTTATTAAAAGTAAGGAAAATGTGTAAATTGTATAAAAATTGGATTTTTAAATAATTTATATTTCTTTAAAATAAAAATTTTTACATTAGCATATAACTTGAACATGTCAGTAATTAACATAATAAATTTTAAAACAATATTATTTTTGGTTGATAAAATATTTGTTTATATAAACAATTTAATTATAATAATTTTAATTAAACAATTAAACAAACAATTTTATCATAAATTCTATAGGCTCGTCGAATTTTAAAACAAAAAATATAAAAATATTAATATAATACAATACCTATTTTATATTTTTTTATTAATTTATTATTTAACAATTTCTACATTGTTTTAATTATAACTAAATTTATTATTTTATAAATTATTTTTACAATACAGTATAAGAAAGGTTTTAATTATTAATTCAATTTTTGTACATATCATATAATATAATTTTATAAGATTATAAGAAATATAATTAATAAATTAAAGATCTATTTTTATAAACAATTAATAATAAAAATATTTTTATCACTTATCACAATTTAAATCTAATTTATAACGAAATTTTACTTTTAATTATGATTACAAATATTGTAAGAAAATTAGATTTTTATAATTATTGTAAAATATAAAATTTGCTTTACATAATTTAACAAAATTATAAATTGAAAAATATAGTATCTCGTTAAAAAGATTTTTCTTTAATTATTGTGAGTAAATATTTTTATATAACTTAAAAATAATTGATGAAGTAAACACTGGAATATTATTTTATTGTTCTTTTACATGGTATAATTTTAATAAAACAGATAAATAGGATATATTTAAAAAAATCTTTAAAAATAAAATATTAATCATGTTTATTATTCATTTCATTATTTACTATTATTTATTAATTAAATTATGAATTAAATTTTGAAAATGATATGTACATGTAGAAGAAATAAATATATATATATATATATATAAATATAACTAAAGTGTTAATCTATATGTCACTGAAGCAAAGCAATAGTTGTTAATTTAAAATTTAAATAATTATAAAAATCATTCACCATCTGCTTCAAATTATTGATTTAATATTTGAAATGATTTAAACTTTGCAATAAGTAAATTTTTATTTTTCATAACTTCTAAGGAAATTTATATATTAACTAAAATTTGTATTATTTGAATTATTATACAAAAAAATATGACTAAATTTTAATAAAAATAAATATAAAAAATTGTAAGTAATATTATAAGTCTCTCGAAATAATCTTTGATCAATAAATGGTGCATTATAATATTAATTTTATATAAATATTTTAAATAGTATTTTAAATTTTAATAGAACGTGAATATGTAATAAAATATTTTTAAAAGAGCAATTTATAGTTTTTTACACTATTATTTATGACTGTTTTAAGATTGAATTTCTTTACACAAATGTGATTTCAAGATGAATTTACCCAAGAAATATTACACATACACATATATCAGAATTGTAGAGCTATGTATTGTGAGGCTAAACTTTGGGGCAACTGTAATTATTCTGGGTAGCGATTGTTCTAGCGGTCTTTACATTTTCTTACGGTTACATCGTAATTTTGTCGGCTGTAAGCGTGACGAGTTCATTTGTGTTGTTTTACCGTGACAATTTCTCTCCACTCCATTTAAAACTTTATAACTAGCTAATGCCTAATATCAATGTGTTCAAAAAAATTCATTTTCTTTTAGCTTACTCTATTTTTTATACCAATTTTATAACATGCTCAAATTACATGGAGTAAAAGGTCTTTTTTTTTTCCTCAGGGTTTCTTATGCTTAGATTTTATCTTTTGATTATTTTAAAAGCATTATATTCATAGTTTTTTATGCTACATTATGTAAGAAATATTCAAATTTGACAAGTTGACCAATCCTAGTTACTTTATTTAAATGAGTAATACATATTTCTTGAAGCTTTATTTCTTGTGCATTCTATATATTATTCTATGAAATTTTTTTTTTTTTACAATTCACTTTTTACGTAAATACAGAGATTTATTTTATTCTTTTTTCAAAATTCAAATGGTAATTTTGTTATTAACTTTTAATTCGAGGTATATTTGAGTACGTTAATTTACACATTGATATTAACAAATATATATTTATAGTACTAAATAACTCAAATCCTATGTTATTAATATTGCTAAGCTACCTTTATAATTCTTATTTAAGTTTCCCAGTCAATCGTCATTTAAAAATGTTAAAAATGTCATTAAAAATGTTCGCTCGCCAGTGTTGAAGTTATTTAAAAATATTCAAGAAATAAATATCAAGAGTTCGTAAAAAAGTTTAATATTTCCTTATTTTTTATGACTTAAATATAGTTATAATTTTCAGGAATAGGTGATATTTTACCAATAATAATCAGATATTTTATTTTGTTTCAAATTGTAAAAAATCAAGGATGTTCTCGAGGTAGTTGCATAGGAAAACGATAAAAGAAATACTTATCGGATACGATTAATTGGAATAATGACGAACGAGTCTGAAAATGATTCTCGCACGAACTTTTAATTCACCATCCCTCGATCCAAAATAACCATCTTCACTGTTTATTGTTATGCAATTGTTCTCGTCGCTTCTCACAAAAACTGCTATTCGCAGTATTTTTACTTTCATAGGATTTTTGAGGTGGCGAAGATAATTCGGGCATCCAGTTAACCCAAGCAATTTCTTCGCTTGCACGTAAATCTTTTGACGATGGAGAAACGAACAATGCGAAAGAACGTGAAGTCCCATCTGTTTTTACATAGAGTCTCGTTAAATAGACATCGAGACGAAAAATTTAAGCATCTTACCTGATAATGTTTAATACCTCGTAAATTATTTGATTGTTTAAAATATTGTGATAAAATATTTATGGAGTAATTATTCACAATCTCCACAATGTATTAAATTGCTTAAAATATATTAGCTCTGAAAAACTTTTATTTAAAATATGATTGATATATTTTTAAGTATTATTACATGTTGATCACAATAATTTTCCTTAATTAAAGTGTTAAAGTGTATTTTATAAAGCATAAAATCACGCAAAAGATAAATAGCCATATTAACTTCACTTGACCATTCATGAGAACTAATAAAAAAGATCCAGTACTACAAGAGACTGTAAGGTCTAACGACTTTTCCTTATTAAAGAAAAGATATTACAAAGTTGAATTAATTTTTAAGCCTTGGCAAGTAAATTAGGATCTCTAAAACATTTTCAATACATATACATTCATTTAATTATTTATTTTAACGAAGAGTTTTCAAACAAATTTAAAAATTTTACACAACTTGTTGAAAAGCCTTGTTATATTAAATTATCTTCTTTAATTATAGTTAATAATTTTCTTATTAGTGTTTATTTTTTTATTCACAATTTTATCAAACAATATTATTATTATCTATAATTTATTTTAAATATAATATTCAATTATAAAATACAGATTAATAAAAAACTAATTATAAACTTTTAGATATATTTTTAAAAAATCAGAAAAAATATAGTTTTTTATTATTAGATAAAATTATTAAATATTATAATTACTGAATATCTAATGAATAATTTTGAATTACTTTCAAAGAATTTATATGATAAATACATGAGATATAAATACAGAAGATGTATGTGTATATAAACAAATAAAACTACAGGCTAATTTTTATTTAGCTATTAAGTACATATCTTACCTTGTTATTATACACAGAAATTAAATATTCGAATAAAAATGTAAGAACAAATAATGATTATAATAAATAATTATAAATATTCCAATACAAAATAAAATAATACTTCATGCCTCAACTTTCTTACACAAAAACATGTTAAAAGTGCATAGTAGCTGCTATAAGGAATTTATCGCAAAGATTCAAATGAAATTAAAAGAAAAATTTATATGTATAAGTTAATATTTTTAAATAATCTTGGAAATAATACTTTTTCAATAATTTTATATGTAACCAAAGAGAATTTGTATGAATTATTGAAAATACTTACATGAATTAAATAATAAATTTTTTAAAAAATATTTTATTGAAAATTTATCTAAAAATTTCTTATTAGTAAAAAAATAAAATATAATTTTTTATATTTAAAACTTTTGAACAGTTACAAAATTTATCAAAAAAAAAAATTCATCAATGTTTAATGGCAAAACATAAATTATATAGACCAAGCAATAAAGCATTTTTTAGGTCATGAAAAAAGCAGCTAAGTATACATATTAAAATGCGTAAAAAATTAGTAGATTCTTATTTTCTAAAATGCCTCTCGAGATATTCATGCTTTTTAAAAATAGTTTAACACAATGATACGATGAATTTTTTTTACCTTTTTTTTTTATAAAATGAAAAGTCGTAGTTTTAACAATATAGTGTCAATGATTAACAACTAATATAATTACGAAGAAAATTTATTTTTATATAAACTAATGGAAAAACTAGAAGCGGAGAAATCTTCCAAAAACCAGAAATTATTAAATTAAATAAAAAGTTATAACTTTTTTAATTAATTAAAAAATTTTTCAGTATTTGGATAATTTCTTTACTTCTAATTTTCCAGTCGGTTTATGTAAAAATGATATTTATTCTCAATTTTATTATCTACAATTCACCCATTGACAATATAATTTTAAAAGTACAACATTTAATTTTATTACAAAATAAAAAAATGCATTTTTTGTTAAAATTATTGATAAAAAAAATCCTGAATAGCTTGAGTGACTTTTTAGAATATAAGAATCTATTACTTTTTTTATAAATTTTGATATGTATACCTAGCAACTTTTTTGGCAGAACTTTTTTGGCTCTATTACTTGGTCTATATAATAATACCAATGAATAATAATGTTAGTAATTGACTATTTATAAAAATCAATAAATGTGTTCGGGCATATATACCTGCACCGAAGTATAGTGCACGATGGGTAGGCGTTGGTGTTGTGAATTCATCAAATTTTATGATTCTACGATTGGGAAAATTGCTAGTTTGTCATTCAGGTTCGTTAAATATTAGCAATGGAAAAACCCTTCAGGTAATTTTACAACATAATATTTATATTTGTAAGAGAAACTTGTATGGTTTGAGGAAAAAATTGGGAGGTATTTTTCTGATGTAGGTGAACACGAGCAGGTATTCACGGCTTAAGAAGCAATAAAATCACTTTTTCAACTTAAATTCACTTGCATTTTTAATAAGTAAGATTGTAAATAGTGTATAAACTATAAAATAAAAATAATTAACTGGAATTCAAATAATAATTCATATTTCGTGGAATAATTAATATATCCTGGTTACTTCTAATGTACATAAAAGAACGAACACTACAATTCTCATGCAAGTCAAAACTGCATAGTGAGAGTTAAAGACGAAAAAAAATTTTCTAGATCACCCATCAAAACAAAATATTTCAAAAATTTTTAAATTAATTTTCTTTTAATCATTGAATACAAAACAAAATTATTTTCGTTAAAATTGGTTTAAAAATAAATACTACATAATCGTGAAATTTTATTATCATTCAATTTTTAGTTCCATATATTTATTAAATGAAATCACTAATTTATATGTTCTCATTTCCTTAAATTATAAAGGCTAGTATAATTATTTATAAATATTTAATAAGCTAAAATTTTTTAAATCATATTTCCATTTTTATTTAAATATTTTTAATTAGTTTAAACTATATGCAGAATGTTCTTATTAGGAATATATATATATATATATATAGATGAATTTTGATATAAATTATTATAATATATCAAATTATTATATATGTAATTAATAGACGATTTCAGTCTATTGCTAAAAATAAAATCAAATAACATTATATAGAATTCTAAAATATTTTAAAATATGTATGTATGTATATTACTAGTACTATAGGAAAAAAATTTATTTAGTAATATATCTTAAGAAGCTTAATTTTTCATGTTCTGTATACTTATATACCTGTTTATTTGTAATACTTTATTAAAAAATTATATATCATAACTACTTTATATATTCAAGTAAATACTTTGGAAAATATCATTGAACAAAATATAATATTAGTAAATAAAATATTAAAATTTTAGACCAACAACATCGGCTTTTGGAAACTATTCAAAATATAATTATAATATACGTAAAGAAAATGTAGCGGTTCTCTAGTATTCAAAATACTGTATTACCCTCACTGTTGCTTAAAAAACTTTTTGAGTAATGCACTATGGGTAAACCACCTGAGAGTGAAGGCTTGAGGTCATTCATAATTGCCGGTATTCTGGTAATATTTAATAAAATTCATGCACAAGATTATGGATGTCCTCCGCAGGATAAGATGCTGCCATGCCGATGCTCAACACGAGATATGGAGTTTCAAATATGGTATAGCTGCATTTATTAATGTTATAAGCATTGAAATTAAACTCAATAAACAGTGCTTTCATTTATGATTCATATTCAATTTATGAAAATTAAACGACTACTATTAACATAATAGATTTATAATATTTGCAATTTGTTATAAACATTTTTTATGATTAGATTAATTAATAGAGCGCTTTTTAGGTTATGCCAAAAAAGTTGCTAGGTATACATATCAAAATTTATAAAAAAAGTAGTAGATTCTTATTTTCTAAAAAGCCACTCATGCTATTCAGGATTTTTTTTATCAATAATTTTAACAAAAAATGCATTTTTTTATTTTGTAATAAAATTAAATGTTGTACTTTTAAAATTATATTGTCAATGGGTGAATTGTAGATAATAAAATTGAGAATAAATATCATTTTTACATAAACCGACTGGAAAATTAGAATTAAAGAAATTATCCAAATACTGAAAAATTTTTTAATTAATTAAAAAAGTTATAACTTTTTATTTAATTTAATAATTTCTGGTTTTTGGAAGATTTCTCCGCTTCTAGTTTTTCCATTAGTTTATATAAAAATAAATTTTCTTCGTAATTATATTAGCTACTAGTCATTGACACTATATTGTTAAAACTACGACTTTTCATTTTATAACAAAAAGGGTAAAAAACATTCATCGTATTATTGTATTAAACTATTTTTAAGAAGGATGAATATCTCGAGAGGCATTTATAAAATAAAAATCTACTAATTTTTTACGTATTTTCATATGTACATCTAGTTGCTTTTTTATGACCTAAAAATTACTGCATTGCTTGGTCTATGATATTTTATTAAATATTATTATATTAATAAGTAATTGTTAAATAAATTTAATTATAACTGTAAATAAAATTCCTATTATGATTTTATAAATCTGATATTATACTTATATTTATATTGTAAAATATGTTTTTAAAAGTGTATATATAAAATTTATAACAGCAGATATTTTAATGGAATTTATTAAATGTAATCAAAAATTTTATATTTATTTTTCATTTTAAATTGTTTTAAAATGTTTGAAATTTTTCATCTAAATAATGAATAAAATTTGTTTATATATATCTAAAACTCTAATATTATTTGTTTCAAATATTTACAAAAAGAAAACTATTTTATTAAAAAATAATAAAAAATTCTCGTTAATATTTAATTATATAGTGTAAATATTTTATTACAGACTATGGTAATGAAATTATGTATTCGTGTTCTAAATATTTCTTGTATTCTGCAATTAATAAATAATTATTACTTTGTTTTAAACAAAGAAGATGGTTTTTCTCCAATAAAGCGCAAATGAATAAAAACGCAATGGTTTTTTTCGTGTTGCAATATAATGATTTTAACCGGCATTTCAAAAATTTTGACTTTGTGTATTGACTTTATTACGATAATTAAATGTTGTTTCATATTTTATGCAAGAATCATATATAAAAAAATATCAAAGAATTAATCATTTTGTTTTTATTCATTTTATACCACAATCAATCAATATCAACTTCTTTATTTATACGGAATGGAAGGTGTTTTAAATCAGTAGTTATAATAATTATTAGTGTTACTTAGTATTTATTTTATTTTTATCACAGAGTATTTATGAATTAATTAGAAAATCCATAAGTAACCTTCTATAACGTGAAAAATGTATTGAAAAATTATAACATATTAACTATTTATAGCTATTTTTTAAATAAATCTAATTCATAATACTTGTGTAAGAATTGTAATTTTAACATTATATATATTATTCTCTATTGTTTTTAAACGTTTAATTTTATTGAAATTCTACAAAGAATAAATAAGAGAAACACCCACCGGTGTTTCTTTTATCTACGGTACGCAAAGAATAATATTGTTTACATTAAATAAGATAAACGCTTAAATTTATTTAAATCAACTTTGCTTTGCTGTTCAGTGATCAAACTATACCAATTTATAGCATTTAACAAACTTGATTTCGTACTTGAAATTTAAATTAATAATAATAGTTGTTTACTACCTACCTTCCATCTTTGTTTCCATTTATGTTGAATAACATTCGTTGTGTACAAAAATTTAATGTCTTAAAATTGACTTATAATCACAATTACATTATAATATGCAATTGTTTAATAATGATACAAATACATGCACTAAAAAATAAATAAATAAAATATATATTACATAAATAAAATAAGCATAAATATTAGTATAAAATATAATTCTATATCATATGTAATAATAGAATAGTTGAAAGAATGCAAACGTGTCTATTAAATAACGCTAATTATTCAACAAAATTGATTTTACATTAAAATCGTAATGAGAAAAATTGTTCCAAAATGAATGTAGGTGCAGTCATAGCGAATTACCACGTGTATTAGAAGGGTTAAAGTCAGTAAGTCGTTACATAAGTCATCCTGTTGGTGAGCTAATCCTTGAGAATAATAATTTGCCTAGCCTACCAGGCCATGTTTTCGCAAATTTACGTGTATTAAGACTGATGCTACGTAATAATCGACTCGAACGTGTTTCTTCTGGTTGGCTTGAAGGTCTTCATGATTCATTACTTGAGCTTTTTCTTGTTGAGCCAGACTTGCGTTCACTTCCAGTTGACAGTTTGGAAAATCTTCAGGGTTTGGAGGCTATTACTCTTCAGAGCAAGTTGATGAAACGATTGCCCAGTTTTACTGGTGAGCAACTACTTCTTTATAATAACTAATAATGATTTTGAAAGTTGAGACGTTGATTAATTGCTTTCTATTGTAACGTAAAATTAATTATTGAATAATTTTTATAAATGTATACATATTTATTTTATTTAAATTTTTTATTGCTTAAAAAATACAGTAAAATTTTTATAATTAATATTGCATTGCATCTTACATTATTTTATTGTTGTGTAATTTTATATTAACTTTTTATAATAATTTTCATTATAAATTAATTATTATTTATTTTTTCTTATATCTTATGTATATATGCGTATAAATATTTAAAGTATTCCGCTTCAATTTTATAGATTACAAATTTAAAACTTTAAAGTAAAATCGATTTTAAAATATTAAAATGTATTCTTTAATTACATACAATATAAAAAATATTATATATTATTATATATTATTAAAAAACGTTATTTTATTTTACAACTTAAAAGTCAACAATGATTAATAGTTTTAATAAATAAATAAGTAACATAATAAATATCTGCATGAATAATAGAAGAAGAAGAAGAAAAATAAGTAAAAATAATGCATCAAATTTTATTTGAAACCATAATTAGGACTGTCAAAACTGCGATATCTACAAATAAACTCAGCCAGTTTGCTGGAACTAATACCTCGTAATTTTCGCGATCTACCTTCTTTGGAGCAGTTTCACGTATTTGGTAGTCCAAAACTTATACGTTTAGAAGCTGGTTTGCTACGTGATTTGCCACGTCTTCAGCTTATCAATGTGAGCGATTGTGGCATACATTGGTTGCATCCCCGCACCTTTATCAACTTACCGGAACTTAAGGAACTGACTCTATCGGGTAACTTAATTCAAGATTCTACAATGATCAGTCGAACATTGGTTGATCTACCATCGCTCTCGGTATTACAACTCGATAAAAATAAAATACTACATCTAACCGAGGGTTCGTTTGTTAATTTGCCCAGCCTTTCTAGATTGTCTCTCAGCTACAATAGGATTACCGAAATTTTTCCAGGTAGGTCAGTTCAATCAAGCCTTAAGAATTTTGAAAATGCATTAATCGTTGAAAAAAATTTCTGTTCTTAATAAATAGAAAATAAAGTCCTTTGTGTGTGATAATTTATGTTACATGCATTATAATTATTAATAAGTCTTAATGTTAAATGAAATTATTAATTATTTAAATATTATACAAAATTTAATTCTGAGGAATTTTAATTTTTTTTTTTTTTTTTTGTGTGTTAAATTTTGTGTTTTTATAATGCAATTCGCGGAAAGTTTTGCCTTTCTGTTTTCTTATGAAAAAAACAGTTGAAGATCAGCATTTAATAATGAGGTTTACGGTACTTATGTCTCATTTGTTAAAACTTACATCTACTAGTATAGCCGGTTTATTAATGGTGATTTTTTAGTTTAATTTTGAAAGGAAAAGAGCAGTCATTATAGTAAAAAATTGTATGATAATAAAAAATCATGTCAATTAAAAAATAACTGAAAAAGTCATTTATCAATGCAGTTTTTTAGAAATATACAAAAATTCATGTGGCCAAAAATGCATTTTTATCATGACATTCAATTTTTAAAAGTAAAAAATGTAATTAAATTGCCATAAATCATCTTTCCTAAAATTGTTATATTGTAGTTGAAATATAAACATGGAAAATAAGAAGGTCTAAAGTGAATTTTACTAAATTTAAAAAATCAATAGATTAAAAAATTTATTTCAATCGAATCCATTAAAAAAAAAAAAATAAATAAAAAAAATGACAGATTTTTCTATTTAAAAAATTGTTTCAGGAGCGTTAAAAAGTGTTCCACTGCTTCGTGTATTGAATCTAAACCACAATCGCATTCGGCGTATCCATACAGAATTTTATGTACAGCATGGACGTGAACACGGTGGTATCGAAGAAATGTGGCTAATGGACAATGACATTAATCACGTGTCTGAGATTCGCTCGGTTCTTGATGCACTGCCACGGCTCAAATTTCTCGAAGCGAGTAACAACCAAATTCAGAACATAGATTATGGAGCATTTACAGGTCATTCTAGCCTTGAAAGGCTCCATCTTGATTACAATAGATTGGCATTTCTTCAAAGAAATGTGTTTACAGATATGCCTGCACTTAGGGAACTTAAATTAAGAAATAACTCACTCACTAATTCTCCAGATATACCTTTTTGGAATCTACCAGCTCTTAAGGTTCGTATGGTCTTGATCATCATATTACTCATCACTGTATTAAATTTTTCTTTTATTATCTACAAATTAATTATTTTATTTTTATTCATTAATCTTTACAATATAATTTGTATAATTTATAAGTAGTTTAGTAATAAATATTTTAAAAAATTGTAAATAAATTGATTTAATAAATAATTTATTTTTAATTTCTTACTGCTAAAGGGCTATTTAAAATTATTGCACATAAATAATTATAAGCTATTATTCATTTCTTATTCATTTACTAAAAAGAAGAAAAGGAAAAAATTATTAAATTTATTTTACTGTTTTAACAAATTATATATGATATAATTTTTTCTTATATTATATTTGGTACTACAATAATACAATAATATATTAATAAAATACTACTGTACTATATTGTATTATAATATAAATTAAAAAGCTATAATTAAAAAACAATCATAAAAATTTTCTAAAGTGGATTATATAAAATAGATTTTTTTAAATTTATTAATGTTTAGGGTTTGGATTTGTCAGGTAATTTCTTTCGTCACGTCGAGTCCAGTTTATTAGAAAATTTACCAAACTTACGACGTCTTGATTTAAGTCATAATGCCATTGCATTAGTAGAACCAAATGCATTTCTGAATTTACCATTATTGGAACATGTAAACATATCAGGAAACGATCTTTCAGTACTTCATCCCTTGACTTTTCAGCATTTGACTAATTTATACGAGTTGGATATTGGATGGAATCGATTACTTGAAATAATTCCAGGTTTGTTTTATGATTTTCTTTGAAAGTATTTTCAGTTTTCAATTAATAAAAATAATTTTAGTATTCAATGTATCAATTCATTTTATATAATAGGAATAAATACAATTTGCAAACTTATTTTCAAAATATATATAAATTAAACTAAAAAACATTTTCAACAAATTTATTTATAATGCCATAGAATCATTTTATCAATAATAATTTTAATAATAAATTGTAAAAAAAGTTAATGGTTATTATATTAATTTTTTAAATTTATGAATAATCAATGTTCTAATTAATTTAATGGGCAGTTTAATTTATAATTTAAGAGATGAGCGTTTTAGATAGGATAGCTTGCAGTGTTAGATTGATGATAATGCACAATACTACTCCTTTATTCTGAACTTATATACAGTTTTTTATTAATCTTTTCAACAAGAATACTACGTGTATTTAGACTCTGCGTAACTCTCGCAAATATCGGGAGACTACTCTGAGCTCTGTCTTAACCTACAGTTATAGCAAAAAGACTTTATTTTCATCAATTTGTATTTTGTTTAATAAGTTTTTTCAAAAGGGTTTAGGCGAGCGGCCAATAATAAACCTGTAGATAAATTACGACTTGCTGAATTTTGTACATCAATATGTTAATTGCGGTCGTCTTATAAACTAAATCCAGTATAGCTCCATTGGGAAACCACCATTATCTCTTGTGTTGACGCTTTTATACGTTCGCAGGGAAATTACAGCAATAACTTGTAAAATGCTTGAACGCTACAAGTGTTCATTTGAACATACAGATAAAAAAGTTTCTAAATAAAACAATACCGAAACTTAACCATCTAGCAAGATTTTATTCTAACTATAAACTAAACATTTGGATGTAATAAAACAAAGAGAGGTTCCATGTTTTTTTTATACTTGAAAAAAAAATTAATTACTAACTAGTGTTTGTCGAAGCTGCAATATCGGGTGTAACGTATGAATTAAAAAATAAGGTGATTGTATCGAAATTTAGTAAGTTTTAATGTCTTTGTCGATTCTTGTGACAACTCGTATATCTTGTATTTGTTATATATACGAAATTTTTTTTTCTCCACAATTGCGTGAAAGTATTTTATTTTTCGTTAACAGCGACTGGTAACATGATAATCAATTACCAATTACCACAATAATTGTCTGAAATGACACGCAGACGTCGGAAAAGCATTGATTGTGTCTTTATATTAACGGACTTTAATTCATTTTTTACTTTTTGACATCATGAATAGAATGCATAGCTAATCCATTTAAACAATTCAAGAATAATCCACATTAATCATAATAATTAATTTGGTGATCTGTTAGGACTCATATTTTAAGTATAAATTTGTATAATTAATGTTCATATAATTCATGCTTATTACAAACTCTATACCTTTGAACTCATTCATATAAGCTCAAAATAGTGAATTCAACTAAATACGTTAATCGATATAGTTTTTTTTTACAATTTTTCATTGGACCTCGCATTGCAACAACTATTTGTTAACAACTACTTGTTACTCGATAATGGATAAAACGTTACTTACGGCGTCTAAGACCTACAGAGTTCCATTTCAATTCATATAATTTTTTCTTTAATATAATATGTGTATAAATGGAACTATTTGTAACTTATCTTTTTTTTTAACAAATTACCTTAATAAGGACAGGAGTTACCTCGTCGGAATTAGAGAATTAATTTAATAATAAACATTTGTACTTTTATTCGGATTGCAGCTTTTGAATATGTACAAACTCCTTAATTTAAAATAAATATTCACATATTTTAAGTAGATTGTTTAAGTTATATATGATAAATTATTAGTGTCAATGTTCAAAGAATATATTGATTAAATGATTAAAGTATAACTTGTAAGGTGAAACTTTTTTTTGTAATTTTCTTTAAGAATTAAATTTATTGATAGATTGATAATACATAAATTTAAATGAAGAATAATATAAATACATAAAAAATATATTTAAAATGTCAATTGTATTAAATTGAAAAATTAATGAATTAAAAATTTCTTTAAATTAAAATTAATTTTTATAGGACTACCTCGCAATATGGAACATCTATATTTACCGATGAATCGAATCATTGCTTTGCCTTCAAATTTAGATTCACAATTATTGACATTGCCAATGCTTCGTTCACTTGACCTGAGTGCTAATGGTATTGAACGCCTACCCCCGGGGGCGCTTGGAACATTATCAAATTTACGGAAGCTTAACCTCGGATTCAATGCTCTTACAATTCTAGAGGATGGTGGATTTGAAGAATTAGCACAACTTGAGGTACTTGACCTCAGATACAACAGAATTGGAGAGCTACAAACTAATTGCTTGAGACCATTGATGAGTTTGTTAGATCTGAATTTACGTGGCAACAGAATTGAACTTTTCAAACCTGATGTCTTAGAGGATAATACTAGACTCCAAAGGCTTGATATTAGCAGAAATAATTTTGCTCGGATTCCTCAAACGATATTTGATTTTACCAGGTGAAACAATCATTCTATCATGAGTAATGGAACTAATAATATTATTTAGAATAATTTGAGTTATTTTATAATAAAAACAATAATTTTATTAATCATTCTAATATTTATTATATGTTAAATACTGAAATATGATAATTTAATATTTCTATTAAATTTTGTAAAAATTTAAAAATAATTTACAAAATTATTTCTCCATAATACATTACATTATTATATTTAATTACTGAGATAATTTTAGAGTGAATAGTTATGAATTCTGTGGGTTTAAATATTGTATACAAGTATCTATACATAACAATTCTACTTATTTAAAAAATATATACACGTACAAAACTATAATTTTCATTATTTTGCAAATTTCAACTGTTACTTAAAGACAAATTAAGATACATTTAATGTTTTAAAAAAAATAGTAATTTGTAAATGTTCTTTATCTTTCAATTGTTTATTGCTTATTTGTAAGTATTAGATGTTCAAGAATGAAGATTCCTTTTAAATATTTTTTCTTATTTTCTTAGTAAAATTTTAATAAACAAAAATGATAATTTACTTTTATTAAAATAATTATTAATATTCATGAATTTAACAATCAAAATTGTTAAAGATAATGCAATAATATTTTTTGTAAAATGATTACATTCAATGTTAGAAATTATAATTACAAACAAAATATACAGTACAATGATTAACGTATTAACCGTGTGCACTCATGGACAAAGTAAACGAAGAAACAGATATGTAAAATACTTCTTGTGAAAGCTCTCGAAACAAGTATATCACTGGTGCATGTTTTTACATTACATAATCACTTAGAAAGTTAGCAACCATGGTTGGTGTTAATATTTGTCACTCGCTCTGGTAGCGATTGCTACCCTGGCGTGTCGGATCCGTTTGCAAGTATTCTTTATTATTATTCTCAGAGCTGCGTAAATAACACTTTTCTTTACAAAATTTCATATCAACCATGTGGACACATTATTCTCGTTGGTTTTATTCTAGTTGTACGGATAAAGAATATACATTCTTTTCCATTTTTTCAAAATGTTAATAGTGAAGGATAAATACCTGATTTTATAGTATTGTAAAAGAAAAAAATCAACAATACACAATTTGTCTGGAAAAAATATAATTTCAATGCAATTATTTTTAAATAATTTTATATTGTACTTAACGCTACTTTAAATATATTTTGTTTAAATAATAAATTAAAAATTAAAAATTAATATTATAAAGATGAAAATAAGAAAATACTTAAAATACTCGATATTTTTTTATATATAATATAATATATATAATAATGTTTTTATTATAGTTTGATAGTGTAAATATTTTTTTATTGCTACTCAATAACTGTTTAAACGAACATTTAAAACTTAAATCACGATCAGATAAAAAAACCCATGGTCAATGTAAAACGTTGTTCGATTTTACTTAATTAAAGAATTATTAATAATTAAAGTTGAATGTTAACAATTATTTATTTTAAGCTTCCAAATTTATTGTATAATAAATTATATTAATTATTTGTGATAAGTTTGCAATAAATTAAAAATGGCGGCCATGTTAAAAAAAGAAAAAAAAAAAATTCTGTTAAGCAGTTAAATTAAAAGTAATTATATATTGGTATTTAAAAAAACTGTTAATTATTTTGAGAAATAGAGAATTGAGGGAACTGTATGCATCGCACAACGTTATACCAGAACTGCCAAGTTCCCTTCACGGTCTGGAATCTCTTCAGATTTTGGATTTTAGTTTCAATAAGCTTACTGCGTTATCGTCCGAAACACTGGGTACCCTAAAGAATCTCCTTGAATTGAAGCTTGTTCGTAACAGAATTCGTGAGCTTCGTGAGGGTATTTTCGATAAACTGCCTAGACTCACTCTTATAGACCTCGAAAATAACGATTTAGTGCTTATTGAACGAAATGCTATCAGGGCACTGCCAGAACTACAAACACTTAAGCTAGGCAAAAATCGGATTCAGGTACTGTACTTCCTTGTATCCCATTGAAATTATTGAATTCAATGCACATGTATTTTACTTTCATTTCTAAATCATCACATATTTTATAAAAATAATTTTATTTTACAAATGACAAATAATATTATTTATTGACAGACAATTCCAAACGGTGCATTTTCCGAACTATTCATGCTTCAAAGTGCTGAGCTTCAAGAGAATCGCATCCAAGAAATCGCTAATAATGCTTTTATTAATGTACCACACCTTCTTTTTCTTAATCTCAGTCATAATCTACTTTCGAACCTTGAGCAAATGGGCTTAGAGAGTCTCCGTTCACTTGAAGTACTCGACGTCAGTGATAACCGTATCATGCGTGTATCTAGTGAAAGTTTAGCTACTATGGAATGGCTAGTAGAGCTAAAAGTAAGAATTACATTAATTTTAGAATATTTCAATCAATTTTTTTATTCTAAATTTTTTGTGTTTTTATTAATCTTAATGCGCGAACTTTAAAATTTAATTTATAAATTTACTGATACACATAATCTTAATTTTAATATTTTACAAAAATTATTGCACTTTAAACATTGCTACTTTGAATTATGATGCATAAAAAATTACTATTATTCTTGTAATTATAATATTATAATTTAGTACTTTTAATTTTAATTGTATCTTAATAAATTAAAAATGAATTAATAACAAATTTAAAAGTTTAAACTAATTTAACTTTTTAATATTTTGTAACTTTAATATTAAATGAAAAAATTTTTCACCTTAACATATAATTAATTCACTTAATAACTATTAACAATGAATCTCCTGACTATTTATTCTCTTTAAAAGATTTTTTATTATTTTTTCAATTAATAATGTATAAATTAAAGTATTTTTTATAGCATTATTAGCTGATTTCATCGTTGTTATGATAGTAAATTTTTGCAAATAAAATAATTTAATATTAACAATAAATTTTAATTATTTAATATTTATTTTTATTTGTTTATTTTAACTGTGTAAATTTTTAAAGTAGATATTTTTTTATTTTTATGTTATTTTATGTTTTTATTTTTTATATCTGTGAAATTAATATTAAAAATTAGTTTGATAAATACAAAAGATATTTCCAAAGAAATCAGTTCTAATGAGAGATACAAATACAATATCGATTACATTGTTTCAATAAGATTTAAAAATTTTCCATTCTACACAAAAGTTGTATATGACGAGCAATATCCTATCTTCTGCCATATATATGCACCAGTAAAAACGCCTTTCACAGTATCTACTGAACGGAAAAGGAAGACCGATACACTTTCCCGTTAAAAGTGAAATCATACCGGAAAAGCAGAGAAGGCTGCTTTCCTGCTATTTACTTTAAATCTTACTTTAAGGGAGTCAGAGCGTAACACGTATCATTTTTTGATCTGTAGATGGACAACAATCAGATCTGCGCCATTCAAGGTTCACCCTTCGATGACATGCCGAGATTGCGTGTACTAAGTCTTAGAAGTAATAAAATAGCTTCCATCGCTGAAAACGCGTTTAAGCGTTTGAGATCTAACATTGCAGTTCTAGACATTGATGGTAAGATTTTTTTTTTTAAATTTTGTATTTAATTTTTAGTATTATTAAAATTCATCACAGTAAAATTTATATTACAACAAGAAAATTCATTATTTGAGGTATTTAATTCATACAAATTAGTTTTTTATTACTAATCTGGGATAACAGACATTAGAGATGTCTCTTAAAGACTATCGATATAATATATCAGCATTTTAAATATTATTCACTTTATGCAAATACGCTTTAAAAATTAAAACCCATTTTTTAAATATTTTAGCATTTTTTAATGAGAAAATTTAAGTTTTTATTGCGATGTTGGTAAATTTTTTTCGTCCGAGACTTATTTTTTGAGATATTAGAACTTTTTCAAAAAATAACAATAAATTATTTCAATTGACATTAATTTAAATAAATTTCCGTATTAGTTCATAAATAGCATAGTGATACTACTTTTCTACGCATTATAATTATCCATTTCAAAAATAAAACCTTACGTATTTCATGAAACTTCCATTGTGATCCATTTTTTTTAGCTAAAATCATTGAAATTAATAATTTATAAACTAAGATAAGTAGATCTATTTTCTAAATCTCCCTTCCACTCATGAAGTTTTTTCCATTTCATTAAATATCCTATTCCCTCTAATGCATTACCTTTGTACTCTATTCTTTATACAGATTTATTCACCAACTCACACAAAAAACTTAAAGCTTTTTTTTAATGCTAGATTCTATTAAATTCATTTATATTTCTCAAAATTTTTTAAATATTTTGTGAAGATGGTGACAGAATACATTAAAATTAATATATTAATATTAATTTTAATGAAAGTAATTATTAATATTAGAATCCTACTTTTTATATGTTAATTATAAATGAATTAAAAAGTAAAATTTCAATATATAATAATGTCTATTTGTGTTATATTTCTTACATTTATTTTATTTATTATTATATATGCTACATTTTATTTTACACTTAAAGTTTAGTTATTTTCTATTCATTGTAGGCTTTAATATAAAATCCAATAATTCTTTAAGCACGACAATTACTCATAAATAAAAAATAAATAACTTGACATTGTTAAAAAATGGTTAAAATAAAAATGAAATTTTAATCATTACATTTATTAATTAATAAATTATTTTTAATATAATAATTATATAAAATAACTATTATATATATATATATATATATATATTGTAAAATGAATTGCACTTATATTTAAAATATAAAAAATGTTTATTTTATCGTATAATCGTATTTTATAATCTAAACTTGTTCATAGTAGCAAATAACATATAGTAATAAATTATTATATAAATTATAATAGCAATAAATAATTATTCGTTTAATTATATTCTATAATTTTAAAAAAATTTATGTATACAAAAAAGTGTTATCGATAAAGTCTATAAATTTATTCATTATGATAAAATAGATCAATTGTTTGAAATATTTCACTGTTTTTCTGCTTACCTTGCACAATCCAGCCATCGTACAGTTTTTGCTTCATTCGTTCGAATATATTATCTAAGAAATAAAGGATAGTTAAATAGAGTTGTACATAATTGACTGCATTGTAATTAATTATTTATACGCTAATCAAAAGTAACTTAACAAATAATTGAAAACAAGTTTTTCAGTTAACAAAATGTTTTCTAAAAAATGAAATATTTACATATTATCTAAATCTAATATATTATGCAGTGACATCTAAATCGTTATAAGTAAGTTCGTAATTATTTACTTTTTTTTTTAATACAACTTTTTTTATTTAATTTTTTTGTTAACAAAGTATTATTCTACTGTGGATATATTATCGGATAGAATAATTTATAAATTTACACAAAATAAATACATTTTTATAATATAACAACAACCACATTATACAAACACAATTGGGATCAAATGAAAAATGCATTGGCCATGTAGAATATGTTTTATTTTCTTATTATCGTTAGATAAATATGATTAGCAAATATAATGCTTGTTTACTGCTTTGAAATTATAATTAGAAAAAATGGCTATGAATCTTTGCAGGGAATCCCTTATCTTGTTCTTGTGGGATGCTGTGGTTGAGAGGTTGGCTTCAGCAAGCCTCGTTTGAAGGTCCACGGTGTGCGGATGGTTCACTTTTCCGAGAAATACGTTTGTCAAAGCAAGACTGCCAGCGGAAACGACAGCTCGAGCCAATACATTCGACGTGTGAGTCCGAAACATTGGGCGGGACTTCTGGCTCCACATCATCTTATTGTAAGTCTAAGATTGATTATAAAAAATTGGCTTTTTCAAATACAGCTAGTTTTTAATTATTTAATTCAGTTTTACCTAGTAGTTAATAGTTTTTTAAAAAAGTCTTTAACTAAAATAATGCGAAAAAGGTGATTGAGAATTTATTTTTCTCTCTTTTCGAAAGAGTACTTTTCCTTTACTTTTCCTTTATATATTATACATGGTTTGTCCTCAAAGTATCGAGTTTTTTTTCATTTTGCGAATATTGATTATAGCGATTTGGGAGGGGTTTTGAAATGTAAAAAAAATCTTTTTTCATTTGATTCTTTTTTTGTTTTTGTTTTTGTTTTTTCAATAATTAGATTATACTTCGCGTAAAGGTTATTTTTCGATTTTTTGACACGGCACGTTAAAGCGATTAGTGAAAAACGCTACGCGAGAATGTTTCGTTTAAATATTATTAAAAAAAGAAAACACTTACCTTTTTTAATGAAATATGATTTATTAGTGGACTTATAAATAGTTTGAAATAAAAATTTAAAACTCTTCATAATAATTTTCTTCTACATCAATGCATTTACGAAGACGAGATTTCCAGGTCTCAAAAGTAGTCTGAAACTTCTCAGCTTTGATATTTACACAAATTTTTTGCTTTTCCAAAATTTTTTGCACTATATTATATACCGTAGATTGCGTTATGATGCAGTTTTTTCGCGATTGCTTTAACAATTAATAAGCGGTCTGAATTTAAAATTTTTAGCACGTGGTGGGTGTTCGTAGCGATTCGAGAGCTTTTTGGGAACTTAATTGAGTCTTGTCGATGATCTTTTCACGGCCTTCTTTGAAAGCCATTTTCCACATTGCGATTTTAACACACAATCATCTTTATAAACCTCTATTAATATTTTAAATGTTTCTGCACTGTTTTTTTTAAGTTGCAAACAAAATTTTATCGCGTAATGCTGTTCCATTAATCGCTTCAGCGCGCTGTATCGAAAAATCGAAAAATACCCTTTGCGTTAAATAAACTTCTGCCGCATCTAATTATCGAAAAAACAAAAAGAAGGGTTAAATGGAAAAAGATTTTTTTTCTATATTTTAAGACTCTTCCCAAATAGTTACGACCAATATACGTCAAATGAAAAAAAACTCGATAATTCGGAGACAGACCATGTATATATATAACGATTATAATTCAAACAATAATAATAATAAACGATAACAAATAATACGAGTATTTATTTTCAATTTATATATCTTACAAACGTCATATTCTTGTTCTTAAATTACGCTTAGTTTCACCAATATATACAGATGAGCAGTCTTTACATTTAATCTTATATACTACATTAGTTTTATCCCATTTTTCAGTAACGTCTTTACGTTTTTTAATAACTGAATCTATTTTATTTTGTATTTTTGGTATTAATTGTATGTTATACTTTTTAAACTTTAAAGTATATTCAGAAAAAAAATTTTTCAAAGAATGGTAAGTTCAAAGTATGAATGTTGTCCTTGCTATTATTACAGTTATTTTTAAATTTGTGTCTTTTCAAACGTTTTTTAATATGTTTTTCAACAAAATAATCTGAGTAATTATTCTTTTTAAGAATAGTTTTAACCTTTTTTAAATTATCTTGATGAAAACATTGGTTAGATAATAAGATAGCTCTGTCAATAAGATTAAAAACAATATTCCTTTTTTGAAAGTGTGTGATTTGATACAAAATTAAGTATCCTGTCTGACTGAAGGTTTCTGGTGTCAATTCGTAATAATTCTATTGTTTTTAGTTGTAATTATAGATAAATCAAGAAAGTTAATAGTATTATTAATTTCCATTTCAGATGTAAATTGTAATCGACTATTATATCTGTTAAAAGTATTCAAAATTACCTCTAAGTGGTCTTTATGAATACAACAAATAGTATCGTCGACGTATCTGTAATAAAATAATGGAATAATTTGTTTCTTTTTTAATGAATTTAGACACTCACATTCAGAGTCATCCATCACTATATCAGCAAACAAAGGTGATATTGGTGAGTCCATAGGAGTACCGAATGTTTGTTTATAATATTTCTTTTCAAATACAAAATATGTATCATCAAAAAGAAATTCAGTAATATCTAAAATGTGATTAAATGGAATTCTTCTGATGTTATGTATATTGGATATTCCTTTTTACAAACTTTTTATCACTAACTCATATGGTACATTGGTGAATAACGAACTGACATCTAACAATATTAGTATATGATTTAACGGGATTTTGATGTTTTTTAATTTATTTTTTAGTTGTAAACTATTATTTATTTTTTATATGTGGGTATGATACATTTTTTTAGTTCACTATATAAATATTTTAAAATTAAATACAAGGGACTGTTGATAGTGGAAATGATAGGATGTAACGGACAGTTAATTTTGTGAATTTTCGGTAGTCTATATGCTTTTGTGAGATTGGTATTAGTCTGTGATAATTGAATATTGTGATATTTTTTATCTAAATACTCATTTTCATTTTTTTTTAGTAAACTGTATGTTTTAGATTGTAAACTTTTTAATGGATTCTTATTGATGATATTGTATGTATTAGGGTCATTTAGCAGTTACATCATTTAGTATTGTATTCTTTCTTTTTTTGTATGAGATTGATCGGTTTGTTATTAAACACGCTTCAAGTTAGGGACCAAAAAGCGATATAAGATTGATTCACTCTTATTTCTTCAGTGAATGATACAATAATAGATGTGTGAGGTTCAGCGTAGTGGTACACGGGTCTACTCCCATTTGTTGCTTCAGGTTTATGATTTCAGTAGCCGTAACGCTTCCAATGGGTTTAGTCTACTTGTTTTTGGATAGTGACACTTCTTTGCCACTATCTAATTCGAAGGACCAATGTTGAGGCTTGTTATTATAAAATCCATGTGAATAGATAATTTATGAATGTACTGATGTTAGGCAGGATGATGATAAAAAAGTTTATATTTTGAATGATAAATATAATTAAGATTTATTCTTGCATAAATAGATATTTACAGTTAGAGATATAGTTTATATCTGACATACAAATAATTTCAATATATACATGCTGCGCTAGTCAGCTTTAGTTGACAAATTTTTTTGTCTTGGTTGTACATGATAAAGGAAACAACCAAGCTCAAAAAAATCCTTGAAACTTACAAAACGTCTAATCCGAATAAGTTTCGATAAGTACGCTAAACACACTCACAGAAAATAAATAGCACCAATGCACCTTCTCTTTTGAAAGAAATAATATTTTGCATAGCAGCAAGTGTTTTTTCATAATATATTTTATCGTGCTATATTAAATGTTTTAAAAACACGCTTAAAATTGTTTATAAAAAATAAGTTAGTAAATATTTTTAGTGGTATTTTAGAAGATAAGAAATTATGGATTTTTATGATTTTTAATCCATTCAGATTGCCGTATTTTTATTTATAGTCTAAATAGTACTCTATTATTTTGTTGAATATTTACTTCATTAAAGACATTCATATTTATTAAGCATACACTGCATTTGCAACGCTACATTTTAAACTAATATATTAGAAAGCAACAAGATTTACACACATTTTATTTTATCATTGAAATCATTAATATATTTAAAATAAATGTGTTTAATTAGCATATATTTATTTATAAATAATTTATTTAATTTTATTACCGAAAAATTTCTCTTTAACTTATTAGTTATTCGTAAGTATTTAAAGAAATAATATAATTACGTAAGCTTTCTTAAAAACGAAAAAAATTTTTAAATATAATTCATTTATATCATTGTTATAAGAGCCATTGTAATTTTTCTTGATATATCATGTTATAAAACTTTTCATTATTGATATACAAAAGTCATAATAGTCTATGTAGCTATAACTGATATTCAATAAATTATAGATTTGATAGTCTTTTTGCAAGATAAACTTTTAGTTTTTTTAAGTATAATGTTAATCTCATTTAATATTATTAATTCTTTAATTAATAATCAAGAAATCTTTTCCAAATGGTTATGAACATAAACTTGTAACAAATAATTACATGTTTTATTTAGATTTGCAATTACTATTAAATCTGATTATAAAAAATATTGCATTTATTTTTTAATTCAATACGACTTTTATGAAATTTTTAATTTTTTTAGTAAAAAATTATCAGAGTTGTGTTAATGTATGTAATTGATCTATATCGCTTTTTAATATGTAACATTTCAGTACAAAATATAAATAATTCGTCATCTTGGCTGCACATGAAAAAACCATTACGATTACCCACTCATGATTCTGATGATATGTATGATGACTACGACGATTATTCACAGATCAATTCAACGGATTTTTCTGATACTTTTAGTAGTATAATTACAACATCACTACCAACAACATCTTCGATAAAAATTATTACACCCCAACCAATTGACCTTAATATACAAACTTCGAAACCGAATAGTCCTTTCAAGAGCTCAGATATCAATAATAACACGAAACTGGGTAATAGCACTTCTGCTGTTCTGAAATCGCCTAGTAATTCCGGTTTTACTTTTTTTGGAATGCCTTTGTCTAATATCGGTTTCAACCTATGGGGTAAGCTACCAAGATATTATTATTATTATTATTATTATTATTATTATTGTTGTTATTATTATTATTATTATTATTATTATTATTATTATTATTATTATTATTATTATTATTATTATTATTACAAAGATATGAAAATGTTAGTAGTTTTAATAATTAAGCCATAAATTTTTAATAATGACTTTAATATTACCGCTTATAGTTTAAATTAGATTAGATTAGATTAATTTGCATTTATATGCAATAAAAGTAAGCGCCTTTAGGCTGTACCGACTGTGCGTCTATTTTTCCAGAGCTTACTTATACTTATTTTCTAAAGGGAAAATTGGTGAGGAAAGCACCTAGTGGATTTGACAATAATTCCTTTTTTCTGTCGTCACCAGGATTTATACGATTCTCTTTAGTTTTCCGAGACACCCAACGCAACACGGATGAACCCACACCTAAAGCATTAAATCGATATACTCTTTACGGTGACTATAAAGTTTTAGCAAGAACCTTAGCATTCTGTCGTATAAGGTTTTAGGTCAATTACTTCACAAGTGGACAGAATATATGTTACTAATTCTAATTGAAAAACCCTGTGACTGTACTATCAATTAGCAACATACCTAACTGGAAGACCTGCTGGTATTATTTCTTCATAAATACATAGTTTCTTAACCACTTGAACGATGGTTGCAAATTTTTGGTCCCTTAGATCCACCGGATTCAGGATTTATATCTCTCCAGTTGTTCTTCTTACACCCGTAAAGGCTAAACAGTCACACATTAAGTGCTTGTAGATTTTATATCTATATTGGTACCATTGGCATATTTTATTAATACTGTCATCAAGTTTATGCAAGTGATAGGTGACTCGTCACTCTTCTCTAAGCTACCCAATAGTAAGCCTGATGTCCTTTTTGATGAGCCTTTGTATATTCTTTATCCATTATTTCGGGGGCTCTTTTTTTAAAAATCTCTTCGATTATCTGAGCCCTGTGACCTTCTTCCATATTTCACTAGACTCCTCCACCAGCAAGTTGTAGATAGCCTTATTGATTTCTGTTTGAGTTTTTTAAATTTAATAGCCCAAATTTCTACTGCCTCTTTCTTTACCAACCAGTCAGATTTATCGTTTTCAACATGGCTCTCGTATCGTGGTATCCATACAAAGGTCAACTTGTTATCCTTTAGGAACATTTATTAGGAATAGAATATTTAGGAACCGTTTGCATTTCTGCACGTCTCTGGAACGGATTTGGTTGTATTTTATAGCCAATGATGTCGCTTGGCTGTCTGAACAGATGATAATAGGTGTTGTTTTCATTAATTTATTCATCAGCTATTACTCACTCACATATTATTCTAATCTCTGCTCAAAATACAGTAGAATGGTAGCTCAAGGAACAGACATTCTTGTTCGAGATGCCTCACTCCTAGGCTTCAGCTCCCACTCCATCTTCATTTTCAAAACCATCTGTGAATCAGAAATTGTCTTGGCTAAGTAGCTTCAGGGTGTCCTTATTTCAGATGGTTTCATTCGAAATTAAAATCTCAAAAATTTTGTCTTTGGTGTTCGTCAGAGGGATGTTATCAATCTCTATGCGATACTTAAGACAAATTTGAAAGGCGTTATTACCAGAAAATGGTTACCCTTCAATTCATTTCTGATTCACAAACATCTGTTAAGAATCCATTCAGTAAGATAATCTTGTTCAAGGGTGAAATCCTTAGCAGTATTTCAAACAGGCCATGGTGCAGTTCTCATTGTTCCTATCATTCCTCATATTAACCTATCTTGTACCCTGTTGAGTGTCCATGCGTTCATTTTGTGCTTCCACCTGTATGTCCAGCTTGCATATGTAGAAGTTGTGGGTTGATAATAGCGTTATATACCCATTTGACTGGTTATAGTTTACAGGAGGAGAAACTTTTAGCCTATATTTTAGCTCACATTTCAATTGATCTAAAAAGTTATAATAATACTTAGAGGAAGGATCCGATACACAAGAAAGAGGATGTAAAAAATCCAGGAAACTACAGGGGACTGTCCATGATGGCAACGGAATACAAACTATACACGGGCATACTAAAGGATAGACTAGAGAATGAAATAGAGGGGAAAAGAATCATACCAGAGGGACAGGCAGGTTTCAGAGCAGGAAGAGGAGCTACGGACAACATATATATATTGGATCACATAATTAAAAGGGCTATAAAAGCAAAGAAGGAAATATATATGATGTTCGTAGATATAAAAGCCGCCTTCGACACGGTATGCAGAGATAAACTATGGAAAATCATGGAAAGGAAGGGGATTAGTAGGGAGATAATCGCAAGGGTGAGAGAAATATACAGAGAAACAAAGTGCAGAGTGAAGACAGAGGGAGGACTGACGGGTGAATTTTGGACAAACAAGGGTCTGAGACAAGGATGTTGCCTCAGCCCTATTTTGTTCAACGTGTATATCTCAGAGCTAGAGGAGGAGCTAAAAAAGAAAACAATAGGAGGCACCAGGGTAAAGGACACGAGGATGTGGTCCCTCGCATACGCCGATGATTTGGTGATATTCGGGGAAAACAGAGAAACACTACAGGCGATGATTCAAATCTTGAAGAGTTTCCTCGGTCATAGGGAACTGCAAATGAACACGGAGAAGACAAAGATCATGATAGCTAGAAGAGGAAAGAAAATGAAGCCAGAAAAATGGATATGGAAAGGCAAGATAATAGAAGTGGTCAATAGCTTCAGATACTTGGGCTTCGTGTTCAGGAGCGACGGGAGACACGATGAACAGATAAAAGAGACTCAACAAGGGTAGAATCGCGGCAAGGATGACATGGGGTGTAGCCGAAAGAAGATGCAAAGGGGATTCCAGAATGAGAAAGATGCTTTTCCAGTATCTGATAAGGAGTGTTATGGAATATGGGGTGGAGATATGGGGTACAGGAAAGGTGGAGGAAATGGAGAGGATCAAGGCCGACTACTACAGGTGGACCTTGTGACTCGATTTCTGCACACCCAGATATCTGGTTTACGAAGAGGCGGATGAATACCAGATGGAGGGAGAGTGGAAACTAAGGGTAAGGAAGTATGAGGATAAAATAAAGAAAATGGAAGAAGGCAGATGGGTAAAGAAATGTTATGTGGAGCAGAGAGAGAACGAAACCCTCAAGAAAAAGGAGGACAGAGATGGATGGCTGAATAAATTGGGACTCAGTAGGCAGCAAGTGAGATACTGGGAAGAGACAAGAAAAGACGTCTACACAGAACTGACAAGAAGAGACAGAGACAGACAATTGCAGGAAAGAAGGAGTAAAATGAGGGAATCAAAATACAATAGGATATACATAGGAATAAAAGAATACGGGCTACCAAGTTACTTAAAGGGGGAAGGCAACCCCGAAGAAATAAGAGAAATGGCCAGGATTAGATGCGGAAATATAACCACAGGAAACAAGTACTGGTTAGATCCGGAAGAGAGGAAATGCCAATTATGCAGGAAAAAAGAAGGAGACTGGACACAGTAGACGACGGATTGTACAGAGACAGCGGACCTTTTTGGAAAACTAAGAGGGACAGAAATCAGACAGAGAAAAGAAAAAGGGGTAATGGAAATATGCAGAGATAGAATAAAGGATAGAGAAATACTAAAAGAGGCAAAAGAACTAAAAAAGAGGTTAGAAAAGAGGGAAGCACAGAGAAGAAAAGAAGCTATAGAAAAGAATCAGAGGCCACAACAGTGAGTGTGAGAAATACAAAAAATATAAAAGAGACAATAGTGAAAATAATGTAAATATGTGTAAAAAAAGAAAAATTAAAATACTTATAATGTAAATAGCTGTATATTTTGTATATTGAAAAAATGTATAAAAATGTATAAAAAACTGTAAAAACGGAATGCCGTCCCTAGGCCCAATGGCTGGGATGTATTATAAAAAATAAAATACTTAGAGGAAGGATGATTACGATTATAAAAATTCCCAATTTATTATAATACCTACAGAATTTAAGTAAAAACTATTTTTAATTTTAAAAATCATTTAATAACCATTTAATTGTTTATAAAATATTAACAATTTTTCTAAAAATTTCATAATTACAGAATCTTAATCACAATAAACTTTTGTATTCTATATAGAATTTAAATTTATATATATATTTATATGTAGAATTTTAAATAATACAATTTTTCATTATCATTATTATCAGAGAAAAATGGGGAAACGTAATAGATTCAAGAAGAAACTAATTGTATACGTGTTCATATAGAATAAATTTTATTGGCAATATTCTAGTATAAACATTTTTTTTATGCATAGTAAAATTCTAAAACAATTGTTGTATTTTTTATACAAATATTATTTAGTTTCATACAATTCTTAATTGATCTATTATTTGTAATTCTTTTTTTAATATTGCATATTTTATCACAGGTAATTCTGGTAAAAAGGCAAATAGAAAAGATGATATTAGTGAGATTTTTGCTTCTGCTCCTACTTCTTCAATTTCAAATTTACGATTTTCATCTAGACCAGATTGGGGACGATACAGAAATTTTCCCCCGACTGAACCCGAGATACATCGAGGAGGATTCATACCTTTGCCTCGAGGGCAAAGTGGTTTTATTCCAATCCAGGATATTCGTTTAGAGCAACATCCCGAAAATACTAGTATTGATGTATCTGATAATTCAAAAAATTTAAATGTAGAGAGCGAAAGTGGTAGTCGACTGCTCCATGAGCTCAAACAGATTAAAACTTCAAATTATAATCTAGGGAAAATTGAAAGGACAAATGGACCATTATTAAATATGCAGAACCAATGGAGTAAGTTTTAATATTGTTATTGTAACTTTTTTAATTCGTTGATGCAAGAATATTTTAATTACATTAGGTTTGGCAAATGTTTGACGTAATATTTAATAAATATTTGTACTGTAATGTTAAATTAATAGTATGCTTTTATCTTTACAATTTTTTTTACAATGAAAATCTTATTATTACAGATTATTGAATTATTATATTTTATTCGTTAGCCAAAGAGTTCGTAGTACACGGTTAAGTGACGTCAATACAACCAACTTGTCTTTGTTCTCTCGCTCTGCGAAAGTCGTAGTCATTTGAACTCTCAACTACCTGATTTATCACTAATACACATATAACACGCTTTTTTAATACAATATTAATTTTGTCTTTTTTATCGTCAGCTGCAATATACCCAAATGTATTTTATAATTTATAAATAATCATGAATAACTTATTAAACTTCTTGTAGAAATATATATATATATATATATATAGATAATGATTCCAACTAATAATTATCTGTTTATTTATTCATTATTGTTTTTTTTACACAATTTTAAATTCAATTAAAAGGCATAACATTTCATTTATAATAATCTCATTAAATATCTACAGATCCAGAAAATATAAAATTTCACCAATCAATGTCTGGCTATAAGAATCTTTCGAGTAATATTTCCACCCATAGACAATCGAGTTCTAGCCCGATGGTAACTCAGGATTCAATCATAGAAGCCGATGAAACACTTGTTTCAACAGAAATTTACAATAATGAACGTATTGAAACTATGTTGGAAGACGAAGATAAAAAAGATGATGAGATGATGAGTAAAATTTTATGGACATCGGCAAAATCAAGAAATACGAATGCGATGATGAAAGGGATACTCGCTTTACCTAACAAAACTTTAAATTACAAAAATACTAATAGCAGTAGTATAAAAAATGTTGATAGTTCAATAAAAATAACAACAATTCCACCAGTAACTAAGACGATATTTAAAACAACACAAATGTCTACAGTAACTACAAAAAAAAATTCAAATGAAGGTAAGTAAATAAAAAATACCTGTTTTTTTATATTGAAATATCAATAATTTTTTTTATTGAAACGATGAATAATTAAATAAAAATATAAACATGCAAAAAAAATTTCATATTCTATTCTAAGTTATTTTAAAAAAATAAATATTGAGTGAAAATAAGTAACATTTAATTCATTCATTCATTTTTATGAAAAAAATTAAAAATGAATATAAGTTGCTTGATTTCGGAAAACAAAAAAAATAGAGGTACTTCTACTTGCATCAATATACAAATGAAACACATCATTTATTGTATTATAAATGAAAATTTATTTAGTGTGTATCATAAAAAATTTTTTTGAACAAAAAAAGCTTTCTTTCACTGAACTCACTAATTTCATTACAATCATACACATTTTATCTCAAATATCACGTATTCATTCAAGCTCTCTTTTTACGACAAAACTCATTCATGCAGAACATGAATGAATCTTTTAAATTTTGATAGCAATTTTAGTTTTTTTCTTCTATCAAAACTTGACTGTGAGAAAGGTGGTGTTTTCTCTTAGAATTGATGACAGATTAAACTATTTTCTTTTCGCCGTCTTATCCGACGATATTATCTGATTTGACCTATTTTACAAGTTCATACGAAGAAAATACATCCATCCTTGATACGTAAAAGTTACAGTCCACGACACGGGTTGACTTACTGATTATTAAATTATGATGTAAATAATTATTTTTAGATATGGTTGTTTCGACTTATCCTTATAAGGAATCCTTGTTCAAGAAACAGCGTTTACTTTAATGTTACAAATCAGAATTTCTATATAAGTATGTATTAAATATTATTTTAGATCTCTAAATTAAATATCCCAAAAGGGCGGAGTATTTCTAAAGATCGTATTATTGCGAGTGGTAGAAGCTCATGAAAAAGTAAAGACTCATACCCTACTTGATGAGTGCTCCATCGTAAGTTTGGTGGAGGAGGAGTTTGGGTAAAGTACTGGCGAACAGTGAAGATTGCAGCTATCGGCGGGGAAGAATTTGTATTGGGAAATGAGAAATTCAAATTATGGATGTTAGGAGAATTTTAATCAAAAACTGTGCACAGTACGATAGCCGTACAGTGTTTGATTTCATTGATACGCTCGATTGGTAAAAAATTAATTGCAAAGTTGATGGTGTAACCCGAAAAAACCTCGATATAGAATGCCGTGGCATGAAAATCATCATAAAATTTTAAACGTTTCTAGTAACTGATTGAGCACAGCTACAAATTTTTGAGAATATTTCACTTTTTTTAGTAATACATGATACATCTTTAAGAAATTATATTTGTATCAGATTAACATATTTATTAAAGTATAAAAATTTTTTATATGTATTCTTTGTAAAATATTTTATAAAAATTATCAGTACAAGAATAATTTGAAAATTTAATACTTTTTATTTTTTTGTAAAATTTTTAAATTTAATATAAATTAATATTAAATTAATTTGTATAATAGTTTTCAATCATGACATATTTTAAATATTTTACAAATTTAGAGTAAATAATAGTATAAAAACAATGGAAATATCGAATTCAAGAAAAAGTTTTCTAAAATTTTTACCATAATGAACTTACTGTTTAATAAAACTTAAAAAAATATTATAATAAATAAATTATAGTAATCAAATGGAATAATAACATTTTATAAAAACGTATTCAAATTTGGTTGATTCTCTCGATAATTTAAAAATATGATTTAGAAAATGATTCTTTTGTTTTTGAAGTAATTCTATTTGAAGAGAATCTTTTCTCAATCATATTTGCAGAAACATAATTTTAATAAAATTAAAGTAGCAATAATTTATGGAAATATATAAGAAATATTTATTTCTTAATATGTTTTTAGAAAATATAAAAATTGTGCAAGACATTCTAAATCCACAAACCGATACATCTACATTAAGCAATATAGTAAAAACATCCGAGGTTTTAAACTTCACACCACAACTTACCAAGAGTATGGAAGCATCTGCTCTTTCAGCATTATTAATTCCTGGTGGACAATTACCACCAGTCGCTTTATCAAGTAGCAGTACCCGTTTTATAGGTAAATCTACCATTACTAAAATTCCGTCACCTTATTTCAAACCAGCTACTGAGAGTATACAAGAAAACAATAACGAGAAGACAGAAAATATTCTATCTAAAGAAGATAATCATCTAAGTGGATCTTCGGTAGATGAAACTGTAAAACTCGTTGATGACGATGATTTTAATTGGTACTTCCAGCATTATAACAACTCAGATTTGGAATCTTATGTTGGAATTGCTTATGGGGGTAGTTCATCAATTTTATTAAAAGTTGATTATTTGTTATTATTTATACATATGTATTATTTAACTCAATACATCTAAGAATTCATTTATTAAATTGTAATTTTTTCATGTTAAAATTTAATTATACTATCTATTAAATATTGTTTTACAATTGTATATGAATTCATTTTGTATCCATGCAAATGTATAAAACTAATTTAAAAGTAAAATAATTATTAATATAAGATATATTACTGCAATAATTGTTTAAATATTTTTTATAATTTTAATGCTAAATATGAACATTATAAAATATAGTTTTCAATTGAATTTTTTTCAATAAAAAATATCATTAATAATCATTTTAACATTAGTGTATTAACATTTTCAAAAACTGTATTTTACAAATTATAAAATTAAAAAAAAAAAAATATTAAAAGAAACTTTATACAAAATAATTCTTAATTTTATAATTATAAAACTTTTAGGCAAAAGTTTCAGAAAAAGTATGTGTAAATAATTAAATTTTGTTGACACTACATTTTATCAAAATATATTTAATATTGAAATTGTAATCATAAATTAAAAAAAATATTGTATAAATTGTAGAATAAAACTAAATATATGAGCAATTTTATTAAATATCCAATAATCAATCAATAAACTGCTTTAATTTATGAATTTTATTTTTTTTTCATTTTTTATAACACATTGGCTATAATTTATAATAATTTATAAAACAAATTATGTTTGAATTCAACTTTTATATTTTATTATAAATTTTAGTAGAAATGTATATGTACTTGTAACTCATTTTTTCTTAATTATTTTAATAACTGTAATATAAAATTATCAAATATAAAAAAAAAATATTTTTTTTATATTTCTTTTAAAAATGTAAAGAATTTTATATAAAATATTGAATCAATAAGTCTTTTTTATATTAAATAAATTAAATAATTGTAAATCGAAACAACATTCATTTTTTAAATTTTAAAAAAATATTTACATCAAGTGTAAATTATTTTATAATTAATTAAAATGAATTTTTGAAAAATTCTGATTAGACACAATATTTAATATATAATAAAACTTTAATGTAATAATTAGATAATTTCAATTTTTAATTCATTTTTTAAAACATAAATGTTTACTGAAATTCATTATAAACAATGGTTTTATAGATGTATTAAATATTTTGTTAAATAAAAAAAATAAATAATGCAAAAACAAAATTTCAATTTCAAAATATATATCAATTTTTTTACTGATTTGAGCACAAAATTGGTTTACTATTTAAAAACAAATTTTTTTTCAATATAAGATAATGATGAATATTAGTCTTATAAAATACTTATTCACAGCAAAAAAATCTTTAAATTTCTTCATTTAGTAAACAGTTTAAAGAATATTTTGCTATGTTTTTTTTAAATTCATGATGTGTAACACAGTTTTAAAGAATAACTTTGAACTGTACAAATATTGATCAGGCTTATTTCTATATCCAATTGGTTTACACAATTGATTTAATAGTAGTCCATAAAGGAGTGCAACTCATATGAAAAATTGATTTAAAAAAATTATTGTTTCATATTTCACTTCACTTTTTAGCTTTCTCTTTTTCGTCTTTTTTATCTTCTTCTTTCTTTTCATCTTTTTTTGTATCTTTTTTATCTGTTTCCTTCTTTTCTGCATCCCGATTCGTTAATTTATTATTGATCAAATTATGAAGTGCAATAATAGACCTCACCAATGCAGCAAGATATACTACCAACATTTGGTCATTTGTTTTAACATATAATGAATCAACAAATGTATTTTGTGTCATATCTGGTAATAAATTGAAAATATCTTGCAATTGATAAACTATTTGATGATTTATCGGTAGTTTCCCATCACCCACCTAAAATGTTATTTAATATTATAAGTTAATTAAAAAATTATAACTAACAGCATATAATAAACTCATTTTTGTAGATAATTTAGAAAAAAAAATTTTAAGAATATTGAGTCATTAATAAATTAATAAATTCGAAATTTACAATTATAATTAAAATATATATGAAAACTATTTAATTTAAAATAAAATATAAATGTAAAATAAAAATTATGTAGAATACTAACTTTTAAAAGGTAGTTTTTTATCTCCTCAATTTGTGCATGCAGTCCTTTTAAGCCTAATAATTGATTTGTAATTCTTTGGCTCAATGTACCAACAGTTGTATCTTTAATGTCTCGCAATAAGTGTTCCACTCCTACCTCTTCTGCTTCTTCAGCACCAATTTCACTTGGGATATGTTCAAATGTTTTGGATGTTGGTGATCCATCCTATAATAAAGATAAATGATTAAAAAAATTTATTTAAATACTTATTTATAAAATGTGTAAAAATAAACATTGTATTATGACTAAGAAATATATACATTCTATTACAACGAATATTAAAAATTATTAACTAAAAAATTTTAAGTAATACTCACATCATGAACTTCTTCAACTGCTTGGTAAGCTTCTGTTGGAAGACCAAGATCTTTTGGTTTAGCATCTATAATAATCAGGACTGAATTTGGACAGTACCTTCTAATCAATTCATTAATTGCAACATCATTTTGATGTAACTTGGGTCCTGTATGATACCATCCAACAACTTTTTCTCTGGCTATATTATTAAAAGATAATTGTATAATAAAATATATTGTTTAATATCTACATTTAAATGCTATGATTAATTAAAATAGGTTGTTATATAGTTATAAATAAATTTATTTTTATTAATGAAAATAATTATAATATAAACAAATTTAAAAAATGAAAAATCTTTAATACATTTAAGAGTAAAATATATAAATAATAAATGCATAATACAATTTTTATTGTTTCATACATCAAAAGTTAAAATGTACCAATAAGTACAATATGGCATTCATTAACTCTCATCAATGAATAATAGCAATTCTAATAAATGATAATTACTTACCATTAACTTTTTTGAACATCCCATACATATTTTCTAAGTAATCATGATCAAGAAACCATACAGATTTATCTTTGTCATCCTCGTCAAATGGTACTGCATAAAAAATACAATATATTTATATTTATATTTCAATAAAAATTTAAATATTTAAAGAACTTGAGTTACAATGAATAATGTGGGCAAGGAAAATAAATGATACAAAATAAGGATAAAAAAAGAAACTGTAGTGATCAAAATTAAGAACCTAACCTGCAAAACTGTTGGATACATCCAGGACACCTTTAGCTCGCCAACAGCCTAAAAGAACACCTACAACTCTTTTTTGGTTGCCTATTTTTCCCATACGATTAAAATGGTCCACTACGCTAAGCAGAACCAGTGGATGAACCACGACTTTCGTCGTGACAACCTCTTGACTCGGCATTTTTGAATATATCCGGGGACTCACTGTATAAATCTTTCTTGTAATCCTTTTTGTTAGACACCAAGACCGCAACACCTCCTGTGTTAATTTATAGTACTATTAAATTCAAATTTAAGAAAATGTTCACATTTTTAAAAATATATTTTAATGGTTCAATTTTATATTCTATGTAAATTTAATAAAAAATTAATATCTTTGAAAAATTTTTATTAAATTAGTAATTATTTGAACAATAATTAAAATTAGGAAAAAACATTTCCACAGCAATTTACTCTATAAATTATAATTTTAATTCATAAATAGTTTATGATGATTAACAATAAAAATTCTCGTTAAAGTAAAAAGAAGTGTAAAATATAACCCACACAAAAAAATTAAAACAAATGAATGTATCAATAATTAATATACCATAATTTGGTCTCTTTTGAAACATGTAAACCACAGAACAATACTAAGCTGTAAACATTGTATACATGCATATAAATTTGAATAAAGATTTAATTTAAAAAGATGCCAGGACATAAATTATATGACATAAATAGTTTGAAAGTAATGATTTTTTTTTTGTCATTCAAGTTTATTGAGTAGTTTTTATTAAGCTAAATTAAAACAAAGCATAATATAAATAATGTAAAGCGCAATAAAAAATTTTTTTATTTTATTTGCAATCCACTTATTTGTTGTATTCATCATTAGAAATTAATGTGTTAACTTCATCATAGAAAATATTTATTATATGAGTTTATAATTAATATCTAAGTTGTTTATCTATAATAATTTATCTAGCCAAACTCTAAACATAATAGAAGGTAGTTGAACTCTGAAATTGTTGACTTTAAAAAATAGTACTTTTATTTCCAATACAATACTGTCATGTTTAAGCATAAATAATATGAATAATATATCCAACTTATTAACGTGACCATTGGTTATTTTACTTATATTATTATTTAATATATACACGTGATTGATCATATGATACATCACATGATACACATGATGGTAAAGATTTTACACCGCAAATTTGTATAAAAATTAACTGAAAATCATTACAAAGTAATTTCTTAAAGATAAAGAATGTTACATATATATATGTATATATATATATATATATATATATACATATGTAATAATAACATTGTATAAAACTAATTATTTTTACTCATAAAGGTAAATTAAAAAAATTAAAATTTTTAAATATCTAATTTAACATTCATACATAACATTATGTATATAAATTTTAATGACGTCCCTGCACATGTATGTATGCAACCATGTACAATAACATGTAATGTGTATCATAATTTAATGAATTACAAGTTTATTACAATTCATATTATATAATATATATTAAAAATATATCATATTAATATTATAAATTATAAAATATTTTAGTAGGTAATTTCTTTGTAACATTTTCGAAAAAATGTAGAATTGGTGTAATATTTATAGTAAATAATTAATTTAAAAATAATATTAAAAATAATTTTTGTAAATATTTAAAATATTATTATTATAGTAATTCTATATCAAATCTAATTAAGATATATATGTATATCGTATATTATAAGTACAATTATTTTTAAATAACATTTAGAAAATAGTTATATCAGATAAAAAAAATTTTTATAAAGCCTATATAGAAACTTTTATTGCATTTATAAAATTTAAGTTTAGATTAGAAATAATTTTTTTGTTTTTTTTTTCATTTCGTTGCTTAGAATAATAATAATCGTATACTTCACCGATGATTTATCTGCAATACAAACTATTATGAATGCTATTGCAAGAGGTAATAAATGAATTTTTATTTTCATGTACATTTCATACATTAAATTTATAAAAATAAAAATAAATGTTTTAAAATTATTTTTGTTAATTATTTATTAAATTTTGTTTAAATATATACATATTTTTTTTTAATAATAACTTTGTGTAAAGAAAATTTTTTACATCGTTTAAAAATCAAATAGCTTGAATTTATTATAAAATATGTAATTAAAGAAATATAAATTTATAATTTAAACATATTTAAACTTAGATAAAAATAAAATTGATGAAATAGTAATAATTTAAAATTATTTATGTATAGGTAAGATTTAAATATTAATTTTAAAATAAAAACAATATTAATTAATAATTATTATTTAATAATTTACATTTTTTAACAAATCTAACATATTTTGAAATGTAAAAATTTAAAAAAAATAAATATTTTTTCTAAATTATTTACATAAAAGTTTAAAAATAACAGTAATAAAAAACAATAAAAAATTTCTTGTGAAATTTGTTTTAAAAAACAGTTTTTTATCTAAATGCATTAAAATTATAATCATTTTGTCTACTTTATATAAAATATTTATACAATTTCTTCGTTTAAGTAAATTTTATCGGTTTAATATAATATTAAACGAAATATATTAACAATGTAGGCTATTAATGAAGCATTTTTTTTTTCATTTTTATTTTACTTATATTTGTAATAGTTTGGTTTTTATATGTTGAAATAAAAGTATTTTTATATTAGTACTTAATAAATTAAATTTACTTAATACGAACAAAATTTAATTTATGTATGCTAATAAAATTTACACAATTTGAATAGTATTTCGAGTTTTTAGTAGACTATTGCTTATAAATTAAAAAATAAACCATATATTTTTATAATAATGAAATAGAACTTTTAAATATATGAATTATTCTTTTTTAAATTTTTTATTTTATTATTTGGAAAAATTAAGATATGTTTAAAAACATTTTTATACAATACTGGCCAAAATTTCATTATAATTTAATATGATTATGTAATGTGTGCGTGTGTTTGTATACGTACTTTGAAACAAAAACGAGTGTACCCTGTATGGTTATGTTGGTTACATTGTTGCAGTTGACTACGCACCGCTATGTGCCTCCGTTTCCCCGTAACAAACGTTTCTCGAGGATTAACCAGGTAAATATAAATTTATTAATTTAAGTAACAAGCTGTAAACTAAAAATCATTGGTTATTGAAATATTAGATTACGAATTTGTCGATTCATTAATTTATTGTATTAGAAAATAAAATTATTAAGCGGCTGTAATCGCTACAGTTACAAAAGTCACGTGGCGTCTTCCCGTTAACTAATCCATGAATGTAGGCATAATTCGTGGCTCTAAATTTAAAAATATCTCTTATTCATTATACCGTTTTTTATTTTATTTCAATTATTGAACCATGTTCTCATATTAAATAAATTATTGCAAAAAAAAAATGTTTGATAAAAATAATTCAATACAATAATATAGTAAAAAAGTTTAAATATATATTGTAATCTATTTTAAACACGCAATCATCAATTATTGTATAATTTTTTAATGGAAGTACAAGTTCTGGATTAGACAATATTAGATAATATTTAACACTACCTATTGCACTTTAATTACATATATTGAATTTTATTTCTATAATCGATAATATTAAAGTTGTTTTATACGTGATTTATGTAATTGTATCAAAATATATTTATATTGTTTTTTGTATATCAGTAAATTAATGCTAAAAACTGTTTATACACAATATTAAGTTAAGAAATATATATCAAATAGATTATGCATGAACAAGTGATATTATAATAATAATGCTATTTAATAATATTTGTTAGAGTTGAATTTATTACTTATATAAATCAAAGTTTAAAATTTATAATTTTTAAAATATGTTTTTATTGTAATATAAACTTAAATATTAGTTATTTAAAATTATTGTTTTTTATTAATTTCAATTATTTATTAAATATTTTTAATTTCTGAAGGAATGCCATATATTATAAAATAAATAATAAATTTATTGTGTAAAAAATGAATTATATAATAAATAAATATTATTTAATTTAGATTATACAGCAGTATATAAATAAAAATAAAAAATTTTAATTATTTGATTATAAAGTTTATACTACATTATATAAATATTATTTAATTTATTAGTTAGATATAATTGAATTTTATTTCAAATTCAAGTTTCAAGTTCATTCAAGTTAAAAAAAATTATAAATGATATAACGTTTTTATTAAAAACGTTAAATTTGTTTATTATTTATCTTCAAAAATATTTGAAAAAAAACTTAATTATAATTCTTTAAAAAATTTAAAAATGATAAACAAAGGTACATAAATTGTTTATAAGTTATTAGTTTCATGCCACATTTATTAAGGTCTATGCAGAAGTATGAATAAATACTAATTTTATAAAATATTAAAAAAAAAAAAAATAAAAAAAATATAGCACAGAATAATTAAATCACAAAATTTAAAATAAAAAATATATGAAATATTTATGATACATGATTAAATTAAAATGTTAAAATAATTTAATTTAAAATAAGCTTAACAATATAAAATTCTTCACTTATATGCAGCATGTCAAAGCCAATAGTTTTCGTAACGGGAAATGCAAAGAAACTGGAAGAATTTATTGCCATACTTGGTAAGGGATTTCCTCGAGAAATTACAAGCAAAAAAATTGATCTACCAGAGTACCAGGGTGAGATTGATGAAATTTGTATAAAAAAGTGCGAAACAGCAGCAAAAATCGTCCAAGGTCCAGTGATAATTGAAGACACATGTTTATGTTTCGATGCATTGAAAGGCTTACCTGGACCATATATTAAGTGGTTTCTTGATAAACTGGGTCCTGAGGGTTTATATACGATGCTAGCCGGATTTGAAAATAAAAAGGCCCAAGCTGTATGTACATTTGCCTACTGTGAGGGCAAAGCGGATGATCCAGTTTTATTATTTGAAGGTTGCATACAAAATTTGTATATATGTTTACAGTTATATTTTTTTGTGGAATATAAATTATAATACTGATAATAATATATTACAATAAATATTTTAAATTTTTAATCATATCATGAACAATACTTTTTAAAAACATAATATACATTTTGATTTATAAATTTAAAACTTTTATTATAAATACATAATATTATTTAAAGTAGTTCATGTTAATATTTACAAAATTATAAAATTTAAAATTTTTTTTGTAAACATTATTGTCATTTTAGTTTATTGTCAGATATAAACTTAAACATAATTTAATTTAATAATACACTATTATAAATGATTAATAAATATTAAATTTCTTTCAAAGAAATAACATATTGAAAGTCCTTTTTCAATTTTAAAATAAAAATATAAGCAATAGATTCATGTAATTATTAATTTTTATAAAATAACAAAAAATGTGAATATTACTGGTAGCTCTTTGTTTTTTTATATAATGTGGATCATAGTTTGAAAAATATTTTCATTTCTTAGAGTATAAACATTAATATTGTTTGAATGATTTCAAAACAACTGAATAAAAATATTTTAAATAAATGATCAATGTTTATTTAAAATTATTTATATAAATTTATATAAAATTGATATTGTTTTATTGAAAAAAATTTCAAATTACTAATGATAAAATATTTGCTATAATTTTTTTTCTAATATATATCTGAAATTATTTTAAAATAATATGTAACTATAGAAATTTACAACTACAGAAAGTTCTTGATTGAAAAAATTAAAAATTTTAGTAAATAATTATAAGCTAATAAATTAAGAAACAATAAGAAACAATTAATCAATAAGAATTATAAAATTTATATTTTTTAAAAAAAAATATAAAAATATAATTAGAAAATAATATTCTTCAATCTAAATGCTATAATTTTTCTTTGTATATTATAAAGTTTTTTCATATTTCTTATTTATTTCTATAATGTCAATTCTATAATGTAATTAAAATTAAATTTTGTTTATTAATTAAATAATTTAGAAAAAGGGGAAATCTTCAGATAATTATTTACATACATTAAGTAAATAATTTTATGCGATAAATTTTATTTCTAATTAAAATTTATTTATAGTATATTTAAGAAGAAATAATACTAGAAATGATATATTTATTGCATAACTAAATTATGAAAACTATAAAATTATGAAACAGGACGAACGAACGGCACTATTGTTCAACCAAGGGGCACGATAAAATTTGGTTGGGATCCCTGCTTTCAACCTGAAGGCAAAGATGTTACTTTTGCCGAACTATCGAAAGAAATAAAAAATGAAATTTCGCATAGAAGTAAAGCTTTATCGAAGCTTAAAGAATATTTATTAAAGGAAGAAGTAAATCCTATATTAGACCTTTGATTAAAAATATTTTATTAGTTTTATCTGCATGAATAGAAAAATGGAAAAAACATTTTTTTTTAAAGTGGATGTTTTATAAATTAAAAATTTTTTAAACAATTGTGACAGTCTGTGTTGACATAGTTTTTAATATGCCAATATGTAAATTGATGTAATACGAATGTTTTATCAGTGGAAAAGTGATTCACTTACAAGAGCTATTTTTTACAATATTTAAAATGGCAATTTATAAAAATTTTGTTTATTCCAAAAAACCATTTATTTAAAAAATTGTGTACATTTTTATTTTAAAAATGTAATATATAAAGTAAATAAAGATTTCTTTATCAAAAAATTGTGAATTAAAATGATTATAATTTTTATTCAGTTACAAAATATTATTAAATCATTTTAAATAATAATTTTACTTTGATAATTTAGAATGAAATCTTTGTAAAAAATATAAAGCATTACATTTTAACCTTAAGGAACTATTATGTTCAAATATTGGAATAAACTTAACAAATTACTTAACATTAAAATAAAAATTTGCATAGTTTATTACTCTTTAATATGCATTTTTAGAGTATAAGTAAATTAAAGATTTACCTTATTTTAATTATATTATTGATTTAAAAAATTGAATTAATTATATGATAGATGTTGCGTTAATAAATTTTAGTAGAAGTAGGATATAAGGAATATATCAAACATAATGTTAGATATAATATTCAATAGGAGTTTAAGAAATAATAATGCATTTGTACAAGGTTATTGATATCTATGAAATCTTTGTTTTTCACCAATGCTTTCTCTACACTAATTTATAAGTATTTATTGGCTATGATACTGTTTTTTTTTATTTTATTTTGATTGACCATCTACAAAGATAAAATTGTGGAAATTGTTTTTATGCTAATTTATAGAAATATTATAGCAATTATATTTATAATTATCTAAATATATTTTAAGCAATTTTGATTCATATATAATGCGAATAAGTTAATTAATTTTCTTTCATATATTTTTTAAAATTCTTAAAATACAGAGCTTATTAAACATTTATTTAATTTTGTCATTAGTAAGTCAGTTATTAACTATATAAATTATTTTTTAATATAACTTTTGTTATTTGGCTTAATTTTCTTTAAATTGTTATATTGTCAAATAAATAATCTAACAATTTTACTAATTTTATTTCAAATTTTTAATGTCTTAATTATTAAATTAATATATAATAAAAAAAAAAAAAAATTAAAATACAATAGTATAATTGAATGTATAATTTTTTTTCCGTGTTAAAAATTTATATTCGTAAAAACATTTGATATTTTAACATATTATTAATTATCTAATAAATTGCTAATGTATATATTAATTTCATATTCATAGATTAATATTTATAGATTATTGCAGATGGTTGCAATGAAGTGAAAAACTGTTGTCGTGATTAGATATGCAATATTTTTCATGTTATACGCATAAAATTTATCAAAATTTGTGAAACTATAAATAAAATATTAAAAGCATGTATTATGATTTTATTGTCCCTATCCGGTTACTGATCCAGTTATAATGAAAAACTCCTTATAAAATGAAACAAAAAAAAACAAATATTTATTTTATAATTTAATAAATAATTATTTAATTATGTACATTAGTAATGTTTGCATCAAAATAAAAATAATTTTTTTTGTCATTTAATGATATTTCGATTTTTATTAATGGAAAAAAATTTGACATTAATATTAATAAATTATTAGATTAATTGAAAAACAATGCTTTAATACGTTATTATATCATTTGTTATTTTTTATAAACAATACTCCATTAAACAAACTATATGTTTAATAATTTTTTTGTTAAATTTAGCGAATATTAAAATATTTTTAAAGAATTTGAACGTTTTCCTTGAACTTGACTGAATTTGTGAATAATATTTTTAATCATCAACTATTTTATAAAATTAAGAGCAGAATGAAAATTATTGAATTTACTTATTAAATTTTTTTTAATAAATTTTAGCTAAATTTCATATATTTTGTATTACTCAATAATTTTTTTATAAGAACATATATCAAGAAACGCATAAAACTATTATTTGGTTCTTTTTGGTACTATTAAATGAGGCTCATATTTCTATTTTAAGTCTAAAATCAAAGACGTCACTTACTTAAGTATAAAAAAACAAAAAAATGATAGTATTCCAAATAAATGCAATTGATATTTTCCTGGTTTAAAGGTAATATCTGGGTTTTCCTTTGTATTATTTAAAATAACGATATATTACTACTGATTCAATAATCAATATATTTCCTACATATTCACTAAAACTAATAATGCTATTTATTTTGTAAGTTTATTCAATATTATTATTTTAAAATCGCTTTCATAATAGTACATGAAAAATATATAATTACATATTGAAATTAAAAATGAAATATTATAACTTATAATTAATTAAATCAATAAAAAACTTGTAATATTAAAAAGTTGAATATTGTCTATTTTTTAAACATATAAGATTTTAAAAAAACTTTTTTTTGATTTACATTTGATTTACACGATTAAAAAATATTTTTAAGTAGCTACTTTATCGACAGCTTAATTTTATTTAGTAGAACGCTTAATTTTAAACTGCACATTATTATTTCATTTAAATTTTTTTCTAAATTGAAAATTTTATTTGAAACCTTCCAGCCTAATTTATAATTTTAAGTCTTTATTCATTTTTCTCAATTAAAGTGAATTAAACTTTTTTAAATTATAACTTATTAAATTATTATTTTAATTTTTAATAAAATATTTATAGTTTTTTTATTTTATTAATAATTATTTTTTAAATTATTTATGACAAATATATTTCCAGAATCTTTAATGATTACCAACAAAGATTAAATTCTTTCAATCGATATTGCATTGTGTTTTGTACTACAATCATCTATATATCGCGTTTATAAAAATTTTAATTTTAATAATTTGAATTTCTTAGCAATAATAATTTTTATTTATTAAATAAAATTTTTTTAGGAATGCTATTTCTACCCTAATTTAAAAAAAAAATAAATATCTGTAAATATTGTTTTTGCATTAGAAGAAAAGATAAATTAATTAATTAAATAATTAAATAAATGAAGTGAATGAGATATTGTAACGCTTATCTCAATTTTGTTCTGTGTGAAGTCGAGGATAGTATATTGGCCTTACAAAATTTGTTGATAAACGTCCTTCATAAATAATTTAATTGTGTGCAACATACAAACGTACATCTATTATTTATTTGAGAATATTTCTTTTATGATAGTATTCTTGTCTTTGATCTCAATAATTAAATCCTATATAACTTGTACTTTCGTTATTATTTCATTATATAATTTTTCAATTTTACAAACTAAATTTTTTATTCAAAATTTTTTTATATTTATTGTCATACACATAAATTACTTCATGCTTTAACTATTTAACTAATCTCTATTTTGTATTAGCACATTATATGCTACATTGATTATTCAAATTCAAAATTCAATAATAATTTACACATTATTTTAAAATTTTTCATAATTTTAATCCAATTTTTATTATTACTTATTTGATGAATTTTTTCCATTTCTTTCGAATCACTTGTTTTATACAATTTTACGCCTTATTGTTTTGTAATTTTATTATTAATGATATCTTTTCTTTGAGACAGAACTTGATTTTCTTTATATTTTTTTGCATTAATATTTCTTCACTCAGTATTCTTTTTTTTTCTTGTTTATCTATTGTCTAAATAAATAAATTAAATATTAAACAAATGTAATTAACATGGCAAAATATGTAGCCTTACTTTTTCCCAATATTATAACAATATTCTTAATCTCATAAAAAAAATGAATAAAATGATAAAATCTCAAATAAAAATAGAAATAAAAAAAAAAGAAAATCTAAATATGAAAACATTATCATATAAAATAATAATGAACTATTTAAATTATTATATCTTATATTGAGATACTTTTTTTTCTGTTCTTATAAAAAAATTATTCGATTTTTTAAGTACGTTATAAATTTAGTCAATTTTCTCAAAATAAATCATATCACTTATTTATTAATTATTAAACAAACAAATTATTCGGTAATATATATATATATATATTTATGAAAATCTTTACATTTGTAAAAAATAAATCTTAAATTATAAAAAGGTCAAATTTTCTCGAAAGCATGAGAAATAAAAAAAAAATCCTTGTAAGGGCTTAACAGCACGGGTGTCTTCATAAACGTCCTTGTGAGCGAAAATACTTTATTGTCATTTATTCATTTATGATTTAAAGGTATGAAATTATCGAATATTAATATAACATTTAATATAATAATAATATAACATATTAATATAATAATATAACATTTTTATAATATTTTATACATATTCATCTCAATTTTAATTTGGTTTAAAATTACTATTTCTTGACTAAAATTTAATTTATTTTCTTAGTTAAAATATTTAAAATTATATCAAACCTTTTACCTTTTCGCTTTAAAATGCTTTATTTTGTATTATTTATATTTTCTATTATTATTTGAATACAAATTATCTGCTATAATAATATTCATATTGAATTACGAACAAAATGTAAATGTTTAAAAAACATTTATTTATAAATTATTATCTAATTGCATTTAACTGTTTGTAAGTAATTTTAATTATATTTGAATGTTTTAATTGTGATGATCTCCGTATCTAAGTCCCGATTAATATTATATAATAAATTAATGAAAAAGTACACCTACGAAGGAAAAAATCGTAGATATTGCTTTTTTGACTCATATTTAATTTTTAAAATCATTTTTTAACGAATTTACACATTGCCAAATGTAATTTAAAATGTTATTTATAATGCGTATCAGTCTGGGTTTACTTGTTTTTTTTTTACATTAATCTTTGTATTTTATCAGGAAAATTATACAAACTTTTTTACAGTAACAATATTATTTACTTTTTTTTACCTTAACATTTTGAGGAATCTTCAACTATTAATTAGATGGTGAGTTGAAGTGCTCATACATTTACGAATATACGATTACTCTATATAAAAGCAATTTTCTATCTTTTTCCATAAAGTTAATAACAAATTTGATTTTTTACTCGAGGTGTGCAGTTATTATTAGAGGTAAATGATACATTTCATAATATTATAAAAATCATAATTGTGGTATAAGTTTCAAATTTTAAATACATTTATTAAAATGTCTGAGATAAAAAAAAAAATTAAGGTCATATTATGTGTTTATATCACAACTGTAATAAATTTATAAATTTACATTTATACGTTTTTGCAAAAGCATCAAATTATTTTGATATTGTATGATAACATTGTGTATGTGCAAGTAATAGTTTTATCAGGCTGGAAATTCATTTTCTCAGATTTAACATCAGTATAAATATATAGAGTGCAGTAGATACAAAAGTATTTCATGTGCTAAAAATAAATGTTAAAATTGTTTAAAATTTGCTGGGTGGTTATCTGTTATATATCTCTGTGTGAAAGTCCGCGATATTGGGTGAAGAAAGAAATAAACTAGAGAGACATAGAGAAAGAGAGAGACTTACAAGTGTTATTTTATGTTTTCTTGATCTGAAAGAATCTCGCACGTTATGTATACACTGGATTGGATTCCTTGATATTTTGGAGATGCTCGACAACGGGTGTTTGATTTGACGGTCACCTTTCGATCATGCAAGCTTCTACTTCATAAAACAGCTTAACCAAGCACTTTTTGGAGATGAGGATCCCTTACAACTGTTAACTCTTTAGCGAGAATTAAAAATAAAAATAGGGATCCTCTGTTATTTTCCTTTGCATTTTCGCGATTACTTTGTCGGTCTTTCGCTTTCGGAAGTTCAAAACTTTCTCCTTTTGTTTTTGAATACTACAGATTTTGTGCTACGTAGGCCCTCTAGTGTCGCGTGGCGTTTTTCCGCATCAATCTCAATCTCAATCTCAATCTTAATCTTAATCTCAATCTCTCTCTCTCTCTCTCTCTCTCTCTCTCTCTCTCTCTCTCTCTCTCTCTCTCTCTCTCTCTCTCTCTCTCTCTCTCTCTCTTTATTTCTATTCTTCTCTTCCACACCTTGTTCACTGATATTTCAAATTAAAATCTCTTAATCAGATAAGTCGATAAATTAAAATAATAAGAGCTAATAAATATTTGATAAAAGTTAAAATTATAGTAAAGCATGTAAATGATTTTTTTTTTAAATAGTACTATTATTAAAAAATATAAATAAAATAACATATACTTACATATATGAACATGCATAATAATCATAATAGTCATAATGATGACGATAATGGTACATAAATTCCATAAAAATAACAGTTTGTTAGTTAATACACTTAATGCTTACAGAGCTTGAATCAAATTATGTAAAATTATCTAAAAATTCAAATAGGTACATTTACATACCTAAGTTGCAAAAGCAAAGTGAAGATAAAATTGTTTAATTTAAAGTCACACTTTGATATTAAAAACATCGGTTCAAATGTTCAAATTTTTCCACTTTATTAACAATATCTACACGCGTATTCTCTCTTTCTCTCTTTCTCTCTCTCTCTGTTTCTCTGTTTGTTTCTCTGTCAATAAATATAATGAAAAATTACTACAAGTATAATATGATAAAATCATTAATTAATCGAAATAGTTTAGGCCCATTAATCTGCGTAAGAATAATAATTATTGGAATTAAAATTGAGCTCCAAAAGTTGCAATATGAATAAAAAACATTGTATTAAATAAATATACATAAATGTAAGAAACTTAAGATAAACATAATATGTTAAAAAATATAAAATATAAAGAAAAACTAAAAAGCAGTCATAATTAAATAAATATATTTAGATTAAAAAATAAATTGATAGTTTATTATTTTTTTTTAATTTTTAATGTGTAATAGAAAATTAAACATTTTTTAATATTAATATATTATGAAAATATAAATATTCAATCATCTTATATTATAATAAGCATTATATACATGTATAACATACCACTTATTTTTTATTAATCGATCAGATAATTGTTAAATAATATAGTATAAATATTTTGCTGCATTTGTAACATCCTTTGGATTAAAAATTTAATTTATATATTATATCTACTGCTCCATGTTACATTATATTTTTATTATAATTAGTGTTAAGTGAAAAATTTATGCCTCTTAATTCCAGGTTCAATTTGATTATAAAATCAATGATAGAATTAATTATTCTAAAAAAAAAATTGGTAAAAACTTAATTCGCTTATATAAATTTAAATAGCAATGCATATTTTGAAAATAATTACAATGTTGCGTATAAGGAATATATAATATTTTCTAATAATATTGCTATCTTAATTTTTTATAAATAATAAAATAAAGTATTTATTAATTTATTTTTTATATAATGACAACGCATATTGACATTTTTATTATAATGTACACACTTGAACGTGCATTTATATGATTATGTATTGTTTTTTGTCATATTGAGTTATGTTTTCTTTAATTTTTTATTTTTTATTTCATGTAAAAATAGCCAAGTAAGGACATTGGAATGCAATAGCGATAACATAAAGAGAAAATTTTTTTAATACCATGAGTGAGAAGTTATATAGGGTTAAACGTTATTCTGTAATAGTGAATATCGAACACTATACATGTATTTTGTAGCTATGAATGATGAACTGTTTATGATCGATCAATGATTAAATAATTCAATACTTTTGAACGTCAATTAATGCATGATTCTTAACATTGCAATGTTACCAGGATTATAGTTCATATACATTATATTTATTCTAACAGTTAAACTTTTAATATATGCAGCTGCTGTATTGGACTCATGGTACAACTTGCATAACTTATTTCCTGCCTTAATCAACTACAAATATAATTACGTTGCTATCCGAAATTAGTACAACAGTTTGCACTTGCATTTATTATTATTGTAATAAATTGAATATTGTGAATGTAATAGGTGTTGAACATTGAACCAAGTAACAGATAATATGTAGAACTCGACATTTAGACTAAGTAATAGAGTATTTTTTAGGTCATGAAAAAAGCAGCTAGTGATACATACTAAAATTTGTGAAAAAATCAGCAGATTCTTATTTTTTAAAATGCCACTTATGATATTCAGGATTTTTTTTATTAACAATTTTAACGAAAAAATATATTTTATTTTACTTTTTTTGTTATAAATGAAAAGTCATAAATTTAACACTATAGTATCATCAGTTGATTTAATGCTAATAAAATTGTGAATAAAATTCATTTTTTCATAAACCGATTGGAAAATTAGAAACTGGGAAAATAACGAAAAAAAAAAAGTTTGAAATTAATTAAAAAATTTATAACTTTTTTTTTAATATTTAGAACTCTGGTTTTCGAAAAATTGTGATTAAAATGCATTTTATATGTACAAAATTTTAACTTGATCAGACTATTTGTTTTCGAGTAATACTAATGTTTATTAAATTATGTCAAAATGTACGAAGTTATTTCCAACTCAATTTACCATACGATTTTATTTATTTTTTTTTTTTTTTCAACAATTTTGAAAAATATAATTGTAGCACAACAAATCGTGTATCGTAAATATTGTAAAAATCGTTTAGATTATGTAAAAAATGTAAATAAATATGGCCAAAAACGACTGAGCACCCGAGGAGTGGGGAGAGTAAGAACCGGGGAATCGTAATATATAGCATTACAAATGAAATCTGCGTTAACTAACCTCTCATTTATTCTTTTTCTCACTCCTTATCAAATTATACAATTATATTTACATTTATTTTTTAGGTTAATTAGAGGTTGTAAAAATATTATTTAAAGAAATTATTTAAAAATAATAATAAAAAAAAAACAAGATTACGGAATAAGAATTAAAATGCAAAAATGAAAATTTGTTCTTCATTAATCTGATCTGAAAATTTTACACTTGTTTGGAAGTGAAAATTTTTTTGAATAATAATTATAAACCGAGAAAAAAACTCTCTTATTCTTTCATCTTCGTTATTAGGAACCTCTTCAAAAGTTCTTTGTAAAAGGATTACAATTTCAAATATTAAAAATTGCTTTATTAATAATATAATCAATAATTATTATTATTTACGCATTGATATAAAAAATTCCCTTGATATTGAATAAAAAATTAATTTTCATTTTAATCTGTAATTTTAATATCGTCGATTGCCAAAGTTTGAATGTCATAAGCTGGTATTTAGCTTTGTATAATTTTATTTATAACATACCTCGATTGATTAAGTTCTGCCTATTTTATTTTCATATGGATAAATCGTACGATTAATCGAGCATTTTATGTTTTATCAAATCAATTAATTGTATATATATTTGTGTATCCCATATGGTTACACTAAATTGGGCCTGGCTCACCTATAATCCCACCACACTCACATTTACTTTGGAATTCGCTGAGATCGTTCGATAATTAAATATAATATTTAATCAATAGTTTTTATAAGTTTTTTTTGATTCAATACAAAAAACGGAGTAAATTTATTTTATAACGTTAATTTAATGTACTTTTTTATATATAAAAAAAGAATAACTGATTTAATTTATTTTGCATTTTTTGTGCTAAATTTGTGTGAATCATTATATTATTTTAATTTATAATTAAAAGTTTTATGTAAGACAATATACAGAAAATAAATAAATTTATTTGTTGGACCAGTATAAAAAATACGTCGGTGATTCCATCACTAGTGCAAATAATTGTTTTGTTGACTCTTCTAATAATAATTTAAAATCTACAATTGTCATTTATTTTGTGTACACATATATTCTGTTATTACTTCTAGAGTAAAGATATTTAAATTTTCTTTTATTTACCGTAATTATCACATATTAAACATAAGTAACTGTACCAAAATTTACGTAAATTGTATATATATCACAAAGTTTTCAAAAGATTTTTAATATATGATAGCATATTTTAAATTCATTTTAATAAATATTATATATTTTATAGCATAAAATTTTGTGAAAAGATGTAGGAAATATAAAACAATGACATTGATAACCTTTTATATTTGATAGTATTAAAATAATTTAAAGAATGAAATTGTGAAATTTTAATTAATAATCACAATTAATATTGAGATATCCATTTAAAATTACGTATTGAAATTTAATTATAAATATTATTTTTTAATACTTTATTGTACAAATAAATATATGTATAAATCAACAGTTAAATTTCTTTTCAATGCAATAATTATCGATATTTTATTTAATATTTAATATTTTGAGTATTTGTGTTTTTTAAGAATTTATAAAAAAAGATTTTATGACAATGTGTTTTAAATATTTTAACTTAGCATGAAACTATAATTTCTATAAAATTAATAATTTAGTGCATTTCAAATTATCTTTCTTGTTTACTACTTATACTATCTATGCAAAATTATTTATATAGTTTAATCTATGTTTACATGTCAAGCAGTGAATATAATTATGAGGTTAAATAATACTATTCACAAAACAAAAAATTACAATTAAATTTGCCGAGTTCTGATATTGGTTTTAAAAATTGTAATTTTTTCCCCATAACAATTATTAAAGTTTAATAAAAATAAATTAATTCCCAAACAATACATTAAAGTATAGTAAAAATTATTCTTTATTAATGAATTTAGTAATAAAAAACTTGATTTGTTAAAATTTGTATGTAGTACACAAAATTATGAAACATATTGGTTGAGTTTACTAACATTATTTTAAACAAAAATATTTTTTAACGTATTATTGATATTTTAAAATTTTTAGAGTTTATATTAGATTTAAATATGTAAAAATTATAAAAAAAATAGTAAAATAATAATTATATGAAAACAGCACTTCAAGGAAATTAGTTTTATTTAAAATTTAGTTTAAATATATATACTTGTATGAATGTTAAGAAATATTACAAATATTCAATGAATATAAATATTTTTTTTAATTTAAAATATTTTATTTAATAAAATGTAATAATATGCTATATGTGTGCGCGCGCGAGCGTGTGTGTGCATGTGCGTGCCGTGTACCACAAAAAATTATATAGCTGATGTAGTCGCTAGGTTAACGATTATACGTAAACTAACTGGAAGAAAAAAAATAAAGTCTAACGATAAAATCTTAACAAAAAATAATCTATAAAATGTTATAATCAACTTTTACGTGTATTCGTGTTAATGTATATTTTGATATATAAGATATTTTTAATTAGAAATTTAATTAATATAAAAATAATATATTGAAATTACATTATGCATATACTTGAGGAATGATTAAATTAATGAAAAACGTTCATAAAATTTTGTTAACAGAATGAAATTTAAGAATTAAAATTTTTTCACGTAAATGATAATAATGTTAATAATATATTTCATAAATTTTTGTGCAATTTTTCATCATATATTATACTGATATTTTAATAATTGGATTTTATTTCATACACAACAATACGTATTATTTTTATAATGACTGTGGTATTCCTTTAATAACACAAAACTAAAAAAAATTAAAGTCTAATATATAAATAAAAATAGAAAATAAACATAAAATTATCATGAATTTGTAAATTACTTTTAATATATCTTTATTTGAAAAATTTATTAAAAATTCAGTGAATAAAAATTTAAAAATAAAGAAATTTATGTTTTTTATATATTTAATAAAATAATTATAGGTCTAGTTAAAAATTAATTTTTTATGCAACAGTTAATGCTAATTTAAGATTTAGTATATTTCTGACCAACTTTGAAAAACAAATTCATGTTATTAAGTTTTATAAATACTATAATTAATAATATTTGTGATTCTAAGCAATAATAATAAAATTATATGTAATAATTATTAATCTTATTCTACTAAGTTAAAGTTATTTTACAATTATAAAAAAGCAAAAATTTTTTATATTTTATAATTCTTCTTTTTTTAAATTATAATGAGAACCTACAAATTTAATATTATTTTATGGAAATCATTCATAGTGAAATTGACATTTGGATATAAAAATTTGGAATAATTTACATGATTTATTAATTAAAATTCTAGCTTAAAAATTGAAATAAAATTTTTCTACATATTTTTTGGTATATTTAAAAATTCTAGTAAAAGTACTATTTAATATATCTTTGTATAAATTTTTATAATTATTAAAAATAAGAATAGAATCGATCTAAATTGATGTTTCTTCATAATATTGAATTATAAAATTATATGCTTTATTAATTTTAAATTTATCATTATCTTGAAAATAACTATAATTATAAGGATTGACTTAATAAAAATGTAAATTTATCAAATTAATTGTTTAAAATATATATTCAATGATCAATATATTTATTAATGTGTTTTCATATAAACACTAAAAAGAAATTTTTTTTTATCATTTTAAAATGTTTTAATTGTATATTTTTAATTGAATTTTTATTTTGTAAGTAATAAATAATTATATGACTATTTTTTTAAATAATATGAATTTCTATCGTAAATTTACAGCTAATAAGCTCCTTATTAAAAATATTAACTTTAAAAATTTTATAAAATTGAATACAATTATTGTATTAAATAATGACTATTTTACTATTATTGTTCCAATATATCTGATATTTTTCCACCAATTAGTGTTAAAAATTAATATTATTAAGCTAAAAGAATTTTTAAAAAAACATATTGCATAACTTTGCACGATATCAAAAATTCATTAACCCGAACATGAATATTAGATAAAAAAAAAGCTTAATGGTCGACAAATGACGAGTTTTACAAAGCTAAATGTTTTAAAATATTTTCTAAAATACTATTTAAACAAATGGTTACCTATTGTTTAATACACATCATTTATACACGTATTTCTTTCAGTAAAAGTACCTAAAAATGTGATACAAAAGATTTATTAATATAAGAGTTAAATCTGTAAAAAATTTAAGAGATCTACACATTGTTAAAGAAGAAGAGAAGAAGATCGTATAACCAAAAGGTTTTTATCATTTTGAATGAAGATTAAAGTCATTTAAAATACCAAGTAGGGTTATCGCATCCCCTGTTCGTTGCCGAGAACTTTATAATAAACGTCCAACAGAGTTTTAGGTTTTATATAAAAAGGAGAGAGTAAAGTCGGGACGTTAGTAGTATTTATTACTATTTGGATACCATTGGCAAATACGTATTTAGCAGTGTTTTTCAATAAATGTTCATTGGAATATTTGTGTACGCCTGCAATCTGTTTAGATACATTAGATTAATATTTATATAAATACTGTTTACATACGAGTATGCAAACTTAATCCAATTATACATATGCATAGAGTATTTATTCAATGGTACGTAATTACGGATTTATTTATGATAACATATATTTAATAGTTTTAAAAATTATTTTTTATAACGGTTTAAAATTTTGATGCAAGTAATAAGAAATAACATGTTTGAATATACTTTTAAATATTATAAGTTTTAAATGCAGTATCACTTGTCCATAATCAAAAATATTTTAATAAACTTGAAAAATAGATCAGAGTGTTATGTAAAATTGTGTACGTAAGTATTATCTAATTTAATTAAGTGTACCAAAAAGAGTTCTCAAGAAGCACCTTCAGAATTGATGTATATTTAATAAGCTTAATCTAAAAATATTAACAAAATTTTATTGTTATCAATTATTTTAATAATTAATTGTCTTTGTAATATTTTTTTAATATTAATAAGATATGATAAAGATTAGATATATTTGAATACAAGATAAATTCTATATTGTCATATATCAATAAATATATCAATTTTAGGTATAATTCTAATGAAAAAAAAAATATGTTCATTCATATTTAATCATATATAGTTTCATTTCTAAATTTATAAAAATTTTAAGTCATTAAAATAAAAAAAAATATTTTATATAATATAATCATCATTCAGAAGTTTCAGACATTAGCTTGTATTTTTAAATTATTTTAGACAAAATTCATCTTACGAAATTCATTATTTTTTACAAATTCACAATAATGATATAATATTAGAAACAATAACACTATTATTATATAATAATACAAAATAAATATTTTAAATTAAAAATTCATACTTTTTATTTAAAAATTGAATGCATAAAAAATTTAAAAATAGATAATACTAGATTTGAATTAATTCTATTTTGAATTTAAAATTTGGTTTAAAGAATTTAAAATGTTCCATCAATATCTGGTTTCAATTAATTGTTATCTATAAAGTTTTGTATTAGTGTCTTTAATGTTTATTTTATTGTATTATTTTATTTATTTTTTTTTATTCATTTGTCACTTTTAAATTTATTACAATAAATATACATAAATTTGATTTTAGAAACAAATATAAATATATATCAATATAAATAAAGTGGAGAAACTTATTTTGATTTTACTGATTATCTAATTCAATTAAACTTTTTAGTAATATTAATTATAGATCCTATTTCAAAATTTATGAAGAAAAAAATATTTACATACATCCTATATTATAATTATGTAAAGAATTATATAATAATTATATAAGACAGATAATTATATAAAGAAATTTTTAATTATATGAAGGTATGATTGTTTAATAATTATTTATGATATTATGATTTAATAATTATTGTTCTGAATAAAATACTCTATAATTTAGTAATTTGATAAAACTAATTGCATAATTATATTTTTTAAATTGGTTTTATGTGTATAACTAAATTATTACTACAAATGCATGCTCGTGCGTAAACTTAATAAAAAATATTTAATATATTTTTTTGACAAGTATAATTCTTTAATATTATATTTGCACTTTCAGCTCGAAAGGATGAAAAAATAAAATAAAAATTCTGTTTCATTACAGAAATAAAAAGTTAATTGTTACTGACAATTAAGATCGAATTTATACTATTTGAATTATATGAAAATATAAATTCAACTGCTTTTAAAATAAATGAGGTAGGTAACGACGGACGGGAACACATAAATTATAAATTAAATGTTCTCTTTGGTTGTTACCACCAGAAAAACTATCCATGGAAAATAAGATGTTAATAATAATAGTCACAAAAATAAAAATTGAAGAAAGAAATGGTATTACATATGAAATGTATTTCAACCGAAAAGTTATAGCAGATACATAAATTCATCATTACTTATAAGAACAGCATAGGCATTAGAATTGAATTAGAGGTAAAATAAAATATTTAATTTGAAAATTTTATAAAACTAATTTAAATCAATCAATAAAATGTTCAAAATGAGATAAACTTAATAAAAAAAAAAATTCAAAGTGAAAATTAAATTAATGTTTTTTAAATATAATTAAATTTTAATATTATAAATTAAATATATAATTAATTGCAACATTATAATTTTATGATACCTAAGAATACTTTAGTTATTGTTACAATAATTAATACAAGTCTTTATTTTTCTCCATATTTTTTAGCATATACGAGTTATTTATTAAAATATTATTGAATTTATTGGAGTTTTAGTTTTGTAAATTTTTTCCATTCACTTTATATTTATAATTAATATTTCTATCAATGTCTGTGTCTATCATTAATAATACAAAAACATACTGATAAACCTTCAATAATTCTTAAAAACTTATTCTTAATTTTTTTCCAAAGGCACAATCTATGAATAAATAAATAAGACATCTGAATAATATTTATTCTGCATAAATAATATTACGCAAACTGATAAAATTCTCACTAAGTATTCAGACACTTTCTTCCATTTTCAAGTATCATTGACTAAAGAAGAAAAAACCTTTTGTCAATAATTAGAATTATACCAGAAATTATTTTTTAATGTTAAAAATATTCTTATTGAAAAAGAATTTTTATATTTGTCATCTTTTTTTTGCAATAATTTAATTATTTTCTAAAAAATATTTTCGAATATTCTGAATCCCGTAGAAATTGTTTAGATGCACTGGTATTAATATGAATGATACTTTTCTTATTACTACTTTTTCTTGTTACAATATCCTGTATTGCTTTCTCTTTGTGATGGTCGGTTGACATTAATAATCTGCTTTGGCTCGTTTCTCAGTATTTGTAAATGATACTTGTGCAGTTTATTTGGATTTTTGAGATCAGACCTATATCAGTTATTCCTTGTAACTTATGTTCTAGCAACAGTTAATAAAAGTTTTTTTTGGTATCGGGGTTTACCGTGTAGTTTATGGCTCTTTATACTTACTTGATGTACTCATCCCAAGCACTCGGTTTCGATCCACGGTTGTCGCATACAACAAGTTCAGTAATATTCTATTTTTTATTTCATATTACTGATTAGCTCTATGATGACAATGTTTTTAAGATATGTTGTATGCTCTTATGAGGGCAGTATACTGTAAAAAACTATGACATAAGAACTATCTCCTCGATAAACTATTGCGTGCCTCCAAAATTATAGAGCCAATTTAGCGTTACTATCATGTATTTATTTAATCGATTTAGTGTTTCTGATAGAATCGAGGGCGTATTGTTTTGAGAATCAGTCCATTGTGATTTATAGTTAAGGAATTTGTCTTTTAGTATGCATGAGCGGTTCCATTAGATTTTAATGTATTTCATATTATGAAATTAAATGGATACTTTTTTAATTGATTTTAAGGCACTTTTTTTATTAATTTTCTTTAATTTTATGTTTTAATTGATAATGAATAAACTTATAATGTAGTTAATTAGGACAAAACAAATATAGGTTGCCATTCATTGTTACATGCCATTAATATAGAATAGGTTGAAATGATTAAGCGATAGATAATTAAAAGTATAGATATATTAAAATAAAATAAAACAATTCACACTATATTTTTACAATTACTTATTCATATGCACAATCGCATTGTTAGACGAACAAAAATTAAAACTTAAACTTAAACTTACAATTATCTCGCATTATTTTTCCTAACTTCAGGTACGCTGCAGTTACATACATATCACACTTGTATACACATTAGAGGTATAGATGCACCGCAGATATATAGGCACGATACTACATTAAAATAGCAATTTTTGCGTATTTTGGCCAATGTCTTATCGAGTGAAAAATGCTCATAACCATCGTGATGGCATAATTTCACAATATTTTATCTAGCCATGTCTGGAGCAGTCATTATCTTCATTTAACGGTTCTTCTGAAAATAAACTTAGTTTATATTTTATTTCTCGAAATATAATTTCATTTCATAGCTGTTGTTTTCTGTTTCTAAGATTTTTTTATAAGTTCAATATTGGACTTGTGCCAATTTAATTTATTCCGTTGAAATTATATTATCAATGGATTTGCGATATTTTGAATCTATTATATTATCCAAATAGTTTGAGATGAATATAAAAATGTTTTCTTTATTAATTCAGTAGAAAACAAGATATACTTTTATTAATAAAAGAAAATATCAATTACAAACTATAATATTACAATAATTAAACTCGATAGATGTAGAAATATTAATGTGATTTTCCATTATAGATTTATCAAAAGGCACCGTGAAATTTAACAATATAACAGATGGCCTGAATAGTTCGTAGGCTGTTAGATAACATAGTGTTACTATCATTCGACCTGTATAAGCTTTTTTAGTACCAAATTTCAAAAGATACGTATATAAACTATATTGTACAATTGGTTTATGAGATAAAACAGTACAAATAAAATAATTTGTGCTGTTCCGTCAAGAGAATGCACCATGTCACAAATCAAAGAAAATGATGGCAAAATTACATGAAATAGACTACGAATTGCTTCCTCATCCACTATATTCATCAAATTTATTTATGAATAGGTAAGCTCCTGTATAATCTTACTATAAAAATGGTATCGAAAAATTGTATAACAACTACAATCGCTGTATCGCCCTGGAAGGCAACTACATTGAATAATAATATTGAATTTTACTAAAAAAAAAATGAATTTTACTGTGTGAGCCTACAAATTTTTTAACCCAAGTATTACACGTAAAAATAAATGAAAAAGATGATTTGTTGCCGATACAAATTACAGAAATACTGGCATTTTTTTTATCTTTAATATACTAGCTAGTTGGTATTTGATACAGAAACGTAAGAAATATGTATGTTGAAGCACAATTTATATTTGTAATTGTATAAGTATCGTCTATTTCTTTTTCACTTTTTTTATCTCTTCTTAACCATTACGACGTTACCAATATATATTACAATACCTATCACTTAGAACCGTGTAATATATTTATATATAAAAGTACAAGATTGTTTAATAATGTTATAAAGTAATTTAAAACACTTGTTGTTTTAAAATATAATTATTTATTAATAAGGTATATGAGTTGTATTTAAGAAAACGCAATGGAACTTCTCACTGAAAATTCCATAAGGACTAACTCGTTGTTCAATATAAGTTAATAAAATTGCAACTGAAATTACCTGAGCATATAAAACTGCATCCATGTAGTACATACGTAAATAGAAACTGGCACAGGTTATTACTAATTTTACAAGCTCAAAATAATTCCGTCTAGATATTAGACACTCGGGGGAGAAGCCGACGTTTTCCCAATATTTACATACACTGATGAATAATTACAAATAATACTTCTAATAAATAATAATAAAAACAACAACAACAACAACAATAATAATTATAACTTTATATAAAAAATATATTAAAAATTTATAATGGCTCACTCGATATACGCTCAGCTTCCAAACCAAGGCGTAAGTTTTCGTTATTCTCTCTCTTTTCATAACGCAATCAGTTGCTGGTTTATTCTTATAACACTTTATGTAATACAAAATGGAACGGGTTTAAACAAGGAAATAAATTATAAGTTAATAATATCAACGAATTTTTTTACAGATTATTATTTTTTATTGAAAATGACTTCTATATTATCTATAATTATATTATCTCAAAATAACTGCTAATTATTTGGGTATTAATTACACGATATTAGGTCCATTTATATTATTGAACAGATACTTTTGATTTCTCGCCTCGCCTGTAAACGCACAGGATACACTTAAGAGCACCTTCGATTATTCTGAAGTTTCCAGAGTACAATAAATTGATATTATTCTACTGAGATCTAATTCCGGATTTCATCTACTATATTTTGAATCATTAAAAATTCAGGCGCGATCTCTTTTTTAGCCTATCGATCTTCGATCACTGCGATTCTGTGTTACCAGAGTTAAATAACCAAATCGTATCAAGCCGATATCTGGTTCTCATAAACATTAGAAATAATAGTGTCTGTAAGTATTATTTTCTTAAGGATATTAAAAATATTAAACTTAGATGAATATTCTTTTTTGATGTTGCAGTCTTTATAGCAAATTAATTGGTATCTTAAATTTCACGCGTATTATGATATATGAGTATGTATATGAAACGTCTTTACAATGGAAGAATGTCCGAAATGATACCTCTATTTCACCGTGCGCGTTTTTTAATTACACTATATCATTTATCTTTAAATTTACATCTTGTTCGAAAACGTCGATTTTTATTCTAACTTTCTGAACTTCTAAAGGGTCAATATTAAAAACGACGAATACTATTAATATTCTTTTAGTGTTATCAATTTTTAATTTTTAATGAGACTTTTTTGCATGATTAAAACTTAACTTTTCAACTTTTCTCATGAAACTCCATTGTAAGGGTAGAGTTTAATTGTTTATTCAATATAGTCATGCTATACCTTGCTTACACAAATTTTTTTTCGTGTGTTGATACTGCATATTTCCATTTAAAGCTATTTTAATGTTATTCGCGAAAATTATCGATCACACCTATTTATCAATTATATTTTGTATAATGGTGTAAGTATCTGCAGTTCTGAATATGAATTTATGCTAATTTATTGAAACTATATGGATTGACTTGATATTAAAATTTATTGCTTTTTTTGTGCTTTGTAAACAAATTCTTATTAAAATGGCGTCAAAGGTTTTTCGCCCAAGAGCGACGTGTATTTAAACCATTATTTTTTTCTCAACTTCATTTTTGTTAGGTGTAGCTAGTCTCTTAATTGTAATCGTACATAATTATACAGGCATTCATCTTTTCTAACAATTCCGATATCATTACCTTATCTTTGTGATATTCCAAATCTGAAAATTCTTCCGTATTAAGAAATTCTAGATTTTCCGGACATGTTTTTATAGTTAATTTGAAGACTAGAAAAGTCATGGGTTTCACCTTCAGTAGAAGTTCATCAATAGACCCGTCGGTGAACAAGTGGGATGATAAAGTTGTTGAGATGTGTGACTGTCATATCCTACGCCTTCATTATTATTGATAATGATCGCTTCTATGATACTCATTATATCGCTAGTTAATACGTTGATACGCTTATCATCATCTACAAGAGCGGTTATTAAAAAAATTATTTTGTTAGCTTTGATTTTTATTGTTACTATATCACGAAATCATCGTGTCGTTCCATTTACATTGTCGTTATGATAAAACTTAAACTTTATTAGTCGAATGATCTCTTATCCTTCTAAAAATTTTTTTAATCTTAAGATCTGATTTGTTAAATCATTTTCTTACAAGAATTTTAAATGCTATACTCATTATGTTCAAATTCGATTTTAATTCCATTAATTTCTCACTCATATATTAATATTGTAATTTCGTTATAACCTTTCTTCTTTTTTTAAAAGTGTAAATTTAGACAAATAAAAAACCTTTTTCACTTTACAAATGTAAAATTGTAAAAATTGATTCATTTTATTTTATTGTTACCTCCGATAGTTAGTAAATCACAGTAAGGATAGTTAGTAATTGACAGTTAGTATTTTAACAATATATATTATAATACAATATGTAGCATAAAAGATGAGAAGAAAAAGGTAATACTTCTCTATAGAGAAAAATATATAAAAAAAAATTTAGCAAAATTAAATATATTTTGAAAAATTAAGTAATAACTTTTTTTTATATAAAATAGAAAATAATTTCAAAATATTGATATTTATTATTTAATATAAAAATTTGGTGTTAGTTTTGATAAAGTAACATATGGGAGCCTATAATTATTTATAAATAAATGTAATTTTCAAATTATGTAGTTTATATTTTTATATATAAATTAAAAATGAGATAGTAGAGATTATTATTTTTTTGGTCATAATTTATCATCAATACTCATAAAGGTTATCATTTATAATTTTAGTCAGTTGTATTACAATAATATTTTTATACTATGAATTCTCTTTATCAATCTCTATCGTTTTATATTAATATTGTTCACTATATGAATATTTTTATAGATTATTTTATTAAAAAAATAATTTTTTAATTCAGCCCAGATATCAATAAATTGTTTATTAATAGCATTAAAAATCAGTTTATGATTGTGATATTGTACTATTTTACAGCTAAACTTATATCAGGTAAGCTAATTACCAAAAATAATTAATATAATGTATACAAAGTTGTATAAAAAGTAATAAATTATTAATCTTCGATCAATATTATAAGTATTTATGAAAAATATATCAAAGAAAATATTACAAATTATAAAATTTAATTATAATTTTTAAAATTGTGTACTCAGTTACAGTTTATTTCAAAATTAAGTTTTATTATTTTATATTGTTGATTTAAAAACTATTTAATAATATTAATAAAAAGTATTTCTTGATTAAAAAATCTAATTAATGTGTACATTTATTAATTTTTATAAATATTTTATAATAATTTTATAAATAATTTTATAACTACAATAATATTTATCAAAAAAAGTACATTTGTTGAATTCATTTTGTTTATTATCTTACAAATAAACATTTTAATTTATATTTTATAATAATTAATATATGCTCTGTATTGCACATCGTATATCCATATGTTATTTATATATTCACATTAAAATCTTAAAATAAAAATGTTTGAAAATTTTAATTACCCTTAAATGAAATCATAGATCAATGTACTTTTTTTAGTGTATTGTAATGTATTTAACAATAAATGATATTTTTTATATATTTGAATATTATTAATTATTTTCCAAACAAGTATTTTAAAATAAAATTATATATAGTATAATATAAATGTTTTTTGACTATTTTGGTAATAAAGTATTTGAGTGTCATATTTACTTTAAAATTAATGGAAACACAATCATATATAACCCGTATAAAGTACTTTAAAAAATTAATTAATTTAAATTAATTGATCAACTTAATATTATGAAATTATTCAATATTTTAATAATATAATTTTTCTTGATGTCTTTTAATTTTTATAATATTAAACATTTAGTAAAAATAACATATTATATATAGAATATTATACTAAATTAAGGAATGTATCAAACAATTAAATAAAGATTTACATTTATATATGAATAGATATTTGATAATATAGGTTATTATTTATTAAACATTAAATTTACTCATTATAAGTAATTTAATTAAAAAGTTCTTCATTGCAATAGGATGCATTAAAAAATTTGATAAATTAAATTATATATATTATTATAAAATTAATGAAATTCTTTATTAAATTACATGAATGAGATTTTTAAATATAGAAATTTTAATCTAGCTTACAACAAACGAGTTTAGGAAAAACTCCCTATGTATTGAACTTAATTTAAAATATTAATATGTATATACAAAATTCCTTTATAAATATATGTAACATAAGATAAAAATTTCTCATTTCACATTTGTTCCAGCTAAGAGTTGTGGGAAAAAACACGTAAATACGTCTGACATTGACGAGCGGATAAACCCAGATTAACAACTAGGGGGGGTCAACTTTAAATGATAGAACTGGCAACAAACGTGCCACGACTTCGACCAAAAATTTTAAGCGCCCTGTTCCTTACTGTTGCCCTGATGTCTTTTTTCGTGAGCCGATCCTGGTGAAACGAAACACGTGATGATGTTATTTCCAAACACAATGCAAAACATATTCAAAACTTCTTTCTTTTGTAAATGTTTCGAAATTATTCGCGTTCTAATTTTATTCATTATAGTTAATAATTTAGATATAATTATCAGTGGGCATTCAGTGTTTATATTAATAACAAATTTAATTTTAATTTTATGTTTTTCAAATCCACATAAAAATTAAAATTAATAAAAAGAAATAGAGGAGGAAATAAATTTAACAAAGGAATAATATAACAAAAGAAGGTAAATAAAAATTTGAGGTATGAATTTTGATAAAACTAATTTCAATAATATTTTAATAATTACATTAATTAGTAATAATATATCTAATAAATATGTATATTCATATAACAAATTATATTTTGTTGAAATAATCTTTTACCTTTGATGTTTAATTAATAATTATTATTTTATAATAACCATATTATTGGTTTACATATTTTATAATAATAGTTTGTACATTTTCAAATGATGAATCACTTTCTTTTTCTTATATTGTTGTTCTAATATTAACAACAATAAGTCTTTTATTTTACATAATAAACATTTTTATAACTTTATTTTAATTATATAAAATGTAAGCATATTTTTTCAATAATGATATACATATTGATGTATTTACAAAAATGTATATATAAATTTATACATTTGTTTTTAAGTGCGAGTTTAGATTTCAATATTTTTTATTTTTATAATATTATTTATTAAAACCCGCTCGTAACGTGAACCTTAATCACGTTCAGGATTAATATTTCCGAAATAAATAACAAGACGTTTTATTTTTACTCTTAAAACAGATTTAATAATTTTTGAAGTATACAATTTTAACCGGGTCGTGGAATTACAAAGGTTAAGCAAAGAGAGAGTGATCCAATTTTGTTCTTGAGGGGCTTCTTATAGTTTTTCACGAATGGGTATTTCCTTGAAATGCATCAGGACATGATTTCCTTTTCTTGAAAAGAGGCATATGGGTTTTTCCAAACCTGCCACAAAATGGCCGATATAACTTGCATATGATTTTACTTATCCGAAAGGCATCCGGACATGTGGGAGGGGCGCCTTGGTTCATTTTGTATTTATAGCGTTACAAACAACATTTATTTTATATAATTATGCACACTACTTTTATAATTATATCATGTATTGTAAATATATGTTTATTTCTATATATATTTAATTAAATTATATCATTATCATTTATACATAATTACAATCAGCCTGCTTTAACAATGAATTGATACAATTTATTAATTTTTATGTTACAGTTTTTTAGTTGCCCAGTAATCCTTATATCAAAACAATAAATATACCAATAAATTTGAATAAATTACCATACTAACATTAACACGGTCATCTTACAAAACTAAGAAAAAACAAACAATAAAAAATAATCATAATAAATAACTAATAATAACTGTACAGCAGAAAATTTTTGAATTTTTTAAATATGTAAAATAATTTATATTTTTAGGTATGTACACATAAATATATTTATTATTTATTGTATGTTTTTTTGATATTTACAAATAAATACTTAAAACTATTATTATAAATACTATATAATAATTGAATTCATAAAATATATATTACAAATTAATGAAAACAAGTTTATTACTACATTATTAAATACATTAAAATTCAATTTAATATGTATAACATATTATATTTAATTTGTAAAATTTTTCTATGTACAAAGTAAATATATAAATAAAAATTGTTTTAAAAATAACAAAAAATCAATTGATATAAATAAATAAATAGTTTTATTTATTTTCAGTTGTATTTATTTATAATTTAAAAGTATATAAATGATAGAAATTTTAAAGTTATCAATCATTTAAAAATTTCAAAATTATAAATAAATACAAATGAAACAATTATAATTAATAATCTATTGATTCGTATGGTTAATCTAATTATATTGTATTAAAGTATTAAAATAATTTAAATGTTATATGATGAATTTTAAAAGCAACAAACATTTATTTAAATTCATAATATATTTACAATATATTTTATTCATGTTTTAAATATTGTATTTAAAGTAATTTTAAATTAGTTAACTCAAATATAATTTATTCCTATAATATTTTGTGATATCCCCACTTCCCTTTCCCTAGACACACAAACAAATTATTACAAGGGTGATCACAGTAGGGAGGATATGGGTTAAGGAAGGATTTCGAATATTAAACAGGTTAATTATAAACCACTGTATGAATTAAAAATAAGATTTAATTAACGAACTGATGTGTTAGAATTAACAGATAGCACATGTCTGATTTTCCGTTGAACTTGCACGGGAGCGCTTCATCCCTCTGATCGTCTTTTGTTTTTTATAACAATTAGTGCCAATGTCAACATTAGTGATTCTTTTTTATAACATAATATTTTACATTTGATTTATTGACATTTTACATCGAATGACCGTTAACTATTTTTATATAATTAATTCTACTTGTTTATTCTTATTTAACGTATATCATACATAATATATAATTTTTATTATTCAATTTTCGTGCCGCCTTCCAGTCATTTCCGGTAGCTTAAAATAGCTAGTTTGACTCTCGTAGTAATATTACTAGCTTTGATTCGAGATGTGATACAGGCGTCACAATTTTTTATTGCTTAAAAATCTATTTAAAAAAAATGTTAGTTCAGGTATGGATAGGAGTCGTGGCATTTGAATATATTTCAGGCGCGAAATTTAAAATGGTGCAATTAAAACAATCATGTTAATCGCAATATTATTAAAATATTATACGAAAATACACGATATTATTACTATTATGTATATTTCTATAATATTTTTAATATTATGGTGTATTTTTGTATGATACTTTAATAATATTGTGATTAAACATGATTGTTTTAACTATACCATTTTAAATTTCTCGCCTGAAATATTTTCAAATACGACAACTGTAATCGATACCCGGGTCAACTTTTTTTTTAAATAGGTTTTGACACAATAAAAAAATTTTTTAAAAAATGTCACGAGCACACCAGAGGCGCTGATAGTAATACCCAATAATCCATAAGTGCGAGAGAGAGAAAAGATAAGTCTTTGTTGTCTGATATATAACATTGAATTTAACTTTCTCTTAATCTCTGTTCTGTGTTAACAACCGCACCGTTAAATTTGAACGAAAAGTAATGTTCGGCGGCCAAATTATCACGCCGGGTAGGAGTTCCGAACACCTTATAAATTGTCGTAGTTAACAGAAGCTCAAAACAGAATATTAATTATTTAACAAAATTTCCTGAATTTATAGGATTTATTTACCGTGCAAAAGTTTATTGTAAATTTCATTGATTGATCTGAATGAACGCCATCAAAAAAGATTGATTATTGTAAACAAATATATTCAATTTCTTTTAATAAGAAATAGAAATTTATCATTAATAAAATAAATATTTATAACATTTTCTTTTTAAAATTACATTTATAAGTTTTTTTTTATATTTTTTATGTGTAAACTAATACAGATAATCTTAAACTCTTATAAAGGACCATACCATCTCAACCGTAACATTATAAAATTTTTTCAAATACTACTCCTAATTTTTGCAATCTTCGATTACAATAAAATAACAATAGAAATTTTTTTAATTAATTTAGATTTTTAAAAAAAATATGTACTATAAATATACACATGTTCATAAATTATATAAAAACTACTGTTTAATATAATATTAAATCTATATAAATAACATATAAATAATAAATTATTTTTATTTAGTTTATAAACAATATTTTTCAAAATACAATAAAACATAAAACATAAACTGGTTTATATATTAAATAAAATAGGCGAATTGATTATCTCTTATTGTAGCTCATTTTTAATAAAAAATTCTTTATTAGAGCACAAAGAGCCATCGCATACTGTGAAAGATTTATTGGTAACATATCTCAAAAATTTAATTAATTACTAAACTAAATACTACTTACTACTATTACATTTAATTAATTTAAAAATTTTAATTAAGTACGGAGGAAAATTTTTCTTTATCATTTTATATTTTAAGCCATCTAAATCAACAGCTTTTTCTATATCAATTAAACAAGCACCGATAAAATGATTAGCATTGAAGGCTTAATTAATGTAAGTTTAATTATAGCATAGGTCATACAGTGTTTATGCCTAAAACCAAATTGATATTCGGGAATAATGTTATGTTTATTACAGAACTCCGTTAAAGAGGTATTAATTAACATTTCAAGAATTTTACTTAAATTAAGTAATAGACTAATGGGTAGTAGATTTGAAAGTTGATGTATATCATTTGATTTTTTAGCTATTACTATTATTATCGTTTTTTCCATTTGAATTTAAATTCATTTAATTTAAGAATTGTTTAAACAATTATTAAATAATATAGTAAGAAATTTGATAAATTGGAAGATTTTTATAATGATATTAGGAATACCATCGAATTCGGAAGATTACTTATTTTTTAGTTATCTAATTAATTTTAAGATTTTTTTAAAGATAGTAAAATAAGGAATGTTGTCAGAAGAGAAATTTGGATTATCGAATGGATTAGAATTAGAAAATTCACAGATTGAAATTTTTTTTAAATTTCTAATATGATTAGAAACTAATTATAAAAATATACTATTACCTGAGTTACGATTTTTGTCGTGAACTTTAGAAAACTAAATTTAATCGGTATTTATTTTTCTAAAGTTCAATTAAATTTTTCTGAAGAGTTAGTAACTTGAATTTTAATGAATGGGATTGTATTTTTTTACATCTGAAAATTTGATTGATTTTAGAAAAAAAATGATTAGAGTTGTTTTACAACAGAACTGCATTCATTGAGGTTAGTTTCCCACAAGGTATAGAAACTAATCACCGAACATGCGTTTTCACTTCAAATGCTCTTGTGACGACAAGAGTTGAATGATCACGTAAAAATGTAAAATCGACTATTTGTCTATTTACAAAAGGTAACCGAAACTCATTACAAATCGAGAAATAAAATTAACGTCTACACAAAACAATGGCTGGTTCCGACACCTACCTGCGAAAAACACTGATCAGCGCCGTTTACCACCGAAAGTGTGAACCATAGAACATCAATAAGAGAAGTGTAAGCCCAATGTTAAATAAAGGCGACAAATATAGTTGTCAAAAAATCTATTTTCTCTCTCGCACTTATACATTGCCAATAACGCCTATATGAACTATGAACAAAATTTTTTTTCATAGTTCACATGCGCCCACCATGGCGTGCAATAAAATCCATTAAAAAAAATTACATATGTATATATACATCTACATATATATACATATACATATATATATATGTGTGTGTGTGTATGTATACATATGTATTACATGGATAATTTTTTTCCATGGATTTTATAGTACGTCTAGATATTAAAAATGTCTAGAAATCTTAAATCATAATATTATTTATAATATGGAATTCATATGCATATTTTATATATATAATAATCATATAAAATATATAATATTAATGTTCATAAAATTAATGTTTTATTGTAAATTTGTACAGTATGTTTTTTAATTTATCATATAATGATTGTTGTATTTTCAGATGTAAATTAATACTGCTATAAAAATTCTATTAATAAAATATAAAGGAAGTTATTTCTATTTATGTCAATTATTTAAAAAAAAGTGTCAAAAGTCATCGTCAATTTATTGTAAGTAAAAAACAAAATATTTGTAGTAACCAATTTAGAATATATATATGTATATATAATATATAATATAAATATAAATAACAACAACAAAATTTTTATTTTGAAACAATAATTGGAGTAACTAATAACTGCTGTGCTGAAAAATTTATTAAATTTATTGTTACAAATGTTTATTTACGTTGATATGAATAAAATTATATGAATATAATAAAAGGACCACTAAATACAATGAATTTTCATAATAAATATTCTAAACAAAAGTTGCTGATTACAATGCTTGTAGAATATTACTATGTTTACTTACAACAAATTAGTCATGATTTTTGACACTTTTTTTAAATAATTGATATAAATAGTATTACTTCCTTTATATTTTATTAATGGAATTTTTATAGCAGTATTAAATTGCATTTGAAATACAACAAATATAATTAATTATTAATGTAAATAAAATAATTCAATAGAATAAATGGTAATAATTCATATATTTATATTAAATTTCTATATATTACAAATTAATAAGAAGAAAATATATCTTTTACACAAAGAAATAATAACTGTAGTTATAAATACAAAATACAAAAATATAACTAAAAACTTATAACACAATATAACCTAGAATTTAATTATAATTATATTTACACGATAAAAGTTTTATATATAGATATATGTGTTAAAATATTTATACGTAGCTTAATCGTTTTTACAACTATTTATTTTCTATTCATAAAATTATCTGCAAAAATCTTTATTAAAATATTCAGAAACCACTTCATGAATCACTTCATACATTACGCTTAATATATATAATTATATAAAAAAACTATTTTCACGACGCAATACTATTTTAAGAACTTATAATAATAGAATAAACATCAGGACCGGCTTATGAAAATTGATATACAAGACATACAGGACTGTAAAATAAAATAAGTGCAGCGTTCTTATATTATATGATTTTTAAGCATGCGAGTTTTGTCCCCACTTCTCCTATTTATAGCTTCACCCCCTGTTGCATACAAACGTAATTCCGCGGCAATATAAATAGGAGAATAATCGACCGCAGGAGATTTGGAGTAAGATTTTTGACGAGGTTGGACTATGGTGATCATACGAGAGGAAACACTGAAGAAAGCCTATAGAAAGAAAATTTAATACAAGTTCGTGATTCCATGAATTTTAATTGTCCATATTGTCTTAAATAGAGAAATGCATTCGTCTTATGTTATTGGTCATGCATACTTTGACATAACAGAAGTATTGCATTTGACAAAAGTTTTGATCATCGGTTGACTATCACTATTCTATTTTAACAATAATATTAACGGTTACGTTTCCTTTATGTTGTTATGGGTTGAAACTTTCATAACAAGGAGGTCATTAAGCCATCAACTAACCCGAATTAAAATAATTCAAATTAAATAATTTTTTTTTATTTTATTTATTTTTGTTTTATTTTATGTGTAAATAACTTATTGTGCTTCCTTATAAAAACCAATTGTTTAGCTTCCGGTTATATACGACAAAAAAGTCGTGTCGTTACAATTTAATTTTGTGTTTTTAATTTTATCTGTCTAATAATGGTTTACTGAAATTTTAAATTCATAGGTTAAGTGTGAATTAATATTATTTGGAATATGTTTACAAAAGTGAGTTTGTCAAAGTAATTATGAAGGAGATTTTTTTTAGTTAATTTAATTTGAGAATGAATGTATTTTTTATGTTTAATATTTTTTAATTAATACAACTTTCACAGCTATTATTTGTATTGATTGTTGGCATTGTATTTAAAGTTACTGTTTTCATATAGTCTTCTTTGATAATTAAATATTCGTCAATTTGATTGTTGGTAAGTTTTATATTTTTCTCAATATTAATATCAAAATCATTGGACATAAATGAATGAAATTTATTTCAGTTAGTTTTTTTAATATTAAAAATATCTTTATCTTTTTAATAATCAAAATTAAAAATGGTATTGTATTAGTTTCTGATGCTAAAAATAAGTCCAAAATGATCACTGTTGAACTTAAAAGTTGTAATTTCGTTATTTGGATTCAAATTTACGATATTTAGCTTGTAGTCTAACAAGCATAAATCAATGAAAAATAGTGCTTCGGGAAAAGATAGTTTATTGGTATTAAAAATTTTTGTTTTGTAAATGATACTATTTACATTTATCCAGTCATTTATGAAAGTTTTATATTGATTGCAAGATGTATTTTTCCAGAATGTGTGTTTCGCGATTAAATTACCGGCCAAAACAAAATAATTATTAATATTATCTAAATTGAGTAAGAAAATAATGAATTGAATTCAGATTTTAATTTATTATTGAATTTAGATGTGCTTGGTATATAACTGGTAATGAAGGAAAAGTTATTATTATTATTATTTTAAATGATTTTAATAATGTATGTTTCGAGATATGTAAATTTGGTTAAATTAACTTCGGTGAATTTAATAGGTTTTTTATTGCTGTGTCGCCGCTACTGATGGAGTGTGCTATGGACGCTAATTATCTCAATTATTTATTTGAAATATTCACATTGATTAATATATATATTGCTGTATATAATCTGTTAATATATATGTCCGTGGAACCTGACTACAATACAAGGAGAGAAAGAGGCTTAAAGAGACGTACCCTGTCTCTCGTGGAATTTGGCGGAGGGGGAACCTTGATTCTCTCTTTCAGTCGCTCCCCATCTCCGTCACTCAAATGGGCAAGGACGGAGAGAAGCCACTGCTCTATTGTTCTTGTGCTCAGCCTAATAAGGCGGACTCCATCTAATCAAAATAGGTGTTACCACCAGGCCGACCGTAACATATAAAAAGATGTCAAATCGTGGACCAGGCACGATTTGAACGAGTGTTTCGCACCATGAGTCAACACCTCTAATACGTTAAATGAGTCTTGTATTTATGAATATTCAAAGAACCTATGTACTCCACCTATTTTCTCTGTTTTCGAGACCGCGACCACCTTTTGGAAGATTGTCTTATATTTTTTTTATCCATGTCTTCAATAAATAGGGCCTGTATACATATACTTTTGTATCGGTATTTCTTGCTCCCTTCTTTCATCTCTTTACAGGAGGACCAACACCACTCTGGCTTCGGCGAGCCAACTCTGGACGGGAGCAAACCCGGCAGCAAGGAGGCTGCAGTGTTACAAATGTAAAATTCCATTTTATATAAATAATCCATATGTACAATTTAAATAATTATTAAAATAATTTATATATACATAACTATAAATTGATGTTGTGAATTAAATAATTGCATACAATATTATTTAATATTAAATAGTGTGGACAAAATTGTTTGTATTATATTGACTTATAATGGATATAAAATCGAATTTTAAAAAATCGAATCTACAAAATAAGCTTCTTAGCACAATAGTTATAGTCAAAATTTTTAATTATACTTGTCACGTTGTATTTTCCATAAACTTGAATTTATTTTAAAAGAATTAAATTTACCTAGTTGATAATACACTGAAAATTTCTTAGCTCCAGGTAAGCCTTCTACGCAAAACAGACTTTTCTCTAAACGTTTGTTGTGCATCGCTTCCTTCGTTTTGCCATTTTCCTCGCTGCTGTTATTTTGTGTCTTCCATCTGATTTCCGTTACGTTATAATTTGTCGCGAGATTTCATTATTATATCGTCGTAAATTTTTTTCGTATTTCTTTCTTTTGAAGCGAGATTTGTAATGAATGTATAATTCATTATAAATTGTTTTGTAATAATAACCTAAAAATAAATAAATGTATATTAATTATTTATTTGTGAAATTATGTATGAGTTTTATAAATATTATTGATAATAATGAAATAAAATTTGTTTAAAAACTTACAGGTATTAGGAATGGTAATTTTATCGTTGTTAGTGTTGACTACATTTTTCACAGTCTATTGTTGACATTCTGTCAACATGAGGCTCACCGGCTCCATATCACTTGAACATAAACGGATGTCTTGATGATATAGGAGGCGCTGATACTCATGAAATAGAGAGAGAGAGACAACAATAGGCGCGAAAATGTATTGTATATATGTTTATGTAATTAATGCATGTATAAGGTAGTGTGAGTGATGTAAAATTGCATAAATGTGCCGCCGTGATATTGCCGATAATTGTAGATTATATAATTATCGGCGGAGAAATAGTTTTCTTGTTTTTTGATTTTAATTTTATAATATGATTGATTGGCCAATCATAATAGGGGATTTTGAAATCAGGGGGAAGAAGAACTATATTTATTAATTAGCCATTTATGAATTTTCTATTTGGCGTAAAGTTAAAAATGAAAATTTATAATTGGTGAAAATTAAAGTAATGATAGGACGAAGTGGGATTTTTCAGTTATAGAAAAATCTCATAATTCATTAGATAACTGTCTCTTGTAATATAAAGATATAGTATTTCTATTATTTGATATTTCTTATATTCTTATAAATATCCAATTTATTATTGTTGTAAATATTCATTTATTGTTTATTATAAATATTAAGTGAGTAGTGTGGGAATATATTCGATAATATTAAATTATCAGAATATAATTAAATTTGTAGTGTTTGGGAAATTTATTTATAATAACGATAAATAAATTTCAAAATCAATAGTGATCAAGGAAGATTACATAGATTTTACTGGAAATAATATTATAAAATAATAACTAAATTGAATTATTGAAGTAAGTAATATTTACAAGAATATATATAAAATTTATTTAAATAAAATTAAAAATCAAGAGAAAGAATTATTATTTAAATAAAATAAATTATATATATATATATATATCTTTTGAAATATTCTACAATACGAGGTAAGAATTTATATTATAAATTTATTGAGTGAATATTTTTTTATTATTATTCTAAATTTATTTAATATAGATTTATTATTAAAATTTGTAGGTAGTGAATGATATAATTATTTTAATAATTATATAATTTATTCATTTTAAGTAATTATATTTATATTAAAAATTTATTTTAGTTTCTAACGGAATCCCCTCTGAATATATTAATAGGTAGTGAAAATTAGTGCATAATATTTGTAGTGATTGAAATTTAAAATTAACAATTAAAATTCAACGTTACAGATTTCATATTATTGTAAAATGTTTTTTACCCGTATTTCTTAAGATAAATTATGCGCAGGTGAATAATCGATATCGACAGATTATTGTGTATTTAAATAATTGTTGTGGTTCCGTATGATGATCCTTCCAAGGGTCAATGCAAGTTTATAATAGTTAAAACGAATAATCTAGCACGGTCGAGTTTGTCGACAGAAATGATTAAATGTTTATTATTTAAATATTATACGTATAGTTTAGCCGTTATTATTGTCGTTAAGTTTAAACATAATTTTTTTTTATTATTTGAGGATTAAATCCATTAAAGCATCACATTTGGTACTTTTTTTATTAATTCAATTAAATTCTTGTCATTGACTTTACCCTGATCGACGTTCCGAAATTCTTGGCAGACCAGCTGCCGCTTATCCCGGCGATTCTCTATTTTCTTAAACGAGAACTCGATTTGCCCTCTACCCATGAAGGGCGAACGGAGTCGTCTCGTTACAGTAGATAACTTATGATATAGTATATAATGTATACTAAATAGTAATTTTATGAGTGTTATCACTCATTTTAAAAAATGCAAGATTTATATCTAAATATCATACAATTAGGTCTTTCTTATTATGGGATATTTACCCAATAATGGGTTTTAAGTCAATAAAATTTTCATGAGAAAATTTTTCTTCGGTTATAAGTTTGTAAGTTAAAAGTAGCTAACCACATATATAAAAAATCGTAAAAAAAATCAGTAGATTTTTTTTTTCTAAAATGCTAGTCATCCAATTTAGGGGTTTTTTTATTAACAATTTAAATGAAAAAATTTTTTTTACTTTTTTTTATTATAAATTAAAAACTTATAATTTTAACACTAAAGTGTAAAATAGTGAGTGTAAATAAATGAGTTGAAACTAATGAAATATTGAAGAAAGTCATTTTTACATAAACCAATTGGAAAATTGAAGTTGAGAAATTTTCAAGAATCCTGAAAATTTTAAGGTAATTAATAATTTGTAACTTTGTCATTTTTCAATACTTGGAACTTTAATTTAAAAAAATTCAAGGAATTATTATGTAAATTATCTGCACAAAATTTCAGTTCTATTAGATTATTTGTTTCAGTGAAATACTATTTTTATTTAAATTATGTGAAAATTTATTAACATATTAGCTCATTTTATTGTACGATTTTAGTTTTTTCAACAGTTTTAAAAATATAATTATATTTTAACAAATCCTGTATCTTATATTTTGTAAAAATCTTTTGTATTATCGAAATATGAGGATAGAGACGACCGAAAACACCAGACATTATATTATTAGTATGAGTTACTTTCTTGCAGTGTTTGTAGAATGTATAGACCTCCTCATCTATCTGTTTCATCTCTTTAAGTTATTGACCGAATGATGAGATATAATTATATTAGTCAGTAATCTCAGGTCTTTTCTATTTAAAAATAATACTAGTTTTTTCGTACTGTATTAACAGTCTGTTAGATATTTTGTCTGTTTAGTCCGTGAACAGTTTTCTAATAAGAATTCTTTTTCTTTTGTTTCCAGATATTGGAGCTTTGCTCTAATGTATTTTTTTACTGTATTTTAATTGCCCCTCGTTTGTTGGGTTTGATAACTTATTCGTAGATTTGAATTTCTATACGCCCTGGCTTCCACAAAGCTTTAATTTGTTACGTGCCGCTAGTTGCTTTAGTAGTTCAATCTAATTCGCTACTAGATTTGATTTTATTAGGTATTTGTTTAATGTTTTTAATACCGCCTATCAATTTGTTGCTAGATTGATTTTTGGTCCATTTTTGTTTTTACTAAGGAGAATTTAAGCGTATTCAATAATTGTTGTAAGTTAGTGTTTGATCTAGATATATAACTATATATTTTATCTCGCTGGATAATTTTATATTTCCCTTTATAGTGTTACGTATGCTATGCAGCTACATCCGCTGCATATCAACGTATTACCTTATATTCTAAGAAAGGGACCGCAGACCCGCGGGAACATAGATAAGAATGTTCCAGGCGGTCAGCGGCCTGCACGCCGAATTTTGCTGAGTACGCGCATTCCGGATGATCGGAGCCTACGCGGCTTGCAGGGCCGGCGTTCGTCGCTCCGATAACGCGCGTCGACGGCAGGCGCCAGAGGAATCCGCGGACTCAGCACCCCAACCGTGGGACTGCGGATCTGCGGCTGCTCTCACGGATGATCCCAAGACCGGGGATATCTTGTCCTACGCGGCTCTCTCGAGCCGACTTGGTAGTCATTCGTGACGGACCCGCGGATCGCGCAACACCTTCTAAAAACCTAAAGTTCATACGGGACTTTAATTATTTTACCGCAACGCGAACATCTTGAAGGCCATTAATATCGGTATTTTAGGAAAACATTAGCGCCGCGTCTCCTCTTTTAATTTGTTATAAAATAATAACATCCAGTGACCCATATATTATATTGAATTGTTTTGCTTCTTGTAACCTTCACCTTCCGCCGAGGAATTAGCGATAACTCCGGATAGCCAAACGGGACCCGGCTTCGGATTTCATACCCGCTTGTATTAATACGGGATATTTTCGTAACAATAGTAACAGATTTTATTTATTATGAAACAGATTTTATGCTTTATGGTGAACGGAATAATTGCTGTTTTTTAGGATTAATCTCCAGATCTTTGTCGTTGCACATGATATTAGTTCATCGCAGAAGTTCTATCCAAATATTCTGGTGCTTTTCTTTCATAATTACCACTATGATGTTTGCATATTCAATTGTCGTAATATGTTCTACTAGAGTTCAATAGAGCATAAAAGAAGAGTCTTTGTTTAAAATTTAGAAATTATATCGAGTAATAAATTCATATATATTTTCACCTCTTGCATTGTTTATATTTCTCCTGGTTAACACTTTCATTATATCCTGCGATGAAATTCAAATTAATGTTATAACAATAATGAAGCAGCTGTTTCATACCTAGTGGAGGGTTTGTGGAGTCTTTTTCTGGAAAATAGGTAAAGGTGCAAAGAAATTTTTTATTGTTGACATTTTTCGTCCAGTTGACCAGTATAACCACTAAGTGTCTTCTAATGAACTGTGGTGCTGGAATAAAACTGATATTTTTTTTAAAAAAATAACACTATTTTGGTCTCTCTCCCTTATTATTATATACCAGTTTTCCTATATTATTAAAGATTCATCTATGAGTTGACCACTATTCATCTTGTATTGTGTCAGTATAGTTTAAAGGGTACTCGCAGTAGCCTTGGACTAATACAGATTGATTTGGATAAATTTTATACTCTTAAGAGTGAAACCTAGGTTTTGTTTAATTATAGAGGTTTCTAGAACTATTGAAACGCCTTCTAATTCCGACTTTTGTATCATGAAAGCATATTTATGTTTTGTTATAGATGCTCATGGATTATTACTTGGTGTCCATGGTCACCTCGACTATCTCAGTAACCTGTTTATTTTCATCTTTGATAGTAGGCCCCTTATTCGCCCTCTGTTTCAGCAAAAGGTTGTTTTGAGGAACAACTCATTTTCCAAAGCAATATTGAGGTTGTTACTATTTAATTTTGCCTCAAAAATTTTGTCCAAAGAGAAGGCGAGGATAGCTGCTCTTTTCTCCTCTGACCTTTTCCGAATTCTCTATTTCTCCGCTTTAAGTCCATTTTGTTTTATAACGAATTACAGAATCGACTCACTAATATATGCATGACTATCTTACAAGTAGCCAGTCACAAACTCTAATCGAGGGAAACTTCCTTTCTTCAAATATTTTTACACTAACGTCTTTTTAAACCTTTAATTGTTGTTCCTTGAGCTATTATTATGCATCGATGTATTTTTACAGGAAGTAGCTAATCAGTCTGGTTTAAAAATAGTGTTTAAAAATTTTAGATTTACATCGTGTTCCTGTATTTCACGAACTTTATACTAAATGAACCTCTGAACGTCCGGTTAAACTTTGAAGAACTTTTACCATTTTTTTATTGGGTTACTGGCTCTGCATTTTTACTAGTACCTTTTTGCAGGCATTCAGGTGTTTGATTCGGTTTTTGTTTTCTTCTTCTCTATTAAGTTGGACGATTCAATCTCCAGGGAGCGCTCCTTTTATTTCCAGCTTAGTTGGAGTTGATATTTTATAAGGTTTTAGTGCTTTTAGCAATACTTAATCCATATTGAGGTAATATTTAAATTACTTCCTGCCAGTTCTAATTAGGTAGTTATTGATTTTTCTCTTAGGTTTATCCCTTGATATATCCATTTTTTGGTCAAAGTCTATGATCGTTTTATTACCCTCGATGAATGCTTCAGACTCCACAGTTGTTAGTGTTTGAGGTTGTTGGATAGCCTGATTTTGTTTTTTATTTGATTCGATACTTATATTATAAAATTTTTTTTTATATTCTTACAGTTAATCTTATATTTCAGGTGCATATTATGTATCTTCTTCTAGCTGAAAAAATTCAATTTTTTCAGCTATAGCTGTTTTCAAATTGTCCGAACCTGTTTAAAAGTATGTCTGTATCTTTTTCGGTATTAAAAATGCTTACAGAAAAAAATATTTGCTAATTCGATCAATTTTAATAGTTAAGGTATTTACGGGCAAAATTTTACAGCAACCTACTGTAGTTTTCGTTATTATATTCAATATTATCTCCATTAAATTTGTTCAATAATTTATTTCCTGTGAATTTCTCATAAATTGGATGCAACATTTTTTACAGATGCATCTCGTGAAAGATAATTGATATGAATGAAATGATGAAGTGTTGAAATATTTCATATTCATATCTTCAAGTTCCGTTTAACAATACACGCACCAGGTATTAATATCAGATGCATTATTTTCATGATGTGGATTTAATTTCAAATCTTTTTTTATTATACCTTACAATTTTTTTACTTACTACTAATGCTAAAATTTTAAATCGTTTGTGAAAAAATTTTATGATATTAAAAAATGTTTATAATATAAAGGAAAATATTGTTTTAAACGTAGAACCTTATATAACATTATCACACATAAACTATAGAGTAATATATAAGTATAATGTACTTATAATTATTGTTATTAAAGTAAAACTAATTTATACATAAAAAATAAAGGTTAAATATTTATTTTATTTTAATTTGAATTTTACGGAATTTTGAGTAACTAATTTCATTTTTAGTCAACCAATAGCAAATTTGAATCAATTATAGTCTTGCTATTCCTTTTTTATCTTTGCATGGTCTTGTTAAGCATGAAATTAATTAATAAAAAATCCCTTAGGTTTCGATAATTTCTATACTTATTTGTCAGCATTCTAACGAATAATTTCTTCTTTAATATTGCATAATTCCTGCTTTATGTATCATAACATCTATATACAGGTTTATTCCTGGTCTGAAACCGCATGACGGCAAAAAAAAATAAAATTTAACCCCTAATAACTTGTGTTATATAATAGGCTTTGCCAATAAATTCATAAAAGTATATTAAACTATAAAAGAAAAAAATATATATATTTAAATTTTTATAATCATTTTAAAAGTTGTATTAAATACGGTGTGATAATTTATTGTGATACTGTAAATTTTGCATCAAACCGGTGATTATTTATTAGATATTTTGTTGAATAAGCTTCTTTAACGATGGATATTATTACTTTAAATTATTATAAAATATTTATATAAACATTAATTTTTTATTTAATTTTGTTTATGAAAATATTTATTGTATTCTTTTAAAAAAATATTAATTTTGAGGTTATATTAAAAATTTTAAAAAAAAATAGTTAAATTATTCAATATTTTTGTATTGTATTTTAGGTGTGAATTTAAAAATGTCAGTTAAATTTTTCAACAGATTAAGTCAAATTGGTATTGGAACTGCTATTATTGGTAGTTGTCTTAATTCAGCACTTTACAATGGTTTGTTGACTTGCTTTAAACGTTTATAGAATGTTAAGCTGTTATTTCAAATATTATAATAAAATATTGAAAAATTTTTCATTTAATGTATCATAAATCTATTGTTTATTATGATATACAATGTAATATAAAATAATTAACCTCTTTTTAATTTAGCTTAATAAAATATTAAATTAATTAACAATAATTTTAAATTGAGCTGATTGTACAAATATAAAAGTACTGATTTATTACAGTTGAAGGGGGACATAGAGCTGTTATTTTTGACAGATTTGCTGGTATAAAAAATGAAGTAGTAGGTGAAGGAACACATTTTATTATTCCTTGGATTCAAAGGCCAATTATGTATGATATAAGATCGAAACCTAGAAATATTCCAGTAATCACTGGAAGTAAAGATTTGCAAAATGTAAATATTACGTTACGTATCTTGTTCCGACCAGTACCAGAATCATTACCTAAAATTTACACAATTCTTGGTATTGATTATGATGAAAGGGTATTGCCATCTATTACTACGGAAGTACTCAAGGCAGTTGTTGCACAATTTGATGCTGGAGAACTGATAACTCAACGAGACCTTGTATCACAGAAAGTTAGTGAAGAATTAACAGAAAGAGCAAATCAATTTGGTGTTATTTTAGATGATATATCTATTGTAAGTATATATTATTTTTTAAGTATTATGTTTTAATTTTCTTTAATTTTTCATTAATATGTAATGTTATATATTGTTATTGTATCTACTATTAAATTCATTAAACTTTAATGTTATAGACACATTTAACCTTTGGAAGAGAATTTACTCAGGCTGTTGAATTGAAACAAGTTGCACAACAAGAAGCAGAAAAAGCTCGTTTCCTTGTAGAAAAAGCTGAACAACAAAAGAAAGCAGCAATCATTACGGCAGAAGGTGATGCACAAGCAGCTAGTATGTTGGCTAAATCTCTTGGAGAAGCTGGTGATGGTCTTGTTGAGCTAAGAAGAATCGAAGCTGCTGAAGATATAGCTTATCAACTTGGAAGATCTCGTCAAGTTATTTATTTACCACCGGGTCAGGGTACTTTGCTTCAACTACCAAATTAAATAAAATATTTGAAAAAAGAAAGTTAAGATAATTGCATTTTATTGTTTAATACAATATTTTCTATTTTAGTAATTAACTATATTCGTCAAAAAAAGAAATGAAATATATTTCTCTATGAACTATTAATTTCACTAACAAAATACATTTATGTTTCTAAATTAAAAACATTTATTTGATGAAAATAAAAAATTGTTATTTTTTTGCAGTATAAGAACAAAAGAAATCAATAATAAGATACTCATTGATTCAATGTTTTTTTTAATTCCAACTTTTAATTAATTTAGAATGTGAAGATTTAAGATAGCATTCTTAATATTTTTTTAATTTTCTTGTTACAAATAATTGTATATTTTATTATTTTCTCTATATAAAACAATATTTTTCATTTCGATGTCGTTTAAATTACACTTTTTATACTTAACGTAATAGTTTTAAAACATGTAAGGATTTTAATTTTTAAATAAAAAAAAAATAAATTATTCTTCAAAGAATTTATTACATTTTCTCATTTATGAAGTGCAAAAGTAATACTAATTTTTAAAATATATAAAAATTAATCTAAAAATATATTATTTGTATACTTATAAAATTTAATTATATTTTATCAATAAAGTTAAACTTACATTGTCAGCTTTAATATTATATAATATATAATAATAATATATAAATAAATAAATAGACAAATACTCATATTAAATTTTTTTAATATATTTCATAAAATATAAAAACCTGTAATATAAATGTGTAATTTATTTTAAATTTATTTATGGTGATTGTTAAACTTAAAACCATTTTTTTTTAAATGCGCTTTACAATATTTATTTATCTTATTATTTTTTATTATTTATATACTATTTATACTTTTTATTTTGATTATTTAAATATTTACACTTTTATCTTATGATAATAACAATTATAGTATTATTAATACAGAGTGCATACTTGCATGTACTATATTTAAGGTCAGTACAATTGTAAAGTCTGTCAAGGGACTTAATCAGTCTAGTAAATTTGAAAGAATCACTTATGTAGGATTAAAAAAAAATTATTAAATAAATAATTTGAAATTGAATATATTTATCTACTTTATTATAAAATAGCTGTCAATGTAGAGATTCAAAGATTACTTCTAGTTAAAAAAAATTTTTTTTTAAATATTTAAAATTTGAAAAATAACATTTAAAAAAAAAAGGCTTGTTATTGTATGGTATATTTGAAAGTTTTTGAATATTAAAAAAAAAATCGTAGTTCACAATATATAAAAAAAGGTTTTGATTATTCTTTCAAAATTTCGAATTAACTAGATAATGCATCTTCCAACTAAAATAGCAATGACTTTGGAAAATCTAATTTCAAGAAAAATGTATTTAAAATTTAAACTGATAATCATATATTATATTTATATATTAATACTGCATAAATGGTAATGAATAAAAGGTACAGCAATTTATATATATATATATGTGTGTGTTGTGTACACTGACAATGAGAATTATCACTTTGATTAGTGGTTATTCCCTATTTTCTTAAAGAATAGCAAATTGGGCTGTGGTGGCCAGTAGAATATTTGAAAACACGATACGCCTTTTATAATTATAAGTGGATCTAAAAAACTGTGTACAAATTAGTAAGTAAAGTAAAAATATTAACTAATTATCTGAAATATATAATTGGAATAAACAAAGTCACAAAAGCAGACTCAGAAATTTTTTATATTTTGATTATTTATTTCGGGCTCAGTTTGATCAGTTTTTTTTTTTACACTTTATCAACTTTTGAGCTGAAGATCACATGCGACTAAAATATATAGTATAACTTTTTCATAACAATTTATTATCTTCTTATACCTTTTCAACCATCCTTACGTTATTATGTTATACAATACTTTCTGAAACGCGTTTTCTGTATTTTTTTTTGCTTATACTTTTTTAATACAATACGAATCGCACACCAACAATAAATACGTACGTTTGATATGTAGAAAGTAAAAATATTAATAGGTTTAAATGTATGGATAAATTCTAAGTATTAAAACTAAGAACAAATGCCAATACAAGTTATGTACAAATCATAGAACATATGCTAAGAGAACGTCCATGTTAAATTTCGGAAACAAACATGGAGAGAGAAATATGCTCTTTCTTTCTCGCACATATAGAAACATTAGCGACCTCTTAAGAGTCCGTGGCCCGAACTAAAATTTTTTATAAGTACTTTAAAACCTATTGAAAAAAAGGCTACCAATACATGTACGAAGTACGAGTGTATTCCCTCGTACTTCGTATATGTACAATTAGCGTTTTTATTCAATTGGTTTCAAAGCATTTTAAAAATATTTTAATTCACCCCACGGGCTGTTATGAGGTTAGTAAAAAAGCTATAGGTGTGAGAGAGAAAGAGAATATTTCTCTCACCATGAAAATATTTTTATTAAATTTGACCATTATCATGTACTATGTTGTTGATCTTCCAATAATCTCCTCAAATGTATTATTTGCACCATTTTTTATTTTTATTTCTAAAAATAAAAGTCACTTTTCAATTTTCTCACAGTCACTTTAACACTAATTAACAATATATAAATTTATATCAATAGTCCCTTAGCTATTCATTTATAATATACGTGTATAAATGAATGATTCATGTTCTTCTCGAAAGAGTTTTTAAAACTGCTATAAACTTAAAATATGTTCTGCGGCTAGTATTCTTTGAAAAATAATAAAGTAAACACATGAACCGGCTTAACAGTGCCGGCATACGAAAAGGGACATATGGGGTGATCTCATTTTACTAAATTTGTTTAAATTTCATTAACATTGAAGAAAAATTAATTTTTATATTGAATCCAATAATATGGTTTATAATTATGTATAATTATTATGAAATTTAAGAAATTTTAAATTATATCGGAGCAGGCACTTTCTTTTACGTCACAAACCTTCCTTGGCCCGTCTGCTGCGTTTGTCGCCAGTTTTGTCATATAGAGTTGACCCCTCCTCCTGATAAGAATAGTGGTACGAGGCTCTAGCGCCAAAATGGCCGCTACCATTGAAGTATTAACTGTAAACAAATATGGTGGCGACCGATACGTGCACAGACGTCGTTTGTCTTATACACAGATCTTCTGAGTTGAGGGAAATAAAATAACGACAAATTCCTATTGAAGATATTACTTACGAATCAACCAAAACAGAAGACAAATCTTGTGGTGGATATAAGCTTCCAGTTGATGTTTTAACAATGTTTTAACATAAACTGTAATCGGAAATTGGGCATATGCACACACATTTACATATTACTGTAAATATACACTAAACACGTAATATTGAACATACACTCATTTTATACGTTTTTACATAATAATGAGAATTAAAATTACGGATTAATTAATTTATGTTTATTTAATTGTCTAATTATGTAGTCTCCTTTAATTTCAAATCTTAATTATGATTAAACTCTCCATTAATTTTTTATTTGATTTGTAGTAAAAATGAATAAAGATAAATACAATAGAACGTCCATTAAATCTTATACATATACAGATTTATAAATACATAAAAATACACTCTTATTTGCATAGATGTTAAACTATCTACAACAATATAAAACTATATAAAATAATATGATTTTGTAAAATTTTATATGAAGCACCTTCCATATTATTTGTTTAGATAAAACTAAAGATCCAGGTGAGGTGCAATATGAATAATACCAATTATTCCAATTATTTCGTCGACTTTTCGATAAGTTCTTTTCAAGGATATTTATTGCGAAAATAATTACAATTATAAAACATATATTCAATGGATACTCATTTTTTTTATTTTAAATATAATTACCTAATGTTATGTCGCAAGAATAAGTCGGTATTATACAACCCGTGAGTCGTAACCTCACAATTTAAATGTAAACATTGTTTAATTTCACCTCAATTTATATGATTCAAATGCATCATGATCTATGTCATATTGTTATTATTTATCATATTGTTGTGGATCATATGTTTATTTTTATATCTGGATCTTTAATTTTATCTAAATAAATAATATAATTTTAATTTTTAACTTATTGATTTATACGTTTATTTTAGCTTCTTAGAAATAAAGCAAAAATATTCGTAATATTTTTTTCCTTCTTTACAAACAACAGATGTTATACATTACGACCTATTTATATTTATGTGTAAATATATTACTTTGAAAATATACAAAAGAATCTTTGCATTACCAGAAGGTAAGCGCTGGATATGCGTGAATGCTTAATCACGATTAAGGTTGCAATCTTTGTCATGTCACTCATCTTTCTGAAATTGACACACATACCTACACATTCAAATTTATCGTTTTTAAAATTAATTAGAGACAGATACTTACAATAAATGTTTAAAATCAAATTTTTTAATCTTGTATAATTAAATATATGCTTGATAAAAATATTTTATTTAAAAATAAAAACAAAGGCAATATTCCGATTGTAAGTAAAAAATATCTATAAATTTGATAATATTTAATTTCAGAAGAACACAATGAATAGCTTTGATTTTCAATTACGTATCAATTTTCAATGTTAAGACAAAAACAGTAGCTAAAAAATTATTACGAACTACAATTCACAGAAAATTAAAGGATTGAAATTAAATACTGTCAAAAAAAATTATTCCACTTTTAGTCTTCTTTCAATACATAATACAACACAATTAGAATACAAATTGTTAATTTTTAATATAATATATTGTTAAAAATTAAAAAATATTAAAGTTATTTTTTTTTTTTTAACATCAATCAACTTAGTGGTTTCATTCCCGATACTAAACAGATATGTTGTTTTTAATCTTTTAAAAAAAGATTTTCATTGAATATTCAATATATTTTTATAAGTTTCTTGGTAATTTAACTTTAATTTTATGATTTTAATTTCCTATAAATTTAATTAAATTATATAAGTTATTGATATTTGTTCTACCAAATCAATCACATAATTCATAATTTACAAATACTTTTTGCTTGCTTTATAAAATAATTTTTAATTTAAATTTTATACGTTAAAAAAATTTAATATGTTCTAAATATATACTTTTTTTTTAATATTGCAAAGTCATAATGATACGATTTTATATACGTTATATAATAAATTCTATGTATAAATCATATTACGTTTTTATATACACGCTAAATTAAAAAAAAATAATAAAAAAACACAAAAAATACTAAAATATTAAAAATCAAAATAATGACGTTTATCAGAAAATATTAGATTTATTTAATTTTAACAAAATATTTAATAAAGCATGATTTTACAAAATAACATTCACGAAAGAATAATTCTACAGAGCAAAGCTCGAATTTAAATATTCATACCTTGATCATTATTTAAAAAATGATAGTTTTTTGTTAAATAAAAAGAAGATTATGTGCAATCGAAATGAGCTATATATGAGTTTACTACCCAGAGATAAAAAACCGATAGTCTTTTTAACGAGGTTGGTCTGATTATTTTGAAAAGGTAATAATTAAAAAGTGCAGTATTCTGGGAAGCTGACTGTTTGTAATTGCACAAGGTGGTTCACAAGCAAAAAATAGAAATGACAAAATGAGCTCTAGTAAATATAGAATCTAACGACCGTCGTGCTGTTACTTTTTTGGCGGCACCTGTTGTTACGCTTCTTCGTTCGACTTGAATTATATGCAAACGTCTGAAGGAAACATCAAAATGACGTCAACACACGCAAGGGCCCATATGTGTTGTTGCGGCTGCTGTGAACTGTTAATAATGTGATGGAATAACAAGAGGACTCGAATCTACACGAAGATATATTACTGAAAAGTAGAGAAATTTCACTTATTAAAGACTTGCCGGGTTTTGAAATAAAATATCTTGTATAGCATTTTTTCTTTGAGTGTTTTCACACACTAATCGTTTTCGCTAAAAAATTTATCCATTGGAACTATTTATTCATTAATTCAATTCCTGTAAATGATACCCAATTGAAATAATGATATAAATTGGCTAATAAATATCTCTTATTATAGATTTTTATTTAATTATTTTAACCTAGACACTTTCCTGGTTATAACTACGAAAGCTTGTAGCATTCGCTAATTTATGAAGAAAATTTTTTTTTCTAAATAAATAGCAATTAATTGATTTTTTACTTCATATTTCATATAATTTTTAAACACCAAGTAATTAATATTATTAATAATAATATTTTTCATAGAAATCTTTATGATAAAACCCAAATTTAATCCTTTATTTATTGTATACTTTTTTTAAGTATTCATGAATTTTGAATAGTTACTTAACATTGAAGTTATATTATACAGAATTGTAAATAAATCATTGATATAAAATATACAATGCATTTAATAAAAAAACAACTGCACCTTGTTATTTATAAAACTTAATGTTATATTTTTTCAACATATAATATTTAAAAAGAAAAGTTGTAGTCATATATACTCAAAGATAAATTAACGATTCATAAAATTAAATTTTAATCATCATATAATATGTTCATGTTGTCCAAATAATTTATCAGTAAATATTTAATATAAAATTTGTTTTCAGTAATTAACAGATTTGAACGTACAGGTACAGCAATAGTTATTAATGAAATTCTGACGTTGGAAAGCTAAAACCGAAAATTTTTTAAATTACGAAAATAAAAACAAATGTTTAGAAAATATTTTTTTATATATATTTATATATTTAGAAAATTTATTGACTTGATAATTCGAGGAAAATATGTCTGACTTTTGTGAAGGATGATTAAAAAAATCAACAAATACTTGCTTGTGTCAAAAATACTAAACTTGATCGCATCCAATTTTATATTTCAGCTCATTACATTTTTATATAAATATTTATAACTAATATTTTACTGCTCATAAACAATGTATTTTTAATTTTATAAATTTATTATAATTTAATGCACCTAAATGAGTTGTGACACAATATTTTATTGCAAATTTTTCGATATTAGTTTACTTTTATAATGGATACTGTGGATATTTATGACTATTAAAATAAAAAAATATTTAAAGTATAAGTTATTTTTCTCTATTAAGTCAATACATATTATGAATTATTAGGAAGTTTAAAAATATATTATAAAAATATGTATTTTATGTATTCATCTGAAACTACATTGATGTATTTAATGAAAATTAATGCATATATTCATAAATTCATTTGAATAATATCGTAATAAAATATTAATTGACACAATTATTTCGTATATTTTAATTTTTTTAAAATATTTAAACAACAAAATTTAATACAAATATCTTGAAAAATTTGTTTGTAATTCTTGTTTTGAGATGTGGATGTTACAATAAATTTATTTAGATAAGAAGCAGATCAAATGTTATAATCATTAATTTGGAAGGAACCTGACCAGTAAAAGATCGCTCCTGGGTAGAATTCTTGATTAAACTGTGTTATTATTGACTTTACCTAGACGATCCCAATCCCTGGCAGACCGGTTGTCGCTTATCTCGGCGAATTCTAATTTTTTGACGAGAGCGCAAATCTGCCCTTTACGCGTAAAGAGAGAAAGGAGCCGTTTTGTCACATGGAGCCTGAACAGAGATCCTTTCTCCGCGATTGAGTTTAAAAAAAAATATACATATATTTTTGGTCCGTTATTGTTTTTTTTTATTTCGAAGTCGCGGAACCTTGCTCGCAGGTATATCTTAATTTATCGTTGTCTATTCGTATGATTCCATAAAACGAAAATAAATATTTCATCTGTAGAAATCACTGAGTCCCACAATCAAGCTTTGTTGTGTAGCCGTCTTGTTCCGTTCTTCGTTACCGGATCCTGTACGTGCAGCTCGTGATCCCACGATTCCACCTTTATTCCTCTATATCTGTGCAAATCAATTAATACTACTCGTCATCGGGGAGCAACGTTTTGTATAGATCTTCTTCGAATCCCCGATAGTCTGCAACAAAGCAATTTGTGGTACTCGTCGTCGGGTAGCAATGATTTCGATACAAATTCTTCGACGAGAGTTCGACTCTGCCTTTCTTCCGTGAAGGGCGAATGAAGCCGTTTCGTTACAAGCTAATATGTCAAGAATATCTATAACCCATTTACAGTTACCTCCGCACTGGAAATTGTCTACCCCACGTGCTGTATTGGGGGGGGGGGTGGATAAGGGAGGGATAATTCTCTTAATAAATCGCAGAAGAAGTAATCAAGCTTTTTGAATTAGAACGTATACAGTAGACGTATTTCCTCTTACAAACATCTATGAGTTGTATGTATAACAAATATTTTTTTATCTTTATCATTTTTTTTATTATTATATGTAATATCATTTTTTTGATTAAATTTAAAACAAAAAAATAAAATAATTGGACTTAACAAAATTAATACAAGACTTTAATTAATTTATTATAGAATTGGTGTAGTTTTACAATTAATATTAACACGACTCACCGTTTATCTTTTAAAAATCGAGAATTTTGCCTTGTTCACTATTGTCTAATTCATTTATTTCCTTAAGATCAGCTTGCGTTAATGAAATTAGTTTTCTTTATTGTCATGTTATCCAAGAGATTAGGCAGAGGTTGACGGAACTTAGCTTTGTTTTGGAAGATCCGGAAGATACTAGTGTACTAAATTCTGTCATGCTAATGTTAAGTTTGTCTCACAAATTACGATTTTTGTTGGTTGTAAGCTTGTAGCTATGTGTTATTGGTAAACAATAAAAATATTGTATTAAATTAAAAGTCCCTCGCAGGATTACTCAGGTCAACGGGTTATAGTTTACCACGGTGAAAAGCGTAATCGGTCTATTCAGAAAGGGTCACCTTCGCCGCCATAATATGATAGGTTTATGAAGAAAAGTTTGAGACGTGAAAGCGGGTTCGAAGGAGGAAATTGCCCTAGTGCAATGAATCGAGATACTTTGTAGTCGTTTTCTTGTCTTTTGTATTTTCTTTTACATTTGTTATTAGTTGGCGTATTGCGTTTTTTGATTCTGAAAACACATTTAATCAAGCTGTTTATGAATAATTGTGAGTAACTCGCATTTTTTAACGCACATTTCCTTGTGCGTGAAAAAAGATGTGATCCGCGGCAGTTGCTCCCAAAACAACTATTTCTTGTGATGAGTTTGGGCGTCGTAATCAGAGAAATTGCACCAGAAGGAGTATTTAAATCTGCATCGTGGACTCGCTTGAGCTTTAACGGAAAGTTCACGACTTCTTCAAAACGCTTGAAACGGCAGTGTCACTTACATGAATCGTTTTGATTTAGTGGAGGTTCACGCACACCGCGAGGAATTCATTCAGGGAATGAATACGGCTTCACGGTCCAACCTGGTCTAGGTGAGACGAACTACAAGAAGCGCTCGACGGCTTCTCCCCCTTAGTATACCAGGGCAATATAAATAAATTAAAATCAAATTGAAATAAATTCTTTGGTTTTATTCCCTACACCTCACCCTTTCCTATACTTCTTTTAATTTCTAAATTAAAATTATTTAAGCAAAAACTCTACCAAAGGATATTGGTAGAACCTTTAGTTTGCGAAAAATTATAGTGCACACGCTTAGAAGGGAAGAAAGTGCACTCAATTGTTACGTCTAATTTGCATTTGTGGTTCCGGACAGGGTTAGCCTCATAGCTGACGGAATTGACAAAGAAGCCACGTAATCAGCTATAAGATCCGATCAATACAAGAAGGTCACCGAGCTCTAGGAATTTTTAGCAAATTACGATTTGAATCACTCACAAGGAAAAGATAATACCACGATTTATAAGGATGTAATCTGTACGGAAGTAACATTTAACCGTTTTGGTGTGTGCCAAAATTGAGGAATACAGAAAAACTGGTAAGTGGAAAAGGAGAGATGTAGACATTAGCTACTTTATCTACGGTAGGAAAGTTACATGTGTGACTGTAAAAATGTTAAAATTCCTGGAAAGATGATGCAACCATAGGAGAGGTACGATGATCTAGCAATAGAATAAGAATCTGTAAGAAAATGAAGTTGATTATGAAAATAAGTTGGCTATGAAAATAAATTACTTGCGTCTGAAGCATTTAAATAATAATCGAGATGGATGTAGTGAAGTTCTGTGTCGTCAGGCTTCCTGTTTTGGGCAGCTCGTGATCCTGGCAAGATCTTTTTTGTGTCACCTTTGTTCTAGGTTCGAGGCATATACGCATATAAAGTGAGAACGATGAAATATTAAGACTCGTGATCGTGAGTAGATTATGCATTTCTATACTCGATAAAATTATTGGACAAGTTTAATAATTGCAATCGTTTGGTATCTTGCTACAGTCGTTCAGCTTGAGTATATTCTCCATAATCAAGAAGGACGAGGATCAAGTGTAGGATAGTCAAATGTAAATTTTGCTTTTATTTAAAAACTCGTGACGGCCCAGAAAGAAACATGGAAGAACAAAAATTTTATTTTATTCAATTGATAATCATCCATAACGTCTTGTTAGTGAAAAATTTAATGTATTACCATGATGTATACCTATGGACATTTTAATTTGTAAATTAATTTAGTGTACATTTATTTTTGCCTAGAGTTATTAATTTGATTTTTATTAGACATATAAATAAGTTTTCATTTCTAGACAAAGATAAAACCACTAGTAAATTATTAAAATATCATCAAAATATTAAATGTAACATACATGGTGCATCTACGAAGTATCGAGTTTTTTTTCATTTTTCGCCTATTCATCGAAGAAATTCAGGAGAGGTCTTAAAATGTCGACAAACTCTTTCCGCATTTGTCTTTTTTTTTGTTTTTCGATAATTAGACGCGGCAGGATTTAACTTCGCGCGAAGGGTGTTTTTCAGTTTTTTGACACGGCGCGATGGAGCGATTTGTGGAACAGCGTTACGCGATAAAATTTGTTTGCAATTAAAAAAAACAGTGTAGAAACATATAAAATGTTGCAAGAAGCATATGAACATAATTGCATGTCAAAATCGCAATGTGGAAAATGGCACAGAGATTTTAAAGAGGGCCGAGAAAGAATCATTGACGAGCCTCGATCTGGACGCCCAAAAAGCTTTCGAATGGTTAGGAATACCCGGCGCGTGTTAGAAATTTAAAATTTGGACTGTCGATTAACAGATTAAGCAATTCAGAAAAAACTGAATTTAACGCGATCTACAGTATACAATATAGTACAAAAAAATTTATAAATATCGAAATTTTTGAAAAATATCAAAGCTGAAGAGTTTGAAATGCATTTGAAATTTGAAAAATACGCCTTCAAAAATGTGTTGATACAGTAGGAAATTATTTTGAAGAATTTAAAATTTTTATTTTACCTTGTTTATAAGTCCACCAATAAATCATTTTTCAAAACAGAAAGGCAAGAATTTTTTTTTTATAATCTTTGAACAAAACATTCTCGCGTAGTAGTTTTCCGAATCGTTTCAGCGCGCCGTGTCAAAAATTTGAAAAACACCTTTCGCGCGAAGTTAAATCCTGTCGCAACTAATTATCGAAAAAAAAGGAACAAATGAGGAAAGAGTTTGTGAACATTTTAAGATCCCTTACAAATTTTTACGACCAATAGTAGCAAAATGAAAAAAAACTAGATACTTCGTGGATGAACCATGTATAATTGTTCTAAGTATTGATAATCGATTATAAAAGTGTACATTGATGACCTTTCTGCTTTATAATTATTATAATTTATAATTCTTATTTTATTTTTGATCGACCTATACTTTCTGTACATTATTAATAAACTTATTTATTTTATATTTTATATCTTTGTTTTTGTTATTAATTTTTTTATTAAATAAAAACTTTAAGTACAATATTAAATGTCAGTTGACAACCTAAACTTGAAATAATAATAAATTTTAATAGTGTAATATATTCTTTTTTATATAAAAATATAGATTATTTAGTTTAATATATATAATTTGCGAAAATTATTTATTTACTTTGTATTTACTACAAATTTATAAAAAATTACAAATTGCTCAAAAAAAAATTAAACAAAATATTTATAATTTTAATGGTAATTAAAATATATCTGATAGAAAATTTGTAATCATTTTCTATTATTTAAACTTTTAATGAATATATTTATTCATTATTAAAATGATATATAAAATGTGTAAATACTAACCTGAAAAAAAAGGAAAAAAAAAGATTTAAAATAAAATGAATATATGTATATAGATATTGTGATATTTTATAAAATAAATGTTAAATATTAGTATGTATATTAAACAATTCCCTGTAATGATTTATGATGATGTAGTGATATATATATTTTTTCCAAATTTATTAAAATAATTTTTGTGTACACTCTGTCACTGCACTAGTTGATATTTTGTAAATTAACATGAGGCCGGATGTCTCGACGGTAAGGGCGGCGTTGATGTTCGCGAAATAGGCAAAGACAGAAGTAAGCGGGAAAATGTATTAAGTATATATGTGTACATAAAATGCTTATATATAGTAGTGAGTGATTAACATTTGTAGTGTTGTGCCGCCGTGAGATGGCCGATAATTATAGTGTACATAATTATCGGCAAAGTAGTGTATTTTCTTATTTTTGTGCCCAATTTAATATTGTGTTTGCTAAGCCAATCACGATGTAGAATCTGCGGTGTGAAAGGGAAGATAGACTATATTTATTTAATAACCAATTGTGAATTTTGATTTTCATATAAAAATAAATTCAAAGTTCATAATTTGTGAAAAATTAAAGTAGTGACGTGGAAAGAGTGGAATATTCGTGAAGAAAGTTCTCTCATTAATTAGTATATTGTTACCTGTGATATCAGTTACATAAAAATTATATCTAATTTATTGTTATAGAAATTTAAATATATATGGCATTAAAAATTTGTTATTATAAAATAGTGAAAGTGAAGTATTATAGAATATTAAAATTATAATATATATGCAAAGAAATAAATAGTATATATTAATCTAAATAAATAAATAGATATATATAGTACAGCAAGGAGAGAATTGGCATAATTAATAAAGAGAATAAATAAATAGAATAATTAATAAAAGGAAATAATTATTAAAATATAAATTTTGAATATATATATAACAGTAAGTTATATTTAAATATCTATATCGGATCAATTTAATCATTGAATAATAGAGAAAGAATTATTTCCATAAATTTTACAAGGTAAGATTTTATATTATTAATAATTAATATTGCATATGATTTATATTTAATTTAAACTATATTTTATTATTTGTATTATTATTATAATTAAATAGTTTTAGAAGTGAATTGATCTCTATATATATAATATTTCAAATTGGATTGAATAATATTAAATATAATTGCTAAATGCTAGTGTTGGTGATATTTATAATAAATTTAAAATTAACGGAATTTCCTCTGATAAAATAAGTGTAGTAGTGTTGGAATTATGATTAATTTTTATATATATTTGGATTGGTAGAGAAGATTTATTTTATTGGAAAATCAATCCTTTTCACCACATTACAAACTGTATATATATGGGAAATATATATAATTACAATTTTTAATTATACATCTGATAATAAGGCTTTGTTAGAATTTAAATAATAAACTAAACTATTGTAATAAAAATATATAACAAAATATTATGATAATTCTATAAATTAATATAAATAATACTGCTTAAATAATACTATACAAAAAAAATTAAAACCTCAGATTTTAAAAAATGACATTATTGAACAAAATTAAACAAAAAAATTTTAGTATAATTTATATCAAATTTTAATTGAACTTTGAGTTTCACTAAAATGACTAGCTCCCATAGATCTTGCTAGATCAGTTTTTTTTTGATTTTCATTTTCTTATAAATAATTATTTAAATAATAATAATTTTAATTAATGTTTTAAAGTTCGAAAGCAATTTTAAACATTTAATATAAGGCGTATTTTCCAAATAAGTCTATGATTTGTTTCCAAATCTAATGTCATACTTCCATTTTAATATTTAGCAGTTTCACAATTATATTTATCTTTCATGAATCTGAATGGCTTATGAATTAAAAACATATCAACCCATTAATTATTAAGTTACGCATTTAAAATTTTTAATATTAATGAAATTTTTCTCTTTTTATATTGTAAAAATAACTATGCCTGAAACGAATTCTAAATAATTTTTTTATTATTTTGTGCTGAAAATAATGAATTAATTAATTGAATAAATTTTGATATGAAATTTTGATTTAAATAATCTAAATATCGTAGCGTGATTCTATAAAATATCAATCATAATCTTTGCTTAATAATTTATATAATTAAATGTCCAATCAAAATTAATTTTGAAAGTAATCATAAAATTGATGGATATAAATTTTATATGAATAGAGATTTGTAGTAAATCTAAAATTTATATTTAATGTATAAAAAGTATATAATAACTTTAAAAATAAATTCAAACTATGATCTTATTTTTATTTATATAGTTAAGTTCTATCAACATCCGACAAAGAGAAATGGATATAAAATCCAAGAAGAAATTGAGTCACTGATTTTAAACTGAATATAAAAAATTATGCCTAAACATAAAAACTAAATTTAAAATTTTTCGTATGAAATGAATTTTTAAAGTCAAAATAAATGCAGAAAGAAATTTTGAGTAGTAAAGTCAGATTCACTACAAACGGCTTTTCACAAAAATTCGGAGTTGATAAAATCTTAGTTTTTATTTTATATCCACAGCCGAAGATGGATTAAGATGAATATTCAATAGTGGCTACCTGTTTCAGTATCATGAAGGAGAGATCACTTGGGCTTGCAGGAGACAAACATTTATGTTTGTCTAACAAAACTAAATACATTGATACAAATTTTCTTTTCGTTACGCATCTAGGTGGTCAAGGAATAATCTATTAAGAGTATTGTTTCACCCCAGATAGAAAATACTTATTACAATTTTAGAAAAATAGAAGACAATTCAATTAAGAGTATAAATTTGTTTTGATTTTAATCGATATATTAAGTATAATATAATATAAAGTTAGTACTGTAAAAATTTATTCAATCACATTTAAAAATTCATATTTAAATTTCAAAGACATACTATTAAACTAAATGAAAATTAATAGAAAAGTTTTCAGAAATATGAAATATAGTATAAATACATATTTATTGGTTAAAAAAAAATTAAAAATACTATATAAAAGTATCTCGTACTAAATAATTTAAATAAGTAGTATAACTTCAAACAGACGCATTTCAATGAATCCAATTCATTTTTCGCAATCATATGATTATATTAAGTAATTCTTGAATTATTTTGTAAAAAAATCTTTTTTTTTTCTTGGATCATTTATTTTAATAGTCGATTTGTTACATTTGGTTAAATTTATACATATTATTTCATTTGTTTCTCTAACATTCATAAAAAACTTATAGACATTATATATTAAATATAATATCTGTTATGATATTTAAATTATTGATTACAATATTCATTCTTCTTTCTTTTTAAAATATAATATCTTTATAGATAAATTATTGTATGCATTTCATTCATAAATTCAAATTAAATTAAAATAGTATGGTCTGTTACATAATATAAAAAATATTTATTATATTTCATATTAAATTGCAATATAAATAAAAGTTTCAAATTCTTTGATGAATAAAATGCAAATAAAGAAAAGATTTTCAATATTGTAAACAAGAAATTTATATTTACATATTCATGTTCATATTTTGATTCATAATTTTTTTTATTAATTATATCGATATAACTCAAAAATATTTTTTTAAAAATTATTTATAAAATTGAATAGAAAAATTAAATTTTTTTTTATAATTCGTGATATATTTATGTGTGTTTTTAAAATTAACTTTCTTTATTATTTGTCTTGAAAAAGTATACATTAATACTTTCATTGTATAAATCATTAATACTTATTAATACGAAATAAATGGTAATAGAAGTTCAATAAATAAAGAAAAGGTCACACAAAATAATAAATGGTTAGGTTTTACTAAAATTTCAAAGTGGTATGAATATTAAATTTTGGAACAAAAATTAGTAAAAATTAAATTTAGCTTTTGAACTTCTAAGTGGAATTTTGTTTAATTTTGATTAAAACAAAAATGCCTTAACAAGTGTCTTAAAAAAATATTAAGATTTTTGTTTTATAATTTAATGCAAATTATAAACTCATTTTTATCTCCAAACGTAAAATAATTTAACATAAAATTGCAAATATTTTTATAATTATTGCATTATAATGCTATAATGTATCTAGAAAGAAAAAGTGAATGATATCCGGTTAAAAGTTTGTTAAACTATACATGATTAAATTAGATTGTGAAAAAGTCTCACACGCGAGTTTGCGTTTTTCATTGGTCCAGAACGGTGTTCGGTTGTTAAAAATCTTTTGACGAAAATTATATTTTGTGAATCTATATTATGCATATGTGGTATTCAATTACTCGAAGACTTGGCTTTTTGAAGACCTATTTTTGAAGTGCATAAAGAAAAGATTTGAAGTCTGTCAGATTTATTCTTTTTGTGGATGTATTGTGTTTCATAATTAAGGGTAATTATTTTTCATTTTTTCGGAAAACCAGTTATATATTTTTATTTCATTATGAATTTATAATAAAGTTTTAATTTTGAAAAAAATATACCTATTAAATCAGTAACTACCTCATAATTTATTATTGATGGAAATTACTACCTTTCAAAAATACATATATAAAGAAATTTTGGTAGTATGAGAATAGATTTAATGAAAAGTTTTTTAATTGTAGTAGAATAAATAAAATTAATAATAATGAAAAATATCATTATTTGTTAATAGTATGTGTACATTTTTATTGATTAAAATATTAATTAATTAATTAATACATTAATCATTTGAAGTTGCACATATTGTGTTCCAAATTAAATAAATAAATTAAATTTTTTAATGCAATATTTCCTTTTTTTTTAATACAACAATAGAAATGTATACATTATTTATGAAAATTTGAATAGCCGTCTAGATATTATAAAGTATTTTTATTAACTTTATAAGAATAAAAGATATATCTGATGTAATATAGTAATATCCAATATAGCATGTACAACTGTTATGACCTAATACACATTACAACAAAATAAATTATGCATCGTAGATTATTATTAATAAATAATCTAAGCTTATTGAAAGTTGAAATTAGTTTTTTTTAACAAACAATTGTATTTATACATAATTTTTTTTAATTCTCGAGTCAAATATTATTTGAATGCTATTATTTGTTCGAAGTTTGGTATGGAGGTTTTTTTTTTTTAATGAATTTATAATTTTTTAAGTAATTGGTGCTAATTTTATTTTACATACTTGATATTAATTTTTAAAAAATCCATTGATTTATAAAATGCAATTAATGATTCAAATGAAATTGAACATATTTAATTACACGAATAAATTTGTAATACATTAATATTATAAAAAAAGAAATATAATGATTGTGATAAAGAATATCAAAAAGAAAAATTAATATTAATTTTAATTAAATTGGCACATCGACAGAACAATTAACATTTATCTCTTTGTTTTGGATAAATCTGAATTAGTTTTGAATAATAATGGTAATCGTTCATAGTCGTAAAAAAAATAAAAAATAAATTGATCACTTACGAAGTTGTACAATATGAATGGTGTATAAAAACGAATTCTGGGGAAAAACTTCTGTTATGGCTTTATTCCCATTATGTTGTATTACACAGATGATATTCTTCCATGTCATTTGTTGATCCTAGTAATGAGACCCAGCCCAAAGTCATCAAATATGTGTATGTGAAACAACCGGTTCTGTAGTACTGAACTTTTGTATTGTCAACTAAAGTCAATACAAAAAAACAAGACACAGGGTTCTACAGAAAGGCAAATGTACAAATTTATGCACCGATTTTCTTTGCTTTTTCTTCGTTATCTATTTAAAATGTGAGACTTTCCGCAGATCTATGTGTATAAGTGCACAAATTACTGTTATTATATCTGAAATACTGTTATAAATATAATAATGACGTACAATAACATTAAATTTATTGCAATAGTTTTCGGCAATGATACATAAGTATTGGAGCTTGATTAAAATACAATGTTTATCACAGAAATTAAGATAATTATAAAAATTAAAACTGTTAAAGAACCGATATTGCTCATTGGTTTGATTGGTATAAATACATTATAAATATTTTAAGACTTTAACAGTTGTCACAAATGTTTTAAGAATTAATTTTCGATGCTACATCGTATACGTCATTTCTTAAAAAAAAATTTTTTGTTATAAAATGAAATTTCATTAAAAATTAATTGAAATTACTCAATATAAAAAAAGGTCAACTTCTATGTATATCAATTATTGAGGAAAATAATTATTTTTTTTTTAGTTTTCTATTATAGAAAAATATTTCAACGGCATTTCATTTCAAATTTTAAAAAGTTAATACAGGCTCATCATTAACATTACCATAAATACATTTAAAATTTTTAATGTACTTTGTATGTAAACACATACAGCTTAGAATTGATACCAACTAAATTTTTTTACACATTTTTGTTTGGTTAACTACTAGTTTAAAAGTATTATAAAAAGTATTATTTAAGATGAATGAAAATAAAAGATCGAAATTGTTATATAGAGACGCACATGCATTACAAAAATAATTTCAAAGTTGTTCAGTGCAGATTATTGGATTTAATTATGTCAGCAGTTTAATGCACAAAATTGATAACAGGCATTATTCCAAACTAAATCATTGCAGCTTTTCTTCCCGTGTTCGAGAAATATACGAAACGTGGTTTAAAATACGATTTTAAGAGGAGAAGACTTGAAGTATAAAAAGGAAAATGCACTTTGGAGTATATCGCTATGGGAATGACGGGAACTGGCCAATTTCCCCATTTCCCACCAGGTGCGTGAGACTTCGCGAGAGCTCGTGAATTTCCTCGAGTGAATTGAGCCTCCATTGCAGGTGCCCCGAGTTCCCACAAGATGAGCCCGCGTCTTCCGTGCGACGCGCTGCCAAGTGTTGGGCCCCGGTCAGGCCCGGCCCGAATTCGCGTGCAACATATGTATAACGCGATGGGCGTATCCTTCCGTGGGTCTGCGGTGCTTCCATGTCCGCCCGGTCTCGGTGGCTCTCCGGGCGCGGGCTGCATCTGTGCCTCGGCGAAGATGCCCTTCCCGTGCACGCTCTCTAGTTGGAGTCGTGCACGCGATTACGCGGCCACGAACGACCCTTTGAGCCGGGAGCGCGATTCCCGGAAATGGAGCCTTAGACCCTGGTACTGCTGGCTGCGGCCACTTGTGCACGAACCAGACACTGAGCGAGACATCGAGCCGAATCGGCGACTTGGCTCTGAAACCAAAAGTCAAATACCGAATGCTGAACACCAACCCCCGATCCTCAACCCTGCGTCCGGACCATACGAACTCTGGCAGCCTCTACCCACTCGGTTCTCTATCACTCTTAATGATCTGAGAAAAACATCATTATACTTTGATTCTTTCACTTTTTTGTAATGTCAAAAGAACGATTCCAACCATCCATCTGTGTCACATTTCATTTGGCGAGTCTACAATATACTTATTACCACGCAAGAAATACTTTTATAATATTTCAATAGAAATTTCAGTTTAAAGTAGAAATTAAAAAAAAAATTTAATTAAATTCACCCTGCATGTAGCCACATTTTGTGTATCTTCTAAATCTATTCTCTCCAAGTGACCGACAAGTCTTAGGTGACTATTAAAATAAATAAACCACCTTAAATATTTTTAATTCAAACAAATACTTAATATGACAATATCCTCTTTTCAATGTAAAAAAAAAAAATTATAAAATTATTTTTTATTATCATTATCATCATCATCATCATCATCATCATCATCATCATCATTATTATTATTATTATTATTATTATTATTATTATTATTATTATTATTATTAATGTTGTTCTTGTTGTTACTCAAAGATTTTAATATATTTTGAAAACAATTTTCCTAATATTATTTTAATTATTTTAATCTTATTTATTTTTCTATTAAATTAAATAATAATTTTAATTGTTGTAATCAGAAATTTCCTAATTTAGCAGTGATGTAAATTTATACAATATTTATAAATATGTACATTATATTATAAAAGGATCATTAAATACAAAATAACTTATATTTTAATATAATAATAATATACATTTTCGATAAAAAACATATTATTATAATTTCAAATAATTGAATATTATTATCTATTACATTGTCATAATATTTCAAAATTATAATATTTATTCAAACTATTTCACAACACTGATAATTTTGTTTAAAATAATTTCTTAGTTATAATTGTAAATATGCAACATTAAAATTACTTTTATTATACCATACATTTATTAAATAAAATATTACAAATTTTTATATGATATTTAATCTAATAAAAAAAATACTTTAGTTGTTGGAAGTTTAAAAATAAAATTGCAAAATCAATATTATTAATGTATGCAATAATATTTCATTTAAAAAAGAAATTTTTTTAATTCTATATGTGGCTTTAGTATAACAAATATTCATTATCATAAAATTAATTTGAATTTAAATGAAAAATGGCGAAGAAATTTTAATTAATTTGGTCTTATAAAATTTTTTAATTGAAGTGAAAATTTTATTTAATGTAAAACTTTGTAAGAATTTATTTAATTCTTTTTTTTATTAGAAAATAATTTTGAAGGTAGTTGTTTTTAAAGTAATGATTTTTTAAAAAAAATTATTATCAATTTGTTTCATGATTTACTTTTATGGATATTAATACTTTTTAAGCCATGTCATTGAAATTATAAAATTATAATTGTAAATCTTATATATATGTATTTTTAATTATTCTTTTGTAAATTAACAATGACAAAAAATGATTCTTTTGGTTAGAATATTAAAAATACGCGCGTGTCATACGTAATGTATATATGGACAAAATATACCTTCATTTACGTATACAAGCCCATCCTGGCATTGGAAATGCATGTCCAACACATCTCAGCTTCTACATTTCATGACTTGTGACATTGTGATTTTCGTACGTTATATATTTTTTTTCTTTGGTGTACCTAAATATTTCTTCACTTAAACATACAAGAATTAGAAGAAACTATTTTATTTACTTGTAAATAAATACAATTTTTTATTTAATAATGTAACGTCAATACAATCAAAGTATTTCTTTACTTAATTTATTTTTCACAAAATTAATTTTGTACAATAATTAATAAATTATACTGCTACTTTATTTTTGTCTGTAACAATTATATTATTATATCAATTTCATGTAATATTAAAGTAATATTTTATATTTTCGTACATATTTCAATAATAAAATTTACTATTTTTATTTTTGTTTAGCCATCTCTCTATTTTATCCTTGCTTTTTTGTCCTCTCATTTTATGTTTTACTTCTCTGCATTTCCTAACCTATCTGTCCTCTGTCATATAATGAATTTTACCATCGTATTTCATGACTCTTGATTTCCATTCACATTTCATATCCCATTCATTTGTCTCCTTATATACGATATATCTTCGAGTGCAGTAGTCTAGTTTCAGGATCCATTTATAGTAATCTAGCTTCACTCTATCTAGTTCACTCGTTTCACCAAATCCCCATATTTCCGATTAGAATTCCACCCTCCTCTTATTAGATAGTTGAACATGGTTTTCCTGAGCTGGAAATCACCCGCACATCTCCTTTCACCATGTCCCTATGTACTTTTTGCAGCTATTCGCCCTCTGCTTGCTCTTTCCCTGATTTCCTGTTCTTTTAATTTCCCGTTTTTAGGAATCCCAGGTAGTTAAAGCTTTCTATTATCTCGATTTTTTTCTTCTTCCAAAGCCAGCTCTCCGCTTTCTGTTTTTCCTCTTTTCACCACCGTTATTTTCGTTTTTTCCGTATTGAAGCTTAGTTTTCTGGTATCTAAGAATTTTTTTAACATCCCCATCATATCCTGCATTGCGATTCTGTTCTTTCTTATCATTGCTATGTCATCCGCATATGTTAATGTCCATATCCTTTTTCCATTTCCTCTTCTAGCTTTACCTTGTATATATTAAAAGCGTGGGGTTAAGACAACATTCCTGTCTCAGTCATTCCTTATCCCAAAACTCCTCAGTCAGCCTCTCACTTGTCCTTATACAGCACTTGGTTTCCTCATATATTTTTCCGATTCTGCTCGTCAACCCCTTACTGTATCTTTTCTTTTCCATGATCTTCCATAGTATTTCCCTGGCTACTGTGTCGAAGGCTGCCTTTAGATCAACGAACAGCACATATATCCTTTTATTTTCCTTCACTGCCTTTTGTATTACATGGTTTAGGAAGTATATGTTATCCACTGTTTATCTTTCATTCCTAAATCTCACCTGCCCCTCTGGTAATATGTTTTTCTCTCAGTCTCCTTATCCAGTCTGCCTTTTAATATTCCTGTACATATTTTGTATACCGTTAGTAGTATTGACAGTCCCCTGTAATTTTCTGGTTTCTTTTTATTTCCTTTTTTATAAACTGGTGTTAGGACCACAGTCTTCCAATCCTCTGGTATTCTATTCTCTTATCAAACTTTTACTATTATTGCCCTTACTCTTTCTTTGATTTCTTCCTCTCCATATATCAGCGCTTTATTGGGTATCTCATCAATGTCTGCTACCTTTTTCTTTTTTAGCATCGTCCATTCTTTCATTATTTCCTCATTTGTCAGATTCTTCTCGTAGCCCTCACTATTACCCGTTGTCTCCGTTGCTCTCTCCCACTTATCATTTTTTCTTCGTTTTTCCCTAACAAGTTGCTGAAATAAGTCCCCATTTCTGTTTCTCAATCTTTGAATCTATGTTGTGTCTTCTTTTTCTATCTCTGTTTATGTATCCCCAGATTTGTTTTTCGTTTCTCAGTCTTTTAATTTCTTCAATCTCTTTTTCCTTTCATCTCTATTTCTTCTTTCTCCATTCCTTCCTCATGTCTATATATTGCTCCTTTGTCTTCTTACAATTCCTCCACTTCTTCAGCTCTTTTCTCACCTTGTTTTTCTCTCTTTTATACTCCTTATCCCACCACCTACGTTCCCCCAATTTTCTTTTCTTTATTTTAATTTCCTTCCTTGTCATATTTCGCCTTGCAATTTCTTTGAATTCTTTCCATTGTTTCTCTATGTGCTTGTCCTTCTGTTCTCTGTCATATTTTCATTCTATCCCTTCCTTGTACTTCTTAATACTCTTTTCATTTCATATGGTTATCACTTTTTATATTTGCTCTCTACTTTCATTTATATTGTTTCCTTTTTCCTCTATGCTCACCCATTTTATTATGGGGTAGTGGTCCAATTCTGCTCGGTTTCCAATTTTAAACTTAGTAATCCTGTCTCTGAATTCGTTCTCCACGATTACGAAATCAATCACTGTGTTCCCTCTCACTCCTATGTAGGTGTATTCTTCTTCTTCATCTTCTTTCATCAATCTATTAATAATACTCCAGCCATTGATGTTAATTCTCTCTAACGTCTCCTTTCCTTTCCGTCTACCTTCTCATCTTTGCTCTTTTTGTATCTCTCCTTCATATGTTTGCCCAGTTTGCCTATTCTCACGTTGAAATCATCCACCACCTATTTGTATTTCTACTTCTTTACTATCTGTTGCGAACAAAATACGTACAGGGACGGCGCCGTCGGAGATTAAGCATAAGGCCAGGTCGTCGCAAGCGAGCGCCTTTCGTTTATTGTATTTTTTATATATATTTATATTTTATGATTACATCTTTATACCGCTAATAAATATATGCAGTGGACGAGAAAACCTAAATGGGGAAAAACAGAGTGCAGAATGCAGAATGGCACGGGGAATTGAAAAATTGAAAACCCTGTGCAGAACAGCGCGGGGAATGGTAGGTAATAAGTACGGATGGTCTGCGCGGGCAATTGCGGCCCAAATTATTCATAAGTTTATATTGTAGCGGCTTTTTCTTTCGACGCAAGGCGAAAGGTTTTTATGCCGAGGGTTAGGCTAAGATGTTAGAATAAGAATGGTGTACTCCGACACGCGATAAGCCGGAAAACGTGCGTTGAGTGTCGGCCATAATGTAATGGTGACCTGGGTCGGGCGAACCTGATTACCAGGCGTCGAGGGTACGGCCATAAAAGATTGTGATCGGGTCGGAAGGCGAGCAAGGGTCAGCGGTCGGAGGAGAACGAACCCCGAGGGACTCTTGCTTGATACTCGACGCAGAAAGGTCGAAATTCGCGAGCTTTCCGACTTGAAAAACGAAATATCCTTGCTAGACTTAAAATAAAATAAAATATAACTACATACAAACATTAACTAATATTTCCCATCAACTCCTGCTTCCGCTAATGTGTGATTAACACTATCACTGTTGTTGGTTATCACGTTCCACTTCTCCTCTAGATCTCCCTTATTGTTGTAAAGTCCCCATACGTCTATTATCTTTGTTCCTTGCTTATTTTTATTCTCGTCCTGACCATTCCATCTCCTTTTTCCTCCACCAGTACTATCTTTATATCATCCATTCTTTTATTTATACCAACCAATAAATCCCCTTTGACTTTTTCCTTTCTGCTTACTATTTCCGCCCCTGACGTTCTCCATCTCATTTGTTTCGGTAATAACTTCATATATTTTGGTATGTTCTTCTCCTGTAGCCATGTCTCTGCTAAGCATACATAATCCATGGTGGTGATGCATTCCCAGAAATTTTTGTTTTTTCCCCATATGCCTGCAATATTCCAGAATAATATCTTCCTCTCTCCTTCCTTTTTCTTACCCCTGTTATTTCCCGGAACTTTTTGTCACTATCTTTTTTTTGTCTCCTGTCCTTCTCTGTCTTGTTAGTTCTCTCTCCTTATTTTTTACTTTCTCTCTCTTATCCTTGTCTTCTATTTCCCTTATATCGCTCTCATCTACACATTTTTCTATCACATTTCCTCCTTGTTCTCTACATTCCTCGTGCTTCTCTTCCCTCTGCCGTTTGTTTTTTCTTTTCATTTTATTCTTTTTTTGTTTATGGTTATGGTTTTTATGTTTCTTTTTTTCTTTTTCAACCCGTTTTTCGTCTAGTTTTAGACTTTTTTATATTTTTTTTATAGACTTCTTCTCCTCATTTTCCTTGTTTTTATTTTTATTTCCTTCTGGCTCTTGCTCCTCTCTGTCCTCTTCGTTTTTCTTATCTTTTTGTCCTGTACTATCCACCGTTTCTTTGCTTCTCCTCTTATCTGACTTTTTCCCCTCTACTTTCCCCTCTATTTCACTTCTCTGTATTATTGCCTTCAGCACCTTATCCACCTCTGTTTTCTCTAACCATCTTCTCCATCTGCCATCAACAAAGATTTTCTTGAGCCCCACTTTCGCAAATATCCTCTATCTTCTCACCTTTCGAATCCATTCCTTTATTTTGCTCTGGATAACTCTTTTCTCGTATGTCAAATCGAAATCGAGAAAAATCTCTGTTTCGATGAGCCGTTTCCTATTCTCTCATACGCTGTCTCTTGCTTCCTTACTCGCTATCTTCACCACAATCAAAGTACCAATTCATCATGCGCTTTTAATAGTTTTCTCGATCCCCAATCTATTTTCTACAAACATTCCCGGCCTCTTCTGCACATCCGCTTTTTCCACTTCGGCCCTGCTCATTCCCTTCACTACAAAGGTCTCTTCCCTATCTTTTCTTTCCCTGTCTCTCATTATCCGCCTGATTCCATTTATCTATGTCTCTCTCTTTCTGTCTCTGAAATCCTCGATCTTGTCACGCCCCATTGGCTCCTATTGCTCCCTCTTGTCCAGTTAGAGTATTCGATCATCTTTCCCCGGCCTTAACTCGTTTCCTTCTCTTACCCCTGTTCCGTCTCCACTACTATCTCCTCTATTGCTTTCCGTCTCTGTTTTCTACTCTATCACCTACCTCTTCATGTTCATCCTCTATTCGTTTTGCTCCTTTTCTCTCTCCTCCATCTCACGGCACTTTTCCTCCAAGCTTTTTTCCTTGACTTTCATTCTCTCTTTTGATTCCCTTTCCTATTTTTCTCTTCCTCTTCCCTCTTTTTCTTCTCCTTTATCCTTGTTCTTTCAATTTTCTCACACATGTATCCTTCTATAAATTACACCTGCTTATCCTTTTTATTGACATCTAACGTTATCTGTGTACCATCGTTTTTATTATTCGGCGGTCTTCCCCTTTCTATTTTGTTTTTTCTTTGCCCTTGGTTCATTTTTATTTGTTACATCCCTGTGCTACTACTTCCACGTTCCTTCCTTCTAATTTATTCTGCGCTTTCTGGGTCATTTTTCTCTTGGTCCGCCCCTGCTTTTTCTTCGTTTCGTCTTCTTCTGTGCTCCTTTGGTCTTCCCGCTCACCGATTTTCTTTTCCTCCTGCTCTCACTGAACCTATTAATTCTTTGTAAAAACTTTTTTTCTTCTCACACCAAACTCTCACTGCTTTTTTTCTTTTTATTATCTTCTCTGTTTATTTTATTTTTTTTCTACACTTATATCACTTTCTTATCTTGCGCTGCGCTATATTTTTCTTCTTTTCTATAGCACTTGTAATATGGTAAATTTATTAAATCAAATTTTTCAATTCAACTATAATAAATTTTCCTGAACCGTATCAGTGATAATTTGTATATTTTGCCACTTCACTTTACTTTCAATATTTATAATAAATTATTAAATAAATTATTATTTAATAATTCACTATACAACTCTATAATTTCTAAATTATAATAAGAGGAAATTTAGCGCCAAAAATTGAGATTTCGGGCGAATCTCAAAACCCTTTCCTCCATAAAAATAATTTAAATAAATATTCAAATAAATATTATAGATATTTATATTTATACATAAAATCTTACCTTGATATAGTAGAAAATTAATAATTTTAAATATAATATTGATAGTATTTTTACGTATGTAACGGAATTCATTTACTTAATTAATAAAATAAATGTTGCACAAAATAAGTAGAAAGGAGAACAAGTATCAGCATGAATAAAAATATGCGTATGCGTTAAATTAGGAAATGATGTCAATATGCGCAATTATTAACCAATATATTGGAAAATATGAGCGAATATTAAAGTATTGCGAATTAGGCCTAAAAAGGAGAACACCTCCACAGTGGGAGGACCCGAAAGAGTTAGCAGTTTTCTTCTATAAATCAGGGGACGAAAATAATAAGGTCGATTCGACTGATCGGTGAATTAAGTCAGTAGTGTCAAGAATCGGACGAAAAATGTAATACGAAGTAATTCAATTCCGGTTGGTGACTCTCGTCGGTAAGACAATACGACAAAATCACACATTCGCGATAACACAAGAAACGCGGGTAATACAATAATTCCGACACATACGTAGGTGCTAGATTCGTATCACGGGCCACTATTATACTTCAAATTCTTTCTTCCAATTTATGATTAATAAATCGGTATTTCAAACGCGAAATAATATAATTGTAGTTATTTTAATCCTTAAACCTCATAAAGGCTGAATCGCTTTGACCGATTCAGCTACGACAGAAAAGAACTGGGAAATCATCGAATTATAATTAAGCGAGTAAATAAAGAAATAAATAAGTGACGCGACAAATAAACGCGATAATAAATAAATATATAAATAAGTAGTTACGGAGTATAAATAAATAAATATAGCGGAATTATAGCACGTAATAGTATTTAAGATATTTGATGATAATTTGGAAATAAATAATATAATATATCTCCTTTCATTCCAAATACAACGAGATGGCCGATAAGTATAGTTTCTATACTTATCGGCCATCTCGTGGCGGCACAACACTAATAATTTTTATCATACTCACATCACTTCAATTATGCATTTTAATATATATATATCTATATACTAAAATACATATTCGCGCCTCTGTCTGTCTCACTTCAATTCAACGACCTAAGCACCGACTACACTAAGAAGACTTCCGCTATTACATTGAACCGAAAGTAAAATATGGGCCGCATGTTTACAAGTTGTCAACAAACAATAAAATAAATAAATTCATAAATATTAATCACTTATCGAATTCGTGAGTACTAAATATTAAAGAATAAACTTTAAATAAATCATTCAATATATATTAATAAGGTTTTTAATTTAAATTATACTAACTCATATTATTGTTCTTTTTTTTTAGATTAGTATTGATATAAATTTCATATCATCACACACTACAAAACCTAAACGTTCTCACGAGGTTAACAGTTTCCTGGCCATCAGAGAAATCCCCTAATAAAATTTACTATTTGGTCAGTTTTTTTAAATTTTTATTATCACTAATTTCGAAATATTTTACACAGTAAATATAAAAATAAAAATCTATTAAAAATGTCTCATTTATAAATTCAGTTATTTCAATTAATATAAATATTTAATATATTTTATTAATAAAAAAACAATTTTCTGTTATATATTGTTATTTTAATACATTCAATAATTTGCAATAATTAATCAGAAGAGTGCGTACATATAAGCAAGTGAATTTGAGAAGTCAGAGATTCAGGTATTTTTTTACAATTTTCACAAATGAATCTTATTAAATCTAGTATTTATTCGACTGCTTGAAGCCACCTAATTATATTTTTTGATTGATTTATTATACAATTATATTATGTACGTAGCTAATGGAAACTGTTATCATCACTCATACTAATAATATAGTAATTATTCTAAAAAATTCATTATTGGCTCCTTAGTTAAAATAAGTTTTCCGCTTTGTAGTTCTTGATTGTCGATTCCAATTGGTTACTAAGAAGCGACCAATTAGAATATTTAATCAAACGCAACAACAACAAATTATTAGTTTGATCGTAAGTATATAATCTATACTTACTGACTCTCTTGCGGCGGTACACCAATATTATTTTTAACATCATAACACTGACGCCACGTATGCATCTTTAGTATATCTACAAAACTACACTACCATAGGTGTTTCTCTTTCACTCTAATATACTGTGACAGTAAAATCGCGTTCCCCGTTAACCTTAGGGATTTATCAGCCTATGTTATTGAGATAAATACATGTAAATACCAACATTAAGTTCAGACCGTAATAACGAGTTACCCTGTATAAGATAACGAGCAATAGTCATTTGGATATATATGTATATGTGTGTGTTCGCAAATAAGAATATATGTAATTCAAAATAATCATAGATAATACGAAATTCATAATAATAATTTTAATAGTCATCAATAATTCATTTATTTTTCTGCTAATTACATAATTATGCAAATATAACAACTCTATACATCTGAAAATTACGTAGAGCAATAAAATAATAAAAATATACAAAGAAAAGATGGGGCGCCTAAAGCATGCAAGTAGAAACTTGCATCACCCTATTTTCCACAGTGTGAACCATATTGATTCAAATTGCATGTCTCGAACCATCTCCAATATATTTTGGGATATATTACGAGACTGGGATCTAGTTTTGGTTTGTTCCAGAGTATTGCGGGCTATTGCAGTACTAACCTTGATGCTTACTCAACGTCGCTTATATCTACACGAGATCTAGCTGTTCATGCAAGTAACACGGTACCGTCAGGCCTCGTATTAACAGTCCAGTAAAGCTTTTTCGTTAAGAAATTTCCTCGAACAACACGATGGATTATGTGAGCTTATTTTACATCATTACTATTTAACTTAATTATTATACCTTGTCGATTCAAATAACTTATTATATTCCATGGATCTGCACAATTGCCTGGTGCTAATTCCATCAATGGGCCTACATCAATCAGATGCTTTGATCCACCTATATATTGAAATAGTTTTCTCGGGAAATTCGACACATTTTGGCGACCGCTTCTCCTAATATTTAATGGAAAGTATGCTATGGAGATACCTAGCCATTATTAAGGTTGATGGTGATTACACATGTTATTGATATGATTTTATCATTTTATGAAACATGTATAATAAATATAATGAAATATTTACTTGAAAATTTTTTTTTTGATTGATTATGCTTTATATGCTTTTACTTTAACAAACTTTAGAATGCATTAACAGTATTACTATATGCAGGTCCTCAATGAGAAATAAAAATCAACGATAAAAACTTTTTTAAGTGTTATTGAATTATACATATTTACACAATACAAGGCAGTTCGAACATTGACTTATTGATTGATTAAGTTCAGAGAATAATGTCACCTCGATAATATAATGCATTATGATAATTATTACATAGTCGATCAAGTATACTCTCTACAGTTCTTTCTGCAAGTATATGGAAAACTATGCAACATAGTCGATCGAAGTGAATGATATATCCTAGAAATTTTTTATTGTGCTCAATTTGCAACTCAACTGATAGTAAAAAAGATAGCTGGTTGCTTCATTAAATTTATATTTTAACTGCAGAACTCTTACATAATAATTACTCATTGTCTATGGTGTAAAATTGTATTTTACTAACAGAAATACAAAAATGAATATACGAGAATAAAAAATGGGCCTTTATTCAATATAAATAACAGTCTCTAAAAATAGCTGATGCAGCTTCGATCGCACAGATATTGCGTAAGTAGCCTGAAACGGCTCGGCTGTTAGTTTGCTCGTCAGTACAACAGTGACGTTCTCAAGGAGTTTTTCCTTGCTGAAGTTTCCTCGCAGGTACAAACTTCAGACATCGTCCTTCTACAGTTTTCCGGCTGCTCGTACGTACTTAATATCATACAGTTATCTCATTTTCTTTGGCTCAGGTTTTACTGCATTATAATGGTGTAAACAATATTATTATATAAAGCTATGTAAATCATATAATAAGTTAGCAACAAATGTTAATAAATGTCTAGAATACAAGCACAATTATTATGTTAAGGAAATTTTGAATTTTTTTAATTAATTTCTCATGATGTTTTAGAAATAATAAGTAAAAAAATCCTTTATTTTGAATGAAATTTCTTTTTGTAGAGATACTAAAGTAGACTGAAAACTAAAAGATTTTCTTGAAGTCAAAAACATTTTAGCATTTGTAACGTGGTGAAAATGATTGATTTACCACTAAATCAATCTTCTCTACTAGTACAAATTTATAAAAAAAAAATAATATTTCCAACACTACTAAAAATGATAATTATTACCTCAGGGGAAATTCCGTTAATTTTCAAATTTATTATAAAGATCAGGTATTCTATAAAGGAATATTCTGTCCTTATATTATTCATCAAGAATGGTTGCCGAAAATAATTCATGAAATTACTGTATGGTTATTTTTGTATATAATATCCAATTTAAACATATTTTTACTGCAAAATATACTACATAAGAGATTTAGATTTAACAAAAATATTAAAATTATTTAATTTATTGTAAGTTTTACATTTTACAAATTGATATCAAAATTTTGTTTTAAGAATATCTTTTGATAATAAATTTATTAAAATAATGATTTTTTTTTACAATAAATTCATATACCCAATAAATAAGTCTTGTCTAGTCAGATATATTTAAAAATGTTTATATACAATTCGTAAATACAAATTTTAAAGATAACTTTTTAATTTTTGATTTTAGAAAATAATTATTTTTTATCAATTAAAACTTTTTATTTAGATATGGATTCGTTGTGAAAAACATAAATAATGTATAAATATTTATTTATAATTAGCAAATTTGTACGTAAAAATTATTAATTATTATATTAAAAATTTTGTTAAAAATACATTAAAATATTATATATAAATATATATATAATTAAATTCAATATTACGTGCTCCTTAAAGTTTATTTTTATAAAAAAAATTTTTAATAAAATCATGTGACGTATATATGGTATTGTAGATATGAGGTTATCAAATAGAAAACAATTAATATAGCAGTTGCCTTTATTTATAATAGAAGCAAAAGAGTATATGATATAGCACGAATTTCTAAACTAACGAATTAAATTAGTCTTTGTACCTTTTGCTTAAGCATTACAATAATAATGTACAGAAAAGTATGCCTTCGCCTGATGTTCTCGCTACTTTGAGTTAAAATTATATATATTTTAATTTTAATCTCACCTGTTTACTTGAGCTTTGGTTTTATTAGTACTCAATTGTAGCGAAGATAGATGAATCATTTAGAATTAATGTCGACTGAATTTTCTTTTGTCCACCTGGAATTGGTTGTGAGGAACAGTTAGTCCTATAATGTTAATGTTAACCTAGTGCTTCTCTTCACTGTACTTAGCCACGTTTATCTTACATGCTACTTTGATTCTAATAATTTGTCCTTCCATACACAAGCAGTATAGATGAGGACGCGAGATAATTTATCGATGACAATTATTACATTCCAATACAATTATCTTGGCAACGCTTCGAAAGAATGCCGCATAAAGACCCGGCTTTACCAGTTTCACCACCTCCACCATGCAGCGTAGCGGAACCTCTGTACTGCTCAAAATTGGCGCTAGATGGAATAGCTATTCCGTCAAGCAGTAGATACATAAAGGCAGCAATCTTTTGGAGGAAACAAAAAGACGGGGATAGTTTCAAGAGATAGAAGATAGATTTAATCACTATAATCTTCCAATCCGGAGGTTTTATAGATAAGGAGTAGCTCGACTGTCTTCACGAAAATGTGCACCCGGAATTAAAAGTATAACTACACAACATTCCGTGTCTTGATTCTTGCGGGTTCTTAAATATAAGAGAGGCAATGCAATATTTCGCCTTTGGCCTCCGTAACTAACAGAACAAAAATGTCGCTGCTGCAGAGACACTTGAAAAACCTTTCGCGTCATACGATCCAAAGAAATGTTGTTGGCGCTGTAAAATGCGCACGGATTGTCGGAACTCCACAAAAAGATTTTGCTCATTCTGTAGAAAAGATGGGGTACTAACAAAAGACTGTTATCCCCTTCCCCCGAAAACGAACCCTGTAGTTATTAATATAATAACTAATATAAATGTAACGTGGGACTCTCCAGCCCATATGGCTCGTGATCGAACAGGTTTATCTAGGAAGGGTGACATGTGTGTGTGTGTTTGTTCAATATTAAAGGTCCTTATTCTCAGAAAGATTCAGTGCGGTATCGACTGCATAGTGTGAAGACTGATCTTAGTGGTTGTATAGTGAAAATATATACATAGTGAAAAACGGTTGCAAAGTGTAAATTGATCTTAACAATCATATAGTAATACAGATGTGACGTTTGTATAACGTAAATGAGTCTTACCACTTACCTAGTATTAAACGATCGATCAGTGTTGCGTAGTATAAAACATGTTTCAGTGGAAGTCGGGACCAACTGTATAAGATAGCGACAGGAGCATCGCATATATTGCCAGTGGTGGTACCAGAGTATGCGAGGTAGGGCCTTATATATCGGTGGAGCTGGATTACTAAATCTGATTTAAGCTTAAATCACTGATTTGAGACCAGGCGGATTGAAAACTCGTCTTTCTGTGACCCCCGGTGCTCTTTTTGTAGCCAGAAGAATCGCGGCGGAATGAGTGGTGTCCGCGACATGTGGAGCGTTGTTGCACAAGCACATACTGATAAAAACAACAATAGTTCACCTATCCAACCATCAGGTAGCGCTTGTGGAGTTCTACTTCAGTTGAACGCACGTTCAAGGTAGACATAGTTTCGTGGTGCGGTGAGGTTAGCAAGATATGTCATAAAATAACATCGTTGCAAAATAAACATAAACAGTAACCTTGTAATATACGAAAAATAATTTAGAATACAAATATTTTTTTTGCTGTAATCTAGAAATTAGAAAGGAAGTGGGTATATTGAAAAGTAATAGAGATCGTTTTTAAGTGTACATATTACTTATAACAATAATTTATAGTTATAATAATATTTAATTTTTTTTATATTACACGTAAGTTTCTTAGCTACGTAGCAATCAAGTTTTGATGAAATATCTTGTCCTCATACATAAACAATGAGTAAAAATAATAGTAGAGACTAAGATAATGAGAGGCAAGAGAAGTGAAAGAAGAAAAGAGATAAAGAAACAGAAAGCGAAAAAGAAAGTACAATCTCTGTGTTACAGAATCGCGAGGTTGATTTACGTATCTCCTGATTTATGCTGATTACGAAATCCCTGATTGAAAAGTAAATACGATGCTAGCCTTTCGTTTGTTTTCTTTTCACTCACTATATTCCTCTCTCTCTCTCTCTCTCTCCCTCTCTCCTCTCTCTTTCTCATTGCCTCTTTTTTTCGTACAAATACTCATTCACTTTTTTTCATATTATTTCCCATCTTTTTCTGAAACATTAGTTTCATGTAATTTTTATGTATGTTTATGCAAGATTATGTCTATATATCACGTACATGGTTAGTCCAGAAAGTATCGATGTTTTTTTTTTTAAGTCACTATTAGTCGGCCCTGGCTCCCATCTTCGTATTTTAGGGGAAGAGATCGAAAAATGCACAGGAGAGTTTTTTTAGTCATCCATTTTTTTATCGTTAAAAGCAGTAATATTTGTGTTTTTGAAACATGTAATACAGCTCGATGAGTCTATTGACGGAATAGCGTTATGATAAAAAATTCTGTTTAAGGACTGGTAAAAATACTGCATTTATGAAGCCGCAAGTTTTTATCATGTTAAGTTGTTCCAACAGCCACTCCATCGTTCTGTGTTACAAAAATCTAAAACACGCGTGAAGAAAAATCTTGCAGCTTCTAATGATCGAAAAAAAGAACAAATAGAAAAAATTTCCCCGCATATATTCTGACCTCACCGAAATCGTTACGACAAACAACTTCAAAAAAAAACGTCGATACTGTCGACAATATGATGTACATTTCGAAAAAATTTATTTCAATTTATTATTTATTAGTATTAAAATTGAAAAATCTAATGAAAATTGAATACAAACTTGTCGATTATAATTATTTGAATACTTTTCTTTTACCTTCTTCCGAATGTAACCCAACTATTACTTTTTAATATTTTATTAATTTGCTGCATTGTAGACCAAGCAATAGAGTATTTTTTAGTCATCACATATCAAAATTCGTAAAAAAAATCAATAAATTCTTATTTTCTAAAATGCTACTTATCCATTTTAGGGTTTGTTTTATTAACAATTTGAACAAGAAGATGCATTTTTCTTATTTTTCTTGTTATAAAATGAAAAGTCATAACTTTAACACCACACTGTTAATGGATAAATTGTATCTAATAAAATTGTAATGAAAATTCATTTTTAGATAAATCCAAGAAAATATTAGAAGCAGTGAAATTTTCCAGAAAGTTTTTAAATTAATTAAAAAATGTGTATCTTTGTAATTTATTAATATTTAGAATTCTAGTTTTGAAGAATTATATTGATTAATTTGCACTTTATTTGTACAAAATTTTAGCTTAATTCGATTATTAATTTTTGAGTAATACTAATGCTAACTAAATTATGCGAAAATTTACGAAGTTATTTCTAACTCACTCTACCAGATGTATTATTTTTTCAATGATTTTAAAAAATATAATTGTAGCACAACAAATCGTGTATCATTAATTTTATAAAAATTGTTTGGATTATCTAAAATATGCGGATAAAGATGATCAAAAATTGTCGAGAAAACTATATAACGTAAACTTATATATTATAAAAATATATGTTGAAAATATTTCTGCATTCACAATATTTTCATAGATTGTACTCTTATATTCAACGTATTTTATATTTTTGAATTATTAATCACTATTTTCAATTATAGTACATATATTGTTTTTACTAATTTTAATTCAGTATTTTTCAAAAATAAAAACAAACAAAAATAAAAGATTAATACATAAAAATTGCTCCCATGTTATTATGAATATCTGATTTTTTTATTACTCTTTTTTATTTAATCTTTTCTTTTCTTTAGTCTTCCTTTCCGTCTTTCTCTTCGTCTTTTTTTCTCAGACAGTAATTTTTAACCGACATCCCCGATGTTAGTGGGTATGAAAAGAGCTTCCAGTAAGAGAACCAAGGAAGAGAAAGAGAGAAAGAGAGAAAAGTGCAGTTGGATGTAGAAGGTCGAATCGTAAATTCTGAGCGGTAATGCAATGTCCAGCACGATTATTTACTGATACTTAGCCATGTTCTTTAAAGATTCTCCAATAAATGATTGGACATCTCTACATATATGACTATCAAGACCTTTTTCTACAATTAAGGCATTCTGTCACAAATATACAATCTAATAATTTTTCTAGGGTAATGCACGAATAAAATAAAATGAGTAATAAAACATAAATGAGATTAAAATATGATTTGGTAATATAAATAAATGATTAAAATAAATTATTATTTAATTTTTAGAGTTCAATTTTTCATTTTAAAATTTAAATAGCTGGATAATAGCCGTAATTAATATTTACATGATTTTTTAACAAAATTGTACAATATTCATAAAAGTCTGATGTACAATAATTGATTATTTATTAAAAAATTTATATATTTTTTTAGAATTTTAAAAAATAAATTATATTGTTAAAAATCTTTTTGTATAATAAAATTTTTTAAAAGAGATCATAAATTTATATTTATAAATTTTAAATTAATCCACCATAATTATATTTATTTATAAATATAAGTTTTTAGCTTTCATATACATTTATTTTAAATAACATAAGTTACATAAATCTTGAATAAAATTATAGTTTTATATTAATTCAAATTTTTTAAAGTGAATTACCTAAAAAATTTTAAAAAATTAAATATTTGTAGTTGAAATAAAATATTATGATGATAAAATTTTTTCCAATGGATCATGAAGCACAACGTACTTGTACAACAAAAATAAGAATCATCATGGTGAACTGTAATTCATTCACGGACACACTCATGGCATTGGCTTAACATTAAACGGGTTTTTAAATTTTACTAAACCATACACGTAGCAGTAAACATCTTTGTTGCATTGAAACAATTGGTAAAAAAATTGAATTGAATAAAATAAAATTGAAAACTGCAAAAAAAAAAGAAAAATTTGAAATAAATGTGACTAAGAAGATTTAGTTAGTCGTGAACAAGTGGTTACATAAAATACTATGTTAAAACTTAAATTTATTATAATTTATATCAAATTTTAATTATTTTGCATAAATTTTAATATTTTTATTAAACGTATCATGTTTAATAAACACAAAATAAGAATATTTGATTAAAAGAAGGTTTTGTATCAAACATTTATATCGAAGTAATTTTTTATTTAACAAAGTATTTTTGAAAAATCTGTTATGAAGATATATAATTTTAAGTGCTTGAATATCATTCTAGAAAAATTAATATTTAAAATTCATACTTTTCTGAATAATCGATAATTTAAAACAAGTTTACGTGATTGGGCAATGACTACATTATGAACATATTTGAATAAGTGAATGAATTAGAATGAATTTACACTTGCAAATAAAATTAAAGAATAAGATCGTAATTGATTTAGCTTTTCTGGTTTTAATAATTGTAGTATCTTACTTATGTACATGGAATTTTTTTTGTCTTCTTTTACAAAATTTGCTTATATTTTTGGAAATTGTTTCCCCTGCCGCTAAGACGCCTTATCTTTGTCATACTACATACCAGAATATCCTAGGTATTAAGGACGCGCTCAGTTGACCGATAACGCGCTAATAATTCTCGGTATGAGCTTCTAAGCTATTAAATTAATACATTCACTTATGGTCAACGTTAAATGGATTAACATGAAGTTTAAACTAATGTACCTTTAAATCTCTTATTCTCATAAAAATAAAACTTTGGTTTTGTCCACCATTATCTATGAATAAACTTCACGACAACATTATAAAATTTAAAAATAAATTCCTCGTAAATCATTAAACTATCGATCAAAACTAAACAGCATTTAAATATATTATCTAAGAAATTTATCACCATTGATATTGATTAATAAGCAATATATTAATGTACAATCAATTTCTTCACTTTTTAATTAAAAAATTTCAGTTACATAGTATAGTATGATATAAAAATAAAGTATATATAAAATAGGAAACTAATTATCTATAATTTTATTAATTCAATTAAAATTAATATTTAAGATAGAAAGTTTTGCACATTCGTGCACAAACTTGTATACATAAAAACATTTATGTAGTTATGCATACATATACAGAGGTATTAAATCGCGAATATATTAATGAAATATTAATTATATGAAAAGTGCTTTCTTTTCCTAAAGATAAAAACACATGGCGAAATTACATAATACGTCGCTTTTACAATTATTCGCAGGGCTCTAAAAAAGTCGTAAAAAATCTTACCGAAGAGTCTATTCCAACAGTCAGCATAAAATGCCTATAATGTTTATTTAAAATTTTGTTCATAAATTGCTCGCAGTCTTTTATTAGGAAGCTAGTAGTTTTAACATATAATGTGTTTGAGATTATCTTGGATTATCTAAAATATGATGATAAAGATGACCAAAAACGGTCAAGCACCCGAGGAATGATGAAAGTAAGAATCGGGAAATTGTTATATGTAGTAATATAATTGAGCTTCATGTTTAATAATCTTTCATTTATTATTCTCCTCAGTCCTCATCAAATTGAATCGCGCTCGGCCATTTTTTGTCAGCTTTATCCTTATATTATGGATAATCCGAATGATTTTAAAATGATTTTTAAATGTAAGATATATGATTTGTTCTGCTAGAACTATGTTTTTTAAAATAATTTTCCGATTGGTCTATATAAAAAAATGAATATTCTTCATAATTTTATTAGCTACAAGTCGTCCATTGACACTATAATGTTAAAATTACGATTTTTCATTTTATAACCGAAAAGTGCTCTATTATTTGGTCTATATATATTAGGGTTCTAATGAAGACGGATGAAAATCTATAACAACGTGTATGAGATTTGGAACATCGAATTATGTTTTTTAAGTTGGATTGTTCACATTAATATATATTTTTAATATAAAATATTATATTAAACTATATGTTTTAATTAAGAATGAGGGTCATTTAACATTTCTCGATGCATAGCCCAATAATGCATATATCGTAATTTATTCTGTAAATCAATTTTTTTTGTTTAACTACCAGTGTGCATTTTTTACGTCTCAAATTCGTCCAAAAAATGATGTATTTTCTAATATTATATATTAAATAAAACTCCATTAATATTAGTATAGTAATCATTATATTAAGAAGTGACAGTTCGTAATATAAAAATCAAAGTTTTTTTATATTAATTTATCTATCAACTTTTTTGTTAAAAAATCTAGAACAAAAAAAAAAGGGGAGAAGCAGAAGGACCTAGGATTTTCAAAAAAATTATGATGTAATAATGAGTATAAATTTACTCTTGAATCTGTATATTTCTGATACACTTATGTTTAATGAGATAAATATTTTCAATGTAAGAATTATCAATACCGTATTGTTTATTTTCCTGTTGATCTTAAATCTATGTCAGATATTCAACTACATGGAGTTGTATAAATAATATACCCGATAAAAGTAAAGACAATAATATATTCCAATTATTAATTTAATTAATTATTAAATTATAAAATTAAATTTTCTTCAGAGTAGTATAAGACTGGTTTTATAAGAAGCAAAATCAAAGTATATATAATTTTTTAAAAACATTAATTTGAATTAAATAATGTTTGATAGGAATCATTAATTTTTAAGCTTTTTTTAATATAAATTACAGATGAATGCAAGTGCTTCTTCATTTTTTTTTTTTAATTTGTTTGAGTCTACAAAATAAATATATATTAATTTATAATATTTTGTAATCAATTAGATATTATAATAATGTGATTTAAGGAAGTCATTTTAAAAACAATAATGTTGTTTTTATATCATGATAGTTGAAAGATTCTAATAATTAATAATATTATTCCATGTTAATAATTTACTTTGATTGATTTCATCATAAAAGATACATGTGTATATGAAAAAATGTAAAAGCATTGCATAAAATAATCTAATAGAAAATTCAGGTACTTTTCATCTTGTTATAATTTTAATAATTATATTTAATGGTTTATAAAAATTTCTACAACAGTTATTATCTAAAAATTTTATCGAGAACACGATAAATTTGTTGTAATACATTAAAAAGAAAAAAGTATTCATGTAAAGATTTAGTTAGTTTTATAGATATTCAATAACAATTGTGTGTCTTGTCAAAATCATATAAAATTGGGTAATCAAGTAAGTGCATTAATTCTTAATAAATGATATTCTTTATTTCAATTTAACAATATTAGTTACAATAGTTTTTTAAAGCCGCTCGTAATTTTTATTAAATAGTTTGTTAGTTCATTTATTTCAAGTTTAAATGCACATTTTACATGTTTACATTAATTTTTAATTTTTTAGAATTTCAATTGTGATAAAATAATTAAAAGCAAAGTGAAACAGTGGGATGTCTAAGCAAAGCTGTATTAGTTTTTAAGTCGAAAAGAAATTCTTTGCAAGTGGTTGTTAACAATGTCGACGAAAAAAATAATTACTACCCTCTACGTGAGGTTAAATGTCAGTAATGTGATGTCATGCAATGAGCCATATCGCGATTCGTTCGTAATAAGTACAGGAGTGACGTATTTGCGCGACTTTGAAACTACCCCACATACGTACGGAGCGTAAGGAATGAGGAGAATAATACAAATGTCTCCTGGGAAACGCTTATTTAAAATTATAATATTAATCACAGAATAAGAGAAAGCAAGAGGAAAAGCGATGAAGGCCAACTTGATCCGTTCACATGACCGCGGGAAAGCTAAACGAATAGTCAATTGTGGACTTCAACCCAAACCAACCCTTTAATCGTTTATTATTTTTGTATTTTTCTTTCGATACTATTTTTGGCACTGATTTTACTCGTTTGATATACTCGTGAATATTATATTGACTAGTTGGTCGCAATTTAACCAAAAGAACTTAATCTTTCATCCGCATAAGAACACAGAGAAGAATTTTATGGGGATCGATCAATATCGTTCATTTATTAATTTCTTTCATGGTATTCATACAATGGATATTTTAAGGATCTTACTTTTATTATTAATATACCTAAAAATAGTATTTTCATTAATATTATTTTATCGAATAATATCTTATTTATGTAATAAATATTACGTTTTCGACGCACTAAGTTTAAAAAAAAAAATTATTGATTGAAATCAAAGTTAAAACGCGAAGCTTTCAACTTCAACTTTACATATAAACTTTATTCATTAAAGTAATAGAAAATTAAATGATAATTAATTTGAATTTAATAGAAAAATCTTAAGTTTATTTAACAAAAAAATCGTATTATTGACTATTAAAAGTTTTGCTTTAATGAAGAAATAAAAATTATAACTAAAATTTTTGGAGAAATCGGTATGCATGTATATTATAGTAGATACTTCGGATTGCCTAAAATGTGAGGATACATTTAATCAAAAAAGGCCGAGAAAACGCAATTTGATGAGGAATCGGCAGAAGAAAATTAATTAATATATATGTGTTGAAGAGAATTAGGATATTGATTAATAAATTATAATAAAATTAAATTAAATGATAATGATAGGTATCTACATTTGTATTAATTATTAACAACTAAATAATATTTTATTTTTGGTTTATTGATAAACTCTCAACATGTAGTCGGTTGACCACGTTAATTTAATGTATTACCGGAAATCTTGTCGATAGAAACGGCACTGAAGGTCAATGAATAGGAATGTGATAGAGAATGGCGGGAATGTGTATTTATATATATATATATATATTTATAAATGCATAGTTGAAGATGTAGTAGTGAAGAATAAATTAATTGTGATGTACCTACGGAGATAGTCTATAAATGTAGTTTAAATATTTATGAGCCAAGTAATAATGTCTGTTAAGCATGAATTGAGTATTATGATTGGTTGTTTTAATAATAATTTTAATAAAATCATTAAAAAGGATGTTGGAAAAAAAACTTTTTAACAGTGTTGAGGCCAATATTAGGGTTTGCTTGATTTAAATAAAGGTAAGTAAATCTAATTATTGGCTTATCAATTAAAGTAGTCAGATGAGAGGATGTAACTTTCTATGATGAAGAAGAAAGTCTCATCATTCTTGTGATAGATCTTCTGATAATATCATATATAAAAATCTTCTGTTATTTTGATTATAAATTTAAAAGTGAAGTGCAGTGAAAAATAATATATATAAGTAATTAGATAATTGGATATATATCAATTATATATTATTAGGTATAAAATAATTATTAGATATATACATTTTTTTATCAATATCAATCCTTGGATTTTTTTATATCGTTGCAAATAATTGTTTATTGCAATATATATAATTTACACGTTTTTTTTACAAAAATAAGGTAAGATTTAATATATTTAAATGTATAAATCTATTATTTATATTAATATATAATTAAGTAATGTTGAATTTTAATAAAATAATAATTAAGATAGAAAAAGTTTTTTGAGATTTGTGCCTGACTGAATATCGTTGCCAGGACCTCCCTTGAAGAATTATTTATATATAATTGTAGGTAATGTTAAAATAATTTAAAATATAGTGATTTAATTTTAAATATTGTATAATGAAGTGAAATAGTATTATTTATAATTAATAGTGAAGTGATATTAATATTTTGTGATAAATTATTAAATTTAATATTAATTGAAATAATATATTTCGGGATTATTTGAATAATATTTTGGATATAAATAAAATACAATATTACAAACTAGAATTCTAAATATTAAAAAATTACAAAGATACATATTTTTTAATTAATTTAAAAATTTTCCGGTTATTGAAAAATTTCACTGCTTCTAATACTCCGATGGGTTTATCTAAAAATGAATTTTCATTGCAATTATTAGCTACAATTCATCTATTAAGAATATTTCTATGCACTTTTTTTATTAAAATTGTTAATCGTTTTCATTAAAACCCCTAAATATCATGAGTGGCATTTTAGAAAATATGAGTATTGATTTTTTTTATGAATTTTGATTTGTATCACTAGCTGATTTTTTATGACTTAAAAAGTGCTTTATTGCTTAGTCTGTTATTAAAACCTTCACACCCGTTAATAATATACATAAATAATAGGACTGGTTTCACTTTCTATAATGTAATAATTCAATGATGCTATTGGTTTAATGAAAATTTATAGAATATAATTGTTTTTGTCCAATTAATTTACTTTTAAAATGTATTTTTTAATAAGCATTATGCGCAACTAATTAAAGACTACATGTTCCTTGGATAATTCAAAATTTTTACCAAATTAACGCAATTTAATAAGAAAAAAATAATCCACTGAAATAATAAAACTTCTAACACAAGCGTTACAAAATAACTAATCATTCAGGATTATTGAAAATTATGGTAAGAAATGGGACACCGCACATGCGTAAAGGACCCACACTAAATGTGAATTCCAGGATTGCGGAGGTTACGATTAAGTTCATTGAGGTTGCTAGGGGGTCAACGTGCTAATCTGTAGCAGTAGTTGGTGAAATCCATTGCAACGGTAAGCTTTTGATGAAGTAGTCACATTCGCGGGCAGATCATCGGTTTAATTTTTGCCATACCACCCTTTTTCTGCATACTTTTATTCTAACCAAAGGTTGTCTCTCTTTTTCTGTTTCCATCTCTTTCGTCCCAACCGCTTCGTTTGTGTAAAACTTTTAAAATCTTATTCAGCCGCTTGTGAATAATACATTGTAAATTCGAAATAGATAATTTGAATGTTCACATTTCACATTTATCGGATTTTAGAATTTCAAATTCCGAGTTTATTTGTAATTTTATTAAAATTTTTATATTTTTTATTGTGAATGATGGACCAGGATGTATTATGTATTTCACAGTAACAAGCTAAATATTATAATTCTTAAATTTTAGTTTAATTATTTATTTATATTTGAAACAAATCAGCAAATTTCTGTTCTATTTTTTTTTTTACTAAAATAGTTCAATCCGATTTATTTTTAATAAAAATATTAATATCTAAAATATTTAATATTAACAGTTCACTATTAATAGATTATGTTTATTTAATTCTAATGTCTTATTTTTTCCATCTTAATAGAATAATAATAATTTATAATTCAGTTCTTACTTCAAAAAGTTGATTAAATTTTTATTAGCTATTAAAAGTTCATGAATAAATATTGAAAATTTATTCATTCTTAAATCTTATATGGTTTACTTTATCAATATCATTGACCTTATCCGGTAAATGATTATCCATGATTATTTTCGATTGGCTAACAAAGAAAAATAAATAAAATAACATGATTTATGTATAGCTACAATCAAATAATCTTCCATTTATTTTTATTATTTATCAATATTTTAGTTATTAATCATTTTTAAAATAAATAATTACTTCTGTGGAAAATACTTAATACATTTCTTTTAGGAATCCTTTTTATTATTTTTCCCTCCAATTTCGTATAAGTGAGAATTTACTCTCTGTATTATTTGTTTCAAAATTTGACGTCTTCTATTGTATTAAAAAATTATAGGTAATAAGTATATTTATTGAAAAAATTGTATATTCGATATACTATGAATTGCGAGTAAATACTTGTATACATACATCTCTGAAATTTTACTACCAATACAAATAATTTAAAAAATTTAAAACATCCTATATAGCATTCTTAATTAATATCTGCATATCCTTTAAGATAACCATCTTCGTTTATTGAATCAATCCTTTATCTAAGTAATAGGTTGATTACCATATTCTATTAAATTTTTTATTAATTTATTTTATTGATTAAAAAGTGATGCATTAAATATTTTGTAAATCTAGAAATATTAAATTTTATTATATATTTATTTGAATATTTAATGTATAATTTAAAAAATTCTGAATCATAATAATTATTGATAATAGTTTCAACAATCAAATATTAAAAAAACTGTAAAGCATATTGTTACGTATTTAAATTTGCCGCGATATAAATATAATCTCTATAATTATTAAACCGTGATTACGTAATTTATACCAGATTCGATTCTGCTATAGCCGAAACGAAGAAAGCGCTTCGGCCCTTATAAGGTTCGGTGATGAAATAAATCTAACAACATTAATTAAAACGGTAGAATATTATTTATTCTGACCGATTAAGAACGAGAGAGAGTGTGCGATTTAAGTGAGATATAAACGATTGTATATCCCGTGATTGTAAAGGCAATCTCGTACAAAAATGATCGGTCGTATCAAAGAAAAATCTAAATTCCGTTTAGTCGTTTGCGAAAATGAAGAAATTATCCGAATCGAAGTTATACCATTACAGATGCTAAGTAGAAGTCCGTAACTCGAATGGTGATCGTGTACAAAACATCAGTTGTACCCAAAGAAAATGTAAGTTAGAACCGGAATAGACTCCGCGGGTTCACGAAAGAACAGATCCGAATTGTTTGGAATCTCGATTTGAAGTCCTGTACTCTGTGTTTTTTATTTTACTAACCATCTCTGCCGGATGAGGGATTACCAAATCTGCAGATTCTTCTTCCCAAGTTCGCGGTATTTCTCAGCCACTTGAGTAGTGCTCAGTCAGCTAATTCCCCTAATGTCCCTTGACTGTCCCTCGCATCTACATTCCTGGCAGAGGCGTGTGCTTTTACAAAGATCCGAATTCGCGAGTTCTTATTACTCGCGAGGTTTGGGTTACTTTCTCGACGCATGTTTTATCTCCCATTTTCCCAGGTTTCGTCACGTATGCGAGTTCGAAATGCACATAATAATATTACATATGTGACAATATTCTTAGAAGTAATAATCAATTTTTATAAAATATACCAATAATGGAGATAAATATAAATAAAATCATACCATATATTTATTCTGAATAATTAATAATTTTCAATTCTAATTAATTTCAGTAGTATAAAAATATTTTTAATCGTAAATAAAATTTGTACCTGTATTAATGAAATATTCTTTATATTTTCATATTTATAATAAATTAACTATAATAAAATATACTCAAATAATTTCAACACAAACTGTATAAAGAAATTAAAATTTTATTCCTCTAAAAAATAATTCTATTTTCAATTTAAAGCATTCCTGTTTGACATAATATTCTAAAATTTAAATAAAAAATTGTTATTCATTATTTTAATAAAGAGAAAAAAAAATTGATCATTATTGTAAGTACATGTTATTGCAATTAGCAATGCGGTTATGAATAAGGATAATGTAATTGAAAGAGAAAAGACGGAGCTGGGAGATTAACGATCGAAAGTATAACCCACTTAATATTTATACCGTTTTATAAAACGAATTGAATTTTCCACGTGTTTATCTTTTTAGCGCCGGTACCAAATTTCTCAGAGCTATTGATTTCACGTCAAGTGGTTTAAAATTTATGCAGAAGTCTCGAAAAATTAATTATCGCCAAAAATTGGAATATGCCATGAATATATAATGGTTAATGTTATGGGTTCATATGCATATGAGCGCAGCAGTCGGTGAAACATCAAAACGTTCTTAGGTTCAAAAGTGCTAACCAGAATCCATAAATAATGATTCCCCGAAGCTCGCCCACGTAACACCCACCTTTGACATTAAATATTTCTTTTTTTTTATATATATATTTCTAGGTTGCATTCAGGACCATAATTTTTTTTTCATTTTAAATCCTATTATTTAAAAACAAACAAATTTACAATTGCAATGCACTGTTAATTATGTATGAAAAGAATTTACTGAATAGATAAACATTTCTTATTAAGAAAATAAAAAAAATATTTTGTAGAGGAAATTTAATAAATATTTTAAAAAATTTAATCAATAAATAAGACGAAATTATTTGTACCTATAATTGAAGATTCTAATGATTTAAATTTTGACACATTATTTTACATTTTTTGTGTATCAAAATCATATATATAATAAAAAATTTACCATTTTAATGTTATTATTTTAACAACTTTAATGTTCAAGGTTTATTAATCAAGAAAATTATTTATCGACTCTTATTAATTTAATATAATCTATTGGCCTGATCAGAAATTTATGAACTTTGTTTTTTATATTATATTTCATTGAATACAAAATATAATCGTTAAATAATACACAAAATATATATGTAATTTTAATACACAAGTAAAATATTTTTGCCGGAATGCACACTCTTGAAATATTTCTCGAGGACTAAATATTAAAGAAAATAAGAAAGTACCTCCTTTCTTAGAGGTGATAAATATCGGATAGAAAAATGTTATTAAACCAAATATATACCGAAAAACAGGTAAAAGTATATTTGCTGTACACGTACACTCTTTCTCAATAAAATTGCTCTTAATTGTAATCTTGTAAACCACTTTTTTTCAGAAAAATATTTCTTATTTAGAGGTTTCGTTAACACATTTTGTCCGATGGGTAATACACAAAATTTATTAATTGCTTTTCTTTCATGTCTTTAATAAAATGAAATTCAGTATCTATATGTTTCATTGGATTATTGCTCGTTCTGTTTTCGATTAATTTCAAACAAATTTTATTTTCTTCGAAAATTTTGATTTTTATTTCCCTGTCAAGCAAAAAATCTTGAAGTAATCTTTGTAAAAATATACTTTTTTGGCAGGCCTCTGCAAGCGAAAGATATTCGGCTTCCGTTAAAGAAAGTGCTACCCAAGTTTGTTTTCTACAAGCCTAACTGATAGTTCCAACCAGAAATTTTAAAATATAACCACTGTTGGAATTATGATCACACCGGTTCTTAACTCAATCTGCATCCAGATAGCTGATTAATTCTTCAGGACCGTTCATCCAAGCACAAGCTCATAGTTTTTCGTTCTTTTTAGATAGCGAATTACTTTTTTTACTTCGGTTCATTTAGTTATTGTCGCTCTTTTGTTTGATTGACTGAGAATCATCATACTGGCACTTATATTGGGCCTCGTATTTACAGCTAAATACAAAAGCGCTCCAATTAATTGCTCATATAACTCTTGATTATCCATTAGAGGTTGAGTTTCCATAGTTTTTATATATCCTATAGAGGTATATGCAATATATTAGCATCGTTTAAACCGCATCTTTTTGAAATTTCTTCTACATATAAACCTTGATATAGTCTATCTTTTTGTTCCATAGATTTGCCACTTGTTTTAATCCGTCTAATATTTTTTTTAATTTATAAACCATTACCATTTTTTTTTATTTTGTATTTAATATTCTTCTAGTTCTTCCATGTAAATTGTTTCCTTTAGTTACCTATTTAAAAATGCACCTTTAGCATCAAAATGCTTAATTAAGAGTTTTTCTTTACCTGCAATGGTAACTAATCTATAAACGTTGATTGTTTTATGACAGGGATGAAAACTTAATCATAATCACATACTTTTGAGAAAATCCACAGGTGGCAAGTCTTGCCTTATACCTGCTCGCTTTTCAATTTTCATTCTTTTTTATTTTGAACACCCATTTGCAGCTAGCACTATTTTTTTTGGCTTGGAGAAGATACGATTTTCCATGTATTACTTTGCAATAAAGCATTATATTCCTCGTCCATAGCTCTTTTCCATTTCTTTTTATCTGGCCTTGACAATGCTTTTTTTTTTAAATTTCGGTTCCATTCGGTAATTTGTTGCAACTTTAAACACTGCAATAAAACGATTTGGTGGAACTCCTTTGTTCTTTTTTCAGGATTTTCTCAATTCGATTTGATTTTTTTCGTCTTGAATTTTTTCAGCACTAACGTACGATGATTTATTTTCACTATCAGTTTCTTCAACTTTTCCTTTATTATTATTACTTTTAAAAATATAATTTTTTTTTGTAATTTTATTATTTGTTTTATTTTTTTCTAAAAATCCAGTGTCACGACTAATTTTTAGCGCTCCGGTTTTTTCATTTATAAATCTAAAAGCTTTAGATTCTTTGGAGTAGTCAATAAAGGTATATATTTCAGATTTTGCATCTAACGTTTTTTTTAATTCTTTTGGTATATATACCAGAGCTTCGCACCTAAAAATATACATATTTATAACACACGGCTTTTCTTTAAACCATAGTTCATATGGTGTTTTATTCACTGCCTTATACGACAATCTATTTTGTAAAAAATTTGTTGTATTTACTGCGCCCCAATATTTCTTTTTCATATTTGCACCCAAAAGCATATATCTAACCATTTCTATAAGAGACTTCATTTTGTTGCGGCGAGTATTCAGCTGTGAGTTGCATTTTTACCCTTTTTCCGCTAGAAAATATTTTAAACTTTTATTAACATACTCCGTTACTCGATTTAATCTTATACATTTGGTAGTTTTTCTGTATGGAGCTGTTATCGTTTGTATATATTGTTTTAATAGACACACAGCTTGATCTTTGGTTTTTAATAGATATATAGTTGTATATCGTGTAAACGTCATAAAGTATTTATTTCCTACAAAAAAAGGTTGTCTAGACATTTTTCCTTTATAATACTATTCACATACCTCTCGCCTTCCGTAATCCGTTACCTTTATGTCTCTTGCGAAATCCTTATGGACTAAGTCCTTTATTGCACCGATGTCTCTATGCCTGTGCCAAGCATATTGATAGTCATTACCGTGTTCAAACTTTATAGTAGTGTAAGATCTATCGTCGATTTTCTGAAATTCGTATAAGTTTTGCAACCACAACATTTTGCAGTTGTTTTATTTTGTCCATTTTTTATAACTTTGCACATACTGTCCTCAAAATTTACACTATAGCCTTCATTCGTAAGGTTTTTCACCGAAATCAGATTCAACTTAAAGGATGGTACGTACAGTACATCTTTAACTTTTAATACAGTTTTATTTCCATCGATAAAACACGTTATATTATCTGAACCTTTTCAAATTTTACTTAGTTTATTTATTTCAGCCAATTTTACAAAACCTTTCACTGATAAATCAAAGTCGGTTAAAAATGTCTTCAAATTTATCATATGACTCATTGCATCAGAATCTATGGATCACGTTTTTTGATAATTTTTCTTCACTTTTGCACAAAATCACGCATATTCCATATCTTTCGTCGATTTATTTATTATTATATTTTCAGTTGCCATAAACAAGTATTCTTCTTGAGGTCTAAAAAATTTTTTCACTCTATTGGCTTTATTTTTTTTACTTTTTTAAATTTTATACTTTTTGTACTCTTGCTTAAATGACCATTCTTTTTACAAAAAAAGCAACTTCTGTTTTATAGCCCTCCATTATTGTTGGTATTTTTACTGAACTTATTATTATTAGTACATGATGCACCTGCAGGCTTATCTTCATTGATCACATTCCATAGATTTTCTTCAATCAGATTCAACTCCATTTTGTAATTTCAGACGGCATAATTTTCACATTTAAACTTTGAAAGGAGGTTCAATATCATTCGGCCATTCTTCCATATGACGAAAATTGAAAACTAACAAACAATTAATTTTCACTTACGTTGTAAAAGCACTTCGCTTTAACTTTCACTGTCTTTAGACTTTATTTATTATAATATACAAAACGTGCATTAATACTGGGTACATAATCAGGTGGTTTGGTCAGGAAGTTAAGTACTTTGTTTTTTATATTAAACTTTATTGGATACAAAATACAATTATTAAATAATACGCAAATATATATATATATATATATTGATACACGAGTAAAATGTTTTTGCCGGAATGCATACTATTTAAGTATTTCTAAAGGACTATATATTAGTGAAAATGACAAAGTTCCTCTTTCCTTAGGGGTAATAAATATCGGGTATAAAAATGCCATTAAACCATATGTATACAGCATAACAGATAAAAGCATATTTATTGCCACTAACATTATCATTTCTTAATATAGTTATGGTTTTTATCATGTATGGTTTGTGTATACATATTCACCAAATAAAAAAAAAAACTCGATACTTCAGGGACAGACCATGTATATAGATTTGTGTATATACATGATTCATCCACGAAGTATCGAGTTTTTTTTCATTTTGCGCCTATTCGTCGTAGAAATTTGGGAGGGGTTTTAGAATGTCGACAAATTCTTTCCGCATTTGTCCCTTTTTTTTTTTTATATATATCCAGGTGCGGCAGGATTTTACTTCGCGCGAAGGGTGTTTTTCAGTTTTTTGACACGGCACGATGGGGCGACTAATGGTTAATTATTTAATTAACTTTACGCTAATTAAATCGAATAAGAAACCCATCATATTTATTCTAGGTTATAAATTTATGTGACTTGAGCATTGTGTAATTGATATAATTTTTACTTTAAAAAAAACTATTTTTAATGCTGATCATTATTACAGTTAATAGACAATTTCAAAACAATTAAGTTGCTGGAATTGAAGCTGATTCTTTTGTGCTATTATTAATTAGAAATTATTCAGTATGTTTTGCATTATAAGCGAGAATTTTCATGCAATTCTGTGAGCCTTTAGGGCCTGGAATAAGGGGAAGGAGGATCCAACGTGAATTGGGTATTCCCTCGAGTCATCGCATTTTGGGTTTCCTAAATTTTTCATGGTGTACCTTTCTTAAAACATATTTCGCGCTTATTTAGAACCAATTGTAACTATGGTTGTCAATGTGACCTTTAAAAAAATGTCATTCTTTCAGTTGTTCTTAATTTTTAACCCTAGTAATTTAAAATTTTTTAAGAATATATATTTTTAAGGTAACTTTTAAAATATTAGTATTTATAACAAATATAGTTAGTGAATATTACAAAATTTTGTTTGCAAGTCTTATCATTTATATTTTTTAATTTAAAATAAAAAGTTATTTTGTTTTCTATACATAGAATTAGATTGTAAAAAATTTTATTCATTAAAAAAAAAAAAAAAAATTACAATTTTTAAATTACTTTTTACCATACGTATTGTTACATATCGAATTGAACATTTACATTTAATCATTTTTTTGCCTGTGTGTATAATAATTCTTGTACATAATATATACACATAACTTTTATACATTTAAAATTATATTTACACAAACATATCTATAATTATTTAAAACAATATTTAATAAATTGAAGTAATTAGATGAATTTTATTTTAAAAAAATGATATACTTAAATGTATGAAGTAAAGAATATGTTGCCAGTCGAAAATACATGCAAAGACCATGTACATTGGCATTGACAATTAACTTTCTCGAAATATGTATATTAAATATGTTGATAAATCTATTTTCTATTTTCAAAAAAAATGCAAACCACAAGTAATATAAATTATTAAAGCAAGATGTCATTCGTCATAAACAAGAGGTTCGTGACGTTTCGGCCACTATAAATTATCGAAAGTCTCTTCTCACTCGATGTAGATAGCAAATTCACAAATCTTTATTCCGCGGGTTTCGACTGCGAAAATATAAATACCATGCATTTGTGAGAGCCACAAACACAAAGAGAGAAAGAGAGAGAGAGGCATAACATTGAGACAGCTTGGGTTTTACGGTCGAGTGAGCCTTCGTAGCCGAGCGCAGGGGCGTTTTAGAATTTGGGGTTATGGTTGTAGTGAGTATCGCAACATTGCAACCACCGGCAATTGGGGAGGCAAAGGCACAGGGAGAGGAACTTCTCTCCAAATTAAAAGATCCCCGAACCCCGTTCAGTGCTCAATACACGTGCACCGAACTTGCAGTGCTTGGTTACTCGCGAGAGGTGTAAGTGGATTTGTAGGTGCTTGAAGAAACACTTTGAGAGAACTGATGCGCAAAAGTACGAATTGGTTTACCAATATTTGAGATTAAATTGTAATTATTCGGCTTTCGTGATTTTACCGAGTTTTACAAGCTAATCTAAAAACATGGTTTGCATATCCGCCTGGCATCCTTCCGACGCGGTGGCTCGTTTTCAGCCATATTTACGCGATATCAATTCAAGCTCCTGATTTTTAAAATGGAAATTCCTCATGCATTAGAATCTAAATTTCGAAAATTTTTTATAACTTAATTTTTTTACATCTTGAATATTTATCTCTATTTTCTCTTCTATTGTTCTATTATAAACTTATATTAATTTAAATTTTAAACTGTACACTAAAAAATTTAAAAATTAAAAATATATTCAAGTATTAAATTTATATTATTCAATTATTTTGTTTTTCATAGTTAGTTATTAAACTTTACTTAGAACAAGATTTTATATTTAGATTATTAACATAATTGGTATTTATTTTTCCATTTATATATAAATATAAAATCATATATATTTTGATATCTTTTATCATTTTTTTTAAATTCATCTCAATATTATAATGATAAATATTTCTGCATTTAAATTTATAATTTAAAGAAGAAAATATAATTTGAATTAGTTATTTTTGACAAACATAATAAATCAAAATTTAAATTATTTTATTTTATGTTGATATTTCAATTTCATAATAATATTGAAAAATAAGTCATTAATAACTGGTTATAATTAACAGTCATTTTAATAGGATTCAATTTTATCGAGAATTTATATATAGTATTTAAATTTTCAAAACACTGATATGTGTATTTCATTTAATTAATTATATTTTATTATAAACTACTCTTTCTGTTCATTCACGAAGAACCGAATTACCTTTTCATTATATAAAATTATATTTTGTCATTAATTTACTTATCCGCCTTAGACATGATGCATTAACCTTTTTTTCATTTTCTATTTTTCTTTTTTGATTTACATGTGAATGCAGAGGCGTGCACAAATGTTGCAATAGGAATGTTCATTTATCTATTTATGTATTTGTACAAGTAGAGGTGTGTAAAGAGACATTTGACTACGCACACAAATGTCTATTTTTAATTATACTGTACCAAATTATAAAAATCAATAAATCAAGAGTTAGTGTCTTCAAAGAGAAAGGAAATAAGTAAAATCTGCGTTCCACTCGCGTGATAGATGGTTGTAGACCAAAGTGGGATCGCGAGGGAGAGATAGGCAGAATTACGAGCAAAATAATGAAAACCCCTGTTAAGCCCCTCGCTTCCCTCAAGGACTAAGAATTTCAATTGGCGGTCACAAGAAGGGACATTGAGGATACTCAGAAAGGGTCGCCGTCGCCGTCATCATCGTCCTGTTCTTTGCTCTTGATCTCAACTCGATATCACTGGAGAGCACCCCCTATGAATCCTGCCATTGAAAATCTAAAAAATGATCATAGCCACAATACGACGCCACAAGCGAGGGTTCAAATATACCAGATTGTTTTTTGTATTTGAAATCGAAGGCACCTCTAATTCATTCTTGGTTCTTTTATCTATGACTTCCCTTTTATATTCCATTTTCCTCTTTTTCCTTGTATTTCAGAGTGAAATACACCTAAATCGTCAGAATGCAATTTTAATATTGATTCAACTTCGACTTATTAATTTTATATGGCTTAGATTTCTATATTAGAAATTCATTTATTAAATGCATTTTCTACAAAATGAGTTTTTTTGTTGAATATTTAAAAATTTATAAGGTTCTTTACAATGTTATAAAAATTTTCTCATAAGTAGGTATTTATGAAATTCATTCAGATTTAATTTAAAAACCAATGCAAACTAATATGTTTCAATATAATACTTTATCAAAAAACAAATACTGTGTAACAAAATAATTTAATTCTTATACATGTGTGTTGGATTCATATTATCAAAAATATATACATATACATGTATATATTTTGATATACATATAATAACATTTTGAGAAAATAATATTACGTTAATCTTTTATTTAATTCCTTATAAAAATTTTTTTTTCAATAAATTCTACTATATTTATAGATTTTTAATTTGAATTTTCTTCTTCATATTTAATTTTGTTTTACTACCTAGCATTTCTATAATTTGTCTTCTTGATTCCTTGAGTATGTTAAAAAAATTCATATTAATAGGTCTATAAAATTTATATTTATAAAATTATACAGGGCAATTCGGATTTATATTTGAGGATTTAATCTTGATACAACCAATAGATCACTCTAAATTGATTTTTTTTTTTATATTTTTTAATTAACGTATAAATCTTTTATTGATGTTCTGAAAATATTCATATCCTTGGTGAATTATTTTCTATAATTGAAGGATTTTTTCCCCTCATTTTTCATTTTTTTCATTTTATTATATCTGTTACGGCCCGAGCCGAAACGATTTATTAATGTATATCTTTATTTTTTTTATCACTCTTATTTCTATTTATTTAAAGTATAAGGCTGTAATGAATTTAGAATTTACTCGAAAGAACGTACTCGATAAAAACGTACTCCAAAGCGTGACGTATTCCAAATAAAATTTTCCCCAAAATTCGTAATGAGCACGTTCCATGACCAACATACAAATCTTGTATATAGGTCGAACGCATCTAAAAGACGTAATCCAGACTTGACTCTATGAAAACTTACGTAGGTCAAAAGAAGGTCATGATCTCTACGCGTGAAAAAGCGATAAGAGTGCGTTTAGAACCGAAGCGGAAAATCTTCACATCTGCAAGATGTGAAGACCGATCATGCTCCGAACAAAGTAAAAGCCGAAAGGTGTGGATTAAAAAATTATACAAAATCGAAATAACACAAGTCACGAACCTCGAAAACGAAAATGTCGAAATCGATCACAAATATTATTAAGTAATATATTCATCACCGCTAACTAACAACTTAATTATTAAGCAAATGATTTAATAACAATTAATAAATTAATTGTCATAAACGAATAATCGATTTTACTAACCATTTTAACCATTACTAACAAATATTATTACTAACAATTTATTAATTAACAAATTATTAACTAACAAATTATTATAAACAAATTATTACTTAAACAATGATGTAACTGCGAATTTTACCTTTTACAAACAAACATCAAGAAAAAAATTGTAAATTGTTTAAACAAATTGTTAATTAACAAATTATTGTTATTAACAAATTATTAATTTAATGGAAGATTATTAACAGATTAATGATTTATAATCAATGTACTGATCGATAAAATTTTTTTATTATTATTAACAAATAATTGTTATTAACAATTTGTTATTAACAGATTGTTAATGTGTAAAACCAAAGAACTGCTCATACCAGGTTAATAATCTGAAATTAAATGGATAAGAAATTTTTAGTTGACAAAATAATCGAATTGTTATTTAATACCCTACGAATTAATTAAATACTAATCATTTAATATACCGACCACGGATCGTCGAAATATCAAAGTACGAAATTGTCAAACCGTTGTATGATTTGGAGAAATTATAAATTAGATTATCAAAACAAACGCGTAAGCGTATCAGTAACTCTTTCATAAAATAGAAGCGACCCTATGATTGGTCAACTACAATTTATTAAAATTTAAATCAAGAGAAGGGATTAGGTACGACAAATAAGATTCTTTGTATATATAAAATTAACCAAAGGTCAAAGGTTATAAAAAGGTGCGAATCCCGACATCATTAGCATTCAGCTTCAGAAAATTCACCGATCTTAAAGTTTTATGCTCAAAAAGCATTTTTCATCGCGAGTTTAGATATTATTTGTAAAACACAAAACTTGTATTTCGAGATCCAATCCACTGTTGAATCCGAGTTACGTTCCAATCCAATTTGCAGATGTACAACATTGTAATCATCATTGAGAAGTAAGGCCATTAAAATGCATTTTTTATCAAATGTATTGTTTTCTATTATTTATTTATTTATCCAAAAATATTATCTATTCGCGTTCATCCATTTTCATTTTTACAAAAATAATTTCGCGAGATTTGTATGCTCCGTCCCAGGAGCTAGTGCGCGAAAGCGTAGGCTCGAATCGGAGAAATCACCGTCGTTACGACTAATCGTTGAACGAGCTAGTGCGGTAAAATGTAGGCTCAAACGCGTAAACAAAGGAAAAGGGTCGTTTAAGTCGGATGTTAAGTTCTTTTCTAGATCAAGAATTCGAAAGAATTTAATTAATGTTACGGACGTAACATATCACATAGTGCAGTATTATACATAAATGGGATAAAATTAAATTAAAAAAACGATAGTTTTTTATTTAGCTTATTGAGACTGTTAAAAAATGAAAACCGATTTAATATTTAATTGAATATAATCAAATAAAGTGCATATCAATTACTTTAATTTCCTATAATTGTAGTTACAAATATTAAAAAATAAAAAAGTTAAAAATTTTTTAATTAATTTCAAACTTATTTTTTCGTTATTTTCTCAGCTTCTAATTTTCCAATCGGTTTATGAAAAAATGAATTTTATTCACAATTTTATTAGAATCAAATCAACTGATAATACTATAGTGGTTAAATTAAGACTTTTCATTTTATAGCGGAAAAAGTAAAAAAAATGCATTTTTTCATTAAAATTTTTAATAAAATAAAAATCCCTGAATATCATGAGTAACATTTTATAAAATAAGAATCTGCTGATTTTTACACGAATTTTTTATATGCATTACTAGCTGCTTTTTTTCATGGCCTAAAAAGTGCTCTATTGCTTGGAGTATTTATATAAACTTGTATTTTAATCTTAAATATGATTTCAAATTACCTCTATATATTTTTTTATTTTTAGTTTTTATAAATAAAATTAAATAGGAACTCACGTAATAAGTTACTTAGCGTTAAATAAAAAAGTTGTGTTGATCCGTATATAATTTAACTATCTCATACTGTACCTAAAGAGTTATATTAAATTTTATGAATGTTATAATACTTGATAATAGTAAAAATGTCAAATTAATTATAGTCTACTTAAAATATATTTAAAAAATGATTTGACTTTTTTTACGTTAATTCATAATTTTTACAGAATAATGAAATAACTTAAACAAGAACATGACTGGTATAGAATATAAACCATGGATTAGAAAAACAATAATTTCTAGGTTTTTTTCCTTATTATAAAAGTATTTGAAAAGTAACTTACTTTAAAATTAGTTGTTTGTGCATTCATTTTTTATTTAAACTTTAATTTTATGAATATAATTAGTCACAATAATAACACTAAATAAAGTACTATAATACATATAAATAAACATTATATTTTATTGTTTAAAATTTTGATTAAAATTAAAGCAATATATAATAATATCAAAACAAAATAATATGCATGATTAAGAAATAAAATTTTTTTGCATAATACATTAAAAGTTAAAAATTAAATGTAAAATATAAATCAAATAATGTTTACATGAGCATTTTATATGAAAGCTAGAAGATTCTTTATTATGTATTTATATATTGTTTTAAAACTTTGTAGTCTACTATTGTCGAAATTAACATTATTAAGAATAAGTAGTGATTAGAAAAGCTTAAATTTTACATTATATAATAAAAAAATTAAATAATATAAAATTTTATAAAGTAGAATATTTAATGAATCATAATTCAGAAAAAGGCAACAAAAAAGATGAGATCAACGCGACAGACAAGAAGCAGTGAATTTGAGCTACATACATGTATATCCTTACCTCCTGGGTGTTACTCATCGCTATTTTAATTTTCAGTTAGAAACTTTCTAATTACAAACTTTTCTGATTAATCTGAGTAATTAATTAGTGGTTCGCAAACGGAAAAGTTGTCTTTTGGAAGGTACACAAGCTCGAGGACGCCTTCACCTTCATCTTCCCCTTTCTATTTTCACTCTGTTATACGTGTGTAAGCTGTACACTACCCTCCATTCAGTTTTACCACTCACAACTTTATCTTTCCCTCCTTATTTCAAATTTAATAAATTTATTAATATTTTAATTTGTTGCACAACTCATAAGTTCTTAATGAACTAACAAGTCTTTTAATCATTTAATATTCTTGAGTAATCACTCAATAGTAAATATTCAGCGGATGGAAAAAATAAATCATATCAGCAAATATTTAAATTAAATACTTAGTAGGCTATAATGTTTATTATTATTATCGAAGTAATAACCATGTAGATGAAATTTAAAAATATAAATATTTATTTATGTGTTTATAGTCCAAGCAATAGAGCACTTTTTAGATCATGAAAAAAACACCTAATGATGCATATCAAAATTCGTGAAAAAATTAGTAGACTCTTATTTTCTAAAATGCTATTTGTTATGTTCAGGGTTTTTTTATAAACAATTTTAATGAAAAAATGTAGTTTTTTTACTTTTTTTGTTATAAAATAAAAAATCTTAAATTTAACCCTAAAGTATTAATGGATGATTTGAAGCTAATAAAATTGTGAATAACATGTATTTTTTCATTAAAATTGTTAATAAAAAAATCCTTGAATATTATGAGTAGCATTTTAGAAAATAAGAATCTATTGATTTTTTCATGAATTCTGATTTGCATCATTAGCTGCTTCTTTTCATGACCTAAAAAGTGCTCTATTACTTAGACTATTAGCATAGCAAACTTAGTAAATTATTTATTTTTATTGATTAAAGATAGTTATATTAATATAAATAGATGCTAAATTTTATAAAATTTATAAATTATATAAAAGTATATATATTTCTTTAAAAATATTAATTCAAAATTTAATTAATTACACTTATTTAAGCAAGTAGAAATTTTATAAAAATAATTATATTTTTTATATGGTTCAAAATTGATTTATTTATCTTTTTTTATTATGCAAAAAGAAAAGAAATTGATAGTCGTACATATTATCATAACTAAGTATAAATAAAGTTTTTATCGCGATGAAATTATCACATAAAGAGAAAATATTCCTTAAATAATAAATATGAATTCATTATAAAAACAATACGCTATTTTAAAAGCGTTATAAATTATGAACAAATTTATAAATTGTATATAACTAAGCGTTATCCAAAACAACGTAATGATATTTAATAAATATAATGAACACAGTATTATTGATTTACAAAAGTTTAGCTTATCCTAAAAAAAATCCAATATGAATGTGTGGAAAGAATCATTGAAAACTTTTTCATAAACACTAATTATTGGTAAAATCTGATACGATTTGGTTACAGGTAGTTCAATTTCGATCGAAAATATTTTTTAGTATCAGCATGGTGGTAAAAAGCATTATGAATCCATAAACAATTTCATATACATAATTGTTTGCAATAGATATTGTAAATTCAAATACTATAATTAGTATAATGTAATTATAGACAAATGATGCACTTGCAATCAATAAAGATAATATTCTTATGATTAGATTAACTTATTATCAAATGAGGTTTACCTATTCTATTTTTTTTATTCTATATACGTGTATAAATAAGCTTTCTGAATTTGACATTTATTTTTAATAAACATAAATTTTTGACATTTTTTAAAAGTGCTTGTAGAAATACTTAAATTTAAGAATAATTAAATTAATATCATGTAATAATAATAATAATGCATAATAAATTAAACAAGAGGTAAATAAAATTCAAAGGGAAAGGTGAGCTATTAAATATATATTTCAATTTCTTTTATTAGCTGTTACAAACACCTGGAATAAAAAAATTTTTACAAGGAAAAAGTTTCATATTAACAAATTAAAAACTATCTTAATCTTAAATTGCCGTTACACTCTATCGCGGAATGCACATTCGGGTGAGACCTCTTTTTCATTATTTGTCGCCTTATTTAACAGATGTGAATAGCTTTGACTAGGGCATGCCTTATTTTCTCACCGGAATACCTCACTGGAGGTTATCATTTATTCCAGCTGATATGCACAGGACACTGGTAATGAGTTCGTTTCTTTTCTCTTTGTTCTCTTTCTCTTTTTTCTCTTTCCTTAATGACACACACTTTTATCAGAAAGATTGTCGCGTATTTTCGAACATATAATACCTCGTTCGATTGATCGAAAGTATCGGTATCCCCTTTTCAGTTATACAGGCATAATCGTGGCATTAAACAAATACTAATTATAATTTAATATTATGTCAGTGACTAATCACATAAAGTAATTGTATTACATCAAGATCTAATAGTTTCAATAGAATTTGAAAAATAATTGGGATCAATTAATGTTTACATTTATTTTTTAAAATATTTAATGATGAATAAGAATAAAAAAATATTTATACACTGAACTATAAATTGTTTTCGTTTCTTAAATTTGAATTATTATATATATATTTAATGTATAAATCTTATTCAAGGGGCCATATATATAAGTTAGCCATATTCCATGATGAGCTTATAAAATTTATAAAAGACAGTGTATGTAAGTTTTGGCCAGGTAGTTGATATTTGAGCATTTATTAATGTAATAAGACTTAAGGCGAATTCTCTTTTTATTCTTTATACGTCTTATTGCTTTAATTATATCCATTTTTTATATTTTTTATATTTATTTTTCATCATATTTATCTTATTTTTTATTTTATAACCCTTAGTGCTTTTATGTTTTATTTGTTACTGAATTAACAAAACTTGTTTATTTGAAAAAGATAATATGCTTCAGTTTAAAGCATAATTGTAATTATTTAAACGACTACTTATTTTGTATAAAATTTCTATGTAAGACTAATAACTTCTATTATAGGTGTTTAAATAGTAAAAGTAAATATTCTAATAAATACATGGTCTGTCTGGAAAGTAAATCAAATTTATTATTTTCGAAGTCACTATTTGTCGCAGCGATTTGAGAGAGATCTTAAAATGTGCTAGAGAGTTTTTTTTATTTGTTCCTTTTTTCTTTTTTTTTTTTTGATCATTAAAAGTAATAGGATTGATCTTTACATCAGCGTATTTTTTCAGCATTGTAAGACGGCGTGATCGAGTGACAGATGGAATAACTTTACACGGTAAAATTTTATGAGCGGCTTAATAAAATACTGTAGATTCTTTTAAAAGTTTAAAAAGTTTTTAAGGAAAAATTACATTGTAAATCACAATTAGAAAAATCGTATAAGGCGTTCAAAAAAGTTACCATTGAGCCTCGCTATCAGTAACCAAAAATATCCCAAATTGATTCTTAAAAAAAAGTGTTATAAAATTAAAAGTGTTTATAAAATTTTGAGTTCAAACTATCATTTAAGTATCAGAATAATCAATAACACCTTGAATTCATCAAAATTTGCATACAGTTATTCAAAATAAATTATAAGTAGAGTAGGTATTGCTCAAAATAACAACGGATAGGCAATCCAATAAAATACCAAACAATTGCTAATAACGGGGATAAAAACGAGCAGTCACTCAAACTAGTTGAAATTAACAAGTTAGCGGCACCAGTCCAACATGTAAACTACGTAAGTTATTTTATTATTAATATCAAGTAGATAGATAAATGATATATAAATTATATATATTATACAAGTAAAGAACAAATTTAAATCGCAAAGGTGTATGGATAGATTAAGTATAGCTAAACTAGAGAACTAACACAAGGCTATATATATTTTAAAGGTATATTAAGAATCGCGAGGAACATGTATATATCATCTCACACGTATATCTTTTTTGCATAAGGAAAGTCAAAATTCAGAAGTTAGTCAGCGAATGGCGAAACGCGGTACCATTGCAACCCGCTGAGTTTGAATTGCGCGACTGAATACATTTCGTGTCAAAGTTAAATTAAGTCTTCTTTGTCAAATTCTTACCCTTAAAAACTTTTTTTTAACATAAAAAAATCTTGATGGTGTTTTTATCAAGCCATAAACCAACATTTGAGAACTAACGCTATTTTACTAAGCGGTCCATTGCAAGGTGTTACATAATTCACAAACCTTCGTGTTAATGTAAATCCTGTCACTTTGAATGATCAAACAATAAAAAAAACAAAATTAAAAATAATAGAAAAAACTCCTCTGCATATTTTAAAACGTCTCCTAAACCGCTACGATAAATGGTGGCTTCGAAAATAATACATTAGATTTACTGAAGATTTACCGAAGAGACCATGTAAATTACAATTAATTTCATTTAATGTTACAATAATTATGAATTCTGATTATTTTTAAAATGGTGAGATCTCATCATCATATTGTATTTAGTTTCTTTTATATTTAATACATTCAATTTTAGTAGTTTAAAATATTTGTAATAGTTTACCTTAATGAATATTATATTTCGAATAATTTCTAGTTAAGTAAGTATAAAATATATTTAAGATAATTTCTTTTTAAATACACAATAAAAATTAAATATTATTATTAAAAATAAAATAAATTGATCATTCATTAATGATTAGCATTCAATAAAATATATAGTATAATTTTAATTGAGCAACTACCGATTAGTGTAAACTGTGTCAATACATAATATTGTGAAAATATATAATGGATACATAAGAAAAGAAATTATAATAAAAAGAGGAAAAATAGCTTTTTAGAAGTTTATGCTAAATAATTAAGCGAATAAAGCAAAATTTTTATCTTTTTTCTTGTGTGCAGCTCATTATACAATTTGCTTTACATTTATATTTAACACTATTTACATGATCATTTTTCTTATTATCTATGCAGTTTTTATTATTTTTTAAAATTATTACAGTTCGCGTTCACTAAGCACGTTTTTTTCTTTTTCCCCACTATGCTCTTTTTTCCCCATTTTGTTCCTTTTTTCCTTCACCTCCCTTAATCCTCTTAGCATTCCGTGGTTTCTTATCGCCCCTGTGAAGTCCTTTATCACCTTCTGGTTCGTTCCATTTCCTTTCTTCTCGTGACTTCTTCATTATCTCCTTGGTTTCCTTGTATTTCTCTATAATGTGTTCTCAATACCTTTTTTTCTTTCGGTATAGTTTGCATATACATTCTGTTTCCTTTATCCTGTATTTTATTTTATATAGTTGTGTTTCCACACTTATCCTTGCGATCATTTTTATATATTTTTTTTATTTTTCCTTCTTTTCTTAGGTAACTGAATAAGCCAATTTCCCATATTGCACACATGTCTTGTACTGTGGGATAGGTTGAAATTATTAAGCAATAGATAAATAAAAGTATTGATATATTAAAATAAAATGAAACAATTCACATAATATTTTTACAATTACGTATTCGTGTGCATAATTGCATTGGTGGATGAATACAAACTGAAATTTTAACTTAAACTATCTCGCATTATTTTTTTTAATCCATAATAATGTATTGGTAAAAGTGGGGCAAAGTTATAAGCTTAAGATGTCGCAGTTATATACAAATCACTTGCATATACAACACAAATAGATACGCAGCGTAGGTATGCACAGGATCCTACAGTACTTCGCTTGTTGTATCCTGCTTAGTTTCTTTTGTCTTTGTATATCTCTGTTTCTTCTTCTGATTTCTGCGTATTTATTTTTTCCTCTCCCTTCCCAATAATCGATTTGGTTTCCGCTTAGCCTTTATTGTTCAATTACCTTTTCCCGTAGTATATCTCTTTTCCTTCCTTTCTTTTCCTTTTTTCTCATTCAGATATTTCCTTGTCTATCTCTTTTTCAAGTGTTTTCCCACTTTTTCTTCAAGCTTCTGTACTTTTATTATTCATTCTCCTTTTATTTTTATTTCATCTACGTCCCGTGTACTAAGTATCTGGGAGTGCAGAAATGCAGTCCTAGTATTCATTAGTAATATTCCGTTTTGATTCAGCCCATTTCATGTGCTTTTTCTATTTTTCATATCTCCATTTCGTATTCAATAACTTCTTTTATCAGATAGTTGAATAACATTTTCCTTCTCTTGAAATCTTCTATACATTTCCTTTCTCCAAGTCCTCAAGTTTTCTTTACTGCTATTCTTCCCTTATTCTTTCTTTCATTGATGTGTGCGCTGTGTATTCCCTTTCTTTTAAGGATGAACCTCGTGTACCTAAATTTATCCTAACTACTTAATTTCATTTCCATTTCCAGCTTCCATCTTTGCTGTTTTTCCTTTTTTTAAATACCATTGTGTTTTTTTATCTTGAAATTGATTAAATTGAAATTTAATAATTTCCTGTTTTTTATAAATCTCTTGAACGTACTCATCATCATCTATATTGCCTCTGTTTTCACCAATTAATTCCAGATTGTCCGCATAAATTACTGACCATATTCTTGTCCCATTCATGATTACACCTCCTATACCACCTCTCTCCATTTTCTCTCATCCCCGCCATATAAATATTGCATAATAACGGGCTGAGGCTACATTCCTGTCTCAATCCTCTAGTTGTTTAAAATTTTTATAGCTTCTTTCTTACGCTTATCTTTATCCTCGTCTCTTTATAAATGCTGCTTATTCTTTTCACCAGATATGAACTTATTTTCTTGCTTTCATAATCTTTCATAGCTTCTTCCAATCCACAGCATCAAAGGTTACCTTTATGTCTATAAATAGTGGATATAGTTTCCTTTTTTTTCATTGATCTACCTATCAGATGATTGAGGTATTATGTTATTCGTCGTGGATCTTCTTCTCCTACAACCCGTTTATCCCTATAGGATTATTCTCTTACTCTCTATCTCTTTATTTAGTCTCTGTTTGAGCATACTAGCATATATATTGCATGCAGTCCATAGCATCGAGAATCCTCTGTAATTGCCTGGGTCTCTTGTCTCAACTTTCTTGTACACTGAGATTATCTAATATTTTTCTAGAATCTCGTCTCCTGTCCATACTTTTCTTATTTTCTTTATTATCCTATTTTTGATCTCATTACCTTCATAAATCTTTGCATTATTTGATATTACGTCTATTTCCATCGCCTTCTTTTTCTTAAAATTCCTCCAAATCTTATAAAACTTTTTGTACTGCTCTGTTTAGGGGTTGATCTGTGTTCTATTCTTCCTCTCGTACTTTGTTTCTCTTTATGATTTTTTTTCGAACAGTTTGGTAATAATTAGCTGCACACTAATTTCACCAATGCTCGTATTTAAAGTTCTTATTTGATACTTTTGATTATTTAATGTGCAGAAGTCAATTCATTACGTGTTGGAATTTTTTCGTTAATTTATCACGCTGCCTATATAAAACTACTATCAAAGAATCATCGCTATATCAAGATCCGGCTGTAATACGATTATTCATGTAAAGCACAACTTTGAAAAATTCTTTTCATTTCAAAATATTAGATACTGGTCGCATTATCAAATATCATTTCAAGTTACGCAGCCTCTATCACTCTTCAATATTACATGTATGCCTTCAATTTTGATTGTAGTTGGAGCTTAATTTGTGCTGTGAAGATTTTCAAAGAATAGTAAAACACTATTATTCGAACAATTATAATATATATAATAAATGTAATAGATGATAAAAAATGGTTACATGAATCAAAAATTTCAAACTCGTTTATGTAACTATTTAGATAGATAGATAGATTGCGTTGATTATAAATATAGTATATTTATAATCAACACTCGAACACTCGAATTTTTTTTTATTTTGCGACTATTAGTCGTAGCAACTTGGGAGTGATCTTAAAATGACGAGAAAGCCTTTTTCTACTTGCCCCCCTTTTTTTTGTCTTTTCGATAATTTGAAGGGGCAGAATTTTACTTTGCGCGAAGGATGTATTTCAATTTTTTGATACACTGCGATGAAATGACTAGTAGAACAGTGTTACACGATAAAATTTGCAACTTAAAAAAAACAGTGCAGAAACTTTTAAAATGTTAAAAGAAGTTTATCAAGTCAATTATGTCAAAATCGCAACGTCGAAAGTGGTACAAAGGTTTTAAAGAGGGTTAGGAACAGATCATCGATGAGTCTCAATTTGGGCGTCTAAAAAGTTTTCGAATCGCTATGTACATCCGCCGCATGCTAAAAATTTTTAATTCAGACCATCGATTAACGATTATTCTGAACAATTTAAAATTTTTATTTCAAACTGTTTATAAGTTTAATAATAGATAATATTTCATTAAAAAAGGTAATTGTTTTTTTTTTGTTTAAACTTTAAACGAAACATTCTTACGTAGCGTTTTTCCACTAATCGCTTCAGTGCGCCGTGTCGAAAAATCAGAAAATACCCTTCGCGCGAAGTAAAATTTAGTCCCTTCAAATACCAAAAAAATGGGAAGGACAAATAGAAAAAGGTTTTCTGGTCATTCTAAGACCCCTCCTAAATCTCTATGACCAATAGTTGTAAAATGAAAAAAAAAATCTTGTTACTTTGGGGACAGACCATGTATATAGTTGGGATACAGCAATTTACTATAACCGAAAATAATTATAAATTGTCTATGCACAATACACTTTACTATACAAAATCCAAAAAAATTTACAAATATCATTAATTTATCAATTGTAAAAAAAATAAATTAAATATTCAGTTTTCACTATTTAAGAATATCACTTTTAAAATATTCGTACATATATTATTAAACAAGTTATTTCTTATATAATTATTATAAATTTTAATAAAATGGTTTATTTTTGTTCATGAACTTATATATATAATGTATATATATATTATATGTATATATATATACATATATATATTAGAATACCTGGCAATTCATTTATATCGATTATTGTTCTAATTGATTCTTTATTTAATAATATTTTAATTATAATAAATTCTCTCACTTGCTATATGTTATTAATATTTAATAATTCACTTCAATAATCACTAATATCCACTATTTTATACTAAAATTTTTTCCAGAGAATTTTTATTTTACACTTTTCAAACGACAATAATAGAATGATGAACTTTCTTTATCATCAAGAAAATGCCCACCAAAACTACTTTCACTTTATATATTCTATTCCTTTATTACTAACAATATTCAAATAATTGGTTTATGTTACAATTATTCGTCAATTGTTGACAATAACACCTTTTCATATTTCTCCTATCTTAACTGTATCAGCACCTCCTTTATTTTACAATAATCGCAATAATCGTTCCTCACGACTCGATCAGTAATTTCCAATTCTATCATTATCATCAAACTATTAGCAAATTTATGGTGGCGGAGCAGAATGAAACTTGGTCGTATTTCCACTAGTTATGCATTACTCAAATATATTAATAATACATTCACGTTGGTACAGTTGCTGTGCCTCGTATATAATAACCAGCATCTAGCTACTATATTCCCAGCTGATACATTACATCAATACGGCCCCAGACAGCCTCGAGTTAACGAGTGATCCCGAATGCATTGAGGTTATTGTTATTTTAAATAACTAATTAAATTCATTAATGTAACAAATTTTCATAACTATTGTCTATATTATAGTATTATCATGACCTGTACATATAATCAGCGTCATCTGTATACACCGGATCTTCGGTATTCGTATATATACATCATGAATGGAACCGACCGGCCTTTGTTGACAGTTTGTAACACTATTCGAATATTAAAAATTATTTTCTACTACATTCATCTTATTGTCACCTACTCAGTGATATTATTTATATTATTACTTATATTAACTGTATTCTTCACTGCATTTTTAAATTTTAATTACATTTTCGTACATGTTTTGTGATAGAGATTAGTGAGAGTTTTATTGATATACAAGTTCCTCATGACTCTCATATATACCGTGGCTATTTGGCTATCGCTTAAGATACGAGAGGTGCCGGAACACAAAAGATTTTTAGGATTAGGATAAGCATGAATAATGGTAATCAATTTGACATTACAAACTCAACCGATTACTACTAAACCCAATAATCCTTTATGATTAAGCTTATGATTCATTTATATTAAAAATTCCTTTATATTGTTTCTTAACTATTTGGATGATAAATTAAATAAAATAAACTCTCATATGTACATTTATATTGATATATACTCACTTTTTTGTGTAAACTATATATTGTATTGAGATTCTCTCGTTAACTTCAATAACGAAGCATTGTGCGCAGTTCATGCCTTGGTTAATGGTTACGCAGATAAATTTTTGTTTTAATGAGTTGAGTAATATAAATTTTGAGTTTTTCAACATCATACCATCATGACTTTTTTATAGACATTTTGTTAATATTGTCTATGCCCTTTTATTTTATGTAATACCTACTCTATTTACAATATTTTACAACCAATTTAATATGTTACGCGATTGAGTAATTTAACTGTGTTGTTTACGTCCATAAATATAACGTTTGCAGTGTTAGAGATTCGTAATAAACGTAACTCTTGTATCATCAGTAAGCTTTGTGAGAAGTAGAAAGCAGTAGTCAATATGAAGAAGGAGTAGTTGACGGATAAGGTGTATGCAAAGTGAAAGAGACTTACTGAGGCATAGATAATGTAATTTCAGTGTATAATTTGGTACTTCCAGCATAGCTTAAAATCCAGCACAACACGTAGACTTTTAGTGTCCGAAGAGAAAAAGATAATATGATTTTTTAATTTAATAGAGAGAATAGTCGAGAATAGTCTGTTTAAGAAAACATTCAAACCAAGGAGTATTTCTTTCATTTTAGCAGAATTAGTTTTCAGGTTATTTAAATCGGCCCAATCAAATATTTTAAATGCTTCTGAAGAAAAGTGTAACGTAGTGAATTTTATCTATCTATTCTATCCTGGAATTTTCCGTACTATTTAAAATTGTATTTTTATCTTTTACTAAAACACTAAAATCAATTCCACTCCAGTATAAAAAAAGACAGATTTTTCTGGAAATATAAAATTCTTATATTCCTGATCTGGTTGTGGGTAAAAGTTCAAGCACGCCTATTCAAAGCAGTTGAAGAGTACAAAAATACAACAGGTAAGCAAATCATATTCTGTTCTGGTTTTTTTGTAAGCCTGTATAGTCTATCACGGTTTGTTAAAAGGGAGTTTACGTGAGAAGTGAACCACGACTTTTTCTGAAAAAGATGGGATTGAATGATTATTTTATATGATATGATAAGAATGTGAACAGTATGTAGACTATTATATAGATGCTCCAGGGCCTGCTCAAGATTAATATTTTGATTAATGGGGCTACAGTTGTAGGCTTGCAAATAATTAGTAAGGCCCTCAATTTTAATAGATTTGTAGTCAAAAATTTGTAGTAAAATAATTTGTAGAAGGCTGAGAATTTTGTACAGATATATTTATAGAAGTTGAAATAAGATCTGGTCCAACTATAAAAGGGCTATCAGTTTTAATATAATTAATAATTCTATCCTCTTCATGAATGAGATAAATATCTAACCAAGTGTCTGAGAATGAGCGCGAAAAGATAAAATCAGCGTTAATTGAGTCGCCTTAACTTGACCTCTCTAATGATGACGGATCCTCATTCTGAGCGCATTTTCGCTCTGTCTATCTCACTTCATATTAACTCCATCTCTAATATGAAAAAACTTATTAACTAAAATCTAACTATTTATGATTAAACCAAAAACTACTTTATAACTATTTTAATTTCAGACCTCCACCACCTAAACTCACGACCCATGATACAGTTTTATAATTATATTTTAATTTAATTTAATCCGTTAACTTCAAACGTGCTGATACCATAGCAGACTTAATGTAAGAGTATTGGTAGACAATTTCAGGTATATTACGAAAATTCTGAACAATTATATAGTTTACCACCTATAAACGTAAAGAAGACAAATAATTCATCATAGTTCTCCGAAACATTTTAAACTACGTGGTTTTAAAACAATAGTCTTCTTATTCTATCTAGCGGACTTTTTTATTGATGAATATTTAAAACTGGACAAACTGAAGTCAACTTCTACATATTACTAATACAAGAAACAATCGAGTAAAACTTACCAATGCTGTCATCAATTTAAATTCTATTTAATAAGATTTCTTCTTTATAATTCCTTTTTCTTAATCTTACACATCTTCTTTATTCAATTATACTTTTTACCTATAATATTTCTTGTAAAGAAAACATTTATTTAAATAGGTTATCAATCGTTCTGCCTCTTCTAAATCGTCTACCTATAATTTGTACTGTATTTTCCTTTACATATTTTTTTTTGTTCATCTGCAATTTCTTTACTTGTATTTTTGCAGCATCACTAACGAATTCATCTGATTTTTTTCGCTTAATTAATTCTATTTTGAAAAATAATCTTTCTTTTATAATTATTTCTACATCTTACCTTTAAATACTTACAAAATTCAGTAACATAAGAACTTGTCTATTTTTTAAAAATATTTGAAACTATTTTTACTTTATTATTGTGTTTTTGAAAGTCATATGTACCTTCCAAAAATTTTTGTATTCTCTAATTTTACTTTATAGATTAAATAAACCGAGTTGTTTTAGCGATAGTGAAGTTCTATTCAACATAATACGATGACCTAGTTCAATAATGTGAAGGCGTGGTTGGAGGTAACCTATGAATTACCAAACTCTAATTTATACATATATGTGGCAAAAGATTCATAACACTTCTCAAGGGAAAATTACCAGATGTATTCCTTCAAGTTGGGCCATCTGTGCGATAACTGAGAACGATATATTGCGAAGCGTGGCGACTCAAAGAGAGAGAGAGTTTTCGTTTTTAATAGAAAGGAGTTTTTATGTCTGTTGTTGGATAAAATTAAAAAAAAAGGTGTTAGCACTTAATTAACACAAAGTTTAACAATTCACTTTCAATTCTTCCTCATTTCGTAAGATGTTGATTTATCTTATTGATTTTAAATGTATAGATACCTAAATAATGCATCATTATGGTTTCATAAAAAAAATTTATTGAGAGAGAATATCTTTTCAATTAATAAACATGTACAGATCATTATAACTTGAAAAAAATATTGTACCAAATTAATGTTGTTATTGGAATATAGTCAATATAAAAAAATATCATGATCACTTTTTTTATAAATAAGTATAATGGAATGTTCAGGACTTTAAATTTTTTTAATGAACTTTAAGAAAAAAATTTTATTTACTTTTATCTCTTAATATTATTTAATTTAAAATATAAATCCACATTTGTTATATTGTATCCTAAAAAGAATTTCATTTTCAATATTTTATGTAAGAAACTGTAAGCAAAAAATTTATAATTTCTGTAAAGCATATAAATAAATAAGAATGTATATGATAAAAAGTAGAGGTTATTTGATTTTGTATAAGTTAAAAATACTAATTTTTAACTAACCCTTAAACAAATAAATTCTAATAATTTAATGAGAAGAAAGAATAAATTATATTATTCATTGGTTAAAAATCAATTGACATATTAGATGAAAAACAATTTCAATTTTTTTTACATTTTACGATAGATTTATAAGAAATTTTTGTATTAATATTTTATAAGTAATTGTTTTTACTCTCCCTCTCTTTTCCTCTATCTCTCATATATATCTCACATTACCTCCTTCTCTTTTATATATTGTAGATAAAAAAATATGTTTTTAGACGAATAATTTAAACTGTGCTTTGACAATGACAGCAGAGAAATTTAGATTTTCTAGGTCGCATTCCGGATCGATTTAGGAAGACCGATGGCACTACATACCATTCAACTTTAAACTATCGCAATGATTATGCCACATGCAGATGTGATAGCGGAATAAAAAGAGAAACCGATTGCTCGGTGGGCTGTTGAGACAAAAATATAATTAATTCAATACAGGTTATTCATAAATATTGTGTAGATCACGAATCATGAATATGGACGAAAAATACTGCCGACTAGCCATGTATCAAAATAAATAACAGATGTTTAATTTTTATAAATGTCTTTTTCAATTTAAGAGCAAGTGCAAAGATTTATATGACAAAAACGAAACTTTCTATAAAATATTATATTGTGCAAACTAAGATACATTGTCTTAACATAAAAAGTAGTTTTCGTATATTACCATTGCTATTACTATTTACAAATTTATTTTTTCTTTATTTTTTATTATTTCATTTATATGTTCCTAATAAATCAAAATTATATAGTCTGTCCCCGAAGTATCGAGTTTTTTTTTATTTGGCGAATATTGGGCGCAGCGATTTAGTAGGGGTCTTAAAATATAGAGGGAAATTTTTTTCATTTGTCTCTTTTTTTTGTTTTTTTTTGATAATTAGATGTGGCAGGATCTTACTTCGCTCGAAAAGTATTTTTCGATTTTCGGATACGGCACGCTGAAGCGATTAATGGAAAAACACGACGCGAGAATGTTTCATTCAAAGTTTTTTTAAAAATGAAAACAATTACCTTTTTGAATACAATATTATCTATTATTGAACTTATAAACAGTTTGAAATAAAAATTTTAAATTGTTCAAAATAATCGTTAATCGATGGTCTGAATTTAAAATTTTTAGTACGTGACGGATGTTCATAGCGATTAGAGATTTTTGTGGGCGCCCACATCGAGACTCGTCGATAATCTTTTTCCGGCCCTCTTTATTTATAGCTCTGTGCCATTTTGCATATTGTGAATTTGATATACATTATGTTTAGAAGCCTCTTGTAATATTTTAAATGTTTCCGCACTGTTTTTTTGAGTTGCAAACAAAATTTTATCGCGAAACGTTGCTCCACTAATCGTTTCAGCGCCCTATATCAAAAAATTGAAAAACACATTTCATGCGAAATAAAATGCTGCCACTTTAAATTATCGAAAAAATAAAGAAAAAAAGGGACAAATGGAAAAAGTTTTCCTTTACATTTTAAGATATCTTCTAAGTCAATACTACCAATAGTCGCAAAATGAAAAAAAACTCGAGTGTTCAAGGACAGACTATGTATTTTATTTTTGATCCATTTCCTTTTTTTCTTTTTCTTTTTTATTACAAAAAGATAAATGATAAATTATAAGCTTATTCATGAAAATAAATATATGTCAAAATAAATAATGTCTAAATGTTATTTCAAAAATATCAATTTCAAAGTTTCCAATGAGAGAACAAACGGAAAAAAACGTAGATAATGAATATTTATTCATACCATTCTTATAATCTATTTAATTATTATTTTGGAAAAACTTATAAAAACTTTATATAGCAAACCAATACTAAAAATTAAGTTTTGAATAAGGGCATATTTTACAGAGAATCCATAATATTTAGATGTGATTAAACTAATATATGTTTTTAAAACGAGAAATAAATTAAAAACAAGATAGTATTCAGTCGAAATGCATTGATGGAATACAATGTTTCAACTTGAAAATAATATGATTGTATCTAAATTATAAATACTGATATAGTAGGTGGTTCTCATTTTTGTTTTCGCCATGTTTTTGTACCTTTTAGTAAAATATTTTTTGTTGCAGATAAGATATTTTTTTTTTATTGCCGAATTTTGATCACGGAATATTACACTTCCGAAATTATTACCTAAAACCTAAGGGGCACGAAAGCATTGATCCCTTCCGTACGACAGTTAACTATAATTTTCCTTTGACACCATAACACCAACGTATAAGTGTCCTAATTGAGTGAATCCGTCTATCCAGTGGAGGACGCGTGCGGTTTATATCAAGGAACACAACATAGATTATCATTTATTCATTTAACTGCGAGAACTTTCTCCTCTTAAGTAATAATAAATACGCTTATTATGTACAAAATTATCAATGTTCACTATAATTTTTACATCACTGAACCTATCTGATGTAAATCTATCTCAACATAACAAATCTAAATAAACATACCCAGAAAATTAGATTATAAGGATTCTTATCCTCTTTATTTGGAAGATTTTTTATGACACGCTATAAATAAATAATCACTTAAAAATGCATAAACTATGCATTTATTTATAAATTAATTCTAAAGCTCTTTTCAGCTAAAAGTACTTCTCTTTTTCACTTCCACTATATCGCGTAACTTATTATTATCATTATTATTATGAATGCATAATGGTGTAAAACATAGCAACAGCATTATACATTTATAACGCTTTTGGAAATCTGAAATGATGTTATTCATATATGAATGTTTATTTATAAGTGCATCCAGTGACGTAAATATGTATCCAATTTTCGGATATGCGCCGTTATATGTTGGAAGTTCATTATCTAGGTTTTCTTTTAATCACTACATCTTAACTTAACGTTTATAACTCTAAATCAGTTTTCTTAACATGATGTTCGGCGTTTTTCGCCTCGATCCATATATTGTAGGCATTCCAATGATACATTTTCATTTAATTTTCATTTTATTTATCTGATACATTTTAAAAATCATCCGATGAACTCATCGAGTGATTTCGAGTTATACATCTTTTGAGATGAAAGATTCCAAATAATAACGACTCGACTCGCAACTTATTATCCTTGGCAATCCACAAATAATCTATCAGGGATTAATTTCCATCACGAGACTTGCATTGGGATCATCGAAAACTTAGATAGCGGCTCGTTTGATAAGTCAACCCATAACAATCACAGCAATCAAGTATGACCGGCAGATGAATTAAAAAATCGAGGAAGAGCGATAAAAGGCTGAGGGGAAGGGGATGAGAGTAAAAAAACGGTCCAAACTTCCTTTGCCTTTCTCCTATCGGAGTTCGATTCTGGCCGACGGTCTGTCTACGTAAGAATACATACGTGCATACGCCATTCCTCGAAAGCTGTACAACTCGGCGTCCTTCTGTCTCGCCCATCTGAGTGCCAAGTCATCATGTAATAACGGTTTGTGAGCTCGTATAAGCACTGACATTTCATGGATCTGTATCTTTCATCGAACCGGTCGACCTCTCACTCTCTCTCTCTCTCTCTCTCTCTTTCATGTTTTTACGGTCATCTTTCATTGGTAGCTCAACTTGTTTTATAAAGCTGGGAAAGTTAAGTAGTAACTATTTTGATTTATAGAGTTAGTGCATATCGATGAATTCATATTCTAATATTTTAACTCATTGTTAAAACATAATGTCCATTTAAATATACTTATTTTTAATTATGCACAACCTCTAGCTTTATGCATTACTACTGCATGTTTATTTATATAAAATAATCTTTTTTGTAGATATTATCAAGTGATCAATGAAACTTAAAATTTTTTAATTTTAAATCAATTTATACTGTCTTTATTAGCTCTGCCAAGAGAAATTTTATCTATGAAAATATCATTAATTTTTAATGAATATATAAAATAGCCTATTATTGATAAATCCATTTTTCACTTTTAAAAACTTTTTCGAAATGGTTAAAAATTATAATAATAATAACTTTTTTTATCAATCTTTTTATAAAAAAATATTCATCGGTATTTACAGTTCGAAAAATTTTCAATTTAGAATTTGCTTTGGTATAAATGAATAAAATTTTTGTCATTAACTATTCGAATTTGATATATTTTATATACATTTTATTGGGGTAAATATAAAATTAATTTTATTATGTGATAAGCTGATTAGTTCTTACCTTATGAAAAATTCTAGTCAATTCATTCAGAGTTTCCATGTATTGATAAAATAAATAGTTTAAATAAATAGAAGCATTAAAAGGACAATTAAATAATTAAAAAAAAAATTAAAATTTAATTTATTTATTTTTAGCATAATTAAAGATTAAAAGGTTTCAAACATAAATTGCGACAAATTAAAATTGTATTTCATTTATCAAATTATTTTTGAAAGCATATAATTTATTGCTATTAAATAATATATGAGAATAATTATTCTAAAAAATACATTTACTTATACAATATTTATTATTAAATGTTCATCATATACTTATGTTCATCATATACTTATACAATATTTGTTATTAAATGATGAACATTTAATAATAAATATTGAATAATGTAATGCTTTAACTGAATTAAATTTAATAATTATCTCTTTATTAGGATATTAATAGGTAATATCCAAACTAACAAATTCTTATATTAATTATTATAAAAATATTTATATATTGCGAAAATGATGGACAGGATACTATTGAATATATTCACCGTATTAAATAAAATAAATCATAGTATATCATCGATTGATTATATTCTATTAAATATTATTTTTTAATATTATTGATAAACTATATAATGTGATTAAAATTACTATTCATTATATAAAATTTAAAAATAATAAATAATTCAAAATGATAAAAAACTTAATAAAAAGCAAATGATTATGTTTGATATTTATAAAACTTCAATTTATAAGGAGTCTGTAATAAACTGAATTTAATTGAATGAATATAAAAAAACCTAGTCTTTAAACATTTTAATCAACTCGCTTTATTCGTAATTGAATAATTTAATTATTACAATTTTTTATAGTGAATAAGCACTATTAATGACAAACGTTAATACTAATGACTGTTGTTATTATGATGTATAATTGAATTTATCAATAATTTAAATTGATAAAAAAATAATGAGCAAAACATTGAGTTGTATCTTAACAATTTGTAAAACACGCAGTCACAATCATAAGAAATATTTTGGGTCGATAGAAAGGATATAAAAGGAATGAATAAAAAGAGACGTATTGCGGAAAAGGAGAAAAATACAGAATGTTGCACTAAAGGAAAAAAATAAAAATAAAAGATACTTTGGAAGAAACAAGAAACAAATCGATCAGGATATTAAAGATTCAACAAATGATAACTTTATTAAAGGCCGAAGAAATACAGAAACATTTGGTCGGCGACTTTGATCAAATTGAGAGACAGCTGTAACACGTCTATGCTATCTGTTGTAAACTCACGACTAGATTTAGTTTTCATTTACTTTCTATATCTGTGAGAATATAGCGAATCTAAATTACAAGAGGTAACAAACGAGGTTCTCAAAAATTTTTTCACTTTATTCGAACTAGATAAATTATCTTTCATGTACTTGTAAATTAATTTAACACGATTAATTCATAATAGCATTATATTTAACTTTACTATATGAATGCCATCGTGCATTAATTTATTTAACTCTGAGAATTTTATTTTAAAGTCTTTTAGAGACATCTATTTTAGTATATATCTAAATTTCCAAACTATTTAAAAATGATAATAATATTAACACATTCTGAACCTCTCTTGAGCTTTCATCGCGTGAACATGTGTTTAAAATAAGAACCACTGCTCGTCAAATTCAATTGTTTTCGTGAAATTGATTTTGTTTTAAATACTATTATATGTGGGTTTATTTCAGTTTATAAATACATAATAAAAAATATAATTGCTTATTATGAGTATCTCTCGATTTGAAAATGCTCATAATCAAACTTCTGTTACAACCTTAACCCATGTTTTGCTACTCAAATAAAGTTTCATACTTAAGCTCGATTAAAAAACAAGCATGTTCCATTAGAAATCAATCCATAGTAATTTATTTTGTTGCAAGTGTAATAATTCGTTACTATGCTTCAGCAATAAGACAAATCACAAAACTTGCAAACATGCTGTTTATTTCATTGAGTATTTATTTACTTAAATTCTGAAAAAAATCTGATTTATTGGTCAACTCACACAAATATATTTCAATTTATTCTAACTTTTTTGATAAAATATTAATACCTCAACACATTGATATTCATAAAATTATTTACAAATGATACATAAATGATGATTGTATTAATTCTTATTTTAATGAAAATTATCTATAACTAACGCGTTCAACTATTTATTTTTAAATTTACTTTAGTTTGTATTTTAAAACAATATCAAATATCAGTTTAAAATAATACCAAGTAACAAGTAATTCTCTCCAATATATTTAGCATTGATAAAATAGAAAAGACAAAACTTCAAAACTACTCCTTAAATTTGGTTTTTTGGGGGAGGTAATTTTATCATTATTTAATCTTCTGAAACTTATAATATTTTTTATGTCTAGGTTGAAACACGGACATTTGAAGTAAAAAATTAATGGCTTAATTATAGAGTATTCGTTAAGTATTTGATTAATCTAATTTTTTCGGTAGTTCACAGTTGATAAAAACTGTAATTCTAATATACAATGTAATGTTATCTTTAGTAGATTAATAATTATTTTTTTTTTCTTTTTTTAAATTTTCTAAAGTAAAACAATATCTATACTAAGCAATATTGAATTCAAGTTTAATAAAAAAGAATCGAAGAATTTTAAATTCATGGTAAATTTCCATTACATTTTTTATTTTTTTATTATATTATTATTTATATATTAATTAAATGAAACATTAAAATTATAAATATATATATCTTAAAAAATGACAAGACATGATTTGATATTGTTAAATTCTATTAACATTATTTGTAATATTGGTATTTTTTAAATAAATACACGTACATTTTTTATATATTCTTAAAAAAAATCATCTTCAATTTATAGTAATTTTTTATAATTATACAATGATTAATTAACAATTTTTTTTTAACAATTTTTTTAACAAAAGAAAATTTATATTTTCAAACGTAAAGAAGTGAAAATACATTTAAAAACTTGAGCATACCTTGCGATCACATGCAGCTAACATATAAAAGAATCAAATCAACAGAATCATTGGTAATATATAATTCATGCATTATGTACCATTAATAACAATATATACATATATAATTAGAAGTACCATATATAATTGTGATGAAATCAGCTATCTTATTTGAGTAGGATTTAAATGAAATCAATATTTATTAATGGAATTTTTATTTTTGTTTCCTACATAGTCAATTAGAAATACGAAGAAATGATTAAATATGTAATCTAGCAATGTTTGATGCTAATTCATATCACTTAAATACATTTGAATTGCATACTTTTCATTGTCAAAATAAGTAAAAAGTATTAAAAAAATATGAATTTATTAATATTGAATATGAATCATTAAAAAAAAAGTTGAATTTAATCTTTTAAATATGAGTAAAAAACTGTAATATTTTATGTATTAAGTGTGTGTCAGTAGTTGAAACTAAAATAAATGTTTAAAAATATGTTATTTCAAAGTTGGACTGTTTCACCTTCGTTCACAGTCATTAAAACTGCGAAACTGCGGTAACCGTCTTTGCCGAAAATGTTGAAGATTCTAGTCAAAATGTAAAAAACAGCAATCTAACCAAAATTTTAAGAAAACTTTAGCTTGTGTGCACGAGCTCCCTTGAGACAAAAGTAATTTGTGCAAATCGTTCGCGGCGCAATTTTTGAAGCGAGAGTACGAGAAAGTGTCGGGAAGAAATAGGGGAGGACGAGTTAGAGAAAGAAGAAGAGTGGAGCACGCGATGACGAACAGCGACGAAACTTCTTTCTCAAAGAATATGTTCCGTTTTTTCACTCCTGCCCTCGGTTTGTCGTTTTTTTCTCGGCTCTCGGAATATTATTATATGCCGCGCGCGAATCATCTGATTATAGCCATTACTACATGGATTACTCGAATTTGAGTATTTTCTTCTTATAATAAGATGAAGAAAGACAGTGAAAGAAACGGGAGAGAGAGAGAGAGAGAGAGAGAGAGAGAGAGAGAGAGAGAAAGAGAGATCTATAGGTAAGCTCGAATCTTCCAATATTTGATTTGCTCGACGTTCATTTTTTAGGACTTTTTGTTTTAAAGATAAAAGAGCTGCTCACGGGCATTTTTTATGGTATTACAACTTTAAGTGGAGCATTTACATATTTACAATTTTTGAAAATACGCTGTTCCAAGTTGGTATTTTTTGCGTTTTTGATTCTTAAAATGTATCGGATGTATTAAAAAAACAATTTTTTTAACACTATTTTTTAATTTTAACCAACAGCTTCTAAAAATTTACTAAACGTATTAACTATAGTTCAGTTTTAAAAAATCAATAATATGTAAAAAAAAATATTAAATTTATTATTTATTTTTATACGTTAGTTAAATATTAATGTCATTGTTTTTAAAAAGCTAAAAAATTTGAATAAACTATTAAATAATTGTGGTGTTAATTTAATATTGTTCAATTTAAAATTTATTAATAATCTTTAATAAAAAATGTATAGAATTTCATTAAAAATTAAATTAGCAAAATTATATTTGGTACAAAACCACTAGAAAATATTTCAATATGTATTCAATATGTAAGAAAGTATCAAAAAATGATACTTTCTTTTATTTTTAATTTCGATGAATAAAAAATTCAATCACATACACCGAAAATAAGTCATTTGAAATTGAATAAAATTGAAATAAAAAACACATATAAAACATAAAATAATATGTATAAAACTAGAAAAATTTATTCAATTACAATAGCTGCACTCATCAACTAATTTGTCATACAAATATTGACAATGCTTTAGAGATTTTTTTAATCAACCGAACTATACAAAGTTCAATCGAATATATGAAAAAATTGAGATTTCGTTCATCTAATGCTTTCTCTAAAATTTCTTGCCCTTGTTATTTCAGCGAGGCCTTCGTCATATTCTCCTGCAAAACATTTCCAACTAATATTTTGAATCAATAATTTTAGATGCAAATACATACTGCTTCAATAATGCAAGTTTAACTTGTTAAAAGGTGTCTTCGTTTTGTCTTTTAATCTTTTTCCATTATTTTAGCCACCACACTAACACTGACTTTAGTTAGATACATTATACTTTAATTTATTTTCTTTAAGATGCATATGAATATTTTTATATTTATATAATTAGAAATTATTATATTATAAATGACTGATACTTTCACCAACAAATTGAAAATTTGTGTGTCAAGAATTTTTGTATGTTTATTAAATTTAAAACTGTGTCAAAATTAATAATTAAATTACTGAAAAAACATAATTAAAAAAACATCAAAAAGTCGTCAATTATACTTTTCGATTTTCACGAAAAAATATTTTAAAGATAAATAAGAAATAAATGGTTAAATAAATAAATAAGAAAGAAAAAATAGAAAATAAGATTTGAGAAAATTGTCAAGTATGAAATTCAGTCGAGTTCATTTGTGTCTCCCGACATTTTATTAAAAAAATTTTAAAATAATAAATTGAAAAAATAAAAATCTTTTTATTTTTACAAAAATTACTTTATCGTTTTAAAGAATTCGTTGCAATATAAATTGATGTATAAAGTATTAGTAATTGTTAATTCAATAAAAGAAAAGAAAGAAAAAACGGAAATGGAATTGTTTGGTTTGTCGAAACAATGTATTGGATGCTCAAATTTGACGATTAGAAATAAGGAAAAGTGAAGGAGTAAATTAATATAGTTATTTGTTTTTGACTTGATCAATGGACGCGATAACCCGAAAAATCGCTGTACATTCTATTTGTAAATAATTTGTAACGAACAAGGAAGGTAAATGTTACGGATTTACAGGGCTTAACTATTTACACGATTTAAAATAGATTTCTTGTCGGATACTCGTTCGATATTCGTTGTGTCGTTGGATTATACGTAGTTAATCGTTATTGTTAGTAGGTCTGGAGAGCTCGCAGCCTCTTCCCAAAACAGATGAGCCAGCGGATTTTAGACGGTCATACGATATTTGAGCGATTACCCATACGCGTAGACTCAAGAGCGAGAGGCTTAATCGAGAGGACGAAGGTCCTCGTGAGCTCCGAGTTCCTTGAAGTGACCGGCTCATCTTCCATCTGATGGTATCCTCCGACCCCCAGGATCGCAACCAACTCTCGGCTGTTTTTAACGATCAGTGCATTGAAACTTGGTCGGGCCTCGCATCTTTTTTCGCTTTGGACATACGTAGGTGTAAATATGCAGCTACTCTAGACTGACTATCTCTTATTGAGTGTCCCGTTGAAATCTGATATTTCCTTTTATAATCGCTCTATACTTTAATCAAACGCACCCCTGAATATATAAATCACAACATTTGGCTCGCATAAATTATTAGTTTCATTAAAAAATAACTAATATTTGTACAATTCATAAATATTAAAATTTCAAACTCACTCAAGTTTATTAAGTTTAGTACTAACTTGAACGATATTACCGATTACCTACATCTCTACAGATTTCCTTGTACTTAATTACAGTTAAAAATAAAATTAATGCATTAAGACTGCAACTTGTAAATTACTATATTATTTTCACAATAAATTAAAATTTACATAATCTATATTTAACAATCTGTTCTCTTTATTATACATTATGATTTCCAGTTTACCTCAAACATTAACTAGGAAAAAATATTTACTCTATAAATTTTTAAAAAGTTAAGAAATCTAATAGTAATTCTGGAAAACATTTTCTTATTTTTTAACCAGTGCTTTTAAAAAATTTCGTTTTAAATTATATGTATTTTATTTTACATATTTAAATATATTTTTATCGCGTTGCATAATATTTTATTAAATATTAATTGATATATATTTTTAACACGAATAATTTTATTACTGATTTAATCCATTTAATTTATTTATATTATCATAAAAGTTTCTTGAACATAATAGTATGCAGAAAAATCTTTTTAATATGTTATGAAAAAGATAAAAAGCAGAACTTTTTTTATAATAAAATAAAATTATTTATTTTTCATTTGATTACGGTTAATTGAAAAAACTGATAATACAAATTTTTTTGTGACAATAAGATTTTCATTTAATAATTAGACAAGGTAATAATTCTCTATTCCTGCTTAAATATGCTAATTTTTTAATTCGTCACATTTATTGATTCTTTAATCGTAGTTTGTTTAAAATAAATTTAGATTTTATATTAATCTGTCTTACTTGATCTTCTAGATCAAACTAAATAATAGATGTCTAATGAGATCTGAGTATTTTCGGTACATAATATCAAAAGAGATACTTCTTAACAATTTAAATAAATTTATTCAAGCTAAAAAGAAACTTGATTTACTCCTTCTTATCATATTATTTTATAATATTCTAATTTTCGTTTTTTACAAAATTCTTTTAAAGTAAAAAATTATATTATAGACAATACGAGCGACAAACTTTATTATATTTTTTGTTAATGGAAAATTTTTTATTTTATATTATAATAGTGGTGGTATGTTCCTATAAGTGCAATCACAATATAGATTGGGATAATGTTGATATTCTTGACAGATAGAGTAATTAAAAAAAAAATTGATTTCTGAAATGATTTACATGAAAATGAATAATAATACGATTAACCGACAAAAGGACAGACAAAATTTAAACTTTAAATATTATATGATCTTCAATAATATAACGAATAACAATGTCATGACGTAGATCATGACTTCTTCGAATCATATAAATTAGGCATAATAAATATTGTTTACATTCCAAAATAGTGACGTTACGAGTAACACATCGTACAAAACCGATTTATTCCTGATTATTAGGTACTTATATTTAAAATAAAGAAAATTTGTATTCATTGAACATATGTATTGTAATTGTAATAATATTGTGATAAATACTCTTGACAAGACAAGAAACAATTTATTGAAACATGGGCATAATAATTAAGAATAACTAGTTTTACTTATCCTGTACCTCATTGGATCCATAATTTTATTTTAATAAATGAAAAATTTTTAATTCTGTAAAACCGATTTACATCTTCTAACCATTGATTTTCGAAATATTTAATTATAATAATTTTTTATTTCGTCATACTTATAAAAATATTATCAAATTTATTAATGCATGAAATAGTGCAAAAATTTATTCATTAAAAATGAGTAAGGATTAAATTCCATTATATTTTTATAAATACGGAACATTCATTTTCATAAATAATACTTATACTCATGAATAATATTATATCTTACAATATATTTAAGTTATAGTATTATTGTTTAATATTTTGCTTTTCATAAATTCATTATGGATCTCAGAATAATTTTCTGAAATATGACTAATTAGGCTAAATTTTTACGAAATGAAATAATTCTTTCCAGTGAAACAATTATCAACACTATTAACCAAATAATTAACCAAAACGTATCAATACTGAAAACGCATTTTTTACTTTATAATAAAGAAAATACTATTGAAACACATTTTCAATGTCTATATGTCAATATTTTAAAATATAACATTATTAATTATTATTAATCAGTAAAAAATTTACTGATTAATAAAAGGTGTATTATTTAAAGGTGAATCCTCAATTTTTCAATGCATTTGAATAACTATATTATCCATAAATACAATATAATAAAAACTTGTTTATTAATTATGATTGTTAATTTAAATAAAATATAATTATTTTTTTTCATTTGAATAAATAAAGATTCATATTTAGAAGTAATTGGAAATTATATGTATATTTAAAAATCAGACATTTACTAAAAATGTTAAATTAATATATTAGGATGTATAAAAATTAAAATATTTATAAATGTATCTGTATACTATAATTATATGAATAAAATTTGAAATCAGGTAAATACAATATGAATCTTAAAATTAGTGCTTTATTGTAAAAGCAATAGGTTTACAATGAATATTTTATTGTTGTACAGTATAGTAATTAAAACAAATCACCAAATGCATAGTTAATGTGAATACCACAAGCTAAATTCTCATTTCATTTTCTCCTGAAAACACAAAACCGATCGTAAAAAAGCCACCATCTCCTCCTTCTCAAGCGTACGGCCCTTCTAAAAAAAGGAGCATCTCAAAAACGAAACAGTGCCAATATTTTACATCCTGAAATTCCTCGAAGGTAGGCGCTACCTGTTTTTGTATCAGAAGTCTACATGCTTGTAAGACTTGCAGCTGACTTTCCCTCTATAATGTACGCAGATTAAAGCAAAAAGTGAAGGAATCGCTCGCATAATTAATTGAACTGACAAAAATCGAGCGTTTAAAGTTATATAAAACGCGCAGTTATTTGTAAAATTGGAATTCATTTTTTGGTTTGTTTTTAACATGCATTTCTTTCAACTTGAAAAAGAATGTAACTAACTAAATATAAAAATTTACAAAAAAATTAATGATTTCTATGTAAAGTTTCTTTGGTAGTTAGTTCAAGATAAATAGTTATTCATTTCTTTTAAATAGTATTATATAATATCCCATAATGTACGATATTTTGTACATTTGAGTACATTTTATTAATTATATTTATTATCAATCAGTTTATCTTTCAGTTTTCAATTGTGTATACTTTGATGCGCTAAAAGCAAAATACACTAACTAAAATAATGCTATTATTTTTTTGTACTATTTTAATTCGTTTTCAAAATATTTATAGAAAAATAAAGCACTTCCAATTTTGCGGTTTCATTTACTATTTTTTTTTTTTGCAATTTTTAACGAATTATTTATGTCTATATGTGTTAATTGAATATGTTAATTTTTGCAATTCTATATAAAAATAAAATAATCTTTTTAAGGAGAGATTAAAATTACGGATTGTTGTATCATGTAAATTATACGTATTTTAAACAAGATTTATTAAGGGACACTGTATTGTATTTAAAAAATTTACACAATATAAATATTATATTGCTTAATTCGATGAAACAAAAAAATGATTTTTCATGTGTAAGGAAATTTCTGTTTAAATAAATTACTAATTGAATTAAAGGAGGAAAGGGAAATATGATTTTTCATTCATCTTTTATTCAATCATGTAGCTTTACTGAAATAATGAAACTTTTTATGTTATATATTTCAAGCTGAAAGGTCAAAATCTTTTACAATTTTTTCCGAACTATCAATTTTTCTAGTACAAGCAATAATGACCAACAATTTAAGTTTCTATAAATAGCTATGTTTATTGAACATTTTAAAAGTATTGCCAAAGTACATAATTTTGTTTCCAGAGTTAAGGCTCATTACAATTACATACAAGTATAGGCAGTGTGGTTAACGTGATTTTCTACTTACCAGGAAGCACCTCCATGACTTTGATACTAACATACGACTTTAACGCGCGATAATCTTCTTATAAAATGGAAATTTTGATACTGAAAAAAAGTGTCGACAAATGAAAAATGGACGTAAAATTTGTTTTTTATTTGTATTCGCAAAAAAAATCGCAATGCCAATAAGTCGTACCCCTTTGTTTCTCCTCCACCTTGCCGACCCTAGCTCTTTCTGTCTCAGCCTATTTCCTCGACTCGTTGTCGCGATTTCCTATACAGACTCTCGCATACGTTGGAAGAGAGAGAGAGAGAGAGAGGGAGGGAGAGAGAGAGAGAGAGAGAGAGAGAGAGACTCGGGCATATTCGAGACTCGGGATCCCACCTTTTCTTTAAATTTATGCCTTCGGTCTACGTGAGCTCGGGGGGTCCTTGCACATCGCTCGGTTTACGAACACGAGCTACGCCTCGCCCCACCAACGATCAGTTATTTACGGCTTTATTACCTGTCTCTATCTCACTCGGTATTTTTAATTTTTCCTACCTCCATAGTCTGTTTTATTTAAATATCAGCTAGTCAATTCAAGCACGAATTACCAAAAACTTACTCTAGCTCTACTCTAACTACAATATCTAATACCTAATCAACAACCAGATGAAAATAAGGAGAATGATATACAAAAGTGCTCCGAATTATGTATTATATTATTTTATCATTTTTACGTTATTTTACCATTACGTATAACTTGAAGCTGCTGCTCAAAAATTTTCATTTACACTTGAGCTTTTTAGCCTCGGTCTACTTTTCAATTATTTCACTCACTCGGTTTCACTCTGGAGCATCATTTTCTACTCAAGATTTACGGTGATTGTCGTGTATTACTCCTTCATATAATTTTTTTATTAGCTCCTAAATTACTTCTGCCCTTGTTTATGTATATTTTCCACCTTGTTTTATATATTTATTTATAAAAAAAATTATCTTTTTCCACATATAAATTAATTTTAAGTGAGAAATAAAATTATTTTTAATTATTATAAAAATATAATTTTATTAATTTTATTACGTTTAATGTATTATTTGGTTATAGATATACAAATAAATAAATCATCAATCAAGTATAAAATTAATTTTATATTTTTAATAATATTAATCTTCAACAAATTATTAATATATAAATCTCAAAAACTTCTATAGATTATTAGCTAAAAAAAATAATTAGAATGCAGTATAAATTAAAAAATTTAATTTACTTTAATATTTATTTTTTTTATAATAATCACATATAAGTGTATTTTTTATATGAAAGAATTTTCCTTAAAAATGTAAATAAACTTATAATTCTTTAAATAATCCGTTAAAATAATAAAAGTTTAGTTTTAATACTCATTTTAGTAAATAACGTAGTAGTAGTCATAAATAAATAGTACTTACTAAAGCATATAAAAATGTTTTTAAAAAACTTTTAGTAAATAACATTTCGGAAACAACTATTAATAATAACAACAACGATAGGAATTATAATATTTATTATTAAATAAAGCTTTTAAAATAATATAAATAAAAAGTTTTTTTTATAATACTTTCAACTTTTTATTTTTGTTTTTCAATTTTCAAAACCTATTTCTATTTTTTAATATCTTTTCTGAACTTTACTAAACAGAAATTTTCATGTGATATCTATTTTGTGTTAATTATCGTGAAAGTAGGAATATTAGAACAATCGAAAACCTACATACATTTACGTAATTTAAATTTCATCTTCACGAGCCACTTAACTAGTATATGAAAAGAAAAGAATAAATTAAAAAATCGGAAACATAAAGCAAACAAATAATTTGTTACATAATGAAAATTAAGATACAAGAAAATCATGTTTGTAAAAATTGTCGTTTATGACTTCTAATAAGGAAGCAGTTTTTTTATATTAAATTAGCAGAAAATGATAGGATTTGAAAAAATATATTTATTAAAATAATTATATAGAAAACAATTATAATTTGGAGCTTGATAATTTTCAAAAATTTCATTGTAAATAAAAATAAAAATTCTGAAACTAAATCCAATCATGAACTTAAATTAAAAAATATTTTGATTTATCATTTTTTAAATTGAATAATAAAATTATAATTAATTTCTTTAATGTCCAGTATTCTTTATCAGTCATTAAACATTAAATTATTAACTTGAAATAAATTATAATAAGAAGAAAAATACATATTAATTATATTTAAAATTATTATTTTTAAGTCTTAACACAGTACATTATTGTGTAAAATAAAATTTAAATTTGATTTATCAATTAAAGTTACTAGATATATGCGATTAACAGTATATCATATACAGTAGGAACAAAATATTAGATTTAAAAACGAATAATTTGCTCAACAAGTAAATCGAAATTAAACGTTTCTACTTATATACATACATGATTTGTCCCCGAAGTATCGAGTTTTTTTTCATTTTTCGACTATTCGTCATAGAGATTTGGGAGGAATCTTAAAATAATGAGAAAACCTTTTTGCATTTGTTCCTTTTTTTCTTTATTTTATCGATAATTTGAAGGGATAGAATTTTACTTCGCTCGAAGAGTGTTTTTCGATTTTCGGATACGGCACGCTGAAGCGATTAGTGGAAAAACACTACGCGAGAATGTTTCATTCAAAGTTTTTTTAAAAAAGAAAACAATTACCTTTTTTAATGAAATATTATCTATTATTGAACTTATAAACAGTATGAAATAAAAATTTTAAATTGTTCAAAATAATCGTTAATCGATGGCCTGAATTAAAAATTTTTAGCACGTGGCGGATGTTCATAGCGATTCGAGAATTTTTTGGACGTCCAAGTCGAGGCTCGTCAATGATCTTTTACCGATTCTCTTTAAAAGATCTGTGCCATTTTGCACATTGCGATTTTGATATACAATTATCTTTAGAAGCCTCTTGTAAAATTTTAAATGTTTCCGTTCTGTTCTTTTTAAGTTGCAAATAAAATTTTATCGTGTAAAGTTGTTCCACTAATCGCTTCAACGCCCTATATCAAAAAATTGAAAAATACCTTTCGCGCGAAGTAAAATCCTGCCACTTCAAATTATCGAAAAAATAAAGAAAAAAAGGACAAATATAAAAAGCTTTCCTCTACATTTTAAGATCCTTCCTAAATCGTTACTACCAATATTCGTTAAATGAAAAAAAACTCGATACGCCGTGGACAGACCACATATTACTTGTATGAATGAAAAAAAAAATTCTAAACAAAACTAATATTGTATGATAATTAAATAAATCAAGCATATATTAAAATATAATTGCTTATTAATAGTAAAATTTGTGCTCATATAAACAGAATTCATTAATATCATATTTAATATAAATAGGTTATACATAAGACTTATATAGAATATTATTATTTCTCTGATAATTTAAAAATTTTTAAAGGTATATATTACAAAAACAATAAATATTTCTCATTTAACAAAAGAAGTAAAAATTATAAAAATTTATTAAATTAATAACTGTTTATTCTTTGATGTTTTTATGCACCAGTTGATATAAATTATTATCAGGATGTAAGCAGTACATTACCCGATTTGCGACAAGCGACTATCTACTGAAAATCTTTTTCATAAAGTTATAAATTCACAATAAATTAAAGTTGATTTGATTTAATGCATCTCTAAGATTTGTTTAATAATATTATATAATATTGAGTTCGTATTTCTAATGTAGTTTGCTGATTTATTGGGAATGAAGTTGTTATCGGGGAAATGTGGTTTACGGTTAGTTTCAATGAAATATTTATTTTGCATCTTTCATTTTAAAAATAGTATGATAGAGTATAATATGAACATACTTTTTTAATAAATACAATCATTAAATGTTAATATTACGTAAATATATAATTATGCATACATTTTATTTATACAATTTTATTTATTTAAATTGTTATATATGTATCTGTATCTACGTATACATGTACATGTATATATTATGTGTAATAAAAAAAAAATAAAAAATATAAATTATTCACTTATTAAATAGTACTAGCATATACAGTTCTGATTAGAAAATTGTAAATTCATAATAATTTATATATATTTTTTATATTAATTTTAATATTTATATAAATGTTTATATTTTAAAAAATATTTATCATAACTACTTCTTTCAAAATATTGATTTAATAAATATAAAGAATTTTTGAGATTAATGATAATTTTTCTTAATGCGCATTTTGTTAAAAATTTAAAAACAATGATTTAGACAAAGTCTGTATGTAATCATACCTTTTAAAAATAGTTAATATTTTTAAATATTATATTTTCTATAATATTATTCTAAACATAATTTACTTGATTTATATTAAAACGAATAAATATAAATTATTATAAGAAGAAAAAAAATTATAAATAAAGTATCCTTTTTTTGTGCATTATCTCTTCTACGTTTTGTAAGAATATCATTTAAACAAAATATATATTTTCATCTTAAAGCATAAATCAGTTAAATAAAATGAACATAATTCTTAGATTATCTATCTATCATATTTTTTTCTCAATAATTTATTATTAATTTAATTAAAAGATATATAGATGTATATATTTAAACATTATTTCTTATTGTCTAAATAACTTATCAATTTAAGTTTAGTCAATAAAAAAATATTGTCCATAATGATGTTGAGCCACTGCAATATATTTTTCAGTGTATTTTCACGTTTTCTGCTTGTATTTCTGCAAACGAATCTTAGATAAAAGATTGAGCTGCGGTAAAAATGTGGAAAGGTGAAAAGGAGAGTGCTCAAATTCTTGTCTATCATCTTTTTCGGTTTTTTGGTTGGGTTTGCTCTTCATCCTGAGCTCTTGTGCTCTTGGAGAGGTTGTGTTGCTCTTGAAAATCGGAGGACCTAGTGGAGCTCCGGGGAGTCGTGCCATTTTCTCTCACTCGCACACAATCCATTTCGAGATTCGTCCCTACTCTTTGGACGGAAGGCGAGAAAACTAAGGTGTGCTTCGGTGCTTCTGGGGCATTAATAAAACTGGTAGCGGCTTATACGTTAAACGTCCGCCCTGGCGAGAAAATGCGGGAGAGTCGCGCATCTCTCCTTCTCTCTCCGTCTACCTACAGCGATGCTCGATCTGCGAATCGTGCGATTCTCCGATTATCGCAGAAATACACCGGGCTCCTTGCCTCCTTCGGCCTTATTCGTGTGTGCGCCAGGGCGCGTGCGCGCGCGCGTGTGTTCGTGTGCGTGGTTGAGCGCGCGCGCGCGCACCCGAGGCTTTCTCGAAGCTGTTCCTCTTGCTCGTTTTATTACGCGAGTAGCTGGATCACTTTTTTATTATTATTTCTCTACGTGCCAGACTTCGAGAGATGAGTAATCGACGCGCATTCCAGTGTCTACACCAACTGCCTATTCAACAACTGAGACTCCGAGAGTTTTCAGGGAGGATGCCCTTGCCGTTCCTCTTGCTCTTACTCTCACTCTTTCTCTCTCTCGCTCTCGCTCTCTCTCTTACTGTAACTCTTTCTGTTTCTCTTTCTGTCACTGTTCCTGTTCCTGATCTCTTCCTGTTCCTCCAAAGATTCTTATTCCAGTTGCAGCCGCGCTGTAAAATTTCAAACAAGGCTTTGCTTGCATTATTAATTGCCTTCCTTATTTTATTCCTTTGACTGTGCTATTTGGTCTTGGAATTAAAAAAAATTTTTTTCGAGTTAATTATATCGTTCCACAGCCAAGATTAACTTGCCTATCCAATAAATTTGCGATGCCATTTTTCTCTTACGAATATTCAGATAAATTTTATCGATAATTTGCTTTTTTTCTCTTGATCTGATATCACTATAAAAAAGGTCAATTCAATCAATTTAAATTTTATTAAAATCTAAATGAATAAGAAATTTAATGAAATAAGGAAGAAGAAAAGTTTACTTTATTCAAACTTCATAAATCCTGTTGTTTTAGGCAACTTATTTTTTTTGTTCGATTTTTAAAGTTCAATTTTTCACAGAAAGCAAATTTATATTATTTTATTTATATAAAAATTATTTTATTTATTCTGTAAAATAATTTCAAATTCAACGAAAAAATTTATTTTCCGTTATAAATAATATTATTCAACAAAAAAAATTCCTGTTGCGCTTTTTGTAAACAATTCATTTTAAATTTAATGTAGTATTTTAAAAGTAAAATAAATATTTAATAAAATTAAATTATTAACATTTATAATATGGCACTACTGATATGCATAGAATTTATAATAAACAATTTCCTTCATAAGTAATTTGTTACTAAATATAATATAAACTCATATTGCATAAATTAAAAATTCAAAGAATTTTCAGATTATTTTTATGTCGTTTCAAAATACATATAAATTTTTTACAATTTTTGATTATTTATTTAATATTTTATATATATATATATATTTTTTCTTCGAAATTAACAATATCCATCTAGAATGGGTATGGGAAAATGAAAAATTATACTTTTAAAGAATTTTGATGACTTGATCTAGAAAAACGCAAAGAATCTAATTTGATGTATTGAACGTAAACTTTTTAGGTGTTTCATTTATTATTAGCTCAACGATTGCTTCATAAATTTTGTTCGTTAATCATAACACTTTATTGATGCTTCTAAATTTGTAATTAATGATTTTTTATAATGCATTATTTAATTAGTCATCTTGTATTATGTAATTAAATTAAAATAAACAAATAAACATTCTATCCAGTGCAAAAAACAAGAGTATCTATGCTATAGATAAAAAAATGCACAATGTATAATCTGAAAATAAAATACGAAAATATTAACTAAATAAATTAAAACAATATATTTTCAACTTAATATTAAAATTTGGCATTTGTATTGTATCAATAAATCGATGAATAAATTCTGTAATATACTGGTAATAAAATTAAATATCAATTGTATAAATGAAATTTTGTAGAATAATTATCGTCGCAAGATCTATATTGTAGAAAAAATTTTTATAAGATAAGCGTAAGAAAAATCATCTCCTGGAGGATTGAAATGTCGAGATAAGAAATAACGTAGATCGGACGCTGATGAGCTGCTCCAACATCCAAATGCAAGAGAGTATAGAGGGAAAAAGATAGGCAGAGAGAGAGAGAGAGAGAGAGAGAGAGAGAGCTTACTAGATATTATTTATCATTTTATGCAAATTTATGTATTACACCTAAATTTTTCATAATCGTATTATTAATAATCGATACAGATGAGCATTTTTTTTATTTAATATTTGACATCAACAAAAGGATCGTCCATGTAATTTATGATATTTAATATTGGTTAAATTAAAATTTATTGGGTATATACAGCTAATTGGACTTAAACAAATTTTAATACATCAAACATGAAAAGTTATTGATTTAAAGAAACCGTGATTCATACAAATATTTTTGAGTAACCTTCAAAATTCTATGAGGCCAAATGTGCAAATAAAACATCTGTAGAAAAATACTGCACTTAAGTATACAATTTGTTGTATAACAAATTTTAACAAAATTTAGCTTTAGTAGGTTTATAAAATTATTGCATAACTGTTTTTAAACATATATATTTTTAAATCTTTCATTAAATAGTTATTTAATTTATGCAAATTACAAAATTGATATATTAAAATTATTTATTTACGATGATTTAAAAATAAATATTAAAATTTATATTGAATTTATTTGCCAAGTATTTATAATTTTGATGTTGATTCATCAACATCTAAGAAAAATTTTTAAAGTTCTAAGTGTGTTAACATACGTAAATGCTCTTGAAATATAAATATGCTGTACCTTTTGTTTTTAAACACCAATAAAACTCATAATGCAGGCTCGGAGGCATTTTGTATTTGAATTTATTTTTTATAACTTCGATTTAATAAAAATTTTTCATCGTTACATATTAAAATCAATTTCAATAATTTAATTATATATTCAATTGAAATTATCAAATTTATATGTACATTCTACATTTTATTTACCAATACCCTAGGATACGTATATTCATATACTCAACATAGTACTTCTAAACTTTCATAAATCTAAAAATAAAATTTTAATCTTGAAAAATTATGAATTAATTCTTTATTTAAAATTTAAAAAATTTAATTTAATAAATATTCTGCAAATTTTTAATAAATTTTTTTAACAAATATGTTACATATTTATAAAGTTTATTTTAATTAAACAAAGTTAACACTTGATTGATAAATTCTAAGTTGATTCTATAATTTTATAATTTTTATATTTAAGATGGTTAAGTTCTTTGAAATTAAATTATAAATAACGAAATTAATAAAGAAAAAATAATAAAAATTATAAAATGTTTTCAGTACAGATCATTGTATTTCAAAACCAAAGAACTAAATTATTTTGAATTTATTTATATTTCAAAATAAAATACTACAACGAAAATTGTGAAAAAATTAAATAATTTAAAATATAGAGGTATTTAAATATTTAATAAATGGAAAAACTGTCTAATATAAACAGTAAGAAAAAATTCCTTCTTTAAAAATAATTGATATAAAAATTATTTTAAAATTAATTAGGTTAGAAAACAAAATTAGTATTTGCATTGGAGTTTTCTGAGAATAGATAAAATAGAATATTACTATTATTAATTTTAATAGATAGTGAATTTTGACTTGGTTACAAAAAGTGAATGTTAAAATTAATAGTTATTTTTCTTTATGTTGAAAAAGATAAAAAATTTGTAGATGAATCTGTCGATGCTGCTTTAATAATTATAGGTTTAAAAATCTTCAAGTTATTATGTTGACAACAACAACGATAATGATAGTGGTGTTAATTATTTTCGATGTTGTTTTTATTATCATTGTTAAATCAAAAAAATTTTCATAGTGTGCACGCATGTGTTGGTTTTGGGCAATTAAATTAATGAGTGGCCTCGAGAGGGAGCTTGGAGCGTTTACTTGGTCTTTTACTGACCGGTAGAGGAGGGCATCCGTGATTTTGAATAATTCATAAAGTGCGCCCTGGCGGGCGGGGCGTTGGACCCGGAAAGAAGTTGAGAGGGGTGTCTTCATCGAGGATCAAGGATGTACGAGACGGTAGCGGTAGCGCTTGGTAGCTACCGGGACCCTGGATACCCGGACCGCGGACTCGGGCTCCGGACCAGGACCCGTGTCGCGCGAGATACCTCGGACAATATAAATTCTCGGTACAGATCGGCACGCGATCCTGCGTTATTGCATGCGCGATGTCCCGTTGGGAAGAGGCCTTAAACGGTAGCCGAGGGCGCATGCGTAAAATCAACGCGCCCAGGCAATAACGAGAGATTCCCGAGAGATACATAGGAACATTCATTGCGACCTCTCATTCTCCAGTATCCCTTCGGCTTCTGAGCTCATCGGCACTTTTTCAATCTGCCGATGTCCGTACTCGAGACTTATACCCCATTTCTCAGCGCTTTTCAGCTTTTCATTTTTACTCTCTTCTTTTCCTCGCGTTTTTTGCTTTTCCTTTTCCCAATTACTAATTCAGAGTAAAATTACTGATATCTATGTTCCATTAGTATCAACAATAATAAAATAATAAAATTATTTGGTACACGTCATTTGATCGGCCAAATAGAACAATTTAATACAAATTTTTAATCCACAATTAATGACCTATCGTAGCCTTTACTCTTTATTAGTCGCATTTTGTGTCTACATATTATATATTTTACTGCATTTTTTTACGCTGTATTGATATAACAAGGCTACACGAGCTCAATTGTCAGTAGGTGTGACCCTTAGATTGCTTATATTAATTAATTAATTATATTGAGTTATTTTTACGGAAATTTTATACTGTTTTTCAAAGCGGTATCTCATATCATTTTTAATAAATACCTGGTCCAATCTATATGCACGAATGTTTGACGTAGATTGGGAGGCCTCGAGAAAATATTCAATATATTGGTACATATCACGAGCTCTAAGTATATGCAATCCATTTTTTACATTATAGATATAAATAGCATTGTATTGTTATGCCTTTGTTTTTCATGATGAATTATTATACATGCACGCACATAACTAAACATTTTGCATTTTACACCTACTCCTAAATGTATTTAAATGTCTTTTTTAAATACCTGTACAAAAATTGATAAATGCATGTGTAGTTTTATCTATTTGAAGAGACCTTAGCACTGCGGATAAATTAAATATTATAGTAACAAGCTACATTAGATTTGCAGATTGTTAATTTAGATTAAGAAATGATGAGCACTAGACTCATTCAAATAAAACTGAAAATATCAACAATGTAAAATCTTTGTATTTTTGTTATTTATCATATTTATAAGATATGATTAATCTACCAAATTATTTATAAATAATTTTTAATATATTAATATATAAAAAATTAGTAAATGCAAATGCAGGTAAATTATTTTATTTTTTAATTTCAAAAGAAATTAAATAATATTAAAGTTGATTATGTAATAGCCATAGAAATCTTTCGAACTAATTAATTAACAATTTTAAACTCAAACTAATAAATTTTGTAATTGCATTTTAGCATTGATAATAGTATTTTAGCAGAGAAATTTTAAATAAATATTTTTCAATTTAAAATCGAAGGAAATAGTAAAACAATAAATGAACGTAGAGTATTTAATTATTGTTAATGATAAATAAAATTTTTAAATAAAGTCGAGAAGCTGAATTAATTGGTAATGCTAGCCCAAGAGTTATCGTTATGTCATTGCCATTGTTGTCAATAATTTAAATTTCAATTTTTGATAAGGCTCGTTTGAAATAATGTTGTAATATCATTAAAATCATTTTAATGATAATACTGTTTGATTTAAAAATCAAGGATCACCAGCTAACAGTAGATTCAACGACCAGTTCTGATTCACTATTCTCAATGTACTTCTCAATTCGTAAAGTAGTTTCATAAATTCTCGGTGCAATTTATACCGACCAATAAAGCAGTGTTTTCATCATTAGCGTTATGCGCTCTTTCACACTCGCGCATCTGATGTGATGCCCCGGGAATGGCAAGGCTCAGAGAACCTGGATCGCTGAATCTCCAGTCTCTAGTGTCAAATAAATCAGGGTTGCCACTGCGACCCGGAGCAGTAGTGCGGACCCCGCTGGGCTCCGGGACAGCGGGAGGGGGAGGGGGGGAGGGACGAGCTACCCGGCTTACCCCGATCTCGCGATGCGATATGCGATACGCGATACGTGATACCGGTGCCAGTGAAAAAGAGGAGAAGAGAGAAAAATTTGAGTGAGACAAGGGCAGATTGCGCAGGTTGCGCAGGTTCCGCCGCTCACGACTGATTGCAAGCGGAGCCTTTTGAGAGGCTGACGAATCGCATCTCAGACGCGAGTCACATGTGCGGGAGAGAGGACATCCAGTTAACGGACCCTCGCATTCACTCCAGCATCCGCGCGCTCCTCCGAGGGCTGCTCTCCTCTGCCTCGGCACGAGACCACTCGCGGAGACGGAGACGCTCTTTCTCGACTTACTCACGATCCTCGAATTAATCAATCGTTTTTCATCTCTATTGGATTGTTCATTCGATGCAGTATTCAAATGAGATTACAACCGGTAAACGCGCAGAGATCGCTCTTATACTCTTATACTCCAGCTATGCAGCGCTTTACCGAGATCGAAACTTTAATTTTAATCTTTGGTAAAGAAAAGCAAAAAAGACCCCAATAAATAAATGAAACCAACTACTGTTATTAATTTATAATCGTTACTATGATTCTCATTGAGGATTTTAATTATTTTTAATTCATTCGCTTTTATTGCATTTCTTATTTTAATATTCTTATTATTATCATCGACCAATTACAACATCTCAAATTACTTCTATCGAAATTTTTACTATTTATCAATTTCACACCGAGACGCGAAACAAATCTTTACAAAAGCCATCCCGACTGACTCCGCATTCATTCGGATTTTTATATTTTAATTTAAAATTCATTAAATTCAAAATTGTTTGAACACATTTACATGTATGTCGAATGTTGATAGGTAGATCTTTTTTTAGAGGCAACAAATTAAAAAATTATATAAATTTATTACAAAAATAAACTCACTTAATACAAATATCAAATTTGAATGAAAATTGATCTAGAATAAAAAAATGTTGCTTAAAAACAAATTGATACCATAAACTCTCTTCGTTTAGAAAAATATTAAGTTTCAAGTCTAACCATGTCATCGAGCAAAAGCAAAATGTTGTATATAACATTACAAAAAGAGTGATAAAGATTATACATATATACTTTAAAAAAACAAATAAACAGTGAAACAAATATATTTAATCAACGATATTTCCGATAATTTTATCAATAAAAATAAAAAGAACGGACTGACTCACTGAATAATAATTTTTTTATATCCTAAATAAATAAATTCCCATTACCATTGCGTTCCCAAATATCAATAACTGATTTCTAAAAATTTCAAATTTCCTCTAAAGATTCAATATTGTTAATAAAAAATGTAATATTATACAATTGGGGAAAGGATCTTTCAGACAACTGATATATATACAGTTTTGTGTATAAAATTAAGTGTATTAATCACAAGCACCAAATGTAGGGAATACAAAATACACTGATTAAAAACTAGACTCACCGAACAAATAAAAATCAACAAAAATTTTATAGTAGCATCATTTAGACAAAATCATAATATAGATTGGGGTAACATTCAATATTTAAATAAAGAAATAAAATGTAATAAAACAACTTATCTTACAGATCCTATCTACATACAATTACATAACTCCAAGTTGAATAAAGAGGAGAATGTGAGATATTTATGTGTTATTTACAAACAACTATTATGTACAATAAAACGCTCTGATAGGTATCAGAATATGAGCTCCTATACAGATTCGACAGTCCCAAATGTTTAATACAACGAGCGCGATAAAACATAGTTTTTTCGCGAAAATTTTCTTCACATTTATCATGTAATATTTAATTGTCACTTTATGTATCTCGAGAATTTGTTTATATAAATTCAATATATAATTTTATTTAAATAATGCTTCATACCTGATATAGATATGGAAACAAGCCCTTGAAATCTTAAGTGTTTTTTCATCAATTATGAGTTTGTTCTTGTTCTATAACCATGTAATTTTTTCGTCTAAAAACTCAAAAAAATGGATCTACCTTTCAATATGAGATTAAATTCATTACTATATCACCGTCAAATATTGGATATATATTTTTGAAATTATATTTTCTTTACAAGTCTTCTGTTACATAAATTTTTTAATAATATTGTAGGGAACCTGCATGATAAAATTAGAATGAAATAAAATGAAATAAAATTAAATAAAAGTGGAAAACGGACCAAATTGAAATGTTTTCGGATATATATGCTTAAGAGAACAACACCCTGATGTGATTACAGAAACTAAGCTGTCATCAAGTAAGATTCGAACAGTGCCGACAACTTCGGTTAATCAACTCTGAACTATGTACTCGTGATCTCTCGACGCGTTATAATTATATCGGTGATAGTATATATAACTTTACCTAAAACATAGTTATCATTTTTTTATTTCACTTGAACTAATTACACAAATATTTGATCAATATGTCAAGATACAATTTGTGACATGATGATAATTTGAATAATTTATAGTCACTCCCATAATTGTACAATCACTAGTTGGCACAATTCAGGAGAGTATGAAATTTAAGTCGAGACTAGAAAAACTGTGCATTAACCATCAGCAGCTACTAAATAAGGAGTTGATCGAGTGCAATAACAATTTATTTTAATAATTTAAACCCTTTCATACTTTTCTGTGTTATTATTCTTTACATATAAGTTGTTTGAGCGATTTCAGATACCTCAACAATGATCGTATTGGTAATGCAAAATTTTTAAATTCGAAGAAGTCTACTTTTAGATAATATTTTCTTATCTGAAATTTTAAGAAAATTTTTAAAATATTGTATCAACAATGGCTAAAAATAATATTCACCACAAAGTAAAGCTCTAATATTGCAATTCTCTATAATAAATAAATGCAAAAATGTACACCAGAATGTTTCATTATCAGAAAACACTATTCAATTTTTTTTTACCACGTCCATTATAGTACCGTAGAATATTATCATGCATGGATAAAAAATAATAAAAAAAATGAATTCCAGAATTTTAAATTTCATACATAAAAAATTACACTACATTAAATAAGAAAACATAGAAAATCGGTACATATTTACTCAATTTCTAAATAAAAAACCATTTAAAAACATTGCGAAAAAATTACATAATTGTAGAATTTAGTCTCAAAATATTATTTATATTATAAAAATTTTCTATTGTCCTTTCAAGACTATATACACTTTTTCAATTGCTAATTTTTTCTTTAAACATTGTTACTTATTACATCTTTTCTTTAAACTTTACTCTTTTTATAACAACCTCAACAATTCCTATTCGCTTTTATTTTCATTTTTTGAAAAATATTTGTATTGTTTCTTTAACTTTTTCTCTATTTTAGAGATTTATCGGCAAATGTAAAAGAAGTCACTTTGAAGATGTTACGTCCGAAACGAAATTTAAATAAAAAAAAAAAAAAAAAAAAATAATTTAAAAAAAAAAGAACAGTGCGGAATATATATGTTTTTCCTGCCTTTTAACTAGCTTCTAGGATGGAGGAGCAATCCGGTCAAATTGGTTACAAAATAATTTAAACAAAGAGACTTCAGGAAACTCAGATTTGATTTTTATAACCCTTTAACTATTCCCTTGTAAATTAGCTTAGAGGTTTGATTATTAAGAGTGGAAAGAAGGATAATAAGGAATAAACACTTCTTAAGAAAATAATAATGTGTGTATTTGTGACTTACTTTATAATTTGTTTGTGTAAGAACAGGCGACTTCTTCAAGGAGAAAATGCTTGACAGGGTGGCAGGGGCCCTGGACAGTAGTGGCTTCAAAAATTTTCAAAAAACAACTGCAACGATGCAAGCATTTTCATCCCCTTATATGCATTTTCAATAGTACAGAGTGTATGGGCAAGGTAGGGATTTTAATAGCTTTTCTAGGAAAACTCACAATGGTTTTTCCTATTTTCTTTAATAAAACAAGAGTTAATTAATTAATCAAATTTTCATTTAAATAGTTATCTTGCCCATAACTTTGTTTACAATGATAAATTTTGTCGCATCAAAATATCTTAATTTTTAGTGAGTTAATTAATAAAATACATTTATTTATAATAATTTGAATATTAATGTTAAATTTTAATTGATATAATAGTTAAAATTGTTGATGCCTGATAGTTTACAATTTTAGTTTTGTCATTATTGTATTTATTAAATATTTGTTATAAATTTATTGACAAAGAAATTTGTCGAGTGCCAGTTTTGTGTCAGTTTTTATATAAAATATTCAAATTCTTTCAATTAGTTATTGGTGTTTGTATTTTTAACATTTATTGAATAAGTTAAATTAATTTATATAATAATTATTAGTGTATTTATGTTAAAAGTGTGATTTATATGTGTTTTGAAATTTATTCGCACCTTTTTATTTGGTGAAAATTTGAATAATTGTTTGTGGTACATCATGAAAGGGTTTGATGAGTTGTAAGTAGTTTATTTATTAGCCTTTTCTTTGTTTGTATCTATTTCTTTTGTATTACTTGGTGCTAAGGAATTTCTCTTGTTTAGTTTACTTATAGTTTTTTTTTTTACATAGTTTTACTTGGTACCTTTCTTCTGGTCAACTTGTGACTTTTCAACTTGGCACTTTTCAGACTCTCAAAATTTTCTCAATTAGTGTGAGAGATACAGGAGATAATATTATTTTCTTTTTTTTAAATTTTCTATTTCTTATTATTATACTTAATATTATAATTTTATAAGTATTCGCATGGATTATTATATTTATTCTTAACTATATTTTCTTAAGTTTTGTTAAAAATATCATTTTTTAAATATAATTTCTTTATTTTTATTGTATTTAAAGTGTAAAATTCTATATTCATGTTTATTAGTGTGTTTAAGTTAATGTTATATTATTTGACCATTGCAAATGGTGTGCAATTGACAGATATATTTTTAACAGGTTGGTTAAGGGCTTAATAATTATTTTATTAGGGTTTCTCTGTTTTCGGTTATAATTCTTTGTTTGTGGCATATTGGAATGTTTCTGTAGTAAATTCTCTATCTCTTTCTAACCTTGCATTTGCCTTGTGCCTTTTTGTTTTGTTTTTTATACATAGGGTTTAAGCATATCCGTGCACAGGTCAATTTTTGACTTGTGCTGGTGACACTATTTTCATTTCTTTAAAAAGTTTGTATTGGTGGGAAAGAGAGAGAAAATAATATTTTTCTCTCCTTAAATTTTAAGAGTACTTATTTGTTTAATGTTTAATAATAATTCTTATAATAATAAATTTTTTGTAAATTTTTCATTTTATGTTTTGATATGTATATATTATTTATTCATATACTTTATTATTATTATTGTTTTATTCTAAATTCGTTTTTCTTTGATTAAAAATTAATAATAAAATGCTCGTTCGGCTGCTGCCGTAACAAAGATATTATCTCGAAATTACAATCCTTGACGTTCTTCTAACCCTTTATTCGTCTCCCAAATCATGATTCTAAACTTCTCTACTTCTCTAACTGGTGAACAAATTCAAATCTATTTTTCTAAACGAATCGAAATAATCACAATTCTTTGTAAATTTTCTTTTTAATTCCATTTTATGTATTCTTAAACTAATTCTTTTTTTTTTGTTTTTTTAAAAAAATAAAAGTAATCTGACAAATAATTAACTAAATAAAAGAATTTTCTCAATAATTGCTTGAATGTTTATATTAGTTTTTTAACTAAACTTAACTGATAAAATTTTCTTTTTCTGTAAAAAAAACTAAAATTAATTATGATAGAAATTTTTAGCGGAAAATTCAAAAAATTCAAATATTAATATAAGTTTTTTACATGAAATTAATTATAAAATTATGAAATATAAAATAACTCAAAAAATATATTACATATTTATTGAAACTTTTGATAATATTTAAAATTTACCATTATTTTTGATGAAAATTTTTAATTCTATTAGTTATAATTTATATATATTAGTAATATGCATAAATTATACTAATAGTAATCTATTATTATATCGTTTTACAGTAGTTTTTTAACTTCATTACAATTTCTTTACCTAGAAATGAATTTTAATTCGAATACAAATAAGTTCAAGTAAATGCAAATGAAAAACAACGTTATTATGGTAAAAATAATAAAACTAATTTTTTATATATTCTATTAAAAAGCAATGTATTAAATAATATTAAAATGTATTTATTCCAAACACACATGTTTAAATTATATACCATGTAAGTAAAAGGGAATAAAAAAAGTATAAAAATCACTAGGCGTTCATTTTAAAAGAAATTTTACAATTTGTTACAACAAAATATTTTTTTTTATTTTTATAGTTTATTTCTTTTATATATTTAAAAATAATAATAGTAAATTTAATAAAAAATTAAGAATAATATCTTAGTTCAAATATTTTTAATGTTCATCCAAGAAAATATTATATTATTAAACAATATATTAATATATCAAAAATATATCAAAAATATAAGTATTAATATGTTGTAAATAATAGATTCAAGAAATTTCATTATGATTTTATTATAATAGGTTATGTCGTGTATAATATTGTCAATCATTGTCTGGAAAATCCCTAAATAAAAGCTTAATTCTATCAAAAAGAATCTTTCCATTATTATTTTATCTCGACTGTTAAGCATAAAAAGGTAAAACGACTGCAAGATATTGACAAGAATGGGACTCTAAGAATAAAAAAGCTGGGAAGTCTGAATTCTGTCATGTCTGATAATTTTATGAAGAACTGCAAACTCTACAGAACTGTAAGAGTTTAAAAGGAAAATACAACTAAAGTAAAACACATGTACGTTTTGGTGAGGCAGTGCACACGCATAAATAAAGAGTGAAAAGATTAAAAGAACAAACGGGTGGCCAACGAGACGAGGCCACCTCCTGGAGAGGCCGATCCAGCATACCCTAACACCTGCGGTCGGCCGCCCGGCTGCATCCGCAATTTTATCATCCCCCGCGGAGCAACACACCGATCTCCTACCTACTCCACGAGGAACTGACACCAATCTTCTTTCCCCTCTTCCCCTCGAGCTTTAGTCGACCGCGACGGATCAGGAGAACTCAATCTGTGTCTCATCACGGATTACAGGGATTTCGTGTGCTGAATAAAGAAGATGAGAAAATGGTTTTCGCTTTCCATTTCCTTTTTGTTTTCTACTTTGCACAAGCAGGGAATTTAACTGTTTTTTTCACTTATTTTACGTTTTCTTTCCTGGCAACCATTTTGAAACTATCTAAAAACCCATTGGATTGAGGGCTAGGTATTAACATCAACTATGGACCTGTTTTTGTCTTAAAAATACAATTTTCATTTTTAGTTTGTGTGCTTATAAAGCGTATCAATTTCTTTTTTTTATGTATTTTTAAAAAAAATAAATTCTGATATTATGAAAATATACATATAAATATTGTGTACATTGTCTGACCATTATATTTAAATACCAGATGTACTGATATTTTATATTTGTAGTCATAAACAAATAAAATAAAATGAATATATTGTGATTCATGAAAAAAAATCTAATTTCGCGGATGAAAATCTAAATAGAAAATTTATTGGGTGCTACAAAACATATAAAGATATAAACTTGAATTTTTATATAGAATTATACACTAGTTAAAAAAGTTTTTATAATAAACTCTGATATATTTATAATATCTTTCTTGGCAATTATTTCTTCTAATAATTAAATACAACGATTAAATTACTCATTGACTGTTTGCATGTTGATTTCAAAGCAAGTATTTGATTATCATAACTCATTGAATATTGGGTTTAAAATTTTACAGAACGCATTTGAACTATAAATAAAGTAAAACACAATATGAATGTGCAAGGAACGTGAGCATTGAAGGAACAGACACCCGACAGATGGGTCTGATGTCTTTTCAACGAGCAATTGCCGATACAATTGGAAATTAAGTAGTTTACCCGAGCTTAGTCAAATGAGCTCTTACTTGACAATGAAAAAGCAAAAGAATACGTCAGAGAAGAAAAATCTGCAATCAGCGTGGGCACGTGCTCGCGTGTAATTCAATGCAGAAAAGAAGCCCAAGATTATCCGCAGACGCGTACCTAAGATGCGAGGGAGCTGGTGAAGATTAGATTTAAATGCAAAATACGAGTGTCCGGTACACTTCGATCGCGTGTTCCTGTATGCGACACATTCGTGTGACGGCACCCTCTAACTTTGGACTCGACAATGTCTCTTCCCGGTTCTCCCCGTTTCCCAGTCGCAGTTTTAATGCATACGTTTATTTCTACCTTCCTTTCTACCTTATCCTCTCGTCTGTGCTTACTCGTCTTTACTCGTATCAATTAACTTCATTCAGGAGAATTAAGTAACCATCGATATGTAGATTTTTACTTTTTCACTTGAAGTATATGATTTGAATTCAAGTAAGCCAATTTAATTATCCACTGTGCTTGAAAAATTTTGCGTATAATTAACAATATTCAAATCCCATATTGCATAGTTAAATTTTCGTTTAAATTTTATATTTTATTTATATTACAGCACTATTTCAGCGACCGTTGTACATTCGTTTTTAATAGATTAAGATTATTCATATACGTTAAAGTTCTTTTTTACTGTAATCAATTATTATTCGTCTAAAATGAATAACAAAATGAATTTCAAAATTACCTTTTGAACGAACTTTTTACGCCTATATTATATTCCATATATTTAGTCTGTCTAAAAAGTAATGAGTTTTTATTATTTTTGAAGACACTTCTTATCGTAGTAATTTCAGAAAAGTCAGAAAATTTGCAGGCGAGTTTTTTCTATTTGTATCTTTCTTTCGATAATTAGAAGTAAAAAGATTTTACTTCGCGCCAAAAATGTTTTTCAATTTCGTAACACGGCGCAATGGAACGACTGTTGGAATAGATTTAAACGGTAAAAATTTATTTGTGGCTTAATAAAACGCTATAAAGACTTTTAATTATTCAAAAAATCATTAAGGATAAAATTACATATAAATTGCAATTAAAAAAAATCACATAAGGCATTCAAGATGCCATAATCCATTATCCCCGTTCTCAGCACCCAAAAACAACTCGAATCGATTCTAACGCCCAATATATGCACAAAATTCTGAGTTTAAACCATTATTTAAGAATCAGGATAATCTATGACTCCCTGAATTTATCAATACATATATACAGTTATCTTAAAAACATTTAACCTTAAATTCTTAGAGGTTAAAAAATCTCTACAGTATTTTTACTAAACCGTAAGCAAAAATTTTACCATATAGCGCTATTTTAATAGGCGGTTCATTGCACCGTGTTACAAAGCTCAAAAACATCCTTTGCGTGAATGTAAATCCTGTCGCATCTAATGATCGAAAAATAAAAAAATGGAAAGGAGTAAATAGAAAAAACTCCCCCGCATATTTTCCGATCTCCTCAAAATTGCTAAGATAAATAGTGGTTTCGAAAAAAATAAAAACTCATTACTTTTTAGACAGATTGTGTATTTATAATTTGTATGTCCTCATGCGAACTATTTACCCGAAATATCTAAAGACATATTAAGATAATTATGGAGTAAATAAATTTTTAGAGCTTCAACTTTAGTTAATAAAGCATCTATGTGACAGGTTAATTAAAAATCAATGGAAAATTGGAGAACTTATTTAAGTATCAACATTGATATTCAATAACACATTGTCTAGTGTCGATTAACAGTTTTGATATTTTTGTCCCGCGAGATTTGGCAGCAATTGTGGTAAGCCACGCCACGTGTACGGTACGTGGATTTATTACAACAACGGATACGATAACGCGAGTCTCTGCAGAAAGTAACAACTAGGCGACATCAAAGAACTATTAGGTCATCCTATTAATTGTGTGGAGCCGTCGGGAATAAGTCTCATCTGTTTCCATTCTATTATCCATCTCTCCTTATTTCCTCCAACAACTAATTCTGACGTTAAAAAAACGCCATTTAAGCGTGATATTTTACCTTTGTAAACCAAAGACATACAATGTTTATTTGTATCGAAAATTTTTAAATAATTTTTAAAATTCTGTAGTCTATTTGTATCATATTATATTACAATTACAACACACTATTTTCATTATTTTAATTTTGTTCATTTTAAATACAAATTTCTCGAAAAATAACAAAAAAATATTTTAAGAATAGTCTTTGTTGTAATTGTTAATTAAGTATAAAATAAACTGTTGCTTTTCAAAATATTTTACTAGCTTATATTTATTCTCTGCAATTGAATAAAGTGAAGAACCTTTTTAATGCACATTTAAAACATATAAACAAACGCGAAAAGAGAATTTAAAAAATAATTAAAATAAAAAGCTTGCAATTTCTGAAGAACGAAATTATTTAACTTATTACTTTCAAATTTACTCATTTTATATATAATAAAACAACTAAAAATTACGAGAAAAAACTAATGCAAAATTATTAGATATTATTCGTATAATAATTCACTTTTTCATCAAAACAATAATGAAATTTTCATACTCTTCATCAATAAGACTTAGCTAACAATCTAAGAAACTAAATTTTTACAAATATAAAATAAAAGAAATTACATGAAAGAAAAATTGAATGCAGAAAAATTTAAGTATTATATATTAATATTAAAAATTAATATGAATACTTATATTTTTATTTTAAAATTGAATATTATGCATAAAATAAATATTGTATTTTCATTTCTGCATGGTGATAAAATTAAATTCCTCGAAAATTATAAATTTTAATATGACATTGTTCTTTTTCTTATACTTTTAAAAATCTATAAAATTATATAATTGATAAAAAACGACGTGTACATTAATTAATATTTAAAACTCATACAGAATGCATTAAAAGATAAGGCATTTTATAGTTACCATTATTAATTGAAGCTAATTAATTATTCCTCATTGTTGATAGATTCTTAAACATGTATGCATTCATATTGTTTTATTCATTCGTTACTATTTTTTTTATTTTTTTTTTAAATAAAATGTTTTCAATTTTTACGTATATACGCCAAATATTAAAAATGAAACAGTCTTAAATTTTCAATATCTTTGATTTATTTAAAAATAGTCGAAAAATCATTTTATATAATTATTAATTGAAGTAATATATAAAACATATATGTTAAACAAAAACAAAAAAATTAACTATTTTTCCTGTTTAGGGGTTGCAAGAAACCTTCGAATCAAGGATACTATATATTCCTAGTGCATGGATTTGGGGGGGTCGAAGGGTCGTAAAGATAATTGTATCGAACGAAGATATGGATACAGAAAGAAAGGGGGAGGAGGAAGAATGAATGAAAAAGAGACAAAAAGAGAGAAAGGGAGGGAGAGAGAAAGAGAGAGAGAGAGAGAGAGAGAGAGAGAGAGAGAGAGAGAGAGAGAGAGAATGAAAGAAAGAAATGAAGATTGAGAAAAATTGAGAACGTAAAAAATCCAATCGGTTCTTTCGGTAATGAAAGCTAGTCCGGTTCGACCGCTACAGTATTACAACCATGTAATAGAAATTATGCGACATCTGTTCTCCTTTTGATTATCTGTATATTTAATCTTTATACTTTTTCCCCCATTTTATATTATTATTAATATATAAATTTTCTACGATAATACATTTGTTAATTTTTTACGCCAATTAATAAACATCCATTTCTACCCTACATTGAAAGTGTCTTTTATTCAAATTTTTTTTTTTTTCAATTATTTCATTTATTTTTTATTTACGAATAATATTTATATTAGCAAACAGCTTTATTCAAAATTATAAAAATAATTCCTTGTTAATAATTTAATAATAACTTTAAAAGTGAAAATAAAATGAGTTTATAATTTATAATATAAGATTTAATTTTAATTAACAAAAATAGATTCTTTAATAGTTATGTAATTATTACAGTTATAGGTAGTTGTTAGCCAAATATTATAAATATATATTTTGATATTTATATGAATTCAAAAATACATAAATAGTTATTTCATTTGAACTATAACGAACTATTATGCATAAAAAATTATATCAATATGTTCATAATGAATTTGAAATTTAAAACAATAATATATTTATTTATTATTTTTGAAAATGAAGTATTTAGAATTTTTTTAGATTAATTTGAGATTTTTATTAATTATATAAAATTTATATATGTTTATTAAATGAAATTTTTGAAAAAAATAAAAATTCTTAAAATAATAATATAATTTTCTAATAATCAATTAATAGATTTGAAAATGAATTAATTTATTTGTAAATCAAAATTTGAAATAAAATTTGAGAATATAGTGTAGATAATGGAGGTGGATATAACTAAATTGAATTGACTCGCCTGAATATACAAAATATAAAAATCTAAATCGACTTCTACTAGAAATAAGAATATATAATTAAAATGAGAATTTCTACTAGAAATAAGAATATATAATTAAAATGAGAATTTCATCTGAAAGATGAATGTCTAATGGTAATGTCATTCCCGTTACACAGAGTACTTATCTATTCTATCAAACTGGTACTCAGGTGATTCATCTAAGTTTTTACTAAGAATATCTAAAATAATTCACCCTAATGTGTCTGCTAATTGCCGTATCTACTGTTAATTTGAGCGTATTTGTTTTTTTTTCTCTCTTAGTTATTCATGCTTCATTATGGATCTATAGGTTTTTACGTATAATTTATTTTAGGCAATAAATACAAAAATTCTGGTTCAAAGATTTAGTTAGCGAGTTTAAAAATAAGTGATATAAAATATTCATCATATAATTATATAATATATTATTAATAAAATAATATAATTGAGAGATGTATACATCTCAGAAATGAAATAACACTGACGAGCAGAAATTGTGATTTGTTAATGTTTTCTGGTATATTAAATGGATTATGCGAAGGGTTAAGTAACGAAGGCTGCTATCGAATATGCCGTAAAAACAGAAAAGAAAATTTAGTATGAGCGACCAAGAAGAGCAAGAGGCATCGAGGCTCGGCTTTATGACGATATTGATATGATTCCCGATGTAGTTCCCGTGATCAGGAAGAAAAGTGCCGACGTAGGTGGTCCAGGAATCTGCTCCAGGATCATGGAAAGCAAGATAGTGTGGGAAACGAACCCTATCGCACCTCATAATCTACAGTCAGAGTGGGTTATAAATCGGGCTTGTGAATCTCAGGGACGTCTTCGCTATTTTTATCTGATTCTCCTATCTTATTACTATTATCATCGATGCTGCTCTGACTTCTTACATGTATAGATATTAAAAATAAGACGACAAGTCGCATTAAAAATTATTCTCAATATATTTGAATATTTTACAAATTTTACATATACATTATAAAATATTTAAAATTTTCTGAAAACTCTTCTCTCGAGAATATCTATAACATACGTGTTATTTTTTTAGTTGTCATAATTTTTTTATTACTGTATCTGTAAATGCGCGATCAATATTAATCACGAATGTATGAAACACAATGGAAAAATAACTATAATTAATAACAGTAATATTAAAAATGTTATTTAAGTTTAAAGATTTTCCATTTAATGAACTGATATCTCACCGCAGAATTTTGAATTGAAGGGATTTATTATATCAATCCTCCCTTTTGAAAACTAGATCGAATTAGTTGAGTCTTCAATGCATCAGTATTTGAAGCAATGTTATCACTAATTATACAAAATACCACAAACTTATTGAATTCCTCAGATGCTTTCAGATAAAACACATAGTTCATCTAAAAAGTATTTAGTTACTTTTCTTTAAAGCTCCTATTTATTGTTGCGATTTTAAGAAGTTAAGAAATGTGCAGGCAATTTTTTTTCTATTTATCCCTTTTTTCGATAATTAGAAGTAAAAAGATTTTACTTCGCGCCAAAAATGTTATTGAATTTTGTAACACAGCGTGATGGAACGACTGTAGGAATAAATTTACACGGTAAACATTTATTTATGGCTTAATAAAATGCTATAAAGACGTTTAAATGTTAACAACAGTATTTAAATATAATATTACGTATAAATTGAAATTAGGAAAATTGCATAAGGCTTTCAAAAAGGTCACAGCCCCGTCCTCAGTACCCAAAAATAGTCTGAATGATTCTAACACTCAAAGTGTGCACAAAATTTTGTGTTCCAACTTGTTTAAGCATTAGGGTAAGCTGTAACACTGAACTTATTAAAATTTACATACAGTTATCCTTAAAAATATTTAATCTTTTTAAAAAAATTTCCATAGTGATTTTATGAAGTCGAAAACAAAGTTTTAGAGCATAGCACTATCGTAATAGTTGCTTTAAAGTCCCGTGTTATAAAATTAAAAAACTCGCTTCGCACGAAGTAAAATCTTATTACTTCTAATAACTGAACAAAAAAACAAATAGAAAAAACTCGCCTTCACATTTTCCAACTTTCCGGAAATCGGTATAATATATAGTGATTTAAAAAAAAAAAAAATAACCCTCGACACTTTTCAGATGAACTGTGTATAAACTAATCTAAATTTGAAGTATCTCTTCAGTTATTTTCGAACCTATATTATTGACACTACTTACAGCTGTATGAAAGCAAAGAGTAACTAACAAGTGTTCTCATATATCTCCTATCAAAGATGGGCGAAAAATAAATTTTTTTTATATTAACTTTAATTTTTATTCTTTATATTAAATTCGAATTATAAAAGTACAGTTCAAGGTGAGAGATATATTTGCGGAAGTTAATCTATTAATTTATTCTTCATTAAATTATTGTTTATAATTACTTCTTGTCTTTTTGATTAGAGGGCGACTACTTGTTTTACAGGAGAAAACTCCCGTGAGTTTATAACTAATTAAGTGTTCATTGTTATTAAAATTTATTATTTTTCAATTATTCGTACCTAGCACGTTTCTTGAAAGTCCAGACAACACTTTCTCTATCTTGCGGTCAAAAGATTTAAAGATTTTCAAAAGTTATTACTTGTGATCATTTTATGCAATATAGCACCTATCGATTAATCACTTAGTTCGACTTAAAAACTTGTTTTTTTTTCATTGTACATAACAATAATTTCTCGTTTGTGAATATTCTTTTATGTTGACGAGAAATTTATTATTCCCAATCATAAATATGATTCGATTGTACAATATAGTGAATTTATTAGAAAATTTTCCATGCTGTATACAAAATTTAATATTAGCTTTTATTTTAGAAATAAATAAATAAATAAAGGATGAATTACGTCAAATAATTACTGTTCGAGATAACAGTAATTTCTCGGTCAATTTAAACAAACAACACTTTTAACATTTCACTATTTTAAATTATATAGTTAAATTAACTAATTCAATTAGATTGGACACCACTGCAATATATAAGCAGCACTATAATAAATAATAGAAATATCATAATAATATGTTATTGAATTTATATATATATATAATAATAAAAACTGTTGCCAATATTGCAGACTTGAATAATAATATAAACAATACCTTGGTTTAATATGTATATATTTCTATCGTGTTAAAAATAATGACAAAATATTTATATAATTTATATAAATATATTCTCAATATATAATTATACTTCCTTTCCTGTTTCTCTCTATATATCTCTATTTATTTCTCTTTATTCCACAATATTTTAATAATCTATCTCTTTATAATTCTCTCTTTCCTCAATACTATACTAATAGATTATTAATCTTTCTTTTTTTATTTCAATATATTTCACTAATTATCTCATTTTATAATTTTAATTATTAAATTGTTATATCCCAACTGTAAAATAAGATGTTATCCTAAAGAACTCTGGAAAAAGAATTAATTATCTTTTTCCTTCCCTACTTGAATTTCGTCCGAAAATCATTTAATTTATGGGACCTTCTTCTTTATCACCAATAATATTCATATAATTGGTTAACGTCACCATTACTTATCAATCATTGGTGATTACATTTCTCTACACTACTATAATCTTCACTACTTCAACGCTCCCTTTATTATACAATAATCTCAATTGTTAATCATTCGCGACTCGTTCAGTAATATCCAATGTTACCCTTACCGACAAATACGGGAGGTGCTTGGGGATGAGAAAATCGCGGTCTTACTCCTGCTGCTATGCAATTCTATAATATGTACAGATGTACAATCCTCTTCATATGTGTATTTGCAGCGCCTCCTGTACATAAACCAGCACCGGTGTACTATATTCTCAACCACTACATTATATCAATATGGCGCAGTTTAACCTCATGTTGACAGGTGGTCGCGAGTGTATTGAGGTTATTGGTATTTAAATAAATAAACATCTACACTGTTGTTACGAATTCATTTATGACAATTAATAGAAAGCTCTGTTCATTAGAAAAGACGAATATAATAAAATCTTTCCCTAAAGTCCATAAAGAAAGAATTCAAAAGGGGAAATTGATCGTCAATGATAAATAAGATTCGGTTACTGCTGCGGAGAGGCATCCAAGAAGGTGTAAATGATATTTATCCCTTTCAAAACACCTTAGGAAGAAAACGAATAATTATCGAGAAGCTTTTATTTAATTTACTATAAAAAGGAGAATAAAATTGCCCGAATCATTGGAGTGAAAGAGATAAATACAAAGAAGTAATAGCATACTAGTTTCTGGCTTTCTACGGACCTCTGCCTACATTTTTTTTTATATTTTTATATCATAAAATGCGTTCAAATATTGCATGCTAGAATTAAGTTATATTAAACGACTTTTTCAGTTAGGGTGAGATTCGAAATTTATATTTAAAGCCCTAATTTTCTATGTTTCTTAAGTTTGAGGTTATACGGTATCATGACCTGAAAATTGATAGCATAAGATCCGCGGTCTTATCCATAAGTCTAGGTATAAAACAAAATGGACGGGGTGAAAGGAGTGATTGAGTCTAATGCGTCCAATTCTAATGAATAAAAAGCGTTAGTGAACAACCTTAGTACATAAAATAACTGAAACTGATTTTCCGTAGTTATAGTACGATACGTGTAAAACAAAAAAAGGGTTTTATTCTCTTAAATTAATTAATAAAAGTTATAGGCTGGTGAATTTTTTTTGATACTTCAACGGACTTTGTTAATCATACATCGTTAATGAAATGAACATGATTTTAATAAATTTCTAATAAAAACGCTAGATAGTGATATGAGTATAACAAATGTCATACCCCATATTCGACAAGGAAAAAATAGCACAAATCAGCATATCATTTACAATATAATTTACATATTAATAAATTCACTAACTATACATTATTATTAAATCATCCTTATTTTTAACTAGTAAATTAATTTTTTGCATATCAGACAAAATATTAATTATTTTATGTATTGTATTATCTTTGGGTTGATTTTTCTATGTACCTCTTTATGCTTCTTTTTGATTATTGCAACACTTATTAGTCCAAGCAATAGAGTACTTTTTCGGTCATGAAAATAAGCAGCTATTGATGCATATCAAAATTAGTAAAAAAAATCAGTAAATTCTTATTTTTTAACTCATGATATTCAGAGGTTTTTTTTATTAATAATTTTAAGGAAAAACTGCATTTTTTTTACTTTTTTTTATTGTAAAATGAAAAGTCTTAACTTTAACACTAGAATATCAATGGACGATTTGTAGCTAATAAGATTGTGAATAAAATTTATTTTTTCATAAATCGATTGGAAAATTAGAAGCTGCGAAATTTTCTAATAATCTGAAAATTTTATTATATTATTTAAATATTAGTTAAAAAATTTGTAACTTTTCTATTTTTTAATATTTAGAACTCTAGTTTTGTAAATTGAAGTAGTTAATACGCACTTTATTTATATAAAATTTTAGCCTAATCTGATTATTAGTTTTCGTATAATACTAATGTTCATTAAATTTACAAAGTTAATTCTAAAGTTAATTACTCGAAAATTTACAAAGTTATTTCCAGCTCAATGCACCTGATGATTTTAATTTTTTCGAAGGTTTTAAAAAATATAATTGTAGCACAACAAAATGTGTATTTTACATTTTGTTTAAATATTTCGGATTGAATAAAATCTTGAGGCTACAAATGATTAAAAACGGATGACCGCCTGAGGAGTGGGGGAGAGTAAACACCTGGAAGTTGTGATATATAATAATAGAAGTGAAATTCGCTCTATCTAACCCCTCAATTATTCTTCTTCCCCACTCATCATTAATTTATTCGCTCTCGACCGTTTTTAGTCAACCTTATCTTCATTTTATGGATAATCCGAATGATTTTAAGGTAATGTAAGATATAAATTTTTTGAGTATTACTTGAAAATTAATAATCTGATCAAGCCAAAAATTTGTATAAATAAAGTGCACATAAATCACTTTATTTTCCAATATTAAAGTTCTAAATATTAAAAAATCGAACAGTTACAAATTTTTTAATTAATTAAAAAATTTTCCTGGTTTTGCATTATTTCTTTACTTCTAATTTTCTGGTCGATTTATGTAAAAATGATATTTATTCTCAATTTTATTAGCTATAATTCATCTATTGACAATATAATGTTATAATAACAACATTTAATTTTATAACAAAGTAAAAAGAATACATTTTTTTATTAAAATTGTTAATAAAAAAACTTTGAATAGCCTGAGTGGCTTTTTAGAAAATAAGAATCTACTGTTTTTTTAAATTTTCATAAACATCACTAGCTGCTTTTTGTCATGACCTAAAAAATGCTCTATTACTTGGACTATATCCTTTTTATTCAAATTACATAAATACATATACACATATATATGCATAAATGTATATATATATACATATGTATATGTACGCATATACACAGACACAAACACAAATATATATATATATATATATATATATATATATACCATAAATTAAGAATATGGAAAAATTTTTAATATTATAAACAAATTTTGCTTAATATGTACAATAATTATTGTTTAGGCAATTAATAATAAAGGCCTTGAAAGGGACAATAAATTTAATCAGCAAATTATTGGCATAACAACCAATTAAAATGTATTATTGTTTTATTTATATTTTATTTATAGGATATATTTTGTGTAATACTTAAAAAAAATAAATTGTATAAATAGATAAAGGTATTTGTATACCGTTATAAATAATTTATGTGGTAAAAAATGAATATGGAATTGATCACTTAACATAAATAATCCTTTAAATATAATTTATTGTATAACAAAAAAATTTGCTTAAAATAAAAAAAAATAATAATTCATTAAATATGTATGTATGTATTTTTTAGAAAGTTGTACGACACCGCATTTAATATAAAAATTCTTTATAAATCAAAAAATTTGAAATTATAATTTTGTTCAATCTTTTAAAAATCAAAGTACTAGTGTTATACTTTTTTAATGTATCAAAAATTTAATGTGCTTTTAAAAATTAATAAAAAATTAAATCTTTAAATGATAAATATTATTTCAAAGTATAATTAATAAGAGGAATATTTGAATGGTAAACTATTTAAAAATTTTGTAACACATTTTTAAAAGCTCTTAAATGTTTTTAAGTATAAATTAAATATTAATAACATATAATAAGAAAATTATAGATATCTATGTAAGAAATTTTTAAAAATTTAATTTAATGATATCTAAATAGATTTACTCAATAATTTGAGGTAATTTGAGTTATTCTGATTTTACTAGTGGAAAAGTACTAGATTTAGTCAGACAAGGCGTTTTTTTTTAATAATTCTATTTTTTTAGTATTGTAAAAAATATCTATATTTAATTAATTGTTACTTATTTCTATGTATAAGTAGGTTGAATTATTAATAAAATATGGAAAAAGCAGATTCTTATACTTAATAAATTTAAAAAATACAAAATATTAATAATTGTAAAAGTCCATGTTAATGGGAATTTTTTCACGTAATAACTGTCTGTGATCTGAATAAAATAGTTATTATAAATAACGAATAGAAATATATTAATAGTAGTAAAAAGCAGATAAAAAGAAAAAGTAAGTGTAAATATTGATGATATTTTTTAAAATATCATCAAATGTATTTTCAAAAAAAAATCTGTTAACGTATCATTTAACATTAGTTTCTGTTGTAAAATTTACTTACTGGCATATCATAAACGCTGTCTTTTTTCCTTTTTTACTACTTAACCGAGGGTAAAAAAAGTGCTAGATGAATGTGAATAAAAAGAAAGAAAAGGTAAAGATAGAAAAGAGAGGAGGTTCCAGAAATCCGCGAGTGAAGCATATTTGTATATTGTCAACTTCATCTTCGAGTCTTATCTTCTTTTCCGTCATTACTTATCATATGATGAGACTGGTTCGAGGTTGGATTCTCGAGTTTACTTCAATCGTGCACACTGCTAACAGATGGTGATGTAGTAGGAGAAGGAAAGAGAGTGAAGGTGCATGGTGATTGATTAAATCAAAAGAAAGTGCGGAGGTTGGTCGATAGTCAACGAATGCTAATCAGGCATGGTTGGAATCTCCTCGAGGTTGTACCTTAAGACTTTCCTTCGCCTTTTACAATTACTCATTTTACAGTTTCTTTCTCTTATTTTTCTCAAAACCTCTCTCCCTATCATATTGATAATTTTTCTGTAATTTTGCTAACAATTCTCTATATTTTTTTTACTGTTCAATTTCCACAATATATTTAAAGTACTTTATATTTGTAAAAAAATCAATGCTCTATCAAGATTTGATAGTTACACCTTAATATAATTTACAAACATTACCTGTTCAATTAATTTAAAAATTACAACAATTAACAAAGATTAAAATCTGTAAAAATATAAACGTAATTTTCATATAAATTTATCTATTTATTCTAATATATAATAATTTTTGTTACTACATAATAATTATATTGGTTGTGCATTAAATATGCATTTAATAATTTTAAAATTTTTACTTGGCTACAAATCTTAATAATAAATCAATATTAAATATACTTCCATACATTATTTTAATGAGAATACTAAAAAAATGACTTATATGAATAACTATTCTTAAATGAACATATAAAGAAAACAATTAATAATTCATTTCAATTACATATTATATTGATCTGTTGATATGTAGGTTGATATATATTGGTATGTATCTTCATAGTATGTTTAAACTTGCGTTTATATTTGGAATAACTAGTTATATTGTATTAGAAAGAAAAAAGATGAAGTAGGAAATATCAGAGGAGATATAAAAGAAGAAGAAATGGTATTGAATTATGTGACAGTAAGTTATGCTCCTAAATGAGATTTGTGCTAAACCATTTCTAATTATACTAGTTGCAGGCACCGGAAGTTTGTTAATTAAGTAGCACTCATACAAGATATTACGCATGACCTGCAAATTACTTTGTCAGCGCGTGTGACTTATAATTCAATAGGATTTTAATGACGCCAAAGTTTAATATAAATTTGCGTGTATTGAACTATAGCTTAATACACATTTGATTTCCTACGTCTTATTCGGGATTTCTAAGGTCGTTATCATTTCATATATAACTGTGCGTTCACTTAGTATAAACTTTAATAAATGAAAATGAAAAAATATTTATTATTTCACTACTCTCATGCTCCTTAAAATAATTTCTAATATTGAGAGTTTTATTTTTTTATAAAATTCAGTGATATGTCAAAATAAATAAAAATAATATTCAATAAAAAAATGATATAATCTTATGCCTATGTATACATGTATGTACAGTATTTTCACTTCATTTTTATGTGTCCCCTTGGCAGAACTCATAATTTATACAATAAATATCAATTTTGTTTATATTCAATACAGGTGAAATGTTGTTTTTTAATTTAATTTAATATTACGCATCCTATGCATTATAAAAAAGAACGTAAATTGAGGTAACTTAATAAATTTTTTAAAATACATAAACACATTTTATTTAAAAACATAGAAATAAAATAAATAAAAGAATGTAAAATTTAAATATGAGTAGATAAATATACTATGATTAATTAATTACCAATGTATATTTTCAAAAATTTTAAAGGAAATTATTATAATATATAAACTTAATAATAAATAATCGGATATTATAAATAGATGGTGGTATATGTGAATATGTACTGATACGTAAATGCATAAAATTCTTCTGTATAATAATAACATTCTTCTTTCAAGTGAACTGAAAATTATTTATTGATGAATCAAATGTTATTAATTTTTAAGCCAAAGAAATAGTCTGCATCTCTCCCTATTATAAATATACATTTGTTGTATTGTATTCATGCAAGATGTCTTGTTTCCTGTTTTTATATCTCTTTTCTTTATTTATTTCTCATTTTCTTTTTTTTATTTACATTTTATATCCTTTTAACAAGTTGTGTATTTTTCTATTACGAATGCTTATTAATATATAAAATAAAAAGATGATATAAAAAAAATGATGTTGAGTATTAGTAAATAGGTTCAATTTTGCATATAGGTTGTATGAAACATGGTGCGAAGTCAACCTAATTAAATAACAAATGATTCAATCTTTTAATGAAAAACTGTATTTCGTCTCGACATGTCTCGAGCTAGATAGATTTTAGGTTTGAGAAAAAAAAGATTTCAAGTAAGTACATTTCGTCAACGGTTTATCGCATATATATTAATACTGTATGATTAAATTTTAATCTTGTCCAAAATGAATTTATTTATTATTCTCTTATATAAATAATATTATTAATATAAAAATATTTTTTAATTTAATATAAATAAATAAATAAGATAATCTATAAAATAGATATTAATGATTAACATATAGTATACATTTAAAACGCTTATACATTCCTAAAAAAAATACTTAATTCAATAACATCCAATAAAACATGGTGATTCTTTACAGATTTTAATAATGCATATATGTATACATACGTAGAAAAGTGTGCAACTTTTGTATGGCTATGAATGCGTGTGCATTATAAGTTCTTGTATGTTTATGTATATTTAGATATAAATAAATTTAAATATACATAGATAATGTATATGTGTCTTATGCAATAGATAATGACATATTTAAATGTACATAAATAAACTTGTATTTGTGTATACTGGTAAATACTTGTAGGATTTATGTAATGACAATAAGCTTTCTCTATTGTATATATTTAATGCATTGACGAATGTATTATATTATTAATTTTTAAGCAAGCGAGAAATTTCTGTTTCTATCTTTCTTCAATCCCCTAGATATATACGCTTATTTCTTAAAAAATATGCTCTATATCTTGCACCTCGTACAGATGTGGAAGAAGATAAATAAATAAAGTAGGGAAATACTAAATAACGAAAAACTAAACACTGGAAAATTAATCGGTAACAAAATTTACTTTAATAATGAATAATTGCAATATCATTAAAATTTACTAGTTTTTACATACGAAGAATGAAATATAAGCTTGAATTAGTATACATCAAGCAATGAAGCACATTTTAGATTATTATCGAAAAACAGTTAATAACATATATAAAAAATCGTCAAAAAATCATTAGATTCTTATGTTCTGAAATGCTACTAAAAATATTCAGGCGTATTTTTTTTAATTTTTTTGTTCTAAATTAAAACTCTTAATTTTAACAGTATAGTGTTAATATACGGTTTGTAGCTAATAAAATTGTGAAGAAAGTGAATTTTTTATAATCGACCGAAAAATTAGAAATGGAGAAATTTTCAAAAAAAAAAAATTTTTTAAATTAATTAAAAAATTTATAACTATTTTATTTCATTTTTCAGTATTTAGAATTTTAGTTAAATAAATGAATGGGATTATTATACACCTTATTTATACAAAATTTTAAACCTATCGGATTGTCAGTAGAATATTATTTTTAATTAAATTATGCAATAAAAATTAAGTTAAAATTAACTTAATGTGTTATAAGTTTTTAGATTTTTCAACGGCTTAAAAAAATATAGTTATAGTAAAACAAATCCTGTCACATTTTGTAAAAAATTACAAATTTTCTTTGTAATTGAGTCATGTAATGTTATATTAATAATGTATCATAACTACATGCTTACACAAAAGTTAAGAAAAAATAAAAATATATAACATATCGATTCTTTTTTAACAATATAAAATTAAATTTAAAAAAAATAAATTTTTATTAAATTCCCGTATATAATTTTACATAATTTTATTTTTAAATTAAATAATTACGAAATTATAAACAATTAGCTAATTAATTACATATTTATTTTTAATAAGTAATTGTATTTACATTAAAAATGGTTTTAATATCCTATTAAAGTATATCTCTTAACGATGTTTGTTTATTTAACACTTACATTATTATACATTCTTAAATTGACAACTACATACAAACTTATTAAAATGAGCTTAATTATAATGTTGCTTCTTTAAATGTGGTTCTTGAGTGGAACAGCATTGGCTTCATTATTATTCACGGTTGTCTGACTCTGAAATGCAAAAACATAATAATATTTAAAATACCAATTTTGCTATAAATTTTAGAACTTTTTAAATATATTCATAATTATATTAAAATACACATATAACAATTATTACAAAGTTTAATAACTAACATCTTATTAATTCTGTTTTAAAACAGTAATTAAAGTTATAAAATTTAATAATAAATATAATAACGAAATATACATGTATATATCAAGTTCACAAGTATATGTATATCTTAGATATTGTAAATTAGGCTTGATGTTGAATACATTTTTATTAAAAAAAATATTTTGAATTGTAAATAAATATATTTATTTGAATTTTATTAATGTAAACAATTTATATACACATATTATACTTTAGAAAGAATATTAAAATTTATTTGTTAGATAAAATATGATATTGTAAGTATATCAATTAATAAAGAAATATTAACTTCTTTGTATTACTTATGTAAATTAAATTATTAGTTTCATTACTATATTACCAAATAAATGAAAATATTTCGACTAAATTGATAAATTCACCAAGGTATTATTATTTTTTAACACAAGATCATTCAAAACATTATATTTATTTGTGGGTGTTACGATATAAGAAATTTAATTAATTTCTATTTCAAAATCGTATATATTCATATGCGAGTTTCAAAACAATTGTATCTTCGGGGTTACAGATACAAGTGAACTCTTTTTCCTACATTTATTATTTCTGAATAAATATGTAACTGCTAAATTCTGTCGCTAAATTGAAGCTTTATAAATCTCCTGAAAGCTGATCAAACCACTAGAAATGTAAAATCGAAATGACACATTATGCTTTATTGCGTAATATACATGATCAATGCTATTTTTACATCTGTACATGCGAAATAATATAAATTGTTCTTTGAGTAGTCTCAAATTTTATTTCAAATTTTGATTTTATAGTTCTTGAATGAATACTTTTCTAGGTTAACTAATCAATTCATTGCTCAGTTATACATTTGATAATTATTAATGACTTAAATATATTATTACAGCATTAAAATAAAAACTTTATACACAATTATGCATTTACAAATTCATTTTATTAAATATGTTTTAAATGGAATAAGTAAATACTATAAGAAAACTTTTCTTCTTATTTAATTTATGCTCATGTGTACAATTAAATGCTTGTATTTATATTTAAAATAAAGTATCAAATAAAAAAAAATAACAATAAATTATTTAATAAAAATTGACTCCTTATTATAAATTTATTACAAAGAAACACATTTAAAATTGAAAGTTTAATATTCTTGAATATTATATAAAAATTATAGTTTTAGAAAGACAAAGTATATAATAAAGAATTGAAATAAATGAATAAATGTTTTCTTAAATTCTTTATGGATTGTTAAAACTTGTAACATTGCACTATAACAGATAATTTTAGTAAAGATCAATTTTAGTATCGCTCCAATGAATTGTACAGTTGGAATTAACTTTTCCTTAATAATTTGTTTCATAACAAATTTTATTTAATATATAAAATCATCCAAGTCTTATTCAAATCGATTAAAATAATAATTTGAAATAATTATAATTAAAATTTGTATAAATATCAATGATGATTAAACGATATACAATGTGCATAAAATATTAAACTGATCAATGACATTTTTATTTATAAATGACATAAAATGAATAGTTATCCGAACAATTAACTTTCTAAAGGTATTTGCAAATATATAAATCCTTTGAAATTCAGATCCAGGCTTGGTTTTCTAATTCATGCACCAATAACTACAGGAGACAAATGAATTTTTATTAGCATGAAGCATTCATATTTATTGAGCCATCCTCGGGGATCCGTCTGATTGGCACAATAGCCTTGAGCTTCAGGATATCTACTTCAGGAAGTTTGTATTCGTCGTTAGCCAGTTCCTCTTCTTTCTCTTTTCTATGCTTTTTCTTATTTCCTGATTCCGTTTTCGCTCTCTCTCTCTCTCTCTCTCTCTCTATATATATATATATATATATATATATATCTTCTGACCTCCCTCCCTATCATTCATTCCTCTGATAATTATTTTTCTCAGAGTGAGAAGTTCTGTCTCTGACAGTCCCGAGGACAACTAGTTCTTGAAAGATACAATGTTTCATTCTATTACTTGATTTAGTTTTATCATTGTTTTTCTATTTTTTGTTACGCTTGTCTTTTTTTTAATAATCTTTGATCATACTTTAAAATTATAAAGAGAGATATTTTTGATATTTTTAAGAAAATATGAAATACTATCTTTCTTTGTTATTAAAATAATTAAAAATTAAGTTTTTATTATTATGAATATGCCTTACTAAAATAAAGTTTGAAATACAACAAAAAACAAAGATGGTTAAGAAAATGAAAAAATATTTGGTCTGTAAATTAAAAATATTTTTAATCCGCATATTAATATTTTAATCAATATGATATAAAAACCAAGAAGCTTATAAAGTAGACCCTACTTATTTACAGTTAAATTTATATTTGTAATAAAAAAATAAATTAAAATAATATTTTTAAATAATGCGTGTACACAAAAAAATCTAAATACTTGATGTAAAAATAATATAAATCTACAAAACATCAAAAAATTAGAATGATAAAATTTTTTTATTTATAAAAATTACTTCTCGTTTTTTTCACTCGTTTTATATTCATTTTTATAAAAGATAAAAAAGGTTAAATTAAATGAATAAAGAATTAATGCTAATTAACTTAAAATTTTGTAAGACTACGAATAGAAATGAAATTAATATTAAATTTGTCTATCAATTCACCAGTATCCATCTCATCTCTTCTCATTCTCATCTCAGTTTTTCCATAAACCGCTGATCTCCTTCCTTTTTTATATCACTGATTGTAAAAAGTGAGAAAAATAAATGCATTAGTTAGGCGGAAAAGGTATGTCAGTGCTACCCTGTTTTAAGGCGGGTATTCACCTCTGTGTCAATTTCTTTTTTCGCCTCATAATCAGTGTCTTAACCGAGAGACAAAGATTTGCGTCATCGTTAGCGGCAACAACGACGATGTCGGAGTGGAAACTCGAGGAAACTGACAAGCTCATCGAGCCGTTAATTTGCAGATATTTGGCTTTACGAGCCAAGTAGGGGCCACAAGAATTTCGGATGCTGCAAAGCTCGAGAGTGACGCGAATGCGTTCTTACAATTTCTCTGTTCTTATAGTTTCTCTTTTCGTGACATCGATCGATATTGCGATAATGTCAGGGCTCAAGCTTCTCATATCTAGTGAAACACAAGATCACAAAGTATTCGTCGAGAAATTGTCATTCTTATAAAGTAAAGAATCTCTTTGGTTGTATAAGACTCCTCTTATAAAACAATTCAAATATTCCTCTTACCTCAATTGCAAATACTACAATTTAAAACCTTAATTTTCACTCACCAGTATGTCTTCCTTTAGAATAGTTTACAATCATTTTTGTTTTGTATAAATGAAATTGTTTTGTTTCTTTATATTTGAAAAAAAATTTTTTTCTAGATTATGAAATAAAGAAATAAAAAATGGTTTGTACCATTCAATGTATAGGATCAGAGTTGTTAATTATTATTAAATTTTTGGAAAATTGTTCGTTTTGGTTTTTTTTTTTAATTTTTTTCCCTTTTTAATCATCTTTTATTCAAAATTTTAATAAATAAATTTCAGATCTATGAAATAATACATGAGAAAGTATATTAATAAAAATCAAATATTTCAATACATATTGTATTGAATGATGCTATACTTATAATTGCCTTCTATCGTTATTTTTCCATGTATAAAGGTCATCAGCTCAATTTTAGTTTCATTCTTAGATTAAACTAAATTTTTAAGATTTGATTTAGCAAATGCAATTTCCACCACGAGTGTTTAATGTTTTCATTAGCTTTACAGTTAATGTAACGCTGTCGCTACAGGGTCGGTTGGCTGGGACAAAGTCGCACAATTATAATATCTTTTTGTGAAAAATTAATAAGCAGAATCTATTTCAAAAAGCAACTGTCATGAATTTTTAAATGGTAACACCCCCCTCTGCCGAACATCAGGAGAGAAGCTGATAAAGAAAAAAATTAGAGGACAATGTAATTTGGCGTATCTGTCGATCCATTAGTCAGTGGGTAAGTTGTTCGAACGCTGCTCGCGTTTCGTCGTAGATGCCCAAATATCAAGCTCACTCGTCATGCATACATACATGGATACATACAAATAGCAGTCATCTTGTTGCGATGAACTATTGCATTCAAAGAATTATTCACTCTCAGTTTTTGGGCTGTCGGCAATCATCACGCCAAGCCATATTATTTACACGCTGAATTTAGAGCTTCGGTGGTACCATTTATGTACCTACCTTCCCCCCTCTCTTTGTTCCTCTTCTTCATCATCTCCTCGTTTTTTATTCTCTTTTTTTTTCAGATTTTAAACCTGTTAAATTGTCTGACCGAGGAATGCAAATTTTTTTTACTATCTATTTTTTACTGTCCCTTCAATGTGCACATGATTGTACATTACGATACAACCACATAATTTTGATAGATAATTCCGAAATAAATAATAAACGCAATATTCAATTATTTAAAAATTTTAAAAAAATTAAATTTTATTTGTATAACACTTATTAATGACACAATTATTTTTATGCTTGAAAAAAAAGTAATATATAATAATTAATATTATATCAATATCACCATAATATATTAGTGATTTCAAACTTTATCTTATTATGTGAGTTAATAATTTTTCCCGCTTAATTAATGAAACAATGGATTAATTTATTCATTAATTTTAATATAAATAAATTTTATAAAAACGATAATAAAATCCATAATATATAACATTGATTATTATTTTTAATACTAACACTTAATTTTAATTAATTCATAATTTTTATATACTACTTTTGAAACCGAGCTTTTACTTCTCAATACATATATAATCATATTTGTAAAATTACGATTTTAATAATTTTTTTAATATTATTCCATCCGTCAGATAATGAATTAAATACTTTATTAGTTACTTTATTAGTTCAAATAATAAAGCATTTTTATCACTTACAAAATAGAAAATAATAACAATGCAGACAAAAAAAAATCTGAAGTATATCGTTTTAAAAATTTACATGAAAAATATTATTCATATTATTTTTTAATTAATATTAACCAAAAAATGTATTATTATGTTTTTATCATTTTTATTACAAAATACAAAGCAATTAAACTAATGCAATAATTTTAAAGGAAAAAAATCAAATAAAAAATAAAATTTATATTTAAATTAACAATCAAATGAAAAATTAAAAATTGGAAAAAACTTTGAAAAACGAGAAAATTTAATATTAATTAAAAAATTCGCAGCTCCAATTTTGTTGTTGACATTTTAATACTTTTTGCTGTGCAAAATTAAAGTAATTCATGTACACTTTATTCCTGTAGAATTTAAGCTATGTTGAATTATTAAGTTTTCTTAATTAACATTTTTAGTTATTCTAATTCGTTATGTTTCCCTTTATTTTGTAGATTTTTTCATTTTCGTTTTTGAAGCTGTTTTATAAAATAAAATTACAGTTTGAAAAGACCTTTATTTCAATTTTTGTAAAAATGATTTTAAAAAAGTTAATAAATATGATCAATCGCCATTTTCGTTTATTTATTTAAATAAAGGGGAGGAGATAATTAAATTAAGAAAATGTAATTCTTGAGTTTAATTTAATGCTTTAGCAAAATATTTTGGGTTATTCCATATGATTAATACACTATTAATACTATATTATTAATATGTAATGTCAGTCATTCCTTTCATTTCAGATTCAGATTCCTAAGAATTCAATTACAGCAAAATAGAAAAAATGAAAATGATATTTCACAAAATTTTGATCATGTTTAGTAGGATATATGAATTATTTAATAATATTTACAAAAAATTATATACATATTTTATTGTATTATTATTTTTTATTAGTAATTAATTATGTAAAAAATAAAAATGTGATAGAACTTTAATTTAAAAAAAATGAAATAAATAAATAAAGTACTTTGATTAGTATAATTATTCATTAGTATAATTCATTAGTATTTAAAAAATCGAAAAATATCAAAGTATGAAATTGATACCATTTCGTTAAATTTATTATTAAACATAATTGTACATAATATAAGAATCATAAAATAATTATTAAAAATATTAAATACTTTTTAAAAAATTTACATAAAAATAATCATTATAATATTTTAAACTTTTAGTATTCTTAATATATTTAACATATATTTATATCTATAAGAGATTTATTTCACAAAATTGAACGCATATAAAATAATAATTTTTAATTTATTTTTAAGATTAAATTTAGTTATAAAAAATAATTTAATCTTTTATTTACATTAAAATTAAATTAAAATACTAAATAAGTAAAACATATATTTTAAATAAAATTTTCTTGATTTATTATTTAAAGTTATTGTTTATATTTTTGATAAAAATGATTTTTATTAGACACACAAGTTCTCCAATAGGTCCAAATTTTAAGGAAATGTTATAAAGAAGGGCGATTTCGATTAAATTTTTTATATTCATCGTATTTTTTATTTTGAATAGTTGACATGACATACATGGTGTTTAGACTATCTATTATTATGGAATAAATATCTTTTTTTTAAATAATTAGAATTTTTCCAAATTATCTAATAAAAAAATAATTTACAAACAAAATTAACAGCATGGATTTCTGAATGTTGAAAATAATGTTGGAAAATTATAATATCAATCTTTTGATAATAATTCGTGTAACATTATTCGATCATTTTTTAAAACTAAAAAAAGTTTTATATAATATATAACTGTTGTAAAAATAAAATTATATAAAATAAAAAACACCAATGGTATATGATAGTCACTACAATGTTTAAGTCATGTTTATTTGATCCTCATTAGGTTATACATATCATCATTGTTTATTACATGAAAATATAAATACAAATTAATATAAATACACAGATAAAAGAAATTAAAAATACAGAGAAATAGGAAAAATAAGAAAAGTTGAAATCACGAAAGAAGTTTAGAAAGATTAACAGGAAGAAGAAGAAATTGAAAACGAGAGATCCCTGCAAAACTCTGATTGAGAGCCTGGGAAATGCAAACTCATGTCATATAATCAGCTTTTCCTCGGAAGGATGTAGAGAAAGCAAAGCAATGAAAATACTCACAATCGGAAAAGAAGCTAGAAAATTTTATAAAATTTTGTAAAAATTGATGTAAGGAGAGGTTATTCAAATAATTAAATACTAAAATCATTAAAATAAAAAGTTTCCGTAAAGATGTCGTCATTTGGAATTGATTTGAATTAGAATTGACAGGAAAATCGTATCGAAATCATATTATTATATTATATTATATTATATTATATTATATTATATTATATTATATTATATTATATTATATTATAAATATTAGGTTAAACTTTCGCATAATATCCATTAGGTATACAAGCTTAGACCGTAAAATAAAGTTATTAATTTAATAATATTAATTATAATTCATTGAAAATGAAAATACATTCTTACATTTAGTTGTATTCATAAGATTGAACCACAACTAAGTAATTGAGAATAAGCTATAAAAGAACTCTAAATATTTCGCAAATGATAAAAACGAATGTAATTAAAATGAGATCTTAATAATTAAAGAAGACGTAAGGTTATGAAGTGTAAGGCGAAGCTATCGAAGCCACATAAAACATGACTATAAATTTCAGTATAATAATGATCAGAGATCGATCAGCGATTTAAAGCAAACTCGAAAAAGTCTCTACGCCGCAGCTCGAATCTACTTAGCAGGATAATGCGTTTAATCACCCTTTTCTCTCTGTGGATCTTTGTACAAACGGAGCCGCTCGTCATTCCAAGCAACCAGATCGCAAAGGCGTGAAATCCCGAGCGATTGACTGGGGCGATATGCGAATTCCGGGCTCGCGGGATTCGCAAAATAAAACTGCGCGTTGCCAATAAAATGCGCCTAAGCTTTTTTGCGGCGGACTCGACCGAGCGTCGACCTCCTCGACTAATTACCCGAGTAACCCATTAGCGCTTCGCATGCGTATCCCTCGATCTTTCTCTCGCGAACCTGCGTGCGTCATCTTTGACGAGTTAATCTCTGCCTCGAGAAGACTAAACGAAAAACGAACAGAAAAGATGGGAAAGGCACGAATCAAAGGTCTTTTCGTGAATCAGCGATACTCCACAAGCGGGGAAAGCCGAACCCATCCCTCATCATGATCTTCACACCTAACACCACTACACCTGAAAACTTTCGCGCTGGTCATTTTCCCATGCGCTCCGACCTTTTACGCATATAATCAGAATTAATTGATTTTTCAACACTCTTCCCATTTTTAACTTCTCCTTCTCCTATTCTTTTTATCCATTAAATTCTCAAATTTACATCTCTGAACCAGAACAACTACACTCGAACATTTTTGAATAGTACCGTAATTATACCCATAATTGGCTAAAATATTATATTAAAAATAACTTGGTTACCATTTAAAACCTGGTGGCGATAAAAATTACTTGCATGCAATAAATATATAGAAAGACTTATCCTGGTTTAATTTATTAAACCAGGATAAGTCTTTCTATATATTTAATTTAACCCCTGTACATAAAACTTCAATAGCAGATACATATTCCAGCATACATTTATATAACGTACACTACAGTCAAATTTGATATAATTTTTATACTGTCAGTCCCACATTTTATTTTTATACGATTGAAACTTTTTTTTACATTTGTTATTTTTCAATTCTAAAAATAAAATGCAATTTTTACGTTTTTATTTTTTTATATTAAATTTACAGTTGTTTTTTTAATAATTTTTAATAATTTTATAATGTTATTGAATTGGGAATGTTGTATAAACTGATACCATAGTGGTAAATTTTTACTAAAAAAACAAAATAATTACACATGATATTTATTATTCGATAAAATAAAATGGTTCAATAGAGTAAAAAAAATCATATCTGAAATTTTATTATTCATTTAAAAAAAATATTAAAATTCATTCATTAAGGTTTAGAAAATTGTTTAGAAATCCCGAAATTTCTTAAATGTTAACCGAAGCTTTAATTATTATTCTATATTCAATCTGGTAATGTTGAATAATGATAAAGAATAAACATCAACAAATTTTAATTGAAAGAGTTATATCAATAAATGTTTCAATGATTATTTATTTGTAGATTTTTTTTTTAAAGTCGTTTCTGAAAAATGTTTACGAGCATATTTAATCATGCTTTTTAAATTACATCAATTTATATTTCGAAAATTTTACCTACAGATATTTTTATCAGAATCTATACAAATGTACTATAACTTGGATTCATATAATTTTGATGCAAAAATATAATGTGTATCTACAGGAGTGAATCGTACTTTTGGATAATTTCACCTGCATTCGCCTAAACTCATACTAAAACAAAATTTTAAGCAAAATAATCATTTAAGCATAATTACATTCAAATTAAATTATGATTCTCCAATCTAACAAACGTGAAATGTAAGTAGGTTTTATATGCATAAAATCAAAGAAAAAGTGAAATGTGTAGGAATGGGATAAATCGCGACAAAACGGGAGAGGATTTATTGAATTAATCGAAATAGAGGAGGTGTATCGGCCTGAACCTCGTAACGATTCTGCTTAGTTAGTGAACAATCGATAATCGTCCTCTAACAAACCTTGATTCAGAGTTGCCATCGAAGTCCGATCGATAGGGAAGAGGAGACCGAGAGCTCCGGTTCGCTCGGACCGGATCAAGGATGGAATCGTGGTGCGCGCGATGACCTGGCGCATTCCGTACTGGGTGTGAACGAGACAAGATGAGGCAAGACGACCTGGGGAATTGCGGACTCCAGGTCTCGAACCTTTCCCGGACATCTCCAGCTACCTTATCGAATCTTCGATAGAGCAAGTCGTCTTTCGAGATTATCCCGCAAAAATATCATATATATGTAAATAATCTACGTTCGCTAGTTTTTTTACTCTCGATTCCCGGAGTATCATTTTGATATTCGGTTATTGACCTCCAGAGGAGTTCTAATTTCTCGCTGACCTAAACCAATATTTCTAAAAAATTGAGATGCCTCTTTAGTTTAAAACTACTCATTTAACTTTTTAGTACTGCTTTTGTTCTAAAAGTATCGAAGTTGTGTGCGAGAGAGTTATTCAAGATGCCGTGTTAAAACTTTAAAAAATACACTTCGAGCGAAGACGAATCCTGTTGCTTCTACTTATCATAAAAAAAGAAAAAAAGACAGGACAAAAAAAAATCCGTCGCATATTTTCCGACATTTTCAAAAAACAGAGATAAATGTTGAGTTACAAAAAAAACTTCGATACTTTTACTACACACCATATATTATACTAGTGTTATGAATGCGATAATAATAGTGTAAAAATGTTATTTAATAAATGATGCAAAAGTTTAAATAAAGTAGTTTTTGAATATGCCGTGGTTTAGGTATTCATAATAAATATAAAAACAAAAATTCACTACACAACTTGTATTACATCTCATTTATTTTTAATAAAGTCAATGAATCAATGAAAAAAGAGAGCTCTATAAAATTTTCATTTACTATATTTTCAATTAAATAATTTCACAAGAATAATATAATTGTGTTACTTTATAATAATATATTTTTAGTACTTTCTTATAAAGCGAGTATAGATTACTTCAAAGATTTTATTCTTTATTCATTACACAATTACAACGAAATTTGATAGGTTGTTTGTGCATACATACATGCGAATGTGGAGAGGGGAATATGTTTATAAGTTTTTGTATATGTGTAATAATCTTATAAATAAATAGTATATAAAAATCCTTACGAATGTATAAATGAAGAAATAATAAATCTACTGTGTTGATTATTGCGCCGACGTTTCCAAGATTAGATTTATCACCCACGTCAAGGTCCATAAATTTCGTTAGCAAGCTGTATAGTATTTTATAGTAACCTATATTACAAAAATCTAAAATATAATAAATTAAATCATTGTAATATAATGCTCGTGTTATAAAAAAAATTTTTATAAAAAGCTTGACAAATTGTACTCTTAATATAAATGAATCTCGGGTATAAAAATATAGCAGCGTAACTGGCTTATGTTACGAAAATTATAATTAACATATTATGAAAATAAAGAGTATAGTGGTAGAATGAAATGAAAAAAACATTTTGTATTTTTTTTCAATACTTATACTTTCTCAAAAGAAAATTTCAAGGTATTTCAATTTCAATTTTTTGTTAACTACATTTAATTGTACATTTGTCTCTTTAATTATATGCAATATAATAAAATAATATTCTTCGTAGATTTACTTTTTTTACTTTATTCTAATAAGACTAGAATTCTGTTCTATGTCAAAGTGAGCTTGTGTAAAAGTATAATTTTACATCCACATTCAATTAGTTTTGATTTAAGGATTTAGGACAAAATACTTACTTAATATAATTGTCAGTGCGAAGACTTACCATAGTAAAAATTTAAGTTTTAAGATCAGAACTTTAAATATAAAAATATAACAAGTATTTAACATCAGACAAAAATTGTTGAAAAACTCAAAAATGTATATATTTATTATACAATTTTAATTAAAACAATAATAATACAACACTGACTGCTAAAACAATTTGTAGTGACAAATTAACATAAAAATCTTAAATCGAAAAAAAAAATCCATTTTAACAATTTGCGATTCGTTTTCCATTATTAAAGTTAAATCAAATATATCCAGTTAAAAGAAAAAGACGCACCACCAACACTTCAAGTTTATAGCTGTCCAATAGTTAAAAGAAAAGAAAAAAAACTTGAAAATATTTCAAATATGACTAAAAACCGAAATATTCACTACAAACATCAATATGTAACTAGAGCCAATCTCAATGGTCTAAAAACATTAAGAATCGCACGCGGTATCACGTTATTCGGTAATAATTAGGTTTTAGTTTAATATATTTATATATATACTAGATAATATTTTTGTTCTAATAATGATAATTAATACTTATAAAAATACATTAAATGAACATAAAAAAATTAATGTTTGAAATCTAATCAAATTATATTTAATAATCATTATATGTTAAAGAATAAGAAGTCCTTAAATAAAAAATGAACTATATAATTGTGGATAGAATACTTACTATGTATATTCATAAGTTTTCTTTTCATATCCATCATTATTTCATAATTAACCGTTAACCAAAGTGTCAAGTGCAAAAATGAATATTTACGATAAGGCAGTTACGAGTCTTTAGGATGAATATACACATATAAAGATTATATTTTTATGATGACCAACGAGGAGGCAGAGAAATTATTAGCGCAAATGCTAGAATTAATATTTAGTAGTCGAAATACCAACACCTTCATATTACATATTTGCTAACAATTAATACTTATAAGAGAGCTGAGAATCGAAACAGCAACAAGAGTATTCAAATTCGAGGAACTGCCAATTCGACAAAACGAAAGCTTTTACTTTTTAGAAATTAAAATGTGAATTAATAGAGTAAATAACAATTTAACAAAGATCAAAATCATAATCGACCTTACATAATATGAAATATTAACAAAACTTATTTTATAAAAATGTTTGTTCTTACTACTGGTAAATTTAATAAATACATATTGAGATGAGTTATATTAAAATTAGACCAATAAAAATAAATTACATAATCTTTACGTAAGAAAATCTTTAAATTGTTATTATTATTATTATATGCAAACTTTATCATAATTAAACTAAAAAATAATATGAATTTAAAAATTGGTTATGGAAACAAAAATTTCAGTGCATAAATTGATAGACCAATATTTTTTAATTTTTAAATTAAAAAATATTATTGAATTTATTATAAATTAATTTCTTAAATACAAATTCTTTTAATGTTTAACAGTTTTGAAAATTTTAAGCATTCTAAAAATAAATAAAATAATTAAAAATAATTAAAAAGAGAATTTTATTTTTATAAAAAAAGTACTTAAAAAATTATTATTTTCAAAACTGTTTTCTTTTTCATAATTACCTTAAGCGCTTTAATCTTGCCAACCAAAAAGTCTATCTAATTCATAAAACAAGTTAGTTAAAAACATATCCATCATTTCTATTTTTAAGGTCTTTGTTTATCGATATTATTGTGCCGTAAAATTAGCAAAGTGACTTTATGTAACATAAACATTATTCGATAAAAAATAGGAAAAATCAACAAATGCGTTATTTATTAATATTACATATTATAATTTTAACACTAAATAATTTAAATATTTTATATTAAATAGTAGTGTTAAAATTATAATATGTAATATTAATAAATAACGCATTTGTAATATTTAAAAATTTAAATTAATTAATGAAATTTTAGCAGTCAATGTAAGGATACTTCTTATTAATATGATTAATATCTGTTATTATTGAAGTTACATATGTTGGAAAATAATAATTACGTATTTCACTACATAGACTCAGCAATAGAGCAGTTTTGTTTTCACGAAAAAACAGCTAGCCACATATATCAAAAAACGTAAAAAAATTAGTAGATTCTTATTTTCTAAAATACCACTCACGAAATTACGGGCTTTTTTTAAAATTTTTAGTTTTTTAAAATGCTATTGTAGTTGTAATTCAAGTTGTAATTTTAAAACTATAATATGAAATGACAAGATTTTGCCAATAAAATTATGAAAAAAATTCAGTTTCATATTAAACGGATTAGAAAATTACAAATGAAGAAAATTTTCAAATAATCAAAAAATTTTTCATGAATTAAAAAATTTGTAACTTTAGCACTTTTCAATATTTAGAATTCTAGTTTTGGGAAGTTAAGATGTTTATTAATGATAATTAATAATAGATATTATGATATAAATTTGATGAATTTCTAAAACATTAAATAATCGTAAAACAACCAGATATACATAATATTAATATACGTTTAATATACCAAAACATCAATAAAAAAAATTTAAACATTACAATACATATATACGATTTTATGGTAATAAAATATCTTGGGGTTATGTTCATATTACGTAACTCAATTATCTGTCACATTATGTAAGATTTTAAATGAAATGTAATGAAAAAATTCATGTATGGGATTGAGGAAAAGATAGTAATTGTGACAATATATATGTATGTTTTTCTTTTTCTTTTATATTATCAAAGACGTTTAGTATACGTGAAATTTGAGGTAAAATTCACAAATGTAAATATTTTCAATATATACGACAATAGTTTCAAGAAAGCCTTCTCGTCTCAAAATGTCTGTATTTCCTCTCGTTACCCTTATCTAATACTTACTCTGTCCGCTCCATACATTTTCCCTTCCTTCTTCCTTGAAGTTATTTTACATTAGATTTTTCCTTCTTTTAGTATTCCTAGTATATAATCCTTTATTTATACAATAGATATATTATTTTCCTTAGACTGAGGGCACTTTTAATTATTATTATCTTTTTTGGAACTAGACTGTTTGTTATACGGGTACGTTCATTTACGCCGTGTACGGTCCTGCAACCCCATGCGGTCCTCTTCGCTTAATGCGAATGTTACACGTACAGTTCGTGTATATCGCCCAGTACAATCGGCCCAATGTCGTCACCCCAATGTGAACATCTTTAACTTGAACAAGGAACCATTATTTCCTACTCGATTTTATGGATACTTCAGATACCGGATGACACATTTTTTAGTAATCTTTTCGAAATATTGGCCTATATACATGCAGTATGCTGCTATTGTTAACAAATTCTGAAGATATACTACTCGGACTCCGAGTGAAAAAACGACGGCGACAATCTATTTGTGAAAATTAAATTCAAAATTATAATGATACAGTTTTTATAAAATGCTAAAAATCAGCTTAAGGTATTTTATCTGAATATCACAATTTAAAAGAGTGAATTAAACAAGGGTTGGCTTTCTTAATGGCTATCCGCTCATATAATGAGACCGAGCAATCGTTGGCGATCAAAAAAATGCAAATGCATAAAATAATTTTTAAAACTCGTCAAATATTAGTATTTTTAAACAGTGGCACATTAAAGAAATAATGTATTTATCGGGATAACTCAACCAATTGAATATTTTTTAAGTATTTCGTAAATCATCTGTAATCGCAAAAGCAGTTGGGATGGCCAAAGTAATTTTAGGGAATGATACGCATACTAGAAAATTTATCATGAAACAAAATATTGAAAAGCGGTGTCGTCTTTTTTGGCATTGAATAAGATGCCACAATCACAGATAGAGGATTCTTGCACCTGAAAATTCTTCTCTGCGCTTATCCCAAACATGGTTTATATTTTCGGAATTTAATATTCTTTCAAGTAGAAAACTTACTATTGGCTCCTTCATAACATTGTGTATCATATAGAGTAAATATTTTCTACTAAGCTACTCAAATTTGCATTAACTAGGAGAAAGCAATTATTATAAATAGGGATCTATAATAAAAGGACATTATTTAGGATACAAACAGATTTTTTGTTGATGAATCAGGATTAATCTATAGTATCTTTACATTAGAAATTTATTAATTGAAGCTTGCTTTAAAATAAAATAATAAATTGATTAAAATGTAGAATATTCAAAGCACTGTTTAAAAATTCAAGATTAAGTGTGAATTTCTCTTTGCATTATAACGAAGCTAAACACAGTATGAAACTAAGGTATTCTGTTAAATATGAAGTAAAAAAAATTTAATTTTTACAATTTGATCCTTCAAATTAATCCTCATGCATTTCTATTCTAAATAAAGAACATATAAAATAAATAATTTATTATATTTGTTGAATTTAAAAACTGAAAATATATTATTTTATTTCCTTAATATTAACTGTCCTAATAAGTCTGAATATCCCCGGTTATTAATCAAGTAAATTACTTATCAACTCTTTGCGTAAATCCCTACAAGTTTCAACTCGTATTAATTTACTTTTATTTTTATATATACAAGTAGAACCTTTATCCTTTGCACTTTTTCACAATATTTATAAAGTTAGTTTTTCGTCTAAGCTCGAGACAGAGTCTCAACATAATCGGGTACTTTTAATTCAATTGTGTATTGTTATAAATAAATTATTATTTAAATAAATCTGTTTTATTTATTTACCACCAATGTTATTATTAAAATACAAATATGTATATGAGCTAAAATGAATTTTATGTAGAGTAAAAAGTAAGCTTAAGTGAAACATCCTTTCAACTATAATGTGCACGTAGAAGTCTACAGTATTCACCTAATATAATTCTTGGCAGATTAAATTATAATCATACAAATTGGAGGGCGTTACTGATTTGATATTTTTAATAATAATTTGTACAATAATAAACTTGAGATACGAATTAGAAATTCTCTTATATTACCATTTTTATTTTTTTTAATGCTTAAAATATTATTCATTAAAATAATAAATATTTATTATAAATACTTACCTTACGTATATGAAATGTAAGAGAATCTAATAATAAACTTATAAAGTTCTAAAGACTAAATTGTAATTTTTTAGAATTCAAAGAAAGAAAATACTTATTCAACAGGTATAGAAAAGAATGTATTTAAATAAATTAGGTTTAAAATTATCTAATGGCTTACCTTGCAACGTGAGTCGTTGAAGAAATGCGATCCACTGTCATTGAAAAAATTCGAAATTTTCATTCTAAATATTGCTCACGTTGGCCACGATTCTTGTACGCGAACGTTGTTTGTCGAATTCCAATCCCTAAAAAAAGAAAAACCATTAAAATCTCTTAAATAATGGTACTTGCATTAGCGTTGGAAATAAGTAAAATTAAAAATTAAACGAAGAATAACCACAAATTAAAGCATTCAAAATTTTAAGTAGAAATAATTTTTGTAAATATTTGGTATATTATTCTACTTTTATTTACATTGTTTTTAATTCAATAAATTAACTGGCATCATATTTTTTCTAAAAATGTAATCTAGTTTTATGAGCAAATAGATTTTTCAAGTATTCATAATAGAACATTCTTAAAATATGATTTATATAAATATAAAATATTAAATGTCAAGAATGTCTTTATTTTCTTCAACTGACCTTATAATATTTTCTTATTAAATTTAATAACGAGATCAAATTAAAGCAAATTTTACAAATAATCTGTTTCAAAATAAATCGATAAAAAGGCGCGATATGATAGTTCTAGAATATTTAAAACTGAACAATAATTTAGTACATTTCTCTTTAATATATGTGTCTAAAAGATATATAAATGTAATTTTAAATTGTAAATTTTTAAAAATTAAAAGCTTTCCAGATTATTATTGATTAATGTAAATTTTTATTTTTAAAATATAAATCGTATAATAACAAATATAAAAATCATTCCATGCCCTTCATTAGATATTAACATTACACTGATTCTTATTTTATGATATTAATAAATCATCTTCATAAGTGACAATCAAGAAGAAACAATAGCAATTAATTATAAGAGGACACACTCGAAATACTATTTTAGGTGAACGCTATTTTTTTGTATAATGATAACCGCAAATTTTTTTTACCAGTTGAACTGCTTTTACTTACTTAAAATTTTTTTCATAACTAAATAATAACATAAAATTATATATTAACATCCTTCAGAAACTTAATTACAATTTTGTTAAAATTATTTCTTTTTAATCTTTTTAGGGGAAAAAATAATTATACTCCAGAATAAAGTATAATGTAACAGATAAATTAAAGATTCCAGTAATATCAATTAATATAACAAAAAAATTGAATTATTTTATGATAGATAATAGCAATTTTTTAATGAATTTATGAATTAAAATTTTTAAATAGCATTTTAATAAAATATAAGTTTTAAATTCAATAAAATCAATTTCCATAAATATTATTTATATTCTCTTAAAATAAATAATTTACGTATTGTAATATATTTTATATAAACAATTGGACCATGATTTTCTGAAGGAATATAATTCTAAGGAATACATTCTTCTATATTTATTCACTAAATTATATTTACATATTTAATCAATAATATTATAAAATTATAATTAAAAATTAATATATATTAATATATAAAATATACATATATATATATATACATATGTATATTTTAATGAATTTTCTTCGTAATTTTATTAGTTACAAATCATCCATTGAGACTATAATGTTAAAATTACAAAATTTCATTGTATAACAAAAAAATAAAAAAAAAATACATTTTTTTCATTAAAATTTTTAATAAAAAAAGCCTGAATATCATGAATGGCACTTTAGAAAATAAGAATCTACTGATTTTTTTTTACGAATTTTAATAACTACTCTAGCTGCTTTTTTACATAGACTAAATGATACTCTATTGCTTGGTCTATATTAGTTTGTTGTTAAAAATCTTTAATCCTTAGAGGATATAATTAAATATTTTATTAACAAGAAAAATAGGCCGACTGAACTAAAAGGAATGAAAGATTGCCAACAAAAAATAAGTTTTGTGTTTTTTTTTTTTTCCAGTTACATACATATTACAGTCGTCGACTGAGGAAAGTCACGGTCGACCTTGAAGCTACTCAAAAAATGCACGAAAACCCAAGTCATACTCGGTCGGTATATTGTCTGCGTTAAAAAGAGGAAAAGGCATAGGAGAAATCGAGTCTCTGGTTCGCTCCCTCACCTCAGGGGTGAGGGCAAGAAGGAGGAAGCGGGGGAGAGGGAGGAGCGCACGTGGGATGTGTGCATGCATGACTCACACATGAACATCCTGAACTCCGAGACCCCGTGATATTAAGATACATAGTGATGCATTATAGAGACATCATTCTCGGGGCGGAGGCTTCCATCCATGGACTCATTCTCCTGACACACCACTCGCACGGCCACATACACCATCCCACGTACATCATTGTAACCGCCCAACTCTTCTCCTCTCCATCGCTGTCTTCTCTATTTTGCACCACGCATTGCGAATTCTTTTTAAGAGTCGTTTTCATTATTCTTTACCTCCTTAAACCACAAACCGCGGCCCGCCTTGTTTTCCTCCCACCATCAGACAAGTGATAAATAATCATGACTCCACATGACGCCCACAATTCTATGTTTAACCTCAAAAAATCAATCGATTAATATCTTTTTATCGATCTGCTCGAACCGAAATCACCTACGTGATACTATTAAAAAATACCCTAAATATTATAAATAGGCATAATTAAAAACACTTGATTTTGATCTGCACTCCACATGTTACTCGAGACACGTACCCATGAATTACGTAATTAAATTAAATTATCCAATTGATAAATATTTTTTTATAAATTTCAGAACCAATTTAATTGAATTAGAATGATTTTTATGAAAAAACTAAATAAAAAATTATAACACCGTGTTTAATATTTATGCAATATAAATTTATACTATATATCTTATTAACAATACATTTCTATTTACATGTCTAGTAAAGATTAAAAATCAAACTAAGTGTTCCATTTCTTGTTTGATAGGTTAGGTCATTTGCAGTAATAATGATAAAGACGCTTCCATCAAAAGTAAAAAACTTACTCTGCTTAAATTTCTTAATCTTGTATAAACAAGATAAAAAAATATCCATAGTAAAGATGTTGATTCAAAATGATGCTAATAAGAAATCACGATCAATTATTGGAGTGAATTAGCAAGGCATTTAGTCAGGAGTCAGGGGAGCTCTGGAGGTCCCCGACGCGTTCGCACGGATTTTCCACTTAACATTAGTTTGCCTGTTAGTTCCGTGCGATAACCCGTGGCATCCATCTCCATTGCTTCTTTCTCACACTCGCGCGCAACCACAGGTCCATTGCAGGTAGCGTGCTGTCGCTGATTATGCGCAATCGTGCAATTACTGATTTAGAAAATAAGATGCCCCACTATTGCACTTAAATTTATGCACGCAATCTACGTGACGCGCACTTACGCCTCTACTCACGTGCGCGCGCACGCCCACACTCACACTCACCCACTCGAGCCAAAGGTTTTAGAACTCTTCGAATGAACTGTCGCTAACAAAATATTGCACATTCCTTCACTTTTTCTGGAAAACGATTATCGATCTATGATAAATGAAAAATTCAAGCATTCATGTCCGTTGATAATCGACCCATTCATCGGAAAGAGCTACTCAGTACTCTTTTACTTATTCCTATTTAAAGAATGGTTTACGAAAATTCTTAAATTATTTACAATGTAGTTAAAAATAGCAAATACAATTCAATGAATTACAAAGACTAGAGGCATTTGATTAAAGTCACTCTGAAACATTGAAATTCTTTTAGAACTCATGTAGCTCGGTATAATAATTATAATTATAAGCATATCTGAAAATAATTTTATAATTTCTTTTATCTGAGAATATTCCTTTCCAATTCGTAGCAGACAGACTTATTGCTGTAATATATTAAACTAAACAATTAAATGATCGATGAAGAATATTCGAAACAAACAGACAACAATATAATCTTCAATGAATGACAAATTACTTCTAATTGTCAAATCGAAGGGATAAGTTACATTAAATAATACAAGCTCAGCTTGTAATTAGTTTTTACTCTGTAGTTTTTCTTTTAGTTTAATAAATATACTTATTAAATAACTCTTTTGTCCAGTTATTCAACAAGTTGATGATTATTACACATATATTTAGACATTTATTCGATTCCGAATTGTTAAATTATTTAAAAGAGGCAGCAAAATTTGAAAATTTAACATGACTTTTGTAATGATATGTAAAACAAAAATTTGAATTAAAATCAATAATTAATTTTTCAATAAAAAAAAATTATTATTTCTATATCAATTTGAATAATATATGCATTTAATTATATAAAAATGAATTGTAGACCAAGAAAAATTGATGAAATATGGTTTTATTATAAAAAAATTCATTATAATTTAAGGCTGCATTCGTAAGAACAGCGTAATGGAAAAGCTAAATATCAAGCACAAAAGATAAAAATAAAAAAAAGAGCGCCAACAAAAACTAGAAGAAAATATAGTAAAAAATGGGAATAAAAAAGGGAAATAAAAAAGATTTTGGTTGTAGGGAGTAGAGCAATACGAGACGTCTCGACGTTATTACACAGTTCATTAGAAAAGCTTGCTTGAGGCAGAACGAACAGTCGAACAAGACAGAGAGAGAGAGAGAGAGAGAGAGAGAGAGAGAGAGAGAGAGAGAGAGAGAGAGAGAGAGAGAGAGAAAGAGAGAGAGAGAGAATGAGAATGAGAGATAAAGAGCAATTGCAACCGATGTACATACATGCTTTTCATTTCTTTCTTTTTTCACCCTTTAACTTTTCTCTCTGTCTTGCTCTTTCATTAGTTCAAATCCTCAGTTTGTTTCATTATTTATTTCTACATTATCATTTATCTTTCTAAGTTATCATTTTCTTTAATGTTGTAAATTCAGTTCAATATTTTTTGTAGCAACGAATTAAAAAAAATTTAGTGATAATTTTTAAGTTACAAGTGTATATTTAGAAAACTCCAAAAAATTTAAATAAAATAATATTTTATAACTAACAATTAAGCAAAAAAATAATATTTTCAAATTAAAAAACATCTGGGTATGTAATTATTATTTTATTATCTTATTTCGTACAAATAAACATACATTTTCATCTATGAAGTTATAAAATCTTAATTTTAAATACTTGTTTACCGAAGAATATGCAAATAATCATAAATTGTATTCAAATGATTAACATCGTTTTATCTTGCATACGTAATTATTTATTATAATTTATGATATTATAAATCATGGATATATGATATAATTTTGTAAAACTTTTATTAAATTGACTTTTTTTTTAATAAAAAAAAACATCAAATTTAAAAGTAATTATTAATTTAATGTTTTTCAATAATGTAAAAAAACTTATAATTTATTAATAATTATTCATAATTTTATAATTGTTTTATAAATAAATTATCTGAAATTTAAAAAATGAACTAAAAAATATTTGATGTAAAGTAATATTATTATAATTATTATTATACAAGTGTATAAATGGTTACTGATATTTATACAAAGTTATAACAAATCTTTTATTAAAATGTTGGTGTATACTAACAATACCAGTGTGTGTGCATGTTTTTGAATGTATACAATGAATTTAACTATTTAAATAAGACATATTTTTTTTGATGAGTTGTTAAAAAAAAAAATTGTGTTCTGATAGACTTACCCATTGTGTTTGTTACCTTTGTTGACTTTAATTTCGAGAATATAATTTTTAATTTACCCATTTGAATCTATCTGTTTTCTTCCTTATTCTTTTACTGAGTTTTTATTTTCTTGCAAAAAGATAAAAAGTTGTGTCTTTTGGATGGGTCTGGGTTTCGGCCTATGTGCTCCTCAAAAGCCTGTGTACACACGCTCGAATAGGAGAGGCACCGACAGCAAAAAAGAAGTACAGAGGAACGGCATCGAAGTGGAGAAGAAAGAGAAGGAGGAGGAGGAAGTAGCAGTGCATATGGTGAGGCGGAGGCCTTTCCCTCCTGCCAACCAGTCGGACTGACACTCAGCCAACCAATTGGAGGATCTGCACTCCAATCCTCCCCGCCACTCCTTGGATTCCCCTCACGATTCTTGCTAACTCTATTTGTGCATGAGTACATATGCATATGGGTGCACACGTGAATTCGCGTACATAAGGAGAGAAAATTATAAATAGATATGCGTGCTCATTTTCTAATCGATCTGCTTTCTATATATCGTGATAACGATTTATCGATGAATTTACTATTATAACCTACACGTTCAAGCTTTCAATCGTATAATTTAACTTTTAACAATGTTTTTAAACCGCTTTTTTATAATTACACACTATGTAATATTAATAAGCTTATTATTTAAAAACTAAGCATCTTTTTTCAAACAATAAAAAAAGTTATCAACGATCTAGGTTAAATTAATAAATCTATTTAAAATTATCCGCTTAATTAGTAGCGTAATCCTTAAGCTTAATAAACGGCTTGATAATAAATCAATTAAGTTTTTACTACGAAAATTCACTTATAAAGAGTAAACATTCCATTATCAGCATGCGAATTATCTTAGTAAACTCTAAAACTACATGTATGACACTATAATTTATATCATGCTAAAACATTATAATTTACTAATGATCTCAAATACTACAATTAAAATCTCTACTATACAAGAATGAGTAAATTACAAAATTAAGCGTTAAAGCTTATAAAAAAATCAATGTATTTTATATAACATGCAACTTTAAGCTAAAAAAAAGAAACAAAATTAAAAGCTATAAGTTGATAATTAAAAGTAACAAAAATGAATTAATAAATCAGCGAAAAATAATTTTTTTTGTTAATTAGCAAATAAGAATGTAAAATAAAATATCGTTTTCTAATTTTTTTGTTTAGTTTCATCCCTTCAATTATTGTTATCATTTATGATTATACGGCTATGCTTGTATAGAAACTTATATATAAAACTCGACATTTTTATGTATAGCGAGCTTCAAATAGTATTATCCAAATTTTGTTATGATTCAAAATGTTAAAAATTTGGCAAAGTTTTTAAAATTTAAAATTCTAATTGAATTCATGTGGTTTTATATTAATTATATTTTTTTTATTTTACTTTTTGGATAAACATAAATTTAAAAAAAAGTTTTATGTTAATTTTAACGTTTTAAAGATTTCACTAAACTAATGTATAATTTTGTGAAAATCTTGGAAATTTTTTTTTTCTACAAATATAAAAAAGATTATGAAATGAAAATGAAATATTTCATTACGTACATATTACAAATATTTTATTCATTGTACATTTTATTATTAAGATAATTTTAAATCCTAATTTTACCAAACTTCTAATATTAAATTGACATAATTTTAATTAATTTATACAATTATATTTCATAATAGTTTCAGTTTCGAAATTGATCTGGAATAAAAAGGTAATACTAGATAATCAATGTGACTGGTTTTCCAATAAATACAATTTTTTAAATAATATTTTAAATGTACATGTAAAATGTAATAAAGAAAAATTAAAAATTAAAAAAAAACAATAACTTATTAAATACACAAAAGAAGTAGAAATTAAATATATCGCAATAGCGGCGTTTAACCAAAAAGATAATAAAATACGCATTTATTCGATTGATTCTATAAAAGAAGGGTTCAAAACTATGAGTTAATCCATGGTAGCACAAGTGGAGTAAACTAAAGAAAACGAAAATGTGTTATAAAAATATAAATAAGATAAAAACAACGATATGCGAAAAAGAAAGAGGAAGTCGACGAACCGCATAACCCGGGTCATGACACTTTTTATAAATTCCGGTCCAAGGGAACATCCGGCAGGCGATCTCATCACTAACAAAGTGAGAGAGATAAACACAGAGAGACAGAGAGAGAGAAAGTATAGGTGTTTTTATCGTACTATTGTATCTATTTTTGCAAATAGAGCAATCCCATTAAAATATTGTAAAAAATCTAATGGAAAATTTAATATCGTGATAAAATTAAAAATAAAAATTATGAATATAGATTATTCCGTGATTTTATTATTTCATTTAAACTGATAGAAAGCAAAAATTATCCTGTAAATATTTAATAAACTTATCTTTAAATTTAATACGTTTAAAAAGATTATTATACAAATTTTTAAAGTCAAATGTTACAATTCGCTTAATAATCAATGCACAATAAAAATTGTATTCGCCGGTTAATAGAAAAATTTATTAAATTATAATACTTAATTTTATTTTATGTTTTAAAAATACCAAAAATTTGATATATTATAAATTTGAATGTAGAAAATAATCATACCCATTTATTAATACATATAACAATCGAACTTTTATGAATATAATTGCAGTAAAAAAAGAACTTTAAGTGGTCATGAAGAAGGAATAATTCTAAATTTCCACTTATTCAATTAATAATTATTTCAAAAAATAAAAAAATATTCTAATTTTATTAAATATAGAAAAAATGTATGGCTAACAAGATAGTATATAGGTAGTTGATTATATGTTTGATAATATGTCCATAATTTGATGAAGGCGTTATTTGGATATTCAAATTTGAACTATAATAATATAATATATTTATATAATGAAAATTAAGTCAATAAAAATAAAATCAGGATGTAATGAATATTTAATGATAACATTAATCGAACAAAATATTAATTTTGGAAATGTGATATTTCAGTAGATATTGAAAAAGTTTATTATTATTAGAAAATTGAAAAAAATCTATACTATTTTTTTTTAAATTGAAACTAATTTTTTATAATATATTAAATGTTGTGAATACGTTAGATATATAAGTATTTTCTAGAAACTTATAACTACTTAGTAATTAGTTAAAGGAAATACATAGCTACTCATTTCAATCAAGAGCATCTTCAATATTTCAGGAGAAATAGAAAAATGCACGAACGTCCGTCAACTCTAGTTTTGGTCATTTTTACTAGACAATTCGTTTTCCCGGTGTGTGTTTTTAGGAGGTCGGCTGAGTAAGCTTTTCCGGGTCTCGGATTCCCCGCGACCGTACCCACGCACTGCCGCGCACTGCGCACTACCCGATAGACTTCCGCTTCCTGCCTGGGATTTGTTCCACTGTCACCGAACCTACGTATTCTCTAACTCGTCCGTAGGTATTCGGCAAGAAACGTGAATACACTAGTAATACGCCCACTCGGTACTTTACCACACAACTTTATTACCTGTATATGTACTTCTTGTTTGTATGTATACACCCATTTTTTGGGTCCAGTCAATGATTTGGGCAAAGAACGGTTTGCTGTCCGAGATGGTTGACAATATCGCGAATCCACAATCCCTTGATAATCCCTGATTTTTAAATTCAACCAAGCAGAAATTAAATTTTTTTGTTCTTAGTACCAATTTTCTCAATACTTTAACATATGCTTTTTTGTTATTTTTAAAGATAAGTAAACTCGATTAAATATTTAATAGCCACTAGACGGTAAGTTTTTAAAAAAATTGTAGGCACAATTTTTAATTTTAAGCGATTCTCGATCTTTGTTGAGACCTCAAGTCAATTCCTCAAAAGATGAATGTCTTTAAGAATTCATTAACAAAATAAAGAATTATTTTGGGATAAATAAGCTTTATTAGCCGAAATTAACAGCGTAGTAAAATAGCAAATATTAAATTTAAAGAGAGCGTATAAGAATAGAGAAACGTTTTGTAAGCTGTTTCTAAGAGCAGCATATTAATCTGAATTACTGTATAAAAATGAGTTAAAAATTGTAAAACTTATTGAAATAATATTTTTGTTGGTCAAAAAATTGTGGATACTCACAAGTAAGGTTGATAGACCGCGTTCGAATACCAGGGGATGGATAGATGCGTAAACGGAGGTGTGAGTGGAATTACCGCAATTCAGAAATCATGTGTGTCAGGGCTTGTATTCAAAAACTGGACTTCCGCGAGGATGGAGAAATCTGCGACCGCGACTGCGTAACCACGAGGATGGCACTCCTAACTCGGAGGCGCGATTTCCGTTCCGGACGTTCGTTTTCGCTTCCGTGCGTTCATAAACTGGCCACCAGCAGAGTTGATTATGCGAGCCTCGATTTCATAACTCGTAAACGCAGGCAAACAATTATTGAGAAAATTGCGTGGAGGAGTTCATCTGAACTCTATAATTCAGATCCAGCACCAAGATTTATTAATCCAAATGCAGAAAAAACAAGACTATTGCGATCTCACCTCAAAACCATAACATAACCACGACGTAATTTTATTTATCCAATTATTTGCCAGTTCATCATCACCATTGATTAAATAAACTACTTGATGTACCTTTGCTTTCCTCAATTGGGTTCAGCGTTACGTTTTTATGTGAATTTAATCATTCCACTTTAATGATTAATAAAAAATTATTTAAAGCTATTAGAAATAACATGAATATTGATGTAAATTAAATACAAAAATTTAATAGTATTCGGAAACAAAAAACACCACATTCGCTATTGCATAGTAAGTCAGCGCAAGAAATCATTGCTGTAAAACAATCAATTTTATAAATATTTAAATTGTAATAGCAAGAAACATCCTAGCTTTAAATATTTTTTTATTTAACTTTTAAAAATGTTAGAATTATAAGAGTAAGAAAAAATACAATAATTATTAGTTAATTCCATGGCCTTATAGGAAAAAAAAAAAATTTTTAATAGATTAATTTATAATTTATAGAAAGCAAAATAATATAATAAGTAATAAGATTTTTTAAATCAGACAATAGTAGGCTATTTTTATTTATTATTATTTAGAAAATGCATCTATTTAATTTTTATAAATACATGGCCTATTTCTTTTTTAATTTAATAAGATTTTACTAAAATTATACTACAGAATCACTTAAAAATAGAGAAAATCATTAATAAAGATTTTTTTATCAAAAAATAAAATGATCATATTATTTGATTAAGTCTTAATTTCCCAAAAAAATAAAAATTATTGCGAAATATTTGCACATATCTCCATATATTTTCCTATTATGTTATACGAAAAAACTTGTTTAAAACGTATACAAATCGTGTAGGTAAACTTGAAAACGACAATAATCAGAATGCATACATAATAGTGTACATTTTAGAATATTAATGGAGGGGTTGCAACAAGGAAAAAACTGAATAAAATGGAAATTTTGCGAAGTTGTTTCGTATGAATTAAAAATCGACATAAATGGCTCGAAATGAAAGGGTGGATTGTTCACCGGATTTACAATATTTGTCTCTTGCACAAAAAGAAACACAATTATAAAATAGTTTGCTTAGAAAATTAATGTTACATAAGCGAAAGGGGTCTAAGCAGTTACTTTTGGCCAGCATTGAACATTTCTAATAGAGCCACGTTTTGCCGGCAATTACAGCCAAGTGGCCAAGGCAAACATCCATTGGAGGCCGAGGATCGATTCTAACCCGCGCGGCATCCCCACACCAGGGCGCGAAGGACGAAGGGGAGGAACCCACGGACCAGCTCATTCAAATATTTGCCGTTTTATGCAAACAATTCATTCTTTGTTTTGCCGCGCAACTATGTGTAAATTTAATCTCCGAAGGGTTTCCCAGCCTCTCACTCCCGGCCCAACCTCACGCCCAACAACTTGCACAAGGCTTTGCACAACAAGAGTGAACGACCGGATTGACATAATTTTCACGTGCCCTTAAAAATGTTTGTTTTCGCTCACGATGTTGGCTCCTGAGTTAAGGGGTAAATTTTTCGAAAAGACATTTTTCTCTTTTACTCCCCCTTAAATCATTCGTTCAACTTTACCATAAATAAGCGAGTCACTTAAAAATAAATTTTAACTTCCTCTCATTTATCGTAAACAACTGCAATAATTATTATACACTAACCAATGTATTTTTTATCTTATAATATTTTGTTGCATTCTGTTATCATACATATAATACCAAGCAATTTTAGGTCATGAAAAAAGCAGCTAGTGAGACATATCTAAATTCATAAAAAATCAAATCTGGGAAACAGGATTTTTTGTAATACAATTATATTTTTTAAAACCGTTAAAAAACTAAATCATTCCGTGGATTAAGCTGGAAATAACTTAAATTAAATTTTCATTAGTAAATTTAAGTAAATTTTGGCATAATTTAATGAACTTTAGTATTATTCTGATGGATAAAAGCAAGATAGACAAAAGATAGTGAAAATTATTTGGGATTTGCAATTCGATATTGTATTGATTATCCGTCAATATAACTCGTTACTATTGTCACGATGAAAATTTCGTAGATTCGCGAAGAATAACAATCAGAAACATTTACTTTCATCTTGCAATGAGATTTGACAACCCATCATCCAAAAAACTGAGTTTGCGTCGCAACCGTGCAAAAGAAGAAATATCTAGAAGATGAGGGACTAGGGGATACATCAGTTATCAATTTTCACAAGGAATCCTCTGACTCGGAGCGACCTCGCGGGTCATTTTATTTCAGCGGTGCGGTGACATCTTTATTGCGGTGAAAGAAAGATATATGAGAAAGGAACTCATGGAGCCCGAGACGAAGTCCCGACTGTTATCTCGTTAATTTCCTAATCCTCCTGGTGCTCACCTTTTGTCAATTGAGATTCGTTTCTCGTTTGATCTTTATTCACGCCGCTTGATTAGCCTCACTTTTTCCTTGACTGTTCATTTATGCTCGCGAGATAGCGAAAAGATTTAATGCGTCTTATTGAGTATTGATCGACATTTTCCTTGTTTACAAAGTATTCGTTGCATTGAGTTCAGCAGAAAATTTTTAAAATACCAAGTAAATAATCTAGAAGTATTTTAATACTTTCGTAATGAGAAAGGATTTTCCAACGCAAATACATCAAACCGTGCAATGTATTGGATACACCAATTATCAGGTCACATATTCATTTAAAACTTTTTCATTTTTCTTTTTATTTAAATTTTTTACTGGATATGCTTTGGTGTATTTGAGTTTTATTTTAATTTATTTATTTTAAAATATGATATTTTAAAAAATATAATTATTATTTCATTCCAATTGTTATTTACTATTTATTATGTCTAGTTGCTTAATTTAAATTTAAGCTATATGATTCAATAAATATTTTTAAATAATTTAAAAAAAAAAAATAAGAATATGTCTTTCAATGATACAAAAGAATTTTATAAATACCCATTGCTTTCCTAGTGATCAATGAGAAGACAAAGATAAATGCGAAAACTTGAGTGTTTCTGCAGGTCCTTAATATAAATCTTGTAAAAATACTTTTCGAATCTTTTTTTTTATAAATATATTCCTGTTTTTTAATCTGATAACGGTTGCATCTACTGTGACTGGACGTAACGACTTCTCATTGAATAAAGGGTTATGATGAGTGAATGGGTTTTCTAACATAATTAATCCTAAATTTCTCTTTTTAAAAAAGCAAACCAAAGGAAGATGTAGAAAACGTGCATTCAATGCAATGAACATGGTTCATCCACGAAGTATCAAGTTTTTTTTTCATAATTAGGTGCGGCAGGATTTTACTTCGCGCGAAGGGTGTTTTTCAGTTTTTTGACACGGCGCGATGGAGCGACTACTCAAATAGAGTTATGCGATAAAGTTTTGTTTGCAATTAAAAAAAAACAGTATTGAAACGTATAAAATGTTCCAAGAAGCGTATGGACATAATTGCATGTCAAAATCGCAAAGTGGAAAATGGCACAGAGCTTTTAAAGAGGGCCAAGAAAGAATCATCGACGAGCCTCGATTTGGGCGCCCAAAAAGTTTTCGAATGGCTAGGAACACCCGGCAGAATTGGAAATTTAAAATTTGGACTGTCGATTAACAGATTAAGCAATTCAGAAAAAACTGAATTTAACGCGATCTACAGTGTACAATATAGTACAAAAAAATTTATAAATATCGAAATTTTTGAAAAACATCAAAGTTGAAGAGTTTGAAATGTATTTGAAATTTGGAAAACACGCCTTCAAAAATGTGTTGATATAGGAGGAAATTATTTTGAAGAGTTTTAAATTTTTATTTCACACTGTTTCTAAGTCCATCAATAAATCATCTTTCAAAAAAGAAAGGTAAGAATTTTTTTTTTTTTTAATCTTGGAACAAAACATTCTTGCGTAGTGGTTTTCCGCTAATCGCTTCAGCGCGCGGTGTCAACAATTTGAAAAACACAAGTAAAATTTTGCCACACCTAATTATCGAAAAAACAAAAAAAAAAGGGACAAATGCGGGAAGAGTTTGTCGACATTTTAAGACCTCTCCGAAATTGCTACGACGAATAGGCGCAAAATGAAAAAAAGAACTCGATACTTCGTGGATGAACTATGTATATTCATATTACAAATTGAGGACCCACGGCTCATTTGAAAAACCTTCTTCCATCTCCTTTCGATCATATCCTCGAATGTTTGCTCTTTTTCGCAGTGTTAGACTTTGGTCCATTGAACAATTTGCGCCTTCAGCTCGTAATAGCTCAGTATTTTATCACACTTGGACGAAATATTATATAAATATAGTGGATCGGAGTAGGGAATGAAAACGGGAACCTAAATTGATTGATTAAGGCCAAAGACGCGAGTTAGTACACACGCGTCCGTTCGTCCAGAATCTAAGTCACGACGCTATTTACTCCCAGGCTTAAACCAAGTTAACATGAGTGCGGCGCCGATTGAAGTCCTTTTCAACTCTTACTTATTCCTACCCCTTTCCATATCTTTTGTCTATCCAAGTATTCAAGGTTGATGGATGCACTTGGACTTTTCTCCAATTTACACTCTCGCCTTATACAAACTGCTTCCATGCCTTTTATTATCATTCACTTTTACACGGTTATTTTACACGACTTTTGTCACCCCTCGACTTTTTTGCAAATTCACCTTGTCATACTTTTTTTAAGAGAATATACTCTTATTCATTATTTTTCGTAAGAAGTGAAATTAAACGATAAGTATTGACACGATTTGATACTTATATACACTCGATACTAATTTGATTTCATTATTTTTATTATACACTTAGTAGCCTAAATTTTTTCTAAAAATAATTTATAATTTCAAATGTATCGTCCCTTAGGTTTATATTTAAATCTTTTCATTAACATTTTATGGTACATAAATATATATTGTGTAAAAAAATGATTTAGTATTTCATTTGGAGCTCTCATGAAAATCAATTAATTAGGATGAACCTTAAATATATAGAATAAATTGAGCGATATATAGATATGATATATAGAATAGAGTAAGTGAATTAGACCAATAATTCGAATTAGAAAATCACTTAGATATTTACTGGCCTATTACTAATTTTGAATTTTAAAGTTTACCATATCAAAAATTATAAATATATTCTCTTATTATTATTTACATTCTTATTTGCATTAAACCCATTCTTGAATATTATTTATTCATATTACATTCACCAATACTAAAAAAAATCATTTAACACGCAATACAGCAAAGATTTTAAGGATTAGAAAATATGGCCGCGTTTAAAGGTCGAAGGATGACTATGTGCTTGACATCCAAGGACAACTGTTAAAGCTATTGGCAAACTCGACAGCGTATTTATTTGCCGTTATTGCTTCTTACATTTCGTCCTGGCAATAATGACCCCTCATCGTCTTATCGACGCAGACTTTGATTCACACGGAATTTTCCTAGTCTATGGTAAAACTAAAATCCCGTTATCACGCCTGTTACTAAACAATTTACACTGAAAATAAATAATGTTAATTACTTTATGCAAATCTGAGTTAAATGCATTATTTTTAAAATTAATGACATTCATTTTTTCATGAAAAATACCTATAATTGTTCGATTTGAAATACTCGATTCACTAAGCAGATCAAAGCGTTAAAAAGAAAAAAGAAAGAAAGAAAGAAAAAAGATCAAACTCATCGATATCGTCGGTGGCGGTCATTACCAATGCTCAATCAAATATCACATATAAACCCTCGGTGGCGGATCGGTCGAAATTCCTGACCCCTCTCTTTCTCTCTCTGTCTTTCCTCTTTCTCATGTGTAGTGCGTACCAAATGAATGAACCAACTGACTAAGAATAAGCAAAGTGAGCGAGAGAGCGAGAGAGACGCGAAAGGAATCTTCCATCACTCTTGAGACCTACGCGGGCTACGCCACTAGCAAGGAACGCGCTAATGGTCCCACTTAACATCTCAAGCATCTCTCCTCCTCAAAGGTATGGACCGCATTGGCTCTCCTTCTCTCCCTTCCTCCACCTCTCTTTCTCTCTCTCTCTCTCTCTCTCTCTCTCTCTTCTCTCTTTCTACCTGAGCTTGTTTTATAAGAAAAAGGTCCACTTGTACGCTTCCATCGTATTCATGCACCTCCACCTCTTTCACCTCCTATACCTCATCCACCATTCTGCGTCTTCTTCTGCGTCCCTTTGAGTTAAACCTCGTAGGGTATAGTTAATAATCGCTAATATTTATTTCGAATTAGTTACGGCTTGGTTCAGAGAATGATGAGGAGATCTTGAAATGACGAATCCGTTGGAGGTTAAGGGTGTGAAAAAAGATAGAAAACAGACAGAAAGTCAAAAAAAGATATTAGTGCGTGTTTTCTTATGTAGACAATGTTATAAAAATTGTACAGTGCAAAAGAGGAAGAAAATAGAACAATAAATGAAAGGAAGAAAGAGGAAACGAGTAGAATGGTCTCTTTGTTTACGATTTTTAGGTATTTAATACTTGTGCTTTATTACCATTTTCTGTAAAAACATTTCAATTACATTATTTTCAAAATTTAAAAAATTTGCATTTCATTAGTATAATTTTAAATATGTTGAATTCGTGATTTTGTTAAAATTAAAACTTTTATAAAATTGAATCAAGCAATAATATCAGAATAATGGGCTCGTTAATTGATGACCATTATTTAATTATAATACCTAAAGTGTAAAACGATATTTTCCTTTAAAAAATCTCTGCAAATATTTCTACTATTGATATAAATATATTTATCAATAATATATCTATAATTAAGCATGAGAAATAAATTGCTGGACTACGTAATGAATATAAAAAATATTTGTTAGATATCAATCAGATTTTCAAATTATCTTCATGTATATTCTAGTTGTTAATCTATATTAAATAATAATCGTATCTCTTTATAATTTGTACATATTTCAACATTTACTTACTTGCCTGTATAATTAATCTTTCATATGTCTATCAAACACACTTAAATACTGATTGAGAAATGCAGCTTCAAGCACTGATTCAGCAACTTATAAGTTGTCTTTTTATTTTTAATAACTGATACTTTGGCTCAAGGATACTCTTGTATTGAAACCGACATATTCTTTTGAAATGAATAACTGGTTTTAGAAATTGATTGAAATTGATTGTAGCGGTGCATGCGATAATAACATTTCAAAAATTAAAAACTATAAAAACTAATTGTTTAAATTTATGTCGGGGATCAAATTAGAGAGAGAGAGAGAGAGAGAGAGAGAGAGAGAGAGAGAGAGATGCAGGAGGGATGACTGATTGAACATCATCATATGGCATTAGAAGCAGCATTTGAAAACAATTTTAACAAGTCCAAATAAAATAAAAAATCGAAACTCAGTAAATCATTAAGAAAAGAGAAGAAATTAAAATTTAAAAATGTTAGAATTGCTTGTGATAAATATTGAGTAACACGAGTGTGAGGTAAAGGGTAAGTGTGAAGGGTATAAGAGTGATTTAATGAGCAAAAGCGTAGGATAGAAAAGTATGGTCGTGAGGAGGATTTTAAGGTGGAAAGGGCTTGGTGTGTAAATGCTATGAGAGAGGGAGGGAGGGAGAGAGAGAGAGAGAGAGAGAGAGAGAGGGGAGAGAATGAGAGAGTGTATGTGCGTGTGTGCAAGGGGTTCGAAGAGTCATCGAGAGAACGAAAGAGAGGGAGGGAAGGAGGGAGGCAGATGTAAGGCAGATGAAAGAGTGTTGTGGGAGGTGGTGGAGGAGGGAATGGTAAAGAGGTAATAAAAGAAACGGAAAGGGCGAAGACCGTTTACGTCTGACGGACGCGTTGGTATTATGTTGGAGATTAATGTCGTGCGTTTATGCATTCGAGTGTCATGGTCGTTACGCGCTTGAATGTGTGACTTAAAATAATAAAAGAATGGGTTCCTTAAAAGAGAGGCACGCACACACGCGCCAACCCAGCTTTCATCAAGGCGAAAATTTGTTGGGAGTAATTTTTCAGGAAAGGGATGTGCGCGCATCTCGAAAATTAAGTTTTCGTCGTCTCGCGACGAGTTATTTTCGATAAATTATACCCAGAGAAAGATAGAGAAAACGCAAAGAAGGAAATACGGTGAATATTGTGTAAATCTTGTTAAGGCTACAGTCATTCTCGCTAATTTATTTTATTCTCACGTGTCTCATATTTTGAATTAGTATTCGAATGAGGATAAAGTAATTTGTTGTATGTAAGAAGAAAAAAATAGTTTACGTGATAACTCTGGATTATTTATTTTCTTGATTCTTCAACATTTATTTAGAATTTTACATCATTTAAAATAGTTTTATTTTTAACATAGCTCTTCTCAAAAATAAATAAACTCTTATGCATTTAGAAAATAATTCATTTAAACTTAATGTACCGATGTGTAATACTTCATCGAAATATTGATGATGCAAATATATGTTTCCGTGTATAAACAACTGTAGACTTTATCTGAGAATTTTCAATTTTTACATTTACTATAAGCATTATATAATTGCAATTCCCGATATGTAGGTATGCAGTCATTTAGGTACACATACAAATATGCACACAGGCATACATGTAGTAATTAAAATTTAATTTGAAAATGAGTAGATTATTTTTTTTTATACGCTTTGCATATAAAATATTAAATATAAAATATAGGTATACACGCTGTAATTAAACGCGAACAATATAATTTTTTTTATTTTATTGGTATTCAATATTATAAAGATTACTCTGTAATAACAACATACCTATAAATTATCTTGAATTATTAAAATCATAAGATATAAATTATCGTATTTACGTAATTATAATTATATAAATATTCAAAAATTTATATTTTAAATTATATATAAATTACTGTTTCGAATAAAAACAATATTCTTTTACATTTTAATGTATTGTTCAATAAATTTTAAATAAAAATTTTATAATTTGAAAATTCTGTATACATTTTTTTACATATCATTACAATTTTTTAATTTAAAACAAATAAATATTTTATTTTAGTATGGTATAATTATATCGCTAAATATTATATTTAATATGATGTACCTATATTTAATATAAATATTATTTTTATTAATTAATCCATACAGTATATGTTAATTAGTCGTTATATTTTCCATCTGAGGTTTTATATAATTAATTTTACTTTACATTTAAAATTAAGGTAATTCATATTTATAAATTTGCAAATTAATTTTCTTAAAATTGTTTTTATAATGATATAGTGTATAATATATTTATATACATATATAAATATATGTAGTGTATCATTATATAAATCATTTAAATATTAATTTTTTTTATAAATGTGTAAATTTATCTATATAGATAAAGACAAAAATTTTTTTTTATTCTATAAATTTCATTTATGGATTAATAATAATTTTTCTATCGATATTGCAGAAATAATAATGGAAATATTAATGATTTTAGATCATTTCTATTTTATTCTTCTTTGTTTTTTATAAAAATATTTTGGGCATATAATATTGGTTAATATTATTATCTATTTTTTATTTAAAAAAATTGAAAATAATTACAGGAAATTGTATAAATATGAGTTATGATTGGATCATTCAAAACAAAAAATTTATTGTTTAAAATGAAGTCAAAAACTAGTGTTGATAAACTACCACAGTGACGTTAAATTAAGAGAAAATGATTAAAAATTTTGAGGAATATGTATAGGAAGATGAAAATGGGGATAGTAAGAGGAACATGAATGGAAAGAGAGATACGGAGTTCGTTGACTACCGGTAAAACCGCAAAAGGGACTTAATGTCCCCATTTGTCCAGTTCGCCTCTTCCTCCCTCTCGTTTATCTTACCCCTTTTTTAGAACCCTACCGTCACCGTCACCATATCTCGGGGGTAGTAGATCCGTAGAATTCATTCTATATAAACGATCTACACCGCACCCGCCCATCCAGCAACGAAAATTACCTCAGTATGATGCGATCTTAATTTACCCTTCACTACTTCACTGAATCTCTCGATTCTCTTCGCACTAAATTGTCCAATATTACGTTATTCGAGTATGAGATATTGGTGCATTACAATGGGCCCGTATTCTACGCTCACAAAAATTAGAAGCACTTAAGAAAAAAATATTGCAAGATTGCTAATAATACAAGTTCGTCTTGTTTTTATGAAAAAAGTTTTTCGCCGTATATATTTCTGAACTATGAATAAAAAAAATTGGACACCAAATGCATAAAGCATTAAACTTAATATGAACATATATTTAACGAGTTTCTATTATACTCAAATGATACTGGCTTATGATTTATAAAATAAAAATTCACACTTATCTCATACTTTAATAATTTTAATACTTTTTAATACTATTGAAAGATTTTTTTATTAAATTATAAAAGCATATGAATTTCTTTTAGATACATTTCTTTGATAAAACGATCAGTTATATTCGTAATTAATTAATCCTACTGTGTATATGATTTAAACTCGATTCAAATACATTATTATTTTTTATATTTTTACTACTTTTTCATGACCAAATTTTCATATTTTCTTTTTTTTTTCTTTTTTTTATCATTTTAATTTTGATTCCAAATATTTTAATAATTGTAATGTGTTTTTAAATGATGTATTTTTTTATTATACTTCTAATAATACTATACGATTGTATTATTATAATTTTATTATTATATTTAAACATTTAATTCAGTATTTGCATATATAGTATTTTATTTATAGCAAACATATTACTACATAAGTTAAAAAATATGAATAAAATAATTAAATATCAGATTCGAAACGGAAACGTATTATTTTTCAGGAAGCTTCAAATTTGACATGAATTTGATGTCAGACAATTTACAAATGCGTACTTTATTCGTAATTATTTTTTTACACATTCTATAAATAATTTTATACCTAACTTTACTATTTTCTTAAAAAAATTGTGACAATAATTAAAAGTCGAAAAATTCAAGACTAAGAAATATTAAAACATTATTACACGTATGAAATTAATTTTTTAACAATCATATTCTTTATTTAAATACTTAAATAGTTTAAAAGTAAATTAATAAAATAATAACAAAAATATTTTGTCCACACTCGTATGTGTATAAATATATATCTTGCATGTATGGGTGGCTTTGTACAAAGCTGTCACCATATTCACATGAAAGGGGGCATTTGAGGGTATATTATTTATTATTATTTAATAATATTTATTTATTTTTGCATAAAATGAATTTACCAAAAAACTAAATCCCAATATTTTATAGAAATTAGTAAAATTAAATCAAGAAACTCTTAACTAAGATATAAATAATCATATTTTACAATCGTATTTTAAAAATAAATACACATTAGAATGAAAAAGAAGAAGAAATTTAGCAATTTTTAATCCAGTGTTATTATTTACTATTAATAATTAAATAAAATTAAAAAATTCCGAATTAAACTTTTATTAACATATTAAATCAATATATGAAGAAGGAAGTGAATATGTGAAATACCCTATTATGCACAACATGATAAAATAAAATAAAAAAACCTTTTTTTTTGTAAATTTAAAAAAAAAATACATTTATATTTAGAAATTTTTATTCTAAAGCGTACTTCAATTTCATATAAACTTCTGAATAATTTAGTGATTATATTTTATTAGTTTTCTAATATAACATTATTATTATTAATTTTTCGTTGAAATAGTACGTGTTATTTATAAGAATTCTACTTATTTTTTTAAATAGAAAAATTCAGATTAACTTAAGAAAAAGTGAAAATTATTGAAATTGTAATATTTAATTATTTACTCTTTAAAATATTATCATGTTAAAATTATGACATAAAATTATAATTCTTAAAATACCTAAGTAACTAAAATTCACGAATAAATTGAAATTGTTTGTACTTTGTAAAATGTATGTGTGTGTGTGTGTTTGTTTGCGAGCGTGGGTGTGCGTACATATAATTCGGATATTGTTGCATTGTGCAAAAGGAAATTTTACGTATTGAATCATTGTGCAATGATAATATTGTAAATAATAAAAAATACACATAAAATGTGTATATTTTGTAAAGATAATTTTAAAAGATGAAAGAGATAATTGCTATTAAAAATAGATTGTAGTTGTGCTTTTAATTCTATCAAATATATACCAGATTTCGTCAATAATAATCAAAAGTATTTTTCAGGGAAGAACACCCGGTGTGCGTACTGGGAGGAAGAGAGGAAGTAAAAGAGGACCGAGTCAGACAAGAAAGAAAAAGAGGATATCCTATCCTTTAGGATCAGACTGTTAGGGTATGTATAAGGAGCCAAGGACCCGTCATATTACCGCTCGAAATTTATGTCCAATGCCTAGCGGCGTGACAAGTTGGTTGCTGATGAACAACTGCCTCTTTTCTCTTCTTTTTAGACCTTTTGACCCTTTGAAAAATAAAAAAACGAGAGGGAGATAGCGACAACGACGATAAGGTAATAAGCAAAGGGCAATGCGCAACAACGACGACAATGACGAAAAATAAGGATAAAAAAAGTGCAAGCATCCGCTCTCAAAATTTTGAATATTCCTCAAAAATCGGCGCATTAATGAAACGTGAACCGAGGGTAGACGAACACTACCGCTGCGATAATTGAAAGGTAAATTATTAACGGGGGAGATTTATGCCTCGCCTCTTTAACCAAAAAGTGATTTACGTCCGTTAAAATCGTAAATCGCGAGGAATAAGTAAATCTTTTCCAGACATCGCACGTACAAGCGGACCCGCGAGCGACTCTTTCTCCGTCTGTATGCACGCGGTGAGCTCTCGAGTAAATTCGTTTCTTTAGAGAAGAGTAATTTGTTTAACCTGAAACAAAACAATAACCATTTTTGCTTTAAATCCTTTGGATTTTCCTTCGCGCACCCATTCAATACTTGAAAATAACCGCCATGGTCGCCTTATCGCACTGTATATCAAAGCATCCTCCTCAAAATAATACTTACTCCAGGTTTCCGGATGCTGATAAATATTAAACCTGCATTGTTGTCTAAAACTCTTGGCCAATTCTATTTACCGAGCTCAAGACTTTTTACAAATTTCGGCCGAACAGAGGGTAATTTCCTAGCTCTTACAATTTATTCAAACTAAAAGGTTATCAATCATTTCTTAAACTATCGTGAAACTTGGACTTTGTTGCTGATATAATTATGACTATGTTTTGTTTCCGCATCCGGCATTAATTGGCAGATAATCGCTTTGGGATGAATATGTGGGAAAGAGATAGATTCCATGATATTTATTAATTTGAAAATTAAATTTTTATCTTGTAAAAAAACTCATTTTAACTGTAAATTTTATAGCTTATAGAGTAATTTGAAGATTAAAAATTGCAAACCAGCAATTCATTGATCATTATTATTTAATCCTTCACAAAAAACATTATAACAATATTTTTTTGCAAATAGTAAAATTAACTATGTAATTATAATTATATATTTATACTAAATATCTAAACAAATTTTTTCCATTATATATAATATTTAAGAGCAATTTTATTTAATTTATTTTTCAACAATTATTTTATTTAACCGTATTATTTATAATAGTAATTTTTCAATATCTATAACTCATGATCGTCATAAATTTTAATCCTTTTTATCCTTGCTTTATCTAATAACAAATAATAAGTTTATTTAATAATATTTATTAATTTTAATGAAGATTTATTTAAATTTAGTACCAGATGAATTAAAATTTTAATAATGAATTTTATGTATCTAGTTCCATTGATAAAGTCCTGAAACATGCAAATTATCTCATATTTTCATTTATCCTTGATGCCTTCTTCATTTTTTATGAATCTGGCATAATTTTTCCATCGCCTACGCAACTCTTTTATATTTAATTACTTAGTAATTGAAATACTGTAAGGGGTAAAAGTTGTAATATTTTTCACAGGTCGCCATGCGAGTCAATTAAAGAATTGAAAAAGAACAAGTGTACGTACGATTACGTACATATGTGTGACTTGGCTAAAGAGAGAGGGTGGAGGGAACGGTCAAGAAAACGAGAGAAAAAAAAGAATTGAGAGGTTCAGCCGGAAAAAAGGGTAAAAAGGAAAATCGCACAGGATTTTAACGCCTGGCTCGCGAGAAGCCATTTCTCGTCGTCTCGCGCGAGACCAGCGATAAACACGCCAAGTTACGATTTCTTAGGAGTCGCCGACGTCAACTGTATCCTCTGAGAATCTATGCATGTATGCGTGTATGTACGTAGATTTTAATGTGTGTATACACACATTTTGCACTAGCTAAAATTTTTTAGGGTGACATTTGCTCTTAAACTGCATCGAGCTTTAATATTTTCAGAGAGAAGAAGGCTAAAGTGACATTATTACAATACAACTTACTTGAAAAAAAAAAGCTTGCAAATCATAACATTATTGATTTTTTAATTTATATATATATATGTATAAAATATCGTGAATAATTTATATATATGTTAAATATATATTTACATACACGCACAAAAGAAAAATTAATAAAATAATTAATAACTAATAGTGCAAAGACAAAAATTAAGACAATGAAATATGTTACGCGATTAATTAATAATATTTTGGCTCAAATTGTGTTAATACGAGCCATTTTTATCCTTAAAACTACATAATAATATAATTAAATTTCGAAACTTAAAATTTTTTATTGCAGCTTTCAAATTAAAAAGTTTTTTTTTAATTAATTTTATAATTTTTTAATTCTAACTTATTCATAAAATAAATATCAAAATTTTTGTTTTTTCAGTGTTTATTCATTATGAGAATTTAATCAAGAAAATTACAGTAAAAATGTAACACTTCGAATAATATTCTCAGTATTTGCATTACATTACAATAATATTTTTACGTAATAATTATAATCCGTAAAAATAATAATTAAAAAGAAATTATGTGAAAAGCTTTAAAAGTAAAATAAAAAATGAATAAAAGAAGGGACCTTATTTACTCGGTGATAATTTATTAAGAATTTATTTATTAACTATTTTTAAATATTTGGCTCTACATATTTTTCCCTGAATTATAACAATTCGAATGGCACGTTCAGTTTCATATAAGATCATATACACGCATGTAATTCCTGAAAATAAAAATACCTTTCTGTTTATTTATTAATTCATGCATTTACGAATTGATAATTTGATAATGTGCTTCTACTATTCGTTTGCAACATCGGTGTGTAGACTTATAAAACAGTAGTTAAAAAAATAAAGTGTTGAGTATTCGTTGCCGGTAGTTACATGTACAAATTATTTAAAGAGACCTAAAATCGTTGGAGCAAACAGTGGCCACTAGTTGAAACAATTGTAATATTATTATTTGTAATTAAAAGTAGAGGAGAGGGAAAGAAGAACGGAATAAAGAAAGCAAAAGAAAAAAAACGAGAGAATTTGCGCGCTCATGTTTAATGCTGTAACAATGGATTTGTTTTACCTCACGGTGAATCAAATTTTCGAGTGATCGCTCGGCTGCTCAAAGTTGCAAAACTTAATTTTCTGCGAGGGCTTTGACGGTTCTTTTAATGAGCTTTTCGTTCGATATATGTTCAACTTGGACGATATACTGCTTGGTTTCTCTTTGCCTTTTTTCCTGTAATTTTCGTCTTAAAATTAAGATTTTTAAATTTTAAATTAAAATTTTTTACATACTCTTTGCGAATGCTAATGATCATTATTCCTATTCTCATTACATTTATTACTATTACTGAATAAGTGGTTTCACTTGCAATCGGATATTAGGTAATTAGTTATTCATTCAATTAATCTTATCAATAATACTTTTTACTATATTTTATAATGCTGCTGATTTTTAAAAGAAAAATCTTTGTTAAGGTAAAAATCATAAATATCATAGAAACATCACACAGATGTAAAGAACAAATATAAATAGAATTAAAATTAATTTGCATTTAATTTTTCTAAATAATAATGAGCAGAAAACTTTCCTTTCACTACTGCATATTCGTATAAAAGGTCACTTTGTAATATGGACTAATTATAAAATTTTTAATCTATATGTTTTTATAAAGTTTTGGACATTAATGATCTGCATAAAAATTTGAATGTTTCTACCATCCAAAAAAATGCATTAAAAATTTTTCCAAAAAGCGTAAAAGTGGCACTCGTCAGTTCATCTCTGCGACATATCGTGTACATCTGAGAAAAATAAATAATAAAAAAAAGGTATTATGACTAATTTTTTCTATCAATCGAGTGTGTATAACTTGCTCGGATGTAGCATAATTTGATCAAGCTCTATCTTACATTTTTCAACCAAATTTACACCTTCAGTCGTAAATGTATTTTTATAAATACAATGATCCTGCACTCTTTCGCACAAACATTCTACATCTTCTGTTCCAGGGCTTTCAAACTAATACAACTAAATTTGAAAATTTAATATTAAGTTTGTTTTTATTTCATAAAAATGTAGTGATTCATCATTTTTATTAAGAAAAAATTTTAATGCTCTCTCTCTGTTATATCTATTCAAAACTATTTATATATTTGCTACGTTATCCCAAAAATATGTATACATTAATATCTCTAAGTCTAATTTACGCACTTATTATTTTCTTGATGAATTTTTTTCCTTTCCTCCCTAAATTAAAATAGGGGTTTAAAGTACATTATTTAGGTCATCTATTAATTTAAAACTTTTTGAATAAAATTTGTAAAATAATTATTTATATTGCATTAAATACTATTTTGTTTATAAAATTCATTTCCTTTGTACAAATTCAATCATTTTTAAATGAATAAAAATCAATTTCTTGCACATAATAAATGCATTCGATACAGATAACAAGTAATAAAATCATTTTAAAAATTAATTAGAAATTGCATAATATGTATTTAAAATTAATAAACAGTAATTTAATATATTCACCAGAAAGTTACTGAGTCAAATTACTTTAATAAGTATTTTTATTATATTTTTCGAATTTCATACGATAAAATATATTTTTTTGTAATTTGCTTAATAACTCATTGCTTCATTGATTCTACGATTTTATAAATTCTTTTTCAAATAGACTGGACATTAAAATTGAAGTATTTCGAAGAAATTGTAAAAATCACTTTTCTCAGAAAATTTTTTTTTTAAATAAGAACTTACAATTAATCAATGCACGATATCAATTGCAGCTTTAAACGTTTTATTTTTATCGGATGTGATGTTGAACGCAATAAGTAGGAGTTGTTAATAAAACTACATACTGCTTCGAAAAATGTACATGAACATCTAAACCTGTAGCTTTGTCGTAAAAATTAAGACGAGCAATGCAGTACGTCATGGAATAGTAGTACATTAAGTAAAGGTGTAAGTAAAAATGTCGATGAAGAAATCAATAAAGAACTAAGATTTTCTCACAATAAAAGCTATAAATTTCCAGGTAAACGTGAGTTTATCACTAAAAACACATTAGTGCTTAGTCTTGCACATGAGAATTTCGCTGTCGTTTGCATTTGTGACGCGGATTCCCAATCTCTCATTACCTTATTATCCTGTACCCCCAGCCCTTCCTAGAAACGCTTAATTCGCGAAATTCCTTGAGCATATTTGAATTTTAGCTTTTAGCACTACCCGTCAACTTTTCTCTGTCTCATTCTACATAAATGCCCGTACAAATACACTAGTGTCTACTTTTTTAAATATTTTTTCTTGTACCAACACTATTCCTCCAAACACATCAGAAAGTAACAACTACTTTTAAAATTCCATACAAATCTAAATTTGATAAATTGCAAGATTATTATTAAAGTCCTCCATGAACATTAATATTCGTCATTAATTCAAATCTTTCGACGTCAAATTTTGTACAAAATATTAATATAAATATACTTTTACTTCTATGTAAATTGAGCGACAAAAGTATTCTCAATTGCTTATTCAATACAAAATTATCAGGTTATATTTGCGAAACCTTAATGATGCTAAAAATTATGGCTACATGAATTCTTTAATTTTTATCTTAAAAAATTCCAATTTTTTATTTTATACAAATTTTTAGTCAATACAATTCAGTTATATAAACGATGAATAAATGTGATTAATATTTCTCATTTGTCTAGAAAATAATTAAATACGATACATAATTGATAAAATATTATCAAAGCTACAAAAATTGAAACTTATGTATAACTGAAATTGTTTTCCTATAAAAGTGTATATAATAACAAAAAGTATTTCATATAAATAAATTTTTGAGTTATAAAATAAGTAAATGTTTCAAATCCATAAAATATTTAAAATATAAATGTATCAAAATTTTTAATTTAAGCACATTTTCATAAGAATTTATACGCAGAAGTATACGTTCTAATAATCCTTGTATTGAATACTAAACCATAAAATTTAAGGTATAGTCTTATTGTTTGCATGTTAATAAATAATAATTCCCACTGTCGTTTCCATGCGTTTTTACTACTTGCTATCCTATAATATAGATCCCGATACACACAAAGCTATTCCAACTATTCGATTGAATTTTGTCGTTAATAACGGCGCAGTATAGCAACACATAAACAAGTAACAAGAAGTTATTCGACCCCCAACGATGTTCCGCATAAATATTTCGCAGAAAATTATAATTTGATAAAATCGCTCTTTATCCCTCCGAAAAACGTTCACTAGGCTTTTCGGTGTGTTCAGCTTGTCGCGTGATAAATCTAAGTTCCTTCTGTGACTAACACAATGGAGTCCAGTTGAGGAATTTTCAAACGCGTGTCCGTTTTCGTGTTACAGTTTAGCTAATATGTGGTCGCGGTGTCACGTGGCCGGTTCACAATAATATATTATAAGCAACACTTACACTCACCTGAGCACTTCTCGCGTAACTACGAGTACGCTCGAGTTCACAAGTACACGAGTACAATAGTACACGAGTACAAGAGTCGGTTCCATTTCTGACAAATCACACAGCAATATCTCTGGATGCAAAAGGGGAAGTCGAGGCGAGGCCACGACACTGCGGAATCGATAAAAACGCGCCTCGAGTGCATTTATGCGCGATATGGATTATATTATGTGTGACTGCTTAGTAAACTCGAATCCTCCTTGTATGTTGGCTACACCATGATATATGAAACTCTTGTAGTAAAGCTTTATATGTGGCTATGCATGCATTCGCACGACAAATATTGCTAGGATATCCGTCAACAGCGAATCTCTTGTTGATTTGAAGCTGTAAACATTATTTAGGCAACTGGAATCCGAGCTTTTTTTAACCTTACCAATTGAATGATATTTTGTATGGTTATATTTTGGATCCACTGGAAAAATAAATTTATGATAATTGCATTTCATTACCAACAATTTGATTTTTTAGATCACATATTGTAACCTTAAAATTTATCTTTAATTTGCATATTTTGAACATGGAGTAAATTTCAATGCTGCTGTTTAAATTTAGTTTATATGCTCACAGTATTTAATGGTATAACAGTAAATATTATTATGCGGTACAATTGTCAAACGTTTGAGAGAATATCCAAGAAAATTAATTTTATCTTATATATAATTAATAATATACAAAAACATTAATTGACTTTTCAATTAATTCTATATTATATTTTATAATTATTAATTTGTATTTGTTTATTATATACACGTACATAAATGGAAATAATGCAAAATAATTAATTTTTATAAATTTAAAATATAAACCTTAAACATAAAAATCAAGAGTTCGTAAAAAAAAAAAAAATTCTTAACTTACTAATCGTATTAAATAATGTCTCAATTGAGCAAATTTGATAGAGTTCTTGCTTGTAAAAAATATTTACAAATAATATTTTTATTTTATTATGCAAACAATATAACGATTTTATATAGATTACATCATGAGACATAAAATCTAGAAGTAAAAAAATATATAAATAAAAAAACATTCTGAATAAAAAATATTGTTTAAAGTAAAATAATGGAATAATTTATATCTTTTTACCTTTAAGATTTACATTACATATTATTATAAATATAAATTCAATTAAAATATTATCATAAAATTCATCTATCAATTTTTACTTAAATTATTATTATAACATTAGTTTTAATTTAAAATATAATATACTTAATTTATAAAATTTAAATTATATGATCAATTTTAAATGAATTTATTATTAAAATAATTAATTTAATAATTTATCTATTCCGTTAAAATTATTTTTTACGGTAATATCTCATATACTATATATTTAGTTAAAAACTCTGTTGCTATATAGTAAAAAGTAATGTATAATTAATAATTAATTATTTTTATAATACACAACTAAATTTGAAAAATAAAAATACGATGTAGATAAATAGGCAAAAAAAGTTAGCATAATTGTTATCTAATGGTATAAAAACCGCTACTTCCTCTTACTTCAAACCAACATTTCCACATTATGTACAACAAACAACAATATTTAATATTTATTTATTCTGAATTTCTGTACGTATCCAGTTGACTATTGGTTATTCCTTTCATCATCCCTCTTTCTCTCTCTCTCTCTCTCTCTCTCTCTCTCTCTCTCTCTCTCTCTCTCTTTCTCTTTCCCTATTTTCACATGTTTGTTATTGTACTTTCGTTATTTACCTGAACTATTTTTTCACTTACTGACATTTTGCAAAATTAGCACAAGTATAATTCTATCTATACATTTTATACACTTGCATGCATTTTCTTCATATTTAAGTTGCAGGTTATTTCTAATATAAATAAAAAAAATTTTATGGTTTATATCTTTTAATATAATTGAATAAACATGTATATTTCTCGATATTTTCAAGTGTTTGTTTTCGTAGTTTATTTGGATTTTTTTTTTTTTGTTTTGTACATAGATAATATTTTATATACTCTCATTAATGGGATTAAACAAATAAATTTTCATTTGTAACAAAACAGCGAAACTTAAAAAAATAAATGAAAAAATTAAAGACTAAAGTAACGATTAGTAAAAATTTAAAGTATTATTAATATTTATTACGAACATAAAATCATCAATATTTATAAAATGCAATAATTGATTTATTAATTTTCAAAATTATACATTCATTTATAATATATATTTATAAAATGTAAAATATTAGTTACCATAATTCTTTGATTAAATATGTTACCTACAAACATTGACTGCTCCAATAAAAATACAAAAATTACTCGCAATAAATTAAGGAGAAAGCATTATATGTGCGTATGAAATATATATTTTACGACTTTAATATTTATAAATTTAAAAATGAAAAATATTTCATTAGTTAGTACCTTTAGAATTCTTTGTACATTATAAAACACCTCAATTTTAATAATTTCTCAGAATTGTAAGGACGTAGGTTGATAAATAGTCGCTCTTATCTTGGGCAAGTCGATTAAAGATTATTACTTCTTTAAAGTTGAAGAAGTAACTGGTGGACTTTACGATAAATCAACGAACGACCATAAGTGACTATATGTAACCTAGAAGTGCAACAGGATCGGGTGATTGAAAATCAATTCAACTAACGCTCGGTCAAATATTTATAGATTTACGTAAAAGAAAAGAAAAGAAGAAAGAATAGTCGATGTTGTGGGCGGTTGGTCTAAATTTTGTTTTGACTTTTATCTGAATCGTCTACAGTCTTGTCTTATCCGATTCCTGCCACGCCCATACTTCTCAAATCGAATCCTCGGCCGTAACACCAACAAATACAACAAATGCACCTAGACATATCGACAAAGAATGATAAAACTATGTACATAATGAAAACATTAGCACAGATTTCGAGCCTATAAGCAATTATATATATACATAAACAACATTCTTTTTCACCTCTTTTTTTAAGCGAACAAAAGAGAAAAAACTAATTTTTTCATACTGATATTATTTGTACTTTTATCACTAATTTTCCTTTTCTCAAATAAAAATCCATAAATATTCATTTTAATATTCATAATAAAGCAAAACAAATTTAATGAAACATTACAAATGATCAAATTTATTACTATGAATATTATACTTATGAATATTTACGTCAATCAAGGAAGATTTTTATTCTATTTACTGCAATTTCATTATAGTTTCATTACGTCACTATTTATAACTATAATAATTAAAACAGAATTTATTTGTAGGTAACATATTTAATCAAAGAATTATGGTAACTAATATTTTACATTTTATAAATATATATTATAAATGAATGTATAATTTTGAAAATTAATAAATCAATTATTGCATTTTATAAATATTGATGATTTTATGTTCATAATAAATATTAATAATACTTTAAATTTTTACTAATCGTTATTTTAGTCTTTAATTTTTTCATTTATTTTTTTAAGTTTCGCTGTTTTGTTACAAATGAAAATTTATTGTTATATATATATATATATATATATATATAACAATAAATAATAATAAACAATGACAATATAGTATAATTAATTTAAAATAAATTTTTATTACACTTAATGAAAATAAGGATGTTATTAATAATAATATTAAATTAATTATATATATACATAAATATTATCTATTTTATATTAATTTACAACTATAAATAACTAAAACACCTTATCAAAAAATTATTAACATCAATCTATTATCGATTTTAATAATTTACAAAGACAATGTGAGCAGAAATTTAAATTTATAAAAATTAATATCGGTATTTTAATAACAAAAAACAATAACTTTTTTTTATTTATTGTGATTATTTCATTTAAACAAGTATATCTTTGGAATTTAAAGATTTAATCTAGTATTAATTTGTTAAAAATTATATGTAAAAAAATATATATGCAAAAACATTCTAATGTTTTAAATTATTATGCAAACAACATAGATAAATTAAATATTGTCAAAAATATTTATCATCAGTCATTAAAATTAAAAAAAAAATTGTAGAAAATGATAATTGCGTTCCATGGTAATATGATTTTATATAAATTATAGATATTTTAAAACAAATGAAATGACTGTCAATAGTGAATTGTTCTTAATTATCGAAGACTCAATTTCGTAATAATATTAAAATCATATAAAACAAAATATTAATTGAGAAACTGATATAACTATTTTTGAATTATAATTATTACTATTAAAAAAATTTCATTTATGACTATCTCTAAATCTTAAAATGTTTTAATTTTTAATTAATTTATTTATTATGAAAATAAATTCTTTAATAATATTTATTCTAATAAATATATAATAAAGAAAAATGATTTGACAAATGATACTAAAATATTCTTCATTTTGAAAAAAATATTAATATTATAAAATATTAATAAAAATAAAAATATAGATTTATATTGAAATCAAAAATACCATTTTGAACATTTAATTATTACAAATATACTCAATTGAAATAAAAAATTATTTTTAACATAATAAATTATAATTTTTTATGTTAATTTTCGGTTAAATGAAAATTTGTATAAAATTTCTTATTTTTATGTCAATATTGTCTCTTCTTATCAAAATGGAAGTTTAAAATACTATTTAAAATACAATGTCAAAAACTCTTTTTGAATATGCATAAAAAATTTTTCTTTATATAGTTCAAATTTTAATACAGTCAATTTTTTTTTTTTTTTTAACAAACAGTAATTTAAGATAATATTATGCACAACCTAAATTTTTCAATTTTATCTTATTTAGATGATCTTAATTCAAATGTTAGGTTAGTACTGTAAAATGCCTTCTACTTAAATACATTTTAATCCATTGTAACAATTTTGCAAAAAAAAAATATTACAACTTTTTATATGTTTTAAATATTGTAATAAAGAAAGTATTATAATTATGTATATTATTTATAAATTTAAACTTATATATATATATATATATATATATATTTACAAATTTAAATAATACAAAAATATTGTATAAATATTAGAGAAATTTTCTTTGTTTTTAATTATACATTATTGTTTAGTTAATACTTGTATATTTAACAAAGAATAAAGTTTTCATTTAACTTTAAGTAATAAAAAGTATTTTAATAAAAATAATATTTTTCAATCAATATTATTATTAAGTAACTATTGAGTTTATTACTTTATATTTAAGTTGAACTTTCAAATGAATAGCAAACTATTTTTAATTAAGCATAAAATAATGTAATAAGTTAAATTTTCTTTAATAGATATATTATTAATTTTTATATAAGATAAAAATAGTACAACAATATTTTAATAAAATATTACAAACCTTGAGAAATTGTCATTTATTAAGAAAGTTTCGAATGTGTAACATTATTGAATGGTACGATTAAAATGTCTTAAAAATGATTGATGTGTGTTAATATTATAATTTATAAATAATATTTATAAATGAATATATGAAAATTACTATACAACTTTTATACTATATAAATTTAATGGCTTTCCACTCATAAAAATGTCGAGTCCAACGTACAAAACAATACTCTGAAAAAATCAGTGGTATTGGTATGGTTTGACCAGAATTGGTTCATAATGATCAATGCTTTGTAGTTGAACTGCGTGTCATTGATGGAAAATTGACCTGCTCTCGATTTTTCTCGCGATAAGGTGTGGGTGGACGCGCACGGAGGATAAATGGGCAATTAGTTGGAAAGGAAGGCGTGACCATCAGTTCCCTCGAGAGGAGGATATCCAGGAAGTTCGGGCTTATCCTCAACACCTCTACCTGTCGTCATCCTGCTTCACGCTTTTTCCACTCCATAGTCGTAAAGAGAAACCAAATTTAATGCCCTTTGAATAAGGGGTGGACACTTTTATGGTGGCAGCTCACCCGGTATATCCGTGGGTTCGACTCTCCGGATTCCCGACCTCTTCTCGGATTTTTCCGCGAGCTATGCTTCTGGATTCTGCATAGACAAATTGCCAATTGCAAGAAATAAGAAGATAAAACGACTAGCACCTAACTGATACGAATAACTAATGAACGAAACGAGAGAGAGGAGAGAGAGAGAGAGAACTACAAAACATTAAGATATAACTTGTTTTCTTAATCGAATTCCCTCAAATCAATTTTCAACTTCAATCAATATTATTTAATAATTACCGTTTCTGATGATTGCTAAAAAATCTTATTACATAAACAGTATAAAAATTACCTATTTTAAAAATTTTAAAACCTTCCAAATTGTATACTATATTTTTTACGTAACAAATCCAAGGAATTATCTCATTTTTTCATTTAATAAAACATTATGATTCAAGGTCTATTTCTTACACACCAATTCATTATTTTTCATTTTTTCTATGTATATTTTTCGTAGGAGTGGTATTTTATGATTTAGTTTATGTACAGTCTAAGAGTAGGTTAAGGTCACTTTAGCAAATGCGAGCATCTCTGGATGGTACTGTAATATTTATTAATCAAAACTGAATCATATTTGAAAATATTTATTCGACAATTAATCGTTACTCAATCTTTCAATTAAAACCGCGTTAAAAATTATTGATAACTATATATTAAAATATAAATAACGGAATGTTTCGTTATTTTACAATAATTACAAAATATTCTTTGAAACATTGTTCTAATTTAAAAGTTACTGCATCAACAATTAGTAATTTTTGCTATTGTATACTATATTATTTTATACATACTTTGTAAATCTGTTTATGAAGTTAAACCTACTTGTACTATCGACATATAATGTGTAAATCAAATTCGTAACAAAAGACACATGATACTGAAGTATTTAATGTTCATAATTTTTATAGATATTTTAATGAAATAATTTATTTGAACAACATTTTTTATTATTTAATTTATGAAAAATATCAATTCCATAATGTACATGAAAAACTCAAGCTGAAGAATGTACTTAAGATGAAGAATATACAGAAATAGAAGAAGAAAAAAAATAACAACAATAGTAGAGTCGAAGAAGAATAAAATTCAAATGACAGCCACGTCGATAATTTTTATATCTCGCAAACATATCGAGAGACCAGGGGGGTACACTTTAATTCTTCTGACAGAGATTACAAAACGGACAAGAGAGTCTGAGCTTGACTTTCTCTCTCTTTCTGTTCTCCGATCTCGACAGACGAAATAGCTCCGCTATGACTGTAAAGCACGCCAAACATCAAGAGAATCGAGACTAAAATAATGAAATTGAAAGAGAGAAAGAGATAATACGAAGAATGTAAAAAAATAAATAAAAAACAAAAATAAGATACATTTATGACATTTATCCCGCGTTTTTAACAAGACTATTCATTACATGTCCTTGTTAAATTATGTAATTTCAGGGCACATGTCCTTTAATAACGAAATAAAAATTTAGTAGTGTCCGTAAGAAAATTATAACAATTTATGAATTTACTTTTTTTGGCGAGTTATTTATTACTAAAAGATACAAAGTCAAATATCTAATTTACTATTTAGAATTTTAATTGATCAGTCACTTAAACAACATTTTATACAAGTAATATCATTAATAATTTATGAAAAGTATTTTTTTTTTAATATTGTAAAATTAAATATGAAATTTAATTAAATATAAATTTATTTTAAATTTATATTAACTTTATTACATGCTACGTTCATTAGAAAATATATAAATTAACATATAATGTATTAAAATGAATAAAATCAGAAATTTATTGATAGATAAATGAACTTGTGATTACAAAATTCATAAAAAATGAAATAAATAGAAAAAATAAAATATCAAATTAGTTATGTTTACACACACATATATATACATGTATATATATTACTTAAGAATGATTTTATAATTTAAAAATCAATTATCCTTTAGTATAGTGGTAAAGAAGTTAGTTATAAAAATGCTAAAGTAGGTAATCAATTGCGATTGCCCATAATTCACATAAATGATTCAAATCATTTTATCATTTGATATTTATTATATAATGTTATTTAATTTCTTGCTGATTAATTAATGCTTTCGTTGAGCTATAAGTTTTCAATTGTTTTTCCACGTTTGAACATTTAAAAGAAACAATCCTAAAAGTTTCAATTATTTAAAAAGTGAAGAAGTAATCCTTTCCTCGAGCCATGTAATGTGAATTAATCGAAAAATAAATAATGCATCGATAGTTCAGCAGAATTAACAACTGCCTTTGTCAACTTAACTTAACTGGGTGTTAATAAATTGACGAACACCTAGTAACACACCATTAATACGAAAAAAAAATTTTATGAATAATTCTACAATAAAAAAAATATAATTAGATGGACAGCTATAATAATAAAAGTTAGAAAACAAAGATATTCAATCATTGCTATTAATCTCATATCTTTCAACATTTTCAACATACTTTTGAGTCCGTAATTTGCGATGTTGAAAATAAAAAGCAATTTCACCGAGTCAGTGAGAATCTGTTTTCCATAGAGAATGCTTTTACTTCATATGGTACCTAGGTGCTGCTCTTAGAGCAAAAAGAGAAGAGGTAGGTAAAAAGCGAGAGCCAAAGCAAAAGATGGACAGATAGATGTATAGCGAGGGAGTGGTGGGATATGGGGGGGGGAGCGGGTGCGGCTGCGGAAGATTCGGATATCTCGTGGTCCAGCCCCCCCGTGGCGTGTATGCGGCCAAACATCAAAGACCGGTGACCCGGAGACTTCATCGTCGATACAGCTGGTCCGATCTACGCCGACAGATTGGACGCCTCTCGCCTCTCCTCTCCTTGTATTATCCCTCAGGCCCTCTTTCGATTGGTCCAGCTACAAGTGCACTCGAGCACACAAACGTCAATTTGACTGGTGACCGCAATGCATTTTATCTCGTAGTTATCTTCCCGTCTAACACGAATTAATCGAAATGCATTAGTAGAACTTGGTTTCGAGCATTCGAAACGAATCGTCCAGCCACTTGCTTCCTCTCAAATAACAGAATTATTCTCTATCAGCTATTTGGATTTGTGCAATTATACTATATTTAATACACTATTTTTGTCTTTTACTTGTAAACTGTCAAATCACACAAACTCCTATAATTGAACCATATTATTAGCAATAATTTAAGAATATTATTTTCCAGTGAAAAAAAATTTTACGCGATGTTAATGACGCCCTTCTTAAACATCAACTGCTCGTATATCTCAATGCATTTTTCGATCATTTATATTATCAACTTGCTACTGTGAAAATCACTAATTTTGAAGCCAAAAATTTCGTATAACAGTCAATAAAACTGTAAATAGTATTGCTAAAAAAATAGAAGTTTAATAATAATTGCATTAATTCTTATCAATGTTAATGAAATATATTTATAATAAACACTAGTCATCAATAATTATAGATGAATTTACATAAGTGCTTGACCGCACACAGAAATTTTCAAAATCTAAAGAACAATGCGTTGCAATACACATCGTTTTTTTCCACTTATAAATATTAGAAAAGGAAAAACATATTAAGCGCAACTCATAACAATCTTAAAGTTTAATTTACATATTCTCAATAAGTACATTTAAATTCGCTTACAAATTATTCAAATATTCTCCTCGAAAATATTAAAATTCAATAAACAAAAATATTATTATATTTTACTGTTTTAAATAATTTATAGATGTTATTGAAACCTCAGCCTTTTTTTGATTTAAAATTTTTTTCTTTTGCCGAAATATATGCACAATAAATTTTTATTAATTTAAATTATACCTATGAAACTTAATGGAGAAATTGAAATAGTATTTATAAAATAATGCTACTGATTACAGAACTGAGAAAAATTATACTTGTATCTCTTCATTATATCTTCACGGTTAAAAATAAATGAAGCTAGATATTTAAAAAAATTATGTCAAATTCAATTCATTGTAAGATTATAATTATAAACAGATTATAAATAAAGGAATTATAAATTTATTTTGTCACATGTAAATGAAAATTCATATGCATATAATGTGCATGTGTGTAGGAGTGCGAACAAGGACACCCACACACACACATATTTATAAATACGTATAATATTCACAGATATGTTGATTAATTTCTTAAATTACTGGTAGTTGAATAAAAAAAATTTTTATTACTTAAATTCAACATTATGAAATATGAATACTAAATATTTTTTAAATTTCCTACATTAGTATTGATTAAGAAAAAAAAAGTTTTTAAATATAAAAATATAAAACTAATGAAGTGTTTAATCTATTTTAACGTTATTATTGTCAAACATAAGTATAAAAACAATTTATCAATTGTAATTCATAATTATGTTTCAAAATGATTAATGTTCTATTACACGATCACAAAAAGTTCAAAAGCAATACATTATTGAGTGAAATAATAATAATAATAATAATAATAATGATGATGATTGATTCACTCACTTATTAAAAAACTATTGTGATAAATTCTTTTTAACAGCTTTGACTTGAGACGAAAAAATTTATATATCATCATTATTTGACATATTAATGAGAGAATGAAATTGAAAAAGAAAAAAATATTTTGATTTGGAAAAAATAAAGAAATCAAGTCAATTGAATCCACATCTCAAACAAAATAATCGTACTGAGATTTATTGGATTTTATGCAGATTCCCACAAAACTTCATCCATCCATGAGGTGCTTCTGCCGTATTAACGAACGATTTGGACCAATGCTAATTGAGAAGCTTTTGCCCAATAAACGGCCTCAAATAATATCTAATCTTAAGCGCCTGTTCAAATCTCCTCCGAGATTTAGTATCTCCTCCGAGATTTAGCATCTCCTTGTTAGAGTGTTATTTTAAGCATCCACGAGTATACAGGTATACGAAATCATTGAATTTAAGTTCCTTTTCTTTTCACCGTACTTTCTGCCTTAACAAATCTTATGGAAAAACTAGGCAATTAGTGATGCTGCTCTGCTAGCCCAATTTTATAACAGCACCGTGTAAATATCTTCAAATCAAAAATTACTCAATTTAACCAAGAAAAGAACCAATTTGTTCAAGACCCGCAAAAATTGATGCTTTCAAAACATTTCTTGTTTTTATATTTTGAATATACCAAGTAAAATTTAGCAAATTTCAATATTTATTATTATTTACTTATATAAAAAACAAATTATATTTACTGAATTCAATGTATTTTTGAGATCCGGTAAATAATAATTTAGATTTTTTAAATCAATTAGATGCCAATATTTAATTAAAATATAATAGAAAATAAATCGATTTAAACAAGCGATAAAATATTTAAAAAATTTAATGCAAACACAAATAATTTACGTTACATTACGTATGTATTCAGTAAAAATTACTTGAATACATGCGAAATATTGTAATACGTAACATAAATTAGTTAATTAGTTGATAATTTGTTGCGCATTCAATAATGAATATAAATGATAAAAGAAAATAAATTATAGCTCAGAATCGTTTGTTCATAATAAATAGTCTTTAAAATTTTGCCAATGTGATATAATATTTCATAATTTTTAATCTATTATCCAAATCTAATCATAAACATTTTTTCGGGTAGAATATTTCAGTAATAAATTCATTCAATACAATATTCTGTTTTTAATATTAAAAATAATAAAAATAAGCTTAATACCTTGGAGGCATAATATTTTCTCACTCATACACATGACTCGTGCAATCGTAATTTTTGTTTATTATATTTAAATTTAATACCATTTGTCTAACTACATTATATAGCAATATTTGAAACATAATTATTAAATAATGAAAATTATTACAATTGAAAATACAATTTAATAATTAATTGTTCATTTTAATTATTTATGTTAATGATTTAAGTAAAAATGTTGCAGTGCATGTAAATATTTAATCGTTGTATGTAAATTCAATAAAACAAACTTATGGGAATATAATGAAAAATAAATAGTACAACTGAGAGATAAAGGAGAAGAAAAATTATGTAATAAAAAGACACGTTCATTTATTTATAGTATATTTATATTAAGTAAATTCTTCATTGTAGAATGAAAAAATAAAGATACTTTTACTGGAGGAGTTTGCGTGATAGAGTGTTCGGATATATCTTATTTGAGCTAGGACATTACATATTGGAGGATAAATACTAAAGGAGAGAGAGGATATGAAGGAGGCGTAAAACAAGGGTTAAGTTTCGCCAACAAATTGTTCGGTGCTGTATCTAATCGGTTTAACAGACACCTGTAGTCCCGCTCAGTCTTACTTATGTATTTCGCGCAAGCAAGGATGGTTGAGGAAAGGATGTATCGGCAGGACATTTCGACCTTGAGGAGGGTCACATTATTAACAGAAAATGGAGGCTGAACCAGCGGGCATTTCTTGACACCTGTATGACAGGTTGAGAGAGATAGATGGATAGATGGATAGACGGATGGATGGATAAGGAAAGACAGAGACAGAGAGCGAATAGACGCTTCTGCATTGCTGTTTTTCTTTTTCCAAAATCTTCGTAAGTACTTTCCTCTACAGCAGGAAACAAGAAATTTTACAAAGACCCTTTATTTAGGATACGGATTTAATAAGATTGCAGCTTAGACCTCGTCATACTTATCAATACTATTATTATTATTTGGAAAGAAAAATTATTGGATTTTAGTTGGGTTAATTGAATTTTTCGAAAACTATTTTCTGTATTTCTATAAAAGTAAATATTTATTGTTATTCTCTAAATTGAACTTTAATTCATGAAGTTTGATCATTTTTGCATCAAAATTAAGTTGATTTACATATTTGCTTATTAAATGTATCTGTTCATTTACTTTAAAAGCATTTATATGAGTCTTACTTATGTGATAAGCATAATGAAAAATATAATTGTATAACATAATCTCGAATTTTACTTCAATTGTAAATTATAAAATATTATTATTTAATTTTTTTATGAATAATATAATATTAGAAGTTATATAATTTATAATTACTAACAGTTAATAGTGGGAAAATGTTAAAGACTGATTTTACTTAAAAAATAAGGGAAAGTTAATTGTGTGTCTACATATTTAAAATAGAAAATAAAATTTTTTTCGAGAGTTTTTCATATTATTGATGAAACTTTGTAGCAAAAACTTAGTAAAAAAGAGAAATGCATGTAAATTATACTCGATACTCTTCAACTGCAGACGATTTAACTTTCGTTTAAGTTTTGTGGTTTCGATGGGATTTCACAATTTAAAACTTTCTCAAATGGTACTTGAAAATCGGAAAGCATTTGAATATAAAATTTCTTTTGATTGAAAGGAAATTGCATATTGGTACTTCATATATTTTATCCAAATTTTTTACAATTCATTTATAATACTTATCTCTAATATATATGTATATAATTTAAGAATCTTTAATTTTGTTTTAAAGACATTTTTTATGTTTTTATATACTTAATTATGCTTTAAATTCTTAGATAATCGATGTCAATATGGTGATTAAATTAAAATTTAATGAAGTAAATGTAAAGATAATTTGTGAAATTTCATTTGTTTTATTATTATTCTTGTTATTGCCATTGCTATTATTATTTGTATATTTTACTTAATACATGTAATAAAACTTGGTTAAATATACTAAATTTTAATTAATTACTTTGATTTAAACGATTAAAACAAATAATATCCATTTGAATAATAAAATTCTATAAATTCTGATAAATTTCAAAATTGATAAAAAAATATTTCTTTGCTGAATCATAAAAATCCGATATAAATCCCGAATATAACAGAAAATAATGAAATAATTAATTATAATAATGAACGCAAAGAAAAGTGCTTTTTTACATTAATACCTTAGTTACACATTATTTAAAATTAAATATAATTTACAACTGCAAAAAATATTTAACTTTTTAAGCTTATAAAAAGTCAATTGGGTCGAAAAAATTTCTCCATATAAAGTTAAGACCTCGACACCACAACTGCACACAAGCAAATTTAAAAAGAAAGTCGAGTTAAAAAAATTTACGCTCCCAAAAATATTGCGCAGATTGAAAAAAACGAGCACTTTGACACACCCCATAACAAAAATAATCGCCCATTAAGTAAAAAATAAAGAATAAACGGAAAATGAAAAGAAATTAAACGTTATTCGATCGTGAATGAATTTTATTTAGCGAGCAACAGCATCATCAACAGCATCATTAGCATCAGCATCAGCAGTGTCATTAGCAACAGCATCACCATCTACGACACCGACTCCAGGAATGCAGCAGCAAGGAATCCAATTGGTATGCGAGACTTCCTCAAGTATTTCACATATGCGATTTACCTACCAAAAAAAACGAACCAATATTCCAACTCGACAGCAGACTAAGGTCTCAAATGATCCCATAAAATATATATACATATGCATATATTTGATTGGATCATTTGAGATCTTTCTCTCTCTCTCTCTCTATATATATATATATATATATAATAATAGTTATTATTTTTTCTTCCTTCTTATCTTATAATATATATAAAGAGAAAGAAAGAGTGAGTGAAAGAGTAATACATCGAGCGCTTAAAATCAGCAAAAGCTGTCATATTTCAATGCACGCAAATTCTTGAATCCGCAGTCATCTTTTTTGTAATATTTTTGTACTCTTGACTGGCGATAAATAAATATAATATATTGTTTTTATAAATTTAATGATAAAATAATAATTTTTATTGACGATAGTTTCAAATTTAGGACCTTTACTTTTAACGAAATAGGACCCAATGAAAAAAAAAATTATGTAGTTAACGAAATAAATGCACAGTATAATTAATGTAATACATAATTAATATAGCAAAAGTAAAAAAAAATATTGTTACTCCAATAAAAGTATGTTTATCAAATATAATATGTTGTATCATATACATGATAAACATAAATGAAAGAATATTTATTACAATTACATATGTACAATTGTAACAATTTTTTTAATCAGAATAATAATAACATATTTTTGGATAATATACTATCTTACAGAATTTAAGTTTATAATTAATATATTGATTAATGAAATGTATTTCTGCAAAATTATTATAAGTTCTTTAAATTTTGTAAATAAAAATTTAAATAATTTCACAAAGTACTAGATATAACAATGATAAAACAATTATCTTTTAATGAAGAATACTATTTTAACCAAAGTAGAATGAAACATTAACCGTATAATATTATGAAATTTATAAAATCATTTATTTCGCTACCAAATAATCATCGCTAAACGGCGAAGCAGATACGATAATTACGTTTGAAAGACGCCAAAGATATCGTTGACTTAAATTTAAAAATTTTTTCCAATTTTTGGATAACAAGACTCTTGTGCTCGTAGTATATTATTCATCAATTACAAACATTACGTATTCCTTTTAAAAAGCAAGACAGAGAAATGTGCGTCGTGGGCCGAAAAAATTTGCTTCTACGTGTTGAGGTTCGGCGACTTTATTAGCGTAGCCAGAAGAAAGAGAAAAAGAATCGAAACTCGACCGTGTGAGAACAGAAAATATTACATGTAATTTGTGTAATATAATTTCAAATTTTTATTTTGTATTGTACAAATTTATTTAGAGTTGAGAATTTTATATTAATCTGCAGAAGATTAAGTATCTACCCAAAAATTATATTTTGTTTCATAACAATCATTTTTAAAGTAAACTTACATAATTGTAGAATGAATATGAAAAATGTTTTGAATTATATATTCTTGAAAATAAAAATTAGTTTATTGTGAAAGAAAAATATAAATTCATAGTGTACATAAATGACTAACATAAATTTAATATTTTTAATTTTTTAATAATTTATAATTTTTATGGAATTAAAAGATTTAAAATTTTGAATTTTTATAAAAATTTTAAATCTATAAGGTTATCTAGCATTTAATAAATAATTATATTAATAAATAATTATTCATCTGATTTTTTATAACTAAAAAATTTTTTTTAAAGAATAATTGAATTATGAGTTAATTTTAATATTTACTTTATGAATTTGTTAAAAACATTAAAGATTTTCGAACATGTTTTGGAACCCCTCACTTTTAATTTAATCGAAATTTAATGCATTCTTAAATTGCATATTAATTTTTTTTTTTTTTTTTTTATAAAGCAATGATTTTGTAAATAATTATTGTTTTTAAAGTAAAATTTGCAATGTGTTATTTTTACAGATAGAATTTAATTTTAATTAATAATTACGTGCATTAATTTATTTTACGTGTAGATATTAAAAAAATTAAATGATAATCACCGAAGTACTAAATAGCATCGTTCGTATATATGAATTTATTATTAACAGTTAGGCTAGACTGCTTAAAGAAAAGTCAGGAAAACAGTCAGTATTCAGGAGAAGGAGCATAATTGCATCTCGATTTTGAATCCGATCTCTGATCTATTGTTTGGAGGGTCAAACGAGCGTGGAAATTGATAAATTGCAACTTCCTAGAGTACGCGGACGCTCGAACAATTTCCTGTGAGCGAGAAGGGAGATTGAGTATTAATAGGATATGGTTAGAGGTAGGGATATTGGGAGGTGGGGATAGAGAGAGAGAGAGAGAGAGAGAGAGAGAGGGAGAGAGAAAACCCATCGGAAATTGGCCCGACGACATTGATTAAAGCGCTTAGGGTCTACGAGAAACTACGACATAATTATTAATCGGTGCTGGTACAGACTCACTCGATTGGCCCTTACGCAAAGCTTCGGTCACCGGAGATAGAGTCAAATGATCATGAGCGATTAACAACCATGTTAGAATTCAAATGAGGACGGAAATCGAAGAGACTTGGCAAAAATTTTGTTCCACATATCTGTAAAAAAGTTTGAAATCATTCAGATTCACATTCATACTCACTGATAATTATAATGCCTGAATCATAAACACAATATTTATATGTTCATAGTATCTCTTTAATATTCCGTGCACTGAAAATAAATGTAAACATGACATTTAATTTAGTCAACAAAACATTTTTTTATTGGCTGATTAACAGCACTATTATTCAATAAAACTTCGTATTACACTGTAGTAATTTTTAAATAAAAACTACACTTTTTAAAATTTTAAACTTTTCATGTTCACTTTAGATAATCTATAAATAATTTAAAATAGTATTAACGATTTTACAAACTGTACATATTGAATTTTTATTATCGGTATAACAAAAAATTAAATTCAATTTATTCAAACAACATTCGTATGCACAATTTTAATTACAATTCTAATACTATAAGTTTTTCACACTCAAAAATTTATTAAATTTATCTAGCAGTTGTATTAATCTTTACTTACACTCATATAAGCGTTTTCTTTATAAATATATAATTTTTAACGACTTTGTGAGTTTTAATGAAACTTTTATAAACATTATTCTTGAATATTGAGATGAATCATAACTATAAAAAAGAAATAAGAAAGGACCATAAAATAATCTAAATAATTATATTGGTTTTGTTTAAATAATCAAAAATTATCGATTAAAAATATTTCCAAAAAAGATTTAGTATCTCCTAATTAATGTAATGTTGTTTAATATTCAAAAAATATTACATAAGAATATATGCATTATAGGAACATAAACCGTTATTTACATATAACCACAATAAAAAATATTAATAATTTTTTGAAATACGGGAACAAAGTAGCCAGTTAATAGGATATTTTCTTTTTTTGCAATGTCTATATGCCGAAAATTATTATAAATATAATAAAATTGATATTAAAATTTTAAGTATTTATGATATAAAATAAGTCAGCATTTAAATTTATAAAATTTTTAGTATGTGAGATTAACATTATTATCAATTAACATAAAAAAAGTGCTCAAGATATTTACATGTATCAACATGTTTATATATTCGAGAGTCGCCATGGTTTAACAGTTTTTTTTTTTAAAGAGTAATAGTGACTTTAAACTAAAATTTCTCAATTGTAAGATAAGTCTTAAAATAAAAAATAATTTACAGAGTTTTCTTGTTTTTCTACAAACACTTATTGGGAAAAATATAATGGTTGCTTTAAAATGTTTTTATATTTTCTCGATACAACTTAAAGTTAAATCAAATTAGAAGATTCTTTTTTTAAGTATTTGGTAAAGTCAAAGGTTTGTTTTAAAAAATTAAACATTAATGGTTGATAATGAAGCCCGTGAGAGATTTGAGCTAGGGTGTAAAACGGGAATTAACCTGCTCACGAGTAAGAGAATAAAAACTGCCATAGTGGATTCATATCGTGAAAATGCTGAGCTGTGGTAGGTATATATAGGCAGTGATTCGCATGAAATTCATCTTTCAGCCTAAACACATACTTTATACCTGTGTGCAAGCGCGGAGGTGTAAATCGGCTCGTTTGTCTGATGACTCGGACATTTCCTTCTCTCTCTCTCTCTCTCTCTCTCGCTATCTATCTATCTATCTATCTATCTATCTATCTATCTATTTATCTATATCTCCCCCTTCGTCATTAATACCGTGTGCTGGCAAATAATACCTTTGAACTATTCCGAATTCGAGAAGCGTAAAGCATTTTTCTATTAGTCGACCACCCAGTAAGAAGTTGAAAAAGTGAAAAACGCAAGCACTTAATTTGAGACCAACGAGTCTCCAATTCTCATAATAATATAATAGATGATTTTTGGTTCGGTATCATTGACATCATTTTGTGAAGAAAATTGTTTTATCAAAATTTATGGAATGACAATTTTTACCGAAATCTTCAAATTTATTGTTAAAAATATTATTGTGATGTCAAGACAAATAATAAATCAATTAATAAATACAGATGGGTATCCAGTATAGAAATTATAGTAAAGCAATTCTTAAGCCAATATACATTAAGGTTTTTAAATTAATATATAAATGTGTATTGTTTCACCAATGATAAATTGTCAAAATAGACAAAGAGGGGGGAAAAAAGCACGTGAACGGTACAGTTGAATTAACGTCTATTTGTGGAACAACTTTTTGCATTACAATTTTGTCGATGAGTATTGTGAAGGGTAGCAATAAAGAACGAATAATGAGAATGGAATTAATAACGAATCGATTTGAAGGTCAATGTTTTGAATATTGACGGCTGTGATGAGTATTATCTGATTGAAATTATGAAAGAATGCGATCTGCGGTTGCGAGGAGGAGAGTCCAAAAGGAGTCCAAATGGGAAGATGGACGCGTCATCAATCCCAAATTTAGAAGAGGGTTTACAATCGAGGAGAAGCAGACTGGACATGCCAAAGATTTGGCGAGAGCGAAGTTGGCAATTAGGTCGAAAGGGAGTTCGCGAGGAAGGCGGAAGGCAGTGTCCAGCACCTCCGCCACACACTGAGTGGCAACCTCGAGACCAATAACGAACTCAGAAGTACCGGGCGTTGCACTCCTGAGCTGCAGTGTACCAATCAAGAGGAGGCCGAGCGAGAAGGAGTGAGAAAGGAGAAAGGAGAAAGCACTCGGTTCGGGTCAGCTGCTCGAGCCCACGAGTGCCGGTGCTTTAATTAAGTGTTCGAGTACATCATGCGCCCTGGAATCCTGCTCCCCATCCCTCCTCTGCTCCGTTCATTTTGGTCTTTGCGAAATCAACGCCTCAAAAGTCTTTTTCCGTTCATTTTTTCCCTTCACACATTTACCTCTCTGAGTAACTTGCGCCAATTTATTTAATAAAATAGGTAAAGCTAATGGAATTTTATAGTGAGGAGATTTTTGTATTTTTAACTACATCTCCTGAACTTAGTTGCATGTTTTCTTTTTTTGACCAGTATTTCTTTCCTTTTTTTCACCTTTATATCTGAATGAGTTGTCCGAATAAGTTGGGCACTTTCTATTGTCAACATTTTTGAGGCGTTTCATCTCGTACAAATTGGAAATACAGTAACTACGCAAAGTTCAATGGAGCAGGGTCTTATAGCTATAAAGTATAAAATTTGTTTCGATCACTAATTTATTCATTTTAGGCATTCTTACTACTTATTTTATCTGCTCTGTCTAGACTAACGTTTTGACTTCAGAACTTTAAATATTATAACTAGAGCTTACTGCAATACTCATGTTATGCTTTACCTTGTTTTGAAAATTAAATTAAATTAAACATTTTTACATATATAAAAAAAAGGAATTATTTTTTAAAGACAAATAATTTAAAGAAAACTTCCGACAAATCAAATTTATTTCTTTTGTGCTAATAATTAAATTACTATTCGATGTACTTCGTCGAGTTACTGAATTAGATTAACTTTTATTTTTCTAAAGTCATCGAGAAGTCGAAGTCCCTTCGCTGTCCTATTATTTTCAGGAATTTTATTTCTTTTGTTTTATCGACAATAGCGTACACGATAAAAAAATTTTTTTCTCCTTACCAGCGATTGTTACCGGGAAACGTGCACTTTTTAATTTCCTATTTCAGCTTTCGTAGAAAGCTTACTTTCTGAGCATAAAAAACTGCTTGCTTGTCTTTGACTGGAAAAAGCAAATAGTTTTTTGCTAAAACTCACTTACTTATTTTCATAAGAACTCTTTAGATTTTTAGCTTTCAAGCCTTTGATACATCTGTTTCAACTTTTTGTCTTTAACCCTATACTTCATAAATATCTCTACCCTGAAGACTTTTGAAGCAAAAGATGCACGTCTGCATCAGATCACTAAAGTAATTCTGTTAAATGTTTCGTGTTATGCTCTACCATCACCCTCTAATTAACATTTGAATAGCCAATCTGGATTTCTTTGATCAAAAAAGTAGTGCACAATCTCTAATTTACAATGTTCAAATTTCCCAATTTTAATGGTATGGAAGAATGAAGAAGTTTGTAGGCAGATGCGAGAGATAGAGACAGAGAAATTCAGTAAAATACCAAATATTTATTTAATTCATAAAAATAATACAAAATTTATAAATACGTATAAAATTAAAGTCATACGCTGCGCACAAAAACAACTATTTGGATATAACTAGACGTTTTATACAAAATGATCAGCTTTCTCAATTATTTAAAAAATCGATAGCATATGATTTTTCAAAAATCAATAATTCATGTATACTTATGTGTACATGTAAACAAATTTAATTACATGCAGAGACATACACTCGTTCATACTCTAGGCTAATTTACGCTCACGCGTAAAAATATAATATAATTGTATAAATATAATTGTAAATACTAAATTTAGATATATAAATAAACAATTCAGATTTCTCAGATACTCTTTATAGTATAAATTATGCGATTATAATTAATCAAGCAGCTTTATTAATTAAATATTCATTTAAAATAAACATGCTACTGAAACTTATTTCCACCCGTGGATAATTTTTAAGGAGAATATTGACAAACGAACTAGTTATGCGATCATGTATTATGAGGTAAATTATTCAATAGCCTTGAGAAACGACAAAGGCTTATCTCCAGACTGCGTGATCTCTCGATCTCTCTAGACAAGGCAGTCCAGCATGTCATTGGATTAGTCCACACCCGCGCAATAAACCCATACAATGAACCAATAAAATATTTATAGAATCGTTTATGCCGTGCAAAGTTTACGTCTTTCACAACGTATGCTATGGCCCGTCTGTCGGGTGTCGACATTGGATCGACCCCAACTCCCCAGTGGTTACACGCTCTTTACCCCCGACCTTTGCACCCCGATGACACTCGAACCCTGCCACTACGAGTACGTGTGAGCTAAGAAACGTGCCGGATGCCGAGCTGCACAATTATTCTTTAAATTTATGATTCTCTCCTCTTATTGGAAATGTATGATAAATTTACCAAATAAGAAAAATTGATTGGAAAAGTGGTGGGAAATCTGTATGGCATAGTTCAAGCACTCGTTAGCGAGTACCACCCACTTGGTATATACAAATAAAATTTGACCGATTAGCGCACTCGGTAAAAATATTAAATTGATATTTTTTATAATTATTATAATACTTTACACGATGATAATTAGTTTTTAATTATTTTAAGAAAACTTATTTTCTTGGTAATTTACACCATCAATGTGTTCTTAACTAATGTTATTCTTTAAGAAAAAGGATAATGTTTACTATTAATTAATGCTTACTATTAATAAACCATTAGACTTATTTTAATGTAATAAAAAATTATACATACATGAGAGTAATTTACAAAAAATTTCCTTTCCTTACAGAAAATAATTAAATTATTTTTACTTCATCATAATTTCGGAACGAAAATACACGACAATAACGATTTCACTGTGTAAGTCATATACGTACATAAACTTGAACATCATTATTATATATAATATCGTCATATGGTATATGCATACATCGCCATAGATAGTCTAATGAAGTCATTTTTAGTGGGGTATCCGAATATATACGTACTAATATAACTAACTATATATATACATATACATAACAATAAACCAACCATCTCTAATTTCACTTGTATTATTTCGATGGTTTTCATTGAAATAATTAATAACATTAAAATAAATTTTCAACCAAATTCATAAATATTTATCATGACATCGATGTATTTGCATTATATAAAATACAAAGAATTTACGGGTATTCGTTTGATCATAAAATATTTCGAAGTAAAACTATTGTTTTAAATGGATATTTATGCTCACTATCCTACCTGTTTACATATATTATTGTATAAAACAAGTAATAGATTACACATAATATTTCATTACACGGAAATTAATTATTTGAGAAAAGCTAAGTTTTTTTGAAGACTGAAGATTACAGAATGCAATATTAGTTTGAGTTTTTCCATTTTAATCTTGTAATTCATGTTTTATACTTTAGTCCGATTATTAAAAATGATAATATAAATAATGCGTAGATACCATGTGTTCTTGTAGTTCGAATCATCTGGTTAACACTTATTGTTATCGGTCGTTGGTCATCGAAGAGCCGCAAGCACATGCAAAATCTTTGTTGACGTAAAAAACCAATTGATCTTCCGATTGAACCATTAATCTTACTGCCGCAGAAACTCCTCTTTATTCATGAACTTATCCATTTATTTATTTATTTATTCATGTATTCTTGAACGCAAGTGTAAGCGTCAGGATTAGTCGAGACGAAAAAGATCGGATGAACCGAAGCAGGTTTTGAGAATCTCCGAGGAAAATTTAAATCGACTTTTATTATTCAATTATGAGTCATGAGCTTGTGTACTATGAATGAAATTTTTCAGATCGCTTCAACGATTACGTTATTGTTCATAAAAAGAAATTATTAAATTATTGATTAAATAACTACCGAGTAGAATTTATGAAAATAATTTGTGAAACAAAAAGATTCAAGCATAATTTTATAAATTAATAAGAAAAGTGAAATTTCTTTGTCTGGGTTTACAGAGACTTGAGAAAATTCTATAGGAAAAAATAATAAAACCTAACCATTATTAAAGTGTTTTTGGATACACTTAGCAGAATAATTAATGTACAAAGTCCCTTTGGTGATAGATAACGTTTAATTATAAAAAAAAGTTTCAGCTAAAAATATTTTCATCATCTTTGTTTCAATGATATCAATCAAAATTAGGGTCAAAAAGCAATGCAGCGTTAAAATTTATAAAGACTAATGAATCGAAAGGTGGATTGTGGTTAGCGATTTCTCCGAATGCATGAATCATCTGCAGTAAAAAATATCAACCATGGTAATATAATACAATAACATCGGTGCTTACTGCACAAGAAAATTTCAAAGTTACGTGTGAAGTTACCTTATCTTTTTGAAAGATGATTTTGGGCTGCGTCGAGCTATAGTCTCGCTACAAGTGTCAGAAAAATTTTACATTCGAAGCCGAAGATTCCAAAGATGCCGAGGGTGCGTAATGAACCAGATCTAATGTTCGAGGATCAGAATCCATACGCATGCGTCCACCACTCCCCCTCCCATAACCCCGTTTACGAGTCCAGGCCCTCTTCAACAATCTCCACTTCGTCACCGTCATCGAGCTCAAGGTGTGGGGGGGGGATGAAAAAATCACCCCTGGCCAAAGGTGCGTCAAGCGATGAGCACAGCTGGATTTCGGCGGCTCTATCTTGCTCTTCTTTTTTGCACAGCTGCGCTTGTTCGCCTTGTGTATTTCGGACCCATAGGGGTGCAAGTCTGAGCCGAACCCCATAACAGCACCGCGAATATAGAAGAGCAAGAGAAAGAGAAAAAGAATCTTGATAGGGGATGAAGAGAAATACAGGATTTTGAGTGGATTTTTCGACCAAGTTTTATTCCATCTTTTCAACGCCTTTTGAACATTCGAGTTCGACAATTTTCTTTTAAAGTAAGCTAATGAGTTTTAAGACATAAAGTGATAAATAACCTATTATTATATTCTTATACACAATATACACATATACAGAAAATATCTCTTTTATACGAATTTTGTTTAAGTGCTTTTGAACATGTATTACGCTTTCTTTAATAAATATATTAATTGTGCAATAATATTGCAGTCCATTATGATTCTCCTTAGATATACATATCTATTCTCGAAAGAAAAGTATATGTAATATTAATTTATCTATTTATGATATATGTGCTAGATAAATTATTATTTCTTTCAAATTAAAATTTTTATTTTATTTTTTCGTGAAGCTATATCAATTATAAATTGCTAAACAGATAAAGACGAAGGTCTTATTAATAATACAAATTTTACTAACATAATTAAAATAATTTTAATAATACAATATTTAATAATACAAATCAATAAAAATTTATAACCTACTAATTGCTAATTTTTATACAAATAATAAATATTTTATATATATAATATATCGTTTATTTTATAAATTTAAATATTTATTGATTAACTAGCAGAGGTACATCTCTTATTCTAGCGATTATAAAAGTAATTTTGATGAGTATTATATGGTTTATTTGTTGAAATATAGATCGAGTGAGGTGCAGGTCGAATTCAACAAACAAATTTGTAAGGTGCTTATCATCATATTTCATCAAGAAACACTCATTTGCTTTTCATAGATTTCGTAGCTTTTAACGTGCGAAGAGTTGATTATAATTGAAAAAAATTTTCAAGTGTCTTCTAAATGAATTATAGAATTGAAAACTAATCTTGGCAAACTAAAATGAGTTTATATTACATCCATTAACTTGGGTCCATTTAATTGCTACAAAATCTTCTATTTTTTTACTTATAATTTTGTTTACTTGTTCGGATCTTCTTATCTACAATGTAAAAAAAAATTTAAATTACTTCATTGCTCAAAATATATAACTAATTATTTTTTAATATTATTTTATTCTAAATATTATTGTAAAAGTATAAGAATCATATTTAACAATTAAAAAATAATAAAATAAAGTATAAGTTTTTGGACACAAATCTTTTTAGATATAGAATAAATTTTATTATTGTTTGTTTTATTTCGTAATATAATTTATAATTTTCTAACTGAACGATAATTTTTATCATAATTTAAATAAACTTTATTGATCGATGTTGATAAACATTTTTTTCTGGATAATTATAATATTATAAATACGATTATTTACATTTGCATTTGATTAATTTAATTCAGAATTATGAAAATATTTATATTTTCATAATTAAATAAATTCATTGAATTTTTTACAGAATTTATTATTGAATTATTTTTTATTTATTATTTTTTTTGCAAGATCTTATAAATATTATCACAAACATTTTTAATTTTTTAATTAAAATTAAATTGTAATACGCTTCCCAATTATCAAATTAAACTTTCTTAAAGCTGACTCATATGTTTTTAAGAAAATAAAAATTTTATAAATTATTTATGTACGAATTGAATGAAAATTTGGATATAAAAAAATAAAGGACGAGTAATAAATAAATAAATAACTGAGTAGCGCCAAAAAAAGTTGTTTTTTTTAAAATGCTAAATTGATATATTTGCTTGTGTTCGTGGTTTCAGAAAAAAAAAAGTTAATTTGTTGACTAGAATTAATGTACGATAAAAGTGTGTTGCATTCAAAATATAATACAATTTTTAAATTTATTACGACTTTTTTTAATTTATGAGAGGAATCTAAAGGATAAATCTTGAATATTATTGTAAGAATATATGAAATAGCTAAATCATAATTTGAATCTATTTTGTAAATTAACAGACTCATGTACATTTAATAAACGTTTGTATTCTACAGTACACAAATCTAGGAAAATCAAAAGAGTACTTCTACTATAATTTCCATTGCGAGAATGTATAATATACTTAATTAATGAATTTAGAACGTTTAGAATATTGAGCAGTGTGTAAATTTAATAATTTGAGAAAGTTTCATTCTAAATTGAAGACGCGGACTCGATCGTTGCCGAGCGGCAACTAAACTATAAATAAATCAAACATTAAGCGATCCCTAACCCACTGCAACTATACCGGACCAACATACATGGCCAATACCAATAAATAGGATTCAGCATCATTATCGCTATTTAAGAGTAGGTGAAAAATGTACAAGAAAAATGTGTCGGCTCGAGGAGCAAAAAGCGTACCATAGTTTTGCAAAAAAGGGTATAACCCTAAAAGTATTGTGAAAGTTGCGGCTGCGGCTGTGCATTAATTATGGAACCGAAGGGACAGTCGGAATAATATCGAGGAAGAAGTGCGTGGTGCTATTTTCGAAACGCGTGAAATCGAAATGATTTTTTTTAATTAAAAGAAGGACCTTCCTGCCATTTCTCTCGAAGCCCGAGGAGACCATTCGCATAAATCCTCCTCCCGGACACGCACACACGCGCCCGATTATAAGTGTGCATGCATTCGCGCGAGCTTCTCGGAACGATAAACCCTAATTTATGCAAATCTTCGGCTACGCGAACGCGAGTGGCCTTTAAAAACTGGAAACCGAAGTCGTTTCGCAGAATCTGTCGCGACCACTGCGACTCGGACGAATGATTGCTCTCTGCCCCTCCCTCCATCCCTACCTACCTTTCCTCCCCCTCCCCCTCAACACTATTTCATTTTCCACAACCACTTTCTTATTCCTTATCGACAGTCGACTTGGCGTCGATGGTTTTCCATAAAGTTGCACGTTTCCTGTATACATTAAATAAAATGCGTACTTAGTTTAACGATACTTTCTCAGCACTATTATAATTTTGTTTGAAGCAGCATAACCGCTTTCTGATTGCAACTTTTTGTTGGTATGTTTATTAAAATTTAAACTTGTACCTTGAACATTGACCATATTCTCTGATAAACATGTTTAATTTTAAAGAAATTTAATTTTCTTCATTTGACCAAACAAACAAATTATTTCTTTGCGACTTGCAGCGCCCCAATATCAAAAGCACCCAATGAGTATATCAACAACAGTATAAAGTAAGCCAACATATAAATATTGTTTAATATCAAAATCTTATATATTGTTGGAGAAACTTTTTACCTCGCTATTGGTGCTATAACAATAATAATTAAATACAAAAATACGCTAATTTCCAAAAACGCGTAATAATAATCCCATGAAATTAATAATTTATAACAAATGACGTTTATTTATCATCATAATTCCGTGGAGTAATGATCTTTTTAAATTGCAAACAAGTAGTGTCAGTCTCGTGCTATTCAAAGTTATTTCACACGAGCTCAAATAGCCATAAACCAGGGATTTGGATTGGTCTACATTCCACCAGGATATTTACATTCAAATAAAAAAATTTTTTATTGAATTCCATAAATTTTCACTGTAAATGAGCTGTAGAATTCTATTGCATTATTTACAACAAATTATACTTTCTCTTAGGCTGGGTAATTCTATTTGCCAATTCGAAAAAGCTGCAAAAGAAGCCCTGAAGCGTCTATTACCTCAAAATTCCCAGTGCATTCAGGATCTCAAGGGTCTCCATCTCACAAGAGAGGTATAAAAATATTATTTTAAACGTTACAAGTGTTATCTAGTACAACATAAATAAGATCGCACCACTGCTATACTACAAGTACGAGTGCACATTACATAATTCGCTTAATTTTTTGCTTGACTTGCTCATCAGCGACAATCACAAATAAAAGAGTCTCCGGCTACGGTGTAGTCTTCCACGAGTTGGAGAAGGTGTGACAATGAGCGAAATTGATGTCGGGACAGGTTTGACGACTGTTTTGTACACTACGTACCTACAAGACAAATTTGAGCAAATCAAAACCGAGGGTCGCCTAAAAGTAGAGAGAAGTTACCTCCTCAAACAAGACAATATAGACATACGCATATACAACCACGTCAACATCAGGTAAACACTTCTCACTACTTATTCTTTAATTTTTCACCCTTTTGTTGTTTCTTCGTTTTTTTTTTTTTTTTTTAATTTTTATCTTGTCGCGGTATAGCTTCCTTTCCTATTATCTTGTTAATTTCAATTTCTTACTCGGTTAGATAGGTTACTTGATAACAATAAATAAAATAATAAAAAAAACGTTATATTTTTATAATGACTCCCTAAAAACTTGTGCTCGCTATTTTCCTCAAATTAAAGGTAAGTTAATCGAATACATTTTATTTTTATTTCATAAATATTTTCATATTTTTATTTCATAGGATTATAATTTTTCACTTAAATCTCCATAATAATTTTATCTGATCCATATAAATTTAAATCAGGTAAATTAAATGTTAATATTTCAAAACAAATAATGGAGTGTTATATAAACTTTATTTATACAGTTCGTAAAAAACAATTCATAATATTGTAATAAAAAAACACATTGTAATTTTATTATAATGATATTTTATTTAAAAATTTGAATACACAAAACAACATACATTGAAAATACACTATTTTTTTAAAAAAGATCATTTATTAATTTTTAATGATTAATAAGTTTTCCATAAACTATTAAATATATGACACATTTTATTCACATTTTACATTCAAAATTTTTTAATATCACCATTATTTTAATAAATGTATTTTTAAACTGAATAAAATAAATGTATGAAACTTGAGAATTAATCATAGATTTATAATTGCTTAATATGTTATATTTTTATTTAGAATCTTAATTGGTATATTTTTATATTTAAACTAAAGGGTTATCATATTTATATAATTATATATAAATATTTTATAATATAATTAAACTGTACACTCACATAAATATGGGTATACAGTTATTTATTTCTCTTATATTTTTGAATAATTTATCAACCATAAATATTTAAAATTAAAATTTAAATTATAATAAAGATTTTTCAATTAAATTTTTACTAATTATGAATAAAATACACTTATAATCATTTTTATAAATTTTGATACATAATTCAGAAAGGATTATTCGTTGTAAATACTTTTTATGCGCAAATTCTAAAATGTAATGATAGATCAAGTAATAGAGCACTTATTAGGTCATAAAAAAGCAGGTTGTGATAAATACATGTATAAAAATTCGTAAAAAAATCAGTAGATTCTTATTTTTTAAAAGGTCACTTATAAGATTCAGATTTTATTTATTCACAATTTTAACGAAAAAATAAAGTTTTTTTGGTTTTTTTGTTATAAAATAAAAAATCTTAAATTTAACACTAAAGTGTTAATGAAAGATTTGTAGTTAATAAAATTGTGAAGAAAATGCATTTTTATATAACCCGATCAAAAAATTAGAAATTGAGGAATTTTCCAAAAACCAGAACGTTTTGAAAATAATTGGTAAAGGGTTAACATTGTGATTTTTTAATATTTAAAAATCTAGTTGCGGAAAATTAAAGTGATTAATGTGCACTTTGTTTGTACAAAATTTTAGCTTGATTGGATTATTAGTGTTCGTTTAATAATAATGATTAAAAATAAATTTAATAATAATTAAATTATGCAAAAATTTACAAAGTTATATTCCAGCTGAATGTACCAGACGATCTTCGTTTTTTGACCGGCTTTAAAAAATATAATTGTTGCACAACCAATCCTGTATCTTACATTTTGTAAGAATCGTTTAGATTGTTTAATAAATAGAGATAAAGATGATCAAAATAGGCCGAGCGCGGTCAATTTGAAGGGGAGTGGTATGAAGAATAAATGACGGGTTACTTAACGTGGATTTCACTTCTAGAGTGGCATTTTATAAAATAAGAATCTACTGGATATTTTTACAAATTTTGGTATGTATCACTACCTGCCGTTTCTTCAAGAACTAAAAACTCCTTTATTACTTGGTCAATGCATAAACCACTTATTCCTAAGTAATAAAAAAATTAACATATCGTATGACCTAGATTGATATTGTTTTTATTATAATATACAATAAAAATAATATACCTATATTGTTATACTTTTGGTATAAAATATCTTTTTAAAACTCTTATATTTATAATGAAATCGTTGTGTAATTAAATATTATTAGATAGTTTTATGATACATTCATGTAATTCCGTGTCCAAGTTATTTTGAACACTAATAGGTTGGGAAATATTTTTTTCATAATTTATAGATACAACAATAGCTAAATTTAAAATCTTGCTAGCTTATTATGTATTATAATTTAGAGTTAGTATTATTTTAGTATACTGTACTAATTGCTAACTGATTATATACTATACTATACTAACTGATAGTATACTAACTGATTTAATTCTTCATTAAAAGATATTTTCTTATGTTATTCAATATTATACTTCAAATGTACAAACAATATAAATATTGAAATAAATTTTTACTTTCATTACTCAATTTGCTATTAAATATTAAATATAATATAAAAAAAATTTTCTCTATTATCAAAATACTTACATAAAAATTATGATTAACATTTAAGTTTTGTAATAGCTATAATTAAAAAAAAATTTTTAATTTCAGCTTAAAATTAAATATTTTTATTAAATTATAGTGTTGCAATACTATATTATTAATTTGTTGTTTTATCAAAAAATGTTTTTTATAAAAATACGTCTTTCTACAGATATATATTTTTTTATAAATATACAAATTTTTTACAAGAATTTATATATGTTGAATAATATTATATAGTTTAATTATTCATATAAACTATAAATAATATTAAAATTTGAATATATTCTAAATTGAATTTTTTGGTTTAATAAATTTGCATAAACTATTAATATAGAATAAATTTTAAAAAATTCAAAATTTTAATATTAATTATTAATTAAATATTTAAGATATAATTATACGTTCATTTGTTATTAGAATTAAAATTTGAAAATGAAATTTATAATTATGATCGGTAATATAAAAAATATTTACATATTTTTCATAGAAAATATACTATGTATAAACAAAGCCTTTTATAACAAATATATGCATTTCATTTTTTTAAATCATTCTGTATCTGTACCCGTTCCTAGTAGTTCAATTTACGATTTTACTTTTTCTTTTACGTAGATAATATATGGAAGAACTATGTATCAAAACATGAACCAACTCTTGCATATTCACTGTCTTCAAGACACAGGAAATTCTTCTCTCGAGGGGTTATTTATCTGACTATTTAGTAGTTAAGCGATGGTTTATAAGTTACCCACTCTCTGCCTCTCTCTTTCTCTCTCTCTCTCTCTCTCTCTCTCTCTCTCTCTCTCTCTCGGTCGCTATTTGATATTACCAGTTTTGCTTTCTCCCTTTTCCCCCCTGCTTTTTTATATATCTGTTTCACTCGGATTGTACAATCCTCTATTGTTTATAAATGATACCAAAGTCACTCTTGAAAGCTGAAATTGAAAAAATTGAAATTGCAGTAGTGAACGAGTGAGAGGGAGCTTAATTAAAATCTTGTAACTGAGTTTTACGTAGACGATAAATTCAGGGGCAGCTGGAGGTAAGAACTCTTAGCAGCGGTCATTACATCGTAAAATGAGAAAAGGGTTGAAAGGACACCTCTGCCCGTATACACCCTGAGAAAATTTTTATCTTTGTATTTTTTTTTTTTTTATGGAATTGATTTTTCTCAGAAAAAAAGTCTTAACATATCGCTATGAAAAGTTTAAAAGACTATAAAAATAAGTGCGGGATTTTCATTTCCTTTTTTGTTATTTTTTTTTTTTTTTTTTTTTTTTTTTTTTTTTTTTTTTTTTTGATAAAGCGATTTTCCAATTCAATGAAAAGTATGGAAAGGAAGTATTTTTTATTTTTTTCTTATGTTGAACAGATTTTAACCACTGTTGTAACAAAATATTAAATTTTCTTCTATAATGTGGCTCTGTAACATTATACTATTTTAAACAATGTTTTTTATAGTTTTGTTAATGTTATAAGTATAATTATAAGAACTTACATATGACAATTAAAAAATTAAAAACGATATGAATTATAAATAAAAAATTAATATATCATAGTATAAATAGATACAAACTTTTAATAAAAGAAGTAAAAAATTCAAAAATATAATATTAATCATTAAAAAAACAGATTTAAAAATATTTTTTAATATCATGTATTATACACATATGATTATGTGGGTATATATATGTGACTCTGCAATATAAACATAAATGTAGTATAAAATCGTTAAAAACATAATCGAAAATCAGAGCTGAAACTCTTTTTAACCCATATAAATAGAAAGAAAGAAATTTATAAGATGAAAAAAATAAATATTCTATCCTAGTTAAGTGAACGTTTAAGTAAATAAATAAGTTTAACTTTAAATAGTCTCGTCAGGCATCTTTTAATTCAAGGAATTATTAAGAAAAATCATATGAAAAACTGGGAATAATTAATTATCAAACTGAAAGTATATGAGATATTGTAGGAAAATCATTGACGTCAGGGGAAGTATAACAACTCACAAGGAAACGCCGAGGACTGTGACATGCAACAACTTCCTTCCTTCGACTGCTCAACGATGCGTAAGTAACTCACTCAAGTTTCTCAATGAATTTTCCGGGTTTGGGCAGATCTTTCTCTTCGGCACCACCCATGGCTCTCAGAGATATTATTGGAATCGACTGAGGATAGAAGAAAAATAAGAGGAGATTACGTATAATCGTTGATCATCTTTTCATCATTCCGATACTGCGCCTCATCCTCCTAAATGCTATAGGATTTCATCTTAAAGTTCTTCAACAATGTCTGACCCTAACTTAATAATTATTAAACTAATTTCACTAAAATGCTATCCTTGTACTTTATTTTTACAAACTTCATAAGTAAAACAAATGACTTAGGAACTTATATAAAATGCGTCTAAGCATTAATTTTTTTTAAATTTAAATTACAATAGATGGTAGAAAAATCATTTTTTTTCAAAAAAAATTAGTTTTTGAATTTTATGGTTTATGTTTATTTAATATAACCTTGTAAATCATAGTTAAGTGAATGTATATTTCAGTGTTTTTTAATTCGGAAAGGAAACTTTAATTATAAGACAAAATTTCTCTTTTAACAATTTAGTTTGTAATTTATGAAAAAGGTTTGAGTACAAAGGTATGATGAAGTTTCTTAAAGTGAGTTTGATAATTACAAAATTTTTTAAAAAATAAATGTTTTCTGATACTATTAATTATTGATTTTAATAAACTATTTTGAATTGAAAATACAGGCAGTAGATAAATAATAAGAATAAATGTATCAAGAGAAACGATAAATTATTTGCATGTAAGCTGATTTATTTTAAATAAAAATGAAATGAATTGTATTTCAAATTTTATGAAAAAATGTATGAGTTAAGATACTTTTTGTATTACCAACTACAAAAGTTTCATTTATAGTAATATTTATATGTTAATCTAAATTTTTGCTAAATAATCTAATTTCAAAATAATTTATTTTTTATAATGTTCATTTACTTGAATATTTTGTGGTTAAATTCAAATAATTATTTAGTTTTATTTCTGAATAACAAAATGTTTACAAAAATAATTGGTAAGTTTTAAACATTACATTTGTGGTTTTCTGCAATTAATGGGTATTAATTATAGTAAATATAGGATGTAACCATGTAATTACACATCCTAACATTCATAAATATTAATTATAATTGTGTTATACATAATAATAATAATAATAGTAATAATTATATAAAATATTAAATTTATGGAAATTTATATTGTATTTGGCAAAATTAAAGATAAATTAAAAAAAAAATGTAAAAAATGTTTATATTCATCAAATGTATTTATATTTATCTACTTTATTTAATGCAGTATTATTTTATATAATTTAATTTGGTTTTAATTTCAATTTTATCTAAAGGAATAATTATTTATACGATATTTCTACTCAATTTTTAATACATTGATCGATTACTGAATTTTAATTTATTTTATATTATAAAGATAAAATGATTTGATGAAAAAAACATCTGATAAAAGAGTCACAATATAATCGAAAACTTGTAATGACCTATTGCTCGAACTTTTCATGTTTATTGGTTAGTTGGCAAAGGAATAAATTTTTTCGTGGTTCAGGTCATTTGTTGTTTCGCTCGCTTGACTGTCATCCATTGCACCCGCATATTCCATTTGTGAACAGACTTTCGGCATCATCCTGTGATGTGACCTTATCTTCGAATTTGTAACAGAGAACACGCCGATGAACAATAACATCATCCTGTATAAATGGTCCTGAAGCTGGATGCAACACGCGAGTCCCAGCGTATTTTCTTTCAGTTCCTTTTCCCTTCCACTTTCACAATCATCGGTCCCTTTCGTTTTTTCTAAGTGCTTACGCTCCTTTTCCCTCAACGAATGTTCGCGTCTCGTTAGACATAATCCCACTTGAGTAAGGGAAAATCGGCTCTGAGGAAACGAGAAAAATCTGGCAGTTGCGAAACAATTTTCATCGGTACTTCCTTGTGCATTGCTGCATAAATCCGATTCAGTTTTAAAATTCCCTCTGTTATTATGTAAAATCTACTCGTCATTATTAAAAAATATTAAAAATAAACATTATCAAATTAAAATACAGATATGCTTTACGATGTTATTGACTCAAATAATTATAAATCTTTAATATAATTAACCTTATTTTTTAAATGATTTTAGAGACAACGGAATAAAAGCTCAGTATTAAATAAATTCATAATAGAATTTTTCACATTTGATACAAATTTCCATTAGGAGTAAATATATTTCTGAAAAAGAATGTTTAGATTTCATGGAAACAAGATATAGAAAGCGGAAAATAAAACATAGGCATTAACTTGAAATATGAAATCTATTAATACAATATAATTTCTTGTAAATTTCATATTAGTATAAAGAAATCATTGAATTTTTATAAAACTGTTTTCAATAAACTTCTAAATGAACTATTTGTGTATACAAACTAGTGTAAAATTTTCATTTATTTGATTATATCAATTGTAAAAGTAACTGATTTTTCTTTTAAGTATTATTTATTTTTGTAAAAAATTATATTCTAAATATAAATATATTAAATCTTAAATGTTTAAAAAATCTTTTAAGTCAAAGTAAGGTAAATACAAAAATTATAGAATAAATAAAAAATACACAGTGCTGTCATTGCCGATATTAACAGAAGAAATATTAAAAGTACATAAGCAGTGGTTAAAACTTCTGTTACTATCCTAATATAATCTACTTATTAATTTCAAGTAATAAAACAGAAATTAATCTTGATTGAATTTAAGTTTGATACACGTAAATGACTCGAGAATCATTTTTTTTTTTTTATTTACTTTGCTTATTTTTGTTTACTGTCTCATAATATAAGATTCACCACTGATGTAGCTTTTAATTTTAAATTAATCGTTAAATTTTAGTTGGCACTATTTTTCTTGTTTTACTATTTACAAATTGTTTTTTATTCAATTCAATGGGAAGAATGAGTAAATTTATATAAAAAAAAAAAAAATAATAAATAAAAAAAAACTAAAATTATCTTTCAAATTATTATTTGTACAATCAAATGTTTCTCCAATGAATTTTATGAAATTTTAGCAACAAAAAAATTAAAAATAATTTTTAAATAAGAAAATAATTAAAGGTAGAAGTAAATCATGCCTCGTGCACAATTACAGCAGAGGATGTGGAAGGAACGTAAAGCAAACGATTGGTAGGGTTGGTTGGTGACTTCATCGTGATCTCATCAAAAGAGACATCTGATAAAAAGTGGAGTTGACTCCCATGATGCACGTAGTAACGGGAAGTTCGCTTCATTTGTCTTTCTTTGATTATCCGCAAAAAATGTCGACTTTGGCAAAATGTTATCTTGGTTAATCGAATTGTTTGCGTTCTTTTTGTTTTTTATTTATCTAGGGCAAAAAAAACAATTTATCTTGGTGGTTTTATCGAAATTTTTCATATATTACAAGTATGTAAAATATATTTGAGTAAGCTCATAATAATAGGAATTAACTATATTTTTAGTTGATATTTTGATATTTTTTAAATAATTATTTTAGTATAACATCTTAGACAGGTCGCAAAATAAATTTATTTCAATGCATATTTATATAACTCTTATTGACTTCTCAGTGTCATATATATTTATTTATATGCATGTTTGTTTTTAATAAATAAAATAATTTATTCTCCTTGTTTTTTATTTGACATGAATGAAGTGAACGTATGAATCATAAAATCGTGTGTGCGTGTGTGTGTGTGCGCGCGCGTGCGTGTTCGTGTGCGTGTGTGTGTATGTGCATTTGTGTATCTGAGGATACTTCAAAAAATCGTAAAAATTGTAATAAAAAACTTGATCTAATATCATTTCCTATTTACATTTAATGATTAAAAATGTCTGCACCAATTCATATGAATAAATGATTAAACGAAAATTAAAAGTCGTAATGTCTTCCTCCCTCAAAATTGATCACCACAGGTACGTGTACACTTAAGCAGAATGAGAGACACAAGAGAAAAGTGTGAGAGCAAAGTGTTGGCGCGAGGCATAAAAATGTGAGCCGTCGCGTGCAGTCACAGAGGGGTTATAAAACCACGAAAGAGGGGGCGAGAGGGAAGCTGCCACTATGTAGACGCCGGACGGGAAGTAACAGCGATAAATTACCCACTATGGCCAACGTGCAAAAGAGCGTAAAACTGAGCAAGAGTGGAAGAAGGTAAATGAGAGGGAAAAGCACGAAGGAAGAATGATGGAAGGAGAAGAGAGAGAATTGAGACGAACCAAAGGGGGGGGGATCGTGGATAAGACGGATAGAAAAGATCTTTAGGCAGGCTACAGGAAAAATGAATTGAACCGAGGAAATCTGAATGACTTATTTCTTTTTAGTTAACAATAATTAAAACCAACGATTTGATTACGGAATTCTCTTTGGGTCTTTATTGCAATTAATGAATGTGAAGGTTTAAAAAAAAGATCCATTATAAATATTACAGCAAGAGTACAACATTGCATACTAAATAATAAGCTTCTATATTTATATCATGTCTTTAAACCATGGAAACCTGTTTAACTTATGTAATTTAATGGTGTTGGTAGCAATGAACTTTAAGAATATTTGTTACCATTCTTAGGATTCGCGTGCTTCATTTTCTGAAACAAACTCCCAATTTAAGATACGGTAGTTAAAAGCTTTTTTCAATTTACTCAATACAGTTTATTTGTAACTTAAATGGTAACTTTTTATTTCACATTTTGAAACAATTTTCCAGGGTTAAAATATCTCATTTAGAAAGGTGGTTTGAGCGAGAAACTTACTGACTCAAAATGATGCACGCACGCCATCTCAGTAATTTAAACAAGAATTATTAAAATTCCAAGTCCAAAGTATGGATACCTCTTTTAAGAATTATCAAATAAAAAATATTAGCCTGACGAGAGTTTCCTATTACTACTTACTAAAACAATAAGATTTTGTTGAGTAATTAATACGTCAGTTATGATGCATTTTTATCAACTTTCTAATATTTATAATTATTATAAAAATTGAATTACGTTTAAAATTTTATTTTACTAAGTGTGAACAATAATTATAATTATAATATAACTTTAAAAATATAATTTATTTTGATTAGTGGATGTTATTAATAATGAAAATACCGATAGAAGTACATACCATGTGTAATATTTTCATTCCATGATTAAATTAAATATTGATGGAATTTGTTTTATAATTCAAAATATAATAACCAGGGCAAATTTATTAAAAGAAACTGACACATAAAGAAAATTATATTAAATTCAAATCTTGTGCACCCCATAAGCCGCTGGAATCTAGTGCTCAATAAGTTTTACGAAATAAAAGTTTTTCAGAGAGAACTGGATTCGTAAAAACAAGAAGAAAGAGTGAAACATAAGTAGTTAAAGCAAAAGTACAAAGAGACCGATAATACGAGGACGGGGCTACTTGAATTAGATAAAAGTCGATGTTTTAGGCTGAAAAGTACGCACGTTTCTGCATACGTTAGTGGTCTTGACGAACAGTAGCACGTACTCTGTGCTCCATACAAACCTCCCCCGAGCTCTCACGCAACCCTCGAAATGACAATGCGACATTTTTTCATTATTAAAGCTGAATGCAGAGGCTCCGCGTGAATCAAGTGCCTATCTTTCATCCTCCTCCCACTCTCTCTCTCTCACACACACATACACGCGCGTGCGCGCGCGCACACACACACACACACACACTCTTTCATTCATGCAAGCCCATTTCAAATTTGCTATCCCCTAGTTTGAACACCTTTTTTTACTTCTACTTTCATTGGTTCTTTTTCATAATTCATTCTACGTAAACATTTCACCTTCAGTAACCAAAACAATCCTGTTTTGAGCTGCAAGATATTCTCTTTTTTCAAATTATATTAAAAATAAACGATATTTTTATATTTCTATACATTGCTTTGTGCTGCGTATAAAATATTGCTTACAATTTGTGATTAGCCCTAGATAAATAAAATTAATTCACGAATAATTTTCCAGACATTATGTTCAAATTCGAGTGAATGATTATAACCAAGAAAAGATTATGTGCATATATGAACATCTTTTTATCTATAATAATATTTATTATAAATTATTTAAAAATATATTCATGCTAAATTCATTTTATTAAAATTTTTTTTATTTACTAAGAATTATGCATATTAAAATTTTATTTTTTGATGGTGTACTGCATTGGTTATAATTATAATAAATCAGTATTAATAATACATAATTATCAAAAATAATCGTAAAATGATATTCGAGTTATTTATTTTAATTTAGATTTTTTTTTAATTTTTTGTATTGTCTTTTAATTAAGCAATAACCATTTATCTTTATATTGTAAATCATCAAACAATAAAATCTTATACATATGTTGAAAATAAAATCTATAGTAATCATAAAAAAAACTTTTTAAGAACATAAAGTTAACTATCAAAAATATTTTCATTTAACAATTTTCATATTTATAATTTGACAAAAACATATTTTTCAGCAATTTAAAAATTTCATTAATATCGATATCTGCATTTCCAGATGCATCAAAAAAATTGACTGATAATGTCTACAATTTGTCTATGCTGTTAAAAAGAACTAATTCTTAGAAATTCATAAACAAATATTACAGGATGGTACATTTTTCCACTTCGTCGCGTTCACTAATCCGTAACATGAGTTGAACATTTTTTCAACAAATTATATAACATTGTTGGTTGTCTTTTAAAAAATAAATGCCATTTATCAACTTTGAAAAGAAAATAGCGTTACAAGTCAATGCATTATTTATTTTAACTTCTCTATTATCTTACTTCCATTTTCTTACTTATTATTATAAAAAGTATACATGATATACACTCTTAGATAATTTTAAATAAAAAATTACGTATAATTAAAAAGAAAAGTAAGACAGAAAGAATAAAAGAGAGAGAGAGAGAGAGAGAGAGAGAGAGACAAAGAGAGAGAGAGAGAGAGAGAGAGAGAGAGATCATTATAATCAACTACAAAAACTACAACTACTAAAAAAAGGAAAAAATTGGAGGTTGTATTCCAAAGTTTATTCTTTAATTGTCTCTATTATAAAATGCACTTAAAACAATTTTTTCTTATATCACGTACATATCAAATTTTCTCGCGATTCATACATTATGCGATTACATAAATATTATTACTATTACTATTACTTTAGAGAAATTCTTTTACTGAAAATTTATATAAAATTTTTATAAGTAAATATGTATAAGTTTATAAAGAAATTTATTTAATATAAATAATTGATAACAGTAGAAAACATAACAAAAACTTTATGTAAATGTAAAGTCAAAAGAAATCTTAAAAGACTAGATTATAAAACAGAAAAAAAGATTTGACAATAAAAATGTACACTTGTATAAAAATGAAAGTGGTACGGAGGTATCATCATCACAACACCACACCGAACTAATAAGTAGTTATTAACAAATAAACTAATGAACTTTTCGCTTTTTTTCTAGCACTCAATATCTTTCATCTGACGAATGAATGTTTCATTTTTTTTTCTTTCAAACATTTTCTGAACAATTTATCACTAAGTTATTAATTTTTCAAAACTCGTGGACGAGTAATCCACATTCTTACTTGAATTTCCATCTGACTCTATTAGGTTGGGAAGAATCCGGTTTCTTATTTCTTAATTTAAATATATTTTTATTTTTAGTTTCTCCCTATGAAATTAGTAGACAAAATGATATACTGATATCCTCTTGCTACTGTACTTGCTCCATCCAACTTGATTACGATTATGAATTTTTGAGAACTGAGTCCATGGTGAAAATTCAATTACAGAAAAGTCATAATATATTGATATAAATTATATTTTATATTGTATTCGAACGCATTTATTAGCTTTCATATATTATGATAATATTTATTTATATAAGAACACAGAATAAAATTTTTGACTTTTTCTTGATTTATTAAAATATTTACATAAGATGTTTCATTAAAAAATAATAAAATTAAATTCTTATCATTTCGTTATTCAAATACTCTTAAGCATATATGTTTTTTTATTGTTATTGCTCTTAAAAATTAGCGTTTATTAGTTATACTTTATAAAAAAAATTATAGATATAATAAATTATTAATGTATTAAAATTATTAATTTTAATTTGAAATTTAATATTTCTATGTAATTCAAAAGGCAACACTACATTTTGTTTACTTTACTTAGTTTGTTAAATATTAAAGGGTATTGAAAATGTATTAAAAGTTAATATATTCAATTTGTAGACAAAATATTAAAAGTAGATAATTTAATTATTATAATTTAAAATTAATCTACGTGTCATTGCTAGACTAAAATTTATTATCATTTTATTTTAATCCATGTTTTCACATAAATTAATTTATGTAAGTTTTTCTGTACATACAAAATGGAGCAGAAGATCTTTTTACTTATTGAAATAATAAAATATGCTCAATTTATTTTATGAATTCAAAGGTTCATAACAAATACATAGAGTTAGGTAATCCATTGGTAGATATAGTGAATTGATCCAAAAACTGCTTCCAACAAATTGTAGTATAAAAGTAATGATAATATAGTTCAAATTCAATATTTATTATATATCTGATATAATAGAATATGAAGAAGAGGAGTGATTGTGAACAAAGCTACATCATTATATTAGGAATAAATAAAATTATAAAATAAAATTATTCGATATTTTTAAAAATACTTACCAAGATCGTATAGATTCCGAGTAGCAGCTTGTTTCAGGATTTAACATTTTTCTATCAATTTCTGACCTGTAAAGAAATTGAAACTTATTATCCAAACAAATAAAGATTAATTAGTATCCAGTTAATATTAGCATATGAAAGTAGTTCAAAGGTTTACATTGTAATTAATTATTAGTAAATTTGAAATACTTGTAGTAGTAACTAGACGTATATTGAATATTAAAAATATATATAGTAATCGAGTATACATGTATAACAGTAAATATAAAATCATGAATTTGACAAAATAGAGGAAATACATTGATAATTTCCTCTACTGCACCATCCGATTAGGTTACGATTAACATATATATGGATAGATATTATATTTAAGGAAGGACATTTTAATTAATAAATAATAATATTGAAAAAGGAGATATAGTTATTCTTAAACACATGTGTGGTTGAGAATGATCTTATACGTGTAAATCTAAGGCGTGAAAATGGAAAAATCGAGTGTCAGAACCGGTTACACATGTATATTGTAGAGATGACCATGACAAGCACATGCAATTGGCACATGACGTACCTGAAGAACAAATATCGATTAATTAGAGTTTTCGTTGCGTAAGTGCGAGTGTATATGCGAATTATCAATTTGATGATTTGAAGAGGTGAGTTTAGTTCATTTGTCGTAAGCTTCAAACGTATCGTTAATTTTTAGCACACTTATTCGGTCTGTCGAATCATTTAAATCATGATTTAATCCATTTTTATTTTCAGTCACATTAAAAAAAGTAGAAATGAGATTATTTAATTAATTTTTACCGGCAGCAAAACAATTGGTGTGGTTATTTAATCATCGGTGATTTTATCGGCGATAAATCAAGCCCGATACTTTTTCGCAATACGTATAACTTTTCATTTATTTATTTATTTTCCTATTTTCATATTGAAAATTATTACATCACATGAATATTTATAATATATTTATTAATTTAAATTTAAATCTGAATATGAAGATATTTGTTTAATTTCATGCATTTTTACTGTGATAATATAGATATTTTTAATTTTTTAGTTGTACATTATAAATAATGAAAGAGTCTAATCTATCTAATGTTTATTCAATTTCTTTGTTAATTAAAATTTTTATTAATTAAAAGTAAAAACAATGAAAAATAAATAATAGTTCTATTTATTATTTAATTCAGTTTAATATACCAAAATTTAAGTGAAATGATATTGGTTTTATTACTGAATTTATTTACTGAATTTCGTAATAAGAAAATGTTAAAACATCGAATAAATGTTCAATTGAATATTTGAAATATATTGATGTATATTTGAGAAAAAAATAAAATGGTGTAAACTTTCTTTTGTGTGCTTAAATATACATTTCATTCGCTGCTATAAATACTTAAATATTTAATACTTCTAATAATTTTAATAACTGGAGGCTGTATTATTTATAAAATAAAAGGTAGAAAAAAAATTATCTGTTTCTTATAAAATTTTTTACGCAAAATTTAATACCAAATTAATAGATTCAATGAAGCGATAGCTCTCCGTGTATAACAAATATTAATAGTAAAAGAAAATTATAAACTAAAACAACAAAAGCAATGAATTTAATTGAGAGGCATAGGTTTGACATTATAAGCTACCCCCATCGAAAGTAAGTGAATAACGAGCCAACAGGTATAGCGAACAATGAAACTCCCACCATATTTATGAGTTCAATGAGCACGGGGAGGTCCGACAAGATTTTCAAAATAGATTTGTTTACCTACAATACGCGTGCGACATTTGATGTACAAGCAGTTTAAAAAAAGAAACAGCGAAAAGTACGTGATGCGTAAAGATGCGACGGTTCGATACGATCTAGTTGCATAGAAATCGAGCTGGCACAATGAAAAACCAAAGCATAACGGATATCTTTGAGTGCTATGATAGTTAGCACCCAGTGTGTAATATTATTGACCTCGATTATTGCACGAGCCCAAAGTGTGCATTGGGTCCTCGAGTCCTGCGGGGGTTGCGTGAGAAAACAACCCCAGCGAATATTAGTTGAAGTGAAATGGCACTATGTGCATAAAATGCAGGGCAAACAACGCAGAGGGTGTGTGGTGCAGGCAGGGACGAGGGTGAAAAGGGCGACACGCTGTAAAATGTGGGGTAGGGGGATGTTGCGGGTGAATCTTATTACGATCATTCACTACATTGAGTTGTTACTGTACTAATAAGTGCCGAGGGGACAAACTAATCCTAATCTTTTTTATAAATTTAAATTATTATTTACCAACTATTATTTTCCGTTCCTGAGAAATTTTAGGGGAGGTTTTTATTTTAAAAACCTCATTATATCCATGTAATGAATTATTTAATTTGTCACGTCATCTACTACCATCTCAACATATATAATTACTGAGAATGTACCACTTTATCACCTAAAATATATGTTTATATATATTTACACACATACACATACATCCACATATACATATGTATTTTAAGTACATTACCGAAATAAATTTTTTTTCTTTTTTTAATAGTGGAGATTTCTAATAAACTCACGTTTATTAATTTTAATGTAAATACACAAAAACTATCAACATTATTTAAATGTCATTCGATATATTTATAATAATATTTAAAATATTCATAGTCAGTCCAAAAAGTATTGAATTTTTATATTTTCTCAAAACACTATTTGTCGTAGCGATTTAGGGAGGGTCGAAAAATGTGCGGGGTAGTTTTTCCTATTTGTCCTTTTATTTTGATTATTAGAAGTGGTAGGATTTGTATTGATATAATATTTTATTAAACCACAAATAATTTTTTACTGCATAAAGCTGTTCTAACAGTCGCTACAAAATTAAATAGCATCTTTCATATGAATGCAAAAATCCTGGCACTTCTAATAAGTAAAAAAATAAAAAAAAAAGGTACAAAAGGTACAAATTTCTCCGCACATTTTTAACCTCCTCGAAATCTTAAAGACAAACAGTGGCTTCAAAAAAATAAAAACTCAATATTTTTGGACAGACAGACCATATGAAGTATACACTTAAATTAAAAATATACATGTACTTTTAGCTAGACAATGTATTTTATATTGTAATTTTATATATTAGAATTTATTTTATATGTATTAATATTATTTTAGTTAAGAAATATACGAAGATAGTAATATTAATAAAAAGTATTGTACTATTATCTCCAAGATTATAACAACAATTAAATGTGTTTAATACTTAATGATGCTTTTTTGAAACTCATTAAATACACTTATCATCATTTTTAGCATAATTAAACTATGTGCTCTATTTACTTAGACTTGTGATGACGTTGCACTGCAACTTTACTGTTAAGAGCTTATATTTATATTTGTTGGCGCTTCTTTTTTACAATCCTACAATGACTTTGAATTTGAAGAGTTTTCTTGCTTTATATATGTACAGTTATTAAAGAATACATTTTTTACATATCCGGTATGCAAGTATTAAAAAAAAAAGTAGTATTTTATACACATTATAATTACTTTATAGTACACTGAGGACACATGTATATGCATACAAATGTTGTTTAATGTATTTAAAAAAATTATTAATTATAAAATTGAAATATCCATAAATGAAAACGAACAATAAATTATGAACAAAATTATGCTAAAAATAGACTATAAATAAATAAACCTATTTGGATTAAATTTTTTAAGAATAATAATTCTTACGTCAGATAATAAATTATTATATCCTCACCCTTTAGCTCTTTAACAGTTTACGCATATCTATACTGAATAAAAAAGAGTGGAGTTTCCTGAATTCCATTAACTCTATTTTCCCAGAGGCACAATGTACGCATGAACAAGGTTGACAATATTTGCACAAAATTCCCTTGGAAATATGTGAAAATTGCATGAATGCATGTGCATATGTGTATAGTAAGGCATAAAAATTAAATAACCTTAATAATGGTCAAAATTGCATCTCGCAATTGAAAATATTTCATTTAACCCCTAGAAAATCAGATTCCGTCACCACTGTGAGGGTCAGAAAGTGAAAAAGAAAAAAACCCGCGCTTGGGTATGTGAAAGATAGATAGACATCGAGTGAGAAAAAGAGAGAAGGGCGGGGGGGAGGGAAGGCAGAATGAACCAACCCCTCGAATTAACGTTGCGCTTAAAGGCACATTCCCACACAGACTTTGGCACACGCGAGGCCCGTACACGATCACATGAATGCCTAATACGTTTGTGGACACTGATTTCCACCCTCCACCTTTTGCGCGTGCAGGGCTACCCTCGACACCCTCGCCCTTTCCCACATAGTCTCTCGGCCATTCTCACCCCTGTCTGTATTTCTCTTTCCCCTTCTCTTCCTTCCTTCTTATTTACGTCTCTCTCGCTCTCCCCCCCTCTCTCTTTCTCTTTCACTCTGCGATTTTTACTCGATTTACCTGAGCACGGAGACACAAGCTCGCACTGATTTAGTTTATTCACTCTTCGCAATTCTGTCGTAATTCTGCCCCTTCGAATTCCTACGACAGAAATGGGAAGACTCGTCTTCTTGACCTCCAACCAAACCTTTATTCTCCACTAGCTTTATTTCACAAATTAATCTTCTCGTGGTTTTCCAAAACTTCTTATTCGTGTTTATCAACAGTCCATGACTGACAAAATATTTCAAGAAGAGATATTTGCATTATTCTCGATTAATTAATTAATTATATTCAATCATTACTAAAAAAAATAGTAATTCAGTTAGAGAAATACATGGCATTTCGTGTCAGATAACACATTTATAAAGGAAAGTATTGGTACTCTAGAAAGTATATTTTGTACTACTTTGTATATAATTTTACCATAATTTTATGTCATTTTATAAATATCTCAATAGTTGTATCTATTTAAAATGAATCAAACTTATTATCTGTTTCTTTAAACAAATTATAATTCATTTATAGATGATTAAACAAATTTAATAGATGAGTATCTTTAATTTAAATTATTTATAGAAATTTATATCTCGAATGAATTGTATCGATAATTCAATTATCGTGATTGCCACGTATCGCAAATTCAAATACATATTTTGATCTACACAAAAATAAAATACAAGCATACGATCAGATGACCAAACTTCATGTAATTCCCCGTTTGTTGAGGTTGCAAAAATTTGATTCCGGAAGTACGCACCGCGGTATATCAGTATCGATAAGCTATCAAAGCAGCTCAACTAGTTTCCCTGAAAATCATTCCCGTACTCAATTTCCGGAATTCTGCACTTGTACCAATTGCTCGATGACTGATTGTCTGCTTTACTATTGACCACGTCATATCTTCGCCAAGAGGAGAGGTAAAAAATTCAAAGAGGACAGTGACCAACTCTTTTTCCTCGATTACGCAAATTACCTGCGAAAAATAAAATCATTTATCAAAGTGACAACCCAATCTCACCCCTCCCCATTTATTCCACTAACCATGCTCCTCAATCCACTTAACAATATACCGACCACGAGGATGAAGAAAGCTTTTTTCCCTATAAAAACAAAAAATCAAAAAATATTATACATGAGTCTTCGTCTATATACGTTGATGATTTATGTTTGTCGATAAACATGATAATTTAAATACTTTAGTATTTGCTCATCAAAATATTATTACAGTTTATTTATAAATTCGAAGATACAAATTATGTACACATCACAAACTAAATAATTATTTGTGGAGAAAAAAAAACAATAAACCGCATTTGATTTTTTCATAATGTTCAATGATAATTTCGCAACACTTACAAATTGCAAGTATTCAATAACATATTTTAAAAGTAATATTCAACGTATTCATTACAAGTTTCTTATTATTTTGATAAGCGCTAATAATTAAAATAATGTTTTAAAACTTCAATAGTGATCATCGATGGATTTTATGTTTATTTATATTTTTTTAATAGTCTTGTATCTTCAATATTTATATATAAAAAAGAAAAAGAAAATAATAATAAAATTATGTAATTATTTAAAGTGTTTAAGTTTAATTAAACATCAAAATATAACTCTGATTTTTTTATTGCTAACAAGACATTACAAACAATGAAAGAAATTTGAAAAAATGTAGCACAAAACCACAGAATGATTAGTGCATAGGCACTCAAACGTGAAATAAGCTAAAATTTTGTATATGTTAGCATTATTTCACATTTTCACATTTTAAAGGTAAATAAAGCAAGGAATCCAATAAAATCAGAGCGACGGGATTTGGGAATGCAATTTCATAGTCAGTTAACGTAAAATTAAAGGGAATAATAATTTGTCAAAAGAAGAACGAGGTTGGAGAGAAAGTTAAAAAAAAGGGGAGTAGGTACATTGCAGTCATATACTATGGGTTTAGGTATGTAATCAGAGTTCGGGTATGCGTAATAAGATAATAAAAGGGCCGACGACGTCACGATTTCCTCTATCAAAGTAGCGTATAAACAGGATTTAGGACACGACGGATCCGCGCTGTAGACACAACACAACACAAGCAGTTTAACGTGTAATTCGTGTGTCATTCATGTGCCTTTCATGTGTGCGTACGTTCGCCCTTATTTCTCCTTACATCGACGCTCGAGTACCGTGTCACGGTAATGGTAATTACTGTATTTATTCGAAAGCCATGAGAGAAAGACGGACCGAGTTCCCATAACCTCCGAGCCAAGAGTGCCGCCTCTGTACATTTTAAACATTCATGCTAAGTAGCGTGATGTGGTAACGAGTTAGCTAGAAACACAAAATTGGTAAACCGGCAGACATTCAATTGCGAGAAAATTTAAAGGGATTATTGGGTTAGGAGGAGGAAACATTCGTATGAATTGCAAGATATTACAAGAAGATTATCGATTTATAAGGTTCCAAATGTCAGTTGTCATCGAATATAAAGGAAAAGACCCTAAATATTGCAACCTCTATTGAGTTAATATGTAAGAAAAGCTTAATTCTACATTAAAACTCAGCATAACCAACAATCTTTTTTTTTTAACCCATCAACTGAAGTACGTTATCGGATTGTTATTATTAATCAGTAAGCTTTAAACATTTTCATAATTTTCCTACCATCATCCTTAATTTTTACATTTTCAAGATTGTTTTCTTTTACAATTAAAATTAAAACTAAGTTTAGCTTCAACATTAAAGTTATTGTTGGTTTGAAAAAATTTGGTGATCATTTTGATTACATTTATATGAATAATTATTTCTTTGTAATATTTTGTTTCTCTAAATGAACAATTTTATCGTAATTGTCTATTATAAATAAAATTTTTATGCAAGAAAACCAATTTCTCTGAAACTGTGAAAATTGTATAATAAATTATAAATACATGTATAGTAACTAACCATTTTTATAATAATAAGATTGATGACAAAATTATTATTAAAACATTTTTAATTTATGTGACTCGAAAATAATTCTTAGCATTCGAATCATTTATCTGAATGTAAATTTAAATTCAAGTGTTTCAATATCTGGTGAAAAATGTCATTATAAAATTTCGCGCTTGCATGAACGATAAACAATTGAATATTTATCAGAAAAAAATACTCACCAATATCAGTCGTGTTAAAATCAAGACTACAATATTTTAAACAAACAATGCTCACTCGAAATGTTAATATTTCATTTTGATCTCATGATTAACTTACTTTAATAAATAAACTTAACTTTAATATAACAACTTAATAAATAACTTTAATAAATAAACTAAAAATTATTTATCATACCCTTATAAATATTTTTTTATTGTATTATTCGTTAGTTATAAATGTTAAAACTTGATACATAAATGAATAATATTATTAGGTTTATCCAAAGATTAAAATTTTTTTTTATATATTATTTCGTACATTCACACTATATACGGGTATAATGCATTTAAGATAATTAATTATTAAAAACTTCTTAAAAAACATACATGGAAGTACAAAATTATTCATAGAGTTAGAGAAATAGAAGAAATTTTGAGATATTTCATTTGTAACAAAAATTTTAATCTCAATCTTTCTGATTATCTGCAGATTGTTGCAAGGAAACGAGTATAAGCTAATTTTTAGCTGTATTTTATCTAATAAGGCCTGCACTCTTATTTCATAGTTAATAGAGGCAGGGGAATCACAATGTGGAGTACGTCCGCAAGTAGAAAAACAAGAGAATTAGCATGGCGAGAGTGGAGAAGGACTGAGGAATCGAGTAGCATATCCGATATGCGTGCAAAGTAAATCCGAAAGTCTGAGGTCACCGTTGTGACATCCAGGTCACGTGAGCTCGAAGATGATGTGCGAGGGACTGCGTAAGAAGCGAAGACGGTAATCAGTATCAGTGGAAGGAAGGACACCACTCGAAGGAACCGGGGGCAGAGGCCGTGGGTGCGTGTGCTCGGTAGCTTCGGGCAGGTGCCACCGCCGCCACCACCACGAGTTTCCCATACTATCGGAGGTTAATTGAGGTCCGGCTTCACCTGCTGAAATGTCAACCCGACCGAGCCGTGATTCCCATGAAGTCGTGGCACGCATCGCAGGAATCGCACGCCTCCACACCCGGACGACATGCTATCCCCCACTGGGAACCGAGTCCCTGTGCAACCACGCGAAATCATTGACTAGTTTACCTGTACCCCGATATCCTATATTTAATTACCCGGCACCCCCACGTTTTTGAAACACTCAATCGACCCTCGAACCTTAATATCTTTTGTGAATTCCCTTGGACTCTCAACAGCTAAGCTGCGTTACCAAAAAATTTCACCAATTCACAAGTTAAAAATATAACGGCGTTTCAATCTAAACTTGTATATTCCAAGTACATCTATAAATCACAACAATTGTTTTAACCAAACTCCACATTTCACTATCAAAAATAATTCACTAAACCTACAACTATAAAACATTTAGGACACTGGTCATTTGGATATCACCAATTAATATGATCGATTTTACTAAGCAATTTTATTATAAAATCATCGTAACAAATGCTCACATTAAAATTTTAAGACAATAAATAATGACCGGAAGAAATCAGGCAAATAAAGGCTTGTGGACAATAAGTAAGAAACTAATACTATTTGACAATAAAAGCGGTTTCCAATATTTAATTACAAATTCCCACAGGATAAAGATTATTTTTATAAATTTTTTTCAAGAAAGAAAAAGTAAAACAATCAAATATTTTTGAGCTAGCAATTTGAAAGTTCTTGATAAAACATATTAACTTCTGAAATGGTCTCCCCCAATCCTTGTCTATAATTAATCCCTAAAATAATAAATTTTTCTAATCCGGCAACATTCTGATTCTTTATAATTTTTGAAAATTAAATTACTTCGTTGAAAACTAAACATTCAACCATTCAGTGTAATCAAATCATTTGAATCAATTTCTTGCATAAACAAGTTCGGGTAAATTTAAAATTTATGATAAATAAATAAGTTTTAAATACGTCATTTAATATTGGTATCTTCTGAATTGTTAATCATACATCGAACAATGAATTTGAATATTTTTCGAATTGATAAAAAACTGTTTATTATAAGTACTCAAATTATTATTATTAATATTTTATTATTTTAAAAATATATATAATTTTTTACAGCTCACATTAATAAAAAAAATAATCAAAAATAATTTTTATAAGTTATAAACTAAACGTATGTTTGATTTCTTACTTTTCATTTTTTAAACATTTTTAAATAAATATATCTATAAGTCTGCTGTGAAAAATAAAATATTAAAGAAGACAATAAAATAGTTTGCTGATCTTTGAGATGCTTGAATATTTTTGGTTTTTTAAATCATCGAAATCAGTCCTGATTTGCATTCCTTTTGGTATCAGCGCCTCTGAGTGTTCAGATCGGTTTAATGACACGTAGCACATGTGTGTACGTGAATACACTAATGACCGAGAGGCTTCAAATATAATGTTGATGGTGTGTAAGTGTAGATGCCAGATGAAATTAACTGGAAACCTACCGCACTGTTAAGCTTAAACAAGAGACTCCATTAAGCCAAATGATTCTAGCGTAACAACTCCTATAATTAAATGATCGATTTGATATCCATCTACACCTTCGATCCGTCAAACTTACTCCTCGATATATACGCGTGTATTCATGACTGCACTACGATTACATATTACATCCCCAAGAGTCTTAAAACGGTCGCGCTATTTTCTTTTCCCGTTTTCTGCGCATCACCTTCAACATCCATCTTCCACGGAAAATCCTACTGGTGCATTTTCAACCTAATGGTAACTCGCCAATGACTCTTTACAATACTGTGTTCATATAATGAAAAAACGATATTCATCCTCTGATAGATACAAAATGGTGCAAAAGGTTAACGTACAAAGTCAGACAAAGTGTTACAAAAATTTATTTTGGATAATTTTTGAAAATGAACCAAAACAGCTTTTATAGTTTACTTTTAATATAAGTTCTCGGTAATATAATAGCTTGATTAATTTAAAAAGTAATTATATATTTTAATTATAATTAAACATTTAAGAGAACAATAAATTATTCATTAAATGCCAAGTGATATAACTTTGAATTTTGCGTTTCATAGTTGTAATTGGGTATCCTGAAGTATTTGATTGATTATTTCAGCAGATAACTAGCGTATGATTAGTATTCTCCTTAAGCTTATTTTTGTAAATTAAAATTAATTTAAAGGTAAATCCTGGAATTGTTATAGTACATCTAGTGCCCTTTTATAGCTGAAAGTTGAAATATAGCTCAGAAAGTAAAAGCCTCGGTTTTTCTCGCGATATACGTCCATCAACGCAACTGGGATCGTGATCGTCGGGAGGAATGCGTGTTAGTCCGAGCGACAGAGGTTCCGCACCCTTCCGTTTCCGGTGTTCCGGTCTCTCGACGTCGCTTCCGGTTGCGGGTGGGATACACGCTCAGTCGAACGACATGATGTCCCGCGATACCGCGCATACCGCGACCCCCTGCTGATTTTATCGCCGGGGTCGGCGTGCATTGCGAGTTCCTCAATGAGGCCCGAGCCATCAATCGTACACTCACTTCTTCGGGTCCTTTTCAAGATGCTTCACTTTATTTTACTTTCATCTTCAGTACCTCCCCTCGACTTTTGCATATTCAATTTTTTATCTGTCAACAGTCGCAAATAATGAATTGCTTTTCTTCGAACATTGCTCGAATTATAATTTTCAATTAACTTATAATATTTTCTAATAAAAGATGAACAAATTCAGAGAAACACAATTCAAATAGGTGGAACTGCAGTTCAAATAATTTCTCCGGATATATCTACAGTATATAACATGGCAAAAACATAAAAATGTTTTTCGGAAATAATAGTGAATAAATATAAAGGCATTAATGTTTTTTTGATAATTACATGAGGTATTTTTTTTTCTTTTTAAAAAATTAATAAAAACACGATAAAATATCATTAAAATAAAGCACAGTAATGCTTAATGTATCTATTCAAATCGAGTTAAAGTAAACCTCATCAAAGCTCTAAATTTTCAATAGTACAGAAATAAAATAAAAAAAAATATACGTTGACTTGAATTGTAACGTAATTTTAAGCAATAAATAATAATGCAAGAAGACACCAAGTCTTTAAAAAAAAAAAAAAAATAGAATGATTAATAGAGAGGGCGCGGCCCTGATAGAACAGCGAAGCTTGAGTCGTGCGATTTACGCATTGAAATTGCATGACTCAAGAGTAGGGGAAAAAATATTACTGAAGTCGGTCAAATCTGAAACGTCGTATTAAGGGAAAGATTACAATTTTCTGGCCGAACGACGCATTGCGAGTAGTTGCTCAATCATAAAAACAAACAACAAAAACAATAACGATTCCGGGTGCAACAAAAAACTGGAGGTCCAAATCGTCCAGGTTGAGTCGACAGATTTGGGTCTCGGGTGCGAGCAAGAAAGAATGCACGGGTCTAGGTGCACGTATAGATGTAGATGTACCGAGCCTCGGATCTTATACCTGGAAGCCGGTTTCGAGGCAAGACTTCCGGACTCGGCTCGGCTTGGCTCGACTGCTCCAGATTCCGCTGGATAGCGCGATATGACGAATCTCGCTTTCACCACGACAAAAACCCGGCGGTCCCTACCGTTTTCTAGCGACTCAATGTGTGAGCCGAATCGCGATACGAATCCGATAGTCCAATTTCGTCCTTTCTCTCTCGAATATCACAAATAATCTCACAAATACTCAACTGTCTTTTTATGTCGTAGTTTCTTCTCTACGTTTAATTTTTATGTACTTTTATAATCAATTTGAATCAAGTTACTTTTTGGTGGTAATCGGACATACATCAAAATTAAAATACTTCTACCATTGTATTTGAATGCCTGCGAAATAAATTTAATCATTACTCCAGCGCTTGTAATGATTAATTCAATTTAAAGTCTCTTTTTTAAAAAATCAACACATATTAATTATCTTTTTAAATATTTAATAAGTCGATCACTTTCTATTTTTTATATTTACATTAATATACTCGTGTTTCTTTAATAATGATTACTTTACATTGTTTACGAAATTTACGAAAATTTCATAATATATCACTTTTAATTTTAATCAGTCCTTTTATTTTTATTAAAGTTTTAAACTCAATAAATTAGCATGTATTTATTAGTTAACATATAATTAATTAGGATGAGATGAAATTTGATATATTATTAATTCTACACGTGTCATAAATTATAAAATAATGATTGTTAGCCTTTAATTTGTGACTCAATTATTCAGGATAAACAAGAAATTGATTAAAATAATGCCAAAATCTTTATTAAAATTTATAATACTAAAGTCTCAATATATATTATCTCTTTGAATTTAAATTATACTAAACAATCAAAACCGATTACATTATCGATTTCTAGTGCATATTTTCATTATAATCATTATAATTTATAATCTTACTTTTTTTTATCTCGATGAATAATACGTCAATTTTATATTTAATTTATAACTCATTTTATACATATATTAATACGAATAAATGTAGATGAAATGCTCATAAAACTGGATAATAAGAAGAAAACAGCGTATGAATGACAAAATGTGTAATTAAATAGTAAATCGTAATATTTAAAGTTTAAGCGAATGCTTTATCGTTTATACAATCAAAAATATCGTAGAAAATTGAAATATAATTTCAAATTTTATTTGAGCTACGCGGTGTTCGGAAAAATAAAAAATAGTTTTTCCTTGGACAAAACCTCTTAGTGTTTAATGGCCGAGATGCATAAGCGTGACAGCTCTCTCAAACTCATTATTACCATTCGATCGGGTGCTTTTTTGGGATGGGCCGAGGCACCGGAAGAACCGCGTATGCCGGAAGTGGAAGTGGAAATTGAGATAATGACAACCAGAGATAGCCCTGGTTTCCGTAATTTCCGTGTCACGTCTAGCATCCAGAGCAACAATTTACACAATTGTACGTGTAAAAATGGATTGTGAGCTAAACCAATTTTCTCTTTAAAAATATTCTGCTGCAATATTTTTCAACCTAACTCTAACGGTACTTTCGTTACTTATATTTTCATAAATTTTAAATAACTTTTCCATATATCTGAAAAGTATGTATGTACAGAATATAACATCGGAATATGATTACCAAAAAAAACCTCACGTACTGCATAATATTATTAATTTAGATATTCAATAACGAAATATGAATTAACAACTCTCACGCATTGCACAATATCATAAGTTTAATTTTTTATAGATATGAAAACACCAAACGCTTAACTATTTTTTTTGGTGTACCTCAATGATCTATTATGTTTTTATGTCATATATACATACAAATTTATTAACTTCTAACTAATATTTTAATATTTTTACAACTGTTATTTAATAATACGTTTTAAAAAGTTTTTAAATAAATATTATGTACATAGTCGTACATTCATCTATTTATTTTTAACTGTATCGGTAATTCATAGACCTATATTTGTGCAAACTTTAATACGTGAATATTAAAAAATATTCTACCCATACTTTCTATCTTTTCAAAATATTGATATTATTAAAATAAATTTTGTATAACTATTGCTGCTTTATATCATATTAATAAAATGAATATAAAAGTATTAAGTAATGTTTAATAACACGACATACTTTAGTAATAAAAATTCATTAATTGGCTTATTAATACAGTATGCAAATATAATATGTTGTTGTGGATAGACAATAAACATTAATAAAAACCAGTATAAACAGATATAAAATAAAATATTATAAATTTTGGACTATTGATTATTAAATCAGAATAAATTAAATAGATGAAATATAATGAATGACAAAAAAATGTTAGTATATTCAAGCTGAAAGTGCTATCGCTCACTGCTTTTTTCCTAAACAAATATCAACACGTGCCTTGCAGCCACAATATTGTCAATGCACTTTTATTTCCGATTGGAATGTTATGATATACCTGAACAAATTAATAACTTAACGCTTTAATATATGTGCAAACTTCTTGTAAAAGTTCCCCCAAATCGGAAGTATTTAAGTTACTCTTTCTCTTTATTTTCGTTTACTCAAAGAATACAAAAGTGCCTTTCTTCGAATAAGTAACTCACTGTGAATTCATAATTGGATTTTTTTTTCTAAAGTACAATAAATGATAAATAATTTAGATATTAATATATTTTTTAAATGATAGATATAATAAAAAAATAAAATATAATACACAAAATGAGTAGTTTTGAAAAACATCTACTATATAGTACGCAGAGATTAGTAATATTTAATTTAAAGAAATAAACTATCTTTTTGCTTCACATAAATCGAATATACAAAATTAATCGAATGCACCGTGTATGATTCTCTGATGTATGATTTTACTAAAAAAAGAATCTCTTTTACAATTAGAAACTATAAAAACTTTAATAAGCACGATAAAAATCAGTCAAATGATAAATAAGAACGAGCGGGTGAATGTGTCAGAACCGAGCGCATAGATCATTTACTTTTTCTCTCTCTCTCATCGTTGATATAATCATCCGGTTGAAGGGGTTGAAAGTCATACGAGTGCGGTCCCCAAGCGCCCACACTTGTTCCCAAAACCACCATTACTGCTGATTCTGTTAGAGTTAGACATTCGTTGTGCAAGCCTCCTCTTTATTTTATGAAACGTGACTATTCCTAGGCTTCGATTATATTTCGGACCATGCAATTGAAAAGCCTACATTTCGTATGTTTGAATCTCTTTCCTTTCATTCGTATACAATTAGTTATTTATATTCTCATTTATTTCATGATTCCCTTTCATTCTTAACTTTACCTTTTGTATCTTTTCTCTGCTGTCTATTTAATCACGTTATATTTTATTTAATTTAATAAAAATCCACTCTCCAAAAGTATTTGTATATACATACACGCGTGTGTGTTTATCGGCATTTAAATGATGATTGGATATCAAATAAATTCAAATTTAATCCAAGAAGAGCTTGCTGTAAACTATAATCTATATTTAAAATTTTAATTATCAATTATCAGTGTAAATGTAAGGTTATTTGATAAAAAATAAAAGCTAATAAAAATACGTCAATAACTTGACTCAAGTTTTTAGCAAACGTTTAATGTTGAAATTCAGCCAAGAGATAAAAATAAAATAAAAAGAAAAAAAAATGTTTATTATACTTAAAACATAAAAATCAATACATGGTGTATAAATTTTGGATCTTTCGCATTTCGGATTATCATACGACCACAAATTTCCCAGGACACGCTGGTAAAATATTCAAGGAGTGCATCACGCAATATTGAAAAGTAGTTCAATAAGAAACGTGTACGAAAACATTACCGCATCCATGGAAACAAAAGAGAAGTATTTTCCTACCACTCGTCAGTAAATCCCTTAGAAAGATTTATAAAATTTAAAAAAAATCACATCTTTCTCTTTATCGTGTCAAAGTAGAAACATATACAGAATCTATCTCTACCCTCTAAAGCGTTAGAGTACAAATCGGGCGTACCGACACGAGGGAAGGTCCAAGGTTGCCGGGGCGACATGACTCGACGCTCTCATCTCCTAACATTGGATGCTGATGGAGTTTGCCGAATGGTCGCGGCAACAGCGATTCTCCCCTTCTTGAAATGTCGGAAGGGGCCACACCTGGCTGGGAAGTGCGTCCTCTCTCTCTCTCTCTCTCTCTCTCTCTCTCTCTCTCTCTCTCTCTCCTCTCCTGTCTCTCTCTCACTCTCTCTTAATGCAGCTGTGCGAGCAGGACGACCCTTATGTGGCGACATCACGTGACGCTCAACATCAAGGGAGAGCATAACTGGAAGCTGAGCCACACAACTGACAATAAAAATTCGAAAAAATAAAAAGTACATTCGAGATTAATTCGCTTATTTGCGCAGTACAACTAATTTTTATTTATTTTTATAAATTTAAAATTTCAAGCCTCATGAGAATTAGGTTTGTCATTAGTTGTAAGTGCTATATTGTTGTATTATATAAAAATTGAATAATCGATTTTGTAAATTACCAATTCAAATAAAAGTCTTTCGAACGTTTCTTATAATTTATGAACCATAGTGAGTATATTATAACTTAGCTTAATAAATGGAATATATATATATATATATATAACTTGCTTAATGAGTTGGTGAAATTTTATGAAAAATAAATAATGTAACAATAAAAATAAATGTAGCTTAGAGAATAAATAAGAGATATCAAAATTATTAATTAGTTATAAAAACAGATTTAATAATAATGAAATAATGAGCAAATAGTAAAGCCTTAAAATATACAGAAACAGAGAAATGATACGAGTTGAAATTTTGATAAATCAGTGGGTGCATAGAATTCCGTTACTTTTTTATAACACGTTCTTTCCTCCTCTTCTTTGTTTAATTTTTTTTTCTCTTTCTTCGCGATTTTCAGTTGTTGAGCAGAACATGCGCCTGCCAATCTGATGAATGCTGTTACAATGATTTCAACGAACGCATACGCGATATCGCAAAGTACCAATGAGCGAATAGACAAAAGCTAATACAATGGCGAACGGGTGCAAATTATGTTAATTTTCAATCTCAGATCGAGTTGCAGAATTATTGTATATTATAATATGAATTTCTCATATATAATAAATTTTTTGCACGTGCTAATATATTTAACCAAATGTGAATCCATTCAATAAAAAATGTTCGGTTACACTTATCACATATACTAATGATTAATGTATTCTTTATGTAACTTTTATTTTTAAAAAATGTAAATATATCAATAGCTTACAATTTTTATGACCTTGCTATAGCTTTCTATATTTTTAGCAAATATATACCCAGACAGTTATGAATATAAACGCGCATAATTACTTTTAATATTTCGTGTTCTCGCGTTCTTCGACTTTGTCCATTTTTCGATTGGTAGCTGAAGTTTCTCCCGATAAATATTCAGAGCATAATTTTTAATTCCAATCTTATTCATTTATTATAAAATTTTATTTTAATTGGTAAATATTAGGAAAAATACACAGAAAATATAAGAATTATATCTGCTCTTTATACAATATATAAATAGAACAACCATAGATTAATGTCTCATGACAATAGATATGTATATTAATTTATTTTATACTCATAGTGCAATATGTAATTAAGTATATGTAAGTGGCAATTTTTTTTTAATTTCTAAATTAATTAGTATCTAAAACAAATGATTATAAAAAATTTATTTTAATATTTTCAAAAATTATTTGTTTCGCAAATAAAATATATACTTTTAAAAGCGTAAAAACATTTAAAATTCAAAATCAACAATATTAATAAAAAATTTTTATAATAAATTATTTTTATTATATTTAATGTATTTGTAATTAAAATAAAACTTAAAAATATCACAAGTTTTCAAGCATCCTATTATTATTTCGTGGTAAATTTATTATATTATCCTGTGTGAAACCATCTACTAAATATTCCAATAAATAGTATATTAAAATACCAAAAAAATCCATTGGTATTAATAAGAAAAAGAAAATACGCTTGACTTTCGAAAAAATCTATATATTTATTGTATGTGTAAGAAAACTAAATGGTTGATTTTATTATATATTGCACCGGTGTAAATAGCTACTACTTAGACGAGATACAAATATTCTTTGATCTCGAAAATGTAATTATTCTTAATTATAAATTGAAATATCAATCGTTCAATTAGAAATTGTAAAATAAATACGAAGAAAGAAGTTGTCAGAAATTGGTTTCCCAGTGAAAAGGAGGAGGAAGTCTCCGAGGACCAGAATCCTTATGAAAAAAGTAAAAACGTATTGGCCAGACACGGTAATTATAAGGAGAGTCGCGTGTACTCAAAGACAAGGAACCACCAAAAAATTGCAACAAAAAATCAAATCATTCGAAAAGGTAATTGAAGCTGCACCGGCGAGCGATTTCTCGCTCGCGACATCGAACTCAAGGACGCGTACGCGAGAGAGGAAGCGAGACAAATGAGCCCGCCATGAGCTAGCACATACACGCGCGCAAGCAAATACACACGAAAAAAGCACACAAAAAAAATTCACTAAAAAACTTCAGAGCCGGTAAGTTGGTAAGAAAGAGAGAAGGTATTAAAGACCGAAATTCTAGCCTCTTTGTCCCTGTCGGTGATTTTAAGCGACTCCCCCTCACCTCTCTCTCTCTATCTCTCTGTCTGTCTCTCTCTCTCTCTCTCTCTCTTTCTCAACCCACTACTTATCTAGATAAATGTCTAATCGGTACCAAGACAGCAAGTGATGTTGTGAACCAACATTTTTTTTTAACCTATCAAGTCTTCAAAGAGCTTGAACACTATTTTTGATAAAATACCAATTCTGGAGCGACTACAACAACTCTAAGAGAGCGATTGTTTTTAAAGATATTCATCAAAATATATCTGTATAAAATCAGAAGTTTTAAACATATACCAACGTCTTTTAAATTCTTAAAACTTAAGAGATTATACATGAAATTCAAATGGAAATTTTATTAATATGTCAATAAAATTTGTCCGTTCTTTCAAATATTCACTGGATATTCGACCTTTCCATCACAAATTACATTTGTGTGAAACTTCTTCCTTTTACACTTGTAATCGTATAAATATATTAGATCCTCTAAAAAATCAATTCTTAGAATTTTTTCCGACTTATCAATCTTATTGGATCGACAGAGCGTCGGAGATGCATTCGCGTAGCGTACCGAGAACTTGAAAGGTAAGAACAAGCGTGGCTCACTAGTACTAGTAGTCAGATGCAAAGTAGATGTCAATGGTTGTTGGCAACATGTCGGCCCTTTTGCCAAAAAGACAGGAAAAAATAGAGAATAATAGGTGAAAACCGGAACAACGTGATACAGAAATAGAAATACAAAGAGGGAGAGAGAGGGGAATGGGAAGAGGAAAAGGACAAGATCAAGAGTCACGAGTCCAAGTACGAAATTGAATAAGTAAAATTTCACACCTCACATCACTCATAAGAGACATCGGACAATCATAACACAGGGAATATCTATGCGAGGTATTTATAAACAAATTAGAGTATCGTCAATCATGACTATTATTGTCCGTCTTAGGGGCTTCCCCTTTTCTACGCGAAAGCCCGAGACATATCCAAGCACAAAGGATTACATCAAAGAAGGAAAAAAAAGACAAAGTCGCTCACAAGGCGCATTTCTCTCTCTCTCTCTCTCTCTCTCTCGGTATGTGTCATTGTCGTCGTTGTCATTTAAATATATTCACCTGTTTTATGTTTTTACTACGATGTACGAAAAGAAGAATTTACTCACAAACACAGTTCAATGACCATTATTTATTTCAAATTTTAAAGTTCATTTGTCAATAAAGTTTTAACTGATATATAATTCTACTTTTAACAATAAACTCATCTAATGCAAATTTTATATTATACAATTTAAATTACACGCTAAAAAAATATTAATTCACCATAACGGTTATCTGATACATTAAACACTTATTTAATAATTTTTAAAATAAATTTCCCTACTAAAAACGTTTAAACATTATTTTTATATTTTTTTAAAATTCTAGATGTAGAATAATTAAGAATAATTATTATTATAAATAGCCATGTATACACGATGAAGATTGTCAATACTAATTGAAAATTGCATAATTAAATTCTAAAATTAGTAAAAATATTCATGAAGTAAATCACATGTTGTTACACTAAAAAGCGAAGGCTAAAACTCAAATTATTTCCCAAGGCTTTACTTTCAAGAATTCCTTCAAGAACTTAAGACATATTAATCCACCGTTAATTCCTACAATTGTATAAAAAAAATTTTCTGCTATCTTTAAAAAAAAAAAATTAAAATTGATACCAATACCTAAATTTTATTACAAAATACATTATTTCAATGAAAAGAAAACAAAATATTGTTTTTAATTTATAAAAAGTGATTTCAATAATAATCACAAGATGTACAAGTTGAAGTATGTAAATGTATCCCTGGAATTTTAAATGTTTAATACTGAAGATGGTAGGCAAAGAGGGTAGTAAAAATAATGATATTTGAATTATAATCGAAAGCATAATAATAAATAAAAAATTCTGATCATTTATGTACATGTATTAATTCTTAAATATTTATAAAGTCATAAAAAGCGTGTAATTACAAGCGACTCTCAAGAAATACTATTTATTGACTAATATCTGTCAGTAATTAATTGCATTTGGAATTTGGCAATTTTTAAATTTACAGTTAAATGCATACATCATTTAAATGCCTCTCCTAATGTTTAAATTGGAAATTTTTATTACGCTAATGATAATTTATCACCGGTAATTATAGGTAAACTAACATTAATAAGCATGTAATGCTCAATCGAGAATACATATGTATGAATATGTCCGTATACATTGGAGGAGCCGGTGTATAAAATGAGCTTTGGATCTATAAAATCCAGGATCAAATATCCGTGATTTCGAATAAAAACTGCTTTACTTGAGGAACAATAAAATTTAAAGGAAAGCAAGATCTCTAAAATGGCAAAAGAAGGTACCCCGTCAGGATGGAACGTCGTTTTCACGCCCGCGGTGTCGACGAGCAATCGTAACTAATTTTGCCAATAAATATTCATGAAAGTCGCGCGCGACTAATCGCACTGGATATTTTTTATTTTATTCTCTCTCTCTTTCTCGCTCGGTCTTTCACCGTCTTATCCTTCTTATTCTTTCTTCTTCTTTCTTTTCCACACTAAAAATGAGTATTCCCTTTTCTTCTTTTGCTATTCATCAAGCAGTAACATTTACAAATGATTTATGCATGTATTCGTATGAAAAATCTATTAACATTGCTTAATACGAACATTATGAGTTTCTTATTTTTCATTATTTACACAGTTATACATTACTGATAAATGGGAGAAATTTATATGTTTAAATGAATAAATAAACAGTGTAGCCAAAAATAAGATTTATCACCTATTGTTTTATTAAGGTATTGATACGTCTACTACGTCTTAAATTTAATAATACAAATTCATTTTTATTGACTTACCTAGCAAAATTGGATTCCTTGGAAATATGTGTCAATTTGTAATGAACAAACAATGCAAAATATTGTGTATTATCGATTGAAAGTGCAAAGTGTTTGAAGCAAATTATCTTTGACTGTTCGGTGTATTAATTTGGATTAAATAATACAAAGTTGACTAGTGGATGCAAACAATTACAATCGTTTGCGAGCATATAGAAGGTCCTCGATTTCATTGAAGTGATTTTTAAAAGGGCACGGTAATTTATTCCAAAGATTGAAATGTCAAGTTGAAATTGTTTGCAGAAAGGAAGGTTGTCAAAAATGGTTAATGAATCGAAAATCCCGTATCGATTAAAATCTACTGCGCATATAAAGCAAATTGAGTTTAAATAAAAAAGCAAAAATGGGAAGGTTCGGTCTGTTCGGTATGAGTGTTGGGTGGAAGGAAGGCGGCTCGCACGTTAAATTTGGCACTACAGCAAACTCCGGTGTTTATCACCGCGTCCGAGTTTATACACAAGTTTTTAAAGTTTATTTTAAGCCCGGGAGAATCGAGAAAAATAATATAAGAAGGTGCACATCTCCGGTAAAAAAACGGCACGTATTATTAGAGGGACAGAGGCAGTGGCTCTGATCTCGCATAATGATGATTATTATATGCAGTCGCGTGTATAAATAGCAGCGGGACGGAGGGGGGGGGAGGAGTCAGAAATTTCGAAGGAGCTAGAGCCCGGGTCCGCAATCTAGTAAATTATCATAAATTAGTAATATTTCGGTGAGCCTGCGCACGCGTCGAGGTCTGGATCTCGTTGCCCTTGCGCGCGCCTCACGAAATTCCGCAGTTTCGTGCGCTCGCACGATTCGTCCATTTCGGAGGATTCCCGATGCGTGACGCCTCACAAAACCGCACAACTGGACTCGACACCGTAGTATTTCTATTCGCCTCTCGCTCCCTCTCGCCGCGCCCCGAGCGTGTCTCCTCGTAACCAAACCCGATCACGACTCACGCGCGCGCACTTTTCCTTTGTTCCTTTTCCATGTCTCTCTGCCTCTCTCTCTCACTCTCTCTCTCTCTCTCTCTCTCTCTCTCTCTCTCTCTGTGTCTTCCTTTTTTTATAGCCACTACTTTTATTACCTTTATAGGCGCGCGATGATTTATAGGCTACTGCATTCCATTATTCGGTGCCTCTGATCTGTCAGGATCAGTTTGTGAAGCCTTACTCCTTTAAATGAGTTACCTTATCAGTGTCCTTGTTTTCATACTCACTCGATTTAATAAAAATTAATTTTAACCTCGCAGAAAGACACAAGGGAAAATCAGATTCGTCAATACGTACAGAATCTATTTATCCATGGTCAATTTTTAATCCATCTTCTCCGGTCTATTATCAATCTCACCATCATTACATACAAATAATTTTAAAAACAAAATGTTTCAAGTTAACTAAAAAAATGACTATATCTCTCCAAATGAATCAAAATTTAAAAAAAAACAATGTTGACATACACATGATCTGAAAATGAATTACTAATTGATATCATTTTAATTGCCATCACCTTTTTATGCAAAAAATGTGAAAAATTATCAAAGTTATTTTATTAAATGAAATTTTATAGAACTGATTTACCGTGAAATATTTAAAACATATGAATAAATTTTATAAAATATTAAGTATAATATAATAATTTTTAAACTCATTGGGTTGAATCGAATTCATATGACAAAACAGTTATTTTTAGATAATTCATTGTTAAACCTTATTTAATGCTTATAAACTACGGTCATGTGTTCGCAGCCAAGTATTAATGAAATAAAGCTACTGATTTAAATATACATTTAAAAATCCTATTAACATTTCAATTATAGAAAATTTGTATAAATAGTTAATTTTACTTCATTTATGATTTAAAGCATTCATTCAATGATAATTTTAGAATAAAAGTAGAACTTTTCTAAACAATTATAAATTATATATTGTAAAATTTTATTTTCTAACTAAAATTTTGAATTAAAGCATTGAAATTATATAGTTTAGGTCAAAAATATTTTGTTTAATGAAACACGTTTAAATTTACATATATTTACGACATACTCAAGTCAACTGAGGTATTTATTATTTGATTGTGTAATATTTCTTCAAACAATCTTAAGTTCCTCTAATAAGGCATTTGATTTCATATTCCAATTTTTTAATTTTTGACTTTGTGTTTCCGTCTAACTAATTTAAAAATCCACAGAAGTTCCAGTCGCAGCAATAAACATTCGAAATATTATTGAATAATTGACCAGTTCACATCAATCTTCATTGGATTTGAAGGTGAAAAGAGTGGGAGGGAGCTCACTCAAAATCTCAAGAAGAAATAGCTAATCTTACGTTCAAGGTTCCCGAGAGCTGCGTCGAAAATTCCTCGCTGATCCAATATTCTAGAGACCGCGAAAAATGGAAAAGGGGACATGTTTTCAAAGCCGCGTTACCCGCGCTTTTCCGCAATTCCACCGAATCCCTGGATTTCTGGCGCCAACAAAGGCTTTCATCTCGAAAGCCCTCGTCACGTATTCTCGCGTATTCTCGATATTCCCCGGGACCAAAACCCGATGCAGCTTCTGCCCGAGCTCTCCCGTGTCCGGTCGTAATCTCGAGGAAGAAAGGTGCCGATCCTCCCCAATGGACCTAATCCCTCATTCAAGGGCGACGCCCTGATCCGCCGCCACGCGTCGCCCAAACCCCTGGAAGCCTGAACTCGCGCACTGTCGCTGCGAAAATTCTCATTTTCCTTTTGCCTCCAGAGGTTGCGTGCCCCGGCGACTAATCCTAAGGCGCGAACGAAACTTGAACGGCACTACAAAGCCCGAGAGCCACCGTCACTCTAAGGCTATTACCTGAGTAAACGATTCGACCGAGATATACTTTGGATTTGGACTATTTTGGAATATTTTTTATTTACTGGTGACGCTCACGAGCTTTCCGAACTTTTCATCACTCAAGAGCCAATCACTTTTGTTTTCCCTTGGCACACAAGTACCAATCTCTAAGAGCCTCTACAAGTATTTGCCCTTTACCAACAGTTTACACCGATACTTCGTGATATATTACGTTTTTTTTACCGCAACTCCCTACTCATCTCGTTTAGCGACGTATCAAGGATATTTCTCTACATTTTCGATAAATCGATGAGCATTTTCACTATAACTGTCGTCTTTTTCTCTTTTTCTTGAAAATAATAAAGGCAAATGTTGCAAATCAATGACAAACCTTCAATTAGAAAAATGTTTCCAATCTTGGACTATTAATGACATTGCACCTCGTATTTTACTATTCCGCCATCATCTCCATATTTATGGTAGATACAAAAGATAAAATTAATATTTTGGTTCATATTACTCTAACTATGATAATTTGACATGTTTCGGATAGTTAGGATTATTTATTTTATCAGGGATTATGAATGATCCACAAATATGCATAATCCATAACACAATAACTATAAATATTGATTTAACATATTATCATTGTATACCAATAAAATAATATTAAACTTTATATTAAATATAATATTAATATGTAGCATTTATTTCTAGTGTAACGATTATTTTTAACTTTTCAAAATATATTCTAATAATATTTATTCCTAAAAAGATAATTAATTTAAAATTATTTAAAAAACTTTGAATAAAAAAATTTTTAAGACCACATAGCGTATATTACTTATAGAGAAAAAGGCTCGTGCAATCCAAGTTTTTGAAAACTAGTGAAATAAAAAATAGATCGAAATTATTTAAAAAAAAAAAAAGAAAAACTATCGAATCAAATAAAGAGAGGAAAAGAGGGTAATGCAGACGTTGAAGAGGAAGGACTGTACTTCAATATTATTTTTATCTGTCTGCGGAAATAGCTACTTCAGGTATGTAGCAGTTGCACGCGTGTGTACACTAATATCTACGAATGAAAAACAAAACGCACTATGTTCAAATATTAACTTGGAAAATAGAGAAGGATTCTTTCTATCTCATTGTGTACTTATATTCTCGTACATTGCTCGTTTTCGTAACACCGGTAGCGCGACGTTTACACGAACCAAGAAGATTGTTTCTTCTCACTCCCCATCCATCTGTCTGTGTCTTTCACTCTCTCTCTCTCTCTCTCTCTCTCTCTCTGTCACTGTTAGGTTAGTTCCACCTTCGACTCTCTTCGCTTGTTTGTCGAGATATCTAGCCTTATGGATTAATAGTAGGCCACCTTCTTTCATTCCATCCCATTTTCAAATTTTCCTTTGTCATTTTATTTCTAAATTATAATAAATAGTCAAATGAATGATAAAAATATAATTTTCTATTTTTTCAATTTATCATAAATTCAATTATAATTATTAACAAAATTTGAATTAACAAAACTTGAATCTTTCCTTTACACATCAAAAGTAATTTATAAACATTCAATTACAAACCAACTAGCAATGTTTAACACCAACCAAAAAGAAATATTTCCAGAAATAAATACTGGTCTACGTTCTCAATCAATGTATTAGCTCAACTAAATAAAATCACTTCTCTTTTAAATATTTATTCATAAATATGATTGCTAAATCCACGAATACAAATAGTCACCTTTTACAGAGAATTTCTAAAAGAATTATTAATTTAAAATTACCATAAAAAATTTGGAAAAAAACAATACTTTACTCTAAATAATATTCAAAAATATTTTAATTATATTTTAATTAATTACATTTAAATTTTCGCTGAATAATCTTTAATTGCTTTAATTAAGTGTTCAAAACTAAATCGAAATATTACGATAAATTTAAAGTTATTATTTTATTTCTCATGTATAACTACTATACCTGGACAACTTTAAGACGTATCAACTCTAATTTATATATTTTTCTGCAATTTTATTGAAAATATTTTATGTAAATATACTGTTAACTATATTGATAAATATAGTCTTGAATTTAAATGATCTTACATTGAGCAACAGAATAAATAAAAAATTATAGCCATAAATAATTTTTTAAACTAAAAAATACAATAAAGATAAATCTTTATTTGTACATTTGAGAAAAGTATATTGTATTTTAATAAAAATTTATTGTGTAGCTAGTTTGAAGTTATTAACAATAATTTGATATTATTAAAATATGATGTCTATCATAAATTTAACAAACATTTTGGTTGTAATATGACAACTCCAAAATTTTATGTATAATTTAAAAAAATAAAAAGAAAAAGAAAAAGAAATTGGATTTACATCTAATGAAAGGCTTTAAAAACATGCACTTATTTATTATCTTATTTTTTAATTAATTCGTAGTAAGTAGAATCTAATTATAGTTGAAAATTAAATTAAAAATTCGATGAATGAAGGATGGGATGAAACAAATAAAAATATCTGCGGTGTTTCAGCATTTACATATTTCAATCATTATTATATTTCTATAGCAATCAATATTTTAATGTGAAAATATGCACTTGCATATGGAAGTGGGATTCTCTTTAGTGAATAAAGTGGTAGTAAAAAAAAAAAAAATGAGCACCACTGAACGGTAGCCAGGTAAGGGTAGTTATTGTGTAGAATTTCATTGGGACTCTTTCTTCAGCCTCTAACTCTCTCTCCATCTATCTGCCCATGTATCCGTCTATATGTCTTCGTTATTTTTGGAGGTGCCTCCGATGAGCTATTCCAATCCAAATCCCGCCAACACAACCAATACCTCAGGAACGAAACAGAAGAGTGTGAAGCGAAGAGAGGAAAGATGTGAGAATCCGTGGAGCAATAAAGTGAGGAACTTGGACCTCGGGTGCGAGAGTACAGAGAAAGAGAGAGAGAGCTAGAGCATGAGAGAGACAGAGTGGAAGATGGAAGAGAAACCTGGGAGTTCGAATAAGCTAGTCTGTTGCAGTGCCAGGGTAGACAGTTGGGCGCCCGGATGGAGAGAAAGGATCCCATCCCGGCTCGGGACCGCAGGTAGCCGTTCAACTTTCCCCTTCCCCCGTCGGCCCTCGTCCAGGATCCCTTTCCCGCCGCCCCGTGCCCCATCACCGAACCCTGTCCCACAACACCCTCCTGCTGTGGGCCCCTCACACGAGGGGAGAAAACGAGCACAAGGGGGCTTCACACTGTCGGTCGAGACCTTCGGAGGCAAATTTATAAATGATGAATATTTTGTGTTCTTTTTTCTCCTTGTTACGCTGTTTGCCAGAACGAATTCGCGCAATAACTTCAGTTTCGGTATACCAAAGAGTACATCATTTGAATTGGATTTCATTTCGCTCGAGATACGAGACGCGGTGGAGCCTCCGATAGAAGAATTATTAAGAATTAGAAGAGACCGAGTTCTTATCTAATACCAACCTATTTTATTTATCCTCCATCTTCTTCCGTCCGACTGCACCTTCTTAATTTCTCCGATTTTATGATTTTATTCTCAGTCGGAAATATTGTCTAGGTCTAATGGTATTACACGAGTGTGGGTACCCAACCTCCCGAATTACTCCTGAACCTGAGCTTGTCACAGCGATTAATTACACATTCATTATCTTATATTTTTCCACACTCAACCACTGAAAAATCATCAACAACCTTTCTCAACTTCCACAGCTTCCTTTAAAATATTTTTGCTTCGACTCTTACGTACACAAAAACGTGTCCCCTAGCGCAATGCTGTAGATAAATAAATCTGTCAAAGATATACTTTCTATATTTGTGTAATAAAAGTTACAAGCAAATCGTCATATTCATAACTTTATTCTCTACAATTACTTAATTAATAGTAAACTATCGATAATAATAAATTATAAGTTATACCAATAAAAAATATAATTCCTATTACCTATTTTCACTGGTACAGAAATCTAGTTTTAGCAATCGAATTCATGATCGAATTAAGCAAATTTTTTTTTATGAATTAATTCTAATATACAATACTAATATTCATAAATAAATATTTTTTAATGCGTAAAATTAATTGTATATTTGTATTAAAAGTACTTTAATACATTTTAATATTAAAAAATATTTCCCTGTTTTCATTATTGTATTTTTTACATTCAACTATGCAATAGAAGTTACTTTTAATCAATTTACGTTTTATACATTCCCGAGTGTAAATATAAATATGAATAAAAAATAAAACATAAATATAAACGCAAAATTAATCTATGAATTTTTAAGATGCAATATATAAAGTACTATTAATATTTAATATATTAAATGAATTGTGTAATAACTTGTCTGCTACTTATTCTCAGACTTAATAATAAAAATAGAACATGACAATAACAAAAAATTCCTATACCGATACTTTCACTATTCTTCCTTCGTTTAAAAAAAATGAGCATAAATTTTAGCAAATGATATCAAATAATTCTAATTATAAATACATATATTTTCGTAGAATTGAATTATAAATTTCAGATACTGAAAATGATATAATTTTCGAAATAAAATTAGAGCAAGAAAGATGAAACGGCAGATAAAAAGAGAGATCCTAGGGAACAAGTAAAACGACCCTAACTAAAACTTCTTTCTCTCTCTCTCTCTCTCTCTCTCTCTCTCTCTCTCTCTCTCTCTCTCTCTGTCTCTTTCTCTAGGTAAAGCGCTCTCCGGTATTACCCTTGTTTTCTCGCTTCTATTGAGTGCACCTGGGCTACCCGACGTATAAACCTTGGTCCCACCCTGACGATACCGAAACTCCCCTCTCGCTCTTTTGCTTTCACTCTTGTACTTTCTTTTTCACGTCTCTTTGTTTGTCATGCTACAAGTTAGTTATGCTCTGCTCTTCTCTCGTCTTTTTTGTGCAGGAAAATCCTTTTTTATTTCATCATTTTTACTAATTTTTTTAAAAAATTCATATTGACGCCCAGATTAGGTATGTATCCAAAAAAATGTTTGTCATACATGTATTACTCTTTATTGTTCTGATCATATATCAATTATGGAACAGAATTTTAAACCTAAAGTGAAATAAGATTTTGACTTTGGTCATATGAAAAAGGAAGTACAGTTGATCATGTAAAAATGAAAACATAAAAGTGAGTTAAAAACAGGATTAGATTTTGTTCTGTAGAGTGGAGAAATTTGCGTGGTGCAATGAGTAAAGAGACCAGTAAATCTGGGCGTGTTAAGTCAATGGGCACAGACAGTGTTTGCAATAAAGGAAATAAAGACATGAAAGAAAGAGAAGCTCGATATACACAAATTGAGAGAAGTGTTTTATTGTGAGCCTAATGTGTATATTATAGTTACATTGTCGGCAACACCTAATTTCATACCATACAATTGGCAATAAAAAGACTCTAAGATATTTTATTGTTTTCATAATTATTTTAACATGTAACCATTTAAAAAAATAGTTGCTTAATATACGCATTTGTATCAAGGTATTATTTTTTTTACATGTAATTAATATTCATTTACACAAAATGGTTGATTGTTACATGAGCTCGTTCAAACATTACCAATATTTCGTTGCATCTACATAAAAATATTTTTTAATATTATTTTAACGATTTGAATGATTATGTTCATTAATTATAGTTCCGTAAATACGGAACTAATTTTCAAAAGAACATAGAAAATTAAACTTATTATCAAGCCCTTGAACTATTATTTTCAAATAATATGTATAATATAAAATTATAATGATTTGTTTTGGCTATTATTTTAATGACGACTATCTCTTAAAAATTTCATGATCAATAAAATAAAAATTTCAAAGTATATTAATTTTTTAATCATTTTTTATCAAGAAACAAAATTCTTGTAGTAAAAAAGCATTTTTATGAATTAAATTTAAATTATATTATAAATAAAATATGTAATTTATAAAAAAATATGTTATAGTATATTATAAAAACATAAATATAGTATATTTAGTTTTAACAATTGAATATATATATAATTTATTAATCTACATAAAATATTTTTTAAAGGAAGCGATACAATTATTTATTCGATATGACAATCATTACTTTTTAAAAAATAGTTGTAAAGCAGTCAATTATCAAAAACGCATATAAAATTATTTGTAAATAATTTATAACTTTCAGTTTATATCTTGTAATTTTTTATTCATTTTAATTCATATAAATTTTTTAATTTTTCAATTTTAACATACATAATAAACTAAAATATAAAGTAAAAAATTACTATAAATAAATATTTCTACAAATTTGTATATATATACATAATTTTAAGTGATATGTAGATTTAAAAAAATCTGCGATATCTTTTTGCATAAATATATACGTTTGCTTATGCTTAAATATATATAACAATTGTAAATGAGATCATTATGTAAAGATACTAGTATCAATCGACTAGTCTACGCTTGTAAATACAACACTCATATCATATTTTTTGATTATTCATAAATTTTCTCTCTCTCTCTCTCTTTGTTTCACACTTTTACTCATTTTCTCACTCACTAACTTACTCTTACTCTCTTAAAAGGGAATTAAAGTCTTGTCTATTTCCTAAATATCCGATCCATACACGAGTGTAACAAAGAAGATTGAAACCATAGCAAAGGACAAGTTTTTCAGGGTTCTGTACATTCAAGTTTTGTTTGGTACATTGAAAGAGTCATAGCATATAATGAAACTTTTCCCCACTTGTAGACTTTTCCTTGCTCTTCAATGGAAACTGTTGAATCTCATTCATGACAGGTATTATTGATTGTTTGTTAATGAATAATACCTGTGTTTGCAGGTGAACTTTTGTTTGCACAATATTACCTATTCAGATGATTGGTACATGGATATTAAATAAAGATATATCGAATTAACTTATAATAAAGCCAAAATAAGTGAATTATTTATTACATGTATATGAATTTTTTAAATATGATGTGCATTGATGATAAAAGTAAACAGATGGAAATGAAATGGAAAAGAAAAATTGAAAATACTATATTTGTATATATTTAATATATATTTTTGATAAGGGTAAGTCGAAATTTTGTTGAAATTGCATAAAGATTCAATTTATAAAAAAAAAAACAAGGAACGAAATTCATAGATGGAATATTGATTGAATAAATGTTTAAACATTTTCTACCAATTTACTTGAGAATTGAATGGTTGATAAATAAAATTACTATCCGAATGCACCCGGCTTTGGGATTTTGTAAAGAGTATAATGGCATGTTTATTATTCGATGTGTAATACAAGTTGAAAGATGCGCGTGCGTGTGGCGAGCCCAAGAACACAAGAACATCTCGTCAAGCGAATCACGTCATTTTTCGGGTCTTCTCGCTAAAGAGGGGAGAAAAGCGAGAGGCGCACGTTAGCTGTCCTGTGGACGATGATGAGGAGAATGAAAAAAAAGTAGAAAAGGATGACGCTAAGAAAGAAAGAAAGAAAGAAAGAAAGGAGCCAGGGAAGTTTCTTGTTACGAGGGCTTCCTGTATGGAAATCGACGTAGGATCCCAAGGAGAGAGTTTGAGAGAGAGAGAGAGAGAGAGAGAGAGAGAGAGAGAGAGAGAGAGAGAGATTTTGCTCTTGAATGTATATTCGAGTAAGTATTTACGTGTGCAAGCTACTGGTTCATTCGCTTGTCTGATAATCTTGGAATGAAATCAAATCTAGGCTATATCCTATATATCGCATTTGCGTCTAGAGCCAATATTATACCACCGAAGGGATTCGTGGAGGTTATATCTTTGAGGTGTTGGGTTTTTGAGAAATTGAAAGAAGTTTCGGGAGTTGCTCGAGAGCTGGAACACAATTGTATCAACTCTGTCAGCACCACGAGGAAGTTAGAGTTGAATGTAAAGGTATCTCTCTATCTCAAGGACGATTATCCTTTTTCTTTGTCATAATAATGGGTAAAATTGATGAATACTGCAATGAAAGGGCGCGTAAATGTTTTATTTATGTAAAATATTGTTATTGGATCAAGGATGAACATGTTACCATTTAAAACGATTATTTAGAAAATGGAGTTGTACAAATATTTTAAGAGTATTTTAAAAAAGAAATTATTGCTTTTAAATATTTTATCAATTTTTTTTTTGTCCACTCTGCCATTGATTTATAAATCTTAATAATTTATTAAGTTAATTTATAATAATTCTAAAAATAATGATCATGAAATTGTAAATGATATGTTATTCCGTATGATTTCATTTATAATCAGGCTAATTTTTCTCTCATTAAAATATAAATTGAATAAAATCAATTATTTGTATAAAATTTGAAATAATAAATAAAATACGATAAATATATATGTGTATGTATACCTGCCCGATGACTTTGTTACGTATTATTTATTATAAAATATATTAAAATATTAAATAATAAAATTATTATTCATCTCGATAAATTATAATAAATAACCTACAACAGATATCTTTGAAGTCAAGCAATACATTTAAACTGAAAGAGTTTAAGGGCGGTTTCAAATTTGTCAAATACTAATTTCTTCAAAGCCATACAAAGCATTCAGTTTTAATCATCGAGTGCTTGAACTTGAGCAACAACCAAAGTGAATACCTAAAAGGAATTCAATAGTAGAGAAGACGAAGTTGACTAATATTCAATCAATTAGTATGACAAATAAATGTCGATTTAACCAGGTAAACGTTACGCACACGACCTTATGACGATGTTTCATGAAACTCTCTTTCTTTATATATACATGTATATGCCTTTATTATATACATATATAACTCTTCATGTATCAATTTGATATACGTAAGGTTGGAATTCAATGAAAATTAAACCTTCAGATCATCAGTTATTTCATTAATCGTAAAATCTTATACTCCGCTAGGAAGATTATTTAATTATCGGTATACTTTTTTTGATTTATGAAAAAAATTATTTACAACTTTTTTATTGTGCTGTTTTGAAGAGTGGTTTCTATTATACCAAATCTAATCTACATAGACTTTAGATTGAAAGATTTTTTTATATATTTTAATATTTAGTATAAAAATACAAATTATAAAAAAACCTATAAAAAAAATATAATAATTTTGTTTTTAATTATTTTTTATTACTTTGACTATATGATTCTAATTATATCATTAAAAAAATTTAAATCATATGTATATTCCATTGCATGAAATTTTAAGAAAACACTAGAAAATTATTTCCTTAAAATTTTAAAAACTTTATTATTTTTTTTATTAATCTTTTTCTTCTTCTCATCGCTTAAGCGAAATTTTGAGATCTTAATCTAAACGAGGTAGCCTGTTTCTTAAAGGTCGCCTTATATCGTGGTAATATTTTTCCTACATCTTAAAGAAAAATTAATATTTTAATGTTAACTAAATGTAAAGAATATATGCGGAAATTTATTTCTTGGACAAATTTAAACTACAATAGTAAAAGATCCCCAGCCTCCGATTATAAATTTTATGTGGACGTTGTTATTGAAACAGAGGCATATTCCTCAATTCTTTTTCCTACAAATTTCTTCCATTTCATTTTTCTGTTTGTTATGCATTTTTTTAGTAAGCTGCCCGAATGAAATGCTCACGTGTTTTTACGGTGCAGAAGATTAAGAAATGGCAGGATGAGATGAGCATTTCGGTTGACTTGAGATAAACTTTCGACTGAATCGTAGACCAGATTGAGTGCTGAATGTGACAGCGAATGAGGACAAAAATATGAAAAATAGAAAAGTAACGAATGAAAAGTGACACGAGAGGATGAGGGAAATGGTCAGTTACCTCAGTTTACGAGTAGATAAATATTGTATTTATAATTATATAATCTTTCGTTATAGAAATGGGTATTGTACACGCTTAGCTCTAATTTTTAGAAAATTTTAAAGGAGTGTATTACGAAAATTACTTATATATTTAAAAATGTTATATTTTAATTTTAATACGAAATATTAATTTATAGGAATCAATAAAAACACAAGAAAGCATATTATCTATGATAGCTCTATTGTCGGTGTTTGTAAAAGAAAAAAAAATCAACGCAAATCACAGGTATACTCATGAATACTATACAATATTGAACTAACTAATTATGTTATCATCTATAACGGTTGTCAAGAGAAAATGTATTTCTTCATTAATAGCATAAAGCGAAACAAGAATATAGGATAGAAGCCAAAAAACCGAAAAAGATGGTAGAAATAGATGATACCGAGGGTAAAAAGAGGATAAGTCGATGGCGAAGAGAGATTTAAAAAGTGTAGTCGAGGGTGAAATCCAGTAGCAGCATTCACGTCAAAGCGCATTTGTTTTCCAGGCATCGTTTCTATCAAGATTTTAGGAATTTGAAAGCTTGATTCGTTGAATACAATGTGGCCGTAAGTAACAACCAATGGCTCTTTTCGGCCCAAACGTTTGAACTTTTATGGTGTATGTATAATTATTATAATTGTTGTTGTTATTGTTGGTTATTATTATTATTACAAGTAAATTGAAATTAAATGATGTTCAAACTTGTATAACGTGAATATTTTTAAAATGTACAATTATGAAAACAATACGATAATGCTTATGAATCAAATATTGTTTTACGTAATAAAATTTTTATAAAACACCGTGTGTTAAAATAAAGTCCAATTGAATATCATAGGCTATTATGGGCAATAAAATGAGATTGAATATTTTTGTGTAAAATATCCAAGCTTAGAGTTAAGTTCATTTTCCTACCTAGACAATTACTGCACAAACATGACAAAAATATGCGCACGTTTAAGATTGTTTCTCATTCATCTAACGGAAGATAGATAATTTGACGGTATACTACATACTTTTTAGTTTTTAAAATATCTTAAGGACCATTAAAAGTTTGTAATAAATACAAAAGTGGGACTGTTAGTTGAGACTGAAGAGAGAGAGATAAAGTGTAAAATTTAAAATAAAATGAAACTAAATTGAATACTTAATGTCGATGAGATTGAAAAGGCTTAGGTTACAATAACTATTGAATAAAATCGGAAAGGCCTACATACAGAAAGTAGTAATGAAGATAAAAGTGGTGAGCACTGATAAAAAAGGATATGGAAGACAAAATGCAAATGGTAGAATTCACATACATTCCGCGGAACGTTGGGTTTGACAGCTCGAAAATTACTACTCCCCGGCGGGGCTGGGGGTGACCGGGGGGGGGGAAGAGCATTATATCTACTCGCAGGCTCTGCGTGTGTTCCCCTGTACGTCACCGCCGCCGCTTTCACCTTCTCCCCTGCTCGCGGAAACTCAGCACAGGAAAATTATCGCCAAACAGAGGAAACCAGCACATCTCACTCTCACTCCAGCCCTTGAGAAAACGTAATTTTCCGGGGGTGGAGGCGTAGATGACGTTCGTCGGTCTCGATCGTACATTTTTTCAGGGTGCGCACGTGTGCTCAGACACATATTAACCCTGCGTGGGCATCTCCCTTTGCAAGTTCATGCGTGTCCGTGCCTCTCCACCTGGATTAGACGCAGAGACAAACATCGAAACAACTCCGAGGCCACAGGTTTATTAGCATCGATACGATCTTGGGCAGATTTCAAACTCAATTCAGAGTGTGAGGACGCGTCGACGGAAAATCCTTCGGTCCTGAAGATCGAGATTGGTACAAGTGCCTTTTGTATGCCCGACTGACCCGACAAACACGTGCTCCAAATATTTTATGGCCGAATTCACCTTTTCACTTTTACTCTTTATACGTTTTTTAACTTTTCACATTATTCTTTCTAAAGCAAATTGTGTGTTTTGATGAGGCTTTAAAAAAAAACATTTATTTCGACTAAATCCTTCCTTTTAGGAAAAAATTAAATTTTTTACTTTTTCTTTATGCAAGTAAATTAATTATGTTTAATACTATTTAACACGTATCCCTTTAAATTTTAATTTCACAATAAATTTATTTAAAAATTATAATACTTTTTTGTATATTTAAAGGTATAAAAATAATTTGTTTGAAATTCTTAAATCGGACATTGAAAGAATGTCTTTGAATAATTTAATAAAATTTCTTTAATAAATCATGATCATTAAAATTTGAAAAAATGTTTTCATATTTTTCTAGAGAAGTTTTTTAAATACAAATATAATTTGATGATATAAATTTTCAATAATGATTATTGTTGTTGTTGTTGCTGTTATTATTGTTTTTATGTATAAAAAAATTCAAAATAAAATTTAATCAATCAAAATAAGAAAAGCATATTTAATGTATAGCATTTTTTCACTGTAAAATTTTTAAATATTTTTTAATAGATTAAACAAAAAATTTTGAAACAATTTTATTAATGTCTTTTTAAAGGTCATATATATTTATTGGTGAAGATTTTGAAATGGAATGTGAGAATTATTCGACCATTTTTGTGTAATTTTATGTCATGCACAATAATTTTGTAAAATAATAAAGTTGTTTCTGAATGCATTTAAAATTTAAAATTAAGCTAAGTACTCGTAATGTGGAATTGTATAAATAGATGTAACACTATTTATGAATAAAATTACTTGAATGCTTTGCGCTAAACTTAACTTTAAAATTGCACCAATCAAGATAAATCCGCACTGCATGGTTCTATCTATAATCATTACAACTTTTTGTTTCCTCGAAAAACAGTTAGTGCGATGTTTCAGCACAAAATATTTTCTCGTACATTACAACCGTAGCTAAGACGTCTAAAATGAGAATCTCAGCAGTGAAGATTGGAACTGGATGTCGAAGCTAGTAAGTCAACACCTACAACTCAGCGAGAAAGAGAGAGAGATAGACAAGGAGAAAACTAACGGTTCCTGCAGCAAAGTAAGCCATCGAGGTCGGTGTGATTGCTCTTTTACGCTTTACACGTCGCCTATTCTATTTTATCGGAATGCTCAAAGCTGAAGAACGCGGGGAAAAACGATTATATAGAGATAAACTCAGAAGAGCAGAGAGAGAAGGAAAGCTACGCCATACCTTTCAAGCTATATATCCATTAATTTTGACCAAATTTATGGTGAAAGTTGATCAGTTTTAATTGTACACAGTCATTGTTCAATCCAATGATATGATTAACACACAAAAATGTAATTCTGTATTGGCAGTAAATCCTCAAAATGATCTCAAACAAATGTTTTGGGCCAAAATTGATAAAAATACATTGTGAATGCAACAAGAAACATAGTCATTATTAAAAATTCTAATTTTATAAAAATTTATATTTTCCAAAAATAAGAAAATCGATTAGAGTACACTCTTTTTAAGTACGCAATATTACATCACAAAATCATATTAAATCATCATTATGGTTATGCTCGTTTTACGACAAGAAATTCTTTTGTATTCTTTACTCAAATTTCTTTCTTCCCTCATATACATATACTTTCTTTTATTACCTATACTTATTTCTTAATATCTATTTCATTCATAATTTGTATTTTTTTCAATAGCCCTGCTTCTCCAGTTACTAGTAAAATAAATATTAATTTTTAATTAAATTTTAAATACATGTATTCATTTGAAATTTTATGTTCACAATTCACAAATATTGGCTTATTTTCTTCATTCAGTTTTCAACGTTTACAATAAAGAAATGATAATAAAATATGGAAATATTGAATTACGGTATAAAGTAAATACGCAGATATCTTCAAAATTTTCTGTCAATTTTTAACTATAAATTTATTTAGTTACAACAAATAAGTTTTTATTTATTATTCTCCCACATTTGGAACAGGATTTTTTCATATATTAATTATAAATTATTATATTTTAATATAAAATAAACACATCTATGATAAATAAAACAAAGATGTGATAAATTGATTTTGATGAATTTAAGGAAATGTTACAAGAAATTAATAGATTGTATAAAATACATAAAAAAAAAAAAAATTTTTTATATTGTAATATTTTATAAAATACTTGCCACATGGGATAATTTCTTAGTGTGTGGTAATAACGAGGGAAAAGAAGAGGGAAAAGAAGGAAGCAAAAAAATGTGAACATTTAGAAAATCCAAAAAATATTCGTCGCCATACTCGTTAAGGATTGTAATTTGGAGACAAAGGTGGAAAATTCAAAGGAAACCGGGAGCAAGATTTTGGAAATGGTCACGAAAACTTCGAGCGAGCGGAAGTTGAGAGTTGGCACTGCATTCGTCTACCTCCGTAATGAAATATTCATGAAGAAACATTAGCCACCCACCCACACTCACTGACGTCGTCATCTCTAGTGTTTTCGTCGAAAGAAATTGGAAAGGGGAATAAGAGAGAGAGAGAGAGAGTGTGAGGGAGTGAGGGCGAGGACACGTGCGATGAAAGTGTAATCGTGGCCACGTGGCACGTCATTCCAACTCCATTAGCGGGGCGCGCGACGACGCGCGACAGGAACGACACTGTCCTTATCTGAGCGTATCAACGCACGTAGAGATCGTCGACAGGGTAAGCGAGGGAGGGGTGCGTGTCCCGTACCCGGAGCCCGAGTCCCCGGAGGATTATTCATTCCGAGGCGGTCTTCCTTTAAACAAGAGGTGCTTCCTACATCTTTCACGTGCACGTGCCCCTAAACGTATTTATTTATTTACCTCCTTCACCTATGCCCTTCCTCTTCCCTTCTGTAACTTGAATCTCAACGTCTCTCAAACCCTCCATTTAAAATTTCCCCTGATATTGAGACAATTTTTATTTTTTTAATTGGAACGTCTAATGAAGTAAATAATTAGTAATTATAAGGATTATGCAGTCAAAGGCAGCTAGTTGAAAGTATAAAAAGATACCTCATTCCAAGTATTCAGTATTCAGATGAATAACAATCGCTTCTTTTATTTTTTTATACATTTTTCATCTATTTAGGTTCTTTTGATTGCGAAAAGTTAAAAAAAAATATAAAAATTTTCATTTGTATTATCTAAAAATGAAATACTAGACTTTGAAAGAAATCCATTAGTACATTTTTATATTCCCTTTGAAATAAATGTAAAATAAATTTTTTACATTCATTTATTTTCTACAAATATAAAAAAAATAAAAATATTTATAATTCATTTATATTTTTTTATTTGATTAACATTAATATATAAATATTTTTTTTATTTTATTAACAAGACCAGCTCAAATACTTTATAAATCTTTGAGTCATCAAAAATGCAATGAATGTATTTATATTTAAATGATTCTTTTTTTTAATTAAGCTACAAGTTTTCTTTTTACAAATAAAATTTTATGATTAATTAGACTTACTCAAACATTTATATATTGAATGATTTACATTATTTAATGTATAAATAAAAATATACATCAATTGTATGAACTATGAGAGAATATCAAATAAATTTATTGTTTTTTTAATTAATATTTTCTTTGATTATATATCATTAATTTTTAATTCATTGAGCAGTTTGCAAAATTTGAACTTTATATGATTTAATTATGAACAGAAATATATTAATTGTAAAGAAAAAGGCTTAGAAGAATGTTAATATGACATTAAAATAATTTTAATAATACTTTAATGAAATTAAAAGAATAAAAAATATTTTTAAAATTAGTGCTTACGGAACTGTAAAAAATGAAAAACAAGAAGGATGAAAAACCCAAATTTCTTGTAACAGCGAACTGCTATCGAATTTATCCTCCGGTTTCCCTCTCTCCGTACCCCCTCCCCCGTCCGTCTTATTTTGCCAACTCGCGCTCCTCTTACAGAAGTTGTATAATAACACCGCCATCCAAGAACTAGTGGGGGAGGGGGGGAAGTAAGGCAACTGAAGGAAGTTTGCGCAGGTTCTCGTTGTAGTCCTCGTCGGCGGCTGGAGTTTCAAGGAGTTTCCAAAGTCGTAGGTTATGAATTTATGGTCTGCAGGAGTTGCCACGGGCCAACCAACCGTGTGGACGGGGCGAGGCCTCGCGGCTTTTATTCCGCGTCTCTACCTCTCCGGAATTCCCGGGGAGCTTCCGCGTTTCACACACCGGAGTTTTATTTTTTTCTCTTTATATCTCGCCTCCACAACCTCCAGGCTGCCATTAACCTTTTTCTTGTATTCGCAAATATCCTTAATTTTTATTTACTTTCAGTTTCTTCGAGGAGTCCTTCCTTTCTAGCGCAATTGTCCATTCGATACTATGCCCCACCTACTCTCAAAAAGCAAAACACCAATTTCTACATTAATTGCACTGATCCACCCCCCCCTTGCTTAATTACGAGTACAATACTCAAATGTTTTGCTTGCCTCTCAAGTTCATTTATTCCATCGATTTTGATTTTCGCTTCCAACATTTAAATTTTTAAATCTTTTTAACTATTTCACTTGAAATAATTACAAAAAAATAGTGTTAAAAATTAGGTTTCATTAAAATTCATGTATACATGCATTGATTAATTCTTTCTTCATTTAGGCCAATTTACAAATTTACTTAAGTCTTTGTATAAGTTATAACCTTCATACTTAGTAAATAGCATTACTACTTCTAACTTTTAATTTTAACTGATTAATAAAACTGTTACAAAATATTCTATGAACTGATGGCATACATTTTCTTCATTTAAAAATATATATGAGTTATGTAAATAATAAATGCTGATACTTGTATAAGCCTTCTATGCTACCAAACTGTATCATAATAAATATAAAATGACACAGTTTCTAATCTTCTTGAATTCGAAACAGCGTGCTGAAATAAGAATATAACGGGAAAAAATAACAAAATATAAACAAAATTATAAATGTTCAGATAGAAAATAAAAAAAAAAATTATATTAAAAAAATGGAATAATAAGTGATTCTATAAAAACAAATACACAGTGAGATAATTCAATAAAGGAAAGTTTAATGCATTTGAATGTGATGGAAGTAGCTGTAATATTAAATTCAAATAACTTTTTTATATGGACTATTTTTCTCCTTTTTTCTTGATTCCATAGACCTCTTTATTATCAAATATAGTTATCAATCTCTTTGTATTTTTAAGCTAAACGTGTACTTTACTTGTTTTGAAGCTCGACTTTTGATCGATCGGCAGAGTCGCAAAAAACCTATCGATAGTTTTCGAAAGAAAAATATTTTAAACTAAAACGAACATATTTCAGTTACATTAATATTTTATTTCTAGTCACCAAAATAACTCAAACACGAGTTTATTACATTTAAATCTTTATTTTAAAAAGGGTTTAAATTAATTATTTATCTGTGCAAATTTAATATTATTTTTCATTTAAAACTTCATTAAATTTATTTGTAACTTCCAAAATAAGAAAGAGAAAATAACGTAAATGTATCTATTGATGCATGTATTCACATACGATCATGTGTACCATTAAACTATAATGAATTTGTCCATTTTAAATATTTGTAAAAATCTAAAATGCTTATACATGATTCATGAATTATTTTTTAATTATTTTCTTTAATTATTTATTATGGAAACAAACATATGAAAAATTTTAAATACCTTTTGAAAATATAAATTTTAATGGGAATGTACAATTGTTGATAAATGAACCAATTTTATCAGATCATTTAGATATTATAATAGACTTTGTACAATGCATAATAAATAAAAATGTTATGCTATAAAAATGCTATTCTGATATGAAAATTTATTTAACAGGCTCTGTGAATACCCGAATAAAACTACCAACCTTTGTAACATCAGGCCGGTAAATTTATTTTATGCATCTAAAATTTGCACAACTAAATATTGGATTACTTTCAATTTTAAGTGCAAATTGTAATGAAAGTACGAAGGGTACATGGGAGAAAACGTATCGCATGAACGTGACATCATTCTCTTCACCTTACCAACAAACATTCACTACACTCGCGTAATTAAAACCCGCTGTATTATGAACTGTCAATAAACAAGAAGCCGTTAATACTTAATTAATGTTGCTCAATCAATTTTATCGATAAGAGTCGGTCGGGTCAGTAGAAAACAAGCATTGCGTCTTGACATTTAATTACGACCAGGCATTACAAGTGCTGACAGCTAAAAATAAAACGGAGTGAAACAAGCACAAAAAGACTCGAGTTGCGCAAATGTTTTGTCGATCGGAAAAACTCGTGGATCAAACCATTGGAGTTTAAGCACCGCTGCATCATCCGGATTAGCTGGAGCACCCGGTTAGTCTTGATTCGTACTATGGATTTCTGGGAAGACGGAAACCGAGTAAATGGGGTCAAGAAGCTGAGACGCTCGCTCTTGGAAGGAAATGCCTAGACAGGAACCTCGCAAAACCACGACGAGACCGATTCCACGTCGTCTGGGATCGTGTGTTCCGTTTCCCGAAGAACACGACACAGGAGTTTCAGTTACACGTACACGTACCCGCGATTTCCACGCAGGTGCACATGTGCACACGTGCATCTTATTTTCTTTCCAATTTTAATGTACACTAATAAACCGATTCTAATCCGAAGCTTGGGTGGTTTGGATTTCCCAAAAATCTAGCCTTTCTCCGACTACAACCTACCAACCCAATCCATGCTCAACCTCGTACAAAATCTACAAATATTTTTCCTATCATATATCTTTTGATATTAAATATTAACCAATAATAAACATTTACAACTCATGATTAAAAATCAAGAACATAAAGATTAAAATATTAAATAAAAAAAGGTGTTATGTACCGAAATTTTTACGCCATTATGCACGTAGGTTATTATTGACAGAAATTTATTAATAAATTTGAAAAAGCATTGTAAAACATGATTAATTTATCATAAAAAGTACATTTTAACGTATATATTTTTTAATTCAATAATATATCTCTCTTGATTTGAAGAATTTTATTTATAAATAAAATTAAATATGTGCATATAAATGTTTATTTTTTTTTCTTTTGTCACCGTCATGTCTGTTTTACATATCAAGATAAAAGAAATGTGTTAATATTTTCAATTAGGCGAAAACCAAGTAATTTCTTTTCGTATGCATGTAATAAAGAATTCATCTTTTAATTCAAAACAAACACATTATTTAAGTTGTAACGTCAAAAAAATGATTAAAGTTATTTAATATTTTCACTGGTGTAATATCTTTGATTGACGCTAAAAGGACAGACATTCCTATGATTATTTAATATACAAAAAAATTCACATGTAAATTAATAGTATATCCTTACTTTCAGTGTAAATTTTTTTTTTTTTTTTTTATGTAGAACTATAATATTAAGCATTGCAGAAGCATTTCACTTTAAGATATGTTTATTTAAATACTTATTATTTTTACTGCAAAATACAAGTATATGATTGTGTTAAATACTTTGTGATTTTTAAATAATTACTTCTTAAACTTTCAAACAAATAATAATAAGTAAAATATTAAATTATTATAGATATAATACAATATAACTATGTTAAGAAATAAACTTCAAATTAAAAATTATTCAGAAGCTTTACGATCCACGAATCTATGTATCAAATTACATGTTAGATCGGAAAGATATAAGCTACGCTATACATAAAAATTCTATTTTAATATTAAAAAATATTTATTACACTTAAAGAAAATATGAAAATTATTAATTATAATTTATGTATTTATAAACAATATGGAAAAAAAATATAATTCTTTTACTTTTTTTCTTTTAATTGTTATCATATTTTATGTAAACAATTAATAATACGATGTTTCCAGTCCCTTTGCTTTCATTTTATTTAAATTGATTATTGAGAATGGTGTTTATATTTAAAAAAAAAAAAGGGAAAAACTAAATTTTCAGTAAAACAATCTTAACTTGTACAATATAATTTTTAATTAAAAATTATAGTGTATTGTGAAAAATATAATTGTTCAACACAATTCTAATTATGGTGGCCTAACTAATTTCTTTTGTTTTTATCTGAATAAGCATTTTCATAATTATAAAATAAGAAACTCGACAATGTGGTATTGCAAGAACTCAGATAACTGAGATAAATTGAAAAGTGCTTACAAGCCTCATCATAATTGTTTTGATTATAAAAAATTAAACAAAACAAAGAAAATATGCCAATTCAAGATATAAGAGATTTAATTTATAATTAACAAAACACTTTTAATTATTGAGTATTGATTTAATTTTAAGCTTCAATAGTTGTTTAAGCAAGCTCCATTTAAAAGAGCACTTATTTGCCTCGAATTCGAAAACGGATTCAGTACCTAAAATTAGGAGAATCAAATTTGTTTCGGAATACACTTGTTTCGAAAAATAAAAATCCTCGGAGGCAAAAGCCTCCAGCTTCCGAAATTCCTGGAGAAGCAAGCATGGAATTGATCATACGTGACAGCTCGTGGAGCGACCGGGTTTTACGCAAAATCGGAGATCCTCAGTAGAGCCACGGTCACGCTTTCCGACGACGTCCTTGTCGACGCCGTTGTTGACCACACCGCCGGAGCACCCACCGTGTCTCCGCTTCTAATACACGGGCCCAGCTAATGAGAACGAGTAAGAGAGTGACGAAGCCGAGGTCTACGTGGACAATGCGAGCAAGCGGCTCCTAGATCTCGTGTGGGTATCCACACCCACGTCCACATCCACGTCCCCGTCGACATTCGCATCTACACGGTAACCTGCATCAATGTCGTGTCCTCCCGGTCATTTGTACATCGGACACCTGCTTTATCTATTTTTTTGTATTCTATTTATTCACTCGTGTTTAATTAGTTTAAGGCCGATTGTTAACTGTTAAAGCTCATCCTTAAAAATCGTATTCAACATAATCTCATCGAGAAAAACACAGGTTACAAAGGATGTGATCTCACAGCAATAATCAACGTAACATTTTTAACAATTTTTATCTCATACTCGTTATATTAAAAATTCAATATTTCCCTTACTTTCTTTCTAAATTTTTGTTTAATGGAGTAAGCTACTCGGTATTAACTGACAAAGTTTTCTAAATTATGCTTCGAAGAAACTTGCAGAAATTTATGATTTTTTTTAAATGCATTTGAGTACTTAAAGAAGCTTTTCGTTTCATTTTCAAAGTTATTACTTAAAAACAGGAAAATAGACTGGTCATTCTAAATAGCTGACAAATCAATTAAATTAAAATTAAATAATTAAATCAGCAGTTATATATCTCTTTAAGAATTTTCTTTTTAACTTTATTGTTTTACAAAAATTATGGCTTATTTAACATCGTTCTATTAAATTACGGGAAAAGTCATACATGTAATAAAAAATTATTTGTAAATTGTAACCCAATAGAATTATGTATTTAATGTTCACACATTATTAAGAGAAAAAACATTAAGTTGTATTTTTTAAATTTAAGTTAATTTATATTTTGCAATGAATTGGTTATTTTATAATTTTATAACTTGAATTATTTTAATTATTAAATATTAAATAATACTTACTAAAACTAAAATAACTTATGAATTATAAATAATATTATTATATACCAATCTATCGTACAGTATTTTTATATTATATGTTTAATATTTAAATGTTATTTTTTATTTTGCAAATAGTGTTTCGTATTTAAATAAATTACATATTTCAATTAATTTTATAAAAATTCATTTACTATTAAAAATATAAATGAACTTTTAATAAGAGTTTAGTGCTGTTTTGTGTGTAATTTTTTATATTATTTATATTTTAATTGTAATTTATATTTAATTAATATCAGTTAATCATGGAAATCTAGATATATACATGAGTTAAGCATTTCTATTTTGATATTGCAAAACATTTAACAGAATAAAATGAATTTATATGAATATGGGTAAACTAGATTTTATTCAAAATAATAATTTTAAAAATAAATTTTAAATAAATAAATCAAAAACGACATATATATCATAGCAATAATTATTAACTTCTTGACTGGGCAAATTATACGTACCTATAATTTAGTGTTTAATTATTTTAAATACATGATAATATTTTATTAAAAAATATTTAGTCGATATTTAAATTACACTTATCTGCACAAAAGTTTATTGTAATTCAATGGTAAAGATTGAGCATTATATCACTCACCTGAAAAAGAGAAGAAATAGTTCTTTAGGCATACAAAATTATTAAAATTTAATCTACTTAATAAATAAATATGTAAGGTATTACTTAAATAAAAGTATTAACTCGATGATTAAATATTTGAATACATTAATCATAAATCTTGTAAAATTCTCTGATAAAATGTTAAACATTGTGGTTCGAATTGGAGTTAGGTATATCATTTAATATTGTAATATTTTGCGAGGAAAATATAATTCTAATGAAATTATTAGTCATGATGAAGCTATGTGACAGAGACTTGGAAACGTAATAGTTTTTAAAGGGTAAAAGATCGAGTGAACCTGTTGTGAAATAATAAAAATAAAACTAAAGAACGAAGCCCTGTTTTGTGTAAAATTTAATTTTCCATTTCCATTGTTCTCCAGACAAATTTGAGTATTTGGTGTAGGCTCGTGCTTCGGCTCCAGGAACGTGTCGCGCACATGCTGATTAGGAATAAAAAGGTGCGCGATCCCGGAAGAGAAGAAAAGAAGATGGCGGAGTCGACGAGGAGACACGACGCGACGCCTCTCGTGTTTGCGCACTACGTGCCTCTTCAAGATCCTAGGAGGAAAATCGAGAGAATGATGTCTGATCCCTCAGTCCCGGCACGTAGTGAATTATGAGGGAGCACGCACGCCCGTTATAAGAAACAAGCATAAAGAACTACCAACCAAAGACCAGAACCTCCAATGGGAAATCTCGGACCTTTCGGAAAACAATCGGACGAATCGGTGCCCCCTCGGTTGGATACCCTAATGGATAAATCAACACTTGATTTAACAAAACGTAGAGACGCGCGTTTTTACGGTCTCTACAGTCTTGAAAGTTCTCAATAAATACGGTGTGTTGATCGCTTTTTAGAGTTTATAATAGTGAATAATAAATGGCCAATAATAAACACTGAATAACTGATAAATACATTATAGAAGATAAAACACTGCATTTGATAATGAGAAAAAAATTTAGCTGGAAACCAGAGCTTCTACAAAAATATGTAAAGTAATTAATTGCATTTCATAATATACTTTAAACAATCAAAAATATTTGTAAAAAAATTCGAATTTTAATAAAAAAAAAAAAAAAAAAAAAAAACGCTGGGTCGATTAAGATTGTAAATTAAAGTCTATAATTATCGCATAAATTGTTATCTATTTTTTTTGGTTACTATTTTAACTATCATATAATATTTTTGTTAAGTTAAGTCATAAATAAATTAATTTATGTTAATATAGAAAAGAAAAGTTTCATATTTTAATCATAGCCATCCATCAATATTTTTTTACAATTTTCTCTTAAATATTAAGAACAATAATAATAATTAAAAAATTTAATAGCATTACACATTCATCTCTTGTAGTACAAGCAATAGAGCACTTTATAGGCCATAAAAAAAGCAGCTAATGATGCATATCATAATTCGTAAAAAAATCAGCAGTTCTTATTTTATAAAATACCACTCATAATAATCAGTGATTTTTTTATTAACAATTTTAACGAAAAAATGTAGTTTTTTTACTTTTTTTATTATAAAACAAAAAATCTAAAAATTTAAAACTAAAGTGCTAATGGACGATTTTTAGCTAATAAAATTGCAAATAAAATTCATTTTTATATAAAGCGATCAGAAAATTAGAAGTTGAGAAATTTTTCAAAAATCGGAACATTTTGAAAATAATTGAAAAATGGCTAACATTAATTTTTAATATTTTTATTATTTAGAACTCTAGTTGTGGGAAATTAAAGTGATTAATGTGTACTATATTTATATGAAAATTTAGCTTGATTGGATTATTAGCTTACGAGTAATACTAATATTAATTAAATTATGCGAAAATTAACAAAGTTATTTCCAGCTCAATGTACCTGATGATTTTAATTTTTTTACCAGCTTTAAAAAAAATAAGTGTTTTACAATAAATCCTGTATCTTATACTTTATTTAAATACTTCGGAATGTCTAAAAAATGCGGTTGAAGATGACCAAAAAAGGCCGAGCGCGCGCAATTTCAAGAAGAGTGGGGAGAAGAAAAAATGAGGGATTAGTTAACGCAAATTTCACTTTTATTACTATATATTACAATTTCCCGATTCTTACTCTCCCTACTCCTCGGGTGCTCGGCCGTGTTTGGTCATATTTATCTTCATATTTTAGGAAGTCGGAACTATTTTAGCGAAATGTAAGATACACGTTTTGTTGTCCTACAATTATAATTATATTTTTTAAAGTCGTTGAAAAAATTAAAATCGTATAATAAAACGAGTTGGAAATAACTTAGTAAATTTTCCAATAATTTAATTAACATTAATTTTACGCGATGACTAATAATCCGATCAAGCTAAAATTTTTTACAAATAAAATGCAAATTATTCAATTTAATTTTCCAAAAATAGATGTTCTAAATATTTAAAAATAAAAAAGTTACAAATTTTTTAATTAATTTCAGTGTTCTGCTTTTTGGAAAATTTCTCAACTTTTAATTTTCCACTATATATATAAGTATAGTGTTAAAATTACGATTTTTCATTTTATAATAAAAAAATTTTTTAAAAATGCATTTTTTCGTTAAAATTATTAATAAAAAACCCTGAATAACATGAGTGGCATTTTAGAAACTAAGAACTGTTGATTTTTTATGAATTTGTATATGTATTACTTGCTACCTTTTTTTCATGACCTAAAAAGTGCTCTATTGTTTGGACTATTGATGCATTTATGTTTAAAAATATTTCAAGATATAACTTCATATATTATCATTAAATTTATAATCAGATATTATTGTTTACTTTAGTTACTTAATTTCAATTGAAGTAAAATCAATATTCCCGTATGTAGATATGTATTCAATCACTACCTATGTTTAGAAATTAAATTTTTCAAATATTATATAAGTTTATGGCACGAGTTTTATACAATGTTAATTATTATGTAAATATAACAATCGAATTTTGAAATAGAATCAATAGTTTTATGTATAAAATAAATTATATATTTTAAATGTAAAAATTGTACTTTATGTATTATTGAACTTTATTACAGATCAGCAAAAAATTGCCCCTTTGATCCAAGGATCAAATTAAAATAAATTATGTAGAAACCGATCAACTAATCCAAATTTTTTCGTACAAATGAGTTCTCATCCATTGTATTTATATTTAATGATGAGTGCAAATGTACAATTTAAGTATCACGTAAATATTCATAAATTATCGAAATTAATTTTTAATTTGATGCTTATATAAATATGAGCGACAAATAATAAAATTATAAAAAATCAGAATATTTTCATAGTAGGCTTAAAACGATTACATTTGGAAGAATCAATTTTAATAAGTCTTAAAAAGATGGATAACTATAAGTAATTTCTTTTGATGCATAATTCGGAAAGAGGTCGAAGTTGTGAATCAAGCTGTAGAAAAGTGTAAACGTTACCGATCGGAAATAAAGAAAAAGGAGGCTGGGAATGGCATCTGATGTAGAGATGAATAAAAGCGAAGGGTAGAGGTGACAACCTGGGAAGCAGAATGTGAGAAAGAGCCCTGAAAAACTGAGTAACCGAAGCGGTGGAAACGAAGGAATGTCAATGACCTGGCAAAATCGATACCAACAATCGAGCTCAATTACAATAATCCTCCAGCGAAGTTTGCGAGGCTGGACTTTTGCGAAAGGCTGAACAGCCCAGAGATGGATTCGTAGTGGGACGTGAACGTGCATAACAGATCACCGACGCGTTCGGAAATTCGGACCAGCGTTTTATCGGAGGCCGAACACTTGCATCGTGACTGGGCAGTTAACACCTCGAGCTGCCTCGAGCCTCGAATCCCATCCTTGAACTCATCCCTGAGGCTCCTCCTGGTCATGGCTGTAATGGGGGGGGGGAAGGGGAATCATCCATCCAAAGTCACGTGTCATCCTCAAGACGATCATTTTTAATTTCAAATTCTATGAAATTCGCTCCCCCGATGCAGTAAATAAAAAGCCGCACCGCTCGAGATGATAAACGACGCAATGTCTTGGAGTGCGAGCACTTTTTGCGAGCCTACCATAGAGCTCGGCTCTTCTATTTTAATTCAAGAACCATTCTATGAGTGTCGGTGTCATTAGGATGATTAACCAATCATTTTTCATGAGATTTCGCCCCTCACCCCTAATATCGTAATCTCTAGCCCTATGCTACACTTGAAAATAGTATTGACATTTTGCGGTTCATTATTGGAAAGGATGATGTTGCTGTTTTCGAGACTTTGATCCATTGTACAACGTTATATGAAAGAAAGTATTTCTACATTATCTCATTCTTGGGTAACGATTCCTTTTCATCTGCAATCTATTGCGTTTTCAATTTTTCCAGATAATGTTTTTTTTTGATAAACCAGCAAATTACCTTGTGTAATACCTTTCAAAGGGGTACACCCAAATCAGCATACAATTATATCCAGCGGAGCTTTCGTAACTACTAATTATAGATATATTCTTTCTCAGTGGCACTCAAATAAAGTAGACTTATCCAGCAGAATGAGCCAGACTCAAAATGAATAATATGCATCAAATCTAAATTGTTGATTATCGGGTAAATTTTGACCATGGAAATATTTCGAGCGCCGTGACGATTTCACCTGGAAAACTCGACGCTGCATTGTGACACTGGTAGCAGTGGATAGGGGAGGGGGTTGCGCCACGCTTCCAAGACGTCGATTGAGTCCAGCACACCTCTATTCCTCGAGCAATCCCGAGGAGTAGAGGAGACCTCCCGCGCGCATTCAAGAGTCGTCTGCGGGAGACAAAGCCACGGGCCCTCGCCAAGCCCATGCTAAAGGCTGGCACGTGGCTCCTCGGGACATTTCCGACCCGGGCAGCAGTTCTGGGAAGGAGCGAGGGGACACGAAGCGCCTTTGCATTTCCGGCCCCATCGAGGGTTGGTGGCGATGACGGCGATGATGCGCTCACCTCGGAAAACCAAGAGTGCATCGACCGGCGTCGAGGATGTCTCAGGTTTCCCATACGTGGGCGCGAGCCACCTCCGTCCGGGTCGTTTACACTCTTCCTTCACGACCGCTTCCTCTCGCTGGACCTTGTATTCGGCTTGTGTCGAGCTTTCTGTTTTGGCTCCGAAGTCGTTCGACTCATCACCGATCGACCACTCAGTTATGCTGATGATGTTTTTCGCTTCGAGTCTGTAACTAAATTTTTCCAAGGATTATTCTAGCAATAGCGTTACTGTTAACTCAACTCCTCTCCGAATAAACTCCCAGCAAAATTTATTTCAAATTTCAATCAACAAACTTTTGCTTCCTAAAATATCACCGTCAGTGCAAGTTAAAGCATTTCGCAAAATAACTTAAAGTAGATTTTTTAATGTAACGCCCCATACTCAATCATTGCAAAACAAATCCTGAACGGCCGTGTGGCTATGAATGTATATGTATACATGTTTTCACGTTTAACTTTCGCTATTAACTTGCCGTTTACTTAACACTTGTGCGAATCAAAAATTTCATTCGTAAACAGCTTCTTCCGTTTTATAACCAGTACTATTAGAATTTTTTAAATTATCACTTACTTGAATTGTATTAATCACTTAAAAATATAGAAAAGAATATATAGAATATTACTTTTGCTAAATCCTACAAAATTCTTTTTAATTATCCAATACAATTATTTAAATATAATTATATAAAATTATTCCTTTATCATAACATTAAAATATTATTTTTAGGGAGTATTAAAAATGTTTATAATTAATAAAAAATATATAAATAATATATTAAATTATATTAATAGAAGAATCTTATTAATTGTTACTTAAAATATTAGCAATTATTTGATTATAACAAAACAAAAATATAATTTTTCCAATAAAACCTTGATAAAATACGAAGGTTTTACAGAATTTTTTATATATTTTTATCTGACGTCCAGTCATCAACTATTGTTCATACGCATATATTGGTTATATATTTATTAATAATACTTACAATCACAATATAATCAAATTAATACAATATAATCAAATTAAATGAATAAATAATAATGTGTTTATTTCATGCTTATATTGTTTAAAAATGATAATCTTATTACATTTTACCAACATAATATTTTTTTGTCATTCTTGATATAGCAATAAAAATTACATTAACATGTATTGTTATGATTGATATAATTTTATTTAATCAAATATTTATATTAAATAAAATTATTTTTAATGCACATATACACTTAATAATCAACAAAAATAAAACACATACTTCTGAATAACAAATTGTAATTGTTATTTAATTAATGTACAGACATGAAGTTATAGAAAAACTAAATGCATTTTTCATTTAACTATTTTCATCAAATTTATCATAAGAATTAATTTTTATTGATGCCATTTCTATTGATTGGTAAGAATAATTTTAATGATCGCTTCCAAGTTTACGAAAACAAATTAAATTTTGAGCTATTCATCATTTTAAGATGCGCAATCAACTCGACAATATTTCCTAAAATATTGTGCTTAGGTCAGTGTAAAAAATTGAATCCATTTGCACGCTATTTCTTAATCAATTATATTTTCTATTTCCCCTACACGATATACACTACTATCCCTGTAGTTGTAGCATGACCACAAATTATTCCACCAAATTCATGATAGTATTAACCTGTCTGCTTGTGAGAATAATTATGTTTTATAAAATATTAATAATAATTAAAATTCAATGATTATAAATATTACCTTCTCGTGCAATAAATAAATCATTACATTTGCAATGGATTGCCTGTTAAATGATCATCCTTTTAAGAAATTATATCGTAAAATTTTAAAACAAAAAATAAATATTGATAATCACATTTTTAATAATTAACTGAATATGATATTGTGATTATATTATTATGATTCCTTAGAGTTAATCTTCGAATAATTTATACTTGAATTTTAATTATTTCATAAAAAAACTGATATTTATCAATGATATTATATAAATATAAAAGTAGTGCGAAAAATATATGTACATTAAATGCGCTATAAATTTTAATACAAATAAAAATGAATAATTATATTGAATTACAGAATTTAATTTAAAATCTTAATTAATAAATTAAATTATTTATTAATTTAAGTTTGAAAAAAAACGAAAATATAAAGCCTAATATTTGTTTTTTCTGAAATGTTTAAAAATTTTCAAATTTAATATCATTAGAAATAAAGTCATGATTATAAATATTAAAGAGACATTATTGTAATTTATTAAGTTAATAATTCCCCATATTTATTCAAATCATTTTATTTATCTTTTTTTCTGTGAAAATTATTGACACTTTGTTAACTTTATCTCGATATAATTTTTATAAATTTCTATTTATACATTAATCCAATCATTGCGTAAAATTAAAAAATTTAACAGCTTTATTAGTCAATTATTGTTATAAATTCAGTTAACTGACTACTATTATATTTTTATTATCGTTAATTATGTAAATTTTATTCTGGACAATTTTTTTGTAGAGGGTCATTTAATAAATATACCCTTGACACGTTAACATTTACCAAAAAAAAAATAAATGACTTGAAACCAACAAACACTTCGTGATATTGTTTTTTATAAATAACGAAAATAAATGAAACTATTAAAAATATTTATAAATATTATCATAATATTAACATTATAACTAAATGAGTTTGTATACTATGAAAAAACATTATAATTTATAATCAATGCGTTAATAAATTTAAAAAATAATACATATTCGGGTATGTAAAAATACTACAATTGATTTAACACATTTTTAAATATTGCCTATGATAAATATGACAGATAAAAAATAAAAATATATTTATTTCTTCCATAAGATGCTCTCAATTTTTGTGATAATTAATATGACAAATCCAATAAATATGCAGTTATATATAATAAATATCAAGAACAATCATGATAGAGTGTTTGCATCACTTATTTAAACCCAGCAGAGTAATTACAAATTTTATATAACACGATCAAAAATTACAAGCCGCATAATTCCAGAAACTATATTTATATTATACAGATATGGAGGAAAGGCCAGATCAAAAACAAATACATTAATAACTAAAGGGAGTTTATAAGAGATATTTTCGAATTTCAAAACAAGTTTTACATTGACTTAACTAAATCGCATAAATACATTCATTTAATACATAATTATTATCAACAATTCTTGCCAATACTAATTAATTACTATTAGCTGAAAGTTACTTGAAGCTTAATAAAGCCAATTTATTAATTTGTTTACATAAATCTAAGTTCTCGATGTCGACTTTGCATTTTGCTCGGAACTTTTACTTGGTTAAAGATCATATTTGAGCTCCACGACGAAGTTGCCTATGAAAATGTTGAACCTCTGATACGTATTGGTGTTAGGCAACGACGATTCTATAATCATCGAGAAGAGCGAAGCGGCATCACTCGGTTATGTATATTCATGTAGCCAATACTGGATGCTGCGGTGCGGGATTTATGGTCCAACCATTGTTTTACTGCATCGATCGTTAGCGTGTAGCCAATTAGTCAAGTAGCGTGTGTATATACGAGAGTGTGCGTCTCTCTCTCTCTCTCTCTCTCTCTCTCTCTCTCTCTCTCTCTCTCTCTCTTTCCCGTCCCGCTGCCAATCATGTGTGTGCGAGAGAAGATGCTACGTAAATGTCGCTTGTATAATGTTATAATAATACTCGAGTGCGGATCATCAGTAAATCAATAAATCAGTATTTTGTCGTTTTAATTAAAAATAAAGGCCATAACACTTGATTTCGTTCCTCTCTTACTTGTTTTACTTATCTTCTTATCGGATGACGGGTAAAGGATGTTTGGTTGTTTTGTCAGTTCATCGGATAATAATGAAATTTAAAGAGTAGCTTACGGGTTGAATAGCTGTGATTATATATAAATATATAATGTGTGACAATTAGAAAATAATCAACACATTATTTTTATACGTTTCTGTATCATTTTTAAGCATTGATTCTTTTTAATAACATGTATACTTAATTTAGATACAAATTATATTTAATTATGATTGTTTTAATATTAATATACAAAGTAATATTTATTATCAAACTATTATTATTGAATATTATCAATTTAATTATTTCCCATCATTATATATTGAATGTTACATGCGACAAAAATTGGACAATTTTAAAAGACTTTAAAGATATAGGATAAAGGATTTTAAACATTCGATATTTTATAGGGATGGAAATAGTTATATTGGAAGCAATATTTAATGCTTCCATGAAGTTAATTGACACTTGTAATAAAATATTATATCTGCCTTTTATGAGTATCCACAAACAATATATTTGTTTTATTAAAATAGTTGTCATAAATGTAACATGGGAATACTTAAACGTGTACAGATATCAGGTACAATATTGTATACCCAACACAATTTTCATTTTAAAAATATGAAAATAAATAAAAATAAAAGTTTTATTGCAAAACTAGCTTTTCGTATTAAATCATTTAAAATAATGAGGATGACTCATTGCACAGTAACTTTTCTCAACTGGTTCTCACTGTGGCCGTCATAAAAGTAACAAAAGCAAATACACTTAAAGTAAAAACAAAAATCGACCCATAACAGCTCGAAATCAAAAAAAGAAGAAAAAATATATGTATATTTACAAAAAAGAGAAAGAAAGAGAGGGAAAGAGAGAGAGAGAGAGAGAGAGAGAGAGAGAGAGAGAGAAATAAATAGTATTATTGAAATAAAAATGGTTTATCCATTATTCATCGAGTAACGCATCTTTGCAACGAAGGTAAGATGCAAAAATAAGCGAATCACTTCATCCAATGTAAATAGGCACAAAAATGAAGATTCGCATATTCTCTGGCTAATTATGCAACGTCATAAATTGAACGCAAACACGGAGAACGAAAAGGCTCGATCTCATCTGTTCTTCACTTGTCCCAAGGAAAAAACCAAGAACTCTCCCATTTTTCTTCCTCATCCTTATACTCTGCTTTACTATTTACATTTTGCAATTGGCCACTCGCCACCGACTCAGGACCATCTATTCGTAAGCAGATTTGCTGTTGTTCTTACCATGTATTTCAGTGTGATCCACCCACGCATCCAAATTAAACCGAATGTAAGAGTGAGCATGTTTGAGTAAGCCCAACACTCGAACATTTCAATTTTAGCTATCAACTGACACTTAAGCTCCACTATTCCTTTTCTCTACTTCGACTTTATTATTACTCTTGAAATTCAGTGATTTTATTCTTTTTATTCATCTTTTCGGGAGTTTTGTACAACAAGTTTCTTCGCTGAATAATATACAACTGAAGTAGAATGGGATCTTGTATGTGGCTCCCTTATTTTAGAAAATTTTGTTAATCGAAATTCGTAGGTCTAGTCTATCAAAATTTCTACGTAGCTATATTTTATTAAAAAAATGTATTTTCGAACATAAACAAGGAGTTATCAGAAAACTGTTACAATTTTATTATCTTATGCAGCACTGAAATTTTAAAAACAAAAGTTTCATCAATTTTATGCTTAATGAATGGTCATCTATATTCATATGATAATTTTATATTTATATAAGCATTTAAAAAATTTTTGACGTTATTTAAAATAATATATCAAAAAGTATTTTCTGGTTACATGTCTAAAATACATTGTCAATTACTAAGTATTTTACAATTGAGACGAACAACCGTTGTCTTAAAATTTCATTAAATTGTATTTACCGACTTACACGAATTTTTATTATTATTTATATTAAAAAAAATTATTCAAAGTATATTAAACAAGTGCATTAAAAAAATAGTTGAAAAAAAAATCCTTATCATTATATTAATTAAATAACGATCTAAAATTTTGAAAAGGTGTTTTATTCACATACTTTCGTTTAATTATTTTCCTTCAGAAATGTAAAGGAGTAAGCTCATTACTGATTGCAACTTTTTTGTTACTCAAACTTTTCTACTTTTATTTCATTTTTCTGTGCATAATTTCCTACAACAAGTTTATACAGAAGAAATTGCACAAAGATACTTGAGTAAATTCGCTAAATTGAAATTGGAACGAGCAGCATAATATTAATAAATGCGAGTGTATAATAGGATATTGTTGACAAAATGTTCAAAAAATACAAAACACCCAAATATAATACACAGACGAGAGCATATCTAAATTTTCCCTTAAAATATTATTAAAAGCGAGTTAAATCCATAATAAAGAAAAACACAATCAATCCAAAGTACCCAATTACTGTGAAGTTAATAATAGCATAATTTAAAAGAAGTAAGCTCGGATGTAACCAACGATTTACATGCGGGCATACATGTATTCCAATTATAACTGAAAAAAGACAAGCGGAAAAAGTAAATGAATCAAATAAAAAAGCGAGAATCATATGCAGAGATTAAATTAAAAGATTATTAGTGGATTCGGATGGGGCTGAAGGAAGGAGATAATCGTCCGGGAAAGTTTTGCTTGCCGTTCTCTAGATACTGAGCATACAAGTTCCCGCTCTTTTCCAAATGAATTAGCATTGTACCTATTAACCGGTGCTTCACGTTCAATTAATTATCCTCATGACACTACAGTTACAACGAATTTACTTATCAGGGAGATGTTGCGTTTGGCACTAATTAAGGTTTGGTTGACTGTGAGAGTCAACACTTCACTGCCATCGCGTGGAACTTTGAGCTTTTCGCTTTTTTCAAGAGCAGCCTCGCTACTTTTAAACTTGACAATATGCACCACTGGAACATTTTAACTGCCGACTAAGCTAAACTCTCATAACCCCATTTTCAATATCTTTTTTCAGACATTTATGATGACAAACCTTTACTCTTCAGTTATTTACTGTTTACTGCTTTTACACCCTCTTATTTCAATTAATTAAATCATCAATGTTTATTAAAAGTACAAAACTAGATGGGCACAATAATATTTCATATACCAAGGTTCTTCCAGTGATTCATGTAAATTTCTGTTGATTTAAAAATAATATGCATTGCCAAAAATTTCCATAGTTTACGATTATATTATTTTGACATCAATTTTATTTTTTATCAATTTAAATCAGTAATTTTCATTAATATTAGAAATTTCTTCTAAAATTTTAAATTTACAAAGAAAATTTTTTTAAATTCTAATCAATTACTTGTTTTATAAAGAATATTTCATCTAAAATATTAGTAAATAAATAAAATACAATAAAAAGAAATATGTCAAATGTTTAAAAAAATTTTATTATATTCAACCACAATATAAATAACAGCAAAATTATGCAATCCTTGGTTTTTTAAAAAATAAATTTCAGTAATCGCTTCGCTTTAGATAATATACAACATTAGATCGAAATTATACGTATTTCAACCTCATTGAAATAAAATTATAAAAAAGATATTAACATTTAGAAAATAATAAAATTAAAATGTTTGGAATGTAAACGTCCTTAAGGGGGTAAAGGTGTATTAAAATACTGGTGTAAAATTGGTCGTTTTAGTAGGAATTATCAGTATCCTTATTTATTCTATTATAAAAAAATTAAATCAATACATGGAAGATTTTGCGAGTCGGATTATAACACATTGAAATACAATTAAACATTTTCAAGAATAATATTTTTATTCCCTAGTAATACTAAATTGATATAAAAAATGTTTGTGCAAATTATATATACATTAAAAGAATTTTCCAAAGCAAAAATGGGATAATTCACGAATATATTCAACCAAATAATAATTTAGTATATTTTTTTATATTCTGAATTTTATTTCTCTAACTCACCTGTCTCGGGACAACAAATATTTTTCATTTTTAAAATATAGTTTTTATAACGTTTTTGTTCTGAACTGAAAATTCTTTTTTTTTTTATTGAGCTTTTGATTGATGTCATTCCAAAAAAATTTTCGGTGATCTTCAAAACTAAAAACTCTTTAAAATTAAAAAAAAAAAATTTCTATTAAATTTATAATTTACGTGTAAAATCACGAAATAAATCAAACACATACATACAGATTTTAATCTTTAATTATAAACGTGAATTTTTAATCATTTAACTTTATAACTATGTGTTATTTTTTTAATTTATTAATTTATTAATTATAATAAGTCATATATGAACATGTATAAACAATAAATATATAAAATCATAATTATAATATTTAAATACGTAGGTCTTTACTATCTATTGTAAAATTGTAGTACTCTTTTAATTTAACACGAACAAAAATTTATAATTATGAAAATATATAAACAAAGTATTGCTATACTAAACTAAATATATACTATACTAAATTGTTTATTGAAATAAAATATATAGAATTGAAATAAATTTAAATTTAATATTATTTATAATTATCTACGTAATCTAAAAACTTTTAATTTTATAATCTACGGTAGAAAATTCATAAACCTGACTTATGATAATATGAATATTCTAACTGCATGCCAAGTTTCTCTCACAATTGTGCCTTAAAAAAGTAATGTTGAATCTGCCTGTAAACGATATCGTTCAATTTATACAGGCATTTGACAAAACCCCTGAAATACGAATTCAAATCCCCTTTTTATATGACACGTGCTGTTGTATAAGTTTACATTTTAAAAGACCTATAATTTTTCTATTCTATTCTTACATTATCTCGCACTTTATCAATTGCCATAAAATTTTTTATGCAAAAATATTTTTTTATTGAGATTACATAAGATATAAATAACATTAACGTACTCTATTTTTAATTTTCTAAATAATTAATATAATATAAGCTTTCTCGCTATCCATAAATTAATTTAAAAAATTAATTAATCAAAGTTATGAATGCAAGTAGCAATAAAATTTTTTCATTAAAAATATATAAATTAAAAACTAAGTGCTTTTTGAGTAGTTTTGTTGAGAAATTTTTATGCATTTTATTAATAAACCAATATTTATTTAACACTAAATTTAAAGTAAGCAATTTTCATTTTTTCAAAAACACAATTTTTATTATTATTTTTGTCATATAAATTTATTAGTTGTTGATGAAAGTCTTTATTATTGATTATAATAAATTTTAATCAAAAAATTGTTCTGTTAAAAAGGTGCTTGAAAATAAAGTAATTGTTTCTTTCAAACTTTATGGACATTTTTTTTTAATAATTTCGAACTAAAATTATAGAGAGCTTTTAACACAATAATATTTATAGAACCTAATATGCAGCAATGTACTTATAAAATAAATAGTTTAAAAAAAAAATTGATCGAGTGCATTTTTTGTACATCAGCTATAAATTATATCAACACCGGGTAATGTACATATGCGTAGAAAGAATTCTAATTAAATATTCAGCATCCACAAAAGTCAATCCAACTAAGATATTTGTGTGTATTCATTTCTTCCCTAAATACGAATCACAAATATTCGTATCTGTTTTACGTGCTTTCATTGCCATTTGAATACCTTTACTGTACTTTTGATTTATTTCATACCAGTTAAGATTAAGCTATCTATGAATATTCAGATTTGATTGTGAGGTACATGCATTTTTAGTACATAAATACGCATCTTTTATTTTCCAATATAAGTTATAAACGAATACTATTGCTCTAACCTTAAATTTTCACTACTTTTTCATTCTTAATCTATGCAATATCGTCCAATATTCGTATAAATTCTCGAGTAAATCGTGAAATTGATTAAAATTGTTTTATCTTTATAATGACTCTTATTATTTATCTTTATTAATATTAATTGTTTTATATTTATATTGATCATTTACTTTTTATATTTCTCTTATACCTAAAATTATTGATATGAACTATTTAGTCTATCAATTTGGTTTTAATTAAAAAAAATTAAATTTTATAACCAAAATATTATACACAATAAGTTTATAAGTATCTAAATATAGTTTTTTCTCAAAAAGAAATCTATTCAAATATTTAAATTTGGATATAATTTTTAATATGAAATTATTGTCAAATAATTTGTCGATAATTATAAATAATATCAAAAAAGAAACCAAGAAAGAAAATTCTATTATATATAAATCTTATATGGTCGGGTGGAGTAAATATTAGAATCAGAAAATCATTGTATAAATTATTTTTCTTTCGAAAATCAAAAAAAAATATTTTATTATATATGTAGAATATTTTAAACCAAATTAAATTGAAAAGTTCAGTAAAACCTTTTGATTGACAAAGTTCTTCCTAAAAATAAATAGTGTGTATAATACATAACAATAAGTTTGTAAAAATATAATTGGCACATTTAAAACCATTGCAAGATTGTAAACATGATACAATTTTAAAATAAAGATTATGTAAAATTAATAAAAATACTATTGCACATGTTAAATATTAATAATTTTTTTTTTTATTAAAGTTCATAAGGTTAAAATTTTTTTATATAAAACAAATATTTAAGAAATTTTCCATAATATTTTTATTAATAATTAATTTAGGTTAATTAAATATTGTAATAATAATAAATTATATTCATTGCACTATTATATTAAATTATATTATTAATGCAATTATTATATTATTATTATTATATTATATGTTTATATTCGGATGATAATATGTTACGTAAAATTTTATGACAAATATATAATACAAATTCAATTAAATTGAATAGTTTAATAATCACATTTTAAAAAACAATTATATCTAATAGCACAAATTATTTTATCACATTTACTAAACATAATTGTCTATAATATATATACTTATGGTAATGATTATAATTACATTTTACTATGGAAATAAATTTTTCTTATTTAATGTAATATTCGATATTACATTTATATATTGTATTTTGAAGAAAGCATATTTGATTAATACTACATTTAATTAGATAAAATTTGATTATTAGTAAATATTTTTACGATTTTTTTACTAATAAGAATATTTTGCATATAACAATGCAAGTTTTATAAATTCATAAAGTATTGAAAAAATATTAAATATATAATATTATATATAATATTCAATATTGTTATTTTATATGATAAAAAACTCATGGAATTTAAATTAAGAAACCACGATTGAAAATACTTTTAGTATAAAACGAATCGTATGCAATTATTACGCGATGCATTAAAATTTATATGGTCGTGAAACAACAGAGAATTTTCATTGTTTTTATTATTTTATAATAATCTCTTTTGTGTTGATTTTAGATAGTTTAAATAAATAGATACGAGTAATTAAAGTATTATAATATTTAAGTAAAATAAAAATAAAACATTACTCAACTTTAAAAAGCAAAACTTGACGAGATTAAGTGATTGTATTAGGCGCAAAAGTGGAGCCGCAATTAGTCTCGCCGAGCATAATTGGGCAGAGAGACAAGCACCTTATAAGATTGAGTGCTGATTTTTTTAATTTAATGCTAAGGTCTATTGAAAGTTTGGTGATCAGCATCATTTGAGCTAATAGTTAATATTCATTATTCGTCTTTCACTTGGTACTATTTATACATTGTACACTAATTTTTAGGCAATATCGGCTAGTGTGTGTTTGAACACCTGGAAAACGAGTTACCAATACTTCTCTCTATTTCGCTTTACTACTTTCAAATCTTTTCCTCAACAGTTCTAAAAATTTCTTTTCTTATCAAAACTATTTTTACGAATGCCAGTGAGTGCATTTCCATAGTTACTTTTATAATGAAATATAGTTATAATGAAAGCTTATTTAATGAAGAAATGGAATTTATGGACGTAGAAAAGCATATAGTTAAAAAGCATATTGTTTTTAATGTTTTTATATAATATATTAAATAGTTTTATTATTAGTTCAAGTACACTTTGATTATTATTTTATTACAATTTTAATATTCCATTTTGATTAATTACACTTATTTAATATTCGTGTTTAATTTACTGCACGCAGTGCCATTAAATTTTATAAAACTATCGCATTATTATTCATAAAATTGTTATAGAAAAATCCGATTTAAATAACGGGATACTTATAATACAGTAGTAAAAATTATAATGTTATAAAACTTTCCTATATTACATATTATTAAAGTAACAAAATTTATAAATTTTTAACATTTCATAACTATGTATATTTATATTATAAATTTTTATTTTATTTTTTATAAAGTAATAATTTTTCCTAGAATAACCAATCTAATAAAATGTATTCCTTTCAATTTAAACTTTATATATATTAATTAATGAATGAATATTAATTTTAAATTTTTGTTAAAAAATGAATAAATAAACGAAGTTTAAATAACTTCTTATATATAAAAAAATTTTTTTTATAAAATTTAGAAATTTGCTTATAAATAATTTAATATTAAATTATTCTTTTAAATTTAATTATCTTTATATTTCAGAAACATATTTCATTCAGAAAAATATTTGTAGATTACAAAGTATTACAAAAATGTCCTTCTTGAGTTGAATAAATTTACCTATTCAGCTTTTAGTCTCTATGCTCATGGAATTGTATTATTGAAAATAAGAAAATTATTATTATCATTATTATTATTATAAACTTGAATAATTAATAGTTTTCGAGAAATAACATTTTATTTTACGGGAATGATTAATTAAATCAATGACAAATATGATGAAGTTTGATAGAATCAGTTTATGTAACACTAAAAATCTTAATTTCTTTAGCTACAATATTTAATTAATTACTATAATTTATTTCTGTTTCTTTATATAAATTACTTTTATTGAAAATTTTTTTTACCCAAAAAATATAATTTATATAATAAAACTTGAATTTTAAGGTAAAGCTTATGATCACGTCACGTAAGCAAATAATACTGTGATCTCAGAATGCAAATTGTGCAATTAATATTAAATGAATTAAAGTGTCTATTTGTGTTAGATTACATTGTATTAACAAATTAATAAGAGATATTGAACGACTGTTAGGTAATATCAATATATAATGTTATAAAATACATGCAGAGCTATTTGCCATTATCTTGTTTATGACGCGGAATTACCAATAAATAGCCATATTTCGAAAATAATTTTGTGATGGCAATAAAAACGAAATTATTATCAATATTAAAATAGTCAAAATTTAGAAAGTTATAAGAATATGCAAATGTGTAACAATTTGAAATATATTTGCAAAGGAGATCATCAAGAGAGCAAAGCGATAAAGGTTAAATTCCCAGATCCTCTCCAGAATCGCCGAGAAAAACTTTCATTACGACTAAATAAACAGAGTTCGTTTTCGACAGCCTCAATCAACTTTAGCAGCTGATATTCTCTTTTCAAATTTAATTATACGGCGCATTATCCGAGAGTCGAGAGGCGAGAGAAGTAAACAGAGAAATAGAGAGAGAGAGAGAGAGAGAGAGACGTACACTCGCACACAAAACGACCTCCTCTCTTTCCCTCCTTTCCTGGCAAATTACTCGACGAGGAGAGTTCGACGACTACAAGACACTCTCGCGGCTCGGCCAAGGTCGACCTCCTCGAGTGACGAATCTTATAGCTGTCTGACCTCCGGAGCGTTAAGTGACAAAAAAAGAGGAAAGAGAAGTCGAGAGACTGGACTTGAACGAGGAGCTCTCCAGAACGCAAAAAGTCTCAAACTTTAAATTTATGATTGATATTTTGATAGCAAGCAAAATTTATCTGCTGCACCTTGAGATATGATGAAAACTTTAGTAGCCGATAAAACGGAGGAGAGAGCACAGGAATGCACGAGATTTATTTTTTAGTCCCCACCCCTCCGATACCCGACTGTAATAAATAATAAATTATCGAAAGGGCTGTTGCGTTTGTTTTTGCTCGTTGGATTAGCGCTATGTCTAGTAGGAATGAATGCGAGCTGCAATGTAACTCGATAAAAAATACTCAATGCGAATTTGACGACGCGAGATGATACGCGAATGTTCAACGATGTGAATGAGATTGGAGTTCGAGTCTGACTCTGAGTCACTGTGTGCTCTGGGTATGATTTACTTGACACGTGTAAAATCTTACCTACGAGAGAATCGTCAGCGTTCGTACGAATGACTTCTACCTACGTACACACTCAGAAAAAAATTTACTCAATATTTGGCATCTTTAAGTGAAAACTGCTACTTATCTGTGTACTCTTTGTCTCCTTTAGCGAGCTTTATTATTGGATATTTTTCGGCTAGTGTTTTATGTATGTTTCTCAAAATATCAATTTTATGAAAAATAATGCTCACGCTGGTCGGCATAGCCTATTGAATATTACAAACTATTTACATGATATCTGTTACAATTGTTATATTATGATTTTTTTCACTCACACCTTTGCACATGCTTATCAGATAACTCTCAGTATGAATTTAAAATTAATACTGCTGATCACATTTTCTTTATTTTAAAAATATAAATACTTGTACAATTTAATGGCCTAAATTTGTTTATTGGATTAAAAACTTGCTTTCTCTCAACAAATATAATTTTAAATACTTAAAAATTATAATGATAAATTAACTTCTATTTCGAACAAATTTTAGGTAAGCCTTCCAAAGACTTTATGTAATATAATTGTATTCAAAGTCTATTATATAATATAATTTAACATATATTTAACGATATAATTCTCTAAAAAAACAAAAAACAAAATAATTAAAAAACTAAAATTTTAATCTAATGTTAAACGGATGTGTTATTTAAAAAGAAAATTTTTTTATATAATTTATTGATAATTATTTTTACCTGACCAAGTAAATTAAGCCTTTTAAAAAACAAATTATAAGCTTTTTGTACAGTCTATTAAAATTTTGTGTATTGTATAATTAGTACATATATGAATAATTAGATTTAGTACAGAAATATTTGTACATTGACTAAAAATTACTTAACTTAGGAACTCAAATTTTTGAACGTTTAGTTTAGATAATTTTAAAATCGAAAGAAAATATGTAATGTGAAATTATTGTAGGGAGGCAAAAATGATGGGACCGATATCTTAAGTATCTCTCTTGACAGAGTTTCCTGTCAGTCTCTCTCTCTCTCTCTCTCTCTTTCTTTCTCTAACTCTAACTAATCTTACGGGTGCACAATTCTGACGTTGAAACCTATGCTTTCGGGGGAAACCCAAAAGGAATTTATTAGTCAAGTGAAGTCACAAGAGATGAGAGAGAATGTGGGAGTTTTAAGTGAGTGGGGCGGGGGAGCGGAAAAACGTGTATACGGTGCATTCGCAATAAACCGAGCGCGTTGGGACAAGTTATGGCTAGCACGGTGGCAGAAATTGCTACCAGAAGAGAGCCAAAGAGAGAGAGAGAGAGAGAGAGAGAGAGAGAGAGAGAGAGAGAGAGAGAGAGATAGAGAGAAAGAGAAAGAGAGAGACAGACAGACACCCACCTCGCCGGCAGCCAACCCGGTGATTTACTGCAGTAGCCGAGGTAACCGCTGCTGCGCCCCACCCAGGAATGCCGCGGTTTGCGCAAGGTTTTTCGAAAAATCCTGATAAATTTCAGGGAGTCGCAGCCACGCGCGTCTTTACCACGGTACGGGGGTGTAAAAGGAAGGACAAGAACTCACGACCAGCCAAAAGAACCTGAGAAACCAACCTAAAACAACCTAAAAAACCCAGTGTGAACGTTCTTCTGGAATCCAACTTTTTCACCTTTCCGGTTTAAACAACTCTTCTTCCAAGCATCTTATAACTATTTGACTAAATTAAATCTCTACAAACGATTTTTAATTTATTTTGCTTTTTCCTAACAGCTATAACTACGTTGAACAATCTGCAGTTATAATTTATATTTTTTTTTCTTTCTTTTTTTACGATATTTTAACTCGACTTTTTTGTCAAATACTAACTAGTACAGAATGCGTTTACATTATTTATATTCTTTGTGCGAATTATTGTAAATTCTATTATAAAATTATTATAAATTTTATAAGCTTGTTTTGGTATAAAATATTCTGAAATATATGAGGAATATTTTAGGATACTGAAGTTTAAAAAAATATTCATTATTTTTATAAGCTTTAAAGGAATTTTATGTAAAGATATATAACGATCTGATGTTTAGAGATCCTAATTATATAGCGTACCGTAGCGTAATTTATATACAGATAACTTATATTGATTATTGCAACGAATTTGTTATCAGGTAATTCTATTTTTTGTACTAATCAGTGTTCGTTGTCATAGCTTATTAGTATAATATTATATTTTATTACACAAAAATAATTTTGAGTATGTATACAAATACCATTATAATTTAAAGTTAATTTTATTGATCCAATATCTTATATTATACAACTTTATTGTTTCATATGAATACAAAATAATTCACTAACAATGTAGCAATAAAACTATATGTGTTCGTCGTAAGACAAGTTTTAACAAATTCATTAATAAACCACTTAAACATCAACAAGTAACAACAAAATAAATTTGTCTTTTTGATGTTTAATTTATATACGAATTTATGACTAATTTACGAAAAAATGTTCTTTATCATAATTTTCCTTTTGTATAAATTGCACTTTTTTTTGACAAATAAACCACAATTTATAGTTTGAACTTGGTCTCAGTTTATAATTTTCATAAATTTCATTACAAATAAGATCTTTTAATAATAAAAAATAGTATTTTAAAAAAAGTATTTAAGTTATTAGAAAGTGTTATCAAAGTTAATTAAACTACGTTAAAATGATGAACTTGCACGACTGTTTATAAATCGTTATATCGGCTGATTGTGATTTTTCCACAACCACATCAATATTCTGAGAGAATATTTTCTTTTATTATACATATTAGAATCTATTAAAAACAAATAATCAAGTAAAAATGTATAATTTATCGAAAGAATAAATTGAGTAAATAAATAAATAAATCACAATTCATAAAAGAGTTATTTTATCATTGGAACAATGCAAAAGCTGGAGTGGAGGAATTTGAGACGAGAGAGTTTGGGGAGGGAAAAAATTTTGGAAGATATAATGGCGTAGAGGTGATAGATAAATACTGTTAGCGCGTCATCATACCATACTTTAAGATGGCGGCATCGATGGAATTTCAAGCCAAGTCGTTACCCGTCAATCTGCCTCGCGATTGTTTCGAATTTTTTTCCTTTTGGCTTATCCCAAGGCAGGTGCTTATCGCGGTCGTTAAGCCAAAGTGCATTTTCTCTGCGGCGCGTCCCGAAGAGTTCGTTACATTCGCGTAAGTTATGTAATTCAATTACGAACGTTAAACGGAGTGTATTTCAAAATTTATACAGATAGAATAAAAAAAAAAACAGGTTTCCCGCCCAGCGCCTTTATGTATCGACTGAGCTTTTATTGTACGATCGGATGGAATATATTTTTATTGGCAAGACAAGACAGTAAATCAAATATGCGGTATGCGATATGCGTTTGCGCATGACCGTGTCCCGGGAGCTTTATGGTAAAATATTTTTTTTGTAATTAATTTCAAAACAATTATGAATTTAGATTATACCGCTTAAACTTTAAAACTTTTCTCTCTTTATTCTTATAAATATATATAAAAATAGTTTAAGTTTTCTATTTTGTTATCTATCCGTGTACTAATTTAAAAACCAGTGTGTACTTCATCGAATAATTAATTTTTAAACTACTTACTCAAGTTTTCATATTAAATAATAATTATTATAAGCTTTATCAATATATACTTTGATACATCTATTGATTTTTTTTTTATTTATAATACTATTGATAAACAATTAAGCTTTAACATTTATTACACTGCATTTTTAAGAATTATTTTACAGCTCATTACTACTTGCAAATTCGATTTTTATAATTGGGTATAGCAAATATTTTGTAGGTTATTTCTACGAAATTAAAAAAAATTTCTGATAACAATGTACATCATTGGCTCAAATTTTTATTGTTTTTCTAGATTTGATACGAAAATTATTTGGGTGTACATAATATAAAGAAAATTATTAAGTATGTAAAAAAAATAATTGACGACTATTTTTTACAACCTCTTGCATAAATTTAAATGATTCTCGTGAAATATTTAATAAATGTGCATTTATATTTAATTTTATTTTTAATAAAATTACCACAATATTATTTTGTTTTTGAAAACTAGACCTATTATCAGGTATGCATAAAATGCTTTCTTTTAACTAGTGCCAATTAATGATTACTTGCATTCCTTTACTTGGGTTTGTCATTTTAATTTACAAAATATATTGAATCTTAAACTTCAAATCGTAAAAGTATTTTTATTTTTTTTTTTTTATTTAATTATTTATTTTAATTTTTATTTTATTCATTAATCGTCAAATTATTTTTTCTTCCATAAATTATACGAATAAGCACTCATTAACACCATAAACACTTCTTCTTTAAAATTAGTATAAAAAAAAAAACATAAAATTAAAATTTTATACTCTTATACATGCTTACTTACTATTTGAATTTTGATTTGAAATTTTATATTAGACTATTACATCATTAATTTTAGAAGCTACGTTTTTCAACTCTTTGATTGTAAATGCATATTAATATGATAAACAACATAAATACTTTGCTTGAATAATATTTAAATTGAAAAAATATTTATTTTTTAATTGTTTGAATAGAAAAAAAATTGTTTTAAAACCAAAAGATGTTTTAGTAAATTTCTGTAAATAAATTAATTATAGATTCAATTTTATGGCTATTCTTCCTCCATAATAGAGGGTATATTTTGAAAAAAGAATAACTTTTCATGATGGTTCGTAAATCAAAATATTTAAGAATTTTCAAGAATACCAATTATCTATGCGAAGCAGCCCGTTCTTATGTAAAAGAAATATTATTGTACATTAAAGTGTTTTCGATAAAATCAACAATACGCACCCATACCGCCTCATTATAATACAGTCCAGTTAATCTGTGTAACAACTTTCCAAAACATCCCATTCTTCACCGACTTTCCCGGGAAAATGTCGCAGGTGCGAAAAACATGAGGCTAACCCCTGTCTACTTTTCCTCGTACACGATTATTTCGCTCCGCCCCAATTTTTCTTGAGGGCTACCTTCGTTAAGTTTACGCGCCAAAAATCTTTGAACGGCTAGAAGAGTGAAAAATTCCCCTTCTTAGAGATCAAGTAAATGTGTGAGAAGAGGGGAAAAGAAGAGAAAGTGAAAGTTGACGCTTTCATCGGGCTTTCGTGCATCGCAGGTCTTTCAATTTTCCGGAGATTCGTTCTCGTATTTTTCAACTTCTCGCGATCCAAATAAAAGCTTTGCGCAGCATGATAATTCTTTGATCTTGAACCCATAAATTAGTCGTTTGATTTTGTGGTTGTGTTGTTGTTGCTGTTAATATTCTTATGCAATAATTTGTGACTCGGGAATTTAGTTTTGTAGCATAATATGTAAATATGGAAACGTGTGGCACGAGATACGAGGTAAATTGGAAAAATGCTTGTGCTTCGTTGGAGGTCGTTTAATATGCTGCAATGCATATAAATTTATATCAAATTAATTAAGATCAACGGACAGATTATAATATATTTAAAAAGCACTTGCTCATTATTTTAGTTGAATTTTTGATGGTGTTAATTTGTGCGATAAAAAAAAAGTAGTCGCTCGTGTGTGGGCTTCGATCTATGAAAATATCGACCCCCCAACTACAAAAATAATTTATTTGTATATTTTATAGAAAAAATAACAAATGTCAGTATCTAAGAATGTCAGAAATAATGATAAATTAAACTAATCTCTTTCAAGTTTTTTTCTTCAACAAAATGATTAACAGCATGATTATGTACTTCGGTGTATCAAGGATGTAAAAATTTAACTGCAAATAATAAAATCACAAACTTTCTTATTTTAGAAAAATATGACAAAAAAGAGCATTTAAATTTAAAGCGATTCTCAATAAGTTTAATTTAAGATTTTATTCAAATACTTGGAAATAATTAATCGATGCTCTTTCAATTTTCCATTACACTTTATTCCATCTATTGCAGAGCAAAATTGCATATGTAACGACTTCTTTGTAATACTTGGAATGTAATTTCGTGCGAGAGGATGTAATAATAATTGAAAGCAGACAAGTGATCGATTGGATAACATATTAGATGAACGTTTGATTGCATGATGCTTTCGCTGTTGGGTGATCAGTTCGGGTCAGTATGAATTTACTCGTACGATGGCTCTCCAAGATTGTACACTCCTCTGTAATCACGCTCGAGCCCCCCCCCCGCCCCCAACCCGCACACATATTCATACACTGACAACTCCACTTATAATATTATCGCTATTATTAGAATCATTTGGATTATTGTATAACCATCTTTGGCTTCTTTTTTCTCTTACTGATGGAAATTGTAATCCAGGGATAATTAAACGAAATCTTCAATGGCATATTACTTTGAAAAACAGTGAATACTGGCACTAGAAATGCAATATTGTACATTTTCTGTCCTGGGGGTTTCAATAAGAAAGATTCTGTATGATTAATCATTTGTAACCAATAATGTGCAGCTAATGAATTATTTAAAAAAAAAACAATTTAAAAAGTCTTTCATTTTTATTTTAATATTCGTTTTAATGATAATAAAATTTTGATATTAATATCTTAAAATTTTACATGTACAAGTGGGATCGGATGCCAATTATATTATGTAGATTTAAAGATTCATTATTATAAGACCTCGATTTTACCAGCGGTAATATTGTTAATTAGTAAGAAAAATTTTACGCGTCGCATGAGTCTAATCTCCCCGAAAACTACCCAACTTTATTATAACTAAAAAATATATAAATTATATATTTTTCTTGTTCAAATTAAGACGATGAGAGCTTAATTTTAAATAAATAAAAATATATAATTATTTATGGTAATAATCTAAATTAAAATATAAAAATTTATTAAAATTTTGAAAGTGACGAATAAGAACATGATTGTAGGCTTATATAAATGAGTAAAAAAAACTAATCAAAACTATTGATTATTGTAATTTAAATTTAATTTATTTAATATATTTAGTTTAAATTTTTTTATGTTTTTTTTAAATATCTAAGAACTTTATGGTATAAATGTTATGTGTACAATGTCTCAAAATTATTACGTAAGTAAAAAATATTTCATTATTTTGGTAATTTTCAAATATATAATGTGGAATATTTATAGGAAATGCACGGTAAAGAAATAAAAGTGTTTACATCAATGGACATATTTCTTTCTTTTAATTCAATAATATCAAAACATATTTAAAATTCCGTAATAATTATTAAAAGTACTAAATATAAAATTTTTAACCCGTTTAACATTTGTAATCTTTGTTCAAACAATGATACATAAAATAAAAATAGAACAAAATTGGTATTGAAAGTGTAAAGTTTGAGTTGTACCAGTAAAGTCGGTTGCAAAAATGAATTATTATAAATATTCTCACAAGCACGCGTAAGAAAGGAACAAATGAGAGCTGAGCAAAGTCACAGATAATTGAAATTTGAGATTAATGTAAAAAATCAATAAATGCGAAGGCTATAAATGTAGTTATTAGCAAATCTTGACGTGGCTACTGAAAAAACGACGAAAAAACCGGTTAGCGCGCATGACAGTCTGATTATACACGCGAGACATTTCCGTCGCCCACGTGCACCTACACACACACACAAACGCGGGCACACGCAGAAATGGTACCGCATCAAGATGAAACTTCGTCTTCAAGGTAGGAGGCTGGCAACAATTGAGAGAGAGAGAGACAGAGAGAGATAAAGAGCGAGAAGAGGGAGAGGGATAGTGGTGCATATTTTAGTTGTCAGCGTGATGCAAGAGCGACCCCAAAAAAATAAATGATTCAGGCTTTGTCGTTGGTGTGCACAATGAGGTCAGTTGGAATGTCGCCCTTACCGATTTTTTTCATTTCCTTTGCTACTGCAGGGTGTACATCATTTTTATGTTATACTTTTATAGCGCAAAGTGGATGTTTTTCACGCTTATCCACGAAACCGTCATGAAAAATGAGGAATGCGGTCGACTTTCGTTAATTATTATCTTATCGCTGCATCGACTTTTGCTTTCAAGAATGTAAAAATGAGTTTTGAAAGGTACTTATGGTGGTGTTTAGGTCGGCCGACATACCTGTTCTGCAAGCTACGTCCACGAAATCTTTCCGATGCTAACTGCTCAACTCGATAAAATACAATTAAAAATATTTTTCACAAAGTCTTCCAATTTTTAATTGAAAAATTAATGAACGCTAGACTCCTAATTTTTTAAAAAAGTACCTTTTCTTGTAGTCAAATTTAATTAATCAGAATTTATAAGGTTTACACGGCAATTGAATCAATTACAGAATAAGCCTTGCTTTACTTTTAGTAATCTGTACAAATATTAACTTGAAACATTGAAATTAAGACGTTTATAAATCAATAATGGAATGAATGAACGTAAACTTGCCAATTTACACGTTATCTCGATAAAATTCGTTGATGTTTTTTTTGTACCTCAAATCAAGATTTTAAAAATTCATTTTTAATATCAGTAGAGTATCTCTGTAAGTTGTGTCCGTCTATAACATGTACTCGAAAGAAGATATTTGCACACAAAACTTATTTAATCGTTCTATTAAGACAGAAATATTTTATTAATATTGCGTGAAAATTTGTATTCGAGTTTATTTGCATTGAATTGAGCATAAGTGAGGAGGCAGCAGCATCGGTAGCGAATAACTGCATCACTAAAAGAAACTATCGGATACTTAAGAATGTCGACTCTAAAGCATGACTAATAATATCAATCGATTTGAAATTAATAATTTGGAAAAAGCAATTATCAGGGCTCGCACCAAGTAAAAATTAGCGAACCTCGAGCCATCCTTAATGCCTATAATGATTGGACAAAGTGTGCAGGCTCCCGTACGCGAGATGAACACGAACGGGATCAGCTTTTTCTTGTAGTCTCTGTTAACGGTATATCGTAAAGTCTCCCGAAAACTAGCATCGATACTGAGGAAGACATACTTGTTTAAATATGCGAAAGTCAAGCGTTTAAACATCTATCTTTAACACATTTTTTTCGCGTCAAAATCGGTCCATTCCTTCCTCAACCATTCTTTTATTATCATTATTTCCTTAACATCATCTTCATCGTTATCAGTATCATTATCATTAACATAATTGAATTATTTTTAACCTTAATAATATATAAGAAAAGCTTAGCAAATATATCTAATACGAGAATAAAAAATCATTTCTCAAAAGGTTCAAATTCAGACGTGCAAATAAAATCTTCTTTGGTTTTAATAATTAAAATTTTGAAATGCTATTATTTTGCAAAATGTTTAATCAACCATAACTCTATCATACACAGTTGTATACATCTTTTTTACCAAAAACTATTCCTCTCTTTAATTTAATCAGAAAAATTAATATTCTCCTTTGTACGTTAGGTAAAAATTTATATTTTGATTGATATAATTTAGTTGGTTTCATTGTTGGAAAAAAAATTGTTACTGTAAAATTGGTTAGTAATTTATGCGATATTATTGGAAATTTTTTTATCAAATTTCTACTGTGCTAATGAGCAAAAGAAATTATATATTAAAAATAATTAAAATTATGCCTAATTTAAAATATCATTTATAAACAGAAATCTCAAAAAGAAAAATAAAGAAAAAAATAAAAATGTAATAAATTATAATTTATTGTATGTAAAATTTATATTATTTGTAGAAGGAATTCCAATACTACATAAAATAAATAAAATCTGAACTTTTACTGACAAAAAATTATTGTAAATGTTGGGTTCATTTAATTAGATTAAAAAAAAAGTTTAACAATTATAATGATGAAATAGTAGTGCGTGTATGTAGCATCACATAAAAAAAATACTTATTTTTTTAATGAATTCTTATCCTTCGTTATATAATAATTTATATGACAGAGTAATTTAATTATTCACCCACACACACGTAGTGTGCGTAATAATGATAAATACACAATTAGATATGTTTTCATTTATTATTAAAATGATGTTTTTTTAAAGTAAACGCTTCATTTGCATGCATAGAGTAACATTAAAATCAAGATGTTCGACTAACCAATTATCACAACTGTAAATTAATATTTATAAATTAATAAATTATTATAGTTTTAAATTTTTACCTTACCCAACGATTCTAAACGGGAAGAATTATCAATGAATAAAATATATTGAATTTTTACTACTATTTCCAATTAAAAAAATATATTATTAATATTATTCCCATGATATTTTTTTATTAATTAAAACTTTCTTTCAATTTAATCTAAATTTGCTTTAATTTTAATTTTATATTTTTAGTGTAAATTCAAAAAATTTAAATGATTTTTTTAACATTATTTGTATGTATCAGATTAAAATTAAAATTTGTAGAAATAAGTATTATAAATAAATTATAAATCGATTTTAAAAGGAAGAAGAATCTTTATATGATACCAGTTATTTTTGATCGTTACTTTCTAACAAATTTGGAGCAATAAAAAATTTTGTTTAATTATCTGCATAAATTGTGGTATATGTAAAGAAAATATTAATTTTTCGTTTTGAATTTGAAGGAAAATCTTGCCAAACAATACCAGTGTCAATTACAATGTCAAATGCTCGAAATAATATCAAAGTACACTTGGCAGCTGGTAGTATGAGAAAATGCAAATAGGAAGTATCGAGAGGAAAAATAGGAAAGCCAAGTGGACAGTTATGCGTTTGACAGCCCAGGGTCTCTTGGAAACGATATACATTAATTATATTGAATGCGCGAGGCCATAAGGAAGAAAATGAAACGCACCTCTGTACGAGCAATCATCTTAAAGTCAAACAGATATCGCCTCGGCCCCTAACAAATAAAAGCGCGAGTGAAAGGCTGCAGGACTAGGGACGCGGGACGAGAGAGGAGGGATGAGGAACGACGGATGAGGAACGATGGACGATGGACGAAGGACGAGGGACGAAGGATGAAGAGTCGAGAAAGAAGCCGCTATATTGCAAAGTCATTCATCAGGAATCGAGCCGCACTTTCGCGTACTTCGCACCTCGACGCTTTTCCCCAGCATCCATCGGGATCGGTCCACCCGGGATTTCGGCTCTAAATCAGTTTTGGTGAGACCTAGTCCACCCAACAGTCAGACCATCATTTTATACCCCTTTAATAAATGTCATTTTATCGAATTATTGCGCAATCTGGACCACGTTCGAATGGACTGTGTGCCAGATATCCGATACTAAATTACATAGCTTCACGCGCTTGAGACATGGGATTATTTATATGGGGATCAATTGATTCAATCGAGTTGCCCGGATCGAATACATCGCAAGTGTCATTGAGGACTAATGGCTGTTATCATTTTCGACATTTCTCCAATCGACTCCTCATGATACTCAACGATTGTGCACACGAGGCGCTAATCAAATGAGATGAAAATGACAATGGCATCGTTGACAATATATTATAGTATAGTTTCGCATCTCAATCACTTCAACTTGAATCAACCTACTTGCATTATACCTTCGTAATTGCACATTTTTTGGGAATTTAAACTTTTTACCAAATTACTCTTCTACATACTGGATTGTGTGCTTTTAGTCTTCAGATGTTTTTCTTCTAAAACTGATTGTACGATTACGATTAAATTAATTTCAATACGGTTTCACTATTAAAGTATAAAACAAATATAGTGCATTTACATTGTATTTTTCGTGTTTTGTCTGTCGGTAGTTGGTAAAAATCATAACTTATTCATTGACAATTTTGGCTTTTTAGTATTTATCAAGTTATTTTATTTATTTTAGAAGATTGAGACTCTTTAGTTAAAAAAAAAAAAAAATTCTTAACCCTAATGGATTAATATCTTGGATGAAATTGCGACAGGCGAAAAATGTTAGCAATTTAAACGTGTTTATTATCATGTGCCAATATTTAAAAATAGAAAACAAACTTTTTCATTGAACGCCGTTTATATTTTTTCTCACAAAGTAAATGTACACATAAGTAAAAATAAAAATTATTATTTGCAAAAAGGAGAGAGTGACTAGCCGAAGGAACTAATTATCTATCGTACCGATGACGATTCGGCGGCGGAACAAAGCTACTACCATTAACAAAGCTACTACTATTAATAAAGCTACGAGGGTCGCCCTCGTGGACTTGGTTGTGGTCGCCATCGCTATCGTTATTGTCATCGTCATCGCTTTCGTCCTCGTCCTCGCGATCGATCGGAACCGCGTACCTGGTGCAAAGTTGCACGAGGGGATTTTTCGCCGGGGAGTTCGAGGCCGCGATGACAGGCAGGATAATTAGCGTAGACCGGGTGAGTCGCTACGCCTCGTTGGCTCCACTCGTGCGGAGCGTCACATCGGGAACTAGCCGTTTCTTTCCTATCCGAATCTTCCCTCTACCCACCCACCGATACCGATCTCCTGCCCAATTTTTTTTAAACAACATGCATTCTTCAATTAAGATTTTGCCCGTTTTTTCGTGTGAAATCGACAGCCGAATCTCGATCCCAACACTCCTTCGATCTTTTAATAACCGATAATTACTCATCGTTTCACGAGCTCAATTTATTTTCAAGTTTTTTTCGTTCATACTGATCTATTAGCGTACTCTTAATACATTCATTCAATACAAAAAACAAATATTAAATCAATTCTATAAACATCTTTATACTTTTATTTATATTTATTATTATGGCTCTTCTTTATGTATTCTCTCTATATTTGGTTATTAATTGACAATTTTATATTTAAAAGTCAAGTTATTATTTTAGTTTTAATTAATTCTATATACTCGGTTTGCACTCATTTAAATTTACAGCAATTTGATTTTTAATTACAACTATAATTTCATATTTAATCATATCCACTTTTTCCTTATTATTATTTATTTATTTCGTATATGCCGTAATAATTGTTAATAGAAACATTTACTCTGATAAGAGAATAATACTACAAGGCGAAGATACAAATTCAAATATTTATTAAAATATTATAATATGTTATTTTTCGATTAAAATATTATTTTCTATGAAATTTTACAAAATAAATATATGCACACAAATAATGACATTATCCGGATCAAATATTTGATCAAATTTACATACTTTCATCTTATTACTTTCATATTAGTAATTTAACTTTCGTTATGTAAGATAATTTTTTTTTTTTATTATTTATTATTATTATTATTATTAATTAACTAACTATTGACTGATATAATTGATCTATACACTTCGGAAATAAAAAATTATTATTATTTTAAATAGTTATCTACAATCGCTTTAACAGAAAATATAGTTTCAATATTTCAGTGAAATTATTTATTAATACAATTTTTATTTATTAATTTATATTATATTTATGTTACTAATTAAAATAATTTTCAAGATTAGATATATTAAATTCGTGTTAGGTAATTAAAATTAAGTTAAATTTTAATAATTTATTACAAATCTGTAAAATTAATTTTAATAAATATATGCATATGAAAAATTTTGTTTCTGTTTTAAAATGAGCATTAAAAATGTATAGTATAGAAAGTAAACTATGTTAGAGATTGAAAGGATCATCTAGTTGATCTTATTTATATACATAAACATGTTATTAATTTGAAAGCGCATTAGTATTAAAGTCTGGGTACTGTAAACTTATTAACTTTGGCATAATCTCACCATCAAAAATAGAATAATAAATAGAATTTTATTGTAATTAAGACAATATCACAACAAATAAATATTAAGGAATAAACTTCATATTTTTTTATAATGAATGTTAAGTTTAAGTTTCAACTACATTCAATATATAATTACATAATTTAAGTTCGGTCATTATTTTTTATATATAGGTATTTTAATATTCAAATAATTTCTGCATACATAATGACTAGTGACATTATGATAAGTAATTTTTTCATTTAACAAGTTTTTTTCATGTGCAAATTCTTCTGAAAAGAAAATCAATTAGCTTTAACGAGTTTTCTGTCACGAAATCATTAGTTATTGTTATTAAAATAAAATTATTTTAATAATTTTTTTTTCTTTTTTCTAATATCTATCACTTTTAACTGGCTTTTGGCCATTGCAATCAATTCATATTCTAAATGAATGTTCGAAATGATAATTTAGTAAAACATAAATCTAAAATTGTAAAAATAAGCGATTTAATGTAGAACTTTGATGCTTTGTAACGGAAATAAGGAATAATTTTCTATAATAAAAGTGTAATTAATATCATATCCATATAATGAACGGAGGTTTTGTTTAAAAACAAAGATGGAAAACTTGATAAATGCGTATAATATTTACCCACCGCGGGTCATTCGCGAATAGCGACGGAAATCTGCGGACACAAGCGTGCACTTGTAAAGGTATGTGCTCTTTTAGTTTGGGTGAGTACATACATGTGTAAGTTAATCTGCATACTGTAGGTACTGTTTCTGACGTCTATCAAACAATATTTGCGTTCAACCGACTGATACAATACATGCACACCGAGAGGGTGAATGGACAGCAAAATAGATTAGAAGGTGCAGAGCTTTTCATTCTGTCAATATTATCGGCGTCATTAGATACATGTTAACCGTTCAATATTACTTCGCTTCCTCACTCACACATTCACCTACCTCCTTCAGCACCTTCCATGGGGTTATGAACTACGAAAATGTACCAAATGAGTCTAAAAATGGTATTTATGGCCGTTAACTTTTCCAAAATGATTATTCAGAACACACACCTCTGCAAACATGTGTGTGTGTGTCGTTGTTATTTTTAAAAAAAATCGCTTCTCAAAAATGGTCGTTTCGCCAGATTCACCTTTTTTTAAGTATCATTCTTAAATCATCTCGACGCGTTTAATATTTTCTACCTTGTTTTACAGACATTATTTCATAATAAGAAATAATCATTGACACATATATCGTTGTAAAAAATGGAAAATTATACATTTTAAATCGAAACTGTATTATTAATTTATCGAGGAAATAGTTTATCTATAACTTGAAATTTAACTAATTAAGTCAAAAATTATGTTCCAACGAACAATGTTAAATCGTACTGTACAAATGCATTTGTATGATATTTATATACATTATTTAATATATATTATATTGACGTAATTTTTTATGTAATTGATTAAAAATATTTGACAATTTTTTTTATGATCTTAAATTTTATTCATTATATTATTAAAATATTTATGATTGGAAAAAAACATTTTATCTATTGTTGAAATTTAGATGATTGAACTTTTAAATAAATATAATTGTTAATTAATGATTGATTAATTAACGTTGGCATTCAATTGAAATAAGTATTTAATTATTAATTATTATATTTTATTCATAATTATTTGACGATTAAATACTTAAATTTTATAAATAATGCGGATTCGATAATCATGGTTGATTTAAGTTTGGAAAATATACATTAAACTTCGGCTGATCTGAATAAAATTATTTCAATTACATTATGATTGGATATTTAAGATTGTTAAAGTTGTGAATAACACGAGTAAAAGATGTATTGTAATATATTTTGTAGATTTATACTTAAATATGCGTCAATAATTAGGACATCCACCAGTGGTATCATTTTCCTTTGAATTCGAGATGAGGCGAGAAATAAGTAACATCGAATTTCTTAGTCACGCAGCCATTTTCTAATGTAATAATAGAGAAGAAAGCCGGTAAATTTCCAAGAGTTTTTTGGGGGTAAGATTTAAATTGGCTGTCTTAATGCCGAGGTCACTCCTGGGACAACCCGCAGCGAAGGTAGATTAATTTAATGCGATCGCAATCGACGAGATTTGTCTTAATTTCCGAACTCCTGGTTTGCGTGACCAAAGTCCTTATGATACTCCAGGAGGACATCGAAACAGCTTACTTTGTCGCGCCTTATCGTCAGCCCCGCACCCCTAATTTTCCAGTTTAAATTATCGCGGGCCTTAACTCGAGCTGCTTTAACATTTCTGCTCGTGCATTTCTTTTACATAATTATCAACTGCATAAGACTTTGATTAATCTGTAGTTTATACCGAGCAAACAATTTATGCATTTTTCCTACCTTGCATAATTTCGAAATTTATAAATTAAATGCAATTATTACTTCCCATTCGCTGTGAATTAATGAAAGTTGAGGTATTGGCAAATCTTGAGATATTCCGAGGGATTAACAGAGATGGCGCACACTCATGATTGCCCGCACGTCAACACAAAGAAAGCGATAATTCTTTGCTCGGCTCGTTTTAAATGGTTTTTAATAAAAGGTCCCCTGATAGTTGCTATTAGATTCGAATGTGTCAATGCTTAAAATTTGTTGCTGAATTTGAATATCTTAGCCGTAACCGTCGAACGGGACGAGTTAATAAATTATCAACAAATTAATTAGTCAAGTGCAAAAAACGAAGTGAAAAGCAAAATGAAAAGCGAATTGAAAAATTGGTCGTCGACGCTGCAGACAATGCGACGTGGCATGCACAGGCTTAAAGGTTTGTTATGGAAATGTAGCAAGATAAGGATGAAATTAGGCCCTTGCATATTGGTCCAGTGGCCGATGGCTGCGACAGCGCGTCAGCCTCACAGTCATGCAACAGATTTCCAAGCAGGATAAACGCCAGAGACGCGTGCCTCTCCTTCTCTCTCGCACTCCTCCAAGAGTATCCGAGGGCAGAAAAGGGATGGCCCACTGTTTACCAACAATGAGTTTATGGCATTAAAAACGCATTAGTGTCAAATTCAGGGTGCAATCGGGTCTCATTGAGGAATTTGCGCACGGCTCTACACAATTAACGCGAACCCTGACTTTCTAACACTGTTCTTGTCTCTCCATTACTCTTACTCCATTTCAATTTCGATCCTTTAAATTTAATTACCTTCTTATTTCCGGTCGATTGGAAATTTCGTTATCGCTGGTCTTTTTTACTGATTTTTTGCCATTCCATTTCACGCATTGAATTTCGAGAATAACTCCTTACAATAAGTTCAGCAAAGGATTACATTGATAATTGTGATCACTGTCGAAATAAATTATTGACCTTTACAAAGAGTTTTAATACGATTAAAATAACATAAAAAAAATGATGATATTTGAGTTGAGCTTATCGATTTTATTACATAGAGCTATAAATTGGAAAAAGGTGAATTGTTTAAAGAGGACGACAAATGAGCGAGGGAGCATTTGTATTTCTAGAGAGCAGCACTTGTTATTGTTGTTGTAGCGTAACGTTATCCTCAAGAACCGAGAAAGTTTAGACATGGCCTTCATAGATTTTCTGCACACCTCGATTTGGGTTTATTAATTATTTGTCGATTGTAGCGAGCGTTACATCAACAACTGTCCGCGTGGTTTATTTGGTGGGTGATTTAGTTAAATTTAAGAAAAATAAATAAATAAAATTTTCTCGGTTTCGCAATTTGCTGGCAGGCTCCTTTTGTGTTTATAGCGCGTTAAATTGCGTCACGGTGCAATATCTAAGCAATATGCAAGAAGCAAGAAGCGAAGGCTCGAGGCCGGAGTGACGTCTAATTAAACTCGCGCGGTCTTGGGTCTCGGCGGGATTGGCTATCGGGTATCGATATGTCTGTCTCACAATCACCGGTCCGCTAGCTTTCTTCCTTTCTTCGTATGCATCGCATTGAAAATTTTATGCCTTGTCGATCAAACCGGACGTTTCTCCGTGGGTTTTTACATCTTGATGTTGTTCTTAACGTCATGCCAGGACGCTCCAGCAGTAAATATAACATCTGCTAAAAATTTTATTTATTAATATTGAGTCCATATCCCCCTCCTCCTCACCGATTCTTTAATATTCTATCATAAACTATCAGCCACACTTTTAATTATAAATTTTGTATGTTTACCTGAGATTCGCATCGAACTAAGCTTCCGTTAAAAGCACGCAGCCGATTGCACGAACACTTCAATCTAATTATAAACAATTTCAGCTGAAAATCTACGCTAATTGCCAATGCTTTTGTGACAAGTGTCATTATTATACTGTAAATTGTAAAAAAGTCGTTCAAGTTTTTTATTTAATAAGCTTATTTATTTCGATTATTTTATAAGTTGCATTATTAAATCCTGTTTTATTATTAGAATAACGCTCTTTCGTTACATTCAACGATTAAATATTTTTTTAAATTTTATTGCTTTAAAATTCACGTTTTATTGCATGTCAATACCCAATGAAGAGTTAAATGAGAAACTCATATGCACTAGAAATTTCAGATAGAAGTTTATCCTTTGAGTCTTTGACCAAACGACCCGAATTTTCCTAATATATATATATATATATATTAGGCGGATAATTGTTATCATAAATTAATGACTTTTTTAGTGTATTTGTCGACGAGTGTGGTGATGGAAATAATTTTGACGTGGAATGGAAATAATTTACAAGTGACTAGAAATTAAGTTGAAATTGCAACCAGTTGTTACGGTAGGTGGTCGACGAAAAAAGCGATTAAAGAGAAAAAGACGAGAGATACCGTTAGGATTGATGAATAGTTTTGGAGCTGTAAAAAGCAGAGTTTGAAAGCAGGCCTCCCATGGTCAGTTGAATATTATAAAATTTCCACGCCTTTCTTTCGATCAACAAAGCTCGATCAATTTGAAATGCACGGCGGACGGGAAAAAATGGAAACGACAAGGAAAGAGAACAGGGTGGTCCTGGGTCATACATCAGGAGTCGGTCCTCGTGGGGGTGGCATTCGCTTCCTCGTCATCGTAATCCTCCTCGTCGTCAACCACAAAACGCAGGCGGAGGAAACGGCGACCCCGAAGTAGCTGCGGTCGAGATGGTAGTCGAACCGGTGTGGGGCTATTAACGACATTAACGCTACTCCGGGCAAACATGGCTCTATATCATCTCGTGAGCCCGCGCGCGCGCTCGAATAATAAACAATAAATTCTGGTGAAATACGGCGCCGAACAAGCGTAACCCATTTGTTTGCGATAAACTGACCCCGAACCTAGTCCGACCAGTCCGAGGTTCGCAGCAACGAGCGTCTGACACCGACGAACCCTCCCTCTCTTCCTCACCTTCCCCCCCTCTACTCACGCTCTCATCCCGAGATCCTTCTCGCGCTTCCTTCTCTCTTTTTTTACCTTACGCACGCACACTCTTGTGACTTTCTCCCTGCCAAGCTCCCACAGCCCCATTAGTCCGGAAATACGCGGTGGCGTAAGTAGACAATGTCTTTATTATGTCCAGGGGAATGCATTTATATGAGGCTAGATGTAGCGGCAACCAATGCCAAAGATGAGTATTTTTCCATCTTACCAATTTTCTCGTTTCCTCCAAAAAATTAAGAAACCTTAATGGAAGATTAATTTATGGACCGGGAATTCTTCCAGATGCTCCAGAACGTGGTTTAGGCCTGTTGATCTTGATCTTCCATGTATTTTCTAGTTGTGTTTCCTATTTTCAAAATAATTTATAGATTTGGTAAATACATTACAGTTTCTTTCTTAGCCTCTAATGAATTCCATAGACCAATTAAACTTTGCAACAAGTGCTTTAAAAATATTTTTCCCTGGACTTTTAAAAAATTAATCAATTTATTAAGAAATGATGTCAGAGTAAATTTTTTTTCAATATTTTAATTATCCTAGCAAAAACAAACCCGTTTAACGAAAAATAATGATAATTCTCATTATTTGAAATTGCAAGACCTGGTTAAGCAATTATTCAAAGAAGAAACAATTTTGCTTTAAAATCATTCCACATTTTCTTTTGTGAAATGTTAAACACGATTTCTCTCAGAATACTTGATCAACAATTTAAATTTTATAAAAATCATGTTCTTGCGTTTCTTTAAGCATACGAAGTGTTGCTTTGATCAGCAACATCGAGGGAATATTTCAAAGCTCTTCAGGTATTTTCGATAAAAATTTACTCGAGATTCGCATGATTTAGTCGTGAATAGGACATGAGTAGGGATGCCAAAATAAAGTGTAAGCTAATTATGTAAATTAAAATGATAAAAAGCATCGGTCATTGGTTTGAATTCAAATATGCTTTTGCCAAATGCGAGCTGAAACTCCAAGTCGAGGTCTGCTTAAAAAATCGGGATCATGTCGGTGCACCTCTGCCCGACCTTTCTTTCGCTCTCTCTCTCTCTCTCTCTCTCTTCTATCTATCTATCTATCTATCTATCTATCTATCTATCTATCTATCTATTTATCTATTTATCTACCTACCTCTGTTGCGCTAACTCTTCGTGGCCGAGGTTGCGGCAGTGCATCGCTAATCCTGACCGCCTTAAAGCTACTCGTGTTGGTAACGAGGCGCATAAATCAGTCCCGTTCTCGAGTTTCCAGCCGCGAGCAGCGGTGGCGGTTTCTCTGTCTTTCTCTGTCTCTGATTCTCTTCCTCCCTCTAGCCCCACTATCCTCTCTCCACTCCGAGACAAATACGCGACAAAAAAGTCTTGCGCTGTAGGCTTTAACCCGCATCGGTCTCGCGCTGGGAAGAGAAAACGACGACGGAAGAGGAGGAGGAAGAAGAAGAGGAGGAGGAGGAGGAAGAGGAGGAGGAGGAGGAAGAGGAGGAGGAGGAGGAGGATCTCGATTCAAGAACGAAGCCTTGGCCGATTCGCTCGTAAAACCCGGACGAGCCTTCATTTTTCTTTTTTCATCCTTCGATCGAGGACCGGCAACTGTTCCCCGTGAAAATTCGATTCTTGTTAGCGCCTGTCAATGGGCCAGAGTTCTTGTGGCGTTTCCTCTTGAATTACGAGAACGCGGGGGTGCACCACATAAAATGGTTTCTTCAAAGTAGAAACCCTGAGGATGAGTGGAAATGCTCCCGCGGGCACTTCAATTTTTTCTACTTTTCAAGTAATATATTTTGCCTTCTCGTCCAAGCACCTAACTCCATTATTATTCATATATACGTACGCATTGACTGTAATTATAATTTTTATTTCATAAAAATACTACTATAACTGTATTATTGTAAAAGCCCAGAGGAATTTTAAAAGAAAATAATAAATAATGAAAAAGATTCGAGCTACACCATGCGCTCCTCTTAAATTTGTGTATTTTCAATGAAGCTTATACGTGAAACGTAATTTTTAAAAATCCTGAAATATAGTTCGAGGCCCATCTCGTATGTACAAATAATACTCTGGATAATGATTAAGCCTGAATTTTATCGCAAGTTACAGAGGACTAAGCGTATTTATTGAAAAATTGTTGTCAAATGTAAACATCTAAATATGTTTACTCGAATACAGTTTGAAACACGAGTATTGAATTACGATTGGTAAATCATACTCGGGAAGTAATTTAAAAAATGTCAAATGAAAAAAATGAAATAATCTGTATTTCCCATCCAGGGATTATATCTGCATTTAGGTGAAACTCTTGCAAAACTCCAAAATTACAAAAGCGACTCGTTTTTCATTGAGAATGTTTTTTTCTTTTTCTTTCTTTTCTTTTATTTTTTTTTTCATAAGGAAAGGAAGAATAATAATTTTACAATTATGCTTGAGTATGATAATAGTTGCAAGTTATATTTCATAAAAGTTGATGGAAATGTACTTTATTTATTTACAAGGATAAAAAATGTTGGAATAAAAAATTTTAAAATAACAAACGAAATCGAGTTGAACTAACTTCTCTCTATTTATTACATAGCATGCGCGGAACACTAGCTATAAATAACATTCGCCTTAAAGTATAGTTAGAAGGTAAAAATATGGGATAAAAAGTTTTAATAACCGGTACTTACGGTTACTTCGCCTAATAAAAAAGAGAAAAAAAAGGAAAAGAAATGATCGTTTAACTACATAAACGAGAAATAAATATATTCGCGGAAGGGTTATTGTTGTACAAGACAGTCACGTGCAGCGAAACTAATTCCGCATCCAGTAAAGAATGGCGAGAACGAGACCTTCGAAATTGATATTACGCGGTGGTTCTGGTTTTCCACATCCGAAATCTAACCTCATAAGCACGCACACGTACACGTACACACAAATGAGGACTCGGCGGCGCATTTTGGGCGAGCCATTATTAGCAATAAAAGCCCATCCGCAGAGATGAGGAGCACGAGCATGAGCATTTAAGATGAGGAGGCGCTCCGAGCGCGTGTATCACCACTGTCTATTAAGAAATTGGTCCAGACCACCCCTTCCTTCCCCTCCCTCCCACCCTCCCGATGACGGCCGTTTGTCGTCATAAACGTCAGCTCTGCCCGATAAAGACGAGAAACCAGAGATGTACCTTCGGGGAAAAGGAACGAAGCAAGTCAAAAGGAAAAAATGGACGTGCACGGGGAGCGAGTTTCAGGTTTGACAAACCCCTCACGTTTTTTTGATTTGGGCCTCCCCAAATCGCCACATATATCAGCGGAAACGTACGTCGCACACGGGGTGGGCCCCCGCCAGATGCTCAACCCCGTCTAACGGGTTGAAAAGAGTCGGGCAAACTCGAGGGGGCTGGGGATCTTGAAGGGGGGTGCCTAGGCTGCACTCGGTGCCAAGTCCACTGCATCGCCCACCAAAGGCCTCTCCGCAGTAATTAGCCTCGAGATTTCAGAGCAAGAGATCAACAGTTTCGGTTTCTGGTTGTGAGGAATCCTTGGCACCTAATTAGATTTGAGACTCCAACAGAATTTAAATAGGATTATGCCTCGATTGCGGCCGATTTTTCAAACTCACCTCATCGGTCGATTAATTTTTCACGACTAATGCCAATGATAAACAAAATTGAGTCTAAATGTATCAACGAGTATCCAAAATTTCCAGTATCCAATTCTTTCAGTAAAAACGTACCTGATTGGCAACAGATTGACCTATGAATATGTTCAATATTCTTTTACACAAATGATTCACACTGTTTTTTTTAAACACATTTAATGTCAACAAATTAATTAATCATTCAATAACATTCTAAATTTAATTTCTTATTTGTACAAATTTTGAAACAAATATTTAAGTGAAAGTTATGCTGAAGGAAGTACAGGAGATAAAAAACAAATATTTAGTGAAAAAATTGTCTTATTTCTTTAAATCAACATTACAAATTTATTGGTGATGAAAATATTATCAATATTACTATTTGTCGAATTCTTTTCCTTGTTCATGGTTTATACATTACTATTTTTATTTTTCTCAACCAAAAAACATTTATATTTGTAAAATATTTATCCAAAACGATATTTTACACTGGAATTATATTCAAAATTCCAAGCTATTACTTATTATAAATATTTCTAAATATAAATATAATTAATAAATTCGTTATTTGAATTAAAAAGTATTTTTGATTATAAATGATCTAATTAAATAAATAATATTTTAATAATTTCTTCATATGTTTATATTTTTCTTGATATAAAGTACTTTCTATAAAATCCAATTAATAAAATCAATAAATTTCTTTGTAAAAATAATATTAATTTAATCATTAGCAAACTAAATTTATAAATTTTACATAATCAATATATATAAATGAATTTTTTTCACTTAATTTTTTTTTTTTTTTAATAATTAACAATTAACTAAACACAAGATTATTCTAATAAAGTTGTAAACTAAGAATTATAAAAAAAATTAAATTTAAATTTGGATACTACTAAGTACATAAAATGAAAAACTACTATTTAATGCACATGTTCAATGTACATTATACTTTACTATAAAATACAATGATTAACATCGTATTTGGAATGTGTTGATTATTACAATTTTTTAATTTTACAGAATATTTAAAATATATACATGTAAGTAAACAAAAATTTTAACAAGTCCATCTTCATTCATTTATTTTATTGACTAGACAATTAAATATGTTTAAAGGTTAATATGTAAACGGATAGATCATAAACAAAATAATTTTTAATACAAAATCATATAAAACATGCGTAAACATGTATGTACATACGAACATAGACGTGAGTGTATTATGTATAACTATTTAACCAATAAGCAATTCTAATAAAGATTCATTTGATATTTACAATTTAATTTTTATTTTTTAAGCTTACGTATTTATGAACTATCAAGTCTCATTGTAAATAAAATTTGGATGGAAAATTTAAAGCACGAACAAATTTATCAGTTGTTTTAAATTAAATTGCAATAAATTGTTTTTTTTATAATGAAATTTAAAAATTTGTATTAATTATGAGAAAGTGTAAAAAAATCTTCTTAATATATAATACCTTGTATAATTTTTTATCATATTTTATTAAAAATAATGGTAAATGATAAAATATGATAAAATATAAAATCAATTTATAAGTAATAAATAAATGCAGAAAAATATTTTCAAAATTAATATTTCAAATTTATTTAAAAATTTTTTATTTATTCAACTTCATACCTTTACTAATATACATGTATAAATTTCATTATTTAGTAAATTACCATTTTTTATATTAAATTTAATACTTGTAAATATTTACAATGGTAAATATTATAAAAATTTATTTATAAAATTTTCCAATCATTAACTTATTAAACATATCCAAATAGTCCATTAATATTTTAAAAAAAAATGATGAAATGAACTTTTGGCGGGTTGGAAATATTGGATTATTATCTGATGATAGTACCATTTACTCGTATTTTCCCGTGAAAATGTTGCCAAGTATAGCAGATCTTAACATTAACTATCTACAATAAAAAGTATCGAATAGAAATTAATGAGGTAAGGTGATATGTAAAAAGATAAAAGAAGAGAACGTGGCTTTTAAATATTTTTTAAATAAACTTAAAAATTTTCTGCGAATGGATGCAAACTTGGATGAAGTTTAAAAATACCGTATCAGTAATAAAATGAAGGTAATAGAAGATAAATTTGAAAAATGATAAAATACAATAAAATACTAACAATAAATGATATTTGAAATATAAACTCAAAATATATAAAAATCTATCTTCAACTTTTTTTTTATTCTGCCATTTTTTATTAATAATTTTTGATAAAAACTCGAATAATACTATATATTTAATTTTCAAATAATAAATAAATCTCATACTATAATGATTTTAATCAATATATTAATACAAAAAATATAAAATTGAAGTGAAAATTTAAAAAAAAACGCAACTAATAAATATATAATAATTGATGAATGCAAAATTGATTTCACTTAATATTACAATTATTTTTCCTATTATTATCGATTACTGTTTTTTGAATAATAATATAGTATTAATATTATTTTTCAGATATTATTCTGTAAATATGTTGTTATTTAAAATGAAGCGAACATAAATTTTGTAAAATTGAAAATAAATATTAAATATTTTATTTAATTAAATAAGAACTTATTTTGATTTATTCATTAACATTAATAGATATAGAAAAAATATAAACTGGTATGAATTATAATGATTTTTATTCTTGGTCAAGAGATTATGCATATAAGAAAAACTAATAATTCTTAAATGGTAAAAATTTCTAATATAAATCGTAAAAATATTTTATAATAAATATATTAATTTTCAATCATTTTTGGAGTATTAATATTAAAATATAAGATATAAAAGAAAACTAAAAAAACGGTATTTACTTTTTTACATAAATTTCGTAAACCATTGCATACAGTGTATTATTTTAATCATAAAAGAAAGTACATGCTATTACCAAGATAATATTTTAATAATTTATAATATTTTTTTTAATGCGCAACATGAAGTAGAAGAAGAAAAAAATACATAAATTGAGTAATATTATTATAATAGGATTAGTTATGTAGAAATAAATTTAGATGCTTAAAATTACATTTTATTTTCCTTGTTTAAAATAATAGTTAATCTATGAAAAATAATTATTATTTTATGAGTCCCTACTACTGTATGTATTTCAGTGTGTTTGTGTTCGCTGGTATTAGCAGTTATAAAATATTACCTATCAAGGCTTAGGAATTTTACCGCGACGGAATTTTACTCTAATTATAAAATAAGGAATACAATAATTTTTTTATTAATCTATTTAATATACAAAACAAAAATCGCACTTTTTAATCTTTATTTTATTCAATAACAATTTTTATTATTTTAATGGAGACGTTAACAATTTAGTAATAAAATTATGAAAAGTTTTCTTGTGAAATAAAAAAAATTCAATTCTAAGATTATAAATAGTTTAAAAGATTGCAAAATATTTCTACATAAAATTATTTCTAAAATGTAAAATATTTTATTGTAATAAATATAGTATAGGTTATCATATATCTATAATTTATATCTTTTAATTAAAAGGATAAAACATTAAAGTGATTGATGTTTCATAAAATTATGTGTAGTAAAATAAAATACGATCTTAGAGATAATCGATAATTAAACAATTATTAATAAAAATAAATTTTAAAATTATCGATTTGGCTTACATAAATTAATCAAATTATTATATAAATTTAGGATTGTGTTGGATAAATATCTTTTAGAGGGTACAAAATGTGTTAATGTATAATACAAATACATATTTATTCATAATTTTGATGATTTGAAACGTTATTTTACTTTTCAATTTGTTTACTAAAAATATATCAAATGTAAATCTAAAATTTATTTAACCAAAAAAAAAAAATTAGTAACGACTTTTATAATGAAAAACTAAAATAATCTCATCAAAGACATAAACATTATTTAAATTAGCGAATAATAATAATTAATATAATTGACGTAAAGCTATTAAAAAATTATTTTCTTGATGAACATGATACAAAATTTTTAATTTATCCAAATTTAATTAATTAAGAATAAATTATTTTTATAAATAATTAATGTTTAACCCTTTATTTATAAAATTTTTAAGAATTTTTTTTATTGAAAATTTCATTTATTATGACAAAAAAAATAAAAAAAATACAATTTACCTGAAGAAAAGAATCAATAAAAACATAATTTTTATTATAAGTTATATTGAAATTGAAATTAAAAATAATAATATAATTTAGATTATTTATGTTAGAAAATAAAGCTATCTAAAATATTTATTAGTTACTTCTGATCTATTTATAAAAATATAAATAAATAATGTTTTTATCATAATAATAAATGTACCACATATGATTTATTAAATTAATTTTTTAATAATTACTATAATAATATGTAAATTAAGAATATTAATATTTACTTTAATATACGGATTGAGCATTTGAGTTTATCAGAATCATTGAATTGTATTTCAATTTATATCGTATATACGTAATGAAGAATATTAAAATTAATATTTATTTTGTAATAAAAATCATGTGGATTTATTCATTAGTTTTTTTTATAAATAATAACCGGTAAAAGGTAATTAAATTTAACGTTTTTGAAAAAGTACGTAGCTACATGTTGAATGTGATGTAACTGACCGATCAACCTGTAATATTTCAAATTTATCTTTTTACGGAAGAGCAAAAAAAGATAATTTTAATGAATATATTTTTAATTTAACAAGTATTTTTATAGAATACAAGATTATAATGGGAGATTTATGTTTCAGTGTAAATTTATATACATTTATATTGAGATTGAACGTTGAATAATAAAAGAGCTTAGATTTTTCAAAGTCAAAGCTTAGTGCTTGGAATTTTTATTTTTCGCGCTAGAGTATAGTTTAGTTTTTGAATAAATGAAATATAATTTGATCGAAGGAAAAAAGTATTTAATATTGTTGAATATTGTTTGGCAACAGTGCCCATTGCAACTGAAGGACGCAATAAAAAAAATGATTAAATTAATAAAAATGGGTAATATTTATGAAAATACTTGACCTTTTGAAGTGGAATGGTATGTTTCTTTGGAGCCCACCCTCGTTTTATCTGTGGGATTTGCATCGGGCGGCGTGACGATGGAAGCCTTTTAAATCGAAAATACGACTTGCACATGACAAACACCCGCGTTTATGCATGGAACTATGGAATATTTATTGGCTTGGATGAATGGAATGGGCTCGCTCTCTCCGTCTCCATCTCTCGCCTCGGAGACCCGCTAACTCTACGTGCGCATACATATTTATTGTGCAAGGAATGAACGAACGAGCGAGTTCACGTTTCGAAATGAGCCGCAAAAATGGCGCAGCAGCACGGGAGCGGAAACCCGTTGTTGCCGTCGACGAGACCAAAAGAGACGAGACGAGACGAGACGTGACGAGATGCCACGAGACGAAAGAAGACGGAAATATCCTCGTGCTCGCCTTCCGCTCGCCTCGCATCCCCTCCATCTTCTTAATCCACTTTCCCTTACAATGTTTCATTTTTCATCAAAAAAATTTCCTCCCTCAAAATGAAAAATAACCGACCCGCATTTACCTGTCCAAATCTTCCCTTTCATTCTCTGGTTTTGTTCATTTAATTTATTTCGTGTACTCTCTGTTGCTGCACACCGGCTAATCAACTCTTCTTATCAGTATGTACAAACATTATTGCTCGGGCATATTTCATCAAACAAACACTTTTTATATCCTTTCGACCATTGTCAAACAACTTACACATTTACCCTTTAATGAATCCGTAAACACAAGCCATTGAATTACTTAAATCTTAGGAGTAATAGCTCTATTGTGATGGTACCTCTTCTCTAACAAAAATCTCCCCTCTTCCATATTACTAGTTCTATTTTCAAATTAATTACCAATTTATGTTCTTTGCTCATATCGCTTCATACTTTTACTTACGCGCGGTTTCATAAATTATCTTATCGTTAAATGAATTTGTAATTTTTATTGAAGCACAAAACTTGCATTATTCGATGTGTAATTTTTTAATTTTAACAAAAAATCTATATATGTGTGCACATGCGTTATAAAAATGCATTTGTGTTATTGTAGAAAAAAAGATGCAAGCACGTATCTTCTTTATAAGAATATTTGTAATTTAAAAAAATAAAATACCTTAAATCATAATAATATAATAATACACAAAAAAGGGGATATTTATTACAACTCTGCCTGTGACATCTAGTATAAATGAAAATTGTATTCCATACTTACAAACATCTAAGTTCAAAAAACATTCACGATTGCTTAAAATACATCTATATTCAATGGAATTGTATTTAAGGGTAGTTCTCACATTAACTTGAATTCGATTGAATTTTCTTTAATATTACATAGATGGTAAAATATATTAGTGGTGAAAATTAATTTATTTAATTTATAATACAATCGTTAAATGATTTTTACCTTCGTATAACTCCATGTAATATTGCACGTTCAAAATTAATATCATAAATTGAATTCGAACAATCAAAATTACTCAGCAATAAATAAGAGTAAATGAAAGTAAAATAGAACAAATGTATCAAATTTTAATTGGTTATTCGTATAAAAAATCTAGATTGAAATCAATCTTTTCTATCTTTTCAAAATGAAACATTCGTATTTCTTAATATTTTCATTTTTATACACAACTTTATCAACTACAAATTAACATGTTTTTTTCTATATTTGTACTCTAAATTAAAAATTAAAATCAACTTATGTGTAAAATAGATTTTTTGTTATTGATTGGCTCATAAATTATTCGATTGTTTTATACTAACTATTACACAAAATAATTGTATAATAAATAATTGGTCAAAATTAAATAAAAAAAAAAAAAAAATTTAGAAGTTATTTCAACAAATCAACTGTGATATTGTATTTCATCAAATTTTCTTTTGAATACATTTCAATCGTCATAATCTAACATTACCTGATGCGTCGTTATTATTATAAATTATTTTATATATTATTTATATAATATTAAATATTATATTTATCATTTATATTATGAATTTAATAAAAATGTAATAAAAATAATTAAATTATAATAAAATTAATTAATTCACTAATATTGAAAAAATACATCAAATTTATAATCACAGATAATTATAAAACATATTATAAAATGTTTTATATATTTAATAGTGCTGAAGGTTTAAATTAATGGAAATGTTTAAATTATTAATAACATAAAATTGAGTATTAAATGTGTAATATATTGTATAAAAAATTTAAGTTTATATTAAAAAAATAAATTTATATTATATTTAACATCAATTAATGTTATATTAATTCAAAAATTGCACATGTGAGTTCATTAATTAGTTGTAGATTATGTATTCAATATATTGATCTTACGTATTCACAATAATTGAATCAATAAACTAAATGAATTAGAGATATAATATTTTGCCGATATATGTGGATGAATCGAAATTTAATAAGATTTAAACAAGTTGTGAATAAGAAACAAGAATTTAATATGTAATATATGAATAGTAATTCAATTTTAATTTAATTGAAGTTTCATAATACACATATGTTAAAATTCAATATAAAAAGGGAACAAAATGTTCAAAATTTATAAATTACAAAGAAGACACTTTAAATTTTATGTATAAAGAAGATTTTTAATTGAATAAAATATTGAAAAATTACAAGAAAAAATTATTTACATAAACAATAGCATAGTGACACATATCGCAAAATAAATGACATCGTATGTGGGAGCATATTGGCATTATATAATTCCTTAATTACGCAGTCTAAAACAAAATCTCAAAAATCACTTATGACAACTTTGTACAGAATAAAATAAGAGTGTAATTAATTTGATGTAAAATGCATATGTTAAAGATGTGGTTAGTGATATATATTAGCGATTAGGAAAAGTGAAATATTTTCGTATCATTAAGCAATAGTTACAAATTTTTGTCAAAAACTCAACTCCATTGTTATATAAATGTTGTGCAGATTGAACAAAAATAACCAAGAAAATTAATGAACCCTGAAGATTGTTTTTCATCTGAAATTAATAACAGAGATTTCACAAAAAACTAAATACTCGAATTATGGCAATAAAAGGAGTGAATCATAACTTTAAGGTTGTCTCGGAAAAAACAAAACGATGGCATTGACTATTGGAACGTTTAACTCGTGATTGCAAATTATATCATTAATTTGAAAATAGTTGCTCTTTCAAAGCAAGCGCAACTTGAGTTTGTCACTTTAGTTCGGAGTGAGAGAGTTAAAGGATTTAGGCGCGGCCACGCGCGCCGTGACTTCTCAGCCTCAAAGTTCGTGCTCGCGCATCTGTTTAAAGCAACATTCCCGTGAACAAAAGGGCAAAATTAAATTTTTTTCTCCCTCGCGCCGCTGCACGTGTTCGTATTAGCCGTAAGTGAAAAATAAAATGCGCGTCTTAAGCGTCGAAACGTAAGCAGGAACAATTAGGAGAGAGAGAGAGGGGGTGAGAAGGAGGGAGGGAAGAGGCACAAGGACGGGCGAAAATTTATGATGTGTGGTCTATTGGAGTTACATGTCGTAATAAAAAGACGGTGTAATTAATAGTAATAATACTAATTATTTCATTTTTCATAAGAGCACTGTAGTGATAATAATGACAATAATGTATTAGGCGTAATGATAATAGTATAGTAATAATAATAATAATAATAATAATAATAATAATAATAATAATAATAATAATAATAATAATAGTAGTAGTAGTAGTAGTAGTAGTTGTTGTTGTTGTTGTTGTAGTTGTAGTTGTAGTTGTTAGTAGTAGTAGTAGTAGTAGTAGTAGTAGTAGTAGTAGTAGTAGTAGTAGTAGTAGTAGTAGTAGTAGTAGTAGTAGTAGTAGTAGTAGTAGTAGTAGTAGTAGTAGTAGTAGTAGTAGTAGTAGTAGTAGTAGTAGTAGTAGTAGTAGTAGTAGTAGTTGTAGTTGTAGTAGAAGTTGTAGTTGTTGTTGTTGATGTTGTTGTTGTAGCAGTAGTAGTAGTAGTACTAGCATGTAATAATAAACATAAAATATAATAACCGTAATTGGAGAACCGATATTACATTAATATAATAATTCCATCCGATTGTTTCATCTTTCTTAATTCCCGCTTTGGTTTCAAAAAACATTTCGCTCGTTATCGAAGAGGTTATTTACAAGGATTTTTTCGCTGATTCTATTTTTTCTCTTTGCTATGCTAGCAACTTCTCCGTTTTCTTTTATTCGCGCGGGAGATTTCATGGCGTGTTTTTCTACCATCGCATGTATTTTTATTGTGGAACAAAGAAATGGACGTGTACGTATCTCTTTTTGTTGTTATGTTTACGTACATTCTATGTATATACATGTATATATATTTGACATACAATCTAATGTATCATTTATATTTTTATTAACGAATCCGATTAATGTGTGACTGAAAGTGTGTACGCACGCTCTTCTATACATACGTATGGGTAAACACATTTTAAAGTTCATGCACCCATTCGCATACACATCTGAGACGCGATGCGTAAACACGCAGCACGCGACATATTAACGTACACACATACACACACTCTCTCTCTCTCTCTCTCTCTCGCTCACTCACGTACGCTCGTACGTATACATATATAACTTTAAATTACGCTCACAATATATATATATACACATATATAGATTTATTCATACAAATATTTATAAATATATGGAAGGATGTGCTTTACGTGCTTAAGCGCACAATATTTATATATATTCATATATTTGCCGCTCAAGGAAGGCAAAGTTTCGTTCAAATATATTTTCATGTACGTTTACACAATAAATACTATGAATAGTATCGAGTAATTTTTCTATATATATAAAAAAAATGAAAAAAAATCACACTAGTTCAATGCACAATCACTCGCGCACATTCGATTTTGCACTTCTTGCACTGGCTCGCTTTCTCTCTTTCTTTCTCTATCTCTCTACTTGCAAAATCAACGCGTTTTCCACTTTATAATAATACTTTTTCGAAATTCGCGCAGCACGTGAGAAAAATGTTTCATCTACATAAAAGATTTTGAAAAATGAAAAAATGAAATTCTGTTTTTCTTTATACTGATATATATATATACACTCGGAAATATAATACACATCTATAATGTTTACAGTTTTTTATATATATAAATATTATGTACATTCGTATACCATATAACGTATAATATTCGGAGGAAGTTCTCTTTATATGGATTCGGTAAAATCTCTCAAACATGTTCACTTTATACTCCAAATGAATTTTTCATTTATGTAAAAAAAAATCATCCCCTCCATGTTATCGGTCAATGAAGAAAATCTACACACAATTATGAATCTTATATCATTTTCTTTTATCACAGTGGTTATTTGAAGAGAACGAGTCTACCCGTATACTCGTCAACGAATCACTATGCGAATTCTTTTCTCTTCTTTTTATCTATTTTTCGACTTTATTCTCTCGATTGTAATAGAAAAAAGAAACAAACGTTACCTTGCTCCGCGATTCGTGCTCATGAAAAGCGCGCGAGCAAATAAATACCGTGAAATGTCAAGGGATTCCCTTATATTTTTAAAATCATTATTTTTCAAAATTCTCTTAAATATCTACTTATATATATCTTATATCATTGTTTTATTAATGGAAGAACCATCTCATGCAAACCCTTCCTGCTATTCAAAGATAATACTTTTCCTACGATAAGTGCCAGTCAGAATCATTGTAATATCCATGTATGGCAACTACATGTGGGCATATAATTTACACAATTTACAAAATTAAAAATCGCAAATCTCGTGCTCAGTGATCATATCGCAGCATACAGAACAACAAAGATTTATATGTCTGATTATCGATTAAAAAATAAAATTTGTCACTGGACATTAAAACTCGCATGCGCTTTCACGTAGTCGCGTTCGACCGATATTCGTGGTTCGTTTATTCTTTAACAAAAAGCTTTAATGAATCAACGTTTGTTAATATTTTCTTTATTTTTCATTTGTTAATCATTATGAAAGAAAGCAAATCAATACACGTTTTTATGAAGGAAAAGCGTACGTGGGGGTCTCACGGAAGCGCCGCCGCTAAAACATTAAGAATACACGAGTGCAAGTACATTTACTTCTCGAATTCATAGATTTTACATTATAATCTAGTCGATTGGAGCGAAAAATCTCTTAATCTATTCTATTTCAAATACTGTATATGTATAGACAGGATATGGAAAATAGTGAATTTATGAGTCTATTGAAAAATCCACGACATGTGTAACCAACAATTGTTACACATAAATAAAAATGGAGGGAAAAGTTTTAACGTGGTATCACAGTTATAGCATAGAAATTTTTTAACAGATAGACAGCTTTTGTGTGTCCACTTTTACGGTTTGTAGAAAATTTTTTTTCTGGTTAAGAGATTTTTCTCTCGATGCTAGTCGACGCGAGTATCGGTAGCTCAGAATTTTTGTTTAATATGTATATCATTTTGTACTAAATAAATAACAAATCTCGGCTTCAATGAAAGCATTCGCAACAATAAGTAACACAAAAATCAAATACAAATGAAAAGAAAGAGAAAAGATATATGAATATTGTTGGGGAAAATTTTTGCGAGAAAAGTGTCTCTTTTACTCGGTGATGTGATGCTCTGTAGCAGTCTGTGGTTCGGTGGTGACGGATGCTTCTCATTGTGTCCCTCGATCCGATCCGTTATCAATTCGTGTCCGATTATTGAGGCAATTTTCTCCCTGTGTGTCTTTCTCTGTCTTCTTGAGAATATTATCCTCGTTGGCTCGTGTGTTTTTCTTTGTGTCAGAGAATCACGGCTATCCGCTCGTTCGTCACGTAAAAACGATCTTCCGAAGCGGCGGCGACGGCGACGACGCTCATCCCGCGGGCCCCCACGTGCAATAATCAAAAATTCTCTCTCGAGCTCTTTAATTACTCGCTCTGATTCGATTTTTTTTTCTTTCTCATTGTCTGGAAATTGTCTTTGAATCTCTTTCTCGGGGTCTCAGCTCTCGTTCATCCATCCGTGGTTCTCTAAGCTATCCTACGAGGTCAGTGATATTCTGCGTTAGCTCATGGAATTTTTTTCTTTGTTTCACGAATTAAATTAAATTTAAATTAAGTTTAAGATTAAAACTAAAATTAAAAACCTTTACTCTTTTTATTATGAGTGCCACACGTAGTATTATCGTTTTGTTTATCTTACGAAACAATAAAATAAAAAAAACAATAATCTTTAGGATCCCCATTTAGCAGAGGAAACCCGATCAGGCTTTTCTGGCCGTCGGTTCGGCAAGGAGATTGGATGTTTGTCGACTCAATAAGATACCGCTCTCTCTACTAGCGAGTGCTACGCATCATTTATTCGTGATTAAAAACAATGCTGTGTTTTAATATTTAATTGCTCCGGCAAATTGATACGTTTACAATATAATTTAATCATCCAAGCTCCTTGTTTTGAAACGCGAACGGCTTTGAGCAGGAGATTCTCGTCTCGCTCTCCTGGCATGGTTCGTTTCATTTCGAAACAAATGTTTTCCATTTTGATGAATAAGATGAAATGCTTGAATTGGAGGTTCATAAATAACCCATCATTGAACTTGGTAACACCGATACGAAACTCGATTGTGATTTAAGGCTCAAATTAAATTAAATTAAACTACTATTTTTCCTTAAATTTTACACAATTTAATGTTTGTAGAATAAAAGGAAGTATCATACAATATAGAGTTATACAAGTTTCGAGTATAAAATAATAATACAAGCACAGCGGATTTGCAAAGCAAGCATTTCAACCTATTCAGTAGTGATTTTGTTAATTAATTGAAGAGATAAAAGCGTTTGAAAAGACTTTTCAAATGCATAAAGATTGAAGGAAAGTACTGCTAGAAATTTGTTGGAAAATGAGAAAGTGCAGAAGAAATTGAGAGCCGTGGAGGCTCGTTTATTTTCAGAAATATTGCAAAGTAAAAATTTAAGTAATACAAAGTAAGTGTTCTATAGAGTAGGAAATATTGATCCAAATGAAAAGGCGTATGTAACACGTGTTTGATGGTTTTGTCCAAGGCCGCGGGAAATGCCTCGGTCTCAACGGAGAAATAAGTCTAGCAAACCGAGTCCCCGAGCAACGCAATGCAACGTTATTCTAGGCAATTGGACGTGATTGGGTGTTGCTCGAGGAAAATAGCAGAGCGACACACGAAAAAGATCTTAATAGTATTGTTAATAAAGGGTCAGGTGGTAAAGCGACAAAAGAGCTCATACTTACATGTGAGTCAGAGGCGGTATGATCGACTGGTGCTGCCCCAGGGTGTCGGGCGACGGTCCCGGGGAGTAGACGCCGTGTTGCATGACGTTCTGTTCACCACCCATGTACATGGAGATCATCTGTTGGAGGTCGCCCTGCTGCTGCTGCTGCTGCTGCTGCTGTGACTGAGCCGTCAAGTACTCGCGCTTGATGTTAGGTCCGGTCGACGAACCCGGTCCGCTGGGTGTCGGCGTGTGGATGCCCGCGCTCGCGGGACTCGTCGGCTCGCTCTTTATGCTGCTGCCCGAGGGGCTGTGGCTGGACATCTGGGAGCCGGGCTGGGCTTGGTGATAGGGCGAGGGCGAGCCTCCGGGGACAGTGCTCGCACCGTATCCTCCGTATCCGTTCATGTAACTATTGATGGGGGAGGGGCTGCCACCCCCGGCACCCGCGCCCAGGTGATGGCCCATGTCATACCTGGGATACCCGGCGGCAGCAGCCGCGGCCGCGGCGGCATTCATGTGTCCGGTGTAGTGCTGCTGGTAGGCGGCCGCCGGGTCGTGCATCATCGCGTACCCGTTAGGCATGTACCCGTTGGGCATCTGGTAAACCTCGCGGGGCAGCTGAGCTTGTTGAGGTCCGCCAGCACCGACCTGACGTTGGTCCACGCCGAGCATGCCGCCGACGCCGCCAACCCCGCCACCCAACGGAAACTTGTCCTTCTTCAGGAGAGTCTTGGTCTTGCGGCGCGGCCGGTACTTGTAGTCCGGATGTTCTTTCATATGCACGGCGCGCAACCGCTTGGCCTCGTCAATGAAGGGTCGTTTCTCCGTTTCGCTCAGCAGCTTCCACTCGGCTCCTAGCCTCTTCGATATCTCCGAGTTGTGCATCTTGGGATTCTCCTGGGCCATTTTCCTGCGCTGGCCTCTAGACCAGACCATGAAGGCATTCATCGGCCTTTTTACGCGATCGCTGTTGTTGTTCTTGCTGGTATTGTTGTTGTTGTTGTTGCTCGATTGGTGCTGCTGTTGCTGAGATTGCTGTTGCTGGTGGCCGTGGTGTTGCTGCTGCTGCTGCTGGACGGCGCTCTGCTGTTGGGCGAGCGAGTGCATCCCTTGGGAGTGCTGCTGCGCGTGGGCCTGCTGCTGCTGCTGTTGGGCGACCGCGGCAGCCGCGGCCGCGGCCTGCATCGATGCGTAGTGATGCTGGGGAGCCTGATGATGGTGCTGTAGCGAGAGGCTGCCCAGCCCTCCGCTGGGTGGGCTACCCGAGAGGGCCGGACTATGAACGAGGGAGCCCAAGGCCCCGTACGGCGAGACGACGCTTGTGTGGTGGCCCATCGGTGAGACACCTTGATGCGGATGCGGGGGCATCTGCCCGTGGAGACTACCACCCTTCAGGTCCGACTCCATCGTCAACATCTCGTCCTCCCGATGCCCGTACAGTTTGACTGGATTTCGTTACAGTTCGTTTTTCACAAGCTATTCTCTACCTCCGTTTTCCACTTATTCTCTGGAGCGCGTCACGAACGCACAAAGTTCCGCGAACTCTGGGTTTCCGCGGGACTTTCTAAAAAGGGCAAAGTTTTCCGTCACACAAGACGGCGATAAAACCTCGGGTGCGAGACATGAAGCTGCGTCGGCGTGTCCAACACCACAGTTTGACTCATTCAAGCAACGCCGACCATTCTTCAACGATGCAAAAATGACGTACTCTTTGGGTCACCTTCACTCGTTTCGAAAATCGCGCACAGTTTCAGTGTCTCTGAGCCGTGATACGACTTCTTCTCATGCTCACTGCTGCGAGTGGTCAATATCCTTATTTTCAAAATGACAATGTATCAATAGCGATACACTATCGGTGCACTAAAGTTTGTCCGCCTGGTGTTCGACTCTGTTGGAGAACTACTCGAACCCCCGGTAAATTCAGGGTGCAAAGACCCACTATCCGGAGGTGATCAACGACGTACCAACACACAACCGTCCTTCACCAGGTCCGAACCAGAACTGAAAGTACACTGTCACTTTGCCCCTTCCTCGTCTCGGTTCGGGGAGCCTGGCCGCACAGCTCACACAGATTCTGCTCGCCCCTTCCTCCACTCCTCCTTGTCGCTGAATGGCTGGATCTCACGGCGCGCCTCCACGAATCCCGAGCGCCCTCACGCGCGCTCTTTCGAATTTTTCTTTCTCCCCTCCGTGCTCCGCTTTTTTCCAGAGACCGAGGGTCCGAGTGCGCCAAGTTCCAAAGAACTGAGCGATCGATCGACAGAGGCTCCTGGAACCCACAGTTTGTCGCTCGTTGTTGTTGCTCGTTGTTGCTCCTTGCGACAGGGAATTCGCTCTCAGAACAAAACGACACTTGTCCAGACCTCCGCTCTGCACGGAAGCACCGAACCGTCTGGCCAGAGTCAAACCCGTCTACCCGTTGCGAGTCCCTGAGTACGCGATGCAGCGCCTGTTTCCGTCTGCGTCGCACGGTAACGCGATCGGCTTCCAGGGGGCCACAGCGCGACACCCTCCCTCGGCCATTCGTGCCCCGCACCCCGCCTTTGCCATACCTTTGTCGGCGGCGCGCGCAGCCCTTCCCTCGCGCCTCGATCGATTGGACGCGCACGCCTGCCATCATTCTTCACAGCCAATCCCGGCGGCGGGCTCTCGCGCGAGGGGCGGGCTCAGTACACCGAGGTCGCCCCCCTCTATTCGACCTCGGCGACCCCTGGCGGAGCACCGGGACTGAAGGTGCTTCGGTTCTCACCGAAATGCCGGGCCCCGCGGCCCAAAGATCGCCGCAATTTTCTGATTCTTCCCTTGAAGAGAGATGATTTCAGCACACGTACGTAACTGCGTCTTGCACCCTCTACCCTTCTGTCCTTGTTTATCCTGAGCGCAATCTCTTTCCAAGTCTTGCCTCATAATTTTTCATTAATTGAACTTTCCTCTTAGATTATAGTTGACATTTACTTTGGATGGAATCATTTCAACAATAAATTTTTTCAACTTTCATACCTTGTCAGAATTTTATACGCATATTATAAAGCCTCCCACACTTTACCCTCGTCATTTCACTTTGGTTGTTAACACTTTTTTAACTTCAACCTGTGTGATATTGTACGAATTGCAATAAATACTAATCATAAATCTTGTAAATGATAGATTATTTAAAGGGTTTATGTTATTTATGAAGTGAGTGTAGGACTTGTATTCCTTTACAACGAACTTGTACTTAAATTTGATATTCTATTAAATTGAAATATATAATTGTTATCGCTTATTCTAGTCTGGTTATTTAATATTTTAATTTCTCGATTTCATTTCTTTTTCCTTTTAATTCATAATACTTGAAAGATAAATTTTTTAAAATTATCTGCAATTTATTTTTACATTTGCTTTCAAAATCTTCTTGCCACATTTTAGTACGAAAAGAAAAAATTTTATTTTATAAATCCTTTTAATTATAATTAATAACTTACACAGATGTACCTTGTCAAAGATAAAATAGATTTGTGTTAAACCAGTAAAAAGTCATTTTCAGTTAATTTAAAAATTATGAAATTTGCTTTATGCTGAATTTCAATTTTGCATTTGGCAGATAACAAATGCAATATTATGTCGAGCTAAATTTTATGAGCACATGTCTAACAACGAAATAAATATGTCGTTTTTCTATTCTCTCAGCTGTGGTACGTTTACACTGTGGAGTTTCTTCTGCTCCATTCCATGACACGTGCATTTGACACTTGTGTTTGACATATATTCCAAAAGAACCTATGCAAATAGTATGCAGCAGACACTCATTGGCCAAACTAATCAGTGGCTTGTAACCAAACCAATTTACCAATGATACGCATAAAGGAGCACGCGTGTATGTACTCACTTACCTACCCAATACTCGCATGTTTACTCGTGCATTTATTTATCAGTCGGTTTATACCTAGGAACGGTTAAATCGCTAACCCAGTACAACCCTACGGTCATTTTCTACGGTCATTAAAACAGCTTTGCATGGAGCGTTTATATTACATCGTTTTATATTAGGAAATATACATGGTTCCGCCCCTTAAATGATCTATGTATGACTTTAAGCCAAGTGTATTTTATAAAATGTTTTAACAATTGCAAACTAAAAAAATGCAACGAAACAATTACACCAAATCGTTTCTTTTTGTGAGGCCCGAGCATGCAATTAATTTAAAGTCCTAGACAGTTGAATGCACTTGGTACACAATTCCTTTGGGAATTCAATCATTTGAAATACTCGAATACGGCGAATCCGCGGTTTTTCAAGATGAATGGAAGGGGGGAGGAGAGGGATAAGAGTATAATCCTACACAACGGCAATCGGATCAACAAGTCCTTCGCATTATAAATATTTGGTGATTGACAAAGGAAATTGCAGGAACGTTTGGATAAAATCAGCTCAAGAAAAGATTTTTCCAAACTTTTAACCCTTAATGCCGGGATATCTCCTCGGAGACGTAGAGTCCAATAAAAACGAGAGACAAAATAAACGAAGACAGGAGATCGGGAGATACATAACGCATCCGCACCCAAGATCAAAGTTACTGTGTTTGGTACTGGTACACAAAGAGGTACTCCATTCTCGTACTATCACTCCTCCGCTGTGTACTCGGAGCGAATTTTCGAGATTTATCGAGCCCCTACGCCTCCGCGCTTGTGCTCTCTGGGCCCTCGTCTTACGAAAAACTCGAATGGCAAACGTCGCTTAAAGTCTCTCCTTGCGCCATTATCACGCTCAGTTTGATCCATTTAGCCCGAGCCATTCTCCTCCCGAATCTGCGTCTCTCTTTGCCTTTCTCCTCTTGCTTCCATGCACGTTCGGAAATAAAGTAAAGAGAACGAGAGGGAACGAGCGAGAACAAGAGAGCGACCCTCCGACTCATTCTCTCCTTTTGCGTAAGACCTGTTGCGGTGGCTCGTGTGCACGCGATACCTTTACAGACACGTTTAATAATAGAATAATTCATCGTTGATAATCATAGAGGAATAGCGGGGCTGGATCCGAGAGAAAGAGCGAAATAAAAGATTGGTCCGCGGTTCGGCTCGACCAACTTTGAGCCGGAGCTTTCCTGGAGGGGAGGAGTACAAAAGTTCATGTACCTCTGAACTCTGTGGACCCGAGTAAGTTGCTCCAATACCCATTAATGTCACGAAATGGGACTTTGCTCTCTGGACTCGAGCGCCATCTGAGGATGCGAGGGGAAGAGCCCTCGAAAATGACATTTTCTCGGCTCTTTCATCGAATCTGCATCAAATAGTAAAATTACCCTCTCTTTTCTTAGCGTCGGAATAGTATGTCGTTGCCATTGTCTTTCGAGTATTTGTGCAACCAAAACCTAAGAGATCATCGATTCGTTGTGCGAAAATTAAGCGACATACTTATAAGGAAAATGAGAATATTTAGAAAATAAAATACCCATGTGAAGCGACCGGTAATTTTAAACACTTTGAATCCTGTAAAGTATTACTTCGAAATATTTGACTTCCCGATTAATCGCGTCTTTTCCAAAGGTTCCCAATTGCAACGAATTATACTTTTATTTGCAACTGCAATTAATTGTACAAAACTGTTGACGGAAGCCAATAAACTCTCCGCCGGCATACCATACCTTTGATTTCAAATGGAGTAATTGTATTAGTCAATTGCACCTTTGCAGCGGCACAACAACAACAACAACAACAACAACAACAACAACAACAACAACACAACAACAACAAGGACGACGACGACGAAGACGACCAAATGAAAATCAGCAGAGTAAAACTTGGCTTTGCTTGGTGCGAGCAAGGGGCGTGGAGGAAGGGGTGGGTAATCGGGAGATAAGCGATAACTTGAACAACGGAAGAAGAAAGTGGGTTTATTTTTGACGGGAGCCTTAGACCGGGAATGAGCAATCATTCGTGACGCGTTTTAAATTCGCGTTTGGGAACACGCTCACTTAGTCTCTCTCTTTCTACCTTTCCGAGTTCCTTTCTTTGGCTTTAAATGGGGGAGACAAGTCTTTTCCTTTCCGAACGCTCTTATTGATAAATCTTCCCGGTAAATGTTTACGATCGTGGTTAATGGAGTAATTTATCACTTCGCTCCTCGCCGGATTTTATTATAATTACAGGAATTCCACCGTGCAAAAACACTTCTTTCTTCATATACTTCCCACTTCACTTTATTTTCCATGAATATTCAGGGTTTCTTTAAATCAATGGCTTAATTTTTTGTTTCCGATACTGATCAACTGGCATCGTTTACATTGGTTTTTACCCATAAATTATCTTAATTTAATACCTTCATGTATATTATATAGATAATAAAACCTCTCTATATTTAACAAACATGGTGACGACAAGTGGGGCAAACACTTTACCCTATAATTAATTATTATTAGGCTGATTTCTATCCGATTATAGTATATTTAAAAAATATATACGGAATCTTGCCTACTTTTTTTTTTTTTTTTTTTTTTTTTGTGTAATATTTGTAATGAAATTAAAAACATTCTAAATATTATATTGTATTTATTCATTTTATTTCACATTCCCTTTTTTTAACCTTTTAAATTTTTTTATAATTTACCATGTATTAAATAGACTTCACGAATCTTAAAATATTATTAACTTACATAATATTCAAACACTTAGTATTTAATAATAATAGTTCCAAATCTTTACAATATTTTATTTAGTGCATTGAAAAAAAATATGAATATTAATGAAACATTTTCCACAAAATCAAATTGTCAAAAATATTCAAAATATTTAATTTCGTAAAAAATAATCAGTTAAAATGTATTTATTGCCTTGAAAGCGAAGTGAGCCTCCTATTTTCTCCAAGTAAGTGACTTATAATTTGATTGTAAATCTATTTAAACTCATATTTTTTCCCCTTATAGTCCTATTTCTATTGTGTCGAATTCAATTTAGGAGAATATCGGCCGGTGTCTCTTCATCGCTGCCCAGACTGTAAGAGACAGAAAAACAGTAATGTAATGTGTGTGTAAATGTACGAAAGAGAACATGTGTTGGGGGGGGGAAGGGGCAATTACACAGTTTTCATATAATGGAGCCTGACTTTCCAAAGTGAAGTTAATTAGAAAATTTCATCTCGACATAATAGAAGGGTCAATACCTTTTCCAACAAATTCCTTGCGGCAAAATATTTAGCAAATTAACGATCTATTACCTAATAAATGTGATGGGACAATTTTTAAATTAACAAGAATAAGTCAATTAAATGTTTGTTTGAGTACTATTGATAAAAATAAGGAAAATTATACCATATATTTTTAAAATAATTAAAAATTAATACAATATTAAGTTGACTGATATTTAAAGGATTATTTTATACGCGTAAAATTAATGTAATAAATCTTTGTATTATGAAAAAATATTGATTTCATGTAAAAGTAGGAAATAAATATAAATAATAAAAAAATTTTTGCATAAACTTTAAAAAATGGTTTTATATGAAAATTTTGACATTGATTTACAATATCACATCTATTCTTTGTGTGCACATTTATTGTTTAGGGAGTTTATATATTTAAATATTTTATGACTATGAAATTTATATACTTTAATTTTATATACAAATTAAAAGATTTTTAACTTTTTAAATTATTTGAAAATTTAATATATGTATTACTGAAAAAATTATATCATCAATGAAATTGTTGTAAGAGATTTTTTAATTAAAAATATAGAAAATATAGAAAAGAATATAAAAAGTATAATATTTTACACAAATGTATAAGATATTTTTAACGTAAATGTAAATATTTTATATCTTATGAGTTCTATATTAACATCTTTAAATGTTAATATTTAAACTTATTGTATTATGGGCAGAAAAATATATGGTATATTTTACAAATAAACAGATAAATTCCTGCAGATAATTTCATGTTATTCCAAAGAAATTTGTTCATAAAAAATGAATTCAATATTAGAATTACATCAGTTAATCCTCATCCTTTATATATTCATCCTCCGACTTATTATTAACTACTGTTTACATCTAAAACAAACAGAAACATATGAAAATTCATCTTTAAAATTAATTGTTTTTTTAATTAATGGGGATAAATATTTTAGTTTCACTTTGATGACTGACATAATTAAATAGGAATCATTTGTTTTGTATTCAATTTTACGAATGAAAATATAATGTTTCGAATGCTTTATTTTCATTTATTTAACTATTACTTAAATGAGAGAGTATAAATGAGTTTATAAACGATGGCTTAAAATAGTTTTGAATATATTTATTAACATAAACGGTTTACAGGAGGAAATGCTAGTGTTAAACGTGAATTAAATACGACGTAGTATGGGAGCATAGCATGTAGGTTAAATAACTCAGTCACTTTTGCAATGGCTTCAAGAAATTCATTGTACTTTGTACTCCACGTCTACGCCCATACACTTATATAATAAAACGTGCCACATTTAAAACGATAACAGTTACTTTTCCTTTATTTTCAACTGTTTTAATCTGAAAACTACACATTCATCATTTTGATTTTGTGGACTATAATGAGTTGAACACGAATACAATTAATGTGTCAAAACCTGAATAATATTAATTAGGTTTTCGAAAACAAATCCGCGTGGTGTCCATAAATTGATGACTCTTGCATATAATATTGTTGACGGCAGTATACAAATCGTTTAGTCGTAAGAAGAAGAAGAAGAAGAAGAAGAAGAAGTCTTACCTATCCGCGAGAAAAATAAATGAGTGAGAATTGAGAATCACGATAACATTTAGAGAACAGATAGAAGAGTCGTTTAAAGTACTATGAAAATTGTTGAACAATACACTCATAGCCCTTGTTTTAAACTTCAAAGGGTATAAATGTAAATGCCCGGAGTTAAGCTGAGAATTGGCTGAGCGGACTATAAGTTGGTCCTTCTGCGGTTTTTCACGTCGGCAGTCGCGAGAGCTACAAGTGGCATACATGTGTATAAATCGGAGCAAGTAAGCGGATTGATAGGCTACCTACGTTGTGAGAACCGGGAAACCCAGATCGGAAAATATGAGGAAAAAGAAGAACTGAGCCGAGAGAAGTAGAAAAATGGCGCCTAATAAGTCGTGCGCGCAATCAATAGTGGGCGTATCGTACACCAAGAGACTGGCATTGTCATACAAATCAATCTTTGTGATATTCGCCGAATACGAAAAGGTAGTACGTGTAAAGGCTCCATCGCACTCACACACTCACGTGCATACGTGCACATGACGGGGACTCACTCGCTCTCGCTCCAAAGCAACCAAGGCTAACGCTGCCCTGGGAAAATTGGTGTGAATGTTTGGGGTCATATTGCGTGAGGCACATCCCGAGATAACGAGACTTTTTCCCAAAGACGCAATAATATTTGAGATATTTATTATCTATAAGCTATAGCTAATCCAGCATCTCATGAATCTATGCATGTGATCGAGCCAATTTATATTACTCCAACACCTTGGGCTTATCTATCCAAATTATTCCAGACGTAAAATTGTTCGAATGTACTTTTTGATGATGAAACACAATCAATTTAACTTATTTTTTTAAAATCATTCTTTGTAAGCTTCTTCTGATTATCAATTTACAATAGATATTAATATTAATAAAGTTGTGATAGTTCGTAGCTCAAATAAAATGACAGTTGAAAATTTTAACGTAAATTGCTTTGTATAGCAGAATAAATATTTTAACAATTCATCAAACGTTTTATGTGTAATTTATGATATTATACGTGCCTTTACTCGAATCGGTATTTATTTACGATAAATCAACACATGTCTTTCCAAATGTTGCTTGTATTAATAATTATTATTTTAAATATTTATTTAGCAACACGATAATTTTTTATATAATATTTTATGCATTATTATTTTAAATTAAAATTATAGTATCATTTTTACAAGAAACTTACAAAATTATATTTTTCATTTACAAATAAATTCTTTTTTTTTTCAATTATAACTGCTGTTGCGATAGTTATACACAAGGACTACATCGATTTTATTATATATGCTATACTAAAAATACAGTTAAGGCGTTCGATAAGTTTTCCCAGTAATTAAACCACATTTATTTCATATTACAATTGCAAGAATAATAAATACCGGGAATAATATAAACAATATTGTTAAAAATTATGTATTAAGCTCATGCCTTGCACAATTGCATAAATAAAATTATATCTTCTATAAATGGAATTGTGTACAACTATTTGATATAATTAGTCTTGTAAAAAATAAAACTTAAATAAAAAGTTTTTTTTCAGCCAAATAAAAATATAATATATACAAATATGAGATAAAAAATGTAGAGTTCAAGTAAATAAATAATGCCATGTTTCTGTTCAATTCAGAATTTGTTAATCTCATACATGTATAAAAAAGATTTTTAAACATTGGTAATATTTGCTGAATCAGAAGAGTCTAAATTGATGAATAGAAAAAAAAGATACGTCACATTTTTACCCAGAAAAAAAGCTCCTGGTTGCTTGGAGTACGTTTGTATATGGAAACATTGTTGGCGACACACTGCAATATCACTGTAACTGTTTTGGCTATTATATCATACATTTTCTCCATTCCCTTTCTAACTTTCTTTTGATATCTCCCACTTTTATTCTCTTTACCTCCATTTGCGTTTCGAAACCATTCGCTACTGTCCTCAACTTGTTTCTTCATTTTTTAACTTAGATGTACTGACTCAATGTATTTATATATATATATTTTTTTTAAATACAATGTAATTTCATTACAAATATAATTATCAGGAATAAATAAAGAAAAATACACAATTACTTAAGACATTGATTCGATTCAAAAAGGAACATTTAAATTTGATTTCTATAGGTGTAAATATAATTGCCAGTATTAGGTGGGTACAAAATTTAAAAAATTTGTTTTTAAATTAATCACATAATAAAACAATCGTAAATGATGATTGTAAAACGTTATTTTATATCAATTATGGTAAATTCCATAAAATCTTTGGTGCAATAAATACGAAAATAAAAATGCATTACCAACTAGACCATAAAAATATATATCACTTAAAACAACAATATTTTACGTATGTCATTGAACAAGAGTAAACTGAATTGTAAATGGTAACATTATATTTCTCTGCAAAAAAGTGATGCGCATTCCTTAAACTGACAATATTACACCCGTGTGCAAGTGATCGACGAGTGCAAGGCCTATGTAGTTCCTCTATTGTTTTTTCTTCTTACTCTCTCCCTCTCCTCTTTTTCTCTCTTCTCTTTCATTCTCCTCTCATTTTCTCAATTGCTCCATTATACAAGACTTGAAATAATACAGGCAACTAGTAAGAAAACAGCCATACAAAAATAAAGATGAAGAACCATTGCAAAAAAATATTACTATACTTTTTATTAAATTAAACAAAATTAACGCCAAAAGAAAAGAAAATTGTTTTCTGTATTCTGTATTGAGTAAAAATAAAGATAAAGATTCTAATAATCGAAATAGAAATAGTATCTAGTTTTTATCGTCAAAGTTGTAGATTTGGAGTACTTGTTTGTGCTATTATAGATAAAAATGTTAATAATTTGAGATCGAAACCATTCTCAGACAATATGTTACAAAGAACAATACTTAGAAGAATAAGACTATTTAGGAAAATTATCTGCCTAGCTACCTTCGAAAAACCGGTAATAAGTGATCAACGAGTCTCGGTCAGTTGTGGTACGAAAGATGAACAGTTATCCGAATAATAACAACAATAACAAGAACATTTATGATTAAAAATTTTACTGTAAAATGAGTAGTGCACCAAAAGATTATTAACCCAATCGTTCATTCACTTTGGTCATTATTTACATGTAGAGATAAAACTATTGTTTTCTATTTTTACACTTCATTGTTATAAGCCATTTTACAAAATTAAGAATCATATTATCAAATTCAACAAGAAAAATTATGTTCGGTGGTGGTGGTGAACTGAAGTTTTAAGTTTCGAGGATCGTGACGACAGAAACTTTTTTCTCGCACGAAGGCTTTTCTGGATGGGGAAGACATTGTAATCGTATCACAATTATTAGACACGGTGGGCTTTTTGAGAACGTGCAAAGTGCGTGTAACTGGATTAGCTTGAGTGTGCGTGCGTGTGTGTGTGTGCGCGCGCGCGCGCATGTATGAAGCGCACCTCTCAAAAAGTCTGACACTCAAATAGGTTGTGTCGGACAACAAGAAGGCGCCTTTGTTGTCGTGTCGCTCTCCGTATCTCATTGCGCAAACAGAGTTTCGTCGGGAGAAGGGATGCTGCGTGCATCTTGCTTGGAGCTATATCTTGATTGTTGACTTTTGTTTACGTTGACGGTTGGCGGAATTTCTGAGATAAGAGTATCGACCGCTTATCTTTCACTCGAATCAGATTCGCGTGCTTCCACTGTTCAATGATGTTCGGTGGGATCAAAAATAGCATTTGGACCTTGTAAATTAATATTTCGTATACTCTTTGTACGAAATAATTTTCCATTGAGATATTCGTTTGACTTATTTCATCTTGTTTGTTCTGCTTATTCATCTAACTTTACAACCATTCAACATAGTCTAAGCTTAAGCATAAAAGTTTTAAAAGTTTGTTGAGTTTAATTGTAGTTTATTTTAAAAAATTAAAAAATAACTACGCATAATATCAGAAGGCAAAATTTAAATTCATACGAACATGCTTATTTGTGTCGATTAGTTTTAACTTAAACATTCATTGATCCCTTTAATTGGCACAGATTTCTATATTGTAATAATTATCCTAATGCACTACAATTGTTTTTGATAAAATTATATTAATAGTGTATTATGGTGTTACTATAATCGTATTATATATCAATTGCACCTGTTAAAGAATTAAAATGCAACAATACACCATAAATTTTAAAATAAATCAATGTAAAGTTATCTGCAGAACAATTGGCATCCTCGACTCGTAAATGATAATATACGAAAAAAAGGCTTCAAAGGATTTTGTAAATAATCGTCTTAAGAACAGGGAGGTATCAATCGGAGTTGAGCTGAGATGAAAATCATTAAATTACTATTCACAAGTCCTTACAAGTATAGAAGTTAATTATCATTGAAGGCTCAATGCATTCCTCAATAACCGAAAACATTCGAAAAATTGTCGCCCGATGACATGACATATTAGTATTATTTCATAGAAAAACAAATGACTATTATTTCCCTTAAGGGAAACATTTGTTAAATTTTAATCTTTATTTTGCATATAAAATGACGATTCACCCGTGCTACTGCATTAAAGAGGAAAAAGGATCGTACATTTGGATTAAATTGTGGCTCTATCATTAGCTTAGACAGTTAAATCCCATTAAAATTATTGAAAATTTTATATATCCTTCCTTTACAGAATAAATTTTTTTTTTAAAAATGAGAAGTTATTTTCCATTGCAATATTATAAAATTAATTTTAACAAACATTTATTAATCTGTTAACAAAATAATATTTTTATATGAAAATTTATTTATTACTAGAGTGTAACTAATTAAAATAATAATAATTATATAAAATTTTACAATACTTAATTGTTAATCTGCAAGAAAAATAAAATATAAAAAAACAAAAAGAAATTGTAATTTTTTAAAATTAGATAGCACTTACAAGACTTGATTTGTAAACACTTTCAAATATGAAATTTTTTGAGCTCAATATTTTTTACGTAACAATGCTTACTTACTAAGAGTTATTCACCCGACTATCGAAAAAAATTTTTGTACATATTTCGTACATTGTTGTAAATATAAGTGTACATTATTGTCGATTATATTCAAATTTTAAGCAATGATTTTATAAATTTTCCATGTAATGCAGCAATAAACATTCCTAAGGTGTGGGTCATAAAACGAGGCTGTTGACACGATCCAATGGATTACGTGTCGTTATCAGAACCGTGAACAAACAGAGAGACAGCTTCGAACGAACTAATCGTAGATATTACTATTCCACAACGATTTACCCGAAATGGGATGCGAATAATTTATTACCAAAGGAAAATGTTTTGACCTTTGTCTGTCGAGTGTCACCAATAGATTGACGGTCGAAAGTGTCTGATTCAGCCTTCGTAAAACTAAACTGAATGTGAATCTTATACCAAAGTACTTCAGTGAAATTCTCAAACTAATAAGCAAATTTAAATAATTATAGCTCAGAATTTATACTTTAAGGTCAGTCTGTTTCGTGTGATTTTTATTTAAACAGGACGATTTTTGTGGCATTCTACATAATATTATTTGTTATAACAATGATAACAATACGCAAAATCTAATAAAATGCATCTATAAGTTTTTCTTTAATTAATGCGCGTACAGATTTGAGAAAAATATATTGAAAGGATTAAAAATACAATTTCATATTTACATTCATTTTCTAAAAAATAATTCTCTTTTATTTAATGCACATACGATGGACTAAATGAAATCTCGTTATTTACCTTTAATTTAAATTTATTCATCAATGATTATTTAATTAAATTAGAATCCTCCCTCTTTTATTTTCAATATACACTGAGGAAGTTATTTGATACGGCACATCAATGTATCTTTGTGGTAGCGAAGCCTCTTTTGTTCCTATTTTTCCCTAAAAAGTTCGCATTACCGGTCTCGCACCACGAGATACTTCATGTATCTGATTATATAAGCGTCGTGTATTTGACATATTTTATGTCGTATCCTAGAATATTTTGCCAATATGTACACGTAAACAGTTACATAGTTCAAAAAGTACATTTGTTACATTCCGTTTAATTTAGTGATTAAAAATAATGGATTGAACATAATCAATTTTAGGTGTTTTCTTTAATATTCAATCTGCTATTTCATGCTTCCTTTCGTCATATGCATTAAATTAATATATCTATAGTTCAATTGAGATACAGAATTTACATTTCATTTCAAACTACAACTATTTATTTCTGTATAAAAATCATTTCATTTGTTTTACATACTTATTACATAATTATTCGTTATGTATGAGTATATGATTATAAATTATTTCAAACTAAATGCTTATGCATAAAACGTTTAATTATATTCATTGATTAAAATATATTTAATGGTAAAATAATTATTAATTAATAATAAAAATATAAAATAATATATATAATATAAAAAAGGTCAAAAAAATTACAGAATAAATTGTTTTAATATAAAAATATTTATTTATTTAGATTTTTTATTCAGACCTCTTTTTAATTTGAATTGAAATGTATTGTATAAATGAATTTATTAATTATAGTTACATGTATACACAAGTAATAATTATCGTTTAAATTTATGTAAGTATAAAATATATTCTTTAAGTTTTTCACAATATTAACTTCTATTGTTGATAAATATCAAATTGTTACCTATTTTTAATCAGTTATGAATCTATTAGTTTTGACATAATACTTAAAAAACGAGACTTCTAAGTATTAAAATGTTTCACAATTTAATACAAATTTAAAATTCACCACAAAAATAATGTTGATATTTTAAGCCGCATAATTAAAATTATCTTTATATTTACCTACATAAAATTTATATTAAATATTTAAAAAAATATAGTAATATATTTTATTATCAGTTAATATAATAAATTTTTAATATTTTATTTCAAGCAAATAAAAATTGTTTGATTAGAAGAATATTAATAGGAATTGGTATTACAGATAAATTTTTATAAGTATTTCTACATATAGAAATTATAAATACATATTGTAAGTAAGTTTTTTCAAGTACATTCACACATATGCAAGCATTTTTTAGTTTTTAATTTTTCATTATAATTTTTATCTAACATTAAACATTATAATGAATGGAAAATTTGGTTTTAAAAAATAATTTTTAAATATTTTTAAAAATGTTAAAAGTCATACACAATAAGGATACTGTGTTAGTAAAATCTTGTAAGGTTTATTGTACGTTAATAATAATAAAATTATTTCAAATAGAAATAAAAAAGCTATTAAAAACCGGTGTTTTCATTTCAAAGTTATTATTGCTCAATTTTTTTTTTAGCATCATTACAATAAGTATTTATACATTATAAAATTATAAGATATAATTTTTAATATAGAGTGATTGTAATAATTACCATAATCGTAATAATTTAGAATGACGACTGGAAAAACGTGAGATCTATCGATTAAAGTAGAGTCAAGCTTATAATTTTCACGGATTGAAAAATTAGGATAAAATTAACTGGGAGGATACAGTTCTAAAATGGATGGTAATAAATTATTTTTTGAGAGAAGTAGAGAGGGATTGGATGCAAATAATGATAAAAGAGAAGAGGATGAGACACGATTTCGAGTCAATTTCGGCTACATCATTCTCTCTGATTGCGAAACGAGCAGCCACGCGGAATATCGAGATTCACCTGCACGTTCGTACGTGCAATTCAAAGGCACATTTGAATATACTCGTCAATGTTCACTCGCTTTTATGTATCTGTCCCGTCGCATGCGTTTCGATAAAACCAAATTATTTTTTAGCTAAGCACTCGCCAAAATCAAATTGCTGCAGGTCCAAATCGAACTCGCTTAACCTGTGATCCTTTTTTATTATTGACATTTAAAGCCTATCTCATTCCATTTTTAGATGAACGGCGAAAAATCTCTTGAATCGTTAGAGGGATATAAATACAAGCGTTATCTGCGAGAGTAAGCTTATGATTAATCAAAAAATTTCGACCTAGTTGACGCTGTAATGGACCGAGCCAATCATTTTAATTTACCTCATCAAAAATTTAATAATTTTAATTCAAACGACTTACAAAAGATATTTACCGGGAGTTATCGATAAAAAGGTAGCTTGGTTTGATTGAGCTGAAGCTTAAATAGAATGCAGTTTCGTAAATTCGAATCGAGTGAAGGAAGTCTATAAGAATCGAGGGCACTCGTAGTTGTATTGAGATACACTCGGCTATAATTGGGGCCTGTTGTGCCGTCATTCGTGAAACACGGATCGAAATGTGGTGGGAGTTGAGAACCACGGGACCGAGGGCCGGATTTGGTTGGCAGGGCTCGTTTCTCTCGAAACCTCACCTTCATCTAGGCGAAGGGGACCGATTTTGTGCATTCAAGGGCTGTTGCGGCATTATCGGGGGAACCTCCAAGAAACGACATCACGTGAGCGGAAGATGCCCCAGTACCCGAAAATCGAACGGGGGGAGGTTTCGATCGGAGACTCCTTCCGGAGACCTCACAATGTCAAACGGTTGGGTTTAGGGAAAATGTGCGCTTCCATGTCGCGGAAACACTTGGACTTGTAAGTCACATAATCGGAGTTTGATATCGGTCCTGTCACTTCGCATTTCAAAATTATTAAAAAGGGTTTCGGGAGGTTGGAATGATTTCTTCGGTAGGTTTCGTATACATAATTTTTTGAACAATGCTTACCCTCGATCGACATCGACGTCGACATCAGACACCGACGTTTTCTCCCTGTGATTGCATTGATGTTTTATTGTCTGATGGGAATCGTAAAGACTGTAAGTCAAGATGAATAGTTTTGTAAAAAAAAGCACAATACGCAAAAATGTATTGCAATGCATTTTAGTGTAAATTGTTTCTTATTATTTAAATTGATATATACGAAAATTTAGATACCGGGCTTGGCCCTGTAATATTCACCAACATAAAAAATAAAGACCTGCCCAACACCGAACCACGTTTTTACGTCGATTAATTTTTCGAAATAATCATTTACCTCTGTTGGTTGACTTTTATTAGATTTAAAAGTGCGTCTGCTTTGGAGTTTTGAAAAAGTACTTTCGAGCTACATACAAATTGATGTACGATTTCACTAGAGTAAGTGAACCTTGTTGGTTCGCATACATAAGTGTTGGGGTGAAACACGTACTACGCATTCACGCACAGGCACACGCATAAAACGTATACAAAGAGTCATGGAGTTAAGTGATCGGAAAAAAATCTTGGCGAAAAAATCAAGGAATAGAAAATGATAAAGTATATTTGTTATTTTTAATGTAAATAATAATGATCAATTTTTATAATTTCATAAATAATTCATTTATATCTATTTGTTGACTTGCATAAGAAGTAGCCTACTATTTTTAAAGAAATTACCAAAGGACAGTGCAATTAAGAAATTTAATTTTCGAATTAAATTTATTATAAGTTTAAATAAAATTTATCGTTTAATGAATTTTTCAACAATAAATATTAAATATTCAATATTAAATATTTTATATTCTTTTATTGGTCGGATCAAATTTTTTTCATTAAATATATATAATTTAAATGCATAATTTTGTAATTTTATTTAAAAGATAATGTAAATTATTGATATAGAACTTTGTTGCGATGATTGAACAACTTATGATATTATTTAAATTAGATAATTAATGGATTAACAAACAAAAGTAATAAATGATCAAGATTCTATTAAAGTATTTAATTTTATGGTTAAAATATAATATTTGATTAAACAACGCGTTTATTAAGTGTTCTTGATACGATTGTAAATGTAAACATTAACATTTACATTTATAGAAATATAATCTGTATCAATAAAATAGGATCGAATTTGTTTCATTGGTTTAAATTTTAATAAAAATAAAAAGCAGTTTTAATTTATTGACCACCACATTAAAATTTAAGTTATACTCTTTTCATTACTGACTCAACTTCATTATTAAATCTAGTACATTGGATTGAAATTGAATTTACAAAAGTTTGACCTATTGCACGAATGACAATTATTTATTAATATTTAAAAACGACCGTGATATATAGAATTTAAGTCTATTTTGATAGTCATGATTTTTGAAGGGAATTAGATACAGAATCATGAGAAAACATCTGGTTATTTAGCTTTTCTATGAGAAAATACGGTAAGGAAATATTTGAGTGAGGTAATGCGGAATACCCTTTAAAATTATCATTCGCTGGGTCGCAAAATTGAGAAAAACGACGTGCCACAAGCGAATAAACGTTTCGATATTTATTACGGGGCTACCTACATACACCAAGTGCCCATTGTTGCTCCTACCGTACATAATTCAAATGGGTCGTTGGAATTATTTTATTACTTGCTTCTCTGTACTCACCTCCTGCATACGCCCCGTGTCACACATCGGTAATAATGTTTCCTACGAAACTATACCTCGATCAAGATTTTTTGGCTACCTGCATCTGCACATGTATGAATGTGCGGATCCTTCTTTTGCCCTTGGCATTTTTGTCCCACTATATCAAAGTATTCACTTCCTTCGCTTTATTTTCATTCAATTGCAATATCCAAAATTACAATTTACGCAAGACACTATTTTTAAAAGACAGAACTTAAGGCACCTTTATTCTTCAAATAATTTCCGACTTTAACTCAAGTCAAGTCCCAGTCACGTAATTTTTACGTTTAATTTTATTAATAACCATACTACAGTAGTTATTTATTTTAAAAATTTGAATTTTTGAATCGATTATTTTAACACTATTTCGATAAATTTATAATATTTTAATACAGCTCGTTTGAGTTTTATATTACAATGTGAAATTTTAAATTCAGATAAATGTTAGCGAACACAAATATTTATCCAATATATTTAATTTAAAAAATTAGGTTTGATAACAGTAACTTGCAGAGAATAAAAAAGAAAGAAAGAAAAAAAAAAGTATATTTTTTGATTTATAGATGTTTTAAACAATTTGACAAGTTTTTCATTTTTACATTTTCATTATTTATTTAATTAAAAATTTAAATGTAATTCGACAAACCCAATAATTTCTAGACCCTAGCATAAAAAAGATACAATTTCATTAAAAAATATCATTTCTTTTTTTTTAATATTAGGAATGTAATGTTCACTACGTATTATAAAAAACAATTGTCTTAAAAATTATAATAATTATTTTTTTGATAAGTTATGTGCGGGCAAATTCAAAGTTTCTTTTCAGATTCTGTAAATATTATTTTATTTGTAATTTTTTTAGTATAAAATATTAATTTATTTTTCTGATTGACTATAGGAAAACATGCTGGTCATTTTCCCATTGAAAATATATCAAGATGAAGATACTTTTCCTTAATATTTTGGATTATAAATTGTGCGTTACAATATTTCAAATGATTTCAATTTAATTGTTTCTTATTGTCATTGTTATTGTTTTTTTTTTATTAATATAATTATTTTATTTTTAGAAATTGTTAGACCGTGCTATACCCGTGCTGTTGATGTAGTTATGATATCAATTCTTTAGCGTCATTTATAACGTTTTAAAGATTTCTGGTAACTTCTCACACAGAGGCACAAGTGCAAAACTCCATTTTATTTTGCTTCGTTATCGATTGTAAATAGTTGTAATGCTACATTTTCTTAAGAATTTGGAAATGATCGAGCATAAGGGTGTACGTAAGGGGGAGGGCAGTAATAGTTCGGGGTAAGCATTAAAGAAACAATGAGCCAGGAATCAAATTTAAAAACGGTTCAAAAATTTAAAAAATTGATTTTAGAAAAATTGCACGAGAAAAGGAGAATAAACCACGTTAAAAGTAAATAAACTTGTAACTTTGTCATTCAAATGGATTGACTCTGGAATTAGCGTTGAGGCCAGAAGAAGCTCGGAAGCTCGAGCATAATTTCAGTCGATTAATGCACTTGATTATGCGTGCGTGACTGATATGTAGTGCTAGTGATTATTGTATTATGGTCATGTGCATTTCACGTTTCAAGATCATTTGCGGTCGGGTGCACGTGTATCTCCAGGCGCCGGCACACCTCGAGATACCACCCGCGTCATAATTATCCCCGAGCCCGACAATTAATGTGAATCTCCTACATCAGATGCATCGCATTAATTGTGCCTTGTTACGATAGAGAAAGAGACACTCGCGGGAGCAGCTTCTTCTTAATTAACTTCACACCTCGTTCGTTCATGAGAGAAGACCTCACCCCGCCCCACCATTTGCCCTCCCACCAGCCCCTCGTGTTTTTCCTGGCCGCGCGTGCGCCTTTTCTTCGGCGCATTATTATGCGTGCGTGCACCCGGTAATTAGTAGAGGTACCGACCCAGTACTATACTCGTGCACTCTTACGAATATGCAGTTTTTCGCACCTTTTCCTAATGCACCCGCAGGAGAACTATACAGGAACTCCGAGGAGTCGCGGGAGGAGTCTGCTATCCCGGGCTTTTGTGTCCCACTCCTACCCGTTCCTCCCATTAAACTGCTGCTTCTTTTCATTTTTCCATCCATTTTTTCTTCCCTTTAAAGGGAAAACTTACTATTTGGACCCCCAGCCTTTATACGCCTGATGCTTACCTTACAGTTTCAGGGTCTACTCGTTTTTATTTTCCATTCCCTTCCGCCCTCCTTCGATCCAACTTCCAGCTTTTTTATCTACAAGAAAAAATTGTGGAAAAAAAATCTTTTTACAATAAAATCCAAAATACATCGTATATCTTACCATCATTAAATGGATTAAATATAGAAATTACATAAAATCTCTTATACGTTTATCTGCAGTTTCTCATGAATTTTTAAATCAAATACACAAACGACACAAATCAATGAGAATTTTATTTTTAAATTTCTAACATCATTTTTAATATTTAAAAACTAATTGTCTATATAAACTGCACCCGTAAATATAATAACAATATACATATGAATTTTTAAAAAACAGGAGAATAATTTTCATTAAGCCCGAGACAACGTATTTTATATTTAATATTTTTTTTACTTTATTAAAATCTTACAATTCTCAACAATTATCATATTCAAACTGTTAACAATAATTTATTAATTGTTGTAAAAAATTAAAATATTATTTTAATTGATCTATAGTATTAATTTAGTTTTTACATTTAATTTCCATTAAATTTTTTAGATTTAAAGAATGCTGATCTTGTTGTAATATTAGCATTACACAGGCTTTAAATATAAATCGAGAGAAAATTCAACATGCACGAGTACGTAATCAGAAAAAAAGAAAAAGTTTTGAAACGCCACTTAATGCTGACAATCAAAAAACAAAATTTGAATTATTTTCCTTGATCTTATTTTATTTTTACCTTCTTGAGCTATGCTTCTCTCTCTTTCTCTTTCTCTCTCTCTCTCTCTCTCTCTCTCTCTCTATATATATATATATATATATATATTATCTTTTTTACTTGTTGTTTTAACCACATGTTATTTCTTTTATTATTTCTCAAATATATAATAATATTTTTTTGAGCATATCTTTTTCGTAATAATAAAGGACAGATGGCAGGAGATATGACAGGAGACGTATAAAATACAATGTAATTTTGAATTTTTAAATTTCAGAACCAAATTCATACTCGTAAACGGTGTAAAATTTATGAAGGGAGGAACTTTGTTGTACTAAAAGGCAGTTTTGGTGTTGTCAAATTTGGAGGAGATTTGTTTATTCGATAATCGACAAATGTAGCAATTTCGAGAAGAAGAGACGACTGCCCGAAACAGTTCCGATAAAATAATTTCTAAAAAATGATACTTTTTAATGAGACGCGTGAGGAAAACTGTAACATTGAAGGTCAGTTTCTGTTTATACGTTTCTGACTATCGAAGTTGATCTGTACGAAATTTTGAAATTGTTGAAAAATTTATTTTTTATAAAATCAATTTAAAATAAATCTTGATATATAAAAACATTTGTTATTGCATGTTATATCTCTGATCATTTTTTGTTTGTTTAATATATATTTAGTTTTATGATAAATTGTCTCGTGTGATGAAAAATATCAATAGCTTTTTTTATTTTAAATCCATTTTTTTAATTTCAATAATACTAATGTAATGGAATTCATTTTATTTCATATTAATGTTCTTTGGAAACTAGAATATTTTGATATAATGATTGCGTATTAATCTTAATCTGACAAATATATTTTTTACCATTATTTTACAATATATTAAAATGCATTTTATATTTTTATAAATAATTATATTCTTCATAAATGGGTTAGTAACAAATTGACATTCCTAAAAAGAAGACAAAAAATTATTTCAGATACACACTCATGCATAAAAATTAACTAAATAGCAACTTCAAGCACATTACTTTTTATGTATGAATAATTTTGTTGATACATAAAAAATATTTAGAAATACAATGTATCATATATATTTACATTTAAATATTTAACGCGAGTCGTACATGAGGTTAAAATAAAGATAGCTATAATTAACAGAAACAGGTTGTTTGTAATGCTTAGAGAAATATGGGGTGTACAGTGTTGCACTAATGCCAAGCTCTAATTTTACATAATGAATTGGCAAGTTTTGATATTGAATATTAAGTAGTGTACGTGTATGAGTGAGTACATTAGCATTGCACTTCACTGCGTGACTGCAGCATTTCAATATCACTCTCGGCAAATTTTGTTGATTCTACGAAAACATATTAAGCTTACAATGATCTACTTTTAATGTTTCATCTATAATCATTTATATCGAATTTAAGAATAACAATCGTTGATTCACAATAAAAATTTATTATTTGGATATTTAAGATTTTTAAAATTTAATGAATGTTAACAGTTGTAATAATGTTGAAAAATAAATTTAATAAAGATAGAATACAAATGAAAATATTGTATTAAAAAAATATTTATTTATTTAATGTAAATTTAGAAAACATTAAAAAATCTCTTTAAGCTTTATGTTAATGGTAAAAGTAACTTTATTTTAGATTATTAATTTTTAAATATAATGAATTACTATGTATAATTAGTTGCTAGAATTATGATTGGAATAAATTATGGTTTTTATTAAATTATATAAATTTTTAACACATTAATCTTTAAATGCAAACTATTGAAAAAGCAATAAATTTAATAATAATAAGATTAAATATAATAATAATTTAATGATCAATAATAATTTAGCTTGTAAAATTTATTGGCTCAACGAATAATTTTTGTGCATGAAATTTACTTGTACGATGATATTTGTATTAAATACATTAAAATTAAGGTAAAAAATGAATAAAATTTTAATTGAATATGGAGAATAAGGTTGACAAGAAAAAAATTCAAGTGGTGGGAACATCCTTTTAATAAAAAATTGCTGAACACTGTTGTTCTATAAAGTCAATGAGATGGAGCACATGAAGTATGTGTTTTTAATGATTGTTAATTTGAAACTAACACCTCGTATTCTGTTTTTGTTATTTTGATAAAAGTAGAGGAGAGAGAGAGAGAGAGAGAGAGAGAGAGAGAGAGACAGAGAGACAGAGAGATGGGAGAGTGTAAAGCCCTAACCCGTTAACTGCTAAGCGAATTAATTAACAGCTCGTGTCGGACCGATCAGAAGCTGTTCCTCCATTGCAAATGAGCGAAAAAACGTCCGGGGGTCGAAAATTAGAGGAGATCAAGGAGAGACCAGCAATGGCAAGAAGGGCAACAAGTAACTTAACCTTTCCTTCTCTCTCCGAGATTGCGTTGACAGATGCGAAAATGTCGTGATGCTACTTCAGAGGTTCATCCATTGGAGAATACTCTCCGTCTCTTTCGCTCTCATCCGAGTAAGTTATAGTAATATCAATCTCATTTATGCCAATTTCAAGTCTCTGCCCCTATTTTTGTGTAACTTTCGCTTCTCGGCTCACTCTCTTAAAATTGTCGAGTTGTGAGGTATCGCATCCTCGTGTGCAAATATACATGCATGTAAGCGGAGTAACATGGAGAGGGAGAGGGAGAGGGAGATAGAATATCCGTGGACTCTCGCTCAATTTTCATGACAATTGAACAAGGGTGTCCGAGTCGCTGCCATTTGCCAAGAGATCTCAGCCAAACTTGTGTGAACGAGTCAGATATGCTCGTATGCAAATCATCGGTTTGACACACAGTCAAAAGTACAGTGTCTGTTTTCTCTCTGTTTGATAGAGACAATTTACCCACACTTACGCTCACCGAGGCACCATGCATATATACATGTGTTTAGACTCGCACGCGCGAGCTAAGTGGTCTTGACGTTTAGAGCGAGTTGAGGAGTGATCCACAGACGTCGTACGTTATACACCTGCAGGTTCACCATCAGCTCCGGCGATACTCGTTCATAACATCTGCACGTATTTTTATTTCTCTTCGTCTTGATGAGAAAATAATTGACGGACTATTGCAGCAGCCGTTCGCAGTCTCAAATTATTAAAATTTTTATTGCTGGCTTATTATTGAAGAGCACGCGTAGCTCATCGTGTATTCTACGTATAAATCAAGTAAAGAGTCAATAAATAATTACTGAATCGATCACACGAACATCTACACCTAATAACAAAGTGTCTTTTATCTCGAAGACTTTGCTTCACAAAGAATAATTAATATATTTACAAAGGGGCAAAGTTGTACCGATGCACGTTTTTTCCAAATAAAATTTTTATCTTGCTAATACGAATTTAGTAATATTCGCATTTAAATGTATAAAGCACAGGAAACACATCCGAGCAGTGAATAGAAGAATAGTTGAAAAGTAAAAGAATTAATATTATCTTGATAGAAGATAAGCGTATGTACGTTCTTTTGAAACAGTAGTTATTTCTGGAAAATATGTATATCAAAGTGGGCAAGTTTCGAGATAATACGAGAATAATTGAGCTGACTTTTTATACCACAAGTTGTTCTTGGAACAAACTTTTATAATATTTTGCGTATTCAATGGAAATACGTAGTTTTAGTTTGAATGCTGCTTTTCAAAAAGCACTTTTACGATACTCGATTATTATGACCGATTTGCGCTGTAACCGTAAGTATCAAATAAAGGAAAGGATAGGTCATTCGGGTTGGTCTATCTAAGATTTTCGACAAACATGTGTGTACTATACAGAGCACTATTTCATGGAAGTAATGAGAGATTTAGAAGGAAGGTAAAGGAAGTTGCGAGCTGGTAAAACGCTGGTAAAATGTAGGTATATTTATTAAAGAATCGAAGTGAGTCGCGAGGATTATCAGCGCATTTTACCTTAGTTTACAGATGATCTGTGTTGTCGATTTTCATGACGGAAGAGACGGGTGTTAGGCTCCTAAAACGTTCTCTGAAAAGAAGAAAAACGCGTTCTTTGGTAGCGATTCATTAATGTCAAAGTTCGAGAAAAAAAGATTGAGTTGGTGTGGAATTTGATGTGGATATTCGACATCGGCATCTGCGTGTGCATCCAAGGCTGGCGCATACGTCCGAGCGCAACAGGAAATTAAATGCAGACTTCCGACAGCCGCGGCCGAGGAAAGTTTAAAACTAGCCTGTGGATGCGGAGCCGTCATCTCCCGTTTTATCTCCCGCGAGGTCAGCCTCTCTCGCGGATGCGGATTCCGAACAAACGAGAAAGTGACGCGTCTCGGAGATTGAATGCGCGCCTCCTGAGTAAGCGTGAGCGAGCGAGCGAGAGAGATGCACTCCACGTCTTCCTCTCACGTGCGTTTTAGCTGTCACCTCGATGACGATCCATGACAAGGGTATATAATCTAACCCCTCCCTGCTCGTTCTTGCGACGGAGAAAGAGACGTCTCTTTCTGCTTGCCGCTCGCAAACGATGATTTTTATGATGCGTTTTCTCTCTCTCTCTCTTACTTCCTCTGCCTCTTCCTCTCCCGCTCTCTCAGTTATTCGAAATGCATCACCAAGAAAACGAGATCCATGCGCCCCGAGCATTTATGTATATTCCTGCGACTGTATTCGAGTTACGAGCGCTCCCTCTTTAAATTTCCTAACGATTCATATTTTAATTAGAACATTTTTTTCGCTTTATTGGAGCTTGCAGCACAGAAGCCGAGTAAAGGTTACGCTTGTTTTCTCTTCTGCGTGTTACTAACTTCGGTTTGCTTCTTTTTTTATCTTTGAAAAACGTCCTCCGAGTGAGAAAAAAAGTTGAAGTGAAAGAGAATCGGGATTATGGACTACACGCGAGCTTCATTTTTTAAGCAGAAATTTTTTTTACACGCCACAATAACGCAACACGCGAAATCACTGCTTTCATTGTGCAGTTGCAAATCTGAATAATTGTTTACATTAGTACTGTGTAACTTTGATTTCACGCTGTCGGATTATTTTAATTTCGGTTTCCTTCTTATTTCTGTACCGGCTCTACACCGGTATTAAGTATCATTGCTCATTATAATTTCCTTCAAGTTTATTGAAATTTATTACCTTTGTTCTAAATTATAATATTGCTTATTTATTTCAATCAAATAGGCTTTAACAATTTTCTTTTTTTTTTAATATTAATTTAATAACAACAATCAGTTTCTTATTTATAAAAATTATTTTTATGTTCGAATTAATATTAAAAAAAGTTAAATGATTAGAACAATATTATTTTTACAAATGTAAATCAAATATTTTCTAATATTTATTTCATACAATAATAAAAACTTACGCTAATTTAATTGGTTATTTGTTACCATATTTTTCATTGGTACTTTAAATTCAATTCACGGTCTAATTTTAAATTGATGGAACAGATTTTAATTATAATTGAATACAAAATCTTTGTACATTTAAGTAAAATTTATTTAAGTAAATTTTATTTTTAATTTCTCAAGACATTAAACAGTTTGTTTTATATATTAAAAGTTATTTTTTTGCCATTTTTTAGGATCACACATATGCTTGCTCACATACTTCGAGATATTAAATATCGCTACATATTTAAACACCAAATTATAAGATTACAAATATCATAGAGTATCGTTTACTTTTGATTATTTTAAAATTTCAATAGATCTGAGAACATTAACATTAGTATATTAACATACATAAAGTACCTTGTATAAGAATCTAAATACACTATCTAAAAAATATACCTAATAAAACAAAATACCTGGCTCTAATATGTTTAATATTTATTTAACGTTTCTCTAATATATATTATTAGATTTATACAACATTATTCTTTTAAATTAAAAATGATATACCCAATCAAAATTATTATTTCAAATTAATATTCTATTAAATTATATAATAAAATATTAAATGTATATAATAAAATAGGAAATAAAAATATGAAAAAAAGGTATTTTAATTTAAACAGTTCATTTAGTATATTTAAATATATGTGAATATCTGTTTAATGAGCTTATTTTCTTAATTATATTTCTATTATATTAATAATTTATATCCAAATAATAATAGTTTATTTATTCGTTGTATTTATCAATTTATTTATTATATATACACACATATTTTCGATTTATGATTTTAATATTATTTTGAGAAATAAGATATTGCTTATTGTAATTTACATTTTTTTAATAATAATGTATAAAATCGGATTTTTTTTTCTTTTTCATTACTTGTAATAAGTAATTAAAAATTATTTAAAATGGAAATGGTTTTCTACGATTTAAAATTTTTTTTATTTAAAACAAGCAAATAAAATATTATTTTAAATATTATTTATTTTCTTTATTGTGAAATGTAAATTCTTTTTTAAATACAATAACATTTATTTGTATTTACATTATTTATGCTATAGATTTTACATTAATTGAATTTAATATTTTCAATTACTTTATTTTATAGAATATTTTTTAGAAATATAAAAAAATTATTTTTAGAAATGTGGATAAGTGTTTAAAACAAGATTACACACACACACGCACACACACACACACACACACACACACACACACACACACATAATTATTAATTTCATTTCCTTCTTAATAATAAATTGAATAAATTACTGTAAAATTACACGACGATTGCACATAATAAAATACAAGAATAAAGTTACGTATTGCATCTGTAGGTGTACTTTAATATGATTTAATTTGTGATTCGAAAAATATATGCCCAACAAGTATTCTTTCCAATCGAAGTCTGTTGAATTACTTCGAGAACAACGAAAAAATTAATATAATATAATGTTAGATAAAAAAATATAAGGTAGAGTTGGTGTAGATATTTAACAGGGCTGAGATAGATACAATTAATTTATAGAGTATAATAAATAGTAATTTCGATCATATCTGCGACTAAATAATCCATTAAATATTTTTCTCAGCAGTAATCCAGCCACTTCACGCTGTTGAGATTTCTGGTGTGTTTCACGGAATGAGGCTGGATGATAAAGGAGGGAGAAGGGTGGGGTGAGACGTGAGGGGGAGTGAGGTACCGCCGCGAGGAATGGAAGCCAGCCATCTGCATGAATGCCACGGGTGCTCTGCCTCCCCCCCTCCCACCCTCCCCTTATCCGCCTCCTCGCTGAAAAACCCCCTTTGCGCTTCAACTTCTCCTTTGCCACCCCTTGCCCCTTTGCCAACGCGCGGGACTATCCAGTCGTGATCCCCCGGTGGTTCTCAACCTTCGGACTCCAGATTTTTTCCTCTTTTCCCCACCGATTCCTAAGACGAACTCTGTCCTTGGCGTCCTTTGTGCCCTTTGCTCTCACCAGTGCAACGATTTTTGTTATTGTCGATAACGTACAACCAACATCATCGCTTTCTCTCACTTTTCTTCTCTTTTTAACACATCTTTCTTGCAACTGTAACTACAAAAGTTAGTTTCATAGTCTAGTTTTAGTTATGCTATTTCTTTTCTGATCAATTTTTTTTTTTTTTTTTTTTTATTGAAATTAATCTTTTTCTTTTTGGAATAATAATTATAAGCACCCTTAACCCCTTTGCTAAGAGCTAATGCAATCAACTATTATGTTCGATCAGAACAGTTATTATTTACATTTTAACTTATTCATCGAAAAATACCGGCAATTTTTGCAAAGATGTACTGAAATTTGATGATAATGAAATATCAGTATTCTATGATAATAGATTTAAAAAACTTTTTTTATATTTGCAAAATATTTTTTGATATTAAAATGTATTTTTAATAAAAAAATTTCGCAATCATTAAATTATAAAATAGTTAGATGAACAAATTATAATGCAAATAGAACTAATATTTAAAATGTTCAATAGCTTTTAAAGCATAATATTGTTGAATGTAATATTTAAAATCAAATGAAAATTTATGTTATAGAATAAGGACTAGCTAATAAATTAATTAATGAAGATATGAAATTAAAAAATATGTATTTACGGTATGTTATGAACTTACATTTGATAAATATACATAAGTCTCGGAAAAAAATTCGGCTTGTGACAAATTCTCATAATAAAGAAACATGGGTAAAAAATTTATTGGATAATACTCAAGGTAGAAATAATTGAAGAAAAAATGTGAAGTATTAACTATTTTGAATTAACTAATCAATTATAATTGTAGTTATTTTTATTTTTATCGTGATTTATTAATTTTTATCTCCATTAAATGTCTTTTATGAGAATAAAGAATAAGAGGAAAAAATAAAAAGAATGTTGTCTAAGAATTTCAGAACGAATTTTGGATTCGTGGTGTCGCTCCAAGATATAAGCTCGGTGCCATTTGTATGAAACAAAACTCAATTTATTATTGTAAGATGCATCTTTGATAATGTATTCTGGAAAAAAATACTATGCAGACGTGAAAATCTAAATGAAACGATGAAGATATAAAAAAGTAAATCGCAAAGTTAATAAGTTGGAGAACTAGTTAATAAAAAATATAATTTTAGTGACGGTATAAAAATATAACTAATGTTTTTCTTGATAAGCGGGATTTAGTCTAATTGGTAAAGATACAAATAATCTTTCAATCGTACTTAGCGATTGAATTTATTGTTTGTAAATTATATTATATATTTTGTAAATACTACGTTGTATTAAGATACTTTGTATCTTATTTCATCATAAAATCCAGGACTTGGTTATATTAAAGTCGACACATTTTGTCAGTATTTAAAATATAAATTATGGATTAGAAAATACGGTAAAATGGAAAAAATGTAGTAGTCTATAACTTTTATCTAACAACTTCAGAGAATTAGAACTTTTTGATAACACAGTCAAAGTATGAATATCGAAGGTCAGTTTTAATTATCATACATACCAGTAAAAACGTTAAATTTTACGATATTTTTAAATTTTTGAAAAATCAATTTTTATAAAATTATTCAAATGAAACTTGTTTTTGTTTAATATGAATTCATCTTCGAATTTAAGGTAAGGTTGTATTGAGTTTTAATTTATAGAGGCTGTATAATACGTCAATTATTATGTATAAATCTTTTTTTACTTTGGTTTATCTTTATTTTTTTCAGATATATAATTGATAGATGCATATAAGTAATTATCGAAAAATAAGATAATAAAATTTTGTTCATTTTCAAGCAATATTTTATTAATAAGAATATTTAGAGTAATGTAAAAGACTCATATGACATAATATTCTGTAAGTAAAGTTATAAAACGTATATATGCTTATTTCAATGTAAAATATAAATAATTATTTGAAATTTGCAAGAGTCTTCTAAATTACGTTTTAAATTTATTTTGTTTTAAAAACTCGATAAAATCGAAATATGAGTGTGCAACGATAGACGATAATATGCAATTGTGGTAAATTATTTATGCTTGTGTCTTAAAAATAAGTGCAGAATGCTGCATATTATGAAGCTATGTAAAAAAAAAAAATAGGCACAGAAAGTTTAAGAGACAGACAGACAGACAGACAGAGAGGGAGGGGAAGAGAAAGAGAGAGAGAGAGAGAGAGAGAGAGAGAGAGAGAGAGAGAAGGAGAGAGAAGCTTATCAGAGTATCTTGCACTTGCTCTCTAGCTTGGCCTACTTTTACAATTGGTATGTGCAGAGAAAAACCGTTTCAGTCTTTCTGTATAATGTACTCCTGCGAGTGGCTGTAAAAATAATAACCTTATCGTGTAAATATTCCAGTTTTAGTGAGCATATAAGTCGGAGTGTAATGTACCGTATTATTTTTTATTTTATTTATTTATTTTAGTTTTTTTTTAATATAATTGTGTAGTTTGACCCTAATTTTCGTACGTACATTGTTCTATCAATCATGTTGAGTGAAAAATATAATTGCAACTTTTTTACGAAATATTTAAAAAAATATATATTTGTGTTAATATTTGTGCAATTTATATATTACTTATTTATACAATACCGTTATGGAAAATTAATATGTTGCAATAAATTTAAGTATGTATATGTAATATATTCACAGAACTTTTTTCGTACAATTACAATTGTATTATTTGTATATGTCACGAAATAAAAAACTTCATAATTGGGAAATTTCATTTATTAAATTATTAAAATCAAGCTGTATGTCATAAATAGCTGTATAAAAACCATTTTAAAGTATGAATTTAAATTAATAAAATGGCCAAATGCATATTTACAGCATTACGCGAGGTAATAATTTTGGTTTGATTAAAGAATTTTCTTTTTATTCTAAATAAATAATGGAATTGTATTTAAATTTCAGAATTTCCGATGGGGTTATAGTTTTGTTAGTAACGTAACGTACACTTTGGGCACACTGTAACTGTATAGATGCATTGATTTAGCAGCATAAGCAAAAATAAAAAATGAAAAAGAAAGCCGTAGGTATCAATAGAATGAGAGTTTTATTATATATGAGGTTGTCGGATCGAAGGGTTGTTTCACGGGCACATCTTTTTCTCCCCTTCTTCCTCAGGATCTGTCTCTCTCCCTCTATCTGGGTCTCCCCGAACACAAATTACCTCATTTTCTCTCCATCTGGAGAGCGTGAGGGCAAAAATCTGAAAGTCCATAATATATATTACCGTGAAGGCGATGATTTGCGAAATAAGCCCTTCTATTCCTATAATATCCCTGTACCAAAGTGTTCACATACAAGGCAGGCAGCTTCTGGCGTTTATCAAGTGTATGAATTAAATTGGCGTTTTATTACCCTTAGGGGACAGAGGAAAAGTAGCTACCCCAATGTGGAATGGGATGTGCTTGGATGCCGAACCGCTAATGTCAAACTCAGCCCATTCGTTGACGACTCGATGTGCCATACATTCGTATCGAGTGCGTTTTCCATAGCTCCCAATGATAATTAAAATGCCTTTTTTCAATTGCTTTTTCAACCCCTCCTCCCTTCCATCTCTCTCTCTCTCTCTCTCTCTCTCTTTCTCTCTCTCTAACTCCCTCTTCTATTCTTACGTTTATCTCAACATTTCCTAATTTTTGCAAATACAACAAAACGTAAATGAGGAATGTTCGATAAAAAAAATATTGTTCCCATTTCTGAATTTCACAATGTACCAAGTTCATTAAAGTGTTTCGATTTTTAGAAATGTAACCATTTTTTTATTTACCTTTTTTTTGTAAAAATTGGGAGCTCTAGGCGAATCAATTTTACGCTCATTCAAAGGTAATTTAATTATTTCATCGTGAGAGCTAAGGTGTAGGTGTTTGTGTCTCTCTGTGTCGTTTTTTTATTTAATAGCACGAGGTGAATTGTGCAAGGGAATAATAGATGTCCAAATTGTGAAAGAATGTTTTTTGTAAAGTCCTCGGAATGACAGAGCCGATGGCGAGTTGGAAACACCGAGCGAAGCACATTTTTGAGGACCGCAGATTTGAAATAAATGCCGTCTTGTTTGAGCGTGCCAGAAAGAGGGCTGAAGCCGAGCAAGAGGTTACCAGTCGAGTGCTTGGAGGAGGTCGACCCAGTCGTCTGGGCGAGTTTGGATTCAAATTCGGGGTATAAAGGGGTGTGCGACACGATATCCGCATTACGTGCATCGCAGGTTCACGACTGTTACGAATCGCCCATCGAGTTTAACCGAGTGGAGTCCTGATCGAGTACGCGGCAGTCGTTGAGCCTCAGAACTCGGCATCCGTGCACGCGCATCCAAATACATGAGCACGCGGCTGTTTATTGGGAGCGTGGAGCGTGAAAGACCGATTGGCATTTCACCAGGAATACCAATTTCCACCATCGACCACCTTAGAGAACAAGCTACTCCAGGACTTTCTGAATACATCACTTCAATTTCACCATTTTTCCAATGCCGATTTGCCCCTTGTGAACTCAGTTCGATCTTTGAGACAATCTTCTCGGGAATAATTCCCTACTCTTTAATAAAACATTCGTATGTGTTGCGAAAATCACGAAATTTATGCCCAAGCTCGAACTGAAATCTTCAACATTAGTTAAGCAAACCTAATTAATATGCTGAAATATTTAGCTACGTCTCGGGTTAAAAATTTATCAATTATTTTTATATAATATAAAACCCCTTGTCTAAATTAATTTTAGCTTTTAACAATAATATTTTAAAGTCAAGGATCCTAGTTATTCAATAGTATCTAAATAAAAAATAATCCTTCTTTAAATAAAATTTATAAAATCAAAGTACTAAAGGACGTAGCTAATACTTATGCAAAAGTTACGGAATAATTATTTTTGTTACTATTATTAAGATTGATAAAAATTTATAACAAATACATATTACAGTACAAACAATTTTTTCTGTCAGTATTATTATAATACCGCAATTGTTTTAAATTATATATTACACACAATATGATTTTTCTACCGTATACGGTTCATTGAAAATTCTATAAAAAGTCACAATTTTCATGTTTGATAGTAGTTCACCAAATCATAAATCATTCTTTAAATATTCAATTATTCTCGTTTTGAGTATGAAAACTAACCAAAAGAGGAGGTATAAATTTTTAATTCCCATTTAAACGACCAAAAATTTAAAATCACTCTGTCTTTTGTGTAAAGAATTCCAAAATGCACCTCATCAAAATTCATACCGAAAAAGAGAAATCTGGATCATGGACATGTTTTTTCACTGACTAGGTAAAATACACAACCACTACTCTAAAATTAGAAAAAAGTAGGAGGAGGAGGAGGAGGAGGCTCAAAGCTATAACGGAACTATAAACCCGAAATTGTGCGAATATCTTTTTGCATCGAGGCCTTCCGGTGAATACGTCTGCAGGCGTGCACCAGTGGAGTGCGGGGGGAGGGGGAAGGGAGAGAGTAGAATTACATCTGAAAAGGGGCTGCAGTCTTTACGAACCGCGGCGGCAATCATGATGCTTGAAATTTTTATCAAGTCCTCAGCGGGTCTTTGAATCATTGAATAATTCAGGGTCAAGCAACCCCAAGTCTCCAGTTTTTACGCCATTGCATGTGTATGAATATGTTTGAACTTAACTTTTCCTTCTTAATGTTAAAAGGCATAACCGCATTCGAAAATTATACACTCGATGTTTGTTTCAATTTCATATTTTTCAAATCTTCTGATGGCGTCGTTTCTATTATTATATTTTTACAATAATACATGTACAGTCTTTATTATATTCACAAAGCGAGTTGACAAAGCAATTTAGCGATACTAATTCTTGAATTTGTAATATGTAAAATGATGTACATGAGTCTATTGCGAAGTTAATCATATTCTAAGTTACAAGAATATTACTTTAAGATATTAGAAGCTAATATATTCAAATTCTTGATTAATTTAATTTTTAATTAATTTTTATTTATTTTTTTCTTATCACAGTCGCGTTTAAAACTGCAAAAATGTTACATTAAAATATTATAAAATAATTAACTTTATTCTTGATTATTTTATTTTATTTCATAATTGAAAATGCTCATTTTTTTCTTTTCTTTAAGAGTTTACACATATATAAAAAATAAATTTTCTCAAATAAAACAAGAAAAAATAAAAAAAATAAAATAAAAAAATAAAGCTAAAATAATTGAAAAATTTTGCTTCACGAAAGATAGACATTTTTTTTAAATTTCTTCTACCACAGATACTATTAATATCATAAAAATTATGATAAATATGAATGCATTATTCTTTATAAAATTATTCTATTTTAAGATAGTACTTTCATTTCATAGATTTTAAAATATATTTTTCAATATTTTAGCAATAATGAAAAATGTTAGTTTCTAATAATAAAATAATACAAATTACAAAACGTCATTTGCATTTAAAAATATATGATTACGTGTATGTATATAGGTATATGTATACATATGAACACTTATTCTGTTAGTCTGCCAAACACACACAAGGGGTTCTTGTTTTATATTATACACGTATGTAAATGTGTATGAATCAATATTGTATTAATTGTGGATTTTTATGTTTCTTATTTTATACAATAACTTCTATAAATTCTTATTCTATAGAGATGATTATTACATTACTATCTTTAAATGTTTATGTAAATCTCATAAACTTTTATCTAAAAATTTATATATTTAAAAAATAATAATTTGAATTATAAAATTTTGTATAATAATACAATAAACAACTTCACTACTTCATAACATTTGTAAAGTTATATTTTATTTCTGATCAAACTAATACTTCCTAAAAATGAAATATATTTGAATTGAAAATAGAGTGATAAACTCCAAGTGCATATTAATTTCATTCAGTAATATATTATTCACGAAAGAAGATATTCGATTAGTTAAAAATGAAATTTTGTTGTGTTCTGTTCTATACCATACATATGAAAACAGAATTTAATGGATTTGGAAGTGGGTATGGGGCTTTAAATTAAGCCCAAAGTCCTTAAAACTTGACCTGAAATACGGAAGACTTGCATTGTTTTATCTTTATAATCCCCGTCCATACTTTACTTAATTTGGCGAAAAGCATCTGCAATTGCTTCAAGGGTCAGCAAGTAATTAGCAATCTTATGTTCATCTTCTTTACATACGCAAGTAAATATTACAAACCTACACACAGACTCACACAAATATATATATATATATATATATATATATATATATTTATGTATGTATACGTTTTATTCTTATACTCCATGTAATCTATTATAAGATTCTAATCCTGCACTCACCTACACTATTTAATTGCAAACTCTGTCTTCATTGTTCTGCAATTGCACGTGCTAATATTGTTTTTAGTTTGTTTTGAATATTTTATAAATATCGTATGCCACCTACACAATGTGTAATTTAATTATTTGAAAAAATGTTTTTTATTTATTTAAATGCTAAAAAATTGTATATTTTTAAAATAAAGGTGTTGTAAATTACTAAAATAAATAAACTACAAAAATCTATGTTGTTTCTTATCTTTGATCAAAAAAAAAAAAAATAAAATAAAAATATGTAGTCACCATTTCTGAGATACTGCTGTATGTATATTATTGATTCAGATAAGAAAGACGTATTATTAATTATGGTACACCTTATCAATGTATCAAGAGATTACGATATTGAATTATTTGAAGCATTCATGATTTAACATTAATGAATTTTTAAGAATTTTGAAAATTATATAGTATTTGTTTTTTCAAAAAATTTTTATTAACGCCAACTGAACAAACATGAAATATTAATATTATTTAATTTTCATGCTCTACCTCGAAAATAAAAAAACAAATTTTATATGTTTGCTTGTAACACTCATGAAATATTCAAAAGTTAATCTTTTAAAATCTCGGAATAAATACAAAAAATGATAATTATAAAGTTACCTGATTTAAAAGAGGTTACAGGTTACGGGTCATACCAATATACGTGTACATTTAACTAAAAGTTTTTATTGTACATATTTTTTTAATAGCTTGTATAAATAATAAATTAAAAAAAGAAAGAATGTAAATATCTGCAAATTGCTTGCAAGCGACGGTCTTTACACTTCTAAAAATCTATTTAAAAATACAAAAAATAATCTAAAATTCCTCAAGTAAAAGTTGCCCCATAAAAATAAGAAATCAATCTAAGTATGGCAATCGAGCATAGCAAAGGTAAACAACTAATCAGATAAGATTGAATCGCGTCCTCGAAAACCATTAATAACCGGTGAAAAAGGGAGGGACACGCACGCGACCCTGCCCTACTATCGATCAATCTCTCACCCCCGCTTTGTTTAACTCCGATCATCGTTTTGCTTTCCCATTACTAATGTTTATGAAATTAGGTGTGGCAAGATTAAATAAGATTTTCTCACTCTTCTCTCGAGACAGAAATATTTTCTCACGTCAACTTGTACGAGATGTTTGATCCTTACGATCCTTGTAAATTTCCTCAGAGCCAAAGTTATAGACGACTATAAAATCTCTTGAAATTGATTTTTTGTTTGTATGATAAGTTCATTTTAAAGTTTGGTTCACATAGAAATTGTCTTTAAACTTTTGTAAATGTCAGAAAAGTGCTTCAATAATTTGAAAACAAGTTTCAAATTACAAAATACTTTTGTAATTTTAAAATCAAATAAGAGTTACATTTCACATTATTAGTTTTTTCAATACAAAGTAAAAAACGACTGGAATATGAACATTGACTCGGTATTCTTCAATATGCCTCAACCAAAGTTGCAACTATTTTATAATTCTAAATTGTGCTTCTGACCCCTCGTTATTTATGTGAAAAGCGCGTAGATGCTCATATCTCTGTAGATTTATATCTAATGGGTACATAAGAATATCAAAATACATAAAATTATTTATAATTATTCTTGGAATTGCCATGGTAGCTGAATTAGTTTTCCGAGTAGAGCGAGTATGGCTCCCTGGTCTCATTGCTGGGCAAGACTACCTTCGACGTGGGTGGGTGTTTCTTAGGGTACATGAGGACACATCGATCAGTCGCCATCGCTCTCCTTCACCTTCTGTACCCCATGATCCCTCGGTGCACAACCAAAAGTTGATGGATGCGAGATTTTGAAGACAGGAACAACCAACAGAGAGGAAAGCTTTGGAAATAATGTACAAAAACGTGTAGCTGGCTCCCGATATTTCCTGACATTTCCTGAGCCATAGATTCGTTGCCTCAAATCCGAAACTGCATGGTACTTGTTCCAATACGACAACTTCAACTCGGATTTTAAGATTACATTCTCGTCAGGATATCAATTGAACAGTGCTTGAGACGAGCTGAAACTGTACATTTAAGAGTTTTTGTAATAAAATAAATGTAGATATTAAAATGAAAAAGAAGTGCAAAAAAATTATTCCTTTAATGTTTTAACTCACTTCGTTATTCTTAAAAGTGTGAACAACTATGTGTTATTTGATAGCTTCACAACCATTCAGAGAAAAACTTTTAACTTCATTGTATAGAATTAGCAGTGAGTATTATAGTGTTACTGCTGCCAAACGATATCCTTTCTATTTTCTATCACTAGGTTTTTGTGTTGGTCAGTGTCTTATTTTACTTTGATTATAGATATGATGCATACACATGTGAGCAGCATTTCGGAATTTATTTTCATACAAGTTCACACCATTTGTAATGTATAATTACAAACAGTGCTCCGTCCCTCGATATTTTACAGATGTAAAAAAATAAATTAGAAAAATATAGGTGCTGGATTTCAGCTTCTTTGAAACATCATTTATTATTTTCAGCTTTTCTAAGAATTTAATTTCTTGTTTAATTTTCTAATCAATAGCGAGCCTTGAAAATAATCCTCCCTATTGAAAGTATTGAGCTAATTGAATAACAGTAATTTAATTAACATGCTTATTCATTTTTTGTGATTATATTTGAATCTTTGATCCACAGATTCAACAACTTGTCAAATAAAAGCAGTGATAAACTATTCCAAAATTTTATAATCGGTTTATAATCGATTCATTATTAATGAACAAAATTATTTTAACCTGCATATGAAAATAATACAAAAAGAAAAATAACAATGCAGATTCATACTTGTACACGGAGTAACAAGTAGTTGCTCATTTTAATATTATATTATGAAAAATAAAATTGATTTGTATACAATATATTTATAAATACTCTATACTTGCTCATGTACACATATTTTATTGTTTACGCTGTATGCCATTAGGCAAGAATACAATATAACATTTTTAATAATAATAATAACAATAAGCTTTTCGAATTAGTCTGCTTGTCAAAAAGTGAGTAGTGCAAACTTCCTATTCTCTACACAATTATAAAAATTGGAACTAATGCTGAATAAGCAGCTGCAATAATTATTGAATAATTTTTATAATTTATGTTGAAATATAAAATTAATAATGATAATAAACCTTTATATTAATGAATTTGAATTTCGGAAATCGATTAAAAAGTTATTTTAGTTGGAAAATTTTAGCATGTTTTATATGTTTCATATTATTGAAAAACAGTCATAGAATCGGTTAAAAACTAAAAAGTAAAAATTACAAGAGACATTTTCTAGTTGTTGTTTCAATGATGCGTTGTTTTTTTTCATTCATTTTTGAAAAAGGCTGAAATACAGTCGGAATGCATTGGAGTGAGTGAGGCGGAGAGGATTTCTTGTAAAATATAGAAGGAATAAATAAAAATAAATATTAAACCAAAAATGCATTGACCTATCAGGATTAAACGTAGCCTCGAGATCGAGCAGGAGGTGATTTCTCGATTTAAAGTTGTTGGAGTTGGCGAGGTGAGGCGAGTAAATGATATGAAAGCGGAAAAAGAGGATGGGGTGTAGAGTGGACCCCGATAGTGACGGCGGCGGGGACCGGAAATAGCCGGTACTATCGGCACCAAGGTTGCCGTTCATGGACTAGTCCCGGAAGGACGTGTACCCATTGTCGCATAACAGAAAGAGTTCCAATCTTCTATTCAGCCCGAGTGGAGGGATTTGGTGCGCGAGTGTAAGCTCCAACTCCGTCCTGGCGGCCCTTCCTCTGGAACTCAAATCGCTTGCCTTGCTCGCATCACAAATGGGACGACCCGGGCTCTTCTTGTTTATCTCCGCGATTCCATTCGCTTTTCCTCTCCTGCTCCTAGCCTCCTACGACGTTTACGACATCTTTTGCAGCTCTTTATCGATAGCACTTATGCAACGCTTTCAATCCGAGTACGTTATTGCTTTTTCTATATTAATGCTCCATCCCCCTTTTCAACCCTATCGGGGTGGATTGCAGTCGTTCGCTTTTTTATGTCATCAGCTATGATCATTTGTTTTGCCTTGAGGACGAAGAGTCACTTTTAAAATTCTTCTTACAATCCTTCAGATCGAGCCAAGCCTAGGAATTTCTATTTTTGCGTTTACTTTGCAACGCCCATTTTGTTCAACATAAAGTTTTTATTTTTAATTCTCAGTTGCTGGTACTTTCATCATTTTTGCGCACAAGTCTCGCACGACTATTAATTTTAGCAATTTTTATCAAAAGTATTTTATTAAATAATAAAAGATATGAAGCATGAATGAATGACCAATGCCCATAACTTATTATAACGATAGAATAGCAATTTCACACAAACTTACAATTCAGTAATACCGACCGATACTTTTAAACATGATACTAAATTATGCACGTAAAAATTTTACAAAACTGAACTTCCATCTGGCATAAGCAGCTTATTTATCTTGTAAGTTTTTTCTTAAAAAATTACTAAAGACACACATTTGACTTTTAAGTATTTCATTTATAATGAACACGTATGTATTTCCTAGAGCAAATATTTAGATAGATTCATTTAACTCGAGTGATTTATTTAAAATGTGGAATATAACTTGAGTTTAAATAAGTGTACGTGTAGAGAATAATTTAGAGAACTAAAATTATTTGTCAATATCTTGAAGGACCATCGGACACTTTTTCCATTATTCAAAATTTTTATGAAAAGCCCAACCAAAAGCTAGGTAATAGGCATTAAAATTGAAGTGAACGATGAAAGAGGAAACTCTTACGTGGAAACGACTCGGATTATTAAAATGTTTAACATTGTTGGAGGTTTGCACATTAAACATAAGACAAGCTTAAAGTAAAATATAAACTTCCTCGAAAATAAGAGGGCTTGCACGGTTACGCAAGTGGAGGTTGTGTGGGTGTGTGCTCGTCGGCACCCAGTCGGTCCAGAAAAGGGAGGAAGAAAGAGAATGAGGCGAAGTGGGGGAGCGAGTCTGAAATCCGGTAACCAAAAACTCGAGGAAAGAAAGGATCCGCTGCCGTGATATTTATCCCGGTTCGTAGGAGCGCGGAGGCTGGATCTTGAGCTGCTGCTCGGGCTCTCTCCTGGTTTCCTGACAGGCCGCGCTCATCTCGGGTTACACGCCTATCTTCCGAGTTTTGAAAATGAGGGGACGATCGCGAGGGAGGGCCGATGGGCGAGGAGGGGTGGAGGGTGCCCTGGCGATACGTAACGGACGTCCTGCCAACGGCGACGGCTACGGCGACTGCGAGGACGACGGCGACAACTGGGGCTCCCTTTCAATTCGCCCTCCGCGTCATCGCACTCCCCGATTCCGAGCCCAATTTAGACCTCGCCCTCGCCCCCGCACCAGCCCGCCATTTCTTCTTTTTGTTTTCCTACTTTATATTTCGATTTGGAGGCCACTACACTTATTTTAAACATAGATTGTTTGTTCTGGCGAGGTATCTCACCTCCGGACTCAAGGATACTGTCCATTGGAGAGGAGATCGCTAATCTACCAACATCCATTCACGTCGATGCTTTCTATTTGCATTGTCAGCTCCTCCTCTAAACAAACAGTTACCAGTCCTGTTGTTTCCTTCAAGTTTATTTAAAAAATTCAATTATTTTTTATTTTACCAACAAGTCTAACGATATTTCAATCAGTAATTTTTGCAAAATAAGCTAAGTATGGTTGTTAAAAATTCAATTATTTTGACCAACAAATTTTTTTCAAGATATTACGTAATATTATTTCGCAAATTTAAATATATTTCAATAATTTTAATGTTGTATTACATCATTTATATAATATAAACTTCTGCAATGGGTATATCGCCGATTCTTTGAAGTTACTATGAGTTAATGAAAAGGCTTGTTTGTACTATTTGTTTTCATGGACGTTATGATAATTATTTTAGATAATATATTTATTAATAAATAGTTTATATTTTTTAAATTATTTCTCAATTAAAAACATCACTATCTTTTTAATAAAGAAAAATCTTTGTTTTTGTGACATTGAAAAAATAAAAAAAAGTACTTTTCACTTAAATATTAATAGTATGGAAAAAATTAGATAATATTTTATTTGCAGTCTCTATTTAATACAATAAGATATATCAATAAAAATCAGATTGATTAGAATAATCTGCTCAATTACTCTTCATGAGGGTGCACATGTAGTATATGAAAATCAGTTTGATTCAGAATTTAACGCCTTATAATTTATATTTATTTAAGTTAAAATGCCTCTTCGTACCTCTAGAGATGCACGTGACATAATGTGTACATAATTAGTAAAACTGAAAATTTCTTAGTAGTGCTAATATTCTTAAAACCAGACATGGTATTTTGATTTTAAATTCTCCTATTATTATACCTATGATATTTTCATCTTTGATATTTACACTAATCAAGGAATCTGGCATCTCAACAATAATGCAACGTACAGTTCGATCTGGCAAATCTGATTTCCCTCCCCCCTCTCTCTCTATATATATATCTGGACTCTCCTTTTTCCATCTCGTATATAGCATCAGCATTTGTCGAGACCGAATGAACGAATGCTCGCGTTTAGAAGCACGGATATCCTTACGCTCACGGTTTAAGTTCGCAGTTCCTACCATTCAGCTGTCACTCAAACAATGAGTCGAATAGTCCCAACACATTACCAGTGTAGTAGTGTACAGATGAGAAAAGGAGAAAAAGAGAAAGAAAAAGAGAGAAAGTGGGAGAAAGAGAGAAACGCAGCTGCACATATTCCCCCGACTTTCCTCTACTCGAAAAACACGATATTCCGCGTCTACAGGTTACAACAAAGTAAGATAAAGAAAGAGAGATGGAGTGAGTGAGTGAGAAAATGCGAAAAGATATATATATATATATGCGCGTTCGTATTTACAAGAGAAAAAGGATAGAATGAAAGAAAGAGGCCTGGAGGATAGAAAATCATATTTTCTCTCTTTTTACCCTTATTCCTTTATTTATATCTATATACAATACTTCGCGTGTATACATACGTCACATCGTCATCCCACTGTTTTTGCGCATACCAAATTCTGTATATTTCATGTATATTTTCAAGTTTTTTTATTTCAAGTATATCCTCAAGTAATGTAGGCTGTCAGAATCAGAATGACATAAAAAACTGAAATTCTTACGTAAAACAGAAAGAAGTGAGAGTGACAAAAAATGAGATGAGAAATAATGAGTAGAGAAAAGGAATGCAAAGTTCATCAAGTTTCTCATCATTTTTTATCCAAACAAAATATGTTAAATTTTAGAAATCATTTTATTTAATTAGTGAATACAAAGTTGTAACATATTGTAAAAAGAAAAAAATAATAATAATCATAAATCAATTTTTAACTTTTAAATTTTTCTCCATAATTTATATTGCAATTTATTTACTACGTAACTATTTCTATCATTAGAATGTAATATCATTTTCAAATATGTTACTTCTTAAAAGATTCTTTATGGAAAGAAAAATTCTTTTTTAATAAAAATTAAACAATGTTTGAAAGCATAATGAGATAAAATAAAATTTAAGATAAAAAGGAGAGATAAAATAAAGATTCTGATAAAATATATATAAATTGAAATCATACAAACAACATAAATTACGAGAAAATTTTAAAATAGTAGGATTTTAAAAAATATAAAATCCAATAAAACAAAAATTTGAGAACATTTTATTTACCAATAAATTTTTCATTAAAAATTCAATTTTAATTAAATGTAATGCATAATTCATAATGCAGCTAAAAAATTATTTAATAAAACTTTGAAACTTTAAACAGTTGTTGCGTACAGAGCTGCTTATAAACATCATGTAATAATAATTAACAATTTTATTTTTTGAATTGTTTTTTAATGGTTTCATTGGCATACATATTAAATAAATTTATTATGTTACAGATATCTCATGTACATGCACACAAAAAGTAATACAATACTTTTTTGTATTTAAAATACTTAAATTCCATTGCTAAAAATTATAAAATAATATAAAGTCAGAAAAAACTGAAAATTTAACATTGTAATAGAATGTAAATAAAAATTAATTACCAATTGGAAAAAAATATCCAAGTTTTTGAAACCACAAATTGCTTATTGTATATTTTAATACAATTAAAAATATAAAATATCAATTCATGTTCAGGAATAAAATAATAATAATAAATAAGATGTTAAAAATTATTGTTCTAATATAAAAATTAACTTTCTTAAGTTATATATATATAAAACTTAAGAAAGATTAACTTCAGAACTTTATATCAATTTATTTACTTTTTTTTAGGAAACAGTGCTTTGTATGTGAAGATGTTGCACGCCTTCGGGATCAAGGAAGGCAACATGGGGTCTGCATATGAGCAAAAAGAAAGAATTAGAACTTAATTTGATCATGCTTTCACAATACCTAAATAGTGTTCAGTAAAGAAAACCGAGATTTTTTTTGCTGTTTGGGAATGAAGAAGAAAACCAAACGGTAATTGATGCCTTTCAATAACATTTTTTTCCCTGGGAACTCGATGCGAGGCTTTTATGTTTATTTAATTGAAGTACTATTGCGGGTACCGGTGATTTAAACTTGTTGTGGTTTACTTGAGTGCGGGGTTACGCTTTAGGGAACAAAATTGGAATTGATACATCTTTTAATAAAGGTTCAACTCTTTCTTTTGTAATATCTTTCGGTTTTTCATTCTTATCTATTGTGCTGTAAATTTTTTTTACTTTGTCAAAAAATCATTAAAAAGTACATCGCTATTTTGTAAATATAAATTTCACAATTTCAGAAACCAACATTCGTTTTGTGATTTGGCAGTTTATTATTTATAAAGGGGTCGCACGTCTCTGGCGAAAATTTTTTATATTTAATATTTAGAAACCTTTCGTGTAAAACAATGTTCTGTTCATTATATATGCAATGCTATAAAATAATATTAATATTATATTTAGTAATTATATGTTTAAATAATGCATAAATTACCAATGGAATCAAAATTTTCTATATACTGTACGATTACAAAGAATACAATCAAATGCTTGAATTAGAAAAGCTAATCTGAATAAGATTAGATTTGGCTAAAGTTTGATAAAGATCACTTAAAAATATAAGGGTAGAATCGAACCTGAATTATATCTCATCTGTTCAATTCAGGATTAGCCAAGATTTGGATTAACTTTTAACGGTTAATAGAACTACCTTTGGTGTGATTGAATAATAAAAAAAATGCATAATAAATTATAAAAATTGAAAAGATTTTATTTTCAAAATTGAAAAACCGGTATTAATACGGTTAATACGATTTAAAACAATTAAAGGTAAAATATAAATATAATTAAAGTACTCAAAAATCAATGAAATATTGATAAATTAATAAAATATTTATATCAAATAGAAAAATTTTTTTATTGGAGTTTTTAAAAATAACACATTTTCTAATACAAAATTGCTTAATTTGTTAAGGGTTTGCGTCTGATGATAAATGATTGAGGAAGATGAGCAGGAGGATACAAGAGGATTGATCCTTGCCAATGATTTTGATCGGAAGTTGCAGTGCGAGAGACCGATTACGATTGACGTTGTCACAGTTTCGATCCGGTTATTATCCCTCCGTTTCTATCTTTGGCATTAACGGCAAATTATTCAATAATGATACACACCTGGAAGGGTTGAGTTAATGCACGTTAAAGCACTAAATAACAATATCAAGCCCCGATCTAACTCGTGCGATAAAATTCCGTTCACAATTTTATGCTAATAAAAAGATTTAATTCCTCTCTGATTTAGTCGCATTTGTTATCCCTGAATTATAATTAATATTATGGTAATTTTTCCAATATAAATACAATTTATGGTGATTTAACTTTTTATAAAAAGTTATTTAGAAACTAGTTGTCAACTCTTTACAATTATTCTTATACTTTACTTAATATTCATAATGAAAATACAAAAATTATACGATATTTATAAGAATAAATTATAAATAGTCAATTCAAAAAATTGTTTTTCATTGTATTTTATAATAATTATACAAAGTATGATATTATTGTCGCATAGAAATATTTTTTTCAATTATATTTATTTAAAAAATAGGTGATATTTTTACAGAAATTTATTTTATGAAAGAACTTTTTTTAATCGATCTTATAGATATTAGATGTCGTAATAAGTTTATAAACTAAGAATATTTAAGATTTTATTTGAACCAGAACTACTTTTGAAACAATGTCTTTTGAAGAGTGTGAAGTTGTACACATAGGGTTAGGTAGATAGTAAAAAAATAATTTTGATTGCACGACTAAAGACGTCAACTAAGTTACCCGTGTGCATTGATTGAGATTTGAGAACCCAATGGTAAGCAGGTAAAATAGAAAATGGCAATGTCTAGTCATACACGAGAGTGCATGACCAGACATTTTTATTTTCTAATATTTTTACTTTTATTTTAATTGGGTTTGGGTTGTTTGAGTCCTCTCAACCGTGTTTTGGATACTGATAGACAATCGCATTTCTCTCCTTGATGACTGTTTTCTTATTCGAATTCGCAGCTATTCGAAATTCCAAATTCCCTTCAAAATCTCGGTCATTCCCTAAAAATCGTTTGTTTCGCCGCACGCTAGAACTTGGATGCTTGGACTCGTCAAAACGGTAGCTCCTCGGTACTTGGCGGCCACTCAAATTTTTTCCATTGCTCTTGTTTTTTCCGTCCTTTTTCACAAAAAAAATATCAAAAGAGAAAAGGTCTTTTTATTTTTTCTGTTTCTGCAATTACAGGCTTGTGCGTAACCCAATGCCCGCGTGCTGCCAAAAATTCTTTTCTCTCTTTTCCTTGCACGCGTGAATCCGCTTCCTATATCACTCCTCTCTCTCTCTCTCTCTCTCTCTCTCCCCCTCCCTCTCTCTGTATTTCTCACTCCCACACAACTGTTGATTCGATGGAGAATAGAAGGCAGCTTGAGAGTCGGGAACACGTCTACTCGCGCCTTTCGAGGTACACCAGCACACATTAGCCTACAGGGCTTGAGACGTCTTGTCCAGCCGAATCTTGGTTCAGATCAAGTGTGTGCTTTCCTTTGTGATTTCAGCCGCATCTTCGTACGCACGCACACACAAACTTATACCAGGGAAGAGCTTTTTCTGGAAGAAGGTGAAGGAAAATTTTCTGAGAAGGATTACCTGTTTGAGGAGGGTGGGATGAATCTTGATATTTTTTAAGAGCAGATTTTAGGGTTTGAGATCATAATTTTTAGTTGAATTTAACAAGTGTCAAATATTTTTTCCTTAACGAATTCTTCAAAATTTCAACAAAAAAAATTGAAGTGTCGAATACAAATTTTTCCGATAAAATCATAGCATCACCACGTCTTTTTAGAATCAAAATTTTAACAGGTTAAGATAATTAAAATTTATCTTATACCTTAAAAAAGATACAAGATAAATTTTTTATCTTTTAACAATGCATATCATTTATAAATAAAATTAAAATATAATTTTTCCTGAGTAATCGCTACATTTAATTTTAATTGACGAAATAGATACTATATCGATAAAAGTTAAAATATGAAACAAGTTGCTGATTTTATATACGTAACATTTTAATAAATGTATTAACCTTTTTTTTTGGTCCTTCTTATCGTATTTAAATTAATATTGACACATAAAAATTAAAAAAAATATAAATAAATGTTCAAATTTTTATCTTGGAGTCTACGTTGTATTGAATTTAAACATTTATCATACATTCGTTACAAACGCGATACCAAAAATTAACAATAGAATTTTTGTAATAAACTTATGTTTAGCTATTATATTTTTATTTACAAATTTGTCCTTTAATTCAAACGATTTTATTCGTCATTTTAATATTGGATGATTTCGTAGCTTTTAATAATATTATCATTGTTTTTAATATGTATTTCGAAATTCTCCTTTTGTTGTTAAATTCTTTATCTAGAATTTTTATATTTTTTAATCTATTAAAACTTATTAATTTTTAAATTGAATAATTAAGTTATGATTATTTAATTTTCTTATTTTAAAATATAATTATTTTTTTTTTAACAAAGAATAATAATTCTTTGTATTAGTATTTTTATTCGTGGTAATAGTATTTTTAATAATATTTAACTCAATTTTCCGTAGTGTCTAATTTTAGAATTTTATTATATAATTTTATGAAAGAGCATTGCATAAAAAAATTCAGAGCTTGAATTTTAATTTCCAATATTATTTGCAAAGCACCATATATAAACTTATAATATTCCAAACACAATGAGATTAAGATAGTATATTTTACAATTTGTATGTTCATCACTAATATGTAATAATACATCAAGCAAATGCATTAATGCTTAATTTAGATGTATTAAAATTTTTCATGTTATTTTTACAAAAAAGTATACCCTATTATAAAATAAAGATTCGCAAATTTTCCTTTTCTTTTTGTAAATATTAGTTATTTAAAATTTTTAACATTTCTGAAATCATTATTATAAATAATGCAAACTTCACTGTCAATGGTGCAGCATAATTAGATTATTAATGCTACTTAAAAAAACTTACCAAACTTATATACACAGTCTGAATTGACAATTTTGCGAAATAAAAATATTTATTTAATTTCATATATATATATATATATATGTAAATGATTTTTTTCATACATATCTAAAATACAAATTTTATTAAATTTTTTGGTGTGAAGGTATTTTTTATTATGTAAAATTTAATTTAACATTTACATAAATTACAAAAAAATAAATTGTAAAAAAATATTCAGAAACTTTTACTAATGAATTATTACATTTGTTACATATGTAACGGAATTAACATACTTAATTAATAAAATAAATGTTGCACAAAATAAGTAGAAAGTAGAACAAGTATCAGCATAAATAAAAATATGCGTATGCGTTAAATTAGGAAATGATGTCAATATGCGTAATTATTAACTAATATATTAAAAAATATGAGCAAATATTAAAGTAGTGCGAATTAAGCCTAAAAATGAGAACACCTCCACGATGGTAGGACCCGAAAGAGTTGGCAGTTTTTCTCTATAAATCAGGGGACGAGAATAATAATGGGGACGATTCAACTGATCGGTGAATCAAGACAGTAGTGTCAAGAATCGGACGAAAAATGTAATACGAAGTAATTCAATTCCGGTCGGTGATTCTCGTCGGTAAAACAACACGACAAACTCACACATTCGAGTGGATTCGCGATAACACAAGAGACGCGGGTAATACAATAATTCCGACACATACGTAGGTGCTAGATTCGTATCACGGGCCACTATTATACATCAAACTCTCTCTTTCAATTTATGATTAATAAATCGGTATTTAAACGCGAAATAATATAATTGTATTATTTTAATCCTAAAAGCTCACAAAGGCTGAATCGCTTTGATCGATTCAGCTACGGCAGAAAAAGAATTGGGAAATCATCGTATTATAATTAAGCGAGTAACTAAAGAAATAAATAAGTAACGCGAAAAATAAACTCGATAATACATAAATACATAAATAAATAGTTACGGAGTATAAATAAATAAATATAGTAAAATTATACCACGTAACACATTAAAAAATATCCTTATATACAAGTATTAGTCTACAGACAATCATCAGTAAATAAATTTTTTACTTTTTTAGATACCAATATTTTTAACTAAATGTTATATCAAAGCTCGTTTTAAAATAAGTTTCAGTTTTTTTATTTTTTAAATTAATTTTGTTTTATTTCCTTCAGCAACTTTTGTTTTTATTTTAATTTTTAATACACATAATAAATTACATTTATGATTAATTTTAATTTAAACTCTTGTAATTATATATTAAATTTCACAATACTATATTAATAGAATAGCCAATATGATTTAAAATTTTATTTTTTATTACTTAATTAATAAGATCATTATAATTTTGAATTAATGTATTATCATATCAATTTTTTAAAAGTAAAATTGTATTTTAAAAGTAGACAAAATTATTTTAAAGTATTAAAAAAAATGAAAGAAATAATGTTAAATTCATTTTTGTAAATTATTAAATAACACTTTATAAAAAATTTACAATCTTAGAATTTAAAGAAAAATATTCAAAATCGGGCTTCTTCACGAATACTTTTATCAGTTCAAAAGATCTATCTTTTTTTTACTTTCATCGTACATGTAGTTAATCATTGCTCTGTCCTCTGAAATTATTATACAAGAATTATTTACATTTTATTTATTATTACTAGTTACATCTAAATTAAAATATATATAAAAAAAATTCTAATATGTAATATTGTATGGTATTACGTTTGTAATTGAATTAAAGATAAAAATAAAAATAGTTATTAGTACTTGTAGCTATAAGATTCTTTGAATAAAAATGAGGAAAAAGGAAAATGAAATAGTAAGGACGAGAAATTGATGAATGTAGGGATCCGGTACTTTTTGGTGCGTTTTCTCTCTCAAAGACTCTTGGTAAAGGTCGAGATTTTTTTGTTATGCCCCAAGTACTGACTCGTTCATTCTTAAATTTTAGAGGTGTTTAACTTCGCACATAGTGATTCTTCGAAAAACTTCTTCCTGAAATTTACGGCATTCCTATGCCTTTTGGGATACAAATGAATGGAGCCAGTCAACTACCAGATCTGACGTTCTGACCTGAAACTTTTAAGACTGATTCGATGGCGAGTCGTTTACGATACGGATATTTGAAGCAAAGGGGTGGTGGATGACATTTGACTAAGGGATGAGAGACAATTTTCTCGCGTGGTCGTGAAACTTGAAATTGAAATTGAAATTTTTAAGCAATTGAAATATTTATATTATTAATGTTTTTTTAACTAGAATATTTGATTGTATTATTAATTTTTGGCTGTGAAAATTCCATATTTTTGAAGTTTACAACAAATTTAAAATAATTAATTTCTTTGAAGCAAGGATTGGAAAATAATGTTAATTACAAATGATAGATAATTTATCTTTGATAAATGTAAGCAGATATTTCAAATATTTCATTGAACATAAACGATAATGATAGAATATTAACAGATAATATAGATTTATTGGTTAATATAATTTAAAAAAAAATAATAATATCAATTATAATTCAATTTAATAATATAAAATCGTCATTTTAATTAAGGTTTGATTCGATAATAATTTCAAGTCATCTGACATTTTAAATAGAACACATGTTACAGCTTTATTTATATAACTTGAAAAAAATTAGTAAGAAATTTAATTATTATAATTACTGTCATTATATATTATACATAGGATTGTTTGACTAAATTGGATTTTTTTTTATAATGTAAATTAATTCCGTGGTATGAAATGAAGCCATAGCAGCAACAAAATACTAGGAAACTACAAATGTTATTGAAAATAACCCTCTAATTAAGTTAATTATTAATTTGTAAGAAATCTGAAAATTTATTACAGAATTAATATGATTAAACGTGGAAAGTAAATTTCTTTTCTTAGATCACTATTACGCTATGTACATGTATAGTATGGAAACGAAAAGAGTTTGTATTTGAAGACTTCTATTGTCTCATAATAAATAAAACTATATTTTAAAGATTTTTAAATAGTAATTTGAAATAATTTTTCACTTCCAATAATCATTGAAGATTATAAATAAGATTTGCATTCTTAAGCGATAGAGCAGATTTGCATTGTGAGTTTTAAGATGTTCAAACCGCAAAAAATATAGAAATAGTGCTCCATAGAAAAGGGAGAGTTTAAACGGTAGGCGGAGCGGAAGTCGATGAATTGACAGTCAAGCGGTCGTTTTCAATGGAATTCGAGGTGTCAGGGTTTAGAAATCTTTTTTTTCGTCTTCTTCAGCTCTAGCTTTTTTCATCTTTCGAATTGTGAAATATTACGGTTTTCTCGTGATTAGTGACAAATGTTCAGATATACAGTGTGCGAGTTGCGCGGGTTCATTCACAAAATCTTTCATTCATTTTTCATCCTCCGGCAATTTACCTTTTCGATGAAGAAACGTTTTTATGACTTACCTTAAAAATCTTTGAAAATAAGTTAATTGGTAAATTCAGTTATAGCGATTCGGCTGTAAGCTCATAAAATAACTCGAAGAGCATCATTTTATTGTTATTTCTATATTATTATAGATTACTTCACAAACTAGAACAATACGCAAATAATATTATAAAAATAAAATTTACAAATGGGTTCATTAGATACGAGGTTTAATGTAACTTTATCTCCACAAAGCACATTTTTCGTACACAAATGTTTTTTATTTAATTATGATAGAGAATCGTCTATGAATATCTTTCATATGCTATGAGATAAGATAATTAAAAAGCTCGTAGGTAAAGAAAATATCAGATGATCCTATACGGTTTGATATTGCTCAAATGTTTTTCATAACTTCTATGAAAACAGCTATAGTTACGAAGCGTAAGCTTTTTATTTGTTATTATTTATTGTAAATAAAAATGATTCATTTAGCTGTATGCACTTTCAACTACAATCAAAAATTAATGTAACATCCACGTAAAATGAAAAAATAACAATTTTGTACAAATTATTTCTTTGTTCTCGTCGTATCTGAGACGTAATTTGATCTATACAACATTAACGTTACAACTGCAATTATCAAAGTATGTCTTGTTGGCCGGAAACATCTCCTTTTTCTTGATTGTGTTTCAGTTGTAATTCAGATCAATTATCGATACGTGTTTAGATAGGTTTAAGCAGCGCTTTTCACGGTCAAACCAATCCAACAGTAGACCGAGGCTCTCATCCTTTTCTTTATATCGACGGTTGCACATTCTTTCCGAGATATATAAACAAAGCTTAAACACCCACATACACGAACAATGGTGCACACATAAATCGTTTCGTTGATACACCCTTCGTGGAAAGAAGTTGGGGCTGAAGGGAAGGTACAGCGAAGAGCGTGTACGCTCTTTTAAAAAGGAAGTAGGTGGTGCAAGTATAAATGGACCGATGTGCTTATCTTGCGATCTCATCTTTCAGTAGATACTCGTTGTTGACGATTTGGTGTATGAATGAAGAGAGGGTGGGAGGGATCGAGCAAGAGGTCTTCATTGATGACCCCGATCTCTGTATCTCGTAAGGACATCTCTCGGCAATTCTCTCTCTCTCTCTCTCTCTCTCTCTCTCGATCTTCTTTTTTCTTTCGAGTCATGAGGCGAGTGGCCCGCCGATTTGTCTTAGATGAAAGAATAATCGGGAATGACGTGCTGCCGTTGTTGGTATTCAAGATTTCGCGTTGGACTCTCAAACTTTTCAAGCTTTTGAAAGAGATTTCCGTCCATCAGCGGATGATGTCGTTGTTGATACAGATGAAGATCGATGCAGATCGATTTTGCCAAACGCTGAGATCCTACAAGTTGCGAGTCCTCGAAAATGATCGGTCAGTCTTAGGCCGGGAAGGTTTTAGTTCAGTGGTAAGGGTTCCTTTGATGAGACCATTTCATTTCAATTTTCCATGTCAGTTTTTGTGCAACTGCCGAAATTCAAGCGAACAATCTGCATATATTTTAAAACTTGGTAACGCATTTATCTGGTACTATTATGTATTTAAAAATGTATTTAAAGCTAATAGAGGATGAAATGCGAATGATGAAAGCAGCGATTTGGATGCTTTTGCTAGGACATCTTAGCACGCATTTAATATTTGAGTCGAGGGATTGAATTGCAAGTATCGAAGACAAGTGTTCGTCGTCGATACCGAAGAATGTAGGATAAAATTCTGTGTGTGCAGGCAGACGTGTAAAAAGGCGGAAATACGAAGAGCGAGCTGCGCATAATGCATTTTATGTAACACGTAACTTGTAGCGTGTTGGCGGTGGCGATACAAGCGATAGACGCTGGTACGATGGAACCTCGCAATAAAACCGAGACGCCAGCAGTTATTTCCTGTTTTCGCGGGGATAAACAAATGCGGTGTGGGAGAGACCGATAAAGCGCCGCAGGCACGTACAGCACTAAAAGAGGGATTTGCGCTTTTCGAGAGCGAGGCGCGTTTCTGTCGCGTCTGTTGGCGTTTTCTCGTCTCTCGGCAGTCAACTTTATAGGCCGTTAATCAGTATCACACGTGCACCGCCGCATTGGCTATTAGTCACAAATACCAAGAGGAAAAAAGCTGATCACACGTGGCGAGTCCGATGATTTATACTGGGCGCTGCCGAAGAAACGACGGCGACAGGTTCGTTATCGAGGATACGTTTCGTTCCATTTTGTTCGCTTCCATTCCATTCCATTCCGTTCCATTCGGTTCCATTCCGTTCCGGCCCGAACCCATTCCATTCCATCCCATTCTCTCCCAGTCTCTCTGCCTCCTTTCTGTCTTGGCACTCCCAGACAGCGCGACGCTCTCCTCGCGCAGCCGCGGCTCCTCGGAGTCTAGCGGTTCGCGTTCCCCGAGCCCTTGAGCTTTCTCTCACTTCTTCTCCCTCCGTGCTCCTCCTTTCTTCTCTTTCCCAGGAGAGACCGACGCTGTCAATGATGCGCCGCGGGGATCCTACCAAGGGCGATCCTCAGGCAAGTGGCTAACTCATTCCTGACCATACTTTTTAACTAATTTACGTACATTTTTACAAATGCTAGGACTTTCGCTTTTCGTTTTTTGAGTCAAATAGAGAGACGAACTGTGAGCTCTTCGGACTTGTTCATCACAGTAGTTTTGCCATACCTGTTTATTTGATTAAATCAGAGCGCCTCGCGCGACTTTTTATTGTCTTAGATTTTTCAAATTATTTTAAATGCTGACAATTATGATGTTCAATTTAAATTCAACGTTAAAACATTTGCTATATAGATCATACTTCATATCAGATGCTTGCGTGTATTGCTATAGTAATTATTTTAACTTTTTAATTGCATTTTTTTATTACTTTACTAGGTTATTCAACTTTAGATCTTATAAATGAACAAAAACAACTTGCTTGGCAACTTTTAATATTAAATCAAAATTAGAAATCAACAACATCGATTTATTGTACTATTTTATTATAATCAATAATTTGCACTTCTATGAATTTGCAATGAAATAACAATATTTTATGTCGCTAATAACCACGTAGATGATGCGACAATAAATAAAAAAAACAACATTTTAAATTATATAAATATAAATAAAAAACATTTGTTATCGGTATAAATTTAATTAAATAAAATGAAAAAATAAATTAGTTCCTGATAGTTAACACATCTCTTCTATATTTATTATTGTAAATTAATTTCAAAGCATTGACTATTTCTTGCATAAAAAAACCTAATTGATTACGGTTAGAAAATTTATTTTAGCATATTATTTCCCTACCATATTATTTACATTACCAACTATACTTGAATGCATCCTTTTAATACTCATCCTCTTTATACTTGTTTCTTTCAACAGGATTTCGAGACTAATCTGCACCCGTAGAACTACAGGATTAGCCTCATTAACTTCCACATCCACTATTTTCTCTGGTCTTCTTCATTTTTTTTACGAGTTTAACTCGTCTATTTTTCTTATTTTATTTTTTATATCGATGTCTTGTGCACTTTTTTCTTACGTTAATGGTCATATGGAAAAATTTGTTTGCTCAGCGATAATGAGTATAGATATTTTACAAATTTATTTTATGAATAAATCTTCACTGTATGTATTGCCAACATAACAAAAACAGTATAATTGGTAATAAAATTTATTATTACACTTTGAAAATTTTGTTAACTTTAATCATTTTTGAGCATTTGTTATTAAGGAGGCTTATAATTATTTATATATTTTTGTCAAGTTATACTTAGTAACATAATAACAAAGAGCATAGTGAAATTTTTTTTATTATTTAATTAATTAATTATTTAATTTATCATCAAGAAATATTTATTATTTAATTAAAAAAAAATATTTTTTATTTTTATTTACATAAAATACGAAAATTAATATTGTAAATTATGTACACTTGGATATTAATATTTAATTTTAATTATCTAACTAGTACAAATAATTACAAATCATGCATTTTCTTTTGATATGTTAAAAAATATATATAAGGTGCGAATCTGATAAATCAATGGCAATTATTTTATAAACTACTTAATTTGCATGCATGTACGTTTTGGTAAGTATGGTTATCATTCCATGATTTACGAAAAATAATTTCTATGTTATTTCATAGATTTTGTAGAAATTGTAATTTTATTTTTGGTAACTATTCATTAGCATAATCAGATCATTAGCATTTTCATCAAATTTTCCTAATTATAAAAAAGTTCAAGAGGAAGCATTAATTTAATTGTTAAAGTATCATGTGTGGAGAGACCATACATATACAAGTAATTCTGTGTTTTTTTAGTTAAATATATGTTTCTACCATGATCTATAATCCTCATATTGGAGAAATCTCATATCTGAAATCGACTACAATATCGTGAAAATCGTGGGAAAAATCGAAATCGAATCAATGGGCCAACTACCCTATATTTCGATGTTCCGACGTCCTCTTGAGCAAGATTCGAGCGGCACTCACGGGCGCAAATTCGATAAATCCTAAGCAGGGATAACACCAGAATAACAATAACAAAGATCATTACTGTTGGCGGAGGGATGAACTGAAAATGGCTGTGGGTTACATTATTGGCTTCATGGCCCGACAAAACGAGCGATCGACAAATGTTTTCTCAGTCTCGCCTTAAGGGAACCAAATCATCGGATAGGATCGGCTTCGTGTAATCCAAATTAAGCTCATTGCGAGACACTAAAAATCAACATCCTCAAATCTGCTGGAAGCCCTCTTTCTTGTCGGTTCTTATATGAGCAAATAGGCGTCAAAATGCTCAAATGCAATGACTAAGGTGTAAACCCATGGGTACCCAACCGACCAATACATTGCTAGTTCAGTGTTGTATCAGTCCATTATCACTTTTTCCTAAAAAAAACCACTACTTTCCCATTCTTTGTCTTCTTCCTCTTCTTTTTCTTCTTTTCGATTCATTGCATCATCTTGTCACACTTTAACGTTAATAAATACTTTAAAATATTTTCCACGCATTTATTAAATAAACATGACAAAAATTTCTGATGATAAAGATTTAAAAATGTATCAAAACTATTACCTTAACTTTTAAATTGGTTTGATCGATATTATCTCGAAAGTATTGAAATAAAATTTTATTTTCAAATATTTACAATTCAAATGATTATAGACATTTATTACATTAAATTAAAATTACAGGATCAGATAAAGCCAATATTTAGTTCTTAAAAATATATTGTAAAAATAATTTAGTGCTGTTATTGTTGATATTTTATTAGTCTGTATACCAATGCATTTAAATTTAAGTAACTATTTATTTAACTTTTTATTAAAGTGAAAAATTTATTGCATTAAAAAATTCGAAATATAACTTTTTCTGATTATATTTCACTTTTATAGCGAACAAATGAGAAAAGGATTGAAAAAATAGAAACTATATATTCTGCTTTTAGGAAGTAGTTCAAAATAAATAATACGATGTAAAAACAGAATGCAAAATAAGAACTCGTCGGATGGAAGAAAGAGTAAAAGAAGAGAATACGAAGCAATTGATAGTGGAAACACTGTGAGATGTGGCATAAGCTTGGATTGTTTCTGTGTCCGTGTGTGCCTACTTTTCCTTTTCGTCCTCGAAGAATAACTTTCTGACTTTATCTTCGGCCTAGCAAATTGCAAAATCCCGGCGCGACAATAGCGTTGGACAGTCATAAGTTCCCCGGGGACATTCGAAAATTCATCGTCTTCCGTTCACCTGCTACGGACATAAATCATTGTCGGACCGGAGGACAGTTCAGATCAGCTGAGTCCGATCAACTTGCAGGTGTCTTACCGACATTTATATTATATATAAAAGCATGCAGCACTTGTTGCTTTGTTGCGGTGAAACTTACAAAAGCAACTAATGTTCTTGCTTCGTTATTTATATACTTAACACCTCTGTAGACTTCGACTTCCTATTCTGCTTGGTTCATTTTGCTTTCTTTCCATTGTGCTTGTGCCATTTGTATATTTATTTACAATATGGAATTAAAAATAATTTTGATATAATGGTTAGTTAGCAGATCGATTTCAAAGACAACTTTTGTGCCTTTCGACTAAAGAATTAAAACTTTTATATTAAATAGATTAGAATTCAATTAAAAGTTAAAAGATTACTAAGACTTTACTTTTATATTATAATTACTTGTCTTGGGTTAACTAAATGCTTACCCTCAATACTTTTATCTCTAGAAAATCCTAAAAATGGTGTTTTTTAACCGGTACCTTCTGATTCTTCTTTCGCATTTAATATCCAATAGAATTCAATGTCGAAGTTACTTAAACAAATTTTATTAAATTCATATAAAATGAAGATTGAACATTTAATTAATTTAACCAACATTTAGATAAACGTCGGTTATTTACAAACAAATATTTTAAAACTGATAAAATACTAAATATATATATATACATGTATTCATGCATGAATTTATTACTTTAGAATTAATATTTTAATATAAAAAAAAAAAATAATGCATATATGTTTTCTTCAATAGTATTTAATAATATAAATTTTTCTACCTATAGAATTAGGTAATTTGAACTTAATTTTGCAAATGTATCTAAGTATTTATAATTATTATTTTTCTAATTTATGGTTTATGAAGTAACTTTGGGATCAAAATTTATCAAACAAAAAAGATTCTTTTTAATTGCCAATTATTATTATATTCAATATACTTAAGTATAACAATTTTATCGAATCGATTCATGATAAAAATGAAATAAAACTGTAACATGTAATATTTTATAATATTTGCAAGTTATTTAACTAAATTCAACTATATAAATATATAAAAAAAATTAATATAGTGAAAGAGAATCTCGATAACATTATATGTTTTTTTTTTTTTATTCTTAAATAAGACTATGAAAATATAGATGTATAGAAAATAAGAGTAATTTTATAGAACCTGCTTTAAATAAAATAATTTTGTTTATACATTGTAAATGTATAATCATATTTATTAAACGCATCTAAAAAAAAGATATAAACATCAAATATAGTTTAGAACTTTTTTGAGATAATGAAACATTGATATGGAATACAAAAGAATGAAAAAAATCGAAAATTTAAAGTTTTCATATACAAAAAGAAAGCAAATGTTAAAAATTGGTGGAAAGAATATGAAAATTGAATCCAAATAAAAATTTGCAATTACATGCAATTTAGATCGATTTGTAATTAAAGGAATGTTCAAAGTTTAAAGGCAACAAAAAGGTATGGTAAGGTGTGAGTGAATTTGCAATAGGCAGGATGAGTAGACGAGAAGCAAGGGCAAGGATTCCATCGATGAATCGAGAAGCCAAGTGGAAATATTAAGATTATTGAGCTATTACAGTGGGTCGCATGGGAGTGGAAGTGGGAGTGAATAGGAGTAGAAGTAAAATATTGTTTAAAAGTAGACCGGAGTAGTAATATAAAAAAATGATTGTGACTGGTTCTCGAGGAGCGTTCGTCTTTAATCCTGAGGTCGACAAAGGACACCGAAGGAGCCAAGCAATAAAAGAGCGAGGAAAAAATCTAAAATAACTCGGAGGGAAAAAAGAAAAAGAAAAAAGCAACCAGCAACCCACTACCCGCAGGAGCCATAGAGCCATAACCTCGTGTCGTGCGTGGGTCCGATGGCGATGGTCGATTGGTCCATCGCAGTGTCTCCCTGCAGTCTCACTCCTCGATCCTGGTAGACGTTGCGGGTCCACGTCGACTGTCGATATTACGATTAATTTGCTCGTAAATTTTCGTCGGTGGGGGCTTGGGCGAGGTGCGCGCGCTTCGCCTCGTTCCTGGAAGTGCGGAAGGTAATTTATATTTTTCGGCTCTGAACCCACACACCTGGCATATACCTGCTCACGGCCTAGACTGCGTTGCGCCGAGATCACGCGCGCTTTCTTCTCATTCTGCTGATCGAGGGCGAGGGCGAGGGCGAGGGCGAGGGCGAGGGCGAGGGTCGGGGCGGCACTGCGATGAGGGACCTCGACTTGGACCGGGAGCGGGACCGGAGAGCACCGGAAACTGAACGCATTCTTCTTTTTGAATGAACCGACACAAGATGAGTCCTGGGAGGGAGACGAATCCATACAGAGAAACTCCGTGAGAGAGGGAGGAGGGGGAGACCGCTCAGCTTCACAACGATTTTATTCTCTTTTCGGCATTTTTGATTTTTAGCCTCAGGCCAAGTACCGAATATCGTTCAACTAATTCAGAGCTTATAAATTTTCGCAGGTCCTATTTCAAACCTACGTAACCTTGGTGACTGATAGAAGTTACTTATTAAAAACACAATCTTCAGCATCTCTTCTGCTCGTATCTGTGCTTCCATCAACATTGTTGTCTACAAATTTACATGCACCTTACGCGAATTAGAAATAAAATTGAGTCGTCAATATTCTTCTAATCCATAGTTATCTTACAAACATAATTAATTAAATTTATTATTAGTTATTATAATTATTATATTATAATTTTGTTTGAAATATATAAATCTTTTCAAAAATGTTATTTTTGCGTTGTGCTATTACGAATTGAAGTAATTTCAAGTCAGATTTTATGTGAAAAGCAATTCGATGTAAAGTAAACTATTTATTTGTAATAGGATGGTCATTAAGTTTTCAAGAACTTACTTTTTCACTTTCCTCCATGAACAATACTTAGACATTATGTAACCCTTTTCATTGTAAACATTATTAACCAACATCAGTTTTTTTAAATTTTTAATATCTGAAAGGTAGGTAATATTAAGTATTAAGTATTAAGTATTGATAAATATTTAATCACAAGCATTCTCAAAAAATTTATAATAATTTAAAAATATTATTTTAACCTTCTATATTTCATTATAGAATACTAATATAGGAATTTAATACCAAATTTTTTAAAATAATATAATATAATCTCAATTATTTGAAAGATTTATCACCGATTGGCTAACTGGTAGATTAAGAATTAACAAAAATAAAAATTGTGAACTTATCATATTTTGGCCAGGAAAATGTCGTTACATTTTGACTGGAAAAATACAAAAGAACTCAAGTATCTCTTCTGGCTTTTATTTACGAGAAATTTATGCGAAAAATGGTGGAAGAAGCTGGGAAAAGTACGGTTAATCGAAGAACAGAAAGAGAGCAAATTTACCACTTCTCTCGTTCTCCTGCGATTGCCTTATACGATTTTACACTTGATTAAGCAAACAGCGCAGAGAGGACTGATTCCTTCTTTAATCGGTGAGGAACCTTCAAATCAAGTGAATCTATTGCATCTCCTTAGTAATGCCTGTGTTTAATAATAAAGTGGGTAGAGAAAATGCGAATAATTTTCTTTATTCACCATATGCTGTAAAATTCATAAAATATTTAAAAATAATTACAGCATGTCATTTAGGTGGATTTTTGTAATGTAAACATTTTATATAAGAAAAGAATATATCACATTTGAATTAAATTTTTTGTTTAATTTTTCAATATAAAAGTAATAGAACAGTAAAAAAAATGTAAGAGAATATACAATATTTAAATGATCAGTAAAAATGTTTATATTTCAAATCTTGACTTAAAAATACATTATAAATCAATATTAATCATGTAATCTTATCCACGTTTATTTTTTTACGTTAAAGACCTAAATTACATAGAAAACACCCTTGTTAAAATATTCTTAACAATTTTTTTTTAAGAATTACCTGTACTTTTATGTTAAAATTCTTAAGAAGTTTTTGTGTTTTATTATTATTTTATCCGATTTATTTTAGATTTTGATATGCACTGCGATTAAAGGCTTAATTGATTTTTATAAATTTAAACACGCATTCTGTAAAAAATGGAAATAAATTTTTAATAAAAATGAATAAGGATAAGTTTTTTATTTGATTAAAAGGATATTCGGAGGTAAATTAATAAAAATATTTATAAATTAATAATAAATGTTGTTTTAGGCTAATAAGCAATTTTATTGATTACCCATTGTTAATTCATTACAATCAAGTATTTTTACAATTAAATCTATGTATAATTGAATAAAACAATTACTAATTACCCAATAAAATTTTTAATTGATAATTGAAATGTTCGTATACATATGTATTCCTAAAATATGTTATAAAATGCTGAAGCTTTCCATTAAAATATCTCTATTGTATATTTAAATTTATTTGGAAACTTAACTTTACGGAGTTAAATATATTACTTTGATTATACAAAATATATCGCCATCGACAGTGAAATTTCGGAGGATTACTAGTAAATGTATAAAAACAAATCAATTGTAGTTTTTTATATTTTTTTTCAGTTTTTCACAGTTTTACCTTAATAAACAATGGAAATATTTTGGAATCAGAATTTAAAACGACACGACATAGAAAAGCATCCAAAAAATGTGAAAATGTCGATAAACACCTAATTATAGCATCAGTTTTAATTATAGCACAAAGAGTCGAAAATGAGTGAAACGCCGGTTGTTTAGTAACCTATGAACAACATCAACAGTAACCTCGATTCTATAACTATAACAGTACACCCGAACGAAAATAAAAACCTGTTCGTATAATGGTCGATTATAAAAAAGCAGCCTGATGCAACTGTGTAACTTAGTGCACAACATAGACATTGAAGACTTGTAAAATCACAGGAGAGGTGATTATATATTTTTGGCTTGGATTGGTAGGCTTACATTTGCGCCATAGCTTCCACCGAGAAATTGACGTCCCCAAACTTATTTATTACCGTTTGTTGAAAGACATTGGTGCGGAGGTATGTGCAAGTGGTATTTGAGTGCGCATTATCTAATGATGAAGTGCCCGGAATCGATAATCTAGAGCCCGTCGCTTCCATCTGCATGGGTGGCTGAGAAAAATGTGAAATGTCAAAGATGGATAGATGGGAAAACGGTGAGGTCTATTCGGGTGCATTCGTCCTTTTATTTATGTACCTTTTTTGTATTTCGGTATCTGCGGTGTAAACAAAGGTAGGCAATTTTGATTGATCAAGATGTTGAACCTCGAATTCGCCTCTCCTTTCTTGTGGGAGGTCTGTTTCATTCAGCGTTTCGATTTTGATACGTTTTCATACCCCTATATCTACGGTTCACCTAGTGCCGCATCTCCTGGTTCAGTTAACGCATACATTTGCGTGTGTGTATCCTCAAATATTTTGTTCCACAAATTGGCACATTCTTTCTTACTTTTATGATTAACTTCAAATGGTTTTGACGAGGAGAAATTACGTAAAATGCAATCGAGGTGTAAGAATAACAATTTTTACTTTAAACTGCACTGGAAGTACACTTTCAATCTTCAATTTGTGCAAAATTTCTATCCTACAAATTGGATATATTCTTAAAAAGAAGAGATGAAAAAAATATGCACAAATAAAAACTACTTCTCCAAACTGAAAATTATTACCTGCAATTTATTTGAAATTCAAGGAAAATTCGCAACTTCCACTTCTCGTAAATTAATAATTCACAAGTGAATGAATAAGTGAAATTTTGAGCAACAGAAAAGTCAGGCGCAATGAGCGTTGGTGTAGGAGTCCAATTGCAGGTCGTTACAATTTGAAATCGGAAACTGCTAAAACAGAACTGAATGCCCGTTTATACGCATCAAGCTAACCGTTTGAAAAATGAAGAATCAAGTGCCCGCGACAAAGAAAATTGCAAATAAAGCCGCAATAGAAAGGAGCGTTAATTTAGCGATCATCGCAATTCCCTGAATGTCTATTGATTTCTTTGCTCATTCATGCCGAGGCGCGTGCTAGGCACAATATCGCATTATGAGTGCCACCTTTAATCACCAAATCGCATTGTATGAATAGCGCCTCTGTTACGGGAATGTGATCGTGGAAAAACTGTCGGGCTCGCCCCCTTTAACTCTCCTCTTTTCTATTTTCCGCACGACGAAAGGAAATTCGCCTGCCACACACCTTTCCCACTTCCATTTGTCGAACCGATCTCCCTCTCACCTGTTGAAATTGTTGAATGTGCGTCTGGGGATATGCGTGTTTTGCATGCTGAATGAAACAGCAGCCAATCAAACCTAGGGTGGTTATGCGTAATGAGTCCTTGTTTTTCTTTTTTTCCTTTGTGGAAAAGCTTTGAAAGGAGAAAGAAATTAGGAGATTCACTGTCTTTTGATCAACTGCGAATTCTAGTGCAGGTGAAATGAAGAATCGAAAGGCGTCGGTAAAAAAGGATGGATACAACGAGGAAAGAAATCTCCGAGTGAGAATGCATGTTATGTTACCGGTCAGTCACCTTTTTTTTGTCGGAAGATTTTTAAAAGTGAAGCTGTTAAATGAATACGTAATTAGTAGTTGCTTTCACTTACCCATTCGTGGCTCTACAGTTCAATTCACATTTAAACTTTTTCAAATTGCATTTTATTCAGTAATTATAATTATAATAATTTGTTGCATATTAATTTAAAATATTTTAACTTCGCTTTTTAGCTTTTAATTGTTGATTTTAGGGATAATTTTCGTGGAATAAATCAATGAATTTCTATTTCTTTTAAATTGTATGCGTTAATAAAAAAAATGTAATGATAAACACCAGGTTACATTTCATAATTTGATCGTCATACTTCAAATGTACATGTATGTGAGTTATTTAAAAGAAGTAATATGATATTATTTTTATCAATGTTTTATTCTTGGATGTAAAAACCTTAAGCCTTTTAATTTTCAATTAAGTATTGTTTTGTTTTTTATTTATAAAAATTATGAATAAAAATAAAAAAAAAAAAAAAAATAATATCTTTACATTTTTGCAGGTTTAGAATTAAAATTATAAAATTGAAATCATGTTAATTGTAACAAGTATTAAGTTTTAAATAAAATTAATTTGTATGAATTAGATATGGTGGTAAAAACGAAGCTTAAGTTTATTTTTTTAAATCTCTCACAATGAGAATAAAGGGAACATGGTTTTAATGTTGTTTCACGCATCTAACGTAGCATATTTACCTTTTCTTCCTGAATGAGATAAGCTCGTGAATTAGCCAAATGTCGAGAAAGGAGGCAAAAAACATATAGAAAAGCATCGGATAAAAAAGGGAGAGCCCGACGATATTCATTATGGCACACTTGCGTTATCTGACGAAAGAATAGTTTAGCCCGCGCTGCGTAGGTACATTCCGAAGGTGCACGCATAAACGAGAGAGGGGGGACAGGAAGGCGAGAGCTGCCATTGTGAAAGTTATATCAGATGTATCCGTTGCACGTTGATCGGACCCGACGTATGTGCGCACGCGCGCACGCGCGCAATGGCCCAAATTAAACGGATCCAAGTGTCGGCACTTTCGACCCGTTCCTTTATCCTCCTCATTCACATCTCCGAGCTAAAATACCAATCGAAACTTCCAGCTCCCCTCTCGAGGTTCGCATGCACTTTCACCGTTTTTATCGGAACATCTTTGGATGCGAGTTGGGTCCGCGTGGGCTTACCCTTACCTTCCCTCGCCCCCATTATTCTTATTTATTTACAAGCATTAGCGACTACATTATGCTGAGAGTTCAAATCTTTTTTTCTCTATCTCGCCCCAACACTCTTTCTTACATTAGTTTTGTTTCTCGGTAAACATTTTATGAACTCGGAAACTATTTTTAAAGTCTTGAAAATGAATGATCTTGCCCGGGTTTTCGTTCAATTTAGTGATGTTGAACGTCATTTACATGGTGTATTTTTCTGTATTAAATGTTCATTACGTTTCATCTCGTATCTTAACATGTACATTAGATCTTACAATTTAGCTAATGTAAACATTTAAAAGGTTTTTTTATTATCAGTTGTTACTGATGCAATGATTATAATTAAGCAGCTTAAAACTCTGCATTAATAAAATTATTAAAAGAAGGATGTATATTTTATTTTAAATTCATAAGCTGCTAAGAAGAAAACTTTTTAATTTTAAACTTTATAAAATAAACACCATTCAAAAGTAATTAATTTCTTTTTTAATTTTAATATTCTTATCAACAGTCACGGCATTAAATTTAGACAAATACTTAAATTCCAACGTCATTACTTTTTTAAATGCTAGTTTTCTTAAAGCTCGTATTTTTATTTTATAAAGGATTAGCAATAATTTCAAAAATTGTTGTCCTCTTAGAAATCGGAGTTGTTTGCCTCTCACCTGCATTTTAACATCTCAGATACCAAGTTCAACGTTAACCTTGCAGTAACGCATTGATAATAATTATTTTCTATAAGAACCGACAAAATGGCCCACGTGCTCCAGGAAAAGAGGTCATTCCTTGTGACAACAACGCAAGCAATGCCATTTGAAAAAATACGTGCGTTCGTATATGACGACCACGAAATTAAGATCGTTTTTTCAAGAGGTCCAATGCACAAATTTAAAATGCACAAGGGTCAAGGATTGAAGGTGCAACAGGATAATAACCAGGCCAGGATTTTGTTCGGATTGGGGGAGAAATTATTTGAGTGGGCCATTAATGCGCGTGGAGATTACCCCTGTGGAAGGTTATGGTATATCTAGACACGAAAATCGGGATACATTTTCTCTCTGTTTCATTATCGTCTATATCTTACTTGCTACTGGTTTGAACTTGTATCAATTATTTTTGACAACCTCTTTTTATTTGGTTTTCTTATATTCTTATATTGTTTGTTAGAGTTCAAATGAATATGCAATTATGAATTAAATTTTTACTTATTCACGTACCTATGAATTTTATAAACGTGAAACGTATGCATGAAAGTTTGATTGTAAAAAACAATGACAATCAATCTTAAAACGCATTGAAAGAGAATCCAATATTCGAGTAAGGGTGTAATAATAATTTAATTCACGTAAAAACATTTTCAATGCTTGAAACAACACAAAAATCTTTTTTAATTCCAACAATTCAAAATATGTTTTTTTAGTTAATGTCTCAGTAAAAATTTGTAATTTAATTTTAAATTCACATTATGAAGTCATTGAATAAAACTACGTAATGTAAGATTGATATTTCTACACGTTAAAGACTTTAAAATTTTTATTGCAAATATTCAAAAGAGACAGTCTGTAAATAGTTGATATACGCATTTCATCTAAAAATAATTTTCATTATTATATTTGTATTCGAATAAATTTAATTTAATTCTGATAAATAAATTAATGAAACATTGAAATCTCCTTCCTAGTATTTGATGAACAACTATTAATCAAAAATGTTTAGAGAAATATAATCATAGTTGTCCGTAATGTTATAGATTTTCTCAATTTTTCCTTTCTAGCATTGTTTAATGTTTATTATTCAACATTATAATTATGATATATGCATTATTTATCGCACTCCATTTTTTAAAATACGCATAATGTGAAAACCAATTTTAAGAAATTAAAAGATTTAACAATGCTCATAAAATTCAAATATAGGTTTATATTAAAAATACAAAGAACATATTTATATTTATTTATGCAGGATGAAAATGAATTGAAAGAAGGGCACAAATAAAAAGAAAAAAAGTAAGCGAGAACTAGAGTTAAAACCGAGAAAGTAAGTTTAAAAAAGAAAGAGGGAAGAGGGCAGAGCCACAGGTTAAAGTGCAGGCCTTGGGACACGGATACCAAGAAAGAGCGAGAGAGAGAGAGAGAGAGAGAGAGAGAGAGGAGAAAGAGAAGAGGATAAGAGTGGGAGAATTCGGAGTCTCGGTTCAGGAGCCATTGAAGCGCGCGAGTAAGTAGAGATTTCCGGAGGCTGCGCCGCGGGGGTGTCTCCCTGGTACCTGGTGAAACTGGTATCCCCCTCGCTCTCTCGTGGGTGCGGATGCACCTTTTCGCCGATGGGAAAATCCATGAGCCTCGAGGAGCGAAGGATAAATGAGGAGGACGGCTCCCTTTGTGCTGCATTCTCGCTCGCGCGAAACGCACAAGCCTGGGGCGAAGGGGAAAGGCGAGGAGATGATCATCGGGAAAGCTCCGGAGGCTGGGACACGTGGCTCGCGTCCACCTACTTCTCGCCTACCTGTGAGCGAGCCCCTTTGAGACTCGCGCGAGGACCGCGATGTTCGTTATACATTTTCTTTACTGGGAACCCGGGCTCGATGCTTATTTCTCATGGAAATTTTAGGGTTCCAGAAAGAAAGGCGACGGGGTGTGCGCGCACTGGACCGAGTCGAGAGAGGTTTCGAGTGCTTCAAGACGCTTTCGCCCGGGCAACAATGCATCGGGCACGCGGAAGGGCAGTGACGCGCGGTAAACGCAGGAAACACCACCACCTAAATAAGTTGGGCCGAGTCCAGAGGCATATTCGGAGAATCGCGAGATCTCTCTCTCTCTCTCTCTCTCTCTCTCTCTCTCTCGACTGACCAACCGACCGATCACACCCCCTACCCATCCTCCAACCAAGCCCATGTCCTCCTTCATGGTACACTGAACCGCCAAACCTGAGTGAACCCTTAAATAACCCTCCCCTCCCCTCCTACACTCTTTTAACTCACAAGTTCACATATTTTTAACAAACCTTTTCTTCGAAGCTAATTATTATGCTCACTTATTTTTTATTGGGTACTTTATTTACTTGGAAATGTCAATAAAAATGGAGGTGTTACTATACCGTGTTATTGAATAATTATTTCTTCCCTTTCCATACGTATTTCATAATATATTCACATTATTTTAATGTTTACCTTGCTTGATTACAAGTAATAAATATGTTATGCTTTTCATTTTTTCACATCTAGAATACTATATATTGTGCCTCCTAATTTATTTTAAATATTTAAACATTTCTTCGAAATTTAATGCTTGAATATTATTTGTATTTGAATTTTCTAGAAATGTTTAGCACATCTTTACTGACCATTACACTTGTATATGCATAAGAGATGTGATGGTTTATAACGAAATATATTCTCAGTATTTAATTCCTAAAATACATAATTAGAATTAATTTAAAAAATTTTGATTATAACGAGGTACAATACTTTTAATTTACTCTGCCAAAGAATGAATTAATTATTAATTTTATTTAATACCACTTATAATCAACCTTTATATATAAGAAAATTTTTTTTTCCCTTACAAATAATTCATCAGTGATTTTAATAGCTTAATATTTTAATTTAATCATAAAAATTTATCGCATTATAAATATTGATCAATTAACATTTCAATTTTCTTTTTATTTTTTTGCGTTTATCGATAAGAAATAACTATGAAAATATTCAGTGTCACTGAACTTAATCATTAATTAACTATATTTAAATTCTATTGAATCAATCGAAATCTTGAGTTTGTTCTGTACAAATATTGCCCTCAAGTTTATCTAATTTCAATAATTATTTGAAATCAATCATAAAAACTGTTTTTATTTTGTTAGTAACACTTTGCGAATATTTATGTCAAGCAAATATGAAAAATAAAATTTATGTATTTTGCCGTTATAGCAATTTAAATGTTCGAAAAAAAAACAAAGAGCGAAACAATCTTAAAATCAGAAGTGAATTTATTCATGGAATGAAAGTGTACAATCATTAAAATTTAATTTCAAAACAACTTACCGTGATACTGTGATACGTAGATGCAATTTTGCTTCTCATGAGAAAGAAAAAACGAAATGAATAATTGGTCAATTAATTTCTATAAATATCTATAAATCCATTTGCTCAAACAATGTGTATTACGATTAATATTTCAATTCACTGCAAGTCTTGCAAAAAACTTGATTTCACTGACCAGGAAGAAGAAAAGCTCAGATAATAAAAAAATAAAAGAAACTCAAACCTCGGCGGTTATAGAGCAATTTAGTTTGCAAGTCGCATTCACCGCGGGATGTTATTAACTCACCAGAGGAAAGTTGCAAGTTCACTAAAAAATAAAGCGTTCTTTCTTGTCGGAGAGTTCACGCAATTAATTACTACCGGACATTAGTGCCTAGACCTCGATGACGTCGCATTAACCTATGCACGCATGTAATTTTTGTAATGTCCACTCGTCCAAGTATGATTGATCAAGTAATCCTGCATATATCATCCATGTATCATTCAAAAGCAAAAATTGTTTATGATGCGTATTTATTTTAAAGTTCAAAGAATTATTCAAAATATTATTATTATTATTATTATTTAATTAAATAATTAATTTTTAGATACTTAAATTTTCTTTTAAATCAGAAAAATATAATGTTTTTTGATTTAATTATAGCAAATACTTTTCATAATACTTTCAAAACATCTTTTCAATACGTACACGTGTAAATAAATATATTTAATGTTCGTTATAATATACAAAAAATTCCTTTTTTATACAATTATACAGTAAGTATTTAAAAAATAAATATTTGATAAAAATTTATTCTTCATAATTAATAGAATTTATTTTATAATGTTATTTCCAAAATGCAGTAAATAATATTGATCAATTTAATATATACTTAAAGAAAATATATTTTCAAATCCATTTAATTATTTACTAATATATTATTTAAAAGTTATATAATAAATAAATAATATTTGTCATTAAAATACACGATAATTTAACATTATGATATGTATTATGATATATATTTGAAACATTTTATACTGTTATTATTTTAATAATTGTGTTATTATGAATAAACTATAGAGAAGAAGTAAAATCTAAATTATTCATATTTTTTGTTTAACTCTGAAAATAAGAATAATTAATACATATTTAAAAATTTTTATAACTTATAATAATTATTTTTATGTTTATTATTATTATTATTATTATTATTATTATTATATTATTAGTATTATAATATTAATTTTTTTTAAAAATACTTTGAATGTATAATTTTATTTTAAATTTAAATAATAAAATTAGGCATATTTCATTTTTTTTTTGTTTAATATTTCATTTACAATCTTATGATTAATATGTAGTACCAAAGTTTTTTATTTTTCAGATTAAGAATATTTTGACAAAGTTTTTTAATAGATATTTTTTGTGAAATTAACGAGTAATTTTAACTAAAACGATTTGAAGCTTCTCTTTTTAATATTAAATTTCTAATACTAAAAATTAATTATATGTTTACAAATGAATCACTTTTATAATATGACAGCAATTTAAATTTTCATCTGACACTGTTGTATTATTTATTTTTAACTTTTATAATAATATTTAAAGATACATTTGTATATACACATCATTAATGTACGTATATGATTATAATTTTAGGATTTTCAAAAAAGGGAATAAAATATTCTTGTCAAAAATAGAACGAATAATAACATCATCAAGAGTAATAAATTCAAAGAGATTAAATTGTAAGACTATTAAAGATATTTAATTAAATTTAATTTTTTTTCCTGTGGTCTACCAGATATATTAACAAGACAATATTGATCAAATAATAAGCTATAATAAAAATACCTATTGAAAATTCTTAGTTATTTAAATGATAAATTATGGATCCTTATTGGGTGTTGAGTTTTTTAATGAAAAACAAAATCATGTTTTTTACGTTAATGCTTCGACGGAACGATTTCTCGTCTAAGTGAAGGCCTTAATTGTTTATTTATTTTAATTTAAAATATAATATAATAAATTATGTGTATTTCATAAAAAAAATTCTACACTCAATGAAGATTCATAACTTACCATTATTGATTAATACAGAGGGTGGTTTTCTACCAATATTCTCAATTTTTGTTTTGAGAGAATAGTTCTATTTTCTATCGCTTTTTAAAATCACTTCTTAAACATAACAAATTTAATGGTTGAATTTCAAAAAGTGAAAAAAAAGTTACTACATTACCTTTCATATCATAATATTTATTTATTAAATATATAAAAGCTGTTTTAGTAGAGACTTTCTTGAAATTCAAAATATAGAGAATTTCACGCTACGATAACAGAAGCGTAAATAAAAAATTTGCATGGCTGTTTCCGGTGTAACGATGTTCACACACAAGTGTGTGCGCCTGTCTAATACACGCGCGCAAACACGCACAAACACTTACAATGGTCTCTTCTAAAATGGAATAAGCAGCCATCTACCTATACTTTGAAAATAAAATAAAAGAAAAGACAAGAAAAGAAAAGTTAGTAAGAGACGTCGGAGAAAAGATCTCTCGGCGTGTGCATGCGTTTTCTAGGAACGGTTTAGACACAGTGAGCGCTTGGAGTTATACCACATTAGTACCGGCCCTCTCCCCCCTCCCTCTCTCCGACTGTTTCTATTTTCTCTCTTGAGAGAGATGGATAGATACATCGAGGACCAGCTGAATGCAACCAGTCATCCCCGAGGAATCGCCAGACAATGCGGCAGTGAACCTCCTCCTCCTCCTTCTCCTCCTCCTCCTCCTCCTCCTCCTCCTCCTCCTTCTCCTCCTCTTCCTCTTCCTCATCCTCATTCTCCTCGATTCTCAACAGCTCATGCACACCGTGGCTTCTTTTTAGTCCTTCATTCTCTCTTCCTCTTTCTTTCTCACTCTCTCGCTCCATCTCTATTTATCTTCTTCTGTCGGTTTTCTTCATCTCTTTCTCTAGTATATGTGTATGCTGCTTTTCTATTCATTCACCAACGAGTTATAGCTCTGTCTTGTGCGAATCGCTGATGCTGAGCTACTCATTGTTTGGTCCTAATTGATTCCTTTTTTTTGTACCCAGAAAAAATGTATCCTCAAATAATTCATTACAAATAAGCAACTGTATCACAGTTTTTAAAGGGCATTTTATTTTATTTTTTTTATTTATCATTTTTTAGTTATTTGTTCTTTTATTTAAATACCGATAAAGCAAAATTTTATGTATTTAAAATTCAGGCAAAAAAATCCAATTTCCTTGATCATACTATAAATTAATTTGCACGTTCTAACTATTTATTACTAAAACTTTTATAAATTCGAATTTGACATATTAAAATATTATTGGCACATTCTTTTAATTATTTCTCTTATTGAGTAAATTAAAACGAAGATGAAGTTTGCCGTTTTCAATTTAAATTCAAACAAAAACAAAAAAAAAAATGCGCTCTCCTTCTGTTATTTTACTTATACAATTTTTAATTACTATACTTGTATATGTGTGGCCAATTTAATATTGTGAGATGTTCTATATATAAAATTATTGTGAAAAAAGGAGAAATGAATAAGACCATCAATCATAGTGTAAGGTTACAAATTTAACACGAGCACAACAATTTTAGATATATTTCATATCATTTTGTAGTCGTTATCAGTGTATTTAAGTACAATTTATCATTTTCTAATCCAATAATCATGTAGAATAGTATTTTTTTTATTAATTAAATAGAAAAAAACCAATTTTTCATGTTAGTACGTAATATTTGAAATTAGATAATAGCCATGACAACTATAAAAGTATTTATATTTAATTATAATTATGATTACGTTATATTATAAGTATATATTGATTTATTAATAAGGTATGAATTTTAAATCATTGGTTATAATTTCATTATTGTTGATAAATAAATTTTTTTAGAATTTCCTGTTAAAAACCAAGTGTTAAGATGATAAATATTTAATAATTTTACATAACCTTTACAATTTCCACATAACTCAATCAAATTTGCTTTTTTAACTATAATAATATTTGTTGAGCTGATTATGGATTTTTAATATAATAAAATATTAATTTTTTTTTATTTACGTTTATATTTAAATATTTAAATAGCTGTGAAAATAACCTGCACTATATATGTAGTTAAGACCAAAGCTGTGCGTTTAACTTTCAACTTAGCACGTGTCCATTTTGTTTTTTTATTTAAACGCTTTATTAATCATTATTATATGTAACAGATAATCAAACATTTAACATTAAGCAATAAACGTGCAAAACTAATTGTGATAAATTATATAATTTATTGTCTCATGCTAATTTTAAAAACTTTATGTTTCAGTGATCAACATATTTATAATAATATTTGCACCACATTGTATGCTTAAGATCTATTTTCTGTTATGAATTTAAGTTATGGAAATATGTTATCGGCAAATATTAAAACTTGTTAACATTTTTTATATTTTACATATGTAGATTTTGAAGTTTTCTAATATTTTTTCCATGTATGTCGTGTGTTGAATAAGCATTTACTTAATATGTATAACTATAAACAGATTGATTTTCATAAATTAAGTAATTAAGACAATTAAATATTTTTAAAAATATTTAAATATAATTTTAAATAATAATTATAATTGTAATATTTATTTCTATTTAATAAAGGTATTTTATGAACAATTTCCATAACAAATATTATTTTATAAATTGATATCTTAATCAATATAGTTTTTAAGAAATAACATTATTTTAATAAAGTATTAGATATCTATAAGTAACAAATAAAACAAACGTAAACTGAAATCAATTGAACTTTGTTCACCTCTATGATAAGAAATAAAATTTATGTTATTTACTGGGATATAAAAATTTTGTGTTAGTTTTTTTTTAAATAAGTTCACTTATTCGTTAATAATCTTGAATTTTCAATTTAAATATTAAAATATTTGATTATATTAAACGAGTTAAATAAAAATTAATTAAATACGAGTGGTGTATAAATTTAAATCTAATTAAACATTATAATTTATAAATAGATTATTTATTTCTTATAAACGCGAAACTAGTATTAATAATGTATTGCAATTAATAAAGATTGTAAATAATATTAAGATATAAATAACTAATTTTAATGATGTAAAATAATTTTAAGAAAGAATTCCGTTATGTATTTTTTATAAATTATATAAATTATATAATTGTATGATAACTATAATCATTGAATAGTCACATAATTTTTCTTTCAATTTTCCCATTTTTCATAGAGACTTTTCAATCACTATAAAGTAAAATGTATTTGACTAAATTATGTGAGAACTATAATTTGAAAAATAAATGTGATTTTTTTAATATAATAATTTGATAATTTAATAATTTAGTAAATAATGAATTAATAATCGCTACTCTTGTAGGTAGTTTTAAGGGTAAAATTTAGATTGGTATTTTGATTTTTTTTATTAAGATATTTATTATATTATTAATGTAATAATTTTTGTAGAAAATTTTAGACATGAACTTTTTATAGTAATTAGGTTACTAAAAAAGGAGTTGCAATACTTCGATATTAAATGAAAATGAGTTTATTTAAATTTTGACAAATCATACCTTGAAATGGAAATTTAGAAAAATTTCATTTTATAAACAATAGGTGGATTGGTAAATAGATATACGATCAGTGGTATTAAGAGACAGATCTGCAGAACTAATTATGTTTCGTTTTATTTGTAAAGTTTTGTGAAAAGCAATGAAAATATAAAGGAACAAAGATCAGACACAGTATCCCATGTAAGCATAAAGGGTTGGACAATTACTGTTTTACTAAAACGTATAATAAATCAGGGAAGTAACGCATGTAGTTTGGTGCTTTTCTATAGAATGTCATACGTCGTAGATAAAAAATTGGGAACCCCCTATAAATTTTTAACAAACGCATGAACAACGGTTCGGTGTCTTATCCCCGAAATAAATAAATAAATACGTACTTCACGTCTAGGTGTGCCTATTAAAAATTTCCCCAAAAAGAAAAAAATTAAATAAAGTATGTCGGTGAGCCAAGTCGATGAATCAAGCGCGCTTGCGATTGTGTTCGTGTGTGTGCTTGAGTGTGCGTTTGCGACGATGTAGCACGCCATTCCTTCACGGTCTCAACTCTTTAGAAATGCGTGCGTCTCTCGAAGAAGGTGACGGACGGGAACAAAGTCGACCGCTTGCCCTTCCTTCATTGTCTCGTCGCGTGTGCTCTTTTTTCCCGGAAATAATCGCACGCACGATTTCCGTTTTTGTTTCCCTTCACGGCCCTTCGTGGTTTAAAGGGACGTTTCACTGAAACATATAAGTGTGTGGCTTATATATCATTTACCCTTGCACGTACTCCGGCCACGTGATGCAGTGTATTTGCAGTGGAGTTAACTCCTTGGCAATTTTTCTTTCCGAGAGGCTCGAAAAAATCTGCCCGACATCTACCGTTTCTTTCATTTATATTTTACGATCCATAATCGCTCTTCCGTTTACGATGTATTTATGGCCTACTTCCATTATTATTCACACCTTTCTACAGATTGTAATATGATTTTTTTTCTCGTTCATTAAGCAACGTCGTAAACATTAATTGACATTTTCATTATTTACCCTTTCACTTGAACGCACAAATCAAATTTGGCATAATAAAATTATGCCTGCCCCTTGAGCAAAATCAAAGCCTTTAATCGAAGCATTTAATTGCTAAGCATAATTTACATTTTACAATTTTTAAATAGTTTAATTGGTAAATACAGAAATTGGACTCGTTTAAGTAAAATTTTTTAATTATTTTTGGTAAAGCACCACGCAAATATTTCATCATGAATATTTTATCTTTTACAATCGTTTTTAGAATAACAATAATGTTGCGAAATTAAATTTAATCCAAAGAAACGATTGAAAATTTTTCTATTGTATTTTAATTAATTAAAATTAAATACGTATCTTAATTTTTAATATTTTGATTACTCAATGTAAATTGATGTGTAATCAATATAATGAAAAATCGCTAGATAAAATTTACTTAAACTACTAAGTAAATTATGATTTCCATATATTACTCAATATATCAAACTAACTTTATTAAACCTTGGATAAATCTTACCTTGAACTTTTTATCGTATGCCAAACATTGTTTTCTATGTCTTGTTTTCGTCCATCAGAGAGATAAAAAAAAAGAAAGAAAAAATTAAAAAAATGCGGGAGTTTCATTTTTTTAAAGAAAAATTTGATAATAAAATTTATTTCATCGATCAAATTTTATTATAGCTATTTGCCTATCGAGTATAATTTAAAATTTTGAAAGCTTGAACTTTAGTAAAACCTTTTGTTTGCGTATAGAGATTTTTAATTTTTTATTTAAAAACAAGATTTATGTACTGTGGTGAGCGAGTGATAACTAACATGTAGTAAAAATTAGTTGGTCGCACCAAAAAGCAAATTACTTCCTACACCCTCGTGCACAATTTGCAAAAATTAGTTTCGTTACGTTGGTTATGTGTGCACTGGATAAGTGCCCTGCCAATTTCCTAAGAGTGCCGAGGTATTAATCGAGGAGATATCCAGGATGGAAGTGGGAATGGAAGCGTTGCTGTCCCATAAGCGTTGGGGCCCCATAAGCATTGGAGCGGGTTGCCATAAAATAAGCAACTGGTTTGAGGCTGCGGTCATGGGTCTCGGATTCTGTCTTTTGGGTTTGGAATTATGGGTGGGACGGGGGAGGGGGTTGCGAACCACGGGATAACGAGCTGAGCGACGACGCACGACATGTCTGATTTTAAGGTCCTAAAGATAAAATGAACTTGATGGAAGTTCGAGTTCGAAGAGCTTTCCCATTTGAATGAGAATGGCGGTTCCGGGTTCCCTTGCCTGCGCTTTTGCGTACTTTACACCAGAATAGACTCGCAAAAACTGCAGGGTATGTGTGTCGATGTGGGTATGGTGTAAAATTAAATACGTTTACATTTAACAGCACTTTTCCTTCAAAAGTTCTCACTTCAAAAACCAATGTTTTTTTACTCATTATATTACGTACATTACTTATTTCTTGTTGACATATTTAATCTGTTGTGCTAATTCACGGTTATGACGGTAATTTTTCGTATTCAACATAAGTTTTTTCATGTGTCTTGTGTATTTGGTGCAAATATGAGACTGCTTTTTAAAATAGTCGAATGTGTTTCAGATGTTTATATAGATCCATATTCTTTTAAACATTATTTTAATAAACGGTAACTTTCCATTAATATATCTTTATAAATTCTAAACATTTATTTTTTTTTAATTCGATTAGTAATCTAAGATATGATAATTGAAATATACATATATATATATATATTATTACCATTGAACATTAAAACAGTAATTATTAACCAGTCATTGGGTTAATATATATATTTGAAGAAATAATTATGAATATAAAGAAAAATAATCAATTTATGATACAAAACTATTTTGAAATTCAAGGAAAGTCTTTATTTGCACATGCTTTTGGCATACTTTACAGATTAAAATTAAACAATATTTATTCAACATATATAATATTAATGGTTTTAATAAAATTATAATATTAGTTATAATATTGTTAAAGATAAGAGTAATAATAAAGTGTAATATTTAGTAAATTTTCTTTATATCATTAAAAAGATGTCAATAATAAAAGTACAAACTTTTATTGAATAATTTTATCGAATCAGTGTTATCAATAATTTTTTTGATAATAATACACTAGATTATCGTACATTCAATGCTTTGCTGACCAACTGTGAACTAATGTATCGATAAATTAATAATTATAATAATCGTTTAATTTAATTTTACTATGACGTCTTTCGAAATTGATGTTTATTGCTTAAATATATATTTTTATTATTGTATCTTTTTTTTATAATAAGATATCATTGACTTTTTTTAATGTTTCTTTTTTTTAAGATTCTAAATAATTATATTATTTTAGCATTGGTAAGCATAAGCCAATTTCATGTGATATCTATATTTCATTTATATGAATTAGTATACTTTTATAATATTGATCTATGACAATATATTCCTATATTATTACATTGTATTAATATAATAATTTAAGTTTTATTTTAATGTAACTTAATATGTATACAAAATATCTATTTTAATCCATAATATTTAAATTTAATTCAACAATATTGTATTTTCCTAGAATACCTAATACTATACATATTATTGTATTAGATATATTATTTATCAAGAATAAAATTGAATATAAAATTTCTATAAAAATTTCTACAAAAATTTTATCTAAATTTTAAAAGGTAGTAATAATAGTTACACATTTTTTCTAATATCACACAAGTAAATTTCATTACATCGAATTTAAATAAAATTATTCTATACAATCAAAATTTAGTTATTAGTTATTTTTAGTCATAACATTATCTAGTTCTAAAGATACATATTGATTCGTAAAAATATTAATTGTAAAAATAATGTATTATATTAATTTTTATATTAATTTCTATAAATTTATTAAACACATTTAAGATTATAATCACATCACTGGGAAAAAGATAGTACATATTTTACTAAAATAATCTCTTAATGTTATATTGAAAATATAAATTAAATATATCATTCTATTATTATTAAACAATTGATTCAGCAGATTATTAATAATGTATATCAGATATATTTGTTTAATATTATATTTTATTAAAATTTTATTAGTTACTTCAAGTTATGTGGGATTTAATTTATTTTATATGAAAATATTAATTTGGAATTTACAATAGATTAAATATTAAAATGTATAAGCAACAAATTAAAAATATTTTTAATACTTCATAATTTTTTTAATAATATTATAAATAGTTTTACTGTATTTTTTATTATAATTATTTTTATTGATTATATGAGTAAATTTAATTTTTTAAAGATAAAATCATAATTTCAATATTCAACATGCAATGATAGATATATTTATATTATTCCAAAATAATGTATGTAGATTTAAATAAAATTTAAATAAAAAACTGTCAGTAATTGTGAGATTATTAGTCAGCAATTAAAAAACCTTATTATCGTGGTGTCTCAGTATGTACGACCTTCCCGACATTAAATCGTTAAGGCGATCATACGACTTAATTTTATATTAGTACAACTACAACGTCAAATTGCGCATTGAGTCAATTGGACAATTAGTTAATTTATCAGTCAGAGTTAATCTGAGAATGAATTACCTGCAATCTTTGATTTTGCAAACATGTCAGAAACAAATAAACGTACTAGTAAAAATCATCGTACATATTTTGTTAATATGATCATTAACATTTCATTTCATATTCAATTAGATATAGATTATTAAAGGATTAATAATTACTATTTAAACCGATAACATTATTAACTATTCAATGTATACTTTATCATGATTTATTCTACATCAATGAAAGTATTGCCTTTGAAACAATACACTTATTGTCATCAAAGCTCCACAATGATAAAATTTTAATTATTTTATTCTTAAAAAGTTAATTTCATAATAAATTTGCGTATTTAAAAGATATTAAAATGTGATAAAAATTTTGATGAATTTTTTTAAAAATTATTCTTAATTATATGTAACAAATAATTTCAATTTAAAATTTTTAAAACAATCAAGTAGTTTCGATTTTATAATCTTTTAAGAGTAAATATATTTATTGTAATCTAGAAATGATATTTAATCTCACTGAATTCTTACAAAATCACTAAATAAAACTCAAAAAGCGAAAAATGATACTATTCAAATAAGATTATAAATTTCCAGTCAAACTAATTTATTTGTCTTAATAATAAATTAATATCATACATAGGCTTAAAAAAATGACAAATTTCGCTAAACAAAGTTTTAGACACCTAAATACAGCAATGCCTGAATATTAAATTCCAAAAATTTCTTTTTTTATTGGGTTTTTATAGTTTTCTATCTTATATACTTGTTCATCAGTTTTTACGATAACTATCTATAAAAAATAATAACTAGATCTCATTTTATTACTAATTAGAAAATCCATTTCATTTCTTTGAAATTCGTCTTTTGAAAAATTAACGGTTTTACAAAAATCTTTTAAAAGGAAAAAATCCTTAAATATAAAATGGATTTATTTCTATTATATTTAGTTAATTGTTAAATTTATCAAAAAAAATCAAACAAAAATGTATTACACTTAATAGTTTATTTAAAAGAAAGTAACTTTTAATCATTTTATTTAGCCAATTTTGTTGTGATTATAATATGAAGAATAAATTTAAATGATTTTATTTATATAATATTTATGTAACTAAATTCATATTTGGATCATTGAACTATTTTATTTTTTGTTTATGTCTGTTGATAAATTATATAATCTAAATTATTATCTTTTTAATGCGTAAACATTTTCTTTTATTTTTTTCTAAAACACTCGATTTTTAAATGTAACAAAAATAAAAAAAAAAAATTAAATGTCAAGCTACAATTTTAATAAAAATCTCTAATTTAAAATTTTGTTGTGCATATTACTAACGTGAATTAACATATATTTCATTCTATTTTCGAACTATTATAAAGATGTCTCATAAATTTTTATAAATACCAAAATTATAAAATAGAATTGTAAAGAATATAGAATAAAAATTTTCTACTAAATAAATATAAAAATTTCTTTTAATAAAATATGAATTATACCATATATTTTAATGAATATATTATTTTTAGAAATTCAATTTTTAAAACATTCATGTTATACGTATTGTGAGAAATTTCTGTCCATATGTACGATATTGTTTATCATTTCCAATCTGATATAAATATGTATATCGTCTATTGCAATAAAATTTTTTATTGTATAAAAACCGTTACTAATCTTTTACAAAATAAGTAAATGTAAATACCATTATTTATTATTGCTGAATTAGATCTCACATTAACGTTATCAAATTAGTTCATTAATTCATGCATGTAGTCATTTATAAATAAGATTTTTCCTGTTATTTCATTTTTAAATAACAATTATCTAATCATAAAAGCTTAAATTATATTGTTGTTCAACATTTCATTTTACTATGATACATTAGAGAGTTTTTTGTGATTCTTATAATGACTAAGAAACAATTGCACAGTATTTCCCAAATAAATACTTTTTGACTACGTACTTTTCTAATGTGAAAAAATTTTTTACAAAAAAATTTATTGCCTTATTTTCATAATTAATAAATATTAATATAAATAATATTTATTAACTCTAATTATTAATTTTAAAGTTATTAAAAATGTATAAATATTAAATTGATTTTACAATTATTATTATTATTAATTTTACGTAGTCCTTAATTTTTAATTATAAAACTATAATTTTTCTGTAATCATAATTTAAATTATAGCAATTTTGTCTTATTAACTTAATTAATTTATTATTAGTTTAAATATGCATTTGGAATAGGTTGCGATAAAATATGAAAATATTCAATTTAAATTTATAATCTTTATAGATAAATAACGAATTAAATATTAACTCTTTAACGTTATTAAAAGTGTTCCTGCTAAAAAATTTATATTATGTGATTTACACTCTGTTTTCAAAAACAATGGAATAAATATAGGTTACAAGTTAGTCTAGTACATTCAATAATAATTAAAAATATTTTTATATTATTTAAGGTTAATACCACTTAATTTTATTATAACAGATCATGAATCTTATAATAAGAACTACAACATCAATCAATGATTATTAAAACATAAATTTAATTATAAATATATTTGAATTTTTGGAAATGGAAATAATATTTTAATACACGTATGTTCATTTACATACCCACATGTATGTATTGATAATTTTTTAGATACTTATGTAATTTTTATGAACTAATTTAATAAGAGTGAACATTTGGTAATTTCATTCAGATGACAATGGTACATTTAAAACTATGCATATTTATTCTTGAATTCAAGTTTAAAAACCATAAAATAAAAATGAACAGTAATACTAATTATGAAAGAAAACGTAATAATTAATAATTTTAGGTCATCGATGATTTTTTTTATGATTTACGTGTCATTATTACTAAATGTATGTTATTAGATATGGTTTTAATTAATCTTAAATGTTAAAGAAAAATTTACGTTGAATTAGAATACTACTATCTTCTAATACTCAAATTTCATGTAGAAAAAAAAATATTATTTATAAGATTGTATACAAAAATTCGAAATGTTAAAAAGTTGTGATTTTATCTACGTAGAACGCTATTTCATGTCCAGACGCTAGCAGTGTATGATGTATACTAAATAGATAGATAAAACTTATTGATTAATGTTAAAAATACGACAATTACTGCAGGTGAATCTATATCAATGTTTTATTTTATGGATTTAAAAATAGTTTATTCATCAAAAATAAATAAATAAATAAATAAATAAATAAAATGATTTAAATTTGTTGATTATTCAAAGAACACAGTCAAATACTAAATTAATAAATTAAATTTTTTTTCGGAATCATTTATCAGTACTATGAATAAAAATATTTGGAATTTTAAATCAAATGAATTTTTATTATGAAATATTTACCAATAACATGAAAGAATACAATAAACATTCTTTCCATTTTTTACTGTGCCATGAAAAAATGTTTTACTAATCTTCATTTAAGCTTTATTTGAAACCATGTAATAAAAAATAAGATTCTTCGTTTGGAATGCATTGCATAGAAACATTAATATTTTTTTTTGCAAAATTAGTATTTTATAAAACAAATTTTTTTTTTACTTTTTATAACTATATAAATATGTGATAATGTTACGAATATGAAATTTCTTTCAACGATTTAGTTAATTAAAATTGATTTTATAAAAGAGCAAATACATTGAATTTTAAAAACCGATCTCTAAATATAAATAAAAGTCAATTCTTATTAATAATAATATGTGACCTGCATTGGCATTACTAATGATAATGCCTAAAATACTCGTATTTATTTTATGGTAAAAATGAAAAAAATATTAGAAATTTATAATTTGACTAAATTATAAATGTTGAAAGTAATTTTAGATTCAGAAAAAACACATAATGTTGACGAACAATACTTTTTTTCACAAGGAGGATTTTTTTAATCTCACCAATGACAATGTGTGCGAGGATAAAGAAACGAATCCATATCTTAGAACATTTCGAAGTAGTTATTACAGATTCATCTCATCATTCCTTTTTCCACCATGAGTTTCTCTTGAGCATCGTTAGAATCCCGGAGTATCTATTCTTTGTCTCTCTCTCTTTTTCTCTCAAATGAATAGCCGCTAATGAACGCTCAGGCGCTCAGAGCTGTCAATCGATTTTTACCAACTGATATTTCGCATGTTGATACGAACGTACGTTCGACTAATGCACGCGGATAATTATTTTTCGAGTGAAGTGTTCCCACCTGTAATGTGTTGGTACACGGTATTGCTGATGCTGTTGCTGATCCTAATGCTTGATGCTGAGAATCATTTTCTTGGATGTGCACGTGATGGAGGAGGAACGAAGGTGAAAGAAAGTGCAAACGGTATAAAGAAGCAACGTGAGACACATGAACCCTTTACTTTTTTTTCTCTTCCCTTCCCTCTTCCTTATCACAATCGGTACTTGAATTAATTTGTGAGATCAGATTATTTATATGAAGTTACATTCGAGAACAATTGAGCAACAACTGAGTTCGAATAGTAATTTCCATTGTTACGGATTTTAAGATAAATTTGGATGAATTTATAAGTAAAGCATAAAAGTTATTTGGGTAAACTCCGAAATCACTTTCGCTTTTTTAATTGATTACTATTAATAAATGTTATGTCCTCCAGTATAAAATTAAATAATAAGCTTTATTGATGTTATAGATATTTTGAAATTTTGGAAAATTGAAGCTTAAATTATTTACTTCTTTCTATTAAGATTAAATAATTTATTTATCATATTCAAACAACATATTTTTTACTCTAATTTTTTTCAAAATTAACTAAAATTGAACGAAAATCTTACTTTTAATAAAAGTTTGTAAATTTCATATGTAAATTCTCCATGATATTATTATTTACCAAGAAAATCTTTAATAATAGTAAAATAGTTAAAATAATAAAATTAAAATGATTAGAATTTTTTTCCAACATCTTTATAAATTATATATAATTAAATGTAGAGATATACACCACATTTTTAGTTACAGATATTCATACATATAGGTAGATTATAAAATCAAATGCAATTAATCATCTTGGGACGTTCTAATGGTATTTGAATTAGATAGATGTCAAAGTTTAGAGCTGCGTTGTTTCTACTAAATCATAATCCGTCAATACGGTATCATCTATCAAAATTTTTAATTTCTTTTTAGACCAATAGAGATTTCAAAAGCATACGCTACAAATTTTAGATTAAACCTGGATAAATTCATAAGTAATTATTTTTATAAAATATAATTTACTATTAAAAATGAGAACACTTTAAAGCTCGTACTATTATTAAGTCTAAAATAAAATGGTAAAATTAATTTTGGAGTACAATGAATTACACTATAGAGTTTCTTTAAAAATAAATTAATAAATAAATAAATAATTTAACGATTGGATTTCGTTTAAAGAAAAAGAATCTTCGAAGCTACTATAAAATACTTAAAATGAATAGATGATAGAGAGAGAGAGAGAGAGAGAGAGAGAGAGAGAGACAGGGGTGAATCATGAGAAGAAGCGAGTGAAAAACGAAAAATGATGAACTCCCTTGGTTCTTCATTCACTGATTGAACAAAATGTGTGCGCTCGTAATTTCAATTTTACTATCTACCCTTTGACGTTACAGTTGAGAAACACGCGTGGCTTTATTTCAAAACCGAAGAATGAAATAATGCCCTTGGAATGAGACCATCACATCCTCAGTCCAGCGACAACGAACAAGTAGAAAACTTTTTCTGCATTTGATTCTCAAGTTTATTTTCGCTTCAAGAAGTGAACACTGGTAACTGGTAACGCTAGAGGAAAACAAGCATAGGCAAAAAGGAAAAATAGTAGGTAGCATTTAGGAGAGTAAAAGTTACGACGATGAAATTAAAAAATTATATATGTCATTTAAAAATAACAAAAAATAAAAATTATATAATTACTTTGCTTATTAAATTATTTTACAAGCTGTCAGTTAAGGATTAATTTTATTAGATATTGTACTGATAACTATCAAAATGAGAAGGTAAAGACGCCGATTTTTTTAGTAATAACGTCAAAGTTATGGTATATTAATATCAGATAGAGATGACTCGAACATCATGTAACTAAACATGGTACTGTTAAGTACAAAGAATAGAATTAAATGACCAAAGAGAAAATTACCAGAATGAGGAAGAAGTTTAGGCCCGTGTTGTGTAAGGCTTAATGTCACTTTGTTGTGTTTGTCGCTATCTATCACTCAATTTTTGACCACCATTCTTTTGCAGGGCAGCAGCTCTTTCCAACCCCGGAACTCTTCTCGTCTATCGTCATCTATCGAAAGCTCAGCCACTCTTTCCTTCTCCTTCTATTTCAGAGCAAACATTGAGAGCCTATGTAGCCCCTTCAGACTCAGTAATTGAATTTCACGAGTTGGTTACCCAACTCCCCTCACAGTTGTTCCCGCTTTTCATCGTCGGCAAAGTATGCACGCATGTACGTTTGTATGTTTAGGTGCGTTCTATGGTATGTACTCGTTCGGGATCTGGTCCATTGGTCGTCGTGCACATAGCGACGCTCGGGCTTGGAAGGCTTGTATCTAGCACATTTGGAGCTGCCTCCCTCGTATCTAGGATCTCTCCACCCCCCGGATGACTGCTTACAACACGTCGCCGTATCGCCCAAATACTGATTGGAAACTGATGTTTCTGCAATTGATGATGCTGAGTTCAGGGGGGATCCTGGCTCTATGTACTCTTTTGTTTGCTTTGATTGGTTTATGGAGATTCGGTTAACTTCTGAGGGTGGCATAATTGTAAATTAATATCGAGTTTCGCCTTCAGGTGGGCGTTTTTTGGAAAAGGTCAATTCAGCCCGACAATTTTTCTTGTTACGTCAATTCGAAAAATAAAGTGATTATTACTTGTAACAATTTTTTAGTCATTACTTTGGTTTATCTTTTGTTGGTTAGTGGTAAAGTGGAAATAATAAATTTAAAAATAACTAAACATTAGTGGATGATCAAAGCACATGTTATCCAAATAAAAAACACATGTGCTTTCTAGGATTTATCACTATTCCCACACGTACATGATATTTATCTTTAATTTCATTCAAGTCTTCTCGAACCATACGTAATTGCAAGATGAAAATATCTAATTAAATTTTCTTTAAAAAGTTAATACACGAATTTGTTACTTTTTTTTACTCGATTCGAAAGATTCTTTTTATAATAAAAAATGTTTTAACATTAAATCTAGTATCGATAGCGTAGAAATAGCATTGTAAAAAGAGACGTGAATAAAATTTCGATTATACGAAAATTAATTTATGACTCAATGTTTAAGATAATATTTATGCAATCAAAATTTACTCGCAAATTAATAAACATACAACACATATTGATAATGAATATTTTTAATGACACTAGTTTGTAAACTATTCAAACAGACAATTGCAAACTAAAATCGTGTATACGTCGTGCATAATATTCACGAATAATAATTCGAAGGCTAGGACTCATCGATCGTCCAGCATGTACAGTTGGCGCGATGACAGAATTTAGTCAGCAAAAATACACGAGGCAGTATATATGTAAAAAGAAAGAAAGAGAGAGAGAGAAAGAGAGAGAGATAGAGAGAGAGAGAGAGAAATGGAATTGGTAATCATAAATAAAGTTCACGTCATTTTACTATAATTCGTCTTTGCGGACCGACTGACACCTCGATCCTCTAAATCTTCCTCAATACATGTACGTAAAATACATATAAATACAATTAGCTATATTTTTCAACATCAAAACATTATAGTAAGGTTGTGTGAGACACCCAACATAGTTTATATGTTTCAAATGTAGGGATCCTTGAAAGAGTGTGCTGAATAAAATATAAAAATGATGTTGATTTTTTTCGCCGACGTTTCAACAACTATATGTTGTCTTTTTCGAAGCTATATAATTTTTATTAAAAATTACTTATAAATTGTAGGAAAAAAAATTTTTTACTTTAAATTAAATTAAACAGTATATTCGAATTTGACATATCGACGAGACAAGTCGTGCTAATATTCTACAATTCGAATATACTAAGAGGCCTGAAGAAGACAACGAAATTTGATCGAAACGTTGCCTTAAAACACCATAAAAAAGTGTTTTTAATCTCACCTACACCCGTAAGGAACTAAAAAATTTTCTAGATATCTACATGGAGGGTGTTACACTAAATTCCATATCTTAAATATATAAACTATTCACGTCGCTATTAATTAATATTTAGTGAAGTGAGTCGTTTCATCAATTTTATAACGGTGAAATACGTTAAACCTTAGATTTTACTACCAACTTATAATAAATCTAATATTCAAATTTTACCTAAAATTCTTAGAATAGGATCGTAGTGTTTTTTAAATTTATTTTGTTTCCTTGTTTATTAATGCTATTATTATAGCATATACTTTCATGGAGTATTGAGTAATTTTAAATCATTCGTAGAATTTGCAAAAATGAATTGTACTACATAAATAAAGTTTTTAAATAAATTCAACTTCCTCACCAACTTTTAATTTAGTTAATTTTAATTTTTACTCTTTAAATAGACCAAGACTTGATATAATCAAATATTATTATTATTATATTTTGTACTTAGAGGTGTAATTAGAGGTGTGCACGAATCATATAAACAAAAGCTGATTTCTTCTGATCATTCAATTTAACAATTGATTTTCAAGCTATTTTTTCAAATTCTTTTTGTATTCTCAATCATAATAGGTATATTGAGTTTACTCTGAAAGTTTGAAATTTGCATCATTTTTTAAAAAATGTAAAGAATTCAAAATAACTCATCTTGAAATGATTCTGTTTACATATCTGTTACATTATACTTACATATACAATACCTTCTTTTTTCGACAATTATAGTGTTAATAAATGTAATAGTTTTATATAAAAAATCAATGATATTTCTGTTGAGTTAATACAAAAAAAAAAAAAAAATGGGTTAAAAGTAAAGAGTTAACTGTTGCCAGAATTGGGAAAAAATTACTGAAAAATCATGATATTCTTTAAGATTGTCAAACACATTGATATAAATCTCAGCCACGTGCGATATAACAGTTATTCACAAACAATGATATACCCAATCTGGCTTGTCAATTAATTGCACCAAAATTTATTATTGAAAATAGATGGAGGAAAATCATTGATCCGGAAGCAATGATAGTAATGAAACCAAAGAGCGAGAACTTGTGGTCAAAGTAAGCATGAGTTGCCCGGGAAATAAGGAGAAAAGTCGATGCGCTTCATTAAGTTTGTGGCACGAGTCGGAGATGGAGCTTTCACGGGGTCGAACCTGAAGCTTATTTTTTGGTAAATATTTATGAAGGTAGGCGAACGTGAAGTTGATGTCTCTGGGTTTTCGTGGGGGGAAATGAGCGGGATGTCGGTTCGTCGGTTTCATTTTGGTTGTGTGCGTCATCCACGAGGATGGGGAAGGAATTAAACTGGATCTCATGTCCGTCTCTCGTATTTATACCCTCGACCTTCGAGAGATTTTGAAATTTCAAACTCTCTTGTGCAGTACATATATTTCATAATTCGAATGCTCGATTTCGTTTTAAATTTTAAATTTTTTTATAGAAAAACTTTTATGAGGCTGGTGAATAACATGCCGGTCCACATTTTTATACACCTTGTATACTTGCAATCGATATAAATTTTAGTCAATGATCTTATTAATTTTATTTATCAGTGAAATAGACTAAAAAGAAACTTTCTAATCGGATGGCTCTCCTGCCTTTAATAATAAATAATACGTGCTATTACTTATATTTCATATTTTCATGATTTTTATTATCAATAACTTTAATCGATCCAAATATGCTACATGCTATATACTTTATTACTTATTAATAGTAAATTAAATTTTATCATTAAACTGATAAAAAATTTGATGAACAAATAACACTCCAAATTTAACGAACCCAAATAATAACATTCCAATACTTTATTACACTGAATCACGTAATTGTAATATTTATTGAAATAAGGAATGTTTATTTAAAAAAAATATGCCTTGTTTATTATACTTGCATGCATAGTTTTAGGTAAATTTTATAAATTTTTATTTTTTTATTTTTAATGTATATTTTATTATTATAATAATTATTAACCAGAATTAGTATTATGTATGAGAATGCAGCGGTGCACAAAAATTACACTTTATTCTAAAACAATTATAAATTTGTATGTAAAAAGACAACAGTTTCTCTTCAATAAAGTTATTTTTTAAATTTAAAATAATTATGAAGATGCCAGAAATCAATAATGAAATATTTATTGTGATATGTATTTTCATTGGCTATCTTCTAAGACGATTTTGGAAAATTATTATTAATTCTAAATGAAGAAAATGCTCTGTACGTATGAATCACTAGTAATGGATAATGTTAATTTTAAAGTAGTAAAATAAGTTTTAAAAATTGTCCACAATGTTATAGCAACTAAAAAATTGTATGCAACAAGGCTTTTTATGTATAATCTTTAATTGAATCAACGTACATGATTGTAACAGTCAAAAGCCCCATTTGCACAAGTCAATTTAATAGAAATACTAAAAGTAGTTCTTTAAAATTTATAAATTGACAATAAGAATAATTAAAATAAGAACAATTATTTTGAATGCTTAGCTGGCAAAAATACGTTTAGAATGAATTACATGTGCATCTGCGTGCGATTCGAGTAACACTCCAGTAAAGGTTAATTTGTATATTTATGTTTTTGAAGCAATTTATTTTGATAAACAAACAAATCATAATAGAATAAATTCAACTGGTCAGTCAATAGTTGGATATTTAATGGATAATAAACCTAGATCTTGCAATAACTAAATTTAAATAAAAAAAAAAAGTTCGTTTTAGAGTGTTTGAGGTGCCTTCGAAATGCGAGTTAATAATGTTATTTCAACAGCATTGACACCATTTTATAGGTTATCCGTGCAAGGTAAAAAGAGAATGACCAAAAAGATTTTGCGCACCAATAGGAAGTGAGGTCACTGGATCTTGCATCGTTCAAGTCGATGGAGTTGGTGTTGGGGCTAGATCCTGGCATTCGATGGGCAAGTGTTCGGCCTGTCAATTTCACACTGATGCTTGAGCGACAACTGTGCATATTTGGTCAATCAGTGGTGCATTGTACACGATGAGACTCCGCGTATTCTTTTTCTTTGGATGATCCATTCACAGAGGAAGGCTGGAAAAGGGAGGGTGAATAGGAAGAGGAGGGAGGAAACGAATGGAGGGTCCTCTCACGAGGATATTTCAAGTCGATACAATGTGGATAATAGCGCCTTACCAATCGGAAAAATGAGTCGATTTTGTGATACTGGCGTTGGAGTTTGCTCGTCCTCTTTTCTTTGAGCTGCTTCTTTCGGAAATGACAAATAATTAATGTTTCACAAATAAAAAGCTAAGGTCGAACAGCACACCTCTTAAATCTCGGAGTATGTTCTGTCGAATTCAAATTCAAATTCTTGAGGTATCGTTCGGTTAAAGTTATTAAATACAACGGCATTTGGTTGTCGAAGCTCAAGCGAACGTAATTATATCCTTAAGATTTCATTGGTATAATGCAGAGGAGGTGAGCTAGTAAGTGAGCCAGAGTGACAGCCGAGCAGGGCATTGACGAACTCTTGGTGGATGTTTGTCGAGGAATGAAAATGGAGCGAAATTAGCGGGAGACGTAGGGGTTCATCAGACGCATTTGTCGGTGCAAATCCAAAGACAAAAAGGGGGGAGGGGTTGTCGTGACAATGAAAGGATGACGTCAGGTAAGCCGTGGTAAGACCTTGTTGAGGCGTTCCCAATTGAATGACGCACGAAGGCACTCGAGACGCGGTAGACGCAGCTCGGGTAACCGAGGAGTAACCCAGGAGTTGTACAGGATCAACTGAGAGGAAACATCAACTTCCAAGTCTTCGACATTCGCAATTAATCTTTTTCCATTCCCTAGTACCTTTTCTTTTATTAATGTAAAGCGGTTTCGATTTATTCTATTGATTAATTAATTCGGTCCAGAGGTGATGCATTAATATGCTAACGCTTACATGTATCCACATTATTCAAAATTGAGAAATTTCAATCTTCTTCTTAATGCACGTTTTTTTATCATTATTTTTAAATTCACGACTGGCAGTCTTCTTCCACTTCTAAAGTTGTTTATTTTTCACTACGTTTATTCATTTTCCTTCATGCAACTTATTAAACTGTCAATCATTTGAATACTACCATTTATTACTCATTATATTATTTAACTTTAAACTAATTTTAAATTGTTTGAAATACTTCTTTATTTTAAATAATATGTTTACAGTAACGAATTTAGTTCGAAATTTATACTATTTAATTTTGGAATTAAAAATTAAATTAAATTATTTCCTAAATCTTCAATGATGTACATTCATAAAATTTACGAGCTAAATACTTATTAAGTTAATATACACATAAAAATTTAATATTTATGTAATTAAAGAACTTATTTATTCAACATCAACGTACCGTCTGTGATTGATTTGAAACATTGAAAATATCTTTGATGCTAATTTTATTATTGTATAAGATCATTACCAGTTAAGAATACTAATTGTTTCAAAAATTTGAAGTTTTATTTATTTTTTATTTTAAATTTAAACAATTTTGATACAAAAAAAAATATTTATTTCTGAATAATAATAAGACAATGTTTCGTATTATACATAATGTAATGAAAACTAAATATCTTCCAAAGATTCAATTTATAACATTTACACATATTTTTTTTCTTACATAAATTTTTTAAATAAACTCAAAGAAGATAAAAAATTCAGATAATTTCATATTATGCAAAGTTAAAATAAAAATAATTTGTAAATATAATTAAATTCAGACAAATAATAAATTATCTTGAAAGAAAATAATGATTGACATGTATAGTGACATAAAATTTTTTATTTTATGAATTAATATAATACAGAAAAATATTTAAAAGGCAATACTGTTGATATTATTGCTTAATTAATATTATTACCTCTATTATATTGTTGTTATTATTAAATAATAGAAAAATTGAACTCAAATGAATATAGATATAAAATTGAATTTGAGCATTTAAGCATATATAAGAATAAGTGTCGGGGCAAAAGCGAATAATGTACCGTGCAACATAAATAGTACAATAGGAAAAAGAGCAAAAAAGATTGAATAGTAAATCGTCAAATCACTAGGAAAAAAATTCAAATCATTAAAAGATTGGTTAGTGCTCATGAGAAAATGAAAGATAATAATTAATTAAAAAAATATATAATAACAAAATTTCTAAAATTATCTCAATTACGATCATTCTTTTTATCAAAGACTTAAGCCGACACAAAATAAAACCATCCTTGTTTTATTCAAACTCATAAGAAAATATTTCCCAAAGACTTCTCAAAGACAAAGAACGGCGGGGGAAATGGAAATAGAAAAAATATTATAAGCAAGTTTTAGTTTTCTTTTTATATAATATATATCAAGGATATGCTAAGGACACATATTTCCTTTATACATATCCTAGTTTTAATTTTATCAGAGAATATAAATATAATTTATAGAAAGATAAGACAAATGTGAGAAAGGAACACAAAAATTTGAGCGTGGAAAGTGCAAATTAATAAAAAATGTATAAAATAAAAGGCACGGGAGTAGAAAGCTTGGGGGAGGGGGATCGATTGGCCATTTTATAGGTTGTGCATGAGAAAGTAAAAGTGAGAGAGAAAGAGAGAAAGAGAGAAAGAGAGAAAGAGAGAGAGAGAGAGAGAGAGAGAGACCGACTCCCGCTATACCAGCTGATAGAGATTGGAAATTCGCAGACATGCGCGTCGTCAGTCACGTCTGTCGCTCTCATTAGCCTCTGGTTGGCAGATACACACGTCTGGTTATGAAATCGTGTATCCCTGTATACCCTCCCCCTCGGAAATGAAAGGAAATGCTACGCATTCTCTATTTAGGCTCCAACTCCCCTCTCACCGTCTCTTTCTCTTGCTCTCTCTCTCTCTCTCTCTCTCTCTCTCTCTTCCCCTTGCGAGCTTCTTGATCTTCAAGAAGCCAAGCAGCCGAGACGAAATAAAAGAAAGAGAGAGAGAGAGAGAGAGAGAGAGAGAGAGAGAGAGAGAGAGAGAGAGAAAGAGAGAAAGAGAGAGAGAGAGAGAGACATGGCTATTGAGAGTTCCCAGGAGGCCCAACAAAGACCCGAGCAATGAGCTCATCAAATTATCCAATTCGTCTGGATTGGCGAGCGAATGAGTGGGTGGACGGTGATACGTGTGATGATGATCCCCGAGATCGTTGGAGGAGGGCGCGCACTCTTAAAAAGGAGAAGTTCATAAGTGAGCCCAACCATCATATGCGCAGTCACTGCTTATAACTTGATATTTAATTTTATTTTGCGTTTTCTCTCCTCGAACACATCTCTATTTTCAATCCTTTAAAATTTCGAGTTTTGACTTTCCATTTCATTATTATCTAATCCATTACATACCAACATCGTACAGTATACCATTCCAAATCTTTTGACTTTCTTTATTTTAATTCATCCTAATTTCATACAATTTATAAGAACTAAGAGACAAGTTCATTAACTCAATTATTTATTATATCATCGATAAATAACTGCTTATGAACATTAAATTATCTCAAATTTCGATAAAAAGGGATATTTCTCAACTCAGAACAACACTGCTTATTTAAAAACGTTGATTTAAAAATTAAAATTTGAATTCAAGTAAGCATATCTAAAAATTAATCTTATTTAGTTTCTTAAATTTATCTCAGAGGAATATGTACTTTAATAAATTTACTATAATCCACGTCAGTAATCTAAAAATATGTTTCTTAACAATTTAAAAACTAAAATAACAAAAAAAGAAGAATTGTGTACAAATCTATTACATCTTTAAATTTATTGTTATATTACATTCATCATTATATTATTGTAATTTATAAAGATTTTATTCTTATAATTTATAAAGATAATTAAATTAATTAATAATATACCTACAATTAAGTTCTTCTGATAAAATGTTAAAATTAAAAATAGATTAGATACACAAACTACACAATCATGTATTTAAACTATTAGTTTAGATATTTTATTTTAAAAAATATCTTTGTGTTTTCGATAAACATGCATAATATTAATTATTCTTTATTTTTTTAAATAAAAATACTTATATATTTTTACATATTTATGGAAATTTACTACTATATTCGAAATATTATTTACCAATAAATTAAGTTGATTGACATAATTTGAGAAATATTTTGTGTATCATCTTTTGACGTATATTGTGCCAATCAGAAAATTTTAAGTACTCAATTTAATTAATTTTAAGATAATTAACATATATAACAACAATAATAATAACAAAAAGAATAAATGATTCCATTAACATAATTTTGTTTTAATTTATTCAGATACTGAATACCAATTAATTTACCAATGTTTTATTTTAATTCAAACATAATATATAATTATGTTCAACTTTGAAAAATATAGATTTTTAAAGATAAATTTTCAATAATAAAATTCAATTTAAATTTAAGTTATTTAAGATATTTGAAAATAGTATTACCATCTACAATAGTAGAAATTACAAATATTCTTATTTAAAAATTAAAATTTATTATAATTTAATTATAATATAAATTATCGTAATATAATTGAAATTTATAAGATATTAACTACTATGTTATCTAATTTTTTAAAATTCATTTAATAGTCTACTAATTGATAATATACAAGACAGCAATTATTTTATACTTAATAATGATATTTTTAAATAAATTCAAATAAATTAAATAATGTATGTAATTAAATCGCAAATATTTATGAGAATAAAAGTGAATATACTTTTTTGATATAATTTAAATATAATAATATTTATTATTAACTACTATCATTAATAAATTATTTGATAAATAATAATGTTTAAAATCTAATTGAATAAAGTAGGTTGAAATTTTTTAGAACGAGAAATTTGCATTAAAAGAAAAGTTGGGGACGAATAAAACGATGCTTCTTAAATTTTTCTCATTTTCTCTCATTTTTCTCGTTTATTTTAAAAGTTTTATTCTTTTTATTCAGCTTCCTTCGAGGAGAGAAACAACTTGGTGAAATAAGAAGAAAAAGAGGTGCACTACTTGCTCTCGGATTATTTATATTCTTCGGGGATTTTCACACCTTATTTTTAACTTCTTATTTTCATTTTACGCGTCATGACACTGTCTTTCTCATATCACCTAGGGCCCTGATATTAAAGCTTTATAGTTGAAAAATTCTGCAAAGTTTATTTTGATTTCAAGTTTTTTTTATCTTACTCGTTTCTAACGCACGATGAAAACTAAGATGTGCATTTGAACGACCAAGACATTGGGGAAACTCATTAAAAAGCTTTAGATGGAATAGAGCCATGATTATACAAGGAGTAGAAAATTAAAATCAAAAGAAAGTACTGAAATGAGAAAATGTTATTCTTCTACTGTGCATGAAATAAATTCAACAATTTTAACTAATTTTCAAAATATTGTTCAAATTGAGAGAGAATTTCAAACTTCCGTATGTTCGTAAAGTATGAAGTTTAATCATTATTTGTAAATTTTCTATATTAATATTATAATATTACATTAATATTATATTTCACTAAGCATGGAAGTAACAAATTTAAAGCAAATTGTTTACTTGAAAATAAAAATTTTCACAAAATAGAAGTATTCCATGCACTGAAATTCAAAAAAATCTCTCACTAGTTATATTTTTACATGTGTTCAGCATTTTAATAGATTACACTCAATTATATTTTTTTGCATTTTTAGTTTTTGTCTAATATAAAATATTTCATATTAATCATTTATATAGAGTTCAATGCTTAAGTTTGAATTATTTCGAAGTTTGTAAGTTTTTTTTTATATTTATATTGATTTGTGTAATAGTAAATCTAGATTACGATTATATGGATATTAAATTAAGATAAATAACATAAATTATAATAATAAAAGAAACGATAGAGAATATATTAATATTACTTATAAAAAAATTATCTAAGCATTTTTACATAAAGAGACAAATATATGTTTGATAATTTTATCTCCTATACTTGATTAAATGTATTACATAAACAGAAAATCGTATTCATAAGACCGATCAAAAGATTAAGAATTAAATTTGAAAAAATTTGTCCATTACATGCAAAAGAAAACTGGTATACTGAAATTTGGAACACTCGGTGAAAGTCTACTTGCTTAATTAAAAATTAAGCGAATGAACATGAGATAACCAGTATTTTTATGTCTGAATATAAAAAGAAAAAAAGAAAAAAAATTGTGACAAGTGATGAAAGATTTTGTGTACTACAATAAATGCTGGTTTTTAGTCTTAGCTGTTACGGATAAAAGCGAGGTGAAACAACATTTTTCAAGAGTACAGTAGCTATTTCATATTATAAAAATACATGTTGTCTGCAATCTTCTAAGCACACACATATATGTAAAAAGAAACATGAATAAAAATAAAAAAATAAAAGAGTGGAATAGGAAGAAAAAGGATCGAAAGGGTTAAACGAAGGGGCAAAGTGCACACACAGAATGTGTCCTGTAGTGAAGAAAGAAAAGAAAGACGGAAAGTTGGCTAAAGGCTCGCGGCCATGATGTTGCTGTTATTTGACGCCCAGAGAAAGAAGGAGAAGACGAAGGAGGAGGAGAGATTGCGGGAGACAAGAAAGAGAGAGGGGAATGATTAATTATGAGGGAGTAACGCGAGTGAGAGAAAGAGGAGGAGATGTCGATCGAAGCGAGTAAGAGGGAGAGAATGGCGAGGCAGCGCCAAGTAGGCAAGGCGTAAGTAAGCATGGATGAAAGAGTTAACCGGGCATTGGGTGTGAACCACGGGATGCGTGTGTATGTGTGCGCGTGGCAGTGTACATGTGTGCCTTGACGCTATGTTAACCTGCACTTGTGCTACGTGCGCCTGTGTGCGCGGAGCTAAGATCCAACGCATTTCTCAAATCCCGGTTCAAGAAATATAACCCACAATGAGAAACTTTATGGAATTCATAGCTTAACACGGAGGTTTTTACGTTTTCTTGCTCTTTTGTTTCAGCCAAGTGAGATGTAACTGCCAAGGTCTTTATACAGCCATGTTTTTTAAATATTAAAATTAAAATCGCATTGCAAAGAAGCCACATCTAATAAGATTTTAAAAATTTTATATTTCCACCTGATCTGCTGAGCAGGTTTCCTGTATAATAGTAGGTGAATTAAATGCCGATGGACATTTTTCAGTTTAGTAAACAAGATGATAAATTGAAATTAGACAGCACTGATGTATTGTAATTAAGTTGGTGATAAAACTCGTGCCCATTATATGCTTCATATCGAAATACTATGTTTATATCCTCCCATTAACTAAATTGAATGATTAAATAAATTGTTAATTAAATCAATCGTAACAAAACAACGAGTGGACGACTTTAACGAATGGATTGGGTAACAAGGATAATTTTGAAATTTTTTGTACAGCTGTTTCCTTCGGTAATCACCAATTCCTAGTATTTGGTCATTGCATCGTGAATTCGAGTCCACGCCAAAGGATGAAAGCGTGAGATTGAATGATTACAAAATTGAGGATATTGCAGTTTGGTGCTCGAAATGCATTTGATCTCAAACGGCGCGGATGTGTAGGGTCATCGTAAAGTCGTCACTGCCATGGGTTTTGTTCCATTAATCAGCATAACAACTCATTATATTCGTTTTCACTTTATCTGCCTAAATTAAATTCGCGTTCCTTCATCCCAAATTTCCATGCGAGAATATTTATTCGCGCCCATGTTATGTTTTCATTTTATCAACAATTACTTCCACTTGCCTTCGTAATATTAATTATTAAAATTTGTTAAAATAATGACTGTTTATTTTAGAAATTTTTATTGTTCAAATTTTGAATTCCCTTGAAAAAATGTTTACAGTATATTACGATGCCTTGTATCATATATACGTAATACAATAATATGTTTAGCTCAACAAAAAAAAAGTGTACCGACTGAAGCTTTACTCGAAAATATTCATTCAACTTATTCATCTTAAATAATTAGCGGTAGAAGTATTCTATTATTAGCCAGATTAACCTGTATCGAAATAACCAAAACTTTTCTCTATTACAACTGCTAATTTATCTTCAAGGTCCTTTGTAGTATTTGCTTTGAACATTTATCTTAAAACAATATTACCTTATAAATATATTCAAAAATATTAAATCAAACAGAAATTAATATTTTATTTATTTAGAAAAATTAAAAATCCAAATGAGGTGCAATATGAATAAAGCAAGTTATTCCAATTATTTCGTAGATGTAGTTGAATCATATAAATTGAGGTGAAATTAAATATTGTTTATATTTAAATTGTAACGTTACATTAGGTAATTAAATTCAAAATTAAAAAAAAAATTTGTATCCATTGAATATATGTATTATAATTGTAATAATTTTTGTAATAAATGGCCCTGACAAGGACAAAAGATACCTTTTTGAAACGTCGAAGAAATAATTGGAAAAACTTGTATTATTCATGTTGTACCTCACCTGGATCTTTAATTTTATCTAAATAAATAAGATGGAATGTGCTTTGAATCAAATTTTACAACAAATATAATATTAATTAAAATGAAATATTATCGTGTAAAAATCGAGGAGTGATAAGAAAATTGGATGGACTAGACCTAAACATTGATTCAATATCGAGATAATAATTCAGTGCCACGCGATTGAATATTCGTGCATTAAAAAAAAGTTTTAATTGAATATAATAATACGCTTTATTGCCAGTTACCATTTCAAGCGAAAATTCGATTGAGATCAATGGATTTGTCGAAAAGAGTAAACGAAAAATGTGATAAGGAAAGATTGATATATAACAAGTAGTACAGAAATCGATCAAAGTAAAGTAAGGCAATATAAAGAAAATGAAATCTCCTTAAGCGATAATAGGATCGAAAACTGGCTCTTTTTTAGATCCGACCTCCAGAGACGCATTGAATACAAAGAATAAGTTAACGTAAAAGACGAATTAATAATTAATATGTGGAGATAGCGAGTTGGACCACTGGCGGATGATCAGTCATTAGAGATCAGCCAAGGATCAAGGTGCTGGAGTGATGGATCCTCCCTAATGATTAGTACCTGCTGGTAATATGAATGCGTGAGTCTATTACGCGGAACTACAAGCTCTTTAGTGTGCGTGTGTGCGTGTCGATGAAACGCGCCGCACTTTTATTCAAGGAGCGAGAAAAGTTTGCTCTCGCGTCGGCTGTCGGCGATGACGACTGTAACTGGACTGAAGGAAGGAGCTCGGAATCTTTGAATCGTGCCGATACGTACCATCACCTTCGGCTAACACGTCGTTTGTCTTTTAGGTATTCCCTAATTTATTTTACAACAGAAGATTTATGAGAAACATTATGATGACGCAAGTCTCGCGTTTTTGACGTTTCTGATGTTTTGCCAAATCTTCCCTCATCCTTGGTTTATTGATTTATGGTAATATTTAAACATTGATTTGTATGCTTTATGCTCTATTAATATATAATGGGAGCTAAAAATTATTTTCTTTTGGATACAAATACCATAACCGATTGTTTAAGCAGTATTATGATATTACCCGTCTAACTACAAGTATTTATTTTAACAGAAAACATTTAAGTGTTATTTTTTCTGCTAATTTTAAGAATTATGTAGTTTCCACTATCTATGAATTTGCGTACAGAAATATTGCATACCAAATTTCTATTTCCATAAATGTAAAAATTAAATATATAAATTATTAAATCAATCAGTTTAATTTTATAAATTCAATTAGTTATCGTTGTTAATATTATTATTATTGGAGTCACAATTACTTATATATATCCCGGATAATCTTTGAATATATATACACAATGATGTTCTATTATATTTGCTGGAACACATAATAATCAAAATTGAAATTATAAATTAATACGAAGACTTTTTGTAAAATCAAAACTTTATTTTTATTATAAAATGAAGAAATAAGTTTGTGCACGTATATGGGGTATACATTTATTTGGGAGTAAGCAAGTAAATGTATAGTAAACAAAGAATGATAGCTTTGAATCCAAACTTCTTTATACTTTTATAATACTGAAGAATGTAGTTTTTTCTGTAAATTAATTGAAGATTTGCTATATTTTTTTATAAAACCTCTTTTTTCTGAACTTTTTATTAATAATTATTAATCTCAAAAACATACTACCACGAGAAAAATCAGCCGAAAACCACTAAGTTATAATATTTCGGCAAAAATATATAATGCTAGTGTATTTTCACACTTTAAAACGTTCATTCCGTGTTTTATTTAAAAAAAATTCATGTATATTAAGATGACAGTCCATCATAGGTAATGATGACTACACGCGAGGGCGTTAATTATTTTCATAATAAAGTCGTTAGATTGGAAGTATGTAGTATAAATTTCCACTTTCCCTTTGCGAGTTTCGCTTCGTCTTGTATGCAACAAGACCGATGAAGATTTTAATTAGATCATGAAATATTCAAACAGTTCATAATGTTACCGCCACAGTCTTATTTGATGTTGATCATCTACGTCATGTTTGCAAGCTACTTGGACGTTTAAATGCACATTCAATTTTTAATGACATGACACTATTTTTTAGATTTATTATAAATAACAGAGCTGATAATAAAAATATGTATCTATGTATTTAAATTCAAGTAATTTAATTTACATTAATATAAGGTAAACAGTTTTAATTACTTATTTTTCAAATATTATTTTCAAACAACCAATAATATTATTTTTTTTATTAAATTATTATTGTATTTTTTATTGTATAATTAAGTTGGATCATGTATGTTTTATTAATTATGCAAAAAAAAATTTGTCAGTAATTTTTTTTAAAATAGTCAATCAGTAATATTACATCAATTATATGTATTTGCAAATAATATAAGAGTTTATTAAATAGTACATGATTTTTCAAAAATTTATCAATACATATTGAATTACCATGGTACAATATCGGAGAAATAATTAGATAAATTTAGTGGATATTCAATTTCAGCCTAAAATATCACATTAAATAATAAGACAAGATTAATTCTATTATTAACGCATTTACGTTGATTTCAATTAAAATTGGATATTCACCGGAATTCCTATTCGGCTTTTATGTGGTAATATTTAATTAAATATTAATTTTATTATTATATTCTACATATATATATTCTAAAAATTTCTTCATTGATAATGTATTGAATATTATTGATGTGTTATAGACTGTGAATAAAAAGTCTTTATAGCTTTTGAAATAATTTTAAAAAATTTCGAAATATCACCAAATTTCATGAAATCAGTATTAAAATTTTTTATAGCTAAAAATATTACATTTGTTCATTATTATTATTATGAAAATATTTTAGAATAAATGTTTTAAATTTAATGTACATTAATAGTTTGCAGATTTATTCTAACATTTTACAAGAGACAATTATTGCGTTCAGTAGATTGTCGAAATAGCATTGACTTGAATTTTTAAAATGCAAGTGACTCTTTGAAGAATAACAAAGTTTCTATCTAAGTTGAATTTTTAAAAAAAACTTGAAAAAAGAGAAGAAAGAATTGCGAGGATACAGTGATAAACAATAAATGAACATGGAATAGAAGAAAAAAGATAAACTCTCTTGAACATACCAAAGGCTTGTGAGTAAGGACGAAAAAGAGTGTGAGAGCTTTGAAGCTCCGGCACAAAGAGGCAGAAGGAGACCCCCAAAGCGGCGAAAATCAAAGTAAACTAGCTACTCCATGAAAGAATCATACACACTCTTTCCAGTGTATACAGACATGCTTTGCCATGCGGGAGGACAGGTTAACAGGTTCAGAGGTTCGGAGGTTCAGAGGTTCGACTGCGTTACGAGGTGTGCAAAACGTATCAGACGTTGCCACAGCGTCGAGGCGTTATTAATCAAGTCATTGCTGCCAAGCCAAGCGATTGAAGTACCATGGGTGAGAGCGAGAGAGATAGAGAAAGGGGGGTGGGGCGAGCGCGGATCGACAACCAAGTCAGAATCCACATGTCAAAGTCCGGGATGCGACCATCTTGTTTGTGTACCCACGTGGTATATTTATGCCTGTGCTGGAATATATTATTATTCCGTACCAAATATTAGTGAAAAGTTTCGAGTCATCTTCCAAAATTATATTCGAGGTTGATTTATTATTTATTAATGGCTCATACGCAGTAAAGAAAAAGTTAACTAAGATGCAAAATTCCAAAAAGAGTAGATAAATTAACATTGTCTATTTACAAAATATTTCGTTTGAGGTAACCAAAAAAAATATTTCTTACTGACCATACTTTATCATGTGATTCAACGAAAGTAAAAATAAAAAAATTAATAAAAATACATTTGTGCAACCAATGTGTTTTAGTTATAAATTTACAAGGGGTTTGTTATTACGTACATAAATTCATTGTTATTGTATCAAGTATAAAATAATTATTTATATATAGTTAATTTAACGACGTTTATACTTCCCAATCTTATATTATTAAAAATATAATTTGTTATCGTTAAAATCGCTTAAGCAATTAAAAAATAAGTAAAAATTGCAATTCAATACAAATTGATGAATATCAAATTTGAGTAAACAATTACCGATAGTGAATTGAGTTTTTGATTTTCATACAAACTTGAGTCTTCTTTCACAATTACAATGTATTTAATTAATTAAAAACAAGTTAGTATATGACGATAAAATGAGTGATAAATAGCGTGAGAGCGAAGGCGCGGAAACTTTAATGTAGTCATCAACTTAATGCTGTAGGCGTTCCATCGCCTTATTAATTTGTTATTGATAATTATTGAACACCCTGTTCATAAAACATCCATTTGTACGAATCTCAGACACTACTTTAATTTTAACACCATGAAACCCTAACCCTGTTTTGCATTTTACTTTTCATTTTCAATCGTTTCCTTGATAAGCTACATTAGTTAATGCAGTATACAACAGATTAAGCCCATATATGATAAAAGTAATATTAACTGAGCGAATATATTCACGTAATATTTACATTTCATTTGCTATTTTGTATTATGATGACTCGTAAATTTTATATTTAATAAATTTGTTATATATTAAATAATTATTTTTTAATTCGATCAATATTTACGATATCTGTTGCACATTAAACAATCATTTTATTACGGATCATTTTAATAAGTTTCCATTTATATTGATATTATGTGATTGTTAATAAGCTGAGCTTGTCGGTTACTATTAAACTTAATATTGCTAAATGCATAATAATTTTGGATAATATTATAGATGTATCCGAAAGTTATGAGTGATTGATACGATTAAATGCGCGTGTTAGACTTCAAGTCGAGATAGACTAAATATATAATTACAAGAAAAATAGCTCCTTTTTCTATTTGAAAACATTGCCTTTTGGAAGATCACAAAACCATAGATCGTTTAAAAATCGAGTTTCAAATCAAATGAAGTGGACGTTTAAAATTTGAAGCAAAAAGAGATATGCTAAGTTTGTGTTTGGCAATTAGAGCAAGGAGGATCAATTAAGCGAAAGAGAAGGAGAAACATTAAGAAAAAAAAGTAAATAAAAGAAGTTTTTAAATTTAATATTTGATTCAATTTGGTCATGTTCGGGAGCATTTAGATTTATTATGTCAAATTCTTGAAAAATAAATATTTTTGCTTTATAAAAAGGATTTTTTTTTATTTTAAATTATTATTAAAATTAAAAATATTTGTTATAGTCAGAAATAAATAAAATTTTTGTATTATTTAGACTGTTGGTTTAATTTTAGGTGTCATTATGTAAAAGAACGAAAAATTCGATTAATTTTATTTAAAATTCATTTATAATATTGATTATTTTTTTTATTTTTTAATAATATTAGTAAATGAAAATTTAATTCATCTTTGAGTAAAATGGATTAAGAATATATTCGATTATTAGACCGATTAAATGTTTATTGACGGTGAAACAAAATCATTGGTTTAAATAAGGGTAATTTAAAAGCTTTGTATCCGTTTGAGCAATCGGTGATAAGAGGGCAACAATATGATTGGTTCCCTATAAAACTTCATCCACTTTAAAAAGCAATTTGTAAACGGAAAATTCAATTGAGTTTATTACTTTTATTACTTTAACTGAGCGATTGAACACAAATTTTAGGGAATAAATCATGCACTACTATTTTTAAACACAAAGCAAAAATGTGTTGTGCAAGCCGTATGAAAAGTACAAAAGCATTTTTGCTGACACATGAAATGAATTCCGTAATGAACCTCAGTTTATTCAGTTTAAACGTAAAATTGCAAAATCTCTTTTTTAAAAATGTGAAATGCTACGGGCCGGGAGTTGAACAAAAAGTGTGTGTGTTCAGAAAGAAGAGTCCAAATGCAAAGTTTGTCCTAATAATTATTCGCGTATTAAAATAACAAAAAAATATTTGAATCTCTGAGCATTTGGAGATAAGCAAAGTTTTTATTTGGCTGAAAGCCGTAAATACGAGGCTCTTAATTTAATTAATCTGGGCTCGCGTGCACGTGCGCATACCCGTGAGCAGTCAGTCCTGGAGTAGTCAATCCTTTTTAATCTGTCACGTGCGCGGGCGGCGCCCCATTTTGCACTGGGAGTTCCTTTATTTCCTCGAGTCCGCCGCCTTCCCGGTTACTCGGCAGCTCGCTTTTGCTTTCCCGGCTCCTGAAAAATCCGCTAATGTCGCGGGCCGGGAATTGGATCGGATTGTTCTCCATTTCTCCGAGTCATTGTGACTGGCGCTCGCGACAGTTCGCCCCGTACCCGAGAAAAAAGCGCGACGGGGTGTCGGAGGTGGAGGTTTGGCCGAATGTCGAGAGAAGCGGAAGTCAATCCGTTAGGCCGCATTCACGATTCAGACATTTGCGTGTAACACTTCAGAGCACACGCGCACTCTCGTTGTGCCTCGGCATGAGTTTCTTTGACCTTGGCTATGGAATAAAGATGCGTGAAGTCATAACTACATATGAATTTTTAAATTTTTTAAACTTTCGAACGAAAATGGGCTATACTTCCGGCCTTTGGTACAACTGACAAAAGCATTTTTTTTAAATATCGACAAGCTAATACCTTGTCTCATCAATAAAGTTATCATGTCCACGAGCTGAATAATGTTTTCATTTGTTAAATAATAAATAACGTATCTCTGCATTGTTTCTCTTTAACTCACTAAACTCTTAAAGTTACTTTTAAGACTGTTACTTTATATATTGCACCTGATAATTAATAAATTTTAAAAACTCAAAGCATGCTCATTCTTTTAAAATACAAAATTTCGAAATATAATTTACAGTATTGAATAAAACGATATCTTTCTACTAAATCTTGTGTTCTTCATTTTGAACAAATGATATTTACGCCATATCAAAGATGAAAAATTGAAACCTTTGAAAAAATATTGTATAACATAATAATTTTTTACTATTGATGCGATGTATGTAAAACTTTTACTATAGTTAATGTTCCGTTTAATTTAAATTAATGTTCATTTTTTTTTTTTTTTATTTATTTAAGCTATTTCAATTCTCGCAAGAGCATTATATAGCTAATGTTCATTCAATATCAATCGTTGAAATATTTTTCAATACCAATAAAAAACAGAATAGTGTATTTTATTTTTATAATAATAAATTGATACTAAACAAAATTAACTAATTAATTAATTGAAATATATTAATTTATTACAAATAGCTGCCAACTATAAATTTTTATTGTAAATGTAACGTATAATAAAATGAGATTTTTTTAAGTCGTTATACACAGCAATGACACAATGTTAAGAAGAAATATTATTATATTAAAAGTGTTATAATAATTAAGATTAACATTTTATTTTATTGAATTATAATATATATAAACATATTATAATTTTTTAAATAACCAATGGGAGCACTTGTAGTTTATAAGTAAAAGAATATAAAAGTAATCGATGTCTGTGTATCTATACATATTGTAAAAGTTTGAGATTATCTTACAATAACCAAGTATTGGTTTCCAATACTCAATCCTACAATTCTCAAATTTATTGTGTTACAAAGAAAGTGTACATTTAATAAAATAAAGAAATTAACATATTTTATAAAAAACATATTTTTTAATATAAACAAAATTAATGACTAAATGAAATATACATGAAAAAAGATACGTATGGAATATATTGATAATTCTCGTGACTTTTAATCCATATTTCATAAAAAATTGTTATGATTGATGCAAGTCACTAGAAGAAAAATTGGTAAGAAAATAAACAAATTTGCGGCGATAAAGAAATTTTCAAATACTATGCTAATCTTTGTAGAATTTCCAAAAAAAAATGAACAGTGCAAACAATGTATTAACAATCGTATATATATAAACGAGAACCGCGCAACCTTTATTCATCGCAGAAGAAAGGGAAAAAGAGAAAGAGAAAGACAGAGAGCGAGGAGGGGTAAAGGGGGGGGGTCAGAGAAGAGACATAATGATAATAGGAAAAAAGTGATATCCACCCCTTGGGTCTAGCATAATTCGCCTTTTATAATATCAATCTCAACATTTTTGTTCTTTAACCAGGGATTCATCTGGCGCTTGCTTCCTTCTTTTCCGTTAGTTTCGTTTCTTTGCTGTTCTCTGCCCGGTGCAGACGAGGGCGTGCAAGGCCATTGGTACACTGGTAACCCCCGACCCTTTCTAGTCTTCTGTCTGGACGAGGTCATCAAAGATGTAGCAGCAATCAGCAGAGCTAGTCAGCGGATAGGCAAACCATCCTTTTCTCTCTCTCTCTCTCTCTCTCTTTCTCTCGTTCCTTCCATCGAGTCGACTCGTTTGTGCTCGCCTACCAAGGGATATTCATGGATTCTTTGAATTTCTAAATCAAGCGTCATCGTAAAATATTGGCTTAAGGGGTTGTGAAAAGTGATGGAAAAATTAAGATAGTAGAGACAGAATAAAAGAGAAGAGAAGGAGAAAAAGCAAGTGCATGAGTGAAAACATATATGAGACGACAAAGAGCCAGTGCAGTGGAAAAAAATGAGCTAAAGAAGCAATCTTCAAAGTACTATATGTAGTTGAAACTTTAAAGAATAAAACGGTCGATTTGACTAATTTCCACTTATGAATAAATCCTTTTAAATATTTTTAATTTTGAAATATAATTTGTGATGTAACTTGAAATAAATTTAATAGTTGCATTAATATCCCTTTAACGTAAAATAGTTCTAAAATAAAAAATATTAAAACATAATATTTAATTTTCAAAAAATTATTTAAAACTAATAATTATATATTTTTACTTTTTTATCATTACTTTATGATTCGTTTTTTAATAAACCACAATACTTTTATTCTAAAATTTAATTAGAAAATAATGCTCCAAATTTTATTTATTCTTTATTTATGTCAATTTAAATGATAATAATAAATAAATTAATAATTTTTCTTTCTTCATCTTAAAAATTCTATAGTGAAACAACACTGACATTAGTAAAAATCAGAAAAATTAATCTCTTGTATCATTGTTTAGATATTTAAATTCAATAGTAGATCATGTTTTTTGATAATTTATTGTAAATACATGCAACAAATGATAAATTTTACATACGAGAATGATGGTACAAACAAAACATTTAAATGTCTAAATAAAAATCAGTGTCATTCGTTTTGCTTCGAAAATATAATTTAAATAGAGCATATTCGTATTTACTTTGTTTACATAATTCGAGTTACTTATTCGTCTCACTTTTATTGTATATAAAACTTGAGTAATTATCGACAAAAGTTAATTACATCCTAAGTATTGAAAAATTTGCGCAATGCAATAAACATTACATTTATAAAATAGGGGCCAAACAAAGTAACAGAATGCAGTCGAGTGTCTACCTCCGAAAATCCTTGTCGCTATGCTGGCAATCGATGAAGAATTCCTCTCTTCTCAGCGACAATAGAATAGATTCGCTTAGCCGATGCTCATTGCGAAAATCGTTTCTCCATTATATTTGTCCGTTTTTTTTTAATGGAAATGAAGCCCTGAGGGTTCCATCGCCGAAATAATGGGAATAATATTAACAACAACAGCAACATCAACAATAATGATAATTGATGCGCACGCGCAAGTGAAAGACATCAAAGTATAAAGTGTCCCAATACACATTTTGAAAAGCTCCATAGTTTAAAAATACGCGTCCAGCCATGAAGCACCTTCCCTGGGTCGATGCGACGAAGCTGCGGGTGTCTTTTATTAAAAATGCAATATTCTCGTTAATCCAAGCCGGTATGTGGCGTCAGCTAATTAGGGAGGACTACGCTCTTGTCATGCAAATATGCGGCGCAGCGACAGTAAACGCTATGGAGTTCGTCGAAAAGGAGAGTGAGACACTTGGAGAGCGAGACAGAGGCCAAAAAGCATTTTACAGTCAGATATTTAGCTTAGGCTTACATAAAAAAAGTTTCGAAGCAACAATTTTGATAACGATAATTGTGAAAAATAGGTGTACAGCATGTTATGTTCCAAACTTTCATTCTTGTCTGGAATTATTCGATTTGACTTTAATCGCTTCATGACTAATACTTCTGATTTAATTGTGAATAATCAATAATAATAAATTTGGCTTTAGATATGAGCTTGATATTCTTTAAATAAATAATGAATTTTTGACTTGATCCTTAATGACTACCTATGTAAATAAATTTTATTTTACTTCAAACTATTATGAATTTTCTTTTTTAATTATAAATATTTTGATTAAATTAATTTTATGTTTTAGTAAAATAATATTATACATATATATAACAGCTGATTATTTAAAGTTTTCTATGCATTTAAGTGTACATGTATTTGTAACGAATAATAAAATTAAAATTCTTATGTAAAAATTATTATAATATGCAGTAACAGATTATAAAATAATCTAGAAAATAAGATGTAAAATGTAAAATGCATACAATAAAAACTCAAGTTAACATAGAAACAAAATTTCTGTGTTTGTAGAATAATTTCATCTATTTTAGTATTTTATACATTATTTTTAAAATAAATATTTAATGTACATGTTTTCAAATTTTGTGTGCAATTAAATTAAAATAATTTCAATTATAAGTTTAATACAAATTTAATTCCAGGTAAATTTAATCTTTTGGCTAATCTAAAAATTATTTCTCTAGAGTAATAAATGGATTTTTTAAAATAATGTTTTATTGGGTGTACATTTAAATTGATGTTTAACATTTACTATGGAGCTATGGAAAAAATTCAAAAGCCACATTAGAATTAAATTTCACAGGAAAGAATTCTTATTGAAGAAATATCTCTTATTGTGGAAGTATCTCTTATTATTTAATAATTAAATTTGGGAATTGAAATATTTAATGCAGAGGGCCTGAGAACAGTATAATGGAATATGGTAACACCAGTGCTATTGATCGAAGTGGGGGTGGAAAGACAATGGAAAGGATGGGGACCACCAATGGCTCGGACCAAATGTGGAATACCTGCGAACTATTGCTAACGAGGGTTGCAACCCATAAAGATGCAATTACCAGGTATCCAAGCGAGAATAGAGAATGATAAAGAAACTCGTTGTTACTTATCATTCACACTAGATTACAACTTTATCATCTCAAGCTATCATGCGAAACGGATTGAGTTCATTCATTCAGATGGACACGGATACTATTTTTTATAATATTATATTGAATAATGAGAATTTCAATGTTTTTACCTACGGAAGATTGAGAGATTATGTGTGCTTGTAATGGATTACAACAATGGAGGCGATTCCTTTGTCAAATTCATTTGGCGCTGCTGGAATTTCACTACCACGACTCGTCAAATTATTAGCCAACTCGACAATCGATGTGTTATCTTCTGAGAATTGAGGGTTTTACTTTTTGTTTGCTCGACAACTCTAAATAATATCAATAAAAAGTGAAAGTGTGAGACAATGGTGCGATTCTTTGTTTGCGGGGGAGTTGAAATACAATGACGTACAAGGGCAAGACTGAACTTTAAATGAAAACAGTGAAAGGCGTTTGAGACCGAGGGTGCGGACTACTATTGCTCGTAAGATTATTTCGAGTATATGAAAATACATTTTCGATCTTTTATCGCGGTCAATGAGTTCTCCAGCCATCCAACAATCACTAAATTAAAGTTCAGTAATTCTGGGGTTGCGCTATTTAGGGGACAAATAGAAAGAGTAGACATAAAAATACAATCAACTAAGTTTTTAAATGATTTTTTAACAATATTGGCTACGATTGTCATTATTATTAATATTCTATAAAACTTTATTGTAATACTTTATTTCTATTGAGTTTCTTATTTTTATCTGAGATAATTACATATTACTTATTGTTAAGGTTAAAAAAAATTATTTGGAATTAATATTTTGTATTTTTATCATAAAACGTGATGGATAAAAAATAAGTTGGTTTGTGCGTACTTTATCAAAAGCCTATTGGAGGATTAATATATCCTTTGAAATAGTAATTTAAGTTGCATATTTCTTTCACATAGTTTTATGTATCATTAATTAATAATGTTCATTTATGATAAACTGTACTAGTGCATTATATTTAGATAGGCTACCTGTGGCTTATTGCACTTTTATTTCGTTAATTTTTATTATTTTATAATGATGCAAGATTCTAATTTTACAAAAGTTTTAAAACTCTAAACGAAAAAAAAGAATGATTATAATGTATTACACTATTTTTACGAATATAGAATCAGTGTAAAGTAGAGATTAAATGAATTTATGTGGAGTTTGTATGAAAAGTATTGGAAAGGACAGTCCAATTTTCTAAAGATATACTTCAGTTTCTCTCATAGATTTCGGGGATTATAAAATTAAATTAAGATAAAACCCTTCCGACGAGTCGAACTAATCGCATCTTTTATAGATACATCAAACAGTGAACCCCAGTGCATTGATGGAGGGATTTCGTCGATTTAGAAGTTGAGAGTCTGAATGGCACCGTGTGCAAAGCACGTATGGGAACCACAAACCCAAGGGCAGCCAACTTCTTTTCCATCTTCCAGCAAATTGAAAACAATTTCGGCGCTGACTATTAACTCGGTCAATCCGCCATGAAGATTGGATGAGGAGGCGAGCGTGTGGGGGGCAGGGCGGTGGAAGAGAAAGAGAAAGAGGAGAAGGAGGAGGAGGAAGAGGAGGAGGAGGAGGAGGAGGAGGAGGAGGAGGAGGAGGAAGGAGGAGGAGGATGGAAACGATTCTTATTCATGGTGCGCACGCGAGCGCACACGCATAAGCGAGCGGGTTCTCTCCGTCTCATTCTCACAGTGCTCCCGGAGAAGATAAACGGATTAGGGGCGCTTTGTGTCAACGTGATCCGGCTTCCCCTGCACTCTCTATCGGCGTCTGTCGGAGCTTCGGCGCGCCACCCGCCAATAGGATATTACGCGCTTCAGTGCCGGCAACACCGATGGCTTCCTGCGGATTCTCCCTCGCTGCACAACTCGTTTCGACTGATAACCAATTTTCATTACTATTAATTTGCTGCTCCCGGACTGGGGGCGGGGATGGAGGCGGAGGCACTTTGCGGGTCTTCCGGGAGTCCGCCGGCAATCTTACTCCTGTGCACTCGGGCTCCAGGAAGGGGTGGGATCGTCATTAATCTAGAGGATCAGTGGGTGCATCGATAGCGCGAGTCGCATTGTGCGGGTTCACCGCCACCCAAACCACCTGCCGAGCTTCGAAAGTTTATCGGGGCCGACGCTTCTGTCCCACGAGTCCATGCACTCCTGAGTCTCATTATCAAAGAATTCTCGCGTCTATTGCCGTTTCAAACCAGAGATTTTAATGCTACACCCAAATTCTAAAACTCACATTTCATCTGATCTCGAATCGCGAAGTTTATAAAAACAGAGAATTATTCGCAGGTCGCAGTAGTGCGATCGATTCTCGCAGATTACGGGTACCAAAACCGATTACGTAAATGTGTCTATCGTGGATATTTCCAAGGACCTGATGGTTATTTTTAGCGTCTCATCTGTAGCTGCATACTTGAGAAGATTTATTTCGGAGATCAAACATTTATTGAATAATAAATGAGTCAATACACAAAGGAGCTGCTTCGACATAATTCTATATTAACCAATGAAAATATTCTCAAAATAATTCGGTTGCTATCGTAAAACAGCTAATTCAATTTTTATTTACAGCAAATCCTTGTGTGCCCAAAATAGATATGAACTTTATAAAAATATAATAGATTTAAATGTTCATTTATGCAGTAATCTAAAATTTAATTTTTCATCAAAAATAGTTTTGAAAACAGTTGAAAATTGGTATTGTTTTTATTGCTATTCATATTCTCCTAACATTTATTTCATGTTTCAAAATTTTGTCAAAATCTTTTTATATTAAACTTTTATTCAAATCTCTGAGAACCACCTGTGGCGTTTTAGAAATTCTTTTCACGGAATACTAATTTATTTTCAAATATTCGATTATAAAAATTAGTGTTTATCAAAGTTTATATAGCACAAAAGAATTTATAAAAATCACACAACTCCTTTTACAGTATCGTGACAGTATCGAACTAATACCTAACCTTCGGTTAAGATTAATTACCAAGGAACTTACTTACACGTAAGTACAAATAATAATAAAATACTTGTTAAATTAGTTAGGTAACTTGCCTGAATAACAAATTATGTGGCATTGCAAGCGCGTATTTGAGAAAAAGAGAAAAAGGTCGTGACATCAGAAATATGTAGTTATGTACGAGTATCAGAATAAATGACGTAAAATGAAATATGAGAGTGGAATAATCTTATGTCAACTGAAAATCCTGGCGGAAGAGTAATCGCCACCACATCATCGGCGACTAGACTTTCCAATGTCGACACATCCGAGTCAATAATAATGCGTAGGTGCTGGCCCCTTATCCTACGATCAATATAAATATTCAATTCGAAAATATTTTCAGCATCTTGCATTCGATTAAAAAATTAACTAAATTCAAGATTAATATCCTACGAAGAGTAATGCTCATAATAATTTTAATTTTAGTATTTAATTACAACAATTTATATTCTTAATGTCCACGCATATTTAACAACTTTTAAACATTATACACTTGTGTGTCAACATTATAATAATATTTATAATTTTTGTTTTGTATATTTTCTTTACTTTATTTTAACTTTATTTAATAAAAATGTACACGTGATCAATACACGATTATATAAAGTAATTACAGTGTACCTGAATGCTTCTCCGGACGATGTTGCTTTCAAACTGCCAAATATTATTTTTGCACAGCTTTCAATACCCTTTGCGTTATAAAATTCAGGTTACCTATGCGAGCATTATAATATCTCCTTGACACTGGAATATTACAGTTCTATCTACATTAGTATGCACAAGTTTTAATATGCACAATAACAAAACATGGATTCATTGTACATCAATAATAATTTAACCATTTCTAATATAATTTCATTAGATTACTCGATTAATAGGTTATAATCAATAAAAAAAATTTGAAATTGATTGATTATTAAAATTTAATTATATCCCAGTAAATTTCTATAAATTTAAATTTTATTTTAATTTTCAGCTTTTCAAAATTATTTTTTATAAGGTTATTTACATCGATTAAAAATTCTCAATAATTAAATTTCCTTTAAAAAAAATCATTATTTTTATTTAATTGTCATTATTTTAATGATCAATATCAATTTATTTAATTATAAAATTAAATAATTTTGGTCTAACAAAATTTGTTAAATTTCTTTCAATTTCACATACAATTGCCAATGTGGTATACCAAAAGAAAATTCAAAAAGTATACATATATATATACATGTATTCACCTTATTGGTTAAATATTATCCTGTAAAAAAAGTTTGAATAAAAAATTTATCCTTATTTCAAATATAAGTTTCAAGTATATATTCATAAATTATTAATAAATCTTAAATGTCAATCAATTTTGTTTTACATTAAATACTCTGTTGATTTGATAAATTATGATTTTATTATTCATTTTAAATTATGTTTATTTTTAACTTTTAAATCATTGACATAATCTTATGTTATCTAATTTAATGGTTTAATTTATTTAATTTAATATATTTATTTATTTTCCAGTACTATGTATTTTTAATGTACAATTTATAATTAATTATTATTACAATTTATAATTATTAATCACATGAATTTCATGTTACAAAATGTATTTAAATTAATTACTCGATTGAAAAACTTGAATCGACTCTTTCTGATTTATACATATTTATAATCATTCACATCAACACTAATTTTTATAAATTTGAGATAATATTTGTTGGAATAATGTAGTAATAATATTGTCAAAAGGTTTAACATTAATTAATATGAAATTGAAGTTAATTATGTAGACATATGTATGTAAATAGAATTCAAAGTTTATACAAATAAAATTGTGAAAAAACTAAAATCGTAAGATAAATGGAGCTGGAAGTAACTTCATAAGTTTTTGCATAATTTAATTTATATTAGTATTACTCGAAAACTAATAATCCGATCAAGTTAAAATTTTGTACAAATAAATTGCACATCAATCATATTAATTTTACAAAACTAGAATTTTAAATATTAAAAAATGTTCCGATATTTTAAATTTCTCAGCTACTAAATTTCCGATCAGTTTATAAAAAATGTATTTTATTTAAAATTTTATTAGCTACAAATCACTCATTGATACTATAGTGTTAAAATTAAAAATTTTCATTTTATAACAAAAAAAGTAACCAAAATTCATTTTTTCCTTAAAATTGTTAATAAAAAAAAACGCCTGAATATCATGAGTGGCATTTTAGAAAATAAGAATCTACTGGTTTTTTTACGAATTTTGATGTGTATCATTAGCTGATATTTTCATGATGTAAACAGTGCTTTATTGCTTGGACTATATTGGAAGATATTTAAATAACGGATAATTAGTTAGTTTGACGACGACGTCAGGTGATACATTGTTTTAACTCTTGAAATTTATGTATAAGGGAAAAAAGGTAAAAGACATGTAGGTAATAAATAAAACAAGATAAAGAATGGTTTAAGCTTTTAGCAACAACGACCGCTGATCGAGCCATTTACCACTCAAGAGATCAAGCTTGGCTAGCAGTGATCTGGATGAAGACTGCTTCATCAGAACTCTCCACTATTAAGCAGTAACACAACAACGCAACAACGCAACAACGCAATAACCCAACAACGCATAATCTCAATCTCTATTGTGGGTAAATAACCCTCTCGACAATCGGGGCTTGGCTCAAAGACCGCAAACCTAAATACAATTATCGGAGGAGAGCGAGTGTGCTCCTATGGATTAAATGTGATAAGCATCTTTCAATAAAAGCATTCAATAAAACCAACTACATTCGGAAATGTGCGTACCGCATTTTTTCTTGTTTTCAATCCTAATGTCTTTTTTTATTATGTTATTCACGTTATCGAAATCACCGATTTTTTTTATCGTATCTGTGCTTCCGCTTCATTTTTATTCTGGTTGATTGTTTAGTAAGAGAGAAGACTATATTGAGACACTTATGGCGAAAATTTCACGAGCCTTGTGTAAAAATAAACTCCACCCACGTGTGACATATACAGGACGATGCAGCGAGATTCTGTTGAGAAAATGATAAAAATCCGTGTAATATACATATCATTTAGTGCTAATTGCACGCCTGGGTAGAAGGCTAACGAATTGATAAAGATAAATTACGATACCTATCGAAATTATAAAGTTAAAAGCAATAGAGTCTTACACATAAGGAAAGAGAAAGGATAAATAGTATGTACCAGAATAAATGAGGATAAGAAGTTTGACAGTTCTCTGAGAAAAGCTATAAAACAAGAGGGATTAAGAGCCATAATAAGAAAAGAGGCATGAGGATAGGTGAATTAATTGAAATCTAAAGAATAAGCGAGAAAAAGTGGGATAGGGTTAGAGAAATAGTGAATTAAATCGAATTGGAAACCTACGCACACATCCTGGCCACGTAGCTATTGGTTAAAATTTGGGCTGAATGAGCCACCCGGGCCGAGAGAGAGAGAGAGAGAGAGAGAGAGAGAGGGAGGGAGAATCTTGTGAGTCAGGCCGCGTTTTCATGCCCATTTGTACTCTGAAACCGTCGCATTCCTCTCGTCAAAATTCTCGTCGACTGCTTCACCCTTCCGAAGGCTTTTTAGCATTGGCATAACTAATATTTCTCTCTTACGTTCGCTTTTAGAGGGCGATGAAAACAACTAGAGGAATGGTTGTGGTGAAGGCGAGAGAGAGAGAGAGAGAGAGAGGACGAAGACGTACACACACCGAGTAGCATTAATAAGCGTAATTTATTACAGTCCTTTGTCAAGAGTATCTTTGGACTTGGAGGACAGATCGCGCCGAAACGAGATGCCGACTCTACCTATGTATGCGTTTATGTATGAGTGTAACTATGGCTAAATTGCTTGATAGTAGGAATGAGCATGAGATTAGAAATTTGTACGATGAATAAAATTGTACGAATATTTTAATATGAGGATTATTTATTATGTTGTTCTTAGTTTGACTTGTTATTCTTGTAAATAAATTTTAGATTACTTAAAGTTACATAAAAATAATCAATAAAGAAATAGAGTATAATAAGAAAACAATGGCTTTTAAAAGAGTAAATTGGTGAAAATTCTTATTACAAAGTTTCATAAAAATTTGAGGTTTTTCGAATAATATTATAAATTTATTTCACGTACACTATACCTCGATATAATAAGTAAATTCGAATTGTTAAAAAAAGGCAAGTATTTTTCACCAAAATGGATTGTATTGATTGTTCGAAATTATTGAAATCAATAAGATAACTGCTTACGAAGATAACATAAAAGTTGATGCATGACATTATCATTAATAAAAATATTGTGTTTCTTTCATTAGATTAAATGAAAAATGGAGTTAAAGAATGTAAAAAATGTGCTTTAAAAACACCACGAGGTTGGATCTATTCAATCGTATATTCAAAAATCTGAATCTCTCAATCTTTTAAAAAATCCGGATAAAAGAAAGGGATAGATAGAGAATGAGAAAATGATTGAAGGATGCGAGGAAGAGAAATATTAATAAGTATAATATATTATGGAATCTTTTGTTAGTTTGTCTTTCAGCGGCTCGTCATGCTAAAACGAAATGAAACTCGTAGGTGTCGGAACGACAAGACTCAAAAGATTTGAGAACGAATAAAGATATACAAATAAAAAAAGATGAGGAAATGTGTAGAAAAAATATGACAATTTGTGAAAAAAGGACGTACTAAATATTACACATAAAACGTCAATCTTACAGTAGTAATCTGGAAAAATCATTTTTATTTTAAAGAAAGAAAATAAACCGATTTTTCATAAGTGCAACGTTTATTCGATGCTCAAATGTATTTGCATATATATGTCAGAAAATTATTTAATTGTTTTAACAATATATTAATTTTTTGTAATTTATCATTTATAGAAGCAAGTATAAGTATTGAAATGTATTTTAATATTACATTTACAATTTTATTAATTTTTTAATGGTAAATAATAAGTATGTATTTAAAATTGACAAAAATATTAAAAATGGAAAGACGAATCCTTGAAAAATCGTAAAATGGCTTAAATAAATCATAAAGAAAATCATACGAAATAATAATTTTGCAGTATTGGTTGTGATATTTGTTCATTAATGAAAAAGAGTGATGCGATAAATGATACCCAGATTTCAGTGGAAGTATTGGCAAAGCATAATTATAGTTTGGATTAACGTTAGAGCAAAAGTAAAATAATAAAGCCGAGTATGCGTGCGCAGATTAAACGCACAATTGTCGGTTATACTCATTATTGGTTTTGGCGATGATAATTTGAAAGAGTAGAAAAGTAATAAAGGCATCGGAAGGTCCCAAGAGATGAAAAGCTATAACAATAACACCAACAGCAACAGCAACAACAAAGTACAGAAGAGCGATGAATAAAGTTAATCGGTATGATTTCTGACTGGTCTTTGCTTTTTCACCTTGACTGTTCAATTCCGGCTCTTTATCTTCTGGTATGAAAAACAAAAAGAACGAGGGGCTAAAGACAAAAGTTTTTTAGCTTCGAGCACTCGCGGCTAATCTTCGGTCATTGTCCGAGAGTTGCTCCCGCGGTTGATGTACATACGTTTTGGTCCGGATTCCAGTCCCAGTCTCAATCCTCCAACTGATAATGCGCCGGATGATTTTAACGTGTCGAATGAAACACCGGAGGTTTCCCGCCCACCTTCATTTGCGTGTTTTATGATTTCTCCATCTGTCGGGATGCTGCACTGAGGCATTATCGTGAGAGTTTCTCTTGCTCTCTCTTTTCCGCTGCGAGCACTCCTGCTACATATATATATATGCGTGTGTATTTGTGAACCCACGCATAACCATTATTTAATAGTTTTTGTTCGCGAAAAACGGAGAGAGCGTAACGGAATTCTGAAATATTGATGACATTTATTATTGAAATATTGGCTTGTGTATCGACAAAATAGAAAATTGGCAAATCAGCAATGCAGATGGCCGCAGACATTCCCAGTAAATTCATATTCTGATAAAAAATTTTTTTAAAGTAACTCTAGAAGAGAATCAATATAGTTATTTCTTCTTTTAGGGACCGCCATTCCTTTCAATATCGCATATTCATTTATGTCTTCCTTAACACAATACTCAAAAAGTATATTGTTTAGTTATATTACAGCAGAAAACTTATATACCTTATAAATGTTTTAAACAATTATAAATTGAAATAACCAATTACTTTCGTCGTTAATCACGTAAATCATAGTATGATTTAATGAAAACTATCATAAAACCGTGTATTAAAGTATTTGCAATTACAAGATTAATTAAATATAAGGAAAGAAATATTGGTTAGATGACTAATATACTTTTTCTTTAAATGTGAATAATTTACAAATTATTCTAGAAAATATTGTCTTTAAAAAAATGTTATTTATTTTCTCATTATAAAATTTTTTTATTTATAAAACATTTTTATAATGATAAATTAATGATTATTACTTTTAAACATATATAGTAAGTTTAAAAAAGAATTTAAAAACAATCTTACACCTTTATATTACATAATTCGTCTAAAGTTTTTATTTAATATTATGCATTAATATTAATTATAATGCTTCAATATTATATAAAACTTTTTTTACAATTGTGTTTTTTAAGGAGGTTTAAATTTTTCAATGATAGCAAAAACATATAAAATATTTTCTAATGTTTTCTAAAATAAGCCTACTTCAAAATCAATAATTTTCTTCATCGTAGGTAGGAGAACATATAAAAATTCCATGGACTCTACATCACACGTGAAAAACAATTTTCCCGCTGCAATTGATAGACGAAAAATTCCATGGAATAAAAAAAACAGAAGTTAGTGCTGGCGAGAGTTTCGCTGCCCTTTTTCCTTTGAAATGCGGAGCATTTGTTTCGCACACTGACACAATAACGATTAGAGAAAGATGGGAAAAAACAGTGTTCGGCTTTTTTGAAGGCAGGTGGACCTCTCCGGGAGAGGATGGACCTGCAGCTTTTCCTTACGCTACGGGGATTTTCGCTAATAAGCGCCGAACTGGCACTTAAATCCGTTGCCCCCTCTCCCTTTTTCGGGAGAGCATTTTCCAAAGAGAAAGATAGATGGATGGAGAGAGAGAGAGAGAGAGAGAGAGAGACAGAAATGGGAGGGGGAGAGATTATCGATTTATCCGGTGGATGATCGCGTGAAAGAAAAGATCCTCTCAGCACCGCCGGCGTGGATTACGAGGCGCTAAGTCCGTCGTCCTCACACGAGAAAAGAAAACTCTCTCTCGTAGAGGAACCTGCTCCAGTAGTTTTAGTTTTAGACGAGCGCTTTGTCATTTTCCGCCCGTCGGGGAAGTTCCTTGCCAAGGAGGATTTTCTCTGAGACATGAAATCCCCCTTTGAAATCGTCCGCTCGCAAAATTAAAATGCTTTAGTGGGTTATGGTCTCCGTCGGCTTTCACTGATTTATCAAGATTTCGGTTTCGAAGTTTGGAAAGCCTCGAAAAATTTGGCTTTAACAGCGAATTTTATATCGTGCGAGTGAAATTTCTACCCTCGAGTATTTACATTACTCCAGTGAGCACTTAATTTGTTGATGATAATCGTGATTCATGAAGGTAAAAAAATACAACAGTACATGTGTAAAATATATGAAAAATAAATGACTGTGAATTTAGCTGCTCAATTATTGTCGTAATATTCATTTTATTAGCGATAAGAGCCCTCAATTACGCGTAACGCATCCCTGACTCTAATGGGATTTAAGTCAAGATTCGCACCTATCATCAGGGGATATTTTACGGTTAATTTTTACCCTAAGCAGCTTGAACGAGAGTAATCGATGAAAGGGTGATTTTTAATATTCGAATGTTAATTTTTGAGGTTTCAAAAGAGTGGCAAGAGGGTTGGAGGAAGGGAGGCACTCATTGTAAATTGGGCGCTTCAGTCTCCCACGCAGCCAGGGTGACTCGAAGGGGAGGGGGGCGCATGCGCATAGACTCGGGCGCAGCGCCTCCCTTGAAACAAAGCGCCAACCAATCTCCGAAGACAAAGGGCCGGACGCACGATTGGCTGCTCGGCCAATCTTCTCCTGGAGTCGCCGTCTCCCACGCGGTGCGCGCGCTTCCCCTGAGGGTGTTTCGTGCCAAGAGCCACGTGCTCGAGTTCGACCTGCTCCGGTCGCAGCTTTCCGACAAAATTTAAAATTTCTCGAAAACAGCTTTTACGAGAATTTCTTTATTTTTCAGTGTAACAACGTTCTTTCTATCAGAATTTTTTTATCAGAATATGAACGTTCATTTTGCAGTGCAACGAAAATTTCCTAAAATTCCCTTTCAATTTTGATACTGAAGTTTACCTTTGTCAACGTCAGATTCACCCAATGGTGACGCCTCTATCACTGCGAGTTATACGACTAATACGAGAATGAGTTCGTACAAATACAAATCTTGTAACTACTCTTGTACTTTTTATGACATCTAAACTAATTGTATAAACCACATTTATTCATTGCAAATACGCTTCTTATTCCATCTTTTTCAAACGTCAATATAAATTTATTTTATTGAAATATTGACCATTACACAGCTTTGTGATACTATATTTATTATATTAGAAAAGATAAAGGCAAAGTATCACTTAAATGGAGTTATCATTGTCGTTATGAATTATTTTTTTTTTTAAATAATCTTTTAATTTGTGATATTGATAAATTAAATTGATATAATCTATTTACCAAAGTAATTATTTCAATGATATACTTCATTCAACATCAAGTACTTCACAAAAATTAATGTGTTAATACTCTTAGCTCATGTAACATTAATTTTGTTTATTAAAGATTTCACGTTTTATATTTATATTCTAATTATTTTAATTAAAATTTCCTTGGTCGATTTTTCTCATTAAAATACATTGCAAGATATCCAAATCATTATACCAGATATGAATTCTTCAATTTATTCAATCATTTTTATATATACTATTTTTTTAATAAGAACATTACTTCACTGTAATTTTATATTTTAACTCTATCTTTCAAGTAGCAACGTGACATGCAAATGAAGATTTATTTTATATCTTTAAAAATTGTAACAATTCAAATATTTTCTATCATATAAATGTAAATAACTTCTTTTAAAATAAGTAAATTGATGTTTCGCTTTAATATGCTAGTCTACAATTTATGTCTTGCTAATGTAATTAATATAAATTTTAATTATTGTTTAGTTAATAGATATTGTAAGTATAGAATACAAAAACAAATTACGTTATATACTTAAAAATTTTTTTAATCATATAAATTATTATTCATTTAAAATTAAACATTTAAAACTTATAATTTGTTATATTTAAATTTGTAATTATTTGTTATTAGTCTTGAATTATTTCAAAAAAATTTGTGAATCAATAATAATTTTTTGAAATTATCTTGCATATAAATATGTAATGTAAATCCATATATTTTAGATTTTCGAAATATAAAGTGATGAAATTTTACATTTCCCAGAATATTTACGAACATTCATGAAATAGAATACAGTTATAGGGAAATTCAAAAATCGTAGCCATTTTTCCAATTATATGAAAATTGCATAAGTCATCTTGATTTGTCTTCTTGGTATGGCTTCCTTTGTATCCTTCTGTAAGAGACTCGATGGTAATGGTCTCGCCGGAAGTAAAGCGACGCGTGTGACCCCAGACGGATGCATTAGACGCACTTCCGGTGGAACGACGCCCGTCGCCCTCGGCCTTCACCTCGCCCCCGCCCTTAACCCCTAGTTCTCATTTACCAATCTTCCGCACGGTGCAATCGCAGTATTGCGCAGTAGCAACCGGAAGCGACTGCTCGTTTTGCCAATTTCGACTTTCTCACTCTTTAGACTCGAATTTAATGATCGATTGATGAGTTGGAAGAGAACGAAATTTTAATTGGCAAATTATCCTGAGGCGCTGATTACTAATCCGCTGTATTCTTAGCCGCTCGATTTCCTTTAACCAATGAACATAGCATATAACCAATATTCTTTAATTCACCAAACAAAATTTAATTTTTGAGATGTTGTTGTTGAATGCTAAATATATTTTACGTTTGTTTAAATTTGAGTACTGCTATCAATGTAATTAAATTTCTTGATTTCATTATTTTCCTTAAAATTTATAATTTGTTCCTCTCGTTCTTCATAAATTTTACGAATTAACATTTCCTTTTAATAAATGCAAAAAATATAAAATATATATAAAATTATAAAACTATAAATACTTGGTTCTTTTGAAAATTTGTAAATAAATATTTTTGTAGAAAATGTTTACTTTTCTTATTAAATTTTTAATATATAAACATAATTTTAAATAACTTAAACAAAAAATTCTATTATAACTTTTATTATATAATTATATAAGTTAAAATTATAAAATTTCTTGATATATAAAATATGAAAAACAATTATCCTTACCATTGAAATATTGCTCGTGACTGTATCTCGAAATAGTAATATTAAAATAAGATAAATCTATAGATAAAAGTTTTCCAAAAAGAAATCATCCACTAATTTTATAAAAATATATTTAAAAAAAAATAAAAATATTAAAGCAAATAATGAATAAATCTTATCGATTATAAACTTGTATGTAAATACTTCATATATTTGTAAATATTTATAATAATAGATCATAAATAATTTTCAATAGAATAAAAATTTTGTTTTTACTATAAAATTTAAATAAATGCTAAAAATATTATTATTAGAGTGTTTAGTATAATAAAAAATTACTGATCAGTATAATACATTACTTTAATTGTGTCGATGTTAATAATTGTAATCAAGATTTTATATTAAAAAAAAAATCTTTTAAATTTGGAATCGAAATTTTTTATATTAATATTAAATATTTTATTTGATCAAAAGTCAATTTATAATGAAACTGTTTTTGTTGAATATAAATTTTTTTGAATTTTCAGCACTGCGAAGTAAAATATAATATAAAAGCAGAATGTATTTAATTTCCCGTAAGATTTTTTAAATTAAAAATGCTTGTTCAAAAATTTTAATTGTAATTAAAATTGAAAATTAAAATACTTCTATATTAATTATTATTATTATTATTATTAATATAAAAAAAACTCGGATATTATAGTTATAAGTATATTTTTGTTGGGGGTTGAACTTTAAAAAAAGTTACTTCTTTCCGGTTGCAATTCAACAGAGCCAGGATGTAAAAGTGTATGAGTTCTTGTTCAAAGATTTATTATCGAAACGTAATTAAATGAAAAAAATGTAGTGTTAACCAGTACGGGACACATACATTGTTAGAAAATAAATTCCAACAGTAAATAAAAGCGCTCAGTCAAGTTTCGCAAGCTAAAAAAGTCAGAATGCTAGGGTTTGCTCGTTTTTACAAATGTTCGAGTTGGACTGGACTGCCTACACTCTCAGCTCGGCGATAAATCGCAAAAATGGCGATTCTATGTGCACCCATTCCCAAAAAAAAAGGAAGAGAGTGAGAAAGTGCGGAATATCACTTCAAATATTCATGAAGCCTGTACGATTCTGCACTCGACACACCCCCAACCTTCCCTCTGCTCCCTTGTAATGATTTTTACCTCATCTTTTCCTTTTTGTGTGCCCTTCTTTTTTTTTGTCTCTTCAAAGCCACCGTTTCCTTTTCTCTTTACTTTTCATTCCTTTTTTATTTGTTTTATTCTCCATCACTTTCTCCTCATTCCTCTTTTTTGATTGAGCAGCATAACTCTTTTTTTCGTTTTTAGAACTGACCATTGTATTTTTATCTTTGCTTTAAAATGCAAGTAACAAATACAAATTTTAAATGTATTACTCTCTTATTGGATACTTTCTTGCTTATCTTGCTTTTTATTGTTAAATAACTTTTTTCTCGTATTTTATAAAATCACCACGACAGTTTATTATGAATATCCTGAAATGACAACGAGGAAATACACTAAACAATAGAAGTATTATAAATTTTTACTTTCTCCAATTATGGAATTTAATATAAAAAATATCAATTCTTAAGCCAATAAGAAATATTTAAAACAATTGTAATTGAACAATAAAATAACAGATTTTTATAATATAATTTTTTCATACTCAACCAAATATGATATTTAAATCAGAGACAAATTACTATTAGTAATAATAGGTTTTAATTTATTATTATTATACACATAAAGGGTGTTCGAAATACAATACAACATTATTTCAGCATTCAATATTTCACTCTTCTTTTAATAAATTTATTGAGTATGAACATACAGGCATGATTTTTAAACTTTTAGACAGAGTAGTAATCTTATACTAAAATGTTTTTTTAAATTTTTATATTTAAATGAATAAATTTTTATTTTACAAATATAATCATTATATTACATTTAAATCAGATAACTAGACCGATAAATACCTCATTTACAATTCAAAATTTTTCAAAATTAAAATTTTATTGATATTACTTTTTAATATTGAGTTTTTAAATTAAATGTATATTTTAATAATGACAGAAATTTTATTTAATTATACATTAATGTAGTAATTTTTTGTTAAAATCTAAAATAATTTATAGTGATAAAATTTTGCAGACTTTTCATGAGGCCATGTAAGTTTGGTGTTATAATTGAAAATAAGTATATTTTATAAAATAACCAGTAAAAACTAAATTTTATATAATTAATCAATAAAAATACTAATCTTAAACTATGAGTACTTAAAGGATGACTTTGTCTTATTTATATGATTTAATATTTGTATTTATTGATTTCTATCTTTTTTGTCTTTGCTATATTATAGTAAATTATTTTTTTTTAAAATAAAAGCAAAATTGAAATAAAATAAATATTTATTCTAATCAATAAAAAATAATGTTAATCCCAAATTCAAAATACTAATAATTGTTGTTCCTGACAATTATGATTATTAAAATATACTTTGAAATCTTACTCGTCATTACTTATCAAATAGAATTACTAAGTTAAGAATTAAGAAGTTACTGTATTTTAGATAAATCAGTTATTTTTCATTATTTATACAAATTTTATCATATGTAGTTTATACGTAAATAAGAGTTTTATTTTTTTTCTGTAAAAAAATTCTATTGTATTAATATTATAATATATTATATATTATAAATAATATATTATATAATATTATATTAAGCATAATACCTTTATGTGGTGTAAGCATTTTATGTATTACAAAGTAAAATTAAGAAGCAATGAAAAAAAAGAAACGAGGAATGAATACTTTTTAAAAGTTTTTTTAACAACGAATTCAATTTAATAAATATATTCAGATTAAAAAGAGACGATATTCTTAACGAAATTGAAATTTCAATAGCATTATGGTGAGCCAATAACTTGTAATTCTAAAAAAGTTTTCATAACTTGTAACCCTTTTAATAAGAAGAAGGTTTAATCATCGTGCGTTGCATTACATTATAAGCTTATGTTTCCAAGATACTTCGCAATAAAACGTTCATTCATAAATTTTCCCCGCGCATCATTCAGGTCAACTTTGCGTCTAAAAGAACATTAAACGGCCGATTGGAGGCACCGGCGTACATACACTTTTTGTCGTGCGCGTTGCTATGACGACCGAGGTATAGGCTGTTATTAATCCCTACGCTCGTTGAGAGTTGAATGCAGAATTGAAAAAGCAAGAGAGAGAGAGAGAGAGAAAGAGAGAGAGAGAGAGATGGAGAAAGAAATGAGAGGTAGAGTAAGAGGGGTAAAGAAGGAGATGGTCCACCCCCGGTTTATGCTGCGACTACCTCTGATTTTCAAAGTGTCTCTTTCTCATAGACGTAAAATATTTAAATTGTCTGATAATCTTATTCATAGCAAAAATTTATCTTTATTAATAAACGTAATGAATTTTTTAAAGAATATTTTTTTGAGTATAAATAATATATTAAATTTTATGAAATTACTTTTAATAGAGTTTTGTGTTCAGAAGATATAAAAATCATGTTTAGAATTATTACGTGTACACTTATAAAATTGTGAAGATTTAGGTAAAATTTATTTGTATGAAACCGATTTAGAGTGAAAGAATTTTGATTCAAGTATTATTATAGGACGCTAACTCAATATCCATTATTTGTTTTATATAATATAATTATTTTTTGCATTAAAATAAGTGATTTAATATTGCATCAATGTAATGTTTCATTAAAATTTAAATGAAAGAAAATAAACAGAAGAATGAAGAAAAAGATTGAGAAAAAGGGAGAAAGAAAGAAAGAAAGAAAGAGATAAACATAATGATGTGGTAAAGCGAGAAAGAGAAAAATGATGGGGGAATTAGTGAAGACTTCGTCATTATATTCCCATTATTCATTCCCCTCTCGTCTGTAGCCTAAATCTTCTTTTTGCATGAAGTAGTTTGTTATGAATCCCTCTTCCCATTTTTTTTATTCCGCTTTATTTATTACCTGTTCTTTCATCTCATTTTTAAAACTACCGTTGCTCCTCAATAATAGATTAAATGACTGTTATTCGTATGTTTGTGTTCATTACAGAATCGAGGATTAGATTAATTAGAAATCCCATGTGTCTGACCGACCATTGCATTGACTACTAGATTGATCTGTATTATTAATCAGACGCACGACTCGTTGTCTAATAATTTGAACGGATTTACATAAAAATGGATTTTTGAATTATATTTATATGATAATTGAATCATATTTCAATGTCAGAATTTTTTATACAGTAATAAAATTAAAGATAAATTAATTTGAATTACTGCGTGACATATTTGTGTCCAAGTATCACGTAAGAGCATAGTCACAATGGTAATGTCGAATTAGGGAAACGAACTGAAAAAAATAAAATTTTTTTAAATGATCAAAATGGTCCAAGGCATAGCAATTGGTATTGATTTGAGAATATTAAAATACAAGACAAGTTGCAGCAAGTGTTCTGGTGCACGAGAATTTGGGTTTGAAATAAACAGGTATAAATTTAAGAATGTTGAAAAAACAAGGTAGTCATGAACTATAAAAGTTAAAGGTTTACATCATACAAGTTGGACCATGGATTGGTATTGAAAAAGAGAGATACGTGGGAGTGCGGGAGGTTGATTGGTAAATTGAGTACGCGTGTGCAGATCCAAGGCTCGAGTCGGAGTTGGCTAGGTGGGCAAAGGAAAGAAGGCCCGCGGATCGTGACCCGCATAACTAGATCACGTCAAGATAAACTCGAGCATAAATAGAGTGCGTTCCTTTTTCGCGGACTGTCGCGGGTACTCGTGCGCTCCTCGCCAGGGAGAAGCTGGAGATCCAGAGATTGGAGCTATTGGTGAGCGCGTTTCTGGGAGTGTGGCATCCACGGGGACAGACTTCCAACTCGAGTGCAAATTCAAGTACTCGCCAACAAATAGACGACAGGCATTTAGTATTACCAAATGCAATTTCTCAAGCCCAACAATACTTGTATCGCTTTGTACATCATTCGACGTCACCAATTGTATATTTACAAGTTGCGAAAATCTTATTTATATTTTTCGTTTTGTAAATTTGCCTACTTTGTATATTTTACATTATTATTCTCAAAATATTTTCCTTTTATGACTGCATGCATTTACATAATTACTTGAATTCAGGTAAATATAATTTCTATAAAGATAATTTATAACAAAAAATACTATTTAAATATAGTGATATTAAAAAATAGCCACACAGACCAAGCAATCGAGCCCTCTTTGGATCGCTATCCAATTACAGCAATTTGTTTGCATTAAAAATCGTAAATTAAAATTAAAATCTGGAACTTCTTATTTTCTACATTGCCGCTTGAAACGCTTACCGATTAATTTTTTATAAATAATTTTAACCATAAAATACATTTTTTAAACTATGTTTATTATAAAATAAGAAGTTATATTTTTAACACAAGAGTATCAATGGGCGAACTATTACAAAGAATATTCATTTTTATATAATTAATAAATTAGAAATGAAAGTATTTTAAAAAAATTGAGAAATGTTTCAATAAATTAAAAAAATTATCACTCCGTCATTTTACACTATTTTGAACTTTAATTTGGGTAAATTAAAGCAATTAATATATAAATTATTTGTACAAAATTTCAATTTTATCGGATCATTATTATTATTATTATATTATTATATTATTATATTATTATTTATTATATATATAGATTATTATATTAGTTTAACAAAATACTATTTTTAATTAAATTTTTATAAAAATTTACTAAGTTTAAATTAGTTCAATTGAATTGATTGAATCCTTCGATGTTGCTTCCTCTGGATTTGCTTCCGAAAATAAAATATTAAAATAGAAGATAATGAGGTGTTAAATAAACGAGTTATTTAGCAGACAATAATAATTATATATTTACAAACCTATGAAAAACCTACTATCGGGATATTAATTAATATATAGAATTGAAATAAATTTATGTAATTGCTATATAATTTAATTAAAAATTGCTAAAACTAATAATTCCATATAAATGAAATTTTATAAAAATAAAGTACATATAATTAACTTTAATTTTTCTAAAATACAGTTCAAAATATTTAATAATGACAAAATTACAAATTTTTTAATTAATTTAAAAATTCTCCGGTTTTCCATAAATTTATCCACTTCTAATTTACCACTTGATTTCTATAAAAATGAATTTTTTTTATAATTTTGTTATATACAATTCATCTATTGGCATTATAGTTTTAAAATTACAAAGTTTTATTGTATAACAAAAAAAGTAATAAAAAAGCTTTTCTTCGTTAAAAATGTTGATATAAAATTAATCTGTAAACATTACAAGTGGAATTTTCGAAAATAAGAATACTAATTTTTGTATGATTTTTAATGCACAAAAAATTCCGATACTTCGGTAACGACTTTAAAAGTGCTGTATTGCTTGATCTAATGGATGAGGCATTAAAGGCGTTAAAGGGATTAAAGACAATTTATTTTGATGCAAAATATTAAAATGAAAATAAAACAAAAAATAAATTACAAATTTTCAGTAATATTGATAAAGTCTTGTTTTCAGTTATTAATTAAGCCTGTGGTTTCGTGAAACTCATTTTTGTGTACACAACTTATTTTCCATTACTTATTTACATAAATACATGTTTTTTGCACAATATTTGAAATTATTATCATATTTCATTAGTATTTGATTAACCAATATTGGTCTTTTATATTTTTTTTTTATAATATTCTGCGAATTTATTTATTACATTATATATTTAATTGTTTTTTGTATAGTCGATTGATTTGCAAAAGATAGTGAAAGGACTTTATAATATTGATAGCTTTACTGCATTTATTAATGATATGGTAGACATATTTATGGATTGATATTATTATTAATTATTAGATTTTAGATAAAATTTCTATTTAATCAGAGAAATTGTCTAGAAGAAAATCAATGTTAGCATTATTAAAAGCTTTCTTTACATCTTGAAATGCGACTACTATGTATTTACATTCAAGGAATACTTTTTCTACTTTCAGAATAAGATGCCTCGAATTTTTACAACACAAATCATTTTATCTGAATCTATCTTCACTGTATGCTAATACGTTGTGAAATTCAATCCACTATTACAATTTGTTTTTACATAGAGTTTTAAACCACTAGCAAAGCGAAGAAGCTAAGTTAATTGGTCTGATGCTTTATCCTTCTGTTTTTATGATCAAGTAATAAATTATGTTCATCCTCTTATTTCATATATATTTTTTTCTTTAAGCGACATGATATTAGCACCAACAGTTTACTAAAGGATGCCTATGATATATATAAAATACGATACAGGTCTTCTTTATATTTTGAATATAACTTTGTCAGCAATATAAGGGTCGATGTTAAAAATTAAAACTCGTATATTTTTTTAATATATATATTTTTTTAATATATACGTTTATTAATACGGTATGATTAGCTCTAACTTTCTTATATTAATTTTTCAACTAATTTTTCACTTGATTCACTTACCCGATTTCTCACAATTGTTAAACTAAATCTAGCATTGATAAGATCAATAATTATTTCTATTCCATCTAAGTAATCATTATGGTGAATTCGCCTATTGATTCCAGGATAATGGTATGGTTTTTGAATATATATATATATATATTATATATTGAATATATATATAATATATATATAGCTATAGCTGAAGTTGTTACTCCTGCATAGAAACTAGCAGAAACATTTTATTGAGAATAAGTTGTCTTGTTATTAGACCTCATGAGTGGACATCGTATTGACCAATAGAAACTTCTAAAGATGTTCACCTGATTGAAAGGGAAGAGAGTGAGTCTATTTTATTCTTCTCATTGTGTGACATAAACCTCAAAATTTATCACATAATGCAATTACAGATTTAATGAAATTAGTTTATCATTCACACGAATTCGTGGCTTATACTGAATAAAAAGAATTCGCATGGCTTCTTCAAAGTTTCAAACAGAATGTATTCCTAATTTTCGTAAATCCATTATATATTTATTAAATTACTGTCATAAATAATAGGATATTACTGAGAAAATAAATTTTTTCATTATATTTAATATTATATTTTTATTGAGTTTCATAGGTATTCGATTATAATTATTGGATTATTATTGAAAGAGTAGGCATATATTCAAATAAATATGTCTATAAAAAGTTAAATAATTTATACTTATTAATTAATTATATTCTCTTTCAATCACATATAATTTAATAATTTCTAATTTTGTGCATCTTTTTTTCGTAGTTAAAATTTTACCATAATAATTAATTTTTAACTTTATCACCTTTTTATATTTAAATTATTAAGCTGATAACTTTAATGATATATAAAATTTTAGTTTGATTAAATGAGTAGTGGATAATTTATAGTATTTTGATAGTTAACCAAATTACATTAAAATTTTCAAATTTATTTCTCAGTTTTATATTTTATTCTAATAGTACAATCACTATAATGTATTTTTATGTATAATCATTTTGTTATTGTGTGATTCTTATGAAATATAAAAAGAGTTAAAGTTTTATTAAATTAATTTCATTAAAAATTTTTTATTCATTCACGTTAACCATGATTCATAACATAAAATTTTAATGGCGTTCACTTTTTTAACCATAATAGGATAAATAATTGATAATAATAACTTATGATGTCTTTATAAAGAAACATTATCACATTTGTAATTTAGGATTACTCTGATGAGTAATGATGTGTAAAACTACAAGACACTCATTATAATTCTATCCTAATGTTAAAGATAAACTCGACCAAATTAATGTTTGTTATCACTTTATATTTCATTTGGTTCTTTTTTCCCCTGGGCAACAATTGTTTATACATGCTTGAGTCTTTATATTTTGTGTCGTGGAAAGATTCGAAATTCATTTACATGCTAAAAATGTATCTGTGATAAGTAAAAAATAAACAGATGTAATAGAAGCAGCATATTAAATCTCGAAATCCGTTTTCCTTGACAAAGAAATGCTAAGAAAGCACAAAGAAAGTGAGAGACGAAGGAGCGACAATATGACTAGATAAAAGGGAACGTTAAAACCCGAGGGGGGCTGTAGGAAAGAATCCGGAGGAAAAGAACGAGGCAGCGTACCGAGAATCAACCTGCGGAACCGAGACACGAATAAGTTTTGTGGAGGAGGAGCGGAAGCAGGAGCAGGAGCAGGAGCAGGAGCAGGAGCAGGATCAGGACCAGGACCGAGGAAGAGGAAACGATACGATAAGAGGAAAGTGCGTTCGGTATAGGACGCGCAACCCGAAAATGGGGAGTGATCAATATTCATGGTCCGCGCCTGGAACGTGAGCGAGGGTGGATTTATGCGAATCCTTCCTTCCGATTTCACCCTCTCTGCGAGCACCCGACCCACTCCTAGTCCACCCCCTGACACACGCACACCTCCAATTTACACGCGTGTCCGTGCCCTCGAACGTGTACCCGTGCTCACCCATATCTATTGCCAGGCACACAGAACACAACATATGTTGGAATACATTTTCCATCAAACGCTCCCCGCACACATTCACAAAAATATCGTCTTTCGATTACTGTCTTCCACTATTTGATAGCGATGAGCTGCCATGACTTGCTTTTATCTGAAAAGGGACGCGCAAACGTCTAACGCTTTGACGTTCCGATCGGGGATATCGCTCTTATTCTGTTTTTGTCGAAGTTCACCCTATATTGTTTTTATCCTGGAAGAATGGTTAATAATGTTTATTATTGTAGGAAATTGGTGTTAAAGTTGGAGAAATCTGCCAATATCAGGACCGATTATTTATCATTACTATAGACGATTTATCATTTCATTATTTGCTTCAAAAATAATAAAAAATAAATTTAACCGGTGTAAATACTAGTAAAATTCATTTTTCTTCTTATATCAATGAGTATTTCTTCTTCATTATACAATAATCTATTTTTCCATTTATAATTAGTATTCTCAACCTTTTATTTTCTCATTTATTAATTAAAAATTTTTACTCGTAAGTTTATATTTCCGTAACAAAAAAATTGCGTCTCTAATATACTGCCAATTTAAAAAAAAATACTTCAAAACATTAAAAGTTCGAACCGATACTTTTTTCCCAGTTTTCTGTATTTCAATTTTCTGTAGCAAAAATAGTGTGATATAGAGATATTTGTGATGCACACAAGCAATGTGCATCGGGGTCCGCAATGTCGGCCTAACACTAAATATCACTTAAAGAAATGAAGCAGCGAACTACATATTCATATCATTCGATGCTCTAACCTAGATTGCTTAAACTTCTAACCACTCAACCAAAATTCTCTACTATAGAGCATATATGTTGTGTATACATAGTGTGCTGCGCGAATTTTCAAATATGTACACACAGAGATACATGTACATATATAGGTAGTACGACATTTAATAACAAACGTACATACTCTAATGTACAAGCAACCGTAGCAAGCATAATTTTAATCCTTCAGCTTTGTCAATAGACATTTTTCGCTTTTTCTTTCTTTTACTTATTTCAGGCACTAACATGACATTATTGCTTCCAAAATCGAACGTAGAATGTTATCGGTCGACTAAAATGAATAAGCTGTATCTATTATTAAATATACATGTCGAGAAAGAGAAATAGATAGATAGATAGATAGATATTAGAGAGAGAGAGAGAGAGTGTGTGTGTGTGTGTGTGTGTGTGTTAATGTATATGTGTGTGCGCTGGTGCTCCAGTTGTAGGAAGAAAGATGGGAATTGAACTGCGGCACGGACCATTAGCTGATGAGTTACCACGAGCTTTTTTTTTCTGTTTCCACTTTTGCATTTTCCATCAGATACACATTTATAGATCAGGTATACACGTATTCTCCAGGCACATGTACATAAAGATATTCTTGCAGAGAAGAGATGAAGCACATAAAAACATTGAGCCTCGAGTGGTACGTACGTGCGTAGGCGCGTTCGTCTGCACTGATGAATAAGGCAGAGGAACGAGTGAAAAGCCCGTGCGCTATTTCCCAGATTCTGGGTTTACTTTTCAGATTTCGAAGCAACCACTGGATCAGTCAGACTCAAGTAAGCACTGGCAGCGATCTTTGCTGAGTACCAGGGTGGGCCAGGAAAAACCAAGGAACCTGCGGTCGCTCCAGTGTCTCTCCATCAGGCGCATCCAGAATCCAGCATCCGATACATTAGTGCTCTTGGTCTCTTTCTACCTTTTGCCCATCGGTCGTGGGAGGAGGCTAGTTCTTTTTCACCTTTTTGCATCACAAGCGTTCGGGCCTGTACGATTTCGAAGGTTAGGCACAAGCTCTGAACAGACTCGGCTGGGGTCGCCTTTTTGTCTCGGCTGCTGCGTCTTCATCATTTCCACTCCAAGTAACTCTGACCTATCTGTGTTGAAGCACATCTCTTTACTAAGATTTTAATGCAACTCCCTGCTTTCGTGGACCTCATCTGATTCTGGATGATTAAAAACGTCTATTTTGCATGCGCATACTCATTTGAGGTAGAGCCTCCATGGAAAACCACTATGCCATGGAATTCAAAGTAGATTGCTTTTACTTTGAAAGGTAAATTAGTAATGAATGCTCTAATTAACTTTTTTACAAATTGGAATAGAGTATAAATAAATGATGATTAATGCAGCTGATTTATTTTTCAAACATGAAAAATCAAAGATTTTAAACATGAAAAAGTACTTACTGGTCACATATTTAAATGAAACATTTATTTTTATAGGATTATTATTTGCCATCTCTATATAAAATATAATAGTTTCTTGATTTTGATCTAGATGAAGGTATCTGCATAACACACTTTTGTAACTCAAATATAAAATAAGTAAAAGATTAAATTGCAACTTGAAGTATTAATGCCAATTACTTTTTTATTAACTTCAATATTATTTTTATAAATAAATTTTTTATCTTTAAAAATATGTTTTAGCACATAATTTGTGTACGTGTTTTTTAAAAATATATTTGTATTATTAAGAATTGTGTACAGTATTAAAATATTTCTTCGTAAAAAATATAAAATGCAATATTGGATGAGTTAAAACACGATTTCCAATAAAAAAAAATGAATTTAAAAAACAGTCGAGTTTATTTGAGAAATTATTAATGACAAAATTAAAGTAAACAATTTATGAAACGAAAAGAATAACGAGAGTAAGAATAAGAAAGAAAAAAAATATTTGACTGTGCGGAAAAAGGGGGAAGGAGGTCCAAGAAAAAAAACAACAAAGTATAATAACTAGTGAAAATAGATGTCGAAGAGTGTGCACATCAGGCAAGCGAAGAGAAAAAGCATTCAGTGGATTCAGATGAGAAGAAGTTGCGAGTGAGTTTAATAGGAACGGGGGGAGTGAGAGAGAAAGAGGATGAAGGGGGTAGAAATGAAAGTCCCCAACAACCCTATCTAGGGCATTATCTTTATTAAACACCTCGAATGACCCTCCTGTTGCTACTGCTTTCCATACTTCATTACATTTTTAATTCCTGAACTAGGAAATTGTCCGTTTTCAGAAACGATTTCGCGCCATTTTAAAATTAATTTTCCAAATAAAATTAATTTTGCAGCAAAGTAATTTTTTTCTTTATTTTTTATTGTTTCGACTGTACAATCTTCAATTTAAATATTGTAACTAAAAAATTTTTTTTTTTAAAAATAGCAATATTAAAAATATTTAAATTCATGTCTATTGTAATTTATTGATTTATCAATAGGACATATGAGTATTATTTCGCCATGTTTCAAAAACTAATAGTAATTTGTACCATTTATATTCATTCAGACCTGCAAATATAATGAAATTAAAGTTAAAACTTTGAGACATAGAGTACAACGTTGGAAGTGTGTTGCCGAATAACTCCGAGTTTCTTGTTTAAAGAAGAAAGTAATTAAAATTAAATGTTGAATAGCCTAGAGTTACAAAACATAATTTTGACCTTTCTCTAGCTCAGTAATCGCGGAAATACGCGCCATTGTTTCCAAGGTACACGAAAGCATGCTCATTCCGTCAGAGGAGGGTTTGCACGCACATTCACACGCACATAGACAAAACTGGTCTAACCACCTTTACTACATCCTCCCACTCAGTGTTACTTCCACGCCGATGAACGCGAGTAGACACAGTTTTGCACATGTGCAATGGAAAATATTGTGCAAAACCATGTAATGTCTATTTCAAATTCTGTCTCTCTAAACCCATCTCGTAATTAACCAAATTTACATACTTACAAAATTAATGAAATTTGATTAATCATAACAATAATTATTTTTAATATTTTTTTTTATCTTCGTCGATGTTGATTCAATTATAAATGTGAAACTAGATAGCAATTATTATCTACTTCATATATTGTATACACCATATATTATCATATATTATATATTATATATTATATATATATATATATATATTATATATACATATATTAACGTGGACCATGCTAAATATCGTATCGGTTTCATGTGTAATGGGTGTTTTATTTCAAGTAAAACTATAAATAATATCTAATGTAGAGTTATTCTATTTACACGTGATGAAATTATTGTTAATTATGAGTAAAGTACTAAAAAAATAATATACATGTAAGCTTTTACGGTATTTTTAAAAATAGAAATAATTACAGTATTATTGGGTAGACAATGAATGTTATTTATCAAAATAGCTCGTAGATATATGATGAATAACTGAATAAACATTCGATTTGATTTCATTTCTATGTTGGTAAATATTTTGAAATTTAAAAATGTGGATTTACGTAAAAGAAAACGAAATGTGAGTGCTTGATTCCACTTGAGTGACAATTCATGTGCCCGTAGATACTGAAACGCTTATCGGTAATTTAAAGTGAGACATCCCGAGAGAGAGAGAGAGAGAGAGAGAGAGAGTGAGAGGAATGGAGGAGAGAAAGAGAAGGAGGAAAGAAGGAAAAGTTAGAGACAGTTCACAGTTGTGTCGGTGCTTCTCTCTCTTTGGCTTTCTTTTGGAATGATGTAGTGCGCCCTCGGCTCCTTAATTACTGCCGCGTGCAAATTGGAGGGAAAAATTAATCGCAGAAATGACTTAGAGCCCCTAGCCCAACGAGGACGGCAAGGACGGCAATGACGTCGCGAAAAGACTGCTCGATGCTCTGAAGACGGGTGGAGGTGAAAAGGGATAGATGAGGAAGCTCGCAGCCGGGGGTCGTACAATAGGGATGAAAGGAAGTCCGGGGCAATTAGAATGATGCCCTTTGCGATGAGGACGGTTGCGCGAGGTGGTGGGGCGCATCTTCTCTCTTCTTCATTCTTCCTCTTCACTATCTTTTTACCGGAATCCCCAGAATCGTTGTAGCATCGAGAGGATAATAGACAGCTAAGGAGAGAGAAAAAACGGATTGAAGTGCGTGGCAGAGGTGCCAGTGGCCTGGAGAACTTGGACTGCGGCGGTGTCGATGCTGCTCTTTTCTGAACTTTTCTGTGTTGTACGATCCTCGTTTAGTTTTCGCGGATTCACCTTCACTCTCCCGGAAGACGCGGTGAGGGTGCGCGTCTGATTCGATCTCGACGTTTTCTTCCCGGAGTAAGTGAGATCCGCTGGAGCTTTTTGAACGCTTTCAACTTAATTTACGGGATTCTCGGTTCCTTTTTTGTTTCAACCTTTTGTCAAACTACGAGTTGGCTTCGGTATTAAAAATTAAGGGACGTACTTTGTAACGATACGAGCGTGACTTATCTCTTACTGTGATATCTCTCTCTCTTTATCTCTCTATCTCCCTCCACCCCTCTTTCTACAAAATTTCCTTCAGAACCATTGTTTTCAATCATTTTCAATATATTTTTATGAACAAACATAATACCCGTGTTGAAATAATTGTAGATTATCAAGAGATTACCTCTTAAATTATTGCAAAGTGACGTTTTACAGAAAACTTTTTTTTTTTAATTTTATCAAGCATTGTCAGTAATAAATGCACAACTATCTTACAATTATTTTATTATCACAAATTATTATGAAAAATTACAAAGTAAAATTTAATTTTTATAAGAATAAACCATTTTTATGCAATGGATTCAAGTATCAATAAAATCATAGTTCCATAATTTTACATCAAAATTTTTGTTTGTAATTTAAGTTATTTATTTTGAACGCATTCATATTTCGTAGATTTAATGAATAACAAATAAATTGTTGCTTACATCCTACTCTAGACTCTTAAAATTATTCTTGTTATCTAAAATAAATATTTAAATCGCATTCATTAGTATGTAATAAATTAAAAATCAATTTTTTATTTTTTATTTTCTATGAATTGCATTATTATTACTCAATATAGAGACTAATGTACAAAATATAAAACACAAGTTCCACAATGTTAATTCTTAATTCATTGTTCAGATAGACTTACCGTATATATTTGTATAATTTTTAGATGAAACAATCTCTGAAAATGTAAATTTAATTTGAAACAGAAAAATATTTTTTGTAATCATTAATAAAACAAACAAATAAAAGTTATAATTTATGTAGTCAAAATTATTAAAAATAAAACTATTCATCAACAAAGATTTTAAATTTTATGTGTCGTTATGTTAAACATAAATTTATATTTTTTATACAACTGTTATTAAATTATACTGGCAAGGCACAAAAAGAAAAAAAAAATTAATTTTCAATATTTAAAATTTTAATCAGAGAAATATTATTTTCATGAATATTATTAAAATATTGTAGTGACCAGTTGCATCAAAATTCAATACTTGTAATATTACAAGTAGTTTATAATCATTTTTTATTATTCACAATTGAATGAGTATTTTTTACTTCAATAAATATTCATATATTATAAAGTAATAAAGTACCAAGATATTCAGATGAGCTTTCTCCTGTAAATCGTAAAATTTACTATTGATTTTTTTATCTTCGCTAATATGTTTTTACTTAGAGCATTGATATATTGTATGAATAAAATATTCGATGAGCAAAATATTTCTGTGTTGATAATTATTAATAATGATAATTAATGGATTGTATCAGATAAGCGGTGCGGATTCGTATTTATAATAGCATTTTATTCAAGTAGACTAAAAGTAAAGAATAAGAGAATGAGAGCGTAGGTGAGAAAAGGCGATATCTAATACAATTAAAATTAAAGAACGGGCAGTGACGGCATCGGGACAGTGATCACATAGTGATCGGCACTATAATCGGCTTGTCGCTCGTTGTCACAGACTTTCCCCACAACCCCGAGGGCTCTTTCTTCGTTATATAACACGATATAGGGTTGTCCGCTATCCTCGCCATCCTCGTCGTCCTCGATGTCCGCCGTGCAAAGGAGTAACCCCCGGGGGCCATCGTCGGCTCCGCTAATCCGGCACATAGTTTATACGTCATTAAACTTCCCTGGACGGGAACGTTGTCGACGTAGCCACGAGAGAGCTCGGAGTCGCGGGACAAAGGGGCTCGGCTGGGATCGGCGGGGGAAAGAGGGAGAGAGAGGGGGTGCCCGATGAGGGTGTGAGGTTGTGAACAGGGGCGGGAGCGAACGATGAGTCTAAAGTGAAAAACTGTGAATCCGAGCGATGATCGAATCACCGACACGTACGTGTCCTTTTCTTTGCCTGGTTTTCGGTCGGTTGAAAACGGAAAAGTCGGAGAATATTTCTCGAGAAGAGTCTTTGGCTCTTGAAATAAACTACAAATGCTATGGTCAAATGGAAATAAATTGCCAACTACGATATAAGCAGTTGGCAATTTATTTTTTACATAATTCCCCATCAATGGTAGCCTTTAAATAATTAATAAAATATCTTGATATGTTTATTGTATCGTGGCAAAAATATAGTTAGCCTTTTCTCAAGAGTGCACATGTACAATTTCAATAAGATGAGTGTAATAAATCATGAATCCTTTGTAGTCTTGTCACGTGTTATCATTAGATTGGAGTAGTCTTGGCTGAATCAATATAATGGCGTAATAAATGCTTGGCTTTTTGGACCGAGTGAAGAGATGACTGTTATTTCTTCAAAGACTCTCTGATTCGAATGAAGCCGAAGCCCTCTTCACTCTCGAAAATGTATTTGTCTTTTTTTCTTAAAAAACAGTCACAACATTTTCCCATCTCTCATCTGTCGTATTAGTTCGACACTCGCAATATGTACACCAGCAGCAAATAAGATTTTACGCACACAGCGTCATCGAGCCGACAATACAAACGTTTGCTCAGTTGAGAAAAGTAGAGTTTAAACACGGAAGTACAAGGATAAATGCGGCGAAGAATGGACGTGTTTCGGGGTGTTTGGGGGTGTTTCGGGGTGATGGCTCGTTCGGAATCCGCGAACGTCACCGAGGTATATTGCGCCCGCGGGCGGTGGCTGTCAACTTGGATCATCCCTTGGCACGTGGGTGAAAAAGGGTCGATCGGTCGAAATAGAGATTAAACGCCGCCGTCGCCGATCTTGGGAGCGGGTTTGGCAGCCAGAGGGACGAGGCTGGGGAAGCCGCAGCAACCCCTCGACGGGGGCAAATGCAAGCGTCGGATTGAGTAACCCACGTCAAACGTCTGCTTGCGTCGGGCGATGAAATTTGATAAAAAATACATCTTTTTGCTTTGGGTTTATCGGAGCCGGAGTCGGGGTGAAGAGCTTAGCAGAGATAATGTTTGGGGATGTCGCTCAGCGAAGCTCGATTTCCTTGGAGGTCAGTGATCGCATAATTTAATAATCGGGGATAGGCTTAGGTTGATTGAAAGGTAGCGTTATTGAATTACTGGCAAGCGTTACTCAATGACTGTCTGTTTTCTTTGTACTCGAGATTTATATGGATAATATTAGCCAACAGAAAAACTAAGATTTCAAGCATTCGCTTCTGAATATTACTCTTTATTACTACTTTCGCGTCATAAATTTTAATTTATCCGTCATCTCATCTATTATTTATCATATTTACTATCTATTATGACAACACTGTCAATAATTAAACATTGTTAACGCTAGTGTTTGATTAAGACTCTCCAAAGCATTTTATCAAATACTTCTTCTCAAGAATTATAAGAAATAAATACACTCTCTTCATACTATATCATTTTTATTTATCTCGATATAAATTACAAATAAATAAAACTAGAATTCAACCCCATTATTGAGCTCCTTAAATAATATAATGTATGAACATTTTTTATCTAATTCGTAATCATTCAATTTAAGCACTTTTATTTTTTACATTTTTTAAGTATTATGATTTTCAACTTTTTTATAATGTGTGTGTGTGTGTGTGTATTTATGTATAAGTAGATAAATATCATTCGAGTTTAAATTTTAATTCTACTTGTACTTTGATATTCTATGAGAAAAACACATAATTTAGCATAACAAAAAGATAGTTATTTAAACATATAAAACTTATAATTCAATATATATTTATTGGTTCGTAAAATAAATCTAATTAGGGTAGAAGATCTTTATTTTAATATATCATTGATATACTAAGATTTCAGTATTCATACATTTAAATATGTTAAATATTAAAAAAAATATTTTTAATCAGTTTCGATATTTATCATTTTCTTAGTTTTCTATGGAATACTTTGATTAAAATCAATAATTATAAATAAATATTACTTGTTTAGAAAAAATATCAATATAATGTAAACACAGTAAATGCATATAGCATCCCTAGACAATTATTTTCATAATATTTGTCGAATGATTGTATCAAGATATTTAAATTTATCTACGTTATTGCAGAATTTATTGGTAAGCTTGAGATTGACATTATCATTATAATATAGAATGTATCTCAATAATATTATATCTCTTTTTCTTTTCGTAATTGAAAATAATTTATTTTTTACTTTTATTATTAATATTGTTTTAATTAATAGACTTTTTATATTAGAATTTTTTTTAGTATGGTTTTATGAAAATAAATAATTAATAATAATTAATATTTTTCCTCTTGTAAGAAATACAATGCGTATAATACGATATATATATCAAAATTAAATTGAATTAAGAATCGCAATTACATTTTATTAATTTGATTAATCGTGAAAATTAAATTATTTTGGCAAGATACTTTTTTGCTGTGATAAAAATATGAAATTAATAAATATGCATGTAATATTAATATTATATATTATATAAATCAATAAAAATCAACTAATCATTTTATTGTATAAATACAACAGATTGGCCTATTTATTTTGCGATTATTATAATAATTGAAATACTTTTAATAATAAAAATATTGAACCATCCGTCATTTAACAAAAAATCAATAACGTTTAATTTTTTTTTCGTAAAAATGATATTGTATATAAATTAATGGCAACTGAAGAAAAGTAACTTTTCACAGAGCTTCGTTTTCTTGTTTTCTTATTTTACTTCTCGATTTCAAATGAGAAAAATGAATAATTGAATGAATTCTCCCCTATTTCCAAAAGTCATAATATAAATTATATTATGTTGATTAAACATTAGTGTTATTAAAAGAAGTAATGATAGAAGAATAAAAATCAGTTAGTATTAGTAACTAGTAACGAGACATAATCGAGAAACGGGCACCAACTCCTCCCATTCATTCATGGCATCTCGTCGGATTCCAACGATTAGGCTTTACACTCACCATCATATTACACGGAAATTCAATGTAACTACGAATTTGGGGTCAGCATAAGGTTTTTGACCCAATGAAGTGAATTACTGGTTTGAAAAATCTCATGACTGAAGTAATAGAAACGAATAATTAAAGGAACAATGAGCCATTCCATCCAAACTCTATGGCTAAAACATTGACAGAAAGAAGAAAAAATTCGACACAAAAGCCAGAGTCCGACCGGCTGGCAAACATCAAGTGGAATACAATGAAGACTAACTTAACTAACATTTGGAGTAAGCGACCAAGAGGAATTATATTGAATACCGGAACTCGAACTCTGTATGTGTTTATGCGCGTGTGTGTAGTTATAAAGAACTTTAGTTCGATGCAGCACCAATAGAACAAGCTTATAAATTCTAATTGGTGAAATTTGAATCAATATGAAATCGTTATATAAAAATATAACATTAATCCTAAAATCTTTAAAATCGTATTACTTTATTCGCAATATGTGTTGGTATTGAAATCTTTGTATTAAAAATGCAAATACAAATCCTATTAGATCACTATATAAATTAATTTATTATTCAATATATAATTTTTAATAGCAATAAAAATTTGTTTATTGCATAAATTATTAAAACCATTGGAAATTCAGTTAATTAAAATTCTTTTTATTTTAATAAATGCGCTTTTATATAAAATTATATTCAAATGCTTTTATTAGTAAAAAAAAAATGTGTATAAATATAATTAGTCATCACAGATAAAGACACTTTTTTTTAAAGAATATTAATTATATGAAGCAATCTTTATAAAAAATCTATCACTTTAACAAAAAATATTTCAACGAATAAATAAATGGCCATTAATTAAGTTTTGCGTACATTAAACTGTATTGTAACTGTATAAATCCAAATAATGTTAATTGGAAGTTGATTTTATCATTGAATGGCTGATATTGTTCCAATAATGCTAATAATAATTGTGACATTAATAATATAATTAATTTAGACAGTTCTAGAAAAAAAACGCAAACATGATCATTGATCGATAATTTATACAGGCTAATATGAAAAGCAGAAATATAAATACAAGCTTCATTGTGCTGAATAACGATAAAATGGGATTGCTTCAAAAGAATGAAATTATTCAAGCAAGACATGTTTGCCAAATTGTAATTATCTAAGATTTGATTCCAGAGACTCGAATTTGAGTTACATTCACCCTCGCAGCTATTGGTGGTTACCAGAAACAAAAAAACTATCGGAATTGATTTCTTGGCCCAAGTGTTTTTGAATGATAGTTATACATCGTATAAAATTCGATGTTTAACGAAAGCTCAATCGTCAGAAAAGTAATAAATTTATATTTTCGCGGAATAGAAGCGTCGGCGAGTGCATGAGGAATATTTTTCACATGAAAATGAGAGAAAATTGTGATTTCACGCACGAGTATTTTCATTGTACCGAAGTAATCAAGATGCAAAGAAACTCTTATTAATTCAATAAGCCGAGCAGAATACGCACGCGTATGAAAATAATTATACCGAGTGAACATCAGGCTGGCATTGTGTGGGTATCACCCATTGGGGTAGTTGTGGCGAGGTCGGGATGCTGACCCCTGACATACGTTCGCCCGGTTCTTCCTCGATGCGTGCGCGCGTATGCGTGCGTGCGTACGCTCCCTCTGCACGTTAGCGTTGGTGTGGGTGTGGGTGTGGGCGTGGGGATGTGTGGGGCTGTCGTTATGTCGTGGATCGATGAGGACGGCGACAACGTTCGTCGGGCACGAGTTTATGGGCTTGTATAAATTTTGCAAGTGCTCCATAAATTTCATCGCGAACACAGTCAGCCGCAGATTCGAATTTCTCCTTGATTTCATGGATTAATACCGATACTCATTATTGGTTATCATTTCTCTGGAGCATATTTATTTAAGTCCTAATTAAAATTTACTGCCTACTAGTTGTACTTGTATCTTCAAATTTTAAACTTCTATAAGTGTGCCATTGGGAACAAAATATCCAAGTCGTGAAAAAAATTGTTAAAAGTACGTTTTGAGATTTTTCAATGAATCATAAGACCGGCCACTGAATTTAAATTTAATCCCATGGAAATTCATACAAAAATCTGATTGTCTATGCAATTATTAAATTACATCAAATAAATTTCATTATACCAATTCTAATCAATAATCATCTAAAATATTTATATAAAAACAATAATGAGAAATTTATTAGTTTTTATTACTTTTTTCCACTGAAAAGATATATAACTATAATGAATATTATTACATTTATTCATTGATAATAAAAAAAATCTAAAAAACTTTTATAGTATATTTTGTTTTTAGTTACCTTTTAAAGATATTTTCTTCAATATTTTATCTCTGTGTACGTTCATTGATATTTATCGGTATTTGTAGAAGAATATTTTACCATTTAACTTATTTGATTATCTGCTTATTTTTCTTTGCTTCTATATAAAAATAAAAAATTAAATTAAAATAAAATGAAATGGTCACTTTGAAAAAAAATTTATATATTTATTATTAATTTAATTTTGGAAATTGTAATGATAAATGGTAAATTTCATGACTTTTATTTAGTTAAACTTTAATTTTATGAATTTTATTTTAATAAATTATTTCTTCTTTGCACTTTCTTCTTAATGGAATAGATAAATTCTCGTATTACTTGTATTGCATATAATAAATATCCATAGTAAAAAGTTAAATATTCGTATTCGGTAATTGCGATTAAATATCTATCAGCATTCGTAGAATATTATAATAAACAAAAAAATTTATCCTGTTTGCGTTGTTTTTCATAATTTTATCCGAAGAAAAAATTGTTTTAAAATTTTCATTTCCATTTCAATAATTTTCCGTCTAGTTAAAGATTGTTTTCCGAGATTCGTTTCCTTAGTTAGTTTTGTAAGATATAGAGACGCGACGTATCATCCCCCTTTTATTTTTTTCATTCTTTATTTTCGTTTTTTGATCGACAATGTCTCGAATTATATTGGCTTCCGAGAACGCGCACATTTGCTTTTTTCATTTATCAGGATTTCTCGGGGACTTGACCAACATACATGTGCAAGCTTCACTGCCCTCAATCGCTTCCACCTTTCCTTCGTTCGATTCCTCTCATTTTCCATTTGTCTTTTTTTAAAGAATCATTTTATCTCCAACTTACCGAAAACAGAAATTCAAATAATGGATTATTGAGGAAGTGATTGAAAGCCTTTCTTTATTCCTTTACTTAGTAACGAGGGAAATAAGGGGGTTCTAGATTTTATCATAAGTTAGGTTTTTTCTATTTTCCGTACTCAATACTAGGGGGAACTGTACATTGTATATATCTTTAAAAATGTTTTAAAGGCTACAACATGAAATAGTCCGTTTCCAAGTAAATATCTATTCGCAAAAATTACAATTTTATTTTGACTGTACCTGTGCCATTTCGATTTTAATTATTTTTAAAATGTAATTATTGATGAGTATCTGTGTATTTGGTACAATTACTTTTAAGTAACTTTGTAATAACTTTAACACAACAAAAGCATATTTTTGATTAAAGCAAAACATCAATTGCAGTAGGCTATAATATAAAAATGATGTTGATTTGAGTTAATCTTATTTGGTAAATTTATAGCTAGTGTTCGTAGCGAAGGAAAGTTTTTTCAAATTATTATAATTTGCATTACCCGCAAATATAAATTCAATATGAAATGAAGTTAAATTTTAAATGTTAGTTTTTTTTTATTTTATAAATTTTACTTGAGTTTCTATATATGAATACATGCCATTCTCCTCGAATACTCCATTGATCAAATTACTTATTAATTCATCTTAAGGGTGTAGATGAATTTTGAGAGAAAAAACAAACAAATAAAGGCATCTGACAGAGATGGTTAAAGCTAGGGATAAAGTTGTCCGAGTCGCGCGTCGAGAGGAAAAGTCACTTCGAGTTGGTAAGTTGAAAAAGAGAATGTTCGTCGAAAAAATAAGAGTGAAAAGGGAAGAATCGCGGTCCCCTCCCCCTCCACGCCCCTAGACCGTAATCCGAACTCGGCGATTTCCTCTCGGTCGCCTGCGTACCGAGATTCATCAAAACTATTTCCTCTCGTCCGCGCGCAGAGGCCACCCCATTCAGCCGATTCCACCCCATTCCACCCCACCCGCGCACGCATCATCTCCCTTGAGCAGGGAAAAAGCGTCGAAGCGTGCGCGTGCACCTCGGAGTCTCCATTCCTGCAAAAAGTTAACCGCACGGACGCGTGGCTGCGCATCGCCACGCCACCCCCGCCAACCCCCTTCGCCATGTGCAATCTATCGAAAGATATTCATGGGGCTTGGACTTGGCTGTGAGTCGGTCCAAAGAGCGTTGCGAATGTCTTATTGATTGCACACACCCCCTTCAAGAGAGTGAGGAAGCGACGGCATCCCTTTTCCCTCGTTTTTTTTTTTTCAATGCGTAACCCTAGTGTCGATGTGTGCGCACCCCTTAATACAGCTTTCCGATGTGTACGGCACGTGGAGAGTGGAACTTGTCACCGGAAGCCCGGGAATACGCGTTCTTTTTGTTTTCGACGGCGCATGTAAAACGCTGAGTTTACCAAAATTTCAAGCTTCACACGAGTCGACGTTTCAACTTTTCAAGAGCCTCTTTCAACAATCATCTTTTATTTTTTTTATTTTCTCCTAAAAACAAATTCGATTTTCATCATATAGTTATGACTAACTATCAATATTTTCACGATCCACCACGCACGTTAACAAACATAATATTTAAAGCAGTTATCATGCATTCAATGCGAAAGATTGAGTTTTAAATATTGATTAAATATTACTCGAATGAGCAGTACGAATAAACTATTCTTACCAAAATCATTTATATGAATTACATCAAAAATTGAGTAATGTATAATTAAAAAAAGGAGTTTTTTAAATGTGAAATCCTAGAACAGTTAACAATAATTTAATAATCAATATTTTTCTGTAACATTTGTGTAATGCCTAATTTCATAGGAAAATAAATTTTATTTGAAAATAATTAATCAGGCACATCTTTACAATACATATATTCTCTGACGCGTTAGCCCTATATTCCCATAAAGTATTAACAGCTTTATCTCAAATTATTGCCTCTTTACACACCGAAAGTGTTAATAAAGGTTTTCGTAAGCTTAAAACACAATCAAACGAATAATTTCTGAGTCTGTGTTTCTGGTATCGAGAAAATCTATTTTAACGTCGCATTTTATTTATATTGAAATGAATACGTTTTTGCTCGAAAACGCATGAAGCCATTCACACATAATTGCCCAATTGTTTTTGAGGATGGTTGAGGATAACAGTGACGCGTGGGGTGGAAATTGTTCTGTCTAGTTTGAGCTCGAATTATAAAATCACTTGATAAAATTACAAAAAACCGCAGCTTATTCACGAGAGTATGAGACGAGGAAGTCCTGATTATCGGAACCCAGCTACATTGTTTTCCTGGCCCGAGCAAAAGGTCGTGACTGCTGTGCCGAGGGGTAGGGCATCGGGATAAGCGGCGGGCAGAGTTCGGAACGCGAGAGGAAGCCACGGCGATCGCCTCGCGCATTTTCAATGACACCTCGAGGTCCACTCGGCCTCGACCTTCCCTGCCCCGCGAGTAATGACAAAATATTCCAGCGGAGGAGCTCGTGGAATATAATTAGGGGACATAATGGGCCGGTGCAATTAACCGACTCGACGTTCGCGCGCGGCATAAATCTTGAGCGTCGGCCACGAGCGCCCAAAGCATGAAAGAACAGGATGCCGCATTTAAATAAATAAGTAGTCCTCATTGTGTCGGTGCGCTTCGTCATCCATCGCATCCGTCGCATCCTCCGCCCATCCCGAGCCCCAAATGCTAATGCAACGAATGGATCCCACCAAATTTATGGATTCGTGGGCGCATGTGCGAGGTGCCGGGGCTGATAACCGACGCAAGCGAGCACAAACTCATTGTCCGCCAAAAATACACTTTATTACAACTGTTTGCTTGTTGCTCAATTTCAACATCCAATCGCAGATCGTTATCGAGCTGACCATTGTTCTTCCAAGCAAATGTAAATCGATGTGCTAACCGTCTCTCTCTCTCTTTCTCTCTCTCACTCTCTTTTTTCATTTTTCGACGTACACTTCAATTCCCAATCATGCTATCTTTATGAAAACAGCAGCATAATATCGAGATAACGTACTGGTGAAAAAATAGCCACAGTACTAAATCCGCATAAATATTCATGCGCAGACTTATTACTAGTTTTTAAAGTTATCTTTATATTATTCTCCTTAAAATATAAACTTGTTGTTTAATCTCGGAAAACTTACGTTTTACACTTATTTATCAAAGATAAATATAATATATTATTGCTATCTATGTTTGAGTATTTATCTTAGATAATTTAGAAAATTATCTTTTGTTATTTTCTCGCTGCATTTATATTTTTATATATTTAAAAAATATATTTTTATTTTTATTTTTGTAAATTTTCCAAGTTCTAAAAAAAGATACAAATATACATTATACTTATTATTTAATGATAAATTTCATGCTCAAAAATATTTTCAACTTTGTACAATTCTTTTTTCAAAATGAGGAAAATATTCGAGAATAAAAGTAAAAGATATAATAGAAATATAGGCTAATATTCTAAAATGATTGGGTAATATTTCGAATAAATTGTCTCATTAAAAACTTTAAAATATGTAACTAGTATCATTGCCTTTTTTGTAGAAAACTTTACTTACCTTATCAACACAAACAAATTTCTCTAAGTCAAATAGGAAAAGAGAGATACATTCGTCATTTCTCCGTAGGTTCTCATTTTTTTATTCTTTTTATTTTGCTCGTATTCTTTTTTAAGATAATTTTTAAGTGATGACGTCCTCGTGCAGGTGCAAGAGTCAATTTTCTTTTCTTATTACATGGAAATGTTTATGATAATACAGTAAAAAAACTGCTTTTTTATCAAAAGATGATGAGAAAAGTGTTTATGTTTAATGCAATACATTAATGTGAATGAAGTGTGAATAAGCGTGAAAGCATTTATACTCAAGAGAATACGATAGATCCTTGAAATGTGCCAGACTCTGTTTTCTTCCGATTGAGTATGATTTATGAGAAATAATGTATTCTTGGCAACATTGTTCAGAAAAAACATTTCAGTGAATATTTAAAACGAGTCCCTTTAATTAGCATAAAAATAAATCAAATATATATTTGAAGAGACAAGTTTTACAAATATTGACTGTATATTTATATTATACAATATGCAAATGATAACAATTAAATTTTGGAACTTAGTTGTAATACATTATTTAATTCTATAATTTAATATAATTATGTTTTGAAAATATTATTAAATATTGCATTTGAATACTTTCTTATCATTGTTATACGAAATGGTATTGAACTAATTAAATAGAATATTAAATTCTTTTTAATTTCTGTAAATGATTTGATATATTGTACATAAATCATTTAATTGGTAGTTGATATAATCGTAATTTTTTAAATAAAAAATAAACGATAAACTGAGGTTGCATAGAAGTGGTTAATGTAAACTGTCTAAAAGTGGTAAATGTTATCCATTTTAAAGGAAAACTATATTTTATAAATGATAAGATTTTATTTTCATATGTAACTAAATATACAGACTACAGATTAAATTTGATTGCTTGTATGTCTCATATCTTGCAGAGGTATACTATGACCATGTCGATACAAAGTTTACTTGGGAATAGAATAAAATGATTATATGAACTAAAAGTGGAGTAGCGCTGTCAATAACAGAAAAGGCAATCTTTTAAAGACATGCTTCTAATAGAGTAAAATCAACGTTCCAGGTCACATATAAGCCGAGAGTGAAGGTACATCGATTTTTTGGGGTCTGTTTTTTATCTACCTTATATTTTATTTTATGAAAGAATACTTGTATGTCCTCAAAGAAAAAGGGTATATTACTATTAAATTAAAGTATGAAAATATCAACAAACTTTATACTGCATTCCACAACTGACACTAACATTATAATCGTCTTGTTTAATCTGACTTACTTGTTGAGTTTTGATTTTTTGACTTTATATATATATATATATATATATATATTTCCATTCTACTTTAATGAATGAAATCCTGCAAGCAATTAAAGAAATATTAAAAATGTAAAATTTAAATTTTTTTTGTAATTTAGTGAAAATAAAATTCTTATTGGAACTATCTATACAAAAATTTGTACAATCTCGATCTTATCTACAGATTTGATCTTTACTCAATAAACATCTCTATAAATTAGTAAAATTTTCGACTGGTGTCGTGATCGTTGGAATGGTATTTCCATGAAAAATCTACTCATCGATATGAATATAAATTTTGCTTGATAACATTGATTGAATTTTTGAAGCAGAAAACACAATACGTATTTAGTAGGAATTTAAAAGTTTTTAATTTAAATAGTATGAATTAAAAATTTTATTTCAAATGAAAATTGCTCGTTATTTTTTATAAAGTAAAATTAATCTTCATTTACTATAACCAGTTAAAAAGTGCTTAGTGTGTGCAACCGGGAATTTGCTAAACGATTAATCTATTGATTGTAGACGATTAATTTTGAATTTTTTTAGATTGGCAGATAGTGTGTGGTACTGTAATTTTTAATTGATAAGCCGGATCATTGAAATTAGAAGGGATAAATCAAATTCTATCAAGTATCATCGAAACGGGTAATGTTTATAAAATTGTTGGTCGGATGATTGAATTAAAAATGAATAAGAAAAAGGAGAAAATAATGGGCAAGTGGCAATAGATGAAGGGATGTTGCTCGGGGAGGAGAACGTCAACCCTTATGAAGCTTGGGAGATCCGGATCGACCGCAAAAGGACCGCGGTATGAAGAATCGAGTGAAGCTTGAATTAAAATTAAACCGTGACACCCTGACGATATACGCATTTTGGTCTTTCGGATCTGGGTGCACGGGCGTAATGCCTAACTCGAGGAACCAAGGAATACGTCGGTTAAACCTCGAGCTCTATACCATCCTACGGGCGGGATTAATGCGCGTGGCAGGGGTAAAGTAAGCTAATAAATGTCCTCATGATGTATCGTCGTCCACTTGAAGCAATTCCTCTCTCTTTTTGACATCGACATCATTAATACCAACACACGCGTGCTCTTGTTATTTTTGCTTTTTAATTTCTACTTTCATTCAAGACAGGGTTCCGATCTTTACAAATTTTCTGGATAATTTAAGTTGAAGCAAACCAATATAATCTTTTTAAAATTTGATTTAATTTTTATAACCGTAAGTACAAAATACAAACACGATACTTAACATCATTTAGAGCTGACTTTAGTAAACAGTTCTCTAAAACTCTTATTTAATTGATAGTTTTTTTAATTGAATCTAGATATCATGTAATAATGGTTAATTAGCTATCTAATTATGATACCTTCGTAGAAAACAAAATTGTTCGTTTACATAAATAAAACGTGATTTATCAACTATCTTTTTAGTAATTATGGTAAAAAGTCACAAGAAAGTGGAAGTGTAGGTGAAAAATTAAGAAAAAATAGTAGCAAGAAAAATTTTTTAATTTAATAATTCACTTAACTCAATCGTTTTCAGTTATATTAGACTGTGCTCTGTCCAATTCTTACGTCATAAATTTTGTTATAAACAATTTTTCTTTGTTTAATCTCGTTAAAGCTTAATAACTTTAAGTATATAATAATATCATTTTATTTTATTTATTTAACTAATTCTATTTTTTTAGTCAATATTACCAAATAAAAATATTATTATTGTATAAATTTTTTTACTAGTATAGAATCATGAATATTTACATTAAAATATTACTTTAAAATAGTTATAATAGTTTAAAATAGTTCCATAAAAATTGAGAAATAAATACAGTAAATAATTACACAAACATAAATGTTTAAAATGTAAAAAAATTAAAATTCCATAAAATTTATCGGTGAATCGATCAATTTGTTGTTATGTTTTAAATACATTTTTTATTCTTAAAACTAAGAATTTTTTTTTTTTATGAAATTAATTAATTTCTTATAGTTAATATAAATTATATAATTTAAACAATCATTTAAATATTCAATACATATGATACAGATATAATAATATATATTGTATATAATTAAGAATTTTTAAAATCATTAAATTTATCCAAATAATGAAATCTACATTCAACATAAATTATATCCGAATGTAAATTTAGTCACAATTGAATAATTACCTAATGTAGTTTCAATTTTGAATAATTACAAAGAAGAATTAAAATGTTATCGATAAAAATTGAAATAATAATTAATAAATTATTTCATTCCGATAATGAATTATTAGAATTATTATTATGTAAAATTAAATGTATACATTTATATACAGATTGTAAATAAATTTTATAAAATCTGAAAAATTTAATAAATCTGAGTTTTCTACATGTTATTATGTGAATATTAAATTTAAAGCAAATAATAGACCTGAATAATGTGTCGTATTAATTTTTACTATTGTTTATGATCATTTACCATAACATTAAGGTCCTCTTCAATTTTGATAAACGAAACCCTAAACTATATTCTTTTGAATTAAAAAATAAAATTTTTACATAAAATTATTGCAGCAGTTAAAGTCATTGAATTTAAGAATTCAAAAATACATGCACATATTTAAAATTTTAAAGTTTATAAGTTTAAATATTCTAAAAATGCATTATCCTCTAATGTAATATAAGAGAAAATTTATACGTTATTTAAAGCCTGGATGTATAATTGAGTAGGTTGGTAAACATTAGTTTAAAAGCTTTTTATAAAACTAATTGTTCCCCAATGAGACGTTTTAAATAGAAAGCGCGATTAAAATAATTGATTTTTTCATAACTCAAACTGCGGGTTCGCCCTTAATGAAAGGTTAAAGTATCTGCGAATGTCTAATGACACGACATCATATAGCACATCATCTTTCAAGCTTTGGTATTAATTCAACGAGTTTTCATTTATAGCTTTCGTTAGAGAATCACTTGAGGGTATGTCAAGTCAAAAATGTTGTCCCGAAATAAGACGATAATACGGTTCTGCGCGCGATTAGCATTTTTTGCATTGACAAAAAAAAGAAAAAGAGAAAAACGCTTGACTAAGTCTACCGTTCTGTGACAGTAAAAAATCTTATTTAAAAGTTTTGATTAAGAGACCGTTCCTCAGTATTATTCTCATGCTAATTATGCGGTGGTGCTGAAACCCTCCAGCAATCAGAAATTACGTAAAGGGATGGAAGTTTTTCGGGAAAATCGCGCGTCCAATTTTTTCATCATCCTCGCGCCCCTTTTACACTTTTTTGCTTCACCTTCCGGTATTTCAACCTTCTCTTTCCTTCACTCCTCTTTCTTTATCCTTTTTATTTTACGGAGAGCAGATACGACTTTTCGCTTCTCTTTTATCTCCTCCATCTTTGAGATTGGTGTTTCTTTTGTTTTATTTGTTAGGCCTTTGAAAGTTAATACGATCGCGGAAGAAGCAATCGAATGCGGCAAATTCGATTGCTTCTTCCGCGATCGTATTAAATACTCACTGGCGTATTAAGTACCCCTTGGTTCCCGCTTCGATCCGCCGGCTGTGAGGAACGAGAATTAAAATTTTAATTATGAGCAGTCCATAAGAAGCTCGTGGCTTATTTTGCTGTTAATAAGTGGCTCAGATCAATTTCTTAATGAATCGAAAAACTTAAGTTCATATTCAATAAATGAGGAAACCGAGGCTTTTTCATTTTGCACTTTTGAACGGTCGTTTGGTTTTCTTTGAAGGAATATGATGTAATAATCTTTATTTAACTGTTCAACTGCCCTCAATAATGGTATTGTTCAAAGTTTAGATGTTTTTGCAAAAGACTTTGAGATAATTTATTAATGAATTATTACGTGTTAACACGATTCAGGAAGTGAGTGACGTCATTTTTTTGAAGTCAAATTAGTCAATAACCCGTTAACTATTAATTTTTCAGAAAACGAATAATTAGTTGAAAAAATATGTATCATTATATAATATGCAAAACAATGAACGAAAAATAAATCTTGATTTGAGTTTCCACAGATACGCAAGCTGACCTAATTAAATTGACAAAAGACCATGCAGTTATTATCTCCTTTATCCATATATCTAAATAGATAAGATTATTTGTAAGAAAAAAAAGAATTTGAAATTATTAATATTATTGTATAATAAAATATAATAATAAATTGATTATGAAAATATTGTAGTATTATTTCTATTCAAAAAATATCTACTAGTGCTCAATGCAATAAATCTCCGATTCTTCTTAGTCCCCTTTTAATCACTTCAAATGTTTCAACTGAAATTTGTACTTGAATCATCTATCTTAAGTACATTTTTCGTATTTTTCACGACTTGGAAACCGTATTTATAATCTCCCCCTCTTTTATATGCAGCTCTAACAAAAGAGAAGCAGAGGATTAACAAGTTCCACTTTAGTTTTCCTTGGTCTTGCAAAGTGAAATCGTTGGTTTATTAGAACTCAAAAAATTTTACGTAATCACCCTGATATCCCGTGTTGTGTAACAATTCAAACACATCTCCCAGTCGACCCATTTTTATGAAGAATAATCAAAAACCACCCCCTTTTCCGACGTCAAAGGTCCTTTGTCGATTCAGATAAGCAGACTTTGATTCCTTCCGTCTCTTTTTTAGGTAAAGAGTCGTGAAAAGGTCACCCGGAAAAAAGTCTTAAGAACAGGTATAACTGTAAACACCTAAAAAAATTTTGTTTATGTTCAAGCATTTCTTCGTGTTTTCCTTTTTCCTCTCTCACCCCTTCCAACGAGTATGCAATTGCTCGTACATCTAGGATCTTTGGTCTAAAATAGGGCAGCGCAAGGATGAGATGTACATGTGTGTGTATATGTACCGCGTATCCTCTCAAATGTGTTCTCGACCATTAGAGACAAGGCAGTCGGTACGTGAGGGCATTCGCAATGACTTTCGCCGAGGAAATATGGCGGGGGTCTTGGGGTTTCGAGATCGCGTGGATGGTGGTGTGTACGTTGTATCAACAGCCGGGAGACCGAAACGAGCAAGACATTTTATTACCCTCCTAAGCGAAATAACGGGATACGAGGAATTTCACTGTTCTCCTCGATTACTGATTTTTTTTTTATTTTCTCTCCTGAGCTAAAAACCAGAGACATTTTCCCCAGATTTACACTTGAGAAATAATATGTTTCATTATACGTAGAAGAAGGTTTGTTTCACTATTATTAGAGATTAGAAATATTTGCTTTATTAAAAATTCCTTTGAATAATTTTTTATTTTTAAATTTACTTCTTTTTAATAAATTCTTCGATAAATATTTCATAAATAATATAACAATTTTTTCTCATTCGTACAACCACCTATCGAATATTCATAACTTCACTCCAATTCAAAATTCAATTTTTTTTTGTTTTAACCGAAACATTTTATTTTACAATATTTTATATTTATTGAAAGTTTTCTTCAAATATCTTTTGAGTTGTTTTTAAATTTAAATTTTAAATGCAAATGTAAATATAGATTTTACTAAAACTTTTGTGTAAATGATTTCACTTTTAAAAAAAACACACATTTATCTTTAAATTATAATGGATAATATAGGCTTGTACGATAACAACTTTATTTAAGAAAAACATGTTTTATATATTTAGTTGGAATAATAAAAAGTTTTCATTCCAGAAAAATATAATTAGACATTCGCTAAACTTTTTCTATAACTATTAGCTAGTTATATTAAAAATATAATTTCTATCATTTTTTATTATAACTAAAAAAAATTTTTATTTCTCAATAGATTCTGCAGAAAAAATGTTGAAGAAAGATGTATATTAAATGGACTCGTAAAAAATTTAGTTGAAATTGAAGGTCTTTGCTACAAAGTCAAATGCAAAAGCCCGAAGAAATTGAAGAGGTTGTTTGAAAAAAGAAAATGTTTGCAAGGATTTTGAAAGGAAAGACGAAAATTTGATCGAACAATTAATAATATAACAAGTAGCTCTGTACTGGTTGTGCTCCTTAGTTTGAAGTTGTAGCATTTTCAAGAGCATCCATTTGGCTTGGACCTAGCCGCTCGTATGTGGAAGAAGAAAAGCAAACTCCGTGTCGGGGGTGGGGTACAGGAAAATTTGTGAAAACATTTTCACGACAGCCATTGAAGCCAGTGAAGCTCAGCTCCATGGAAGGGTGAATTTAAAGAGTGAAACAAAGTTACGCGCAGGCGCCAAAAATAAAGGACGACTAAAGCGTAAAATAAAATGCCCGGGGGAAGGCCTGGAAAACAGGATCTTTGGAGTTCACGTAGAGCACGGCTGGCACCTTCTTTTGCTCCCGAGTCGTCGAGCGGTTTGTTACTCGTCAGCTTTTTCCCAGGTCTCTGGTTTCCTTTTTTACACGGGGTGTCGGTCACACGCGTACGTGTTTGCCCTTTTTGCTTAGCGGGAGTGCAGCCTCCTCCCAGTGATTTATACCTCGGCGACGAGGACAAACTTGGGGACGCTTTTTTCTCCTCACCTCGCCTCAGTTCTCATGACGCCTGCGTTGTTTTAATGCGGCTGTTATCCGACTCCAAGCCTCTGATTTCGCTCCAGTACATTCCCCGGAAGCTTGCATTTGTCTCGCATCCCCCTCCTTTACACCATCTTTGCACCATCTTTACACAACCTTAACACCGTCTCACCTCTTAACCTTACCTCCACCCACCCTTATCATCAAATGCCGTATCGTCTTGCTCCCCCACACCTTTAAACTATTTTATATTCCTGTATTTCTTGATTTCAATTTCAATCGGAAATAATATTTTCATCTCTTCTATTTGCCACAGCCTGCTACTTAAATCTGCATATAACTCTATATTTCAGTAAATTTACATCTATATTTAAGCCTAATTCTAAATAAACGATTGATCAATACACTTGTTAATTTTTAACCTCACCTTCAAACGAAAAAAATTATATACAAAGATCTCAAAATATTATATTTTCAACTTATGATTTCCACGTACGATCAATATTTATCTTTCATTTCAAAATTTCAAAGAATAATTTAATATTTAGGTATAAATAACTAACATGCAATCTTAATTAGTTATATTCAATGAAGCGAGAATCCATAAAGTATGATAAACTGTTACCAAGACAAATCACACAATAAATTAAAATTATGTGCATTAAAAACTCAAAATTTTTAGCTACTTTTTAAATTTTCAATTCAATTTTGAAATTTATAATTTTTTTTATTAGATTAAAATGTTTGTGACTTGTATTTATCATTTGTATAAAGACTTCGTAAATATGCAAATATATTATATTATCTGCATCGTAAATTTAAATATGAAGATTAAACTTTAAAAAATTATTTTCAAATAACATGTTCGGAATAATAATCTTGTAGTTATAAGTTGGATATAAAATTTGATGTATAAAAATTGAATAATAAATTACTTTTAAGTTTTACAACCACGAAACGAATAACAATTAAAAATCATCTCTTCTGCACGTAAATATTTAGTAGAAGTTGGGAAGCATGTCATAATAAAATTTTCAAATATTAGTGATACGCGAATAAAATATTCTGTTCCGTTGTTTATCATATGTGACGCATCGACCATCACAAGTTGGAAGCTGAAGAACATAATGATGGACGATCCGTCCATTGTTAGACAAAGGAACCAATCATATGAGTTAGAAGAAAAGAAAATAAAAAAAATGTAAATCTTGCTATTTTGAATCAGATAAACAAGGAGAAGTGTTGTAGATGCGACAAGAGTCGATTCGATGGATACATTTTCGACTACTTTGAAGTTCAAGGGGAAAAAATAAGTTGATGAAAGATAATATGGCTTATGCTATTTTTATAATATTTATTCTTTATTTGAATTGAAATAATTATCGGTGTGTACAAACTTACCGAGAAATACTGCCAACAAATATTTTCTTCTCCTGCATATTTCATATTCTTATGTAGATTATTATTATCGTTTTAAAATTCATAAGAACGATGATGGAATTCCTTATATTTATCTTTGTATTTTAATTTACATATTTTTTGTTATTTATTATTAATATTTAATTTATTTTAAAAAATTTTTACATTTTTTATAGAAATTGAGTTTTTATCAAAAGATTCTTATTTTATTGTATAAAATTATTATGCTTTATTTAAAAGTATTGTTTCAAGGATATCCAAAATAATTTTGATTTAAAAAAAAAAAAAAAAAATGATAAAGGTAAGCTAGTACTGATTGGCGAAAAGTTGAAATATGTTAATCCATAAATTCTACCGCTTGTAAATAACATAGTAATGTAAGTATTATTACATGATATTTGATACAGATACTAATACATTTCTTGTAAATGCTAAATAAAAATATATAAACTCTTTCCCTGGGTTCTGCAACTCGTAAAAATTGAAATTTCAAAAGTATCTCATAATAAGAAATATTTTTTCAGCAAGATTGAAGATGCAACACAGGTTACATGAAATTTTACGGGACAAATTTTACTTACCAATTTGAAATTTCTCGCTTATTTGTATTTAATTTAATAAAATTGTTGTTTCTGTCTTTTACGTTACGCATTTGTGTAAATTATTTTTTATACAATTAAAAATGGATAAAGGTTTAGCTAAGCCGACGAAAATTTGAGTTACTTACCATTGTTCAAAATGTTTATATTTTAGAAAAAATTAAATTTACAAAATGAAATGATCATGCTTTCATACATAATGTGGTAGAGAAAAAATCGACAAATGAAGAAACACGATAAGAATAAATAAAAATGGGTAAAAAGGTTGACCACGATGACGAAAAAAGTGTTTTCAATGACTCTCCTTTGAATAGGTGGGACAATAATTTATGAAAAATTCGATATTGTGTTGTAAAGCAGACGAAATGCATCACTCACGAGAATAAACGGAAAACAGCGCAACACAGGCTTACAACTAGAAAAGCAAGCCACATTCCTACCTGCTTTTTTTCCCTGTCACCTCTCCACCCCCGATCTGCTTACCCGCAAATTCATCATTCTTCATACGTACACAAATTCTTGGACCTCGTTACTCCGGCTCAAAGGAGAGGAGAGGAATGGAGAGGAGGGAGCGACAAGCCCGGCCGACGCCAAGATAAGATGGATATTCATCACGTCATTCCCGGACGATTTCTCTCCTTCCTCGATGTCGCCTCCGTCGTCGTCGCCTTTCTCCGCGTCGTCGGACGATTAATTGCGGCATATCTATCACGGACGTCTATCTTGTATTCACGGATCGTTACGTAAATGCCGGGGCTAATAATGTCGCGCGTCTCGCTCATCCCCCATGACCCGAAAAGCCCCACTCGTGCGTCCATGGGACAACCAGGAAAAAGTAATGCGGGAGGTTTGTCGCTCCGAGGAAACAAAACCTCGCAACGGAGTCGAGTTCTCGAATTGCCATTGTCGATTGCGCGGAGTGTTCGCGACTCGTGAAAATGAGAGCCACCTAGAGGACGACCGACACCTCCACCTCCGATCCCCGTGAGAACTCGGCCGAACCGGGGGAGGCTCGAGGGTGCGAGGTCTTGCGTCACGTCAATCCTCGGATACGAGATCAGCTACTTACTTCGGATTTCAAAGAGCCTGGGGGACGGCATTTTGTCGGCGCTTCGGGGGACCATTCATGCTGGGGCTTTTCCCGGATCATAATTTCGACTAATTCGCGCCAAGACATCCTGGAGTGTCGAGAGATTGGTGGGGCTTTTTGGGAGTCGGCAGACATCGGTCTTGAACATCTTTGATATATTTGAACTCAGAACTAAATAAACTCCATGTGTATCATTTTAACTACATTATCGTGCTAGATTGATACTCTACAACTGGCTTAAAATATTCTTGAAAAAGATGACAAGTTGCAAAGTTGATTTTTTCGTCAATGAGGCTACGAAGCCCAGTTGCATAGGAAAAACGCTAAGACCTAATAATAATAATAAGAAGAAGAAGAAGAAGAAGAAGAAGAAAAAGAAGAAGAAGAAGAAGAAGAAGAAGAAGAAGAAGAATAAGAATAATAAGAAAAAGAATATAACACTTGAAAATTGAAAATAATATTTTCAATGTGCTTTGTTAAATGTTGCCCTTACAAATAATTTATCTAGTGAATCTATCCAATTTTAAATTATACCATATATTTATAGATATTGTGTTAGTTTTCTTTCTCGAAGTAAAGTGGGGGTCATCATGCAAAGATTGATACACGATTTAACGATAAAATATTTCAATGATAATCGACGAATAGAGACAGGTGTCGAGTTAATCATAGTGTAATGAATAGTAATACTTGTTAAATAATTTCAAAGAATTATAGTGCTTGATGAGATCTGTGACAAACTATAAACTTTGAAATTCGTAGGAATCGATTTAAAAAATATAAACAAAAGCATTCGTCTAAATCATTATCTTTGTTAAATATGTATAATACGTTCACACATTTATCTCATCATTTAATTAACAAACTCTATTTTACTTTCCAAAATTCATTATTACGATAGTATATTCTTTTTGAAATTTTTTTAAATACAGTCTAATTAATAATAAAGCACTTGAAGCTTTAATTAAAATTATATTTTTTTAATTTTAATCAATGTAAGTTTGATGTATTAGTATTTACACATTGACTATGAAGAAATTATAAATTATAAAGAATCTACAAAAATAAAAACATCATTTCAAAGTATTATTTTATTAATTTAATTATATGAATCATAATATATAAGAAAATATTTAAATATTTAATTCTGTTCAAAGTATGGCTGAATTAATACTTTATCGAATATTAAATAAATCAACGTCTGGTAGAAGACTATTTTCATTTTAAAGTATGCCATTTGTCGAATGAAGTTTTATTACGACTTTATACACTGTAATTTGATGGAAAAACGCATCAATTACTTAAATTCACTATACTTTACTCTATTAATAATGAAAAAGTAGTGTATACAAATAATAGAAAAAGAGTTCGAAAGAAAAATACGAAGAGTAAATGTGAGGATCATTGAAAAACAAATTATAACCTATTTTGTGATCGAGTCGGAATAGTCACGTGGATCAAATTCCTTCCTTTGCTCTCTGCATCTACCTCTCTTCCCCCCTCCCTCTTGTTCTTTTATACCTTTGTTCTTTGATAAAATTGACACAAGTTTTTATTAATGGCGAATTCGAAAAGACCCACGGGTTTTGTAATTTGTAATTGAATAAATCGAATTTGACTCGATCAAAAGTGTGCGTTCTGAGTGTGCTGCAAGTGTCGTTTCAGCTTCAACGTGCGTAAGTTGCGGGACGGCATAAGCTTCGGAAAACGCGAAGCAATGACCAAATACTCGGCAAACCTTGAAGATCGCAGTCTATGTGGATGTGGATGCATTTATCGAGATGTGTTGGTCGTTTGTGTAACGAGCCGAGGCAACTTTCACTTTGAATAAATCATGATAGTGTCGGGTCTCTTATTCTCCGAGGCGCGACCTCTACTTTTGTCACTCCGCAAACACACTCGCGTTTTACTTGAGCTAGAGATTTTGCACTTGAAAGACCTCCATTGCCTGCGAGGATCATCCTCACAAAGGAATTAGCCACCTCTTTATTTTTGCATCCATTTGTGTAAATGCTTTTTGATCGCGTTTTCCGTATGGAACTTGAAGATTTGTTGCATTCAAGGACGACGTTTACCTATTGCGGTGTCGAATCAGCCGTATCGCCATTTTTAAAACAACACAAAAACCAGTGATAAAATAAATCAGAAATTTAGTTTTCCACTATATTTGAACGAGAAATTTCTTTATACAAAAAATTGATCTATAGCTACGCGATATTTCGAATTTTAGCCAAGTATATTTCTGCTCTACTAGGATTTGTCAATACTATCCGAAAGTTAAGCCTAAAAATCTACTCATATGTCTGTAGTATTGAAGAATTAGACAATCGAATAATTTCATTATTATGGAAATTTAAAATAATTTTATCGATAAACGTAAATTATTATGGTTTTTTATTGTCCAACATATTATTTTCAATGAATCCAATTAAAAATTTTATGGCAATGCTGGTTAGGTGGACAGAGAGGTGTGGGACTGTAATTTCGGATTACTACTTTTGAATGGTTATACAATGTATTTATTTCCATTGAATAATATTATTGGATATAGCGGTTATTGGATATTTAGGTTGGGAAAAGTGAGATACAATACATGGATAGAATATAATAAAGTAGTTGTACTTATCTGAAGTGCATACAATATTTCCAGTCATAATTTTATAAATTACTTGTAAATATTCCAAAATTCACATTTCCATTCTGTCTTATTATAACTAAATGCACATAATTACACTGAACATTTTAAATGATTTCTAAACCTATTTATCGTATTAATCTAATGTCGGAATACTATTTAATTTTATTTATTATTAATGTAGTAATTTTTGGTATAACCTTTAGAAGATGAAATATATTACAAGATATGTGTCAAAAATTTAAATATGCATTGAATGTGGCATTATTATCATATTTTCAGCATCAAGAATAATCTCTTTGAGCTCCAGCACATTCTTAGAATAAATAAATATTATTTTTAAAATATTTGAATAACTGACTACATATCATTCGCTTTAATTTAGTCAAAATGAAAATATAATTTTTTTTTTTAAACAAGCTGTTTTATTTATCATTTCTTTTTATTTATTGTTATTATTTTTAACGTTCCTTGGTAAAAAATAAATTATTCTTTTTATTAGTATATTCTGAATAAGCAATTAAAAATGATTTAAATTTATAAAACGTGCTGTTATAAATTTTATATTTAAAACTTTTTCGAATAAAGCTTTGTTGTGGTAGATGAGAGGACTGGTGCCGGAAAATGAAGCAAACTTTTGAGCGGTTAAATTGTGAATTTATTAATAATTGTGCAGCGATAAATTCTGAAATACATGCACATCGATGCTTATATCAAAAAATGACAAGTTGCGAAATACGAAGCGTCAAGATCGGCGGGAGTTGGACCTTTAATTTTAGGGACATTAATCGAAATTGGGAGCCACAAAAATATCGGTCGCGGTGCAATTACAAGTAAAGCTATATCTCCTCGACTTTCTTCAATACTATCATATTTTTCAGTTTCTTCGTCTGTTTTAATTTGCTCGCCAAGGATGCATTTGTGTGAGGGCCCACGTGGCTGTGTACATGTGAATGGAGAGGGAGTTGGGCAGTGCGTATCGATCCTGGCCGTATTACGTGCGTGTGCCGTAAGTTAGTCGAAGAAGGAGGAGGAGGAGGAGGTGGAGGAGGTAGCGGTCGGTGTCCCCACCGGCCTCTGAACCAATCAGAGGCCACTCATCTCCTCCTTCTCGCTCTACATCTTTCTCTTTCTCTCTTGGATATCTCCTCCTCCGTCTGTTGTCTTGCTTTATTTTCTTCTGTCCTTCCCATTTCACTACTATAGTACGGTTATGTTGCGCTCTTTACTCATCAACCTGTATGAGAGTTTCTCTTTCTTCCTAAATTTTGTTGCCTTTTACTCAAAAATACTACTCATACTTACGAATAAATTATCTCTGTGCAAATTGTCATTTTTATCGAATAATTTTCACGTAACTACGGTAGATTGCGTATAATACATTCTTCAAGGATTAAGCCAATTGGCAAAAATATGAAATGTACAATTTAATGTCACTGCACTCCATGTTTTATACATTTATTTGAATAATTTCTTTTCTGTACAATTATTGTTAGCAGTTGTTATTCAATAAAAGAAAAAACTTAATTCAAGCTATAATTAATCACAATTTTCTTATATAAATGTATCTAATAGTATACGAGATAATATAATCACGAATATTTTTTCTATGATTTAACATACAATAGATATTTTACGTTCTGTAAATATACGGATTATTTTCAAAAATGTTTATTTTAAATATAACTAGCTATTAGAAAATAAAAATTTTTATACATTAAAAATTGTAAAAATAATTGAAAATATAACGCAATTCGATGTAAAATTATTATATAATAAATAACTCAATAAATTTCTACATCCTTCTTTATTTGAATAATATTGTTAATAAAAGAAATGCATACCTCTTTATTAATAATATAATTCGATTGCACATGCTTTCACAATATTTAAACAATGTGCATCGCATAAGACTATTTTAGAATATAAAATATATACTGTAATTTATTTAAAATATAATTTCTTGTAGAATGAAATTTAATTTAGTAAATTAAAAAAATTATTTATAAGTTATTTATATTGAATGAACTATGTATTATGAAATAAAATTATAAACAATGTTGTTGTCAGTCAATTAAAAATTGTAATGTTATTTTAAATTACATTGTATTATTACAAAAAGTTTTGTTTGCCTTATTATTTTTTTTTTTAATATTTAATTGTTATTAAAATATTTAATGATTATATTTGCAGGCGTTTTAATAATTTTTTAATATTAATCTATTTTATTTAAATACAAAATTATAGTGTTAGTACAAGAAAATGATGTATATAAATGTACATAAATATTTTTGAAATTGATAATATGTCTCACTCATACTAAATACTTGACTGTTCTTCAACTCCTAAGGTTAGCTTATATCGCAACTTTAGGTCAAAGTATTTTTCCTTTTTATGTTTTACATATGGTACTAGTGGGGTGCAAGTAGTAAAATCAGCATATAAATATCGTTATATTCTAATAGTTATAATAATGTATAATTTTTCTTTAATAGTAACTTTCTTTATTTTTTCCATACTTTCCGTTTGTATAGACATTCACGAGATGCGCGCGGATGCTCATTGAACTACACAAAAATAACCGAAAATATTGGAAATAATATAAACACAATCTTATAAGTAATAACAATACCGTATTATTACATTAAATTGTTGCAATAGTAAGGCGGATTAAGATCAAAATTGGGAAGTATGAGGGTAAATAAGCTTTTCAGCTCACGAAATAATATGATAATTTTAATAATGAGTCGGGCGAGAAGACTAATAATATTGCCGACAGATACGCGTCGTCCTCATCGTCAATATTTCGTCATATTTGTTACTCTCGTTGATTTTAGCAAAATCCTAAATATTTCTGAAAAAACAGAAACAGTTATAAAAATTTTCTGTGACTTGCTAATAGTTTTTGTGGTATAAATACATTCACATTCAACCAACATTTTTATCATTATTTATTAACTTTATACATTTATTAATTTGATAATTTTTATTATTTAACTTATTGAACCAATAATTTATAAAAATTTATACGAATAATCCCAAACAATGATATGACAACAAGAACGACATTCTAATTATAATATCAAAAAAATATATAACTCTTAAATACATTATACACAATTGTTTTTTCACGTAAAAAATAATTATTTATTATTACAATAATAAATTAATGTTTAATAATTATTAAATTCTATTTAAAAAATGTTAAATTTCTTAAAAATGAAAAAAAAATTTTAATTAATATGTTTTTTCAATAAATTATATTAGAAATAAAAAGTACTATGTTTAAGTTTATTAATGATTTAATAAGTTTATTAATGATTTTTAATAAAATAAAATGTTTTCATAATTCTCATACTGAGAAATAAAAACAAAAGGAAAACAAACCTTTTAATTTTTTCATTTTCTTAAATAGTTAGAAAAATGCTATAAGATGAAAGGAAAAATTAATTATTAATATTATGGATTTACTTTAAAATTCAATATTGTATATATTATTATTTAAATGTATATATTATTTTTAATAATTAATTTGAAACATAAATCAGTGTTTTAATAAATTGTTATTTGTTAATATCTCTCAAGTGTACATTTTTTGAATATCATTTATGTGAATATTTGACTAATTTCTCTTTCGTTTTTTTAAGTTTTTGAAAATTATGAAAACATATTTTTAATAATAATCAAGGTACTGTCACATAGAGAATTATTTAAATTTATGGTAAAGAATTAGCTAATGGCATATCTCCGGATTGCAGTGACACAGGTAACGCTGACTATGCAATTAACACAAGCGCACGACTCACTGACATATCCACAAGAAGCATAAAACTTTTATAAATAAAACGTAATTAACAAATGCAATCAATTTCATGAGCGACGAGGTAGAGGAGTACACGAGGTGCACCCACACACGCTCTGGATACTGCATAATGTGTGTGCACATATAGCAGCTGCGGAATCGATAAAAGGCAAAGCTTGAGAATTCCAACGGATTTTGCAAATGTCGTTACGCGCATGCAGGCAACGATTAACCACGAAATTCGGATGAAATCGCAAATTCGTGAATCCCGGATGTGAGGCTTCGAATGGGAGCTACTCTGTTGCTCCGAATCGACGCCATTATATCTGGCGATAGAGGATTCCTGGTTTTTAATATTTTCGAGTTCTCATTTTTTCGGATTCTACTGCGACCTATTGGGGCAGATTTTCCTAAAAATTTAACAGATTTTCGAGTTTATTATATGCACGTATTCTATTTTTATTATTGTGTTTGTGTTATTTGATATCAATTAAAAATATAAATTAAAAATTTCGTAGTTTTGATTTAGACGAACTTTCAAATACATGTATATTTATTAAATTCAATATCTTATGAATTGTGAAGCAAATTGAAAAATAAAAGTAACTATTGCATTATTTAAAATTTAAGAAAATATGTTATGCTTTTTATAAAATATCAATTTAAATAAATATTTATATTGTATTCAATGAATTTTAGAAAATATATATATCTATAATTATTAGAAAATGGTTCTACAAACTTCACATTCATTTCTATTATCAATTTTATATATTTATTTTCCTTTTCTTACTACTTAATTAGTCAATATTTTGTAATATTTAACTATTTTATTAATTTTTCACTCTTTATTTCATAAGTCTTTTTATATTAAGTAAAAAAATTTCAATATGTATATTTGTAAATAAAATTTTTGTAAAAAGTGTAGATTCACTTCAGAGAATTAATATAATTTAAACTTGTTTATGAGACGAATTGTTTTATTTAATTGAATATTTAAAATTATTTTTATTTCATTCATTCAATTTAGTGATTCAGTAATCGATAAAAGTTTGAAATTATTAAATTTATTCGATATGTACATGCATGTGTGTGCGTGTGTGTGTGTTTTCTTTTGAAATTGTAAAAATTTAAATTGATTGTTGAAACCAAATATTGTATATTTAATAGTTGAAAAATATTGCGTACGTAAAAGTAATCATTTAAAAAGATAAATACACTGCATATTTAAATGTTTAAATTTATAATATTTCATCAAAATCGGAATTAAAAAAAATTTTATGAGCTTTGGAAAATTTAACTATATTGAAAAATTTACAAGAACATGTATTAATCATAAATATTAGAAAGGAATTTAAGTAAATAGATTTTTTTTACTTTATTTATATTTTTAGATGTTGGTACAATTAATAAAATCATTTGTGATGAAATAATAAATTTAAAAAAATTTAATATTCAGATTCTTAGTAAATAGCTCAGCATAATAATTATTTCATTAAAAATTTATTTACTGCAGTTGGCTTATTAAATTTTGGTTTAAAATAAAAAAAATATACTATTTCTTTATAACTTAAAAAGAGGTGTCAATCTAGTTGACAAAAATATAATTAGTATTCCTAATATACCTGTAAGAATACAATAAGAGCAGAATTTCATCTAAAATCTACGTTCTCTTCCATCGCAATTTTACCCATTCTCGTAATAGAATAAAATGACACAAGCACAGTATAGTAAAAGACAGCGAGAAAGGGGGGGGGGAATGTCTCGACATCCGCAAGTATTGGCAGACCACGGCGCGTTTCAAACTCCGTCTCTGCTTCCCTCCATTTTTCTTTCTTCTTATCTGGTCTCCTTGGCTTCGCCCTTGAGTTTCAACCAAGTCTTAAACTTAGACTACGATGAACGCGAGAAACAACAAAAAATAAAGAGAAATGGATTAAGGAGGACTAAGATAGAAAGAGAGAGACCTCTTATGAAATGCGCATCTATAAGAATCTACAAATTCATTTTTAAAGCAAAACTTGCAATTTACTAAGATTCTCTAGTCTTTGGTAATTTTTATTTGCATAATTTTTTGTATTTTTTGTTCCTATTTATAAAATAGATCTTCTCAATATGAATTATGTGTCTTTTAAAAAAAAAAAAAAAAATTATTAAACATGGAAGTTAAATAATTTTTAATCAAAATTTATGCTAAAGAATGAAACGATAACGATAAAGAATACTGATAATGTAAGAAAGTATTTAGGAAACATTTTTAAATTTTTTCTTGTAAAATAATTACAAAAAAAATTTTCAAATTAAAATTAAATGTAAGAAATTACAAAAAAAATTTTCAAATTAAAATTGAATGTAAGAAATTATATTTTTTTCTCTTTCGTCGGCAATGAAATATAACCATGTAAAAATATTGTAAACTATGTAGGTTAACGCTATTAACAGAATGACGATAATAAAAATAGAGCTGTATTATATTAGAAATATATTTGAAAAATAATAAGCATTCCTTCTAGAAAAAAAAAATAAAACATACATTTTTCCCAATATAATGATAATGATTAATTAAGATCTAAGAGCTTAAGGAGGGTAGAAAGTAAATAGATAAGGGTAAAAAGAGGAATGTAGCAAGAAGAAGAAAGAGTGGAAGGAGGAAAAGGAATCAGTTTAAAGAGTATGGCGAATGTTTCAACAAAGACACCCTCTTAAATCTCACTGGGCACGTTGTGCCCACTAATGTAACTTTCTGTGTACTCTTCTTTTTTCTCTTTAACCTCGCATGTTCCTGGATTGAATGCGAATCCGTACCAATTCCTCTCTCTCTCTCTCTCTCTCTCTCTCTCTTTTACCCTCTCCTTTTTTAGAGTAATCCATTAACTTGGAACCATCGACCAAGAGTACCCAGTTCCTGAAAGAGGAACGAGAACCATTTTGTGACTTTAGGATTTAATGGAACCAGAGTCGTTCTACTTCCATCTCCCCTCTATATTGCCTTTACGATTCTGAAGGTTTCAATGAAATAAACAACAAAATATTGATTTTAATATTCAACTTACAGTCCCTTACTATAGAATTATAAACTAGTACATCTGTTCAATTATGCAATATTTTTTTCAAAAAATGTTAAATTTACAATTTTTTATACCTTAGAATTTGAAATTTAAATAATAATGTAGAATTTATAATATTATTGGTTAAGGTGTTTGTATAAGCTGATTATAATGATCTTACATTATTGGGTCCAACTATTATATACAGGAAACTCTATAACAAGTTCAATATTTCATTTCGATTGGCAATATATCATATTTTAAGTACTTAAATATTGACAATCTTTGCACATTGAATTTCGTAATTAATGATGAAACGTACAATAATAATAATAATTAAATATTCAAATTAAAACTATATTGAATTTATTAATATGTATTTTAATATAAGTAGCGTATTTTTAATCAAACAGTATGAAAACAGAACGAAAACAGTAAGCTTGTTGTAAAATTTAAATTTCATATTTTACATGTTTTTTGTTGTTATTTTTCATGAAGAAAAAAAAAACTTTTATTTACTATAACTCTCATTATAATTTTCAATCTTCTTTTAATTAATATTTTATTTTGCTTATTAACAAAATACAATAAAATTTTTGTTAAAGATTCTATAAATATTTTTGTAAAGATACCTTTTTTATTCATAAATTTATATTCTGAAATAATAAAGAAAAAAGCTTACACATTTCATTTCTAAAATTTTAATTAGAACATTGAAGTAATCCGAGAAGAAACATTTGAAACACTGACAGAGATGAGTGCTCGAGTCTTCATCGAAAAAACACGAAAAATATTGTGCGTCATCTAACCTTGTTTAATTTCGAACATAATGAAATTCATGAAAATCAAACTGAAAGAAAAAAGAAAATCCTAGGGTGAAGAAGAAGAGGAGACGTAAAAAGAAATGGAAAGAAGCGAGAGAGGCAAATCCGTAGCGTCTACCAATTTCAGGCTATCTCTCATTTCTCTCATTTTCTATCTTGCTCTTTATTGGTAAGAGAGAGACAGAGATACTAGAATTGGGGGAGGGAGAGTGTCACCGGTCTAATCTGGGGCGAGCCATGAGAGCAAAGGCCTAATCCAGCTTATCCAGAAAGTAATTTTGAGTCTTTTCAAAGAAAGTCCTCTTGCTCTCTTTTCTCGTGGACGTACACTACTGATAGCTCTTCTCTCTTTACCCCCTCCCTTCTATCGCTCTGTCGCTCTTTATCATTTATCCAACATCTACTTATTCTTATCGTTTTTTTCTTCCTTAATTTCATACTTTTGTTTTACTTTTAAATTTTACCTAATTAATTCCAAAAATTAAGTATTTAAAGAAGGATTAGTATAGTCAACGCTAAGGAAAATTTTTTTTACTTGTATGAGATGTAGGGATAAAGTCTATATTCAAGTCCGATATTATATTACTGTGTTCTAATTTAATGAAATTCAAACTTTGAGAATAAGTCTCAAAAGATATAGCTTGTCTGAAAAAGGTAATACTCTCAAATAATAATAATTCGTGTTATAATAATTAAAAAAATATAGTCAAGCATTTATTATTAAAAATTATTGTTACTTTATAACTATGTAAATTTTTTATACAATTTTATTTAAAAATAATAATGGTATATGTAATATTTTAATAATAAAAAACAATAATTATTTATTAAAATGTCCTTAATAAAATTCATACTTATACTTTTTTAATACATTTTATACGTTTTGAATTTAAAATTGACATATTTAAAAATATTCTTTAATACGATTTAAGAAGAAATATTCCAGTTACACAAATAATAAGTATTAAAAGGTAAAATCTTTTACGTTTAGTATATTACTTATTATTCTTTTATTTTATTATATATATAATTTCTGTACACAATTTATATTTTCAAATATTGAAGTACAAACATTTATAAAATCTTTACATTATAATAAAACAATATTATTGATTGTTAATTAATCAAAAAGTTCCATTTCTTGTACTTATTAAATGAATTTAAATTGAATACGTGTTGTTTACAATTAATTTTAAATATTTATATACTAAATATTAATATATTTTAAATATTAATTAAATTTAGTATAATTTGTATTTTTTCATATCTAATTATTTCAGAATCAGTATAGATATAAAAGTCATAAAAATATATCTTATTTAAATTAGGACCTTGACATTTAAATAACATTCAAATACAACATTTAATTCGAATCGAAATTTTATATTTACACCCAAAATGTGTAGTATTCAAAAATTAATATATTGAATTAGAATGTTATATTCGTTTTAGTATCAATGAATGTCATAAATAAATCTGGAATATAAAATTTTTATCTTATAATAATAATAATAATTATATTATATTATATATATAAATATATTAATAATAGATATATTAATAATAATTTTCAAATACTAATGTACTATATTAATATTTCAATTAAAGTACATTTTTCTTAATTTATCATTTTTTTAATAAGGACAATGTAGAATTATTTAAATTATTATAGAGAATTATTTTTTATCAATTATAAGTATGTGAATTTAATAAAAAAAGTATTTCGCTTCATTTTTCGCTACCATTGTTTCCAAAAATAATTTTTTATTTTGATTTTATTTAAGCATTGACATATTTTTATTATTTATTATTTACAAGGCATTTACTTTTATTATTTGAAGTTTATTACAAGAATAACACTTAGCATCTTCTATTAAATGAATTTACTCTTTTACTTTTTATTATTATATTTTTGTTCTTTTTTAATTTAGCAATTCTTAGAATATATTTTTTGTACAATAATAATAATTTAAAAAATCTTAATATCGCTCAATAAATATCAAAGTTAAACGACTTTAAGGAAACACTTTATACATCATACATAAGATAGGCAATTAGACTCAGCAGTTTAAAAATACGAATAAAATTCTGTAGATTTGTCATGTTTCTTTCCTCAGTAAAGTACAAAAGTATAATCGTTTAAATAATTTATGTTAAAAAAATGTTGTTACAAGCATAACTGTGATGTTAGTAATCTTGAAGTAAAATACGAAGACAGAAAAATAAAAGTTGACAGATTGTTTTACAAATAGTCTTAGATATAGAACTGCATGTCTGGAAATGAAACTCTGAAACTCTAAAGCAGTGATTCCTCAGAGGAAGCGTTCCATGTACTTACACTGTGTACTTTACCCACGCTATGGCTGGACAAAAGAGAGAAGGTAGAAAGATAGATAGATAGATAGATAGATAGATAGAGAGAGAGAGTGAGTCAGAAAGACAGAGACAGAGAATGTGCTCAAAGCGTATAAACGTAAAGGTACACCGAGTTGGCTATGGATAATTCAGGTAATGAGCCTCATGTTGCGACGGTCGAGGAGTCGCTCCACCCACGCACGTACACTCGAACATGCAGTTAGGTGGTATACGTTCATACACACGTGTTTTAAGTATTAGTTCAAAGTACCTGCGTTCCGTCTCCTCGAAGATAGTCCTCCACATACCGAACCTCTCCCCCTTCCTTGTCAGCCTCGCTCAATTTTGCGGAGGACAGAAGCACTCGAGACAAAATCAACTATCAACTGGGAATTTTGTTGATACAAAATTCAAGACTTCATTTTCATCTGCTTTCCTCAGATGTGTATCTTTCGACTTTGAGATTGGTGCACCTAGTCAATAACATTTATCTGCTTAATTCATGCGATCAAAAAACAAGAAACCACATTTTTAATAATAATTGCAATTTAATGTATAAAGATAATTAATAATAATAAAACTCTGCTACCAAAGGAAGACTACAAAATCGTTTAGAAACTGCGTGGGATTTTGCTGAACGAGAGGGGATGATTTTTTTGAAGTTCCACAATACTTTAAAACAACAATTCAATAAAAAAAAATATTGTTGGCCAAAAACAAAGAATTAATCAAATATTTCAGCAATATTTGTATCGTAGTTATTGAGCATATGAAATTATAATTAATTCGTTTCATTTTTACTTAATCAATGCAAGTGGTAAGTACATGTAAGCTATGCCTAATATAATGTCCTGAGGAAAAGCAAAGAACTATGTAAACAAATATATTCAAATGTAGTATAATTTAAAATTAACTTTTAAATGGTACCAATAATGTCTGAGAAATGATAGGTAATTACGTTATATTTTAATAAAATCAATTAATATTTGTTGTTATTTTTTATTATTTTTGTGATCTGAATGGTACACAAAACTATGAAAAATACACGTTGAATATAAAATATTTGATATCAATCCCACATCCGAAGGTAAAGTCGATTAATTTTATATTGTATACGTAAATGTGGACTCCACACGAAGAATTTTTCCTAGAATCTAAATTCACAATCATCATATCAATTCAATATTATCGACGATGTAAAAAAGATGCGTTAATTACCGTACGCGCTCGAAGAAAAAAAGTATTTATTTGAAAGGTAAAAATCAATCGTGATGAGCGTCTCATCAAAGTTGAATCATCGATCCATCAGCCGACGCGAGGAAGAAAAAAGGACAAGCAAACCTTATCGAAGAAATAAAGCCGAAAGCCATAGTAATGATGACTGAGCGATTCGGAACAGGCACGCACACATACATCATCCGTATGTTCAAAGCGCGCAATCCCGTCAATATTGTTTTCGCGTTTCAAACCTAATAAAACAGGGATACGTGATATGCCAACTGAAAACGAAAGTATACCCGGCGAAATGGTGACTCGACGAAACCTCGAGCAGCGCGTCCCGCGGATTAATTTCGCCGCCAACCGACAGATGGAATCTTGCGCGAACACGTCCCACCCCAATAAAAAGTACAGTTGGAAGGGTTAAGGATGCGCATCACACTCGCTTGATTAATACACTTCATCCGCATCCACTGGCTCGGGCTTCAATTCGCGAGGACATTGCGCGACATTCTCAATTCCTGTAATAACTAGTTGCGATAGCGAGAGTGACTGCCGTTTTGAGGCGGCCTTTTTTAATTCTCACAATTTCATTTTCCTGAATAATAAATAATCAATACGTCCTATTTCAAAATTTTCAATTAAAAATATTTAAAATACCTATCACTCGGTCATCGACTTTTTTATTGTGTAACGTTACGCTAATGATTTTCAGAAATAGTAATTTATCAGACCTTAATATATATTTATTCAACAATAAATAACTAACTAATGTTGATAAGCCAAAAACTTTTTTCAGTCAACAAAATTTAATTTAAAGGTGGAGTATAATTCCTAATGGATTTATCTATAGGTTCATTAAATATGAAACACATTCATCATTGCGGTATTCCTTCAAAAATAATAATCGAAATTGAGAATCATATTAATATTTATCGAGAAAAGTTTTTGAAGTAAATAAATAATTCTTACAAGAAATTAATTTGTATTTTAAATTTGTATTTTAAATTCCACTAAATTGTTTGAAAAATTGGTTGAAAATATTAAACTTTAAAAAATTGATGCTTCTTCCGAGAAAAAGAAAGAGGCTTTTTCTAGATACCGGCACGAGAAATACGCGTCATTAAACAATTTATTCGCGTTATGCCGACAATTTATTGATAAGCGTAAAAAATAAAAAATAATTCTGGTTTTGGAGAAACGGAGGACAGGAGTGGAGGGCAGTTGAATTATCCATAATTAAGTCGAGAGGAGAGCGGGCTCATTTGCGTAAATATATTCTCGCCTCTAGATGAACCTCTGCAAACCAAATTTTCGCATAATAAATTAACTTTGGAGCAGCATCCTCCGGCTCATCAATTGCGCACCGGGACGGTGGTACACGTGTCATGCCACTGAAAAACCCCATTAGAATAAAAAGCGTGCACTCGCGGTAGGGCCACTGAGTAATCAATTAACATACGGATGGAAGGGTGTAAGTACACATTCGACCGCAGCCCTCCTGCCAAATTCGAAATACAACTCGCGCCAGTCATTATCAATTCATGATCGTTAACCTTGGGTGGATGTCTGTGTAGCACGATTTTCCCATTTTCATACGCCAACCAGACAGAGAGACAGAAAGAAATTTATAAACGGACGGACTGATGGGTGGATGGATGGGTCGATGAATGAAGATGAGTTCGAGCAAATGTTTCATGGGAAAATACCAAAGATAGATTGGTAGTTTATGAACAAAACTATGGAATGCATTGATAAAAAATTTTCTTTAAATAATTATTTCCAACATTTGATGGTTGTGCCAAATGCTCATCAATTTCCACACAAATCTCAATTACAATATGCTTTTTTATACCAAATGTTTGTAATTTACAAAGTATACAACTAAAGCATTACTGCAATACAAAAACCTTTATAATACATTGGACATTACTTTTTTATGATTTCCAATTATTTATTTTTCTAAAATTTTCTTGGATTTGTTTTTAACTTGAAACGTAAAGTATGAAGTGTGTATGTAAATATTTTAATCCGAAAATATACTTTATTTTAATTCTTCAAGAATGAAAAATTGATTCCAATAATTGTAATCAATAATAACATATTTCAATGCATTGATAAAAAATTAAAATGGTACAAATCATTTTATTGTTTAATATTGTTTTTCATTATTGTTGAAATGTTAATAATAATATAAACTCGAACTATCACTTTAAATTGGTTTTATTATACTCGTAATTGTTTCACATTAAATTTCAACTTAATGTTATCTACATTATAATGAGCTCAGTATTTACAATATTTTTATTTTATTTCGTAATTATTGTAATTGATTAAGTTACAAATAATAAATAAAAATGTTTGATATACTGAATTTAATAAAAACATTTTTAATTAAATTCAGAATTTTTCATTATCTATAAAAAGATGATTTGGTTATGCAAAATTAAGTTTATTAGGATTTCAGAAAACTAAAGCGCAGTCAATAAACTATATATTGAGTACAGAGATAAAGGAATAAAACATTAAAATTTTTCAAACTAATGCAAACACCGTAATATTTTATATATTTTTGTTTTTAATCGAAAAGTTGAACTGACGAAAAATTTGAATGTAAGAAAGAATTGGTAATGGCGAGTAGAAGATAGTCTATGGAACCATTTAACAAGTGAAATTCCTGCATGTCTCATCTGAGTTTAGCTGTTCCTTTCTCTTCTTGTCTCGTATTTTGTTCCGTTTTACTCAGTATGAATTTAAATTAGAATTAATGATGTTTTAGTGCTTGTTTAAGAAATACTTAAAATTTTCTAAAAGTATTTAAAGGGTGAAAATCCAAAGTCGACTGGCATCGAATTTAAACGATACAAACCTCAGCGAACAACAAGTGTTAAAGTTCAATGTGTTCCTAATTTTCCATGGTATTGACTCGGCATAAAAAGAATATTTTTGGCACTTTTTCGATAAGAAAGACATACTAGAGCTCGCGTACGTGGCGATCAGTTGTAACAACACACAAACGTCGGTTTCTCGGGCTCATTTGAGTTATTCTTACCGCAAATAGAGAAATAGTCATCAGGTGGCGACGCTACTTCGTAATTGCCAGAAACCGCTCGGGGAAAATTAAAGCAGTTCCCCGGTCTTCCAGTGTGTGCCATAGTCTCTCTCTCTCTCTCTCTCTCTCTCTCTCTCTTTCTTTCTCTCACTCACTCTCTCCTATTTATCTAAGCAAGACGCCTGCACCTCATATTACTATGCCACCAGAGTTCCAAATAGTTCCCCTTTTTTGTTCTTTTCACTCGATTTTCATGGGCGAAAATGGCTTCTGTCATAGACAGATCAAGTCTTGCTTTTAGCACGTGAATCTCTCATAACGAATTTAATGACTTTTGCGGAAAAGATTATCTGTTGTTCGGTCATAATATCAACTTTGTGTATATTTTTGTAATTATTTATAACCTTTACTGATACTCTTCTTTTTCATTCAATACTTTTTCTACTTTCATTTTTAAAAATCAAATAGTTCAAAACGGTAAAAAATTTATAATCTTTTTTATAGAGGAAACTTTGTCAAATTCTAATGGTATATCAATTCTGACGATAAAATATTTTAATAAATTAAAAGTTTATCAATGATATAAAACAATTATTTTTTAACTAAATTTTCTTCATTCAATATTATAAAGATTAAAAACAGCTTTTGAGCTGTAAAAATTTTCAATAAAATGTTATTATAGTTATTTTATGCATTAAAATTTAAAAAAATCCATTATAAAAACGTTATTCTAGTATCAACATAGCAAATGATTCATTGCAACATGAGTATAAATTTATAATTGGATATGAAGCACCTTCCTTTTTTAATATCTAATTATTGGTATAATTTTTTTTTTATTTTTAAAATTTATAACTCATAAAAGAATTTAAATTTTAAATCTATCGATTTAAATACATTATAAACAACTGTAATAGAAAGGAAAAAGTTAAATAGTTATTTGAAAAATGGTGTTGAATAGTTGCTGACAATTATATTGCCTAAATTTTGATGATTTATTTTTTTTCCAGATCATAAAATACAATATTGAAAGATATTGTTAGATACTTGAGACAATAATTAATTTTTAACTAAAAATTAATTAAATATTTTTAAAAAAAAACTTATCTGTTTTCTCGCTTTTAATATTCTATTTATTCTCTCTCTCTCTCTCTCTCTCTCTCTCTCTCTCTCTCTCTCTCTCTGTATACTAGTTTTTTTTACTAGAAAGGGATATTAAATGTCTAATCAATGAAAGGAAATATCAATTAAATCGTAAACTGATTCTAGTACATTAGTTTGAAACAGTTTCTATATTCATGAAATAGAACATTGAGACTCGACTTGCGAAACTGGGGTCTATAATGTTATTATTTTAAACAATGTGAAATATTTAAGAGCGTAGTACACATCAAGAATTAGAAGGATGAAAAGAAATGCAAAAAAATCAATTTTAAGTAAAAATAGAAGTTTTTGTAGTTAATGCTTATTTACTGTGAGATTTAAAAATAAATGATTACTAAACTATTGCAAAGCAATTTTTATAAATATACATGGTTTATCCACGAAGTATCGAGTTTTTTTTTTCATTTTGCGCCTATTCGTCGTAGAAATTTGGGAGGGGTCTTAAAATGTCGACAAACTCTTTTTGCCTTTTTTTTGTTTTTTCAATAATTAGGTGCGGCAGGATTTTACTCCTCACGATGGGTGTTTTTCAAATTTTAGACACGGTGCACTGAAGCGATTAGTGGAAAACCACTACGCGAGAATGTTTTGTTCAAGGATGAAAAAAAAAAATTCTTATCTTTTTTTTTGAAAGATGATTTATTGGTGGACTTAGAAACAGTGTGAAATAAAAATTTTAAATTCTTTAAAATAATTTCCTCCTGTATCAACACATTTTTCTAGGCGTGTTTTTCAAATTTCAAATGCATTTGAAACTCTTCAGCTTTGATGTTTTTCAAAAATTTCGATATTTATAAATTTTTTTTGTACTATATTGTACACTGTAGATCACGTTAAATTCAGTTTTTTCTGAATTGCTTTATCTGTTTTTAAAATTTTAAATTCCTAACACGAGTCGGATGTTCCTAGCCTTTTGAAAGCTTTTTGGACGTCCAAATCGAGGCTCGTCGATGATTCTTTCTCGGCTCTCTTTAAAAGCTCTGTGTCATTTTCTACTTTACGATTTTGACATGCAATTATATCCATACGCTTCTTGCAACATTTTATACGTTTCAACACTGTTTTTTTTTAATTGCAAACAAAACTTTATCGCGTAACGCTATTCGAGTAGTCGGTCCATCGCGCCGTGTCAAAAATTTGAAAAACACCCATCGTGAGGAGTAAAATCCTGCCGCACCTAATTATTGAATAGGCGCAAAATGAAAAAAAACTCTAAACTTCGTGAATGAAACATGTATAAAAAAATAATTTACATTTTTTAAATTATAAATTTAATCTACATTTTCTAAAAAAAAAATTTTGTCACGTACATTCAAATATTAATAATTTTTAATAAATTGTTAAATACATTGTATTTTTATAATTCAAAACAATTTATAAATTTTTATTTTATAAAAAAAGAAGAAGCAATATGAGTGACTCAAGAAATTTTTTATTATTTCTTATTTTCATTAACACAAAATAAATTAATATAAGACAAAAAATATAAGTTTATTGAAAAATGTAATATATATAAATTAAATTGTATTTTTAAATTAAATTTCATTATAAATAAAAGAAAAATATTCTAAATATAATAATTAATTTTCTGTTTAATTTAATAATATTAAATCTTATAAATTTTTTTAAATTAAATATATAGTTTAGTTATTAAAAATTTATTATAAAAACTTTTCATGAAAAAAAAATTATTTTTATTTTAATATGTGGTAATAAATCTATTTGAATAAACGATCTACGATACATCTTGACATAATTTACCAAATTTCATTATTTACTGTTATGTGCATGATTTGTGTTTAAAAACTGAGACTTTTAAATATTTTTAAATAATTATTTAATCATAAATATGTTAAAATTGCATAAATCATTTACACGACTCTATTTGGATATGAACAGATATGTTAGTAAAGATGAATAACTTTACATTCACATATTTATGTGGGTGATGGTCTGCATAGGTAAATGGATGGATGAATACATCAAAATGCAGTCACATCGTGCAAAAAATAAAATACAAGCATCCGAGGGCAGTAATGGATTGGTATGTCTGTCATTTTCATTGAGTCTCTCGAGCATTTGTGCGAGAGAGAGAGAGAGAGAGAGAGAGAGACGGAGAGACACTTGGCAAACTAGTTTCATTCGATGTTTCTTAACCCGAATCTGAGCTTGAAAAGATTATAGACTGGGTGAAAGCGTTTGGAGGTGGTTGGGTATGGTGGCTAAAGTTATACGTAACTGACAGTGGCCCGCAGCGAGGCTGGATGACTGGTGAAAAGTGCTGAGGAAAACCAAGAAGAAAGTTGGGGCGTATAATACGCATGTAAACAGAGATGCGGAAACATGGAAATGTGGATTCGTCGAGGCACGGTGACGCTTCTTCCCAAGTAGAACGAGTCGCCTAGAGTCAGACAACGACGCAACCCTCTAGAGATACCTGACAACTTGGTAACATTATCATGTTTTAATTTAACTTGTCGCTGCACTTTAATTAGACTTCGACTAAACCAAGAGAGTAAAATCAGAGCCACCGGGAGAAAGAAGTAGAAGAGAAAGAGAGAGGAAAGTGGAGGAACCAACAAACCATACGGCAGCCAACACGCCGTGTTCTTCCCTCCTCTCTCTCTCTCTCTCTCTTTCTCTTTCTCTTACATCCTATCTCCCTCTCACTGTTTCTCCCTCTTTCTATAACTCTTTATCGTAACTAAGAGAAATAATTGTCTGATCGGCTATACGACATTTTCTTCACAACTACAATTCTCAAGAAGTGTACACTCACTTCATCTTTACTTTCTGAACTTTGCTTCATAGACTTCGAATAACTTTAAATCTGTTTTATGTACTTTGCTATCCTTTCTTTATACTATTATTTCTTAGTTTTACTTAAACAAAGAATTGCTGAAATTTAACTTATTTTATGTTTTTTATAAGTAACTATCGTATTTCATTCGTTTAATGAATAACAAAAGACCCTAGTAAACAATCAAATATAATTTAATTAAAGATTAAATGAATAGAAAACAAATTTAAATTAATAAATAATAAATATCAAATAATTATTCTAATTAAGAATTTATAAAAAATAATTAAATATAAATCATAAGTTTTAAAATTAGATTCGAGGCACTTTCCATCTTGTTTATTTAAAAAAATTTCAAATCCAGGTGAGGTGTGATGTAAATAAACCTAAGTTATTCGATTATTTACGCCGACATTTCAACAAGGTATCCCTTATCCTTATCGAGGCTAATTTTATGTCACAAGAATGAGTTGGTATTATATGATGTATTACTCGTAACGTTACAGCTTTTAATGTCTCTTTAATAAATCATAAGTCTTACATATAATTATATAATGTTTTATCATGTGTAGTCAAATAAAAAAAATTTCAAATATAGCTTTATTTAAATTTATGATTTTTTTCAGAAGTATGCATGATGTCTAATAAAGTTTTTTAAAGCAAAAATTTTATATTGAAAAAGATATATTTCATATTTATACTAACGTAGAAAATGTTTTTGTAATTATAGAAGTGTTATTTAGATAACTTACTAAAATCAAAAAAATCTTTTAATTAAAATTAGTTTAAATTAAACTGAATGCTTAATAATCAACGATTGCATTTTAAAAAATAAATTTTAGATGTATAAATACTTATACTATTTTAATTTTCACGACTATTAGATAAAATTTAGTGTTGAATTTCGTAATTAGTTTTAAGTATATGGTTAAAAAAAAATCTCTTAATATTAGTAACAACTAAATCTTTTACTACTCTAAAAAGTGACTTTAAAACAAATACGAGTAGTTTGTATAAATAAAAAAAAACGTTGTGGTATGTAAGTATCTTTATGCATGCATATAGGTTGTGTTTGTATATAAGTGCGATACATAAACGTAAAGTAAATAGGGGGAGTCTTGAAAAGACTACGGGAGTTAAGAATGGCATGCAAATCGACGATGCTTTATTTTACATATTTTGTGACTTCTCTTGTCTCATGTCAAAATGGAGGTGCTTTCTGTGAAATATAGAAGGAAACTATGATTTCCTATTAACTATAAATATATATATATATATTCTTACCTATAGTTTAATATTTCATTATACCTCTTTAACATTATTTTTTCCAATTTATCACTTTTTCTTACGTTTGACTTTTTTATTTTTTTGAATATTTCATTGCACATCTTTCTTCAAATAAAAAATATATTTAAAAAGATAAATATATGTTAAAAGTATTTATATAAACGTATGTTAACAATAACAACAAAGCTTCATATATTCTTAATTAACTACCAATCAATCCATTAATTCCAATAGTTAAAAAATCTGTTTTATAATATATTCCATAATATTTAATGTGCTATTATAATTGGAGAATTATTTGATGAATAAATTTATATTATTACAATCTTATATTTTCTTGGGATTAAATCTTTTAAAAAATATCATTAAATTTCAGAACTGATATAATTTATCATTCACTCTTATAAATTTTATTTCACTCATTAAAACAAAATAATTAATGTTGCAAATTAAAAATTTCATGGCCAGAAAGTGAAATAATTAATTTTATATTAAATAATTTAATTGCATATTTCTTAGCATATAAATTATGATCTTTATAAAGAAATAAAGTCCAATAAATCAAGATAAAAGAAAGCTGCAAGGATGATAAAATTTAAAGTTCGTATTTCCGAGATGAAAAAGCGATGCGGCGAGGCAAATTGCGTGAAAATTACTCGCCTGAGATTGACGTTTGATTGCGGGACTCGCTCTCCCATCACATTTTTAAAGCTTCAATGCTTAAAATCCGCAAATATGTATCGATACTTATATATTTATAAAGATTCTTGAGCCCTACTATACATTACTTTATTCCGCATAATTTGTCACAAGCATGTAGCTGTTTTTTCCAATCTCGTGAACACATTAAATTGATTACGCTATACGCCTTGCTTCGTTTCAAATACACCTAATTATTACGCATTTTTCTAGTTATCTAATTTTCAGTTATCCGCTTATTTTAGATTTTATTAAAATTTTATTAAGTAAATGTTTGAATCTTCATGTAGGACAATTAGGTATTGTAAATTATGAAAAAAGTACTTACCTCGTTTATTATTTTATAATCAGCTTTTTTATCCAATGCTTAATGCTCTATAAAATCCAACTGGTTATTTTAATCAATTAGTATTTCAATTAAAATGTTAGCCTTATAACTGCAGATATTCATAAACTCTCTCTCCTTTTCCTTCTTTCTTACTTGTGCTTTTAATTATGTATTATTTTTTATTCATTTTAATGTTATTTAATAATATTTATCAATCATGTGTTTTTATGAAAATGAACGTAAAAATAACAATCACAAAATAAATTCTTCAATTTTAAATACATTATTTGGCTATAATATTTACAATTTATTCTAGAATGAAGTTTTTAAAACGTGATGGAAAAAGTGTTTAACCGAACTACGTGAAAATTCATGAAAAATTGTAATCTAAAGTGAATACGTATATATAAATATGTATATATATAACAAATACTTAACAAATAGAAATAACATATTTTGACATGCTTAAAGAAATCTTAGAAGTATAGATAATTTAATAATTGCCTAAAGAAGGCCAATATATTTTTTATAAATTTATTTACTTTTTAATTCTTATTCTTTTTTCGCTTTCGATGTAAGCCTAAGGGAGGGGATTTGTTTTGCCAAGGGCAATGTGCACTATTTTTATCAGAAATTTGTAAGAAAACAAACCGACTGTTGAAAAAGTTTAAATGGAAAAAATTTAACAATAGTCTGTAATAATTCTTGTTTAATAATTTTAGAAAACTAAAATTTTTGATCAGACATAAATTGTAATAATTGTAAATTTTGATACGTAAATTTTTCAGTACATTTATTTGTAAGAGAAGTCGATTTTTTTATAATTCTCTAAGAAATTGATTAAAAATTTCATTTTTAATAAAAAATTTTTTCAATTAACTTTACTCTTTAAAAATAATATAGTTTTATATTATTTTATTTTTCATATTTCCATGGCGTTTAATATATATTTTCATTTTTATAATTTACAGTAAGTTTGTATTGCACGATCATTTACACATTTTATGGTATTATCAAATATTTTTATTTTTCAATTTTTCATAAAATCAATACAAAGATATGAGAATAGTTTAATTAATAATATTACATTGTAAACGTAGATTTTATTATCAACAGTTAAACTATCAAATAATTTAATTTAAATTTATAATTTGTACAATACATTTGATAAATTTTTGATTTAGTTTTTAAAAATCAAATGTTTGTAAAACTAACAATAAATCAATTTTTTAGAAAAATTAATTTGAAATATAATATTCAAGTGGATAATAAATTTCTTAATGTAATTGAATATAATAATTGTATATTTATATTTTATATAAGTAATAATTACATATTGGTTGTTAAATACAGAAGTAATATAACTTTTTTGTCATTAAGCTTGTGTTTTCCTTTTAAAATAATTGCCAGAAGAATCAAATATTGATAATTTGTGCAGGAGGTAATTGATATTTGAAATGATACCATCTATATTTATGAGGTTGTATAGTGAAAAATGTACATATAAAATGGAGCAAAGTAGAGGAATATTGAAGAAAATTAAGATTTTAAAAAAAGGGATGGAGGATTTATGGCCTAAGGTATAATTCGAGGTTGAAACTCATCTGTCCCGCGTTTTAATGGCAAAAATCACAGTTGGGAAAATGTCAACTGCACGGGAAACTTAGCGCGCAATAAAAGCCTTCGCCGAGGCTTTAAACAGGGAAATTTGCGAGGCGTCGCCGCCCCAGATGGACTTTATCGAGCGTCGCGAAAATACGAGGGGCGAGTTTACGAGATGCAGCACCAGTATCACCGTCATCACCAGTAATGCCAACATCGCCAGCACCGAAACCCAAACCGCAGAGTCGCTGCGCATAAAACTGCGAAAATAAATGATCACTTGCAATTTCAGTCGAGTAGGTGCTGCTTTAAGCACGGAATCGTACTGAAATTCTTCTTTCATGCCTATTTACTTCCTCCTACTTTCTCTTTACGTCCTTATATTTATTTTGTAGATTATTCCATTTCATTGCCATTTATTTATTTTTTCCAAGCTTATTCAGCTCCTTCCGTAAAAAGTTTTCATGCGCTAAAATGGATAATTGCCCTGGAGGAATTTTACGCTTATACAAAGCTGCTAAGTAAAGAAATTTTGGAAAAGGAAATGTGTGTATGCGTATTTTAGTATGATAAATTTCAAGCTGGTTTTTATTATTTAGCCATTCATCCATTGTCATTTCCTTCGTTTTCTTAAACTGAATATTTTTCTCTAATTTATACAAATTTCATCCGGCGAATGTAGGTCGCACTAGTTTTTCATTATCGGAAAATCATTAGCTCCGACGACGAATCCCAAGTCAAATATCTTGAGAGTTAAAACGGACTTTTCTGCTTGGAATCGTCACCCCCGCCCCGACAGAGCTTTCTCGTTTTTTGCGCCCGGACCACTTCGGCTCTGGCTCTGCTCAACCCTGGACCGCCACCGCACGTACGCACGGCTACGTGTAGGTGGCCCCTCGAGGCGAGAGTCGGGGGCTTCGATTCATGAATACCAGAGTATTTGCACCCAGCTCGGGGACACCGATATGCGCCCACCCACGCACACGCGTACGCGTCCGTCCTCGTTGCTCCAGGCCATTGTAGGGCGGCCAGTGGACGGAGGCTAGCAAAAGCATTTTCGCCGTTGTACGTGTTCGCGTGCTGTGCACGAAAGGAACGGAACGGGCAAATGAAATGTGCGTGCGCGTCAATAAACCTCGAGTGGGTAAGCTACGTAAGTTTGCACGTTTGGACTCGCACGTACGCACCGGCGCCTCTGCATTTACGACTCGAGAGCGAGAGCGTACCTGCGGAATTTTATGGAAATTTCGAGTCGAGCGTTCGCCAAAATGGCGACGCCTCTTCGGATAATACAACCGAGACATTTGCATGCGTACATATGCAACGAGGCTTATATTCTACGAGTGGCCACCCTTCGAATTCACAAGAGCTTCATTCTCGGCGTGTGCGCTGTTTGACCTCTCGAGTATTATACACCCTGACACCAATAATTTGTTGTTGGGGTGCCCGTGTACTCTCGGCATCTTCTGTTTCCGTTTGTATCATTCAATTTTATGCTAAATAACATTGTTCTACGTAATTTGCTTCTCGAGGACATTCGACGACACCAAACAAAATCATTATAGCTTGCAAACTGAGAACTTATTTGCAATCCATTTATAAACGTTGACCCAGTAAAAAAAAAATTTTAATCAAAGGCAGATTCGATTTTTCAAATGCACTGCTATATACGTAGAGCGGTAATAGCCATTTGTAATTCTCTTAATTTTGAACTCCCTTGTTAAATTACAATCATTTCTATGAGGCTTCAGTGCATTATTTTCTTATGTGCAGTTATTTATTCGCAAATATGTGAAGATATAAAAGGGATTGTCAGGGAGAAAAGTCCAGTTGGAAATGACCAGTCAAAATGAGGGAAATGGAAATGAAGACAAGAGGGGTGCGGGCATTCATAGAGTATGTGTGAGCTCGTGAACCCGCTTTGTACTGACTAATATTCCGCGAGAGGCCCTGAACTTCGTGTTCCGACTGTCAAGCAGAGCACCGGCGCTACGTGCACGTCGTCAACGAGAACGAGAGACGAATCTCAGCGCTCAATCCTGAGGATTGGAGAGTGTGAGGCTACGAAGATAGAAGGACTGATTCGTCACATGTTATTGCATCCCGAAACACTGAAAATTGATTTCAAAATTGTCGAACAGTTTTTTGGTTATTAAAATAGCATGGAAATGCGAATTTGGGTATGAGCATGAGCAAGAAGTAAGTGAGCCTTTCTTTAATGGACTCGTTCTTCACGTGCGATAGGTGAAAAGTCTAATTAGTTAAATGTACGATATTGACAATAAAATCTGTCGAATGACTGATGATCAAGAATAGTATTATAAAAAGAAATATTCAAATTTTTAAATGAAAAATTTATGTTCTAGCTTTTTGTATGATAAATGCCGCAAAAAGAGTTAGAATATCGATTATTTCTATTAAATAACAGAGTAATTCATAATTGCATTGTACTTTTATAATTATATTTTTAGTTAGTTGTGTAGAAATATGTGCATTACCACATTAGCTTGTACTAAACGATATAAATATTTAGCGATAAATATACGGACATGGAACGACAAATATGATACGGAATGATAAATATGGACATGGTACACTACGTATTGTAATCCTCTTATTTCACTAGATCTTATTTTCTTACTTACTAGATGTATTTTAGTACTCAAGCACAATTGTGCAACGCATAACTTCTCTTGGAAATCGGATCATGTATTTTACTGTTTATTTATTTATCATTTTAAACTGAAAATTTCTCAAACCCGATATAAGATTCTCATTCAATTTTGAATTTTTAATAAAAAAAAAATTTGCGTTTATAGACTTATTATAACTCTATTATTGAAAAATGAATTATATAAAAAATTACAGTAATTGCATGAAATCTAATTCTATTCTAAGTGTTTTTCTATCCATTGCTCATACCAATTAAGATACAATATACAAGCTCATAAAAATTATTAATATAATTTGCTGTTATTCTTTTAATATTTTTCTATTAGAGACAGCTTTTTTATAAAAGTTAAAAAATTTTAAACGATTTATTAATCTTTTTCTATAAAATATATAGTTTATGTAAAAAATTTAATTTTATAATAATTTAAACATTTGATCATTGTGAATAATCTTAAAAAATAATGGAACTCAAAAATTAAGTTTGAAACATTAATTCACGTATTCAAATATTATTAGTGTATGTAAAAACATACACTAATAATATTTTTTATTTTTGAACAGTAAATTTTGATTATGTATAAAAATTTACATTAATTAGAAATAAATAATGAAAATAATTATGAACAAATAAGTAAAACTTCAATTATGAAATCTCTTCAATTTCGTATGCACAATTATTTAATATTATTAAATCATAAAGATACTGAAGTTTAGTTTCGAAACAGCGAAAGTTACAAAGAGTGCATAGAAAAATAAGAATGATCTTCAAGTGATCGTTTAAAACAATATATAGGTAAAAGAAGGACAACTACAATTCAAAATTCCAATCCGAACAGTATAATCAATGCCAACTTTTTCATAAAAATACTCTCACCAAAAATTTTCGTATCATCCTCTATTCCTTTAACCAAAAATATTTTTATTAGTAACTCGTCATTGTTTATTAAGTTATACAAACCTTCTTATTACACATTTGGTTAATCTTATTTTTACATTTTTGTAGATATTTAAGCAATTTTAAAATAATAAAATAGAATATGTGAGAATCACTATAAATTGCACGCGTTTCTATGATTAAATTTCAATAATATAAATTTTAGTAAAAGCTATAAGTGAAGAGTTTAAAAAAATTATATACACGCTCGTATACCTATTATTTTATACTTATGATATTTAATTACTTAACTTTTGTATACAAATGATCTAATTATGAATGATCTAATATAAAGGATTAAAATTACATTTTTCTATTACAATCTTGTCAGGATAATAGTATAGCAATCGTATTTTAAATCAAGCCTTGACACTTTATTTACACAAATAGTAGTTATTTGAGTGAAAAAAATATAATATTGGTTCCAATTTAGCGTAATTGGCAATTATTCCTAGCACGCATGCGAATCTGCACCAACGCGAGACGAACGAGTTCGGTGATAAGAGATAACAGATACGCCGCTCTCGCCTTGCATGGCACGTATTTACGAACGTGTGATGAAATGAGAAAAAGGATGAAAACTCAAGAATGTACAAGGGGGAGCGAATTTTGAATGAAAATGGTATGGAATGAAGGAAAACAAAGCGATAAAATAACATCGATTGAAAAGATTGTAGATATCGAAAAGCATTATTTAGTTAATACTATTCTTAAAAAATCACTTACTTTTGTGGAATCATTTTTTTCATTCTTTAAAAGTGGCCTTTTTTTAAAATTTAAATATATGATATTTTAGATTTATCACAAGTTTTAGTCGATTTTAGTTTTTTATATTGTAATAAACAAATATTTTCTGAAAATATATAAAAAGCAAGTACAAGTATTTTTATTAGTGTATTTTTCTTCGTGTAATATAATTTATCGATATAATGGAAAATTATATGAGGACTTTAGATACAGGATGAAATTTCTATTATCAATACAGGACAGAATTTGAATGATTTATAAAAAATAACTTGTTACTAAAATTTATTTAATTTTAACGCATCATTATATCATAAAGTAATTAATTACTAATTAAATATAAAAAAAATTTTATTAATTTTATGAAGTTTCAAAAATTATTTTTTCAAGAGATTGCATATATTATTGGAACGAAAAAAATTTCATTAGCAATATATCAATTAAATTAGAAATTATATAATTCACTTTAATATTAACTGAATGATTATCTTTGATAAATTTTTTAATTAATATTTCATACAGATTTTTATATAAATTTAATAATTCATATTAAAATTATTTTTATATTTAAATGGATTTTAATTAACGTTATAGTACATATGAAATAGTAAATATCTTTTCATAAGTTGTAATAATTAATTACTATTAAAGTATTTTGAATTAATTGCAATCTATGTGTTAATGTCTATAAATTTACTATGATTAAAACTAGAAATATAAGGTATTGTTAAAATAATATACATTGTTCTTTATAAATGTGATTGTGTATGTAGTATACGTATTTTTTAAATAAAAATTACCCTACTAATCTATTCAGAGAATGTTTTCCTGAACTTTCATAATATTCATTAGTGCATGTTCATTTCTCATCTCATTTTGCACATCTATTCTTTAATAAACTCAATAGTTGTAAAGCTTTAGTCTATCTTTTAAATAGAACAAATTAGGGTAAATCTTGCCTTATAATTTGAAAACCTTGTGCGAGGAAGAAGAAAACAAAGGAAGGTAGAAAAAAGAGTAAGAAACGCTATAAAATGAATAATGACCGAAAAAGATAAATAGGAAAATATAGTAGTAAGCTCGGAAGATAAGCAAAAGGTTCGAAGCGAAGAAGCAACGATACAGTGAAGGAAAAATGAGAAACTAGAAGAGAGAAAGAGACAAGGCGAGAGGAATGGGAGTGTCCAAGATGGCGTCGGGCAACCGCGAGGAGGAATATGACGTAGGTGGAAAGGGTGAAAGATAAATTACGTGTCCACTACTACCACTACCACCGCCACTATTACTTCCAGAGCTCGGCTAAGACCGCAAAGAGAGCCTCCATTAAACATAAGCCGCTCACTCATCTACCCTCTGAACCTCTCCCACTTCCTCCTCCTCCTCCTGCCAACGCCGCCAGCACGACCCATCGGGCTTTGCTCGTTCTATCTTGTGGAACCCGGTGCCGCACATTCTCTAGACACTTTTAGCATTTCTCTCGCCATCTTTTTTTATCCTATTTACTCCAACATTCTTTAATTTTCTTTTTTATATATTATTGGCTTACATTTTTTCAACGACCAAACCCCATTTGAAAGCAAAAATAAAATATCTGTGGAAATCCTAACATTCAAAGTTAGCTGCATATCCAATGGGTTAACTTCTACTTCTGCGTAAAATAATGCTTCTGATTTTCATGTTCCGATTATTCCATAATAAATTACAAGAGCAAAAAATTAAGGTTTATTTTAATGAACATTAAATTTTTTTTTGAAATTTTTTAGCATTCTTTCAAATTTTCGACATCTTAAAATAGAATTTTTTTAGTAAAAAACTAATCCTTAAGTATCTATGAGATGTAAGGTTATTTTTATTAATTTTCATAAGAACAATAAAAATTGACTTATTCTTTTTTAATGAATCATAATGTAAAATATATTGTTAGAATTTTACCATACCAATTTAATTAAGGTAAATCGGTTAAATATTTATGTTATAACTTATAAAGTAAAATAAAAATGAAGATATTCCCATCATTGAAATATTTTTTTCATTAATATTTTCAATATATAATTTTGAATATCAATTTATAATTTTAATGCAACGTTAAATTAATAAAATATAAATTATAGTATAAATATTTGTTATGTGAAAAAAAATTTAGTAAATTTATCCAAAAGATGAAAGTGTTCATAAAACTTTAAAAAAATATTATCCGAATATGTGGTAAATGTATCGGTAGATAATAAATAAAAAAAAAACGTATCTCGTTGATAAAGTTTTGTAAAACACTCGGGAGACCATATATCTACTAACACTTTGGAAAAAGTATGTCTAGTCGTAACTTTATAACGATGCGTTACTATGTGTTGAACATTTCTTTCTTCTTTTTCTACCAAGCTAGTAGTATCAGTGAAGGGAAAAAGTTTGTAAAAAGTTTCAAAAAATATTGGGCACATTCTCAGATATTGGTTTTTTTCGATGATCAGCCGCCAACTTTTGCATACAAGAAAATTACGCTCTGTTTGCCGCGAATCAATTGACTGCTATGAATATAGTTGATGTATTCTGGATCTGTAAAAGTTTAATTTAGCGAATAAACGTAAATATGAATAATTTAAAAAAAGAAGAGCAGTGACAAATGGTTTGAAAAAGAGATGAACACGAACATTCCGATATAAAACCTTCTTTTCTTGCCTCGTGCGTTTTATCATCCGACATTTAAACAAAAAACAAAAATTATTAACAGCTAATAACATTGTGATTTTGTTATTATTATTATTATCATCATCGTCATCATTATCATCATAAAAATCATTAAAATATTATGTTAGAGTATTTTTTCTTTTGTAAAAAATAGATGTGATAAAGTTATTAAGCGAGCTATAATATTTTTATTTAAATAATGTGAATTCGATGCACATAAAAAGAATCCATTCTTTTTTTTACAAAAAAAAAAAAAGAAAATTAAAAAATTATAATTTTAAGAATGTAATAAATTTATTATAAATACTATAGTATTAAAATAATTGGTTTTCTTTAACATTAATATAATAATTGCTAAATTTTTCGAAGCACTCATTTTTTTAAACTGATAATTGATTATTATCATGAGAGATCGAGATAAACTGGAATTTTTAATACAATGCAATTCACCTGCAAACAATATCAAAGTTGTAAAGCTTATTGTGTAAAAAACTGACAATAACTGAGAATAAGTAAGTAGCTTACAAGTTTAAATGTCTGATTAAAGAATAATAAGAAAAATTAAAGGAGCAAAAAGAGACATGGCTTGAAACATTAAAAAGATCGGTATTGTATTTGAATATCAGTTTCAGAGGATACAAAGAACACGGATTAATGCTTTAAAAGGGCTTGGTAACAGTTAATTTAACGTATGAGGCAGAGAGAAAGACGAGTGACTGAGAGGTGTCGCTCTAAAGTTAATCTGTAAACAATCGAACCCGAGGATTTTCTCATTCCCATGCCAATCAATTAAAGAGAGAAAGTCGCGGATCGCGAGTGCGATGGCATCGGAGGGAGGCGGGCGGGCGGGCCCAGCGGGCGTCGGTCCCCTCCAAACTCTCGATCCTGTGAATCGAGAGTTCACGCAGAGAATAAGAAAAAAGTGGCTGTCACGCCTCTAAGAGGAACGCAATATTGCGCGGCGCCCCGGCGTCAAAGCACGAGGGCCTCGTCACGACGCCACGGGGCTCGGGGTCGGAGTTCGAGTTTGAGTTCGGGTCGCTCACTTTTATTCCCGGCTGAGTGACGGGCTGCCTGTCTGCCTGACTCTTGCCTTTGCGACCTTTGACATTACGCATCCATGCACTCGATTATTGCGCGTGTTTCGGTATAATGAAATTCGACCCGTGAAAGCTACCGAGAAATGCCGAGGCTCCCAGCACCTCGTACAATCAGAGATGGAATCCGATGTGTATTAATCGGGACGAACCGCTTCGAACTTCCATCAATAAAGAACCAAACCTCGAGCTTTTCTTCCCGCATTCGGAATATTGGACAAGTTTTTAGACTTTTCATCACTTTTCGTCAAATTCCCATCGAAAATTCATGCTCCAAATTTAATGATTCGTCGTTTCTATAAATTAATATTAGTAATCGTCTAATAAATCTAAAACAAAGTTTTGAATCTTACACTTACTTCTGTTGAAGCTTTATATTATTTTGCAAGTGCTTTTTAAAAATTTAGAAAAGCAATTAACGTATTTCAAATATTTTTCGTGTATCATTTAAAAAGCTTTAATTAAAATATTGAAAATAAGATTTTCTATAATAAAATCATTAAATAGAGATATATACTTCATTAAATTGAAATTAATTATTTAAAAAATTTAAGAATTATTAACATTTCAGTATAAAAAATTTTATGCGTATGCAAGGATTTAGAACTAAAAATTAACATAATTTCAAAATCAACCAATAAGCTTTCTCAGTTAATTTAAAAATTAATATACGTTTCGTTGGTAACTGGACAGTATTTTTACTTCTAAAAATTAATGTCAAGTATCTCATAAGAAATAAATAAGAATAATTTTTTTCAAATGTATATTTAAAATAAATAAACTTTGGAGGATAATCTTCTATTACTGTTCAACAAAATTTCTTTATTTTTAATATGTTATGATATGAAATTTACAAGTTGTGTTATACACTAGCTATTCAGGAGACTCTTCATTATAATTATCATTATTACTATTACTTTTATTTTAATTTTTCAGAGCAGAATTTTCTAAAACCCTAGCAAAGGAAGAGTGGAATGAAATATTTTGCTTGCACATTATATTGTTAGCTGTGCAAAACACTTGTGCATATAATCAATAAACTGTAAAAGAACGACACTTGAGGTTTTTAACAATTCCTACCTGTTGAATTTTTATTAAAAACTTTTAAAATATTACAATACCACTTCATTAAATGGATACGTGTGAAATTTTTCTTTCAATACAACAATATATTTATATGATTATTATGGGTATTTATGTAATTATTAAAAGTCAATATTTAATTCGCATGTTTAAAAAATAATAATTTTATACATAATAAAGTAAAATTAAAAAATCTTGTTTATTGTTTATCTGTAATATAGATATTAAAATAGCAAAATAGATATTAAAATTAAACGGTATAACTATGTATTATTCTTTTTTTTAATCATATATATACCTATAATTATATTTGTAAACCGTTTATTACTATTTTATTTGTGTATTTTATAAACAATTTTCGGTTTTAAAGATATTTAGAACTTTAAATGGAACTATGAAAATATACATGTACTTTTTCGTAGCAATTGCTTAAAGTATTTTATAGTGAAATAGTCTACATACCTTTATTGTAAATCTTTGAGTGCAATACATATTTGACGAAATTTTAAATTATCATATAAGCACATTTTATTAGAAATATCTATTAAAAATATACAGCTTCCATCATGTTTTAGTCTTCATAATTACATGAAAATATTTAATTTTTAATGTATATGTAATGACACAATTTACAAAAATCTAAAAAAAATGGCGTAACGTAATATTACCATGTTATTCTAAATTTTGAACTGAGAAAAAATTATTTTATAGTATTGCTTATCTATTTATTGAAGACTATGTTATTAGCTATAAATATTTTGAATGTAGGTTAAAGTCATAAAAATAAATTTATCGTGGGATATAAATTAAATTATTAGGTGAGAGCTGAACGACGTAAAAAATGCCAGGATAATAAATATTAATCATCAGGCAACAAGTTCATTAGACACAAGAGAGTGAATTCGTCACAATCGGGGGCGTGTGATAGCATCAAATATGTACTTTAAAAAATGTTGCTGAAAAATAATGAAGTTTGATGGGTGGATGCGTGGAGTGGAGGAGGGATATTAACGGAATCATCGCTAATGAAAGTAAGTGAAACGGCTCAACGACCGACGGAACGCAACGCAACGCAACACAACGCAATAAGCGCCGAACGTGCGACACGCGACCTTCCATTCAAACTTATTTCCCCATAAGCACCTATTTATTTATATCCCTCGGGTTCATGTGTACCCCCACGAGTCACAAATTTTCAGGCAAACGACTCGACAACAATTAATACCAACTCCCCCGTTATTAATTGCATACTCCCTACTTTTTTCACCTATTTTGCTTTTATTATCGGAAAATATAAATTCTTTATTCCATTATTATGCGCTAATTTTAAATTTTATTTCAACAATTTTTTTCAAAGAGCTCGAGTATAATCTACATAAAACAATAACTTCCTCTTCAAGAAACGTTACTATATGTGTTAAATTTACCATTTTTGTATTACTTGTAGTGAATTATAGTCACATGCGCTTAAAAAATTAATTATCAATATATATATATATATATTTATTTCTTACCTATTTTATACAGTACAAATATTGGCAAATAAATATTAAAGTAAAATTTTATTTTTTTATAAATGACACTATTTTACAGTTTAATGAATTAATTAAATTATGAATCATAGATAACCATAAATATGATTACAAAATTAATTTTTTGATATTTATCTTGGAAAAAACAAAACTACTAAATATTCAGACTTGTATGAAGTTTTGGGTAATTACTCTTTTAAAAAATGATTTAATAAATAATTTAAGTAAAGTCCATTAAATTTAATAATTTTATTTCGTGTACATTTTTTGTATAAGTTTATTTTAGTATAATTATATGATAATTGCACACACTTCTATACATAGAAATATGCACGCGCTAAAATTACACATAGTTTAAGAATGATTATATTACGGATATCATTGACTGTGAAAGAAGAAAATAATGCATTTTTCAATGGATTCCAATAAAAGTAGAATAAATATAAATGGATATTAAAAATAATGTTTTCAAGTTTTATAAATTTATAAAAAAAGCAAAAGTCAAAGTAATACAGTAATAGTTATCCAATAAAAACAAATAATTCAAACTTACATTGAAGGCACTGGCAATACATGTTTATACCATTCACAGACTAGATCCAAGAACTATAAATTTTCGATCAATGTATATATCTTTCCACAACTAACCCTTTTCTTTATACACCTAGAAAGAATAAGAATAAATTGCAAGAAAGAGCAAGAGAGATCACTATAAACTCGAAAAGAAAATGTGTACGGAAAAATCGTATCGAAAAAGCGACACACAAAACGTAAGCTAAAAAGCCAAGTCCACTAAATTTATCAGCGGTCATTGTTGAGCGGAAACCTCTCCGACAAATTCCATTGCGAGTGTCGCTTTTCTCCTCCTCTTCCTCCTCTTCTACTCGCTTCATCTCTCTTTGGAGGAATGCAAAAAAAGACAGTACCCAGGGGGAGGATATTTGGCCGACTGGCCATCCCCGACTAAGGCGTACATGTATACGTGGAACTAGAAGTACTAGCAGGGGAGAGACACAAAGACACACGCGTAAACCAAAAGCACGAGAAAGAGAGAGAAGAGTAGAGGTGGGGTTAGAGGTTATGTATATAAGTCATTGCGGTTGACCGGAAGTCACGGGATCACCGGAACCCAGAATATTTATACGATCCTACTGACTTTGCCCCTTTCCTCTGCCCTGACACTCTGTCGGTCTGTTACCCTCGCACCCACGTTCTCTGGCACCCTCCCCGCCCCCAACGTCGACGACGACATCACAGAGAAGCGACCGCTCGTCCGACCGGGGCATTACCCGTAATAAGGAAATTGCGAATTTATTACCGGGCCGATATTGTCCCAGCGATGAGGGAGGCAATGGCTACTAGTACTGGACGCCATCTCCGTCGTCGTCGGAGGCGAGCCCCCGAACAACGACCAAGAGTTATTTCAGCTTTTATGGGTCGAGTCGTCCGGCAAGGTTTCAGATATATATGTGGTAAAAAAAAAGAAAAAGAGGGGTCAGGAAAAGAGATCAAGATCAGGGAATGAGAGAGAGAGAGAGAGAGAGAGAGACTGGGCAAATGATCTAGACGCTTTGATTGTAACAGAAAAATCGCGACTATACATTTTGGGTTCGTGTGTATGTACATGTATTTGAAATATATACACGCTTTTACTTTCCGAGAAACAACTCTTTTTCTTTTCTTTTTACATTTTACATGATCTTCCTTAAAAGTGAGTTGCCAGCTCCGTAACATGTATTTTTTGACTTTTTATATCCGAGATATGGTTCAATTTTAAATATCTTATTCTGTGTAAATGTGCACATACTTACTCGCCAGTTTTAAATTATATCAAAATATTACCATTATATTTAAAGACGAAGTCTATACATTTAAATAAAACAATAATTCCTTCCAATTCAAGTGATGAATACAATTGCTTTTATGAAAAAAATCATTAATTTCTTTTTTTGATGCTGTTATATTTTAACAGTTATATTTAATCTTTTCTCTGCATATACACCATGATGTCTCTTACAATAGATAAGTACAATTCACTTATGGAAAATAATATTTGTAAATTTAAGCAACTGAACAATTAGTAATAAATTTAAATGTGAATAATTTATAGTTTGTGGGCAAATGGTAAATTAGATTATGAAAAATTTGTTTAAATTTATGAAATTCTTCAAGTGCACTTTAAAGATGCTAATCATAAATTTTATTATTAAGCAAAATATTAGATTTTTATATTTTATACTAAGAATTGTTCTTCATTAAAGATTTTTCATGTTAATTCATATACTTTGACTTTTACCGATACCTGGGAAATGGTTACATGCATACAAAACATGGACAAAATTATTTGAATTGAGATTCTTAAAAGAGCAACACGCAGCTGAATTCGAATGAGAATCCAAAAGCTGTTTGTGTTTTTTTACACGAGTTACCACGTTATCATTGTTTATGTGTTTCTTTCTTCGAATGCTGCTTTGTCCTCGTAACATAGTCGTGTCACAAAATTTGCACTTTCTCTGTCTCAATTATTTAACAACAAAACTTATTTTCTAAAGAATTTTTTCATAATTTTGAAATACTTATTGGTAATAGTAATTTTTATTTCATTTATTAAAAATTTGAAATATATTACTTTGATTGAAATTTTTTTTCTTTTAATTAATTAAAAAAATTCATATTCATCGAATATTCTTTGCATATAAAACTTCAATGCTGTATATACAACGTATAAACTGAATAGATTTCAAAATCATACAAGACAACAGGGATTGTGTACAGTTACTATAGTTTTGATAAATTTTAAAGTGAACGTTAGAATGCCACTTTAATTATCCAAGTATACAAAGTTAAAAAGTAAAAATCTTGTTTTAAGACGACCACTAATAGAATTTGCCAAACGAGACTTTTGACGCTTACAAATGGAACAGAAGCTCTTCAAAGGGATGATGGGTTACGAGCTCAGATCTATATGGGCTCCTCGGCATTGGAAACTATCGGAAGACACATTAGCGTAAATCTGCGAAGCCAATAATTCGACTCGGCGCTCCCAGAGCCGAAGAGGGTGAATCCCTCCAAGTGATATAAGTGAAAGTGCACGCGTGCAGCTAAGCCCCAAAGTGAAATTATCCTGCGATTAATAATCCGCGCGTTACACGCGTGATTGGGTCTTGGCCGATAGCCGAGGACTTCCTTCCCTATAGATGGAAGCCTCATTCGCGTATGCATCCCTGGGATGTCGACCTGGAGAAACCTGGAATCCCTCGAACTCAAGGGAACAAATGAGCCGAGCCCAGATGTCGCCTCGTCCCCTCGCTCTTACACTTACAATGCAATACGTCCGCGAAGTGTTAATTGCATTCCCGAAAAATTGAAATTGTCTTGATGATTTTCAAAGAAAATACCAAACTTAAACCAAGCTGGAAAATAAACTGATCCATCAAGCGATAGCGAAAAATTAAGAAATGCTGCGATTGGGTGTACGAATTAGTAGAAAACCGTTAAAATTGAAATTGGATGTATTAGCTGCTAGTGCATGACTGAGTAATATTTATGCTTATTATTAAATTGTTTATCCTCTAGGAATTAATGTAAGTTATAATGGGACAATAATAATTAATATCGTGCTCGGGCAGAAGAACAGCACCAGAAATATTTATTACTTAAGAGAGTTTGTTAAATAAATTAAGTATCTTGAAAAACGCAATAATTTAATTCAAAGTTACTTGATTCGCATATGTTGAATTCAAATAAAAATAAAATAAGGCTTATATAACAAGTGAACTAGGCTGCTAACTAGGAATTGGAAGGTGCGCTCGAGGTAAGATAACTGATCCGTGTTCTAAAGCATAGAGTAAAGTTCGGATTTTTGGTAAATGGTGGTGGTTAGGTCACGTAAAATGCTCTTATTTAATACTGGACATTGTTTTGCCGTTGTGCAAAACATCCGAAGACATAATTCGGGATGTAGCTTATATTCGCAGCGAAAAAACTCAGTCTCGTTCTACTGCGAGGGGAGAGTGAGAATCTCTGAGAAAATCATCTGCAAACGGCTCAAAAGCTGAGAAGAGCCCATAAACAGCCATCAGTGATACTTCCTCCCGAGCTCAGAATTCACTTTATTGGACCCTGTTATGATCCTCAAATCGTCAGCTTTATTCCTGCAATTCCCACCTTCCCCCGGCGATTTTTTCACGGATTATTGTTTTAAGAGCTTCGCCGTCAATTCCCCTGTACAAAAGATATGAAGGAGTGTTTCCAAGGATTGCAATCCCCAGTTCGTAATGCGTATACATGCACGCACGCATAAAAGAGGAGTCAAAGAAAAAGAGAAAGAGAAGCCGGAAGCTTTGCACGAGAGGGACGTCGCTAGTCGTTTCCGTGATGATTTTAGGTCGCCGGATATGCTTGAATTAATAAGGAGTGCTATTTTCGGCGTCACGTATCAAGAAAGAGAAAGAAAAATAGACCGAGACAGTCCTTTACAACTCTACAACATTTTTATGTTGACAATAAAAATTCGTCACAAAATCTACAAAGTTGATAAAAAAATACGTTTCTCTTTCGCAAATTTTTTGGTCGTTAAACTGTGTAATTTATGTGATATTTGGTGTCTCACTTATCAATATCATTTATTTTACAGTTTCTGTCATTCAAATATCGATTTTTTTATTCATTAAAAAATACTTTTACGACATAATCTTTCCATAAAATTCTTATGTTTCATTGTCATTCAATTCATCCTTTACAGTAATATAAAAATGTCGTTTATTTGGGAAAATTAATAAAACCAAGAAAGTATAATTTGATGAATTAAATTTAAATAAATTTTCTGAAAATACTATGCAATTATTATTTGTATGATTAATATTGGTTATTTTATATTAATATTTCTATTTATTGTAATCTAAATAAAATTTTTAATATAATTCTTACAAATAAATTTTTAGTGTTAATTTGTTACGTAACAATAAATGCGCTATTTGAAGAAAAGAATACAAAAAATTTTACCTCATTTAAATAACCAATTTTAGTTATAATGGTTCAAAAAAAATTATAAATTGTAAATTATTAATAATGATGCACGAATGTTTATGTTTTCATTAAAAATGTTTTGATAGATCTGATACTTTTTCAAAGAAATATTGGAAAAGATTATTTTTATTAAATCTTAATAAAAATACATGTTTTATAAATTTTATTAATTTTTATACTCGATACAATATTTGGATAATAATTTATGCGTTCAATTAAGTGTAAAATATTTATGTTCGATTTGGAATAAGATAAGTTTGTGCCAAAGTCAGCTAAATTAAGCACCGAACGATTAAAAAATGATTATAATTTTCAAGGCAATTGTAATACGTTGATGAAATGATTGACCACTTTAATTTATTCTTTATGAATGAATGTTCTATACGATAGCAGTGGTTTTAGCCGGTAATATCTTAAAATTTGTGACTTTTTCATGTCATATTGTGCAATGCCAAAGAAAAAAGATGCAGCAATGACAGTATGGGTTAAAGATTGCCAAGCAAGGGAATAACGTTAGTTAGTTAGTTAGTTGGATGAAGACTCGAAGAGGAGAAAACGAATGGAAGAAAGTAACACGCAGAGCCGTGGAGTAAAAAGTACCCCGCAGGCGGTGCGCACCCAAAGACGGGGAAGGGTGGGGCAGAAGCGGGCAAGGGGTAAGATTATTAACACACATCATCGACAGTCGGGCGAGTGCTGGTGATGCGAGTCGCATTGTTGCGGGTCCCCGACCGCGCGATCGGTAGCGCGAAAGGCGTGGCCCGCGATAATTCATTCCTGATTGCGTGTCTGATACATGCGACCAGTAATTACAAGCCCTCCAAACCTCGGAATTACACGGCCATTCGAAATAATGCGTGGCTAGACTCCCGAGATCCTTCCTCGCCTCTTCCCTTCGCCACGACTCTTTCCTCAAACCGCATCGCATGTGCCCACTCGGACCTTTAACTCAACTCCCCGACATTCTCATTATCATTTATCCCGAGTTGTCCTGTTTCCATAACAGCTTTGCTTCAACACAATCCTTCTTTATACTTTCATCACTTCAAATGGATCTTGAGCCCACATTCGACTAATTCAGGATGTGCCTCGCATTTCTCTTCCACACACACAAAGCACCGTGGAAATACACGTCCGTGAAGCAAATCTTTCAAGACACCAGAACCCACAAATTCCTCAAACATGCGCTCCCCTTTTTATTAAAGTCAACCTTTATTGTCTTTTTACACTCGAGTGCTTCCTAATTCCTTTGGCAAACTAAATTTTTACAACCTGTAGGGTTTCGCTCATGCAAGTGTCCTCGTACTAGGCAAGACGATAAACACGTTAAATAAAATAACTCAAATATGGTATCGATCTAGTAACGTTACACACTTCACTACTGACATAATTTAAAAAAAAATTTTAAACAAACATTTCTTTTTAAAATAACCTGTAAAAGATTTTCAATCTAATAATACTTTAATATTCTCAAGTCCTATCAACATCTTTGATTATTCTCATTTTTTCCATTTATTAATTAAACATCAAACTAAAAATAAAAAGATGAAAGAAACCGAAAAGGAACATCATCTATCTTGTTTTGAGACAGAGGCATGTCTCCGACAGCCTTTTCATTTCACGTTCTTTAATCTGTGCCCTACATCTTCGGCATTCATTCGTATGACAATGTGCAATGAGCGTATAATTATATCTCGATTAGTAGTCTCAACCCACGTGTTGTACTCTCAAGCCAACAAAAGACTCTTTCGTTGACATCTTGATGCTGCGTCTAGGCAATCCGAGATGCTTTTGGTGCGCATCTTTGAATTTACGGTACAAGCTTCACCAATATTCCGTTTTAATACCCGATGAAAGCAGTTTTTTATCTTAATTAATAATGCAACGCCCAGCTTTTCATTTCTCTACAGGCAACCGTCATCGTGCATTAAGACAGCATTTTTAGTTGCTGGAGATGGAAATTTTATAGAATTTTATTGTCCTTAATTTATCACGCATTCCTATGTATTGATCACTAAACATTTTTTCTATAAATATTTTGTTCTCTTTTTGTTTTTAAGGATATTAAATAATGAAGGATCGAGTAAGAAATTCAGATACTCCACAAATTTGTGCAAAAATAAAACGTTGCCCAGTAAAATTAAATTCAATGGAAACTCATTTTATTTCGAAATAAAGTACTGGGATTTATATTAATTCACCTTAAAATGAAATCTAGAATATAAATTTGATTATTTTTATCTATATTAAATATTTTAGATTTAAATATATAAGTGCACTGGAAAATTTTAACGTTTTTGTTTTTACCAATTATCTCTATTGTTGTGTGGGTGTATTCATGTTCACGCCGCACAATACATCACTATTATATGCTACGCATTCAAGATTTTTATTTGAAGAATCATAGATTACTAAGGTATAAAAAATTGTTTTAACAAACTTTAGAAATAAATTTATAAAAAAATAAGAATTACATAGTTGAACATAAATAAACAATAATATTAAAAATTCAATCATAAAATTCCAGCACATTTAAAACTTGGAAAAAATTTTATTTATTCGATTATCAGAGATACAATGAATTTATTAATCGTACACGTATGATATACAAATGATAAATTGTCTGCTAAATAATTTTATTGAAATATAATGTCGTAACACCTTACTGAATATCTTTGCCAGTAAAAAATATAATGAAACTATTTATTGATATTTTTTACTATAAATAAAACATTTCATTTGACTGAAGCTCGTAATCATTGCCTAATTTTCTGTATCGTTCGCTGTATATCTTTATAATCTTCCTTTTAAGTATTTACCCACACATTTGCAGTGAAATTATTCATTTTTATCATTAAAGAACATTCATTAGTATCATAATTCCGTAACGGATTAGTTCTGGAAGCTCTTCGTTCATCAGCAAGTATTTCTCTCTGAAATTATGAGTAAGAAGGCATGAAAAGGCAGGTAAAATACGGTTGAGGCTGAAACGAGTGAGACTCGCTTCCATTGCCTGGAACGCATAACTGTCAGGTATCTTTTGGTTTCTTGAATTAAAATTGATGAAGACTGGCAAAGGATAAAAAATTTGTTTCATCCATCAATGTTCACCAATGCACTGTAATGCTGCTCAAGAAACGATAAATAGAATCACGAATATCCTTTGTTATGCAACATTTTTTTGGAATGTTTAATTTTGCTACATGGATTTTTGTAATCTTTTTCAACACTTATCAAATTTTTGATTAAGCCAATATTATATAAACTTCCGTTAAACTTTTCAATCAAGTATATATTTGTTTATATATATGCGCGATGTTAAAAATATTATATCCTCATTAAGATTTTGGAAACGATAGTAAATGGATATAGGTAAAAAAGTTTTGAGTGAAATTAAAATAAATTTTATTAATACCAATTTCACAAATATTTTTTCATTTCAAAATGAAATAAAAATTTAAGAGTATTGTTTACTCAAGTATTATTTATAGTTATTAAAAAGTTTTTATTTTCTAAATTTGATATAAGTCCATTTAAATACTTTAATGAAAAATTTTGATAAAAGTCATGAGTACTTAAAATAAATCACAATATGTTTACTAGTAATTTCACGTGGGTGAGTTCAAAAGGGAATTCAAAGGTTAATTTACAGGATTTTTAATTTATATAAATAAATTACGTTTTAAACTTTATGAACATAATTATAAAAATAATTTGACAAATCTTTGAGGGATCAAACAACGTATAGGAACTTAATAGAGCGTTTATATAAACATGTTTTGCCGAGAAGCGGCGCTTGAATCTGTTCGCCCCTAGGGTATACTCCTGGTGAAACGAAAGCAGAACTACCCCGAGTTGAAGAGATGTTGATCCCCAAAAATTTCCGCTTTATAAACTCCAAATCCAATCTGTGCCACTACATCGGATTGCGCACAAACATAACTTTAAAAAAATATTGACCAGGCCATGCGAGGAAGCTGGGGAGAGAAACCGAGAGATAAAGTACGAAGCTAAAATATTTATAAGTAGAGAGCAAGCTTCAAAATTTATTACCATTTTTTAAAATATTTTTATTTGTAAATTTACGTTTCAGTATATTATTAAATTACTGTTAATTATATTGTGCAAAGAGACTAACAATGTATTTTCATATTTAAGTGAAGCAGATTGCAACAAGAAAATTAATTTCATACCTAGCTGTCAGAACTGTAGTTAACTCCAGAACTAAGCTGAATTTAATTCAATTTAAGATGAATTCAATACATTCATATCTAAGTTAAATACATATATCTTATTTATTTCATTTTTTTAAATTTATTCATAAGAGATGTAAATCTGTATAAAAAACTAAAAATTTTCTGTACTGTTTTTAACTGGCGATAAAATTCAAGTGTATTTAAAGGTCTTGGTATCATTCAAAATTAATACAATCATAAACCAATACAATGATAATTACTTAATAGATCATTAGGTACTTTATTTATTTTAATAGGAATTTTTAGGAATTTTAATACCGTTTAAAGACTTTAAAAATAAATACATGAGAATCAAAAAATTTTAAGAGTAAAATAATTCAATTAGAATGAAATTTTTTTTTAAAATTTTAAATTAAAATTTAATATTTAAATAAATGATTAAATTAAATAATATATTAAAAAATTATTTTTAAGTATTATTTAATTTTCATTTTATTACTGTTTTGAACTCTTAACTAATTTTTTATTAAATTAATCGAATGTTATGTTATATTTTTATCAAGCGATCTATATTATCAACTATTAAATTCAATACCTTAAAAATAATAATAAACAATAATAAATTCATAATTTATAAATCGTTATTTAAATATAAAAATTATAATTAAAAAAAATTTTTTTTTAACTAAATAAAGGTAATAATAAATTATGGATAACTAATAATAATTAAATGATTACGATGAGAATAAATATATCGACATTATATTTTATTATTTAATAATATTGAGATTTTATCAGTTTTGAATATTATAATTATATGTAAGATATGATTCAAAATTTGTTTTACAAAAAATTGGGCAGGGCCATATTATTATTTTAATTTCTTATTTACATACTGTCACAAAAAAATTATGTACAATAGCAGAGCATTATACTGGAACTTGTTTCCTTTATAATTTAATTATGAATATTTTACTATCTAAATATTTTAAGAACTAATTATAAACAATTTCGACATTCATGCATTACTATATCGGGTTCCTTAGTAACTAATACAAATTTATTTTTCTGCTATACTACTATTGTATATTGTATATATACACTTTAATTTTCTCTTAAATATGCATTTTTGATTAAATTTAGTACTTAAAAGAAGTAGTTGTAATTATTAGGAGTAATAATTATAATAGAAATAAAAATTTTTAAAAATGTCCTTTTTCTTCTATTTTTTATTTTTTATTGATATATTATTATCAAATTAAATTTGATTCATTTAAAATTTTTTTAAAATTATTAGAGAATTACAAATAATAATTACAATTATATAATAAATTTAATACGAAGGTAATAAATTTTCTATTTTTATATTCCGAATAAAAAATTGAATACAAATTAAAACTAAATTAATGATAGAATTATTTACATGATAATTTCTATTAATAAATTAATATATAGTTTAATCTGTAATAATAATTATTAAGGTACTTTCACAAATAATTTTTATTTTTTATAAAATTTATTTTTACTTCTTAGTTTGTATATTTATATAAGAATTACCAATAGATTAGATACTAATGATAATGAAGAAAAAAGAAAAAAATTTTGAACGCGTCTTAAAACGGTAATAAGCAAAGAACAAAATTTTAATTGCTATCTTTGATTATATCTCTATCTCTCCACCTTCATCTATGCTTTTTTATCTCTTCCTCTCTCTCTCTCTCTCTCTCTATTTCTCTCTCTGTCTCTCTCCATCTATCTTCGTCTCACTCTTTCTTGCTTATTCTTTTAATCATATTTTATTTCTTCCTTTATTTAATAATATTTCTTATGTATATTTTTGATGGGAATAAGGAAGGATAGGAACCACAAAAGTGAATGTCATTTTTGGTTTCATAGATTTCATGAAGAAATTCATACTCGTGAACTGCTTTATTTTCGACAGTTTAACGTGATTTCAATAGAACCATACACGATTTTAATATCAGTATTTGTAATATATGCTATAGAAAAAGCTGGATAAAAGTTTTAGAAATATAGGAAATTTTAAATAATAGAAAGCCAAGCAGAAAGTTAAGTTACATTATTAAATTCGATATGAAATGGATACAATTTTTCAAAAATGGAGAGAATAATATTTTTTGATTAAGGAGAATGAATATAATTTAATTGTTAGAAATACAGATAAATTAATAAGCGCATTTAATGAAAAGATTTTTTTTTTATATAATATATTTCATAAATATTTTTTTGATTTGCATATCTTTATATTTTCAATGGTGAATCCAGGAAGTTTGTTATATCAAAAGCCATACGTGAGTGATGCCAAATCTGAATAAGAATTGTTGAAACGATAATCAAAGAATGTGGCAATTTGGAGAAGTAATCACGGCCTAAAACAAGCCTGATAAAATAATTTCTGAAAATTAATACTTTTTGATAAGACACATACGAAAACTGTAACATTGAATGTCAATTTCTGAATGTCTGTGAGTGAAAGAGTAGTTTTCGAATTATTGTTTTGAAATTGTACAAAATTTTATATTTTATAACATCGTTTTCAAATAAATATTTGTAAATAAAAAAAGTTTGTTATTTCACATTTTATTCTTGATGTATTTTTTATATTTAATGTGAATTTCATTTTAAACAGTTTAAAATAATCTGTAATATTTTTTTTTATTTTTATATTATTTATAAATAAAATCATTTCCTTTTATATCAAAGCTTCAAGCATATTAGATTCTCTTATTTTTAAATTGATTTATAAAAGTGTATTCCATAAATTAATAAAACAATACGAATATCTATTTAATAAGTATGAATAATATTTATCTGAACATTGAATTTATTTATGAACATGGATGTATAACGTAATTCGAAAAGTGAGTAATATTTATATATTTTTGAAGATCACTACAACGGTTTTTTTCATCAACCATACCTGGGGAAAAAGACGGTACTTCGTTCATAATATCGATTTAATAAGGCTAGTTATTTTCGATTAATATTGATCAGAAGAAGGCTTTTACTTTATTCTCACGATGTATAGTATATTATAGTATAGTACAATATGTATGCTAGTATTTAATCAATGTCATGTGAGGCACGATTACATAAACATGGACATGCCTGGTTTGATGGTACAAAGGCAGGTGACCGTGCATGTATAGATGGCTAATTGTGTGCAGACATGCAGAAAATATAAAATCTGTAAAAACAGATCGCTACATTTGTTAAAATCAAGGGATCTTGAATGCCGTTGGAGAGACAAAGTGAACATGTGTTGTGCAGTTTATTTATGTTTTATTTATTATCAAACAATTCCTTAATATTGGGACATTCTAATAAAATTAGTTCTGAATTCTAAATGGCGAATTGTACACGCTTTATTATCATTCCTTAAAAAATTTTGTAGACATCATTAGACGCGAATTAATCTATAAGTTTTTTTCAGTTTTATTTAAATAGCAGAGCTCCTTTCATTTGTTATTAAATATTCAAGGCTTGATTTTGAAATGGTATTTCACACGATACTTATGCATACATTCTCGCTCGTAAATTTGACATAGACGAACATTGGTGTGTTGTATGGGTATAGCTGTTGGTGCGCAAATGTAAAGTGCTCTGCAGTTAATCTCAGTTTCGCGACTAAGTTATCCACTTGGTACTGGAAGTAGAAAAAGGATCGCTCAAACGTCGTTGTACCCGCAGGATTTAACTTTGTCATGTATTCTGAAACTTTCCGCTTGCGGCTTGTTTGTTACCGCACTTTCGATTCGTTAATCAAACAACGTTCGCAAGTTCAGATATTAAACTTTTGTAGGACACATGAATATTTCAATGCAACATTGTGAAACGTAAATTGAAAAGCTGTCGTTATGCGTCATTTATTTGAAACTTTTTATACTTTAGTAAAAACACCAATTTCTTCTGTTACGCAAGTCTATTGAACACTAATGACTTACTCAATTTAATGTTTTATGTTTATTTCAATAAATTTGATTGAATATGTTTTGAGGAATTTTTTATGTATGTGCTTCTTATGAAATGAACCATTCTCAAAAAAATTCTAAATTAGAAAATAGATTTAGCCTTAATTAATTTGATGAACAAATTTAATATATGCAAATGTATAGGTATTCAATAATCAAACTAATAATGCAAAGTAACTTTTTATTATTTAGATTTATTAGTGTTGAGGATTCAATCATAAGTCGATTGCACGTTTTTTTAAAAATTACAAAATTTTACAAAATAGGTATATCGAAATAGTTTTTTAAAAATGATGAGATGACCCAAGTTTCTTAATCGAAATATTTTATAACCGATAAAAAAAACTTGTTGCACAGCAAAGTTTCAGCTACTAAATTTGCGATTGAAATCTTTAAAATTTAAGCAACTTTCATGGTAGAATCGAGATTTACATATTTTTTTTGCTTTTTTTAATGATTACTAGTGAAATTGGCGATATTCAGTTTCAAATTAAATTAAATTTTAAGAAAAAAATTTTCAGAATTTTATTTCATTTAAAAAAATATGTAAGTAGTTATATCGAATTTAAATAATATAAAATTTTAAATAAAAATATATTAAAAGCAAAAAATGAGTAGATCTGTATAAATAATACTGCATTATATTTTATTGTAAAAATTTTTTTAAATGCAATACGATACAAATTAAAATTTCCCATTATTTTAAATTAAAAATGAACTCAATTTTTTTCAATAAATTTATACACTCACTATTCTACAGTCGTATCTATAAAATGATAATTCATTATAAATTATTTTTATTACTATAAAACTTATTGTACTTATTTTATTTTAGTGAAAAATAATTGTGATCAATTGAATAAAAATTTGAGAATTCAAATGTTTAAAAATACCTCTTAATTGAAAAAAATACTTCTAAAAATAACAAAATAAAAGCAACAATTTGAAATTTATTATTACATATAATTGAATATAAAGAAAAGTGTCCAACCACTTTGACTTTTACCATACATTTTAATATTGCTTTTACTTATGATTATTTTCCCAAGAGAAATGAATTAAATAAGTGAATACTTATAAACTGTATGGACAATAAACTACTGAGAAATTAATTTCGCGTGTTATAATTTGAATAGATTTAATTTAATTTTCTTCTAATATCAAATACACGGTATTTATTTATTTCATTACTGGATATTACCGCATTCGATATGCTTATCTTTCAATAATCATCATTAAGACATCAATGTAACATTAATTTACTGCCGGATGACTCGTCGTATCAACCTTTTGCAGAAAAAATTATTACTTTTGTACATTGCGAAAAAACAGCAAATAGCATTTCAATAGCTCTTTACCTAAAAAAAATAAAAAAACTACTCAAACGCGTTCGTGCGCCGCTTGTCAATTATCATTTCCATTTTAATGTCAATGCTTTCGATCCTTCCCCTTGTTAGGTCAGAAACACACTTTTGATTGTTAGGATATTAAGCACCTTGACGATTCGAGTTAATGCCATTAAACTTGAAAACAATGCGCGAAGGTCCACTGGTAACAATCAATCACCTTCTAAAGAACAAAGATTGTACATCGCGGGCTTCTCGTTGCGGTTGTATAGATATTTGGAAGTGTAATAGATAAACACTGGGCGAACTCTTTGAGGAAGTTTTATCGAGAGGTTAAACTGCATGTCGATTAAAAAAAAGCGGTGAAAAGTAATTATCTTTAATTGAGGACTTCTGATAAAAATTTCATTTTTGTGGTGACATTTTATTTTTCGTTTGCTATATACTTCTATTAATACTGAAACCTATACTATTCTTTCAGAAATAAAATGAATAAACTGTGGGAAAAAAACTTATTTCTAATGATTGAGCAAAAAAATTTATTTCATTTATTTCTTATAAGTATAATTATAAATGAGCACTAATAAATTAGATATTTCTTTAAAAATATCTTCTATCTTATATGTATATGTAAATAATTTTTTCACAAATTTTACTTTACATTTCTGCGTAAAGAAAAAAATATTTTTGCCTTTATTATACCAAAGGAAGTAAAGGATTCGTGTAGTTCATAGGCAATTGTAATAAATAATAATAATAAGTATTGAGTAGTATAATATTAATGAAATGACACACGTTTTTCATAGTCATTATAAATTTGTTGACTTATTTTTAAGCCTTGAAATGGACAACGAATTAGTTTTTGAAAAATTGCCGGAAAAGGAGAATTTGTTATCATTACACCTGAACCGAATCCTCATTCAAGCTTACTCAAGCATAAAAAATGCCAGTTGTCTTATCTAAGTTCATTAAAAAAGAAATAATATTCCAATAAGAATCATGCAAGTCTAATAAATTTAAAAAATGTAAAATGGAAAAAGATATATTGAAGAGATATATATTGTTTAAAAAACATATTGTGAGATATTGGACCATTAGGTATGTAATATTAAATTCTTTATACATGCACGTATAAGATAGAAGAAAGTAATCTAAAAATAGACTTACTTAAAGTAGTTTATTGCGTATAAGGGTAGATGGATTTTGTGTTATGATAACAAACAATGTCACAAATCAATCTGACACTCATGTGAACAGTAGTCAAAGCGAACAAATTTTTCTCAAATCACCCTAATAAATACTCGAAGCTCGAAATTTCTGTCTCTCTCTCTCTCTCCCTGTGTTTTTCCATTGAGCAGAAAAGGAGCACCAAAGCAAAGATCGGCATCGCAGTGTATCGGTTTTCAATGACTTAGGAAGCCCACATGGTTGCGTAAGGCGCGTAAAAATGGAAATCTCCTTCTCCCCGTTTGAGGGTTTTGTTCCACGGGTCGTATCTCGGATCCCGAGATCACGAGAAAGGACGAGGACAACTCAAAGCGAACCACAGGGGAGGGAGAGGGGTACACGATTTTTCTCACAAGCCGCAGTACAAAACAGAGTCGCGAGCACCGAGTACTCGCACGTACACATAAGCATACACGAACACATATACTTATATGGACGCGTGCACGTATATAGACGTGAGACTGGAGTTCTACCTGCTCAGGTTTCGACGACCCGAGTACCAAAGAGAATAAGAAAGAGTGAGAGAAAAAAGAAGGCTTCGTGCTCCAGTTGGCGAAAAAAGTTCCCACGATGTAGGATGTGCGCGAGTGAGATAGAAAGAGAGAGAGAGAGAGAGAGAGAGAGAGAGAGAGAGAGAGAGAGAGAAATGTTGAACCCGGGAGATGCTCATGTGCGTTTTAAACGTTTTAAACATAAGAACCACGAATTTGTGAAAGACCTGCGGGGGCAAGAGAAGAAGGATAATAAAACGAGAAATGAAATTCTGTGAAAATTCAAAGTGTAGCGGATGTCAATTAAGTAAATTATCGGATTTTACAAGTTATCCCCATTCCATAATGAGTCTCGTCTATTTTTATTTTTACTCAATAAAAGATTATAATGTAATCATATTTCTCATCTTTGTAGGCACTTAACGTGGTCTACATGGATAAAATTTTCAATATTCACGAGTAAAAAATACTTTTGTTCAATTCACAATGGCTTCCATTTAGTTACCGTGAAAATGAAGATGCTTCGAGGGTTAAATTCCTGGCGTAAACTTTATAGTTGCTTAAATAAATACTATTAAGTTGTAAAAAATTTTTTTACTTCTAATTTTTTTCATGATTTTTATTAATAAATGTAATTATATAAAAAATATGCAAGGATGATAGATACAAATTAAAATAGACGATAGATAAAAACAAGGAAGGCCAAATCACTTTCTTCACGCCAATAAAAACAAATGAAATCATTCGAATTAAATATGTATCATTAATCTCAATTTAGCCTCAAGACTAAAATTATCAAAAGAATAAATTATTTTTTTACAGAAAGCGAGAAAGAATGTGATTGCACTAACATTTGTCTGTTAAGTAATATATGGTTATTTATTAACAAGACAGAGTGTGCTAAGGCAAATTTCGCGTTTTCGCATTATTGAAAAAGATTAAATATTAAAAAATGAAAACGGTTGGAATTGATAGGGAAACTCGGTATTTTTTCAGTCGATAAAGTCACTAAAAATATTGTCATTTTGGATAAAGTTGTCAGGGATGAGCGAATCGGTATTAGACATATTAATCGGGAAGGAACAGAGTTGTGAATCGGTCAATTGTTTGTGAGACGCTCGTAATTTATAAAAATGGCTCCGCTTCGGTGCTGGGTATTACGGTATTACATAAGCAGGAGCAATAAATAAATGATTGGAAGAGGTCGGATAACAGACAGAGGAACGCCATTTTGAATGGAACAGGGGGCTGTTCCTCTCTGTCGAGTATCGGTGATTTCTGAAACTTCCAAAAGCCTTTGAAAACAGATATTCGAGCCTTCTCCCTCACACACTCACTCACTCACTCACTCACTCACACTCACACTCTCTCTCTCTCTCTCTCTCTCTCAATCTGCCTCTCCGAAATAGAAAAGCCGGATAGACGGGGAGCAGCACGAGAACGAGAATATAAGGGCTCGAGTTCGTGTGAGATTGTGTACGTGTGCGCGCGCGACCCGTAAATTGAATAGGAATTCGCGCATTTCGCACCTGACTCTCCTTCTCTTTCTACCTGCACAGCAGCACTTGCAGTCTGATACTTTTTATTATTATACGCACGGCGTGTCTTTGTTCGGCGTTCGTTGGCTCGGCTCGCCCTCTTTTCTTTTTCATAGTCGGACGCCTTTGCTCTCGAACCTCTATGTACAGCTATTATTGCGATATGATCTTTGTGCATGGATTAATGCGGATGAAATTAATAGTTTTCTATTAATATAACCGAGATGCCCTTTTCACGTCCAATTCACTCTCTTTTTCATTTAACGTTCATTCTCACTTTTCTTAATAAATATATTTATTTTACCTCTATATAAAAAATAAACACTTTTTTATTATTTCATTCACTTTTCTTTACCTGTTCGTCTAATAAATTTACTCATTTATGAATGTTACTCATATACATTCGTTTACATTCATATTTTTAATTATTCAATTGTAAATAATGATTCAAATTCAGTCGAATTGCAATATCCATTACGCAAAATTAATTATATTTTGAAATAATTTATCCATCAGTATATTATCTGATTCAGTATATTATTTTAATTTACATGCATTTTATACTTATTACATTTTAAAATTTAAACTTTCAACTTAACTTAAATATTACAATATTATTTTTTCAATCGAAACTATCAATTAATAAATCAAGAATCAGGAAAATCAAAATATTTTTGAATGGAATAAAATAAAAATGATTTTCTAACAACATGTATCTATATTTATTTTACTAGTAAGCAAAATAAATTTAAGCAATGGACAAAAATAAGTAAGAGATAGCTTCTGATCGTTAAAATAATTTCACTGTAATTTGCTATTACAGCTTAAATTGTGAAGCTGTTAATCCTCTACAACGTAAACAAGTTTCCAGAGGTATTAACATTACAATGATGATGCTATCTAATTAATTAGTTACTCTGTTTTCGCGCATTAACTATTTAGAAAATTCTATCAATCTAGAAATTGATGTTACTGTTAAAATTTTATATTTGTCATATTCATTTTATTTATAAGTATTTATTTATCGTTTACACTGTAAATCCTCTCATAACTTTGTATTCCAAGTATTTTTTGGCTATTATATTTGCATATTTAATAAATACAATGCACAGTTAAAAATATTTATTATTTAAAAGCATATATTTAAAAATCAGAAAAATAACGCTAAAAAATATTTCAATTATCCGATGTATTCGATAAGCATATTAATTAATAATTCTTTTTGATATTTATTTCATTCCTTTCCCAACAATGAAATTCATAAAATATTTCAAATTCACTGCATTCTTTTTTTTTTAACAAAAGCACGTAAATTTTTTTTTCTGAAAAATTTCATCCTCCTAAGTCTTAATTAAGGACTCGAGTATTGAATACAACAGTTTCAAGGCAGAATAAATAGTAAGAGTATTGGAATCAGTTGACCAGTTCCGCACTCGCCAGTGCACCGAGCCAAGTAATCTAAATATTAAAGATTTTCCTTGTCGACAGCGGCATCAGATAATGTTGAATGCGGTGGATACTGCACTGGACCAGTAGCCAGGTAACCCGCAGTATTATAAAATGAGCTGGCAGCAGTCGTTAATCAAGTGAGAGCCACTGAGGATTCGCCAGTTCGTCTTATTGTACGCGGTTATTAATCAAATGAGAACTACTGAGCTGGCCTATTGTCGAACCCTACCGAGACCCGGAGGGTGGAGAGGGATACATGTATACATGCGTACGCGCACACCCGCGCTTCTAGGAAGAGGTCAGAAGGATCGAGACATCCATCTGTCTCCCTCTTTATCGAAGCGCCCTTCAAGGGGAGAGACACAAGATGATGTCGGCGAGTGATAGGGGAGAATGAGATTGGAAGATTTGCTCGCTTCCTCTCTTTCCTTACGATCAGCCAAATTTGCACTCCGACAAAGAGTATTTTGCTTTTTATGCAGAAATATAACAGTCAGGTGGTCGAACTCAAAGCTGCTTAATATTTTCAAATTTTACTTAGTTACATATTATTTTTTTGCACAATTTTTATTTTGGTCAAAGCAAATTTATTTTAGAATTCAATTAATGAATTTTAAGATGAAATTTGTACAAGTCAAAGCTGAATTTACTTTTCACTGAAAAACACGTTAAAAAATATTCATTCTTTCGAGTTTGTAAATTTAATTGCAAATTTTCATCATTAGTTATTGAAAGCATGAAAATTTTCATTTCATAGATCGAAAATCGCATTATTTTACTACATTCTATTATATATAAATATATTTCATTTTCAACTTAATAGAATGTAATAGATAATTCGAAAATGAAGTGCTAAATTTTCTTTTTATACAAACATTTATCTTTTTATGCTTATTCTGATGTAATTTTTTTCTTATAGTTGGAATAAAAAATTAATTTAATTAAATACCTATTTTTATTTATATTATTAGTCTCAAAGTATATCAGTTAACGTTTCAATTTTTAAATCAAATGAGTTTATATTATACAATTAATTCTACATCATACATATTTACCTATATAAATAACAACTGTACAAATAATTTTCTATTGCATATAAAACAACAAGAGAAACACTGTAAATAGACACACACATACACACATATTGGATTTGTTTCGATATAATTTCAAAATAATTTGTGATTGCATTGAGATAAACCTTGAAAGCAATAATAAAAATTAAGCTAGATCCAACTGTATATTTTTATTCAATTTCCATTCGTGAAACTGCTATAATTGTTGTGATCGAATAAAATTTTTGGTTTTAAAAATAAATAACATATAATCGAATCAATTATTTGCTTCATGATTTTTATATATGTTCTTAAACTATTGTATTATACCAAAGTTATATTATAAAATGTATCATTATAAGCACTTACGTATTCATATAGTAAAAATATAAGTGCGTGAATTTTATTATTTTTTTTATTTAACTTTTTCAAGTTTCAAAATTATTAAAATATCTGTGAATAATAAAGTGATTTGACAAAACGTTGCTACATGTACCTCCATTGTTTGAAGGACGTAAAGATACATAACTGCCACTTTTAAAAGCATGTTGCTGCAAAAAAATAGCATAATTTCGAATATGTGCCTACTCAAATATCTGTTAACAGGAGCAATATGCTCGTTAGAAAAACATTACAAAGGTAATAAAAGGAAGACTCGTCTTTCACTCAATTAACATTTATATCAATTCGAAACTTATTTTTATGAGAGTACTTTGCAGGTCCTTCTGATCTGATACAGCGAAGAAAAGAGAAAAAATCACAATTTCTTTTCAGAAAAAGAATCCCTTTCAAATAGTCTGGCTTCTAAAGGGCCTATAGTATTGTGGCCAAAGGAGTCTGTGATTGTGTGCTGAAATGAAGCCGTGATAGAAAAATCATACCTTAAGCACTGATCTCAGTGTATTCGAATAAAAATTTCAGTGCGTATTAAACCAACTGTTTATTATAGTGTTATGTTTTTAAATGTTTTCAATTAATAATACGAAAATCTGAAACTTACTACATAATATAATATTAATATTTTAAATGAAGTAATACTGCCTATTCAATAAATAATTCGTTCACACTTTGCATTCAAACTTTAAAATAATTCATGTTCGTTACAAATTTAATAAATTTAATATTAACATGTAAAGCAACATTGTATTATAAAATTTATATTTTGTATGTAGACACTATGTGTCTATTTATTTGATAAATAAATTGACTTGTGTAATATATTTACTTCTCATTATATATTTTATTGATTTAGTAACATCTTAAAATAAGTAAAAAAAATTTATATTGTCAATTATTCCATATAATTTCTATTCTATTTTTAATAATTATAGAATATTAATTTTGATCGTATGGAAAGTTCTTTAGAAAATAAAAAAAATAAACTTGTTTCATAATCATACAATCAAAGAAATAAAGAAATTTAATTTATGCAGACTTATTGAAAATAAAAATAATTATTTGACATAAGAATAATCAAAAGACAAAATTCGAATTACCATACCTGATTCTCTCTTTTCTTCACTCTAGTTATCTAATCTCATCTTCTCTCTCTCTCTCTCTCTCTCTCTCTCTCTCTCACGCTTTATTTATTTAGTTACAACTAAAGCCTATTATTATAAACTCCTTCTTTCTTTTTTTAATATTATACAACAATATTTTATGCATATTGTTTGTAACAACAAAGATTGTTAAAAATTAAATAAAATGAATATTGATCTCGGCTTTGTGAATTTCAGGACGAAGTTTTGTACACGTGAGTCGGCCTACTTTTGCGAGGTCAATGTAATTTCAATTGGACATTTAATTTAGAAATTTATGGTATAATTTTTGTAATGTATCATTGAGAAAAATCTTTGTTGAATAATAGAAATATAAAAAAGTTAAAATGTTGGAATATGTCCCAAAACCATATTAGTACGGATAATGCAAAATGGGATCCGATCTAATTATTCGATATACTCGTAATTTAATAATTCCATTTAGTGAAAAGATTTTTTTTTTTTTAATTTATAATATATATTTTATAAATATTATTTTGGTTTTTATCAACTTTTTTATTTATAAAGGTTCAAAAAGATGGTTTATTTTATCGAGAAGAATGCATGATGTTACTAAGTTTGTCGAAAAAATATTTGATTCTTATATTATAGATAAATGAGTACATTGGAATGAAAAAAATTTAGCGAAAGCCTATTATAATTTTTATATATGAATGATAAAGAAAAGCTAGATGACGGTTAAAAATTTTGAGAATTATTTGAAATATTATTTTTAAAATATAAGACATGCATAACAATTTATTAATAATTATTATTAAGTAATCTTTGAGGAATAATATTTTTGTGGCACACGTAACAAACTTTAAACGTTGAAAATCACTCTTTCTGATGCATCTGTAATTGAAAATATACTTTTATAAAATTAGCTCTCTGAACCTATTGAAAAATTTATTTTTTATGAAATTATTTTCGTATAAATTTTGCAAAACAAAAAGAGAATTTCAGTTTTTACCCTTGATAATTTTTATATTTAATATGAATTTTATTATCGATAAATTTGTAATAAAATGATTTACAAGATACATTTAACTTTTAAAATCGGAGCTATTACTCTGAACAAATCGTGTCTTTTTGGATTAAAACTTCTATACTTAGCTGGATGAAACTTATTCTAGACATCTGTGATGTTTATGAGTGGAAGCTATTACAAATAAAATAGAAGCTCATCATAAGTGAAAGATATCGTACATATCGTACATTTTATATGAGGTTCAATTGAATCGCTTAGTGAAATAAGTATTAAAGACTTACATAAATTTATCCTTCACGAGGCTTTTTCCAAAAATCATTTGCTGTAAATTCAATAATTTCTATTTCATTTCGAGTAAAGGAAAAGGAGAGAAACAGAACAGATATAATAATTAGTGAATGGGAAAGCTTTTATATTATTATGTATTAAGACCCCGATCGCACAGTTATCTTTCTATACTTTGTTTTTTATTGATATTTGTGGGTATTGAGGAGTGACTTTAGAGATGAAAAGAAAATTTAACTATACGTTATCAGTAGCTATCTAATTTTTTTTAATACCAAATCTATGTGGAATACATTAGACTTTGTGTATCTAAAAAACATATGTATTGATACGTTCCTTTGTTACACATTTTTGAGTTGTAAATAAGGTATTTTTTTAATACCTGGGACTAGGTTTTCCGTGTATGAGAAAAATTTTTCTTCATTGCAACAATATTACACGAGGAAACCACTCATATTTTTAAATTTAGTTCTATCGTTATATTCTTTCATTTTTTAATTTATATCTCGAGATAAATTTCACTTTTACATATGGAAGGAAAATCCGATTTCTATGTGAAATAGATCATAAATATAATCTTATTAAATCTCGAATAGCAATGTAAAGTTTTTTTTTCTGGTAATTTAAATTAGTAGCATAATTTTTAATTACTTCGCTTACATTAAAGTTTGAATTTGACTATTGTAATTTATAGTTGTTAAAGTAATTCTGTTTATAATTTTATTTTTCAAAACTTATTTGAAAACAGCTAGTAGCTAGTCCATTACTATTTTGAAAAGTTTGAACTGCCTATTTCAAAAAGACATTCAAAATATTCAGTATAATTTAAGAAAGTTAATCCAAGTATTTTGGTGATTTTACTAAGTATAAATTTAAATCCTTGAGAAAAAAAATGAATCATCAGGTGCCATTAAAAGCATCGTATACAAAAAATAAATGTTTGCCAATCAATCGAGTTTAATTAATAAAAAAATTACTCTAAATAAAAAAACTGGTTTTATGTAGTCATTGTTGGTATTCATTTTTACGCGCCAGTGCTAGGTGTGACGTAAAATACATCAATCAGATTACGCATCAAGAGTTGAAAGAATAGTAGAGAACGGCGTGAAAAACAAGAGAAATAAAAAGGATTATACTTATCTTTACTCGCATTATACTTATTCTTTGATTATTTCGAGTAAGTTTATTAAGTTACTGAAACTTTTTTTTGATTTTTCATTTCTTGGCTCTTTTTCCATTTATTAGAAGTAGAATATAATTTTAGGTAAAAATGAAGGCAAAAAACAAGAAAAATAAAGTAAAAAGAGCACTTACAATTATGAAAATTTTTAAAATTAGATACTTTTACATATTAGTGGTAAATATTTTTTTTGATATTATCACTTTTTCATTTTCTCGAAAATTATTTTTACGATACCTAAATCATTCAGCAACTATAAATATCAAGTAGAAATATTGTTACTTTTAAAGTTTTTAAGAAACAAGTTTTTACCTCTCTTAAAAATCTTTTGATTCATTTCTTAAGTATAAAAATAAAGAAGTCATAATTATTATAACTAAAATATGTAGTTATTTTAATATAAAAAAATATAGCATTGAATTACTCGTGTTAAATATTTCTATTTCGAATAATTAAATATGAACAGAATTTATATCAAGAATATTTGTGTGAAAGAAAATCTTTCTAATTAATTCTTTGGTGCTATATATTGTGAATTAAATATTCACAGTTTTAAATTATATTCACCAAAAATATATATAATTAATTAGCTAATAGTGTTACTGTTGTAGAAAATTATTAATATTTATAAACGTATACGATGTGATCAGAAAGTAATGAGGCTAAATTTTTCTAACTCAACTACTTGTAGCGTTATTAAGTAGCAGTATTATATGAAATATCAGAAACGTGCTTCACGCGAAAACAAATCCTACTAATCATAATATAACATTATATAATATAATATAACCACTCCTACTAATCATAAGAAAAAAAAATAGAAAAATTCCCTCTCATATTTCCCGATCATTTCTAAAATGATGTGACAAATAATCGAGTCAATAAAAAGTTCAATATTGTTACTTTCATAATACATTATGTGTATATTTCGATAGAAGCAATATAATGAATATGTTTCTACAATAATGAATACTGTGAAAGGTACTATTTCTTAAGTAAAATTGATTAAAACTGAGAAAATAAGTGTAATTGTTTTATTGGTGATAATGGGATCTATCTATAATTATTTCTCGTTTTATTTAGGTACATAAAATAGACTTTTACTAAATATGCTATAAATAATAGTTTATATTATATTGGAAAGTGAGTTGTAAAGATATTCCTATAAATTACGAATAGATTATTGATGTTGGAGCGCAGTGTTTCGTCAGTGATTATCTGCTAAAAAAATTAAAGAAAATTTCTTTACGGAAATAAATAGAAGCAAATACTCATGGTAGTTTTAACATTTTAAAACACATGATAAAATTCTCACTCGCTTACACATGATCACGTTTATCCGGTTAGTTGCGTGTGTGGGAGAGTAGAAAGTGACTCGAACCGAAAGGAATAAGGAAAGTAAAGACGGAGCAAAGGTCGCCGGGCGAAAGGGCGAGGAGGCGAGGAAGTAGAGGCGGTAATTAAGAGTCAGTTGCCGGTCTTCCAATTAGGAACGTCGAGGAGAGGCCGGCCTCCATCCTGAGGACGAGGACGAGGACAAGGACGAGCTTGAGGCGATTGCGACTCGAAGATATAGGGGGCGCGGCCCCGCCTGCCAGAAAAGCGGGGCAAGAGTTCGGCTTCACTCCGATTTCGCGCGAACGACGCCCTCGGACACAGACTCGGATTCTGTTATTTGGTTTAAATCCTGACTAATTATCACTCCCTGTAAGATGAGGAATGAAAAAGCAAGCCAACCTCTGCCGAGGGTCGCTCCCCGTTTTTTTACTCTCGCTTATTTCTTCTTTTTCTTCTCTGAGCCACTTGCTACAGCTGCTCTTTTTGCGATACTGTACTACTTTTATCCACTAAATTCTTCCTTTATCTTTTAAAACGTAGTTCATGACTTTATACGTATATTAATGCATGTTAAATCATGTATATTTTAGCCTCACAAGTGGCATTTTTACATTGCGCCCCACAAATAAATACATAAATTTATGTTAAAGTATTATTAAAGAACAATCGGTAATTACCGGCTGTTTTATTTAAAAATTTTCTTTATAAATTTTATATCTTACAATCACATAATTTATAATAATCACCTTTGAAAGAAAACACGGAAATACTCGACGAACAAGTTAAGCGCGAAGCTTCAAAATATAAATTGCTTAAGTTTTGGTTGTACAAGAGAATTTTTAATTTATTGTACAAGAGTTTGAATTACCGAGAAAACTAGTTAGCAGGATGTATGTATCGACAAAATAAAAATATAATGTACAAAATTTAGCAACGATATATGAGCCATAATTGTACTATTGTATATATGTTTTTATATGTATCTTTTTACGTGCATTTGATAGACGAAAAATATTTTGATAAAGTTCACAAAATTTTTCAAAATTTTAATTTTATTTTGTATTTAGTATATTAAAATTTAGAAATTTTTTAAAGCCATAGTATTTTTGCTCTAAAGACTTACAATTAACAACTAGGACAACCAATCGGCTTCAAAAAGAATTTCAAGATTAAGGCACACAAATTGATAAGTAGTAAAACTAGTGCACCCGCAAATTATCTTGACCTTAACTTTTCTTCTCTTTTAGACGTACTTCCTCTTCCAATTTCTCACACGTTTGCCTTCGAATTTGAATTTTCGCTGTCATGCGTACTTCCCCTATAATTACAATTCACCCCTTTTATGAAGCCGAGAAGAAATCCGTGTAAATTAAGGCAGAATGAGGCAAAAGTCTTTCTCTTTTTCTTTTTTAATGGCTCACGCTCATTTTCAACTTTTTCTGAGACTGCAAACGATTTGTCAGTAAGCCAAAATGGAAGAAATATATATCTGCAACATTCGCCTGACATTTTTTCATTTTTCCTGTAGTAAGGTTGGGTGAATTGTTTTTCTTGGTAAACGACATCTATTCAAGACAATTTTAATTGGCTATCAATTTTATTGTGCTTTACACTTCGCATGATTTTAAAAGTTTTATGATGCGAGGAAAAATTCATTTATTTTTTTAATTTTTCTTGTATCAATCTGTGTAATGTATATTTCTCATTAGTTCAAAAAATAAAATTGACAAAATTTAACTTTGCGTGTTTATAACTATTTTAAATATGCATCTTATATCATTATCTTTCAATTTTAATGTACAAAAAATATCCGTAAAGAGTTTCAAAACTAAAGTTTTAATATTTTAAATGAGTATTAAATTATATTTAAAATATTGTTAGTTGTATGAATGGTATTTCACTTTTTGTTTATTTTATTCAGTATGATACCATAAAAATATGAAAAACATTAATTCAAATAATTTTCAAAGTGTAATAAAATAAATCTATAAAAATAGATGGATAGGTAAAAAAGATGAAAATTTTTTCATATTACTTTATGCCCTTCAGCTTTACTAGCAATTCATTGATAATAAGAAAGCAAAGGAAAAGTAAATATGTATATATTTTAACCAAAGAATGCTTTTAAAAATGCGACAGAAGCAGAAGATAATGCTGAGGGAAGACCAAAAAATGCATGTATATGTGGAGTATAAGTTTGTCCGAATTAGTAGACCGGAAGTTGTCGCGCGATTTCCTTCTGCACACACTCGCGGAGATTATGTCTGGACCTTAAAGTTCAGCAACAGGTCGTATAAATTCAAAGCGACGATAACTACGGCCATATCTTGACATATTATTTTCCGCAATTGATCTTCTACCAATTTTATTACTGCCTGTATCAGGAGTGAAAGATTTTGCAAATTTTTAAACATAGTGTTATTCATCGTCATTTTTACTTTAAAAAATTATTAATTTCTATCACTTATGTTGTTGAGAATAAAATTTTATTCGAAGGATATGTTTGTTCTATAAATTATAATAAGATTAAAAAGCTAAAACTGAAGGTTCGCCGGGATGGTAAGCTCATACTCGATTAAATAGTATTTACAATGATGGCTGTCATAAGTCGAATGCAAATTGACACATGAAGCATGCACGTAAAATACAAAAAAAACATCTTAGTAATAATAAAAGTTCAAAGCGAGGTAGCAACACCAAAAAGAAGCCATGCACCAAAGGAAGCTGTCAAAAAGGAGTACACTCGAAAGTCCGGCAAAAGCAACGATCCGAAAATACGAGAGAGAGTGAGAGAGAGAGAGAGAGAGAGAGAGAGAGAGAGAGAGAGGAGAAGAAAGAAATGAAAAAACAGAATCCTCGAGCGGCCGCGCCCCCTCCGTTCTTGGGCATGTCGCGCCCTTTGTCTTTCGTCTCGACATGTATATATATTTCATTCAGTTTCGGTGGGAGTGAGAGAAGAAATACCGCTAGTTCCCTTGCGTCCGATCGGGTGACACTCGACATTTTCTCTCTTGTTCTCTCTCCCTCTCTCTCTCTCTCTTCTTTTCGATCAGCGATGGGGGAGCTTTTGCGCGCGCACCTGGTCGACTTGCGCTCGTGCAACGATCCTCACCATTCTACTTCTAACTTTGTGTATGGCTGTGGAAAGAAATGGCGAGAATGGGAAAAAGGGAAAATGGCGAGAGCGAACGACCAAAGACAATGGCGGTTCATGAACGATTCTCATATTTAGATAACTCCACTTTTATTCAACGTAAACTCACAATTATTATTATCTATCTTTTTTTTATTCAGTAAATATTTAAACTGGTTATAATTGAAAAGTTAATTTTCCATAAATGACTTTATTCAATATTTGAATTTTATTTGAAAGACACTTATATTTAAAAGACTCATTAATTCATTCTTTACATTACTTTTGACAAACTTGTTTTCTTATTCAAGACTTCAGTTCCCATTCATTAAACTAATTAATCTAATAAATCTCAGCGTAATGAAAAAAAAAATTAAATATTTGAATAGTTGTAAAGTACCATTACCAGTTTAAGTATTGTAAATAACAGTGCTATATATGTACATATTATTGATTTAATGAATTTGATTTCAAATCATGTATTACCTTTCCAACTTCTTATTCGTATAAAACTGAATATCAGTAATCGTTATAATTGCATTTATGATGGAAAAAATCATATATATTTAAAATACACGAATTTAGTTGAATATATTACATATTATTTTATTAACTTTTATAAACTGACAATCATTTAGTTAAAGTATATGTCCTCGAGAAAAAGAGTAAATGCAGGTTGACGGAAACGGAAGTTGGGTCCAGGTGTACCTGGAAACAGCTTATTTAGCGTTCACAGTGTACCTATGTAAGGGCAGTGCGAAAAAAAGTTCTTCTTTTATCCAACCCTCGACTTTGTCTTCTTCACTTCCGATTATTTATTTACGATAAAGCAATGCGTGAAGCTATTACTTAAAAAACGTATTAAACGATACTTCTCCGCAGCACTATTATCAATCACCATCTGTTTCAATATGTAGTTTGAGTTTTCTATATCTTGATAAAATAATAACTTATTATTTTCAATGGTGATTTTAGGAAGAGTAGACTCAATCTTCACTGAAAATTTTTTAACTGGCGCTGAATATTCAGAGTAATATGATAAAAAAGCAGAAAATTGTTAAATTCTTTGAATATCTTGTATATTTTTATTTCATAGTGAAGTTACTCTTTTTTGTATAAGTAAAAATTAATAATATTTAAATTATAATTTCGATATAAATGAAAAATGTAATTATGAATCGTAAACATAAATCAATAATTTTGTAATGATATTTAATTATAAAAAATTCAGTACCATAATAATTTAATAATTAAATATTTATCTCTTTTAATCTTATATTTTAATGTTTTCTTAAAATTATAAATATAAAATATATTTCTGTGATGTAATTATTTAACATTAATATGAGTAAAATTTACTATATTTAAGTAGATTAATATTTCCCTTTAAATATTAATCTCTAAGTTATAAATGATATACATTTATAGTGCGACTTGTTGATATTCAGACAAAATATTCTTTCTAATGACTGATACAACATTATATTTTAATGCTTAATATATTCTTTTGATAACATATGAATAAATAAACATAATTGTTATTTTCGTAAAAAATAACAATGTTTAAATGAACTTATTCATTTGAAAATTAATTTATTTACTGTTAGCTCTAATAATTGTTTTAATAACATTAGTTTAATTATTATTGTTTCAAAAACTTTTAATGATGTATTCGAATTTTATTCAAATGATTTTAATAGAAATACAAAAAATTAAATATACAATTAAAAATAGTATCGCTCACGTAAGTAGTAACACTAAAATATAGTACAAGAATCTAGTCCATCTTACGATTTGATAATTATTTACTGTAGCAATTGATATCAATGTATTTATTAGGGAGAATTGGTGAAAATTAAAAAAAAAAAATTAAAAATACTGTTCTAGCCTTTCTTTAACTCAGCAATAAAGTATTTAAAACAAAATATTTCTCGTTATTCTACAAAAATAACTGATTGGTTGAAGAGAAAAGTGTCAAATTCGCTGCGTTCAAAGTGTAACAGTTGCACCGAAACTCAGTTATATTTCTTTGCATATGCTTGTCGGTGTGGAAGCAGTTTTGGTTTGTGAAATTTGAAGGTAAAATAAAAGTTGCAAATGTTACACGGAGATTGGTTAAAAAAATAAAAATTTCCTAAGGGAGAGAGGCAGCGTTATTTAAAAGAAAATCTGTCAAAGTCAAAAGTCGAGTTCTCGGAAAGTTGGTGAAAGTTGGAATTAGCACGCTTTCGCATAAAATAAAATTACTCAAAGAGCGCCGCGTTCGCTCGTGCTCAATGTGCTCGTTAAACCCGAGGACATTCCCATTTTGAAGGAGAATCGGAGTCGAAGACCAGTCACACAGCACGGCGCAGCACAGCGCAGCACGCATAACCCGAGGGATATCCGAGTTCAGCCGGGGCGTGGGCTCCTCCAATGAAAATGTAAAACTCGAGAGAAGAAAGCTGCAAAAGTGAAAAAATAAGGAGGAGGCGAGTTATCGGATGGTTTCGAAGATCATTCTTCAAAACCATCTAAGCCCCGAGCGAACCTGAACGTCACACTCGTCATCTCGCGTAATTCCTCTTGGACCCGGAATCGCGAAGGTTGCGAAGGAAACGAGCTGGAGGACCGGACCGATAAACACCGAGGGCTTGCGTAAGCAGGTGTGACGATGCGTGGACACGCGTCTTACTCAGAAAAACGTCGAGCACGGCTCCCCAGGTGTTCTTTACTACAGGAGGTGGATAGTTCGTGCATGTGCCGCGCGACGCCGAACAACGCCGGCAATAATTGTTTCGCGTAGAACCAGTCAGGACTTTTTTCCTCTTTTCTCAGAGACCAACCGCTGCTGTTGCCATCTCTCTCATCTCTACGATCTGTGTAATCTCGGATATTAAGGATAAGCTTCGAGCTTGCGTTGCCGAGCCGGTGCTCAGATTTTTTCCGACTGAAAGCTTCCGATTCATACAAAATCCTCGACTCCTCCCCTCGGCCTTTTATCCACTCTGCCAACTTGGAGTCTCGACTCGTACATCAAATTTAAACTATATTAACACTTAACAATTATTAGCCGGAGCATCATATGATTTGTACAAATTTAATTGATACTCACAATGGCTTAATAATACTGATATGCACTCAATATCTCTCATAACCTGCAATGGTTTTCGAATTCTATAAAATTATTACTCAAAGCATTATTGTAAAAAATGACTACCAATATCTAATGTGATAAATGTGCTTGTATAATATTTTTATTGCATACATAAAAAACTTTTAACAATACTTTAAAAACAATATTTATGTTTATAAAAATCATATTTATACAGATTCGCATTTAATATTCATGTTTTTATTTAACCTACAATATAAATGAAAAAATTAATTTGATTTAGTATAGCAAAGAAGAACCTGTGAATAATTTTTACTTAACAATCATTTTAAATTTAACAATTTTCATATATTAATTAGTTTTTTCATTAAATATAAGTCCACCTTGCTAAAAAATATCTTATCAATAAAGATAATGCTTCAATAATATTTTTGTAATCAATTAAATTATTCCTTAAATGTCTAAAAAAAAAATACCTTATAAAGTTCACAGTAAAAATGATAAAAAATTATATTTTAAATACATATATCTTTGAGAAAAAATATTTTTTTTTATTTTATATCTGTTTATCAATGACTTTCTTAATTCAATGAATATTTTAAAATAAATTCAGTTATATTAAGTCTTTCGCGCAAAAACTAATCCCTAATGTCATCGTTTAATACAATGGTAAATGGTTGAAATTATTTATTTTGTTAATTCAATATCCATTTTAATTAAAGATTTTTATAATTTAAATTTTATAAATTTATTTTTTAATTACCATTATTTTATTATATTAAATTAAATTACCTTTAATCATTTTTCAGAATATTTAACAAACAAATCCTTATAAAATATATATAAAGTTTTTAATAATATTGCAATACAAATTGGTATAAATATTGAAATATGGATAAAATTTAAATAGGTTTTTTGTATTAACTCGTATATATAGTAAAAACATGATATTTTGGTCCAATTTAAATTTTAAATTAAAATGCAGGCAAAATTTTATAATTGAAATACGATATTTAATATTGATTAATTTATGTAAAGGATATTAATAAATCAAATTGTGTATTGATAACATTACCAATTATATTCTACGAAATTTAATAATGAAGAAACATAATACTGATATAAAAATTGTAATAAAAATTATACAATGAAATGTAATTCACTATCGCGTGTGTAAAAAGTTGTTTAATATTTTAAATTATCACGATTGAAACATTGTGCTTGAAATGTATGTTGAAGTAAAAAGAACATTGATCTTGGCAACTCTGACTAATGTAAAAATATAAAAATAAAACTGAAATTCATGGAAGAATAGAGCAAAATCGGAAACAAAAGATTTCTTATGGGAAATCATGGAAGGGCAACTGTTAAACTCAAGACATAACGTTAGCAGACAACTGTACAAATAAAAATCGAAAGGGAAGGTTGATGGATATTCCACATGAGGATAAAGGAGAGTCAAACAGAAGAAAAAAGTCTTGGAAAATTCGTTGGTGAGTCCAAGTTATCGTGCATTGTGAATAAAAGTACAAGTACCACATTGTACAATTGGAGTACGTGTGGAGGTGCGGCCCCAGGTAACGTGAAGCTCACAACTCGCGGTTTTTACCTCCGCAGGTGTAAGTGTTTATACGTGTACGTGTATGCGTATATTCGTTTATACCAATGCCAAACCTGAGGTACGTTAATATTGAATCTGGAGTTGTGCCTCGAGGATAAAGCCACTTCCTGTAATATTTACGTTCGAGTCAATAACTCCCCAAAGTAAATAGACGCGAGAACTTTTATTCCGAGCTAATGCAGTTTAATTTTGTCCTCGATTACGTTATCTCTTAATATTATCTTTTTACCTTTCCAGTCATTCACCCTGTAACCTCAAGTTCCAACAAAGACTAAGGCAGCACTCTAACCTAAAAAATAATTAAACTTATCACAATATAAATTTGTAATATTAAATTGTAATATTAATATTTGTAATTATTAAACAATGAAACTTGAAGTATTTTTTATGAAATATTTCTAGTAATAAAATATATTTCTTTGTAATTAAGACGTGTTACGTTTTATCAAGGAGCTTTTAATTCATTTTAATGTTCTTTAAATCATTTTACTTTTTCATTTATGCAAATAATCCATTTATAAATTACAATAATTGGACTATTTAAAATTAAATTATATTCATAGGAGAATTATACAATGCATGACCGTTAATCATAAAGTAGTGTCGCGAAATTCATTCAAAATGACCCTCTGAAGATTTCAAGTGCTGAAATTAGGTACTCTAAAATAAAATTTGCAAACCGGCTCAAGTTTCAAATAAATAAATAAATATAATAACCAGATACTTTTTTAAATTTTCAAGTGAGTTTTTTCAAGTACTCTAGGAAGAAATGTCCTGTAGTGTAAAGAAATTTTTAAATTCTAATGCTATCTCATTAAATTTAAATTTACTGCAACTTAACTTTCATATTTATCGCTTTTTTTTCCAAAAAATTAAATTAAATTTTTTTTTCACTATAAATGCAATGGGATTATAATAAAATTTGTGAAAAACGTTAAAGAATACTTGTATCATCGGATTCACCTACTTGCACAATATCAATCGTGTACAAGGTTTTTCTTAATGTTAATGTGATATTTTACAATATTTTTACATTAAGGCACTGCAATTTACTTTAGTTTTGCTCATCTATTACATTTTAAAAAATTTAATATATGCATACGTTATTGTTCTTTTATTGAATTAGTAAAAATGAAGAAAGGGTAAAATTTATTTAAAATAACGAAACAAATTTCAATTACAACTTTTTAATTTATATCATTCAGTTTCTATATTTTTTTTAACCTATTTATTTTACAGGACCAGTACAAACATGTTGATTCAATACAAGTCTTTGATCATTGTCAATCTACAAGTCCACTAAATATTCGAATAAACATCCTAAAAGGCTTCTTAATTTACTTCGAAATAATTTGTCCTACGAGGTTGAATTCAAATGTTTTACTCCAAAAATATAGCAAGGAAGATTTTGAGGAGCGTTATTCATCTCAGGTTTCAGATTAAAAAAATGAAAGGACAAAAAATAAAATCATTCGCATGCTTGGCTGTGTTGAAAGTAGGAGCGAGAGCTCATTGAGGGCCAAGTTAGCCAACAATGTGCACAATGCCCTAGAGCTAGGGCTATCTCATCGGAAAATCGCAACTACTTAGGCGACACTAGAGCATTAGACCTTTGGAGCGCGAGTCCAGCCCACTAACCCCCTCTTTCTCTTCCTGCGTGACGACCTCCCTCCCTCCCTCTCGCCGCAGCGTCCCTCGCCTCTCTCTAAAGAAAGAGGCTGCTCAGATTTGGAATAAAAGAAGGTCTTGATAAGAATGAACGCGGTGGACAGAAGTGGATGCCTCTCCTACTCGGCCGGGAGGAGAGACATGGTATCCGCTCCTAAACGCCGCCCGGCAAAAAAGGTAATAAAAAGCGAAGCAATAAAGGGCTGCCGCTGCATATGCGCGCAACACTATCAACAAAATATCAAATAACCATCTCTCAGCAAGTGACCGGCTCATTAAAAATTCATTAATTATATTCAGTGCGCGGCAACTGTCACTGGCGAGGGTTCAGAGGAGCTTTGGCGGCCGGTGCATCGGCATCCGCGGCGATACTCATCTAAATCACAGCGGTCCAGGGAAGATCCAGGTTTCACGTTTGGGATCTGCACCACGCGCTCTCTTTCGTGCGAGTCTTACTCCCTTTTCATCTTTTTACGATCCAGTTTTACGGGACGCTCTACGGGCACACACGCACCTCGGGGGTAGGGGGATGCGTGGCAAATTCACGAGTTTGCTCGAAGAATAGCCGATTACGGCGCACAAAGTTTTGGTGCAGCCAGCATCCCGCGATCGTAAACCCAGAGACTGTTTTTAATTATTTGCGCGATAAATATTGTGACCTGCTCGGACTACTCACCCGTGAGGCAAATTTACCCTTGGCGTTTCGTCACGGCAAGCACCTTCTCGGATTGGGGCGCGCTCCTTATACAATGTAATGTGCCTTGACCGCAGGCGCGAGGCGGCTGCTCGTGCAGGGGTCAGAGTGCGCGCGCGCGAGAGAGAGAGAGAGAGAGAGAGAGAGATTGTGCAAGAGAGTGCGAGAGGAAACGAATTAAACTAATGATAGCGTACAGGCTAACGACAATTTGGATGCTGAGAAGAGCGATGAAAAGACGGCTTGCGGTTTGTAGAGGCTATGCGCGCGAAGCCGAATGCGAATTTCGTGGGACTGAGTGTTAATGAGTCGAGTTTTGCTCCTTTCTTTCCCTCTTTTTCTTCAGGACCCCTTGTTGGTACCGCAGATTTTCGTCGCTCCTTTTTTATCCCATTCACTCCCCAAGACGCGCTTCTCGTTCTTATCTTACCATCTCCAGAAAATTTGTCCCTTTTACTTTTCCCTGGTATTCACGCTCCAGACTAATTGTGAAAAATTTATTTCATTGTCCTACAACCTTTACCAAATTTGATACTGATCACTGAGGTGACTTTTTAATCTTTTTAAAATGTTTTTTTCATATACATTTAAATTTTGGATCATCCTTCTCGCGCGATACTCCACAAGGATCAATAAATTTCAAACTCCTTTTCTTATAATTTTGACATACACATCATTCAATAAACGTCATTTAAAATTATCATACTGTTCGGATCAAGATCTTGTCCCGGAGTAAATTCATAAACTTTTTACGCGTAGCGCTTTCTAAGGCGATCTTTCAAAGCCAAACTTTTGGTGAATGCTTCTCCACTAAAAGTTATACCATTTTTTAGGGAGTGAATATTTTTCCGAGACGTCGATAATCCTGGCCTCGACATCCATCCCTCATCCAGAGAACAACCTAGCACATCTAAAAGAAAAAGATGTCCGCGAGTTCGACATTCGTCTCTTTCCATCGAACCGCCTTCAACTTGCTCTTCCCTCGTTATCTTTCCATTGATTTCACTTAGCGTACTAGTGCGAATTCTCCATTTTCGATTTTGCCAATGTTGAAGAAAAAAAAACTTCCGCTCAGAGCGACAGGCCAACACGCGTCTTATCGGCCGCGATATTGTTGCCGGGATGTAGTTTGGTTCCGAAGAACATGATTAATCTCTCGACCCGCGGAAGACCGCAACCGTCCACGGGTAATGATCCGTGGTTCGTGCGATAACCCTCCACAACGACGTCAGGGACGAGGACGAGGACGAGGACGAGTATGACGACGGTCGACCGTCCACGGTGACGACAATGACGAGGACGACCTCGAAACCTGACCTGTTCTGTTCGTCTTTACATACCTATATTGCGAATCTGTGGATCGCCTAAGTAAATATCCAAATACCGTGGAGAGTACCAAATGCGGAAGTTGACTGAGAGGTCATTTATTCTAAGCTAATTTCTCCAATACTATAACAATAAATTTCTCATTAAGATCATAATGCAACATTTATTTATTTATTTATTTTCAAGTTTTAAATAGCCAATCTTTTCTTGATTAACAAAACCTTTATTTTTTTTCCAATAGGACCGAAGTTTATATTTTTATAACTAATTTAATCCATTTTAACTTATTTGGCTATTTATTGTTATTTGATGTAGGATACAAAATAATGAATATCAATGCGCTAATATAAAATAAATAAAAAATAAATTCTTCTTAATTCTTTAATTCAATTATGTTGTAGCTTTTGGATAATATTGTGATTAAATAGTTAGACGAATGTTCAATGTGCTATTAGTTTAAAATTGAATAAACAAAAATTCATAATCTACAAAAATTATATTTATTTTTAATTTTATAATGCAAAAAAATTGATGTGATGCATTTTGGCAATCAAATATTTTATTCTGTTATTTATTTTTATTAATTATATTATATTTAAATGAAATTATTGCATAATTCAATATCATATGATTACTTGGACTTTTCATTTATAATAAAAAATTAAAAAAGAAATCATTAACTTAATTCCATATATTTTTTTAAGATTCGATCAATGTATAAAAAAAATCATGTATAGAAATAAGGTAAATAAAATTTGATAAATATACAGTTTGTAAAATAAATGCAAATAAACAAAGTAGATTTTATTTCAATATATAAATGAAAGAAACATCACACGGAATATGAATGAAAGAAAACATATTTTACATTCTATGAGATTGTGTACACATTTTTTACTTTTTTTAAACAAAGATAATATATTATGGAAAACAATAAAAGATAAGAAAAATAAAGAGTTAAAAGGTAAAGGAATAATCCTAGAAGCAAAATTTTTTTCCGGCAACTTTAAGCAATGCCGATAAACGTTTAATAATATTTACAAATACTGACTTTCATTGAACTGCAGACTATAATGTGTGTTGTAAATGTCAGGAAGAATAATTTATTTGAAATAGTTTTTAATGCTTATAGATATTTTAAAATATGACTTCTTGTCAAATCAAACTTATCAGGTAGAAATAAGTAAATAAAAGGATATGCAGACCGAAATATTAAACATTTAAATTTATTCATGTAGGGTTTTCTAGTTTGGGTCGAAGAATAAAATGACCAGTGACAGACCCAAGAAGTTTGATAATTTAAAACAGCCTAAAGTGATTGAATCTAAGCAAATTATGATCCATAGATAGCGCCTGAATCAAAAAGTGAATTGAAACTTAATGGGATTTATGTAAAAAAGTCACAGGATGAGTTGTAAAATAAAAAGGGACACGGGGAAGATAAGGAGAGAGGCACTTGGGGCTTTTCTCCGAGCGAGTTAAATCGACACTGAGGATTGCAGGATTGAGGATCTCCGGGAGCAGTTGCGTGCAAGGCCTGTATCCATCGGATTGGAGCCATCCGATCCATTGTTCGTCTGCTCGTCTACTCATCTACTCGTCTACAGGGAATGCCTGAGCTAGTTGCTCCTCGAGGGTCTCGCGCAAAGCAAACCAGTCTATATGAGGAAAAAAGTGCGGGAACGGATCGGACCTATACATATCTTCATGTGATAACGAGTTTGGCTACTATTGAAATGGATATTCTAACCTCTTGAACAAGAGGGAAGGAAGGGAGAACAAGTGAGCCACTTCCAAAATCTCATACGGGGTGTCATTCGCAGGACTTTTATTCGGAAAGAGCCTTCGGAAGCTTACAACGCGTAAAATCACTCTTGAATAACTATGTATGAAAGGGAGTGCGTTATGGATATAAAGAAGAAAATTTAAATTCCTCAGCTCTCGCCACACACAATTAAAGTATGACTTATTCTATTATCTCACTCAGTGATTACTCGGACAACGTGTTTCTCGAGTTTCGTGAGAAGTAACCCATGTACTTATTCAAACTCCTGATTTAGCTTTTTCCATCACTCTCTCCAGTCAGACCCTAGTCCACTTAACTTTATTTCAAATGATTATCCCAAAAATATACGTCCGTAACTCGATACTTTTCATATCTCTTTATTATTAATCAATGTGATTTTATTATTGCCAATGCTTGTTCTTATTCAATTTTGAGTTTTTCAACCTTTCACTAAAATCACATCAATGTCGACTTTTATATTGAAGATTGAATATATGAAAAAAATTTCGAAATTGCTAATAAATTGGAGCATGTTCAGATTTTTAAAATACTTTGCAAAATGTTACTTTAATTAAATAATGGAAAATCTTGATTTGTGATTACAGCTTAAGCAACTATAAATTTTTATTTTCAATTGTCATTTTTTAATAGAACTGAAAAATATTTGACAAGCTTACCAATATTCGAGAAAAAGGATAATAAAGAGTCGAAAATAAAGATTCGAAAAATAAGTAATAGACTAAATTAGCGCGGTGGGGTGTGTTGTGAAATTCCTAAGGCTATTGCGCTTAATAAATACCAGAATTAAAACACTTTTTCAGGGGAATAGAGGAGAGAAAATAATGAAAAACAAGAAAAACAAGTGGTGTTTGGAGGCAGAAAAGGAGAATCGGTCTCCCTATCTCGGCTCGCAATCAAACTCAAGTTTGCGGGACAGACAGAAGCAAAGCCCAAACCATCCCTCTTCCGCCCCCTCTCATTAATAACATAATAAGCGTCTCTTTATCACAGAATGGACATGAATATTCCTCGGCAAGAAGAGAAACAGAATCGAGGCGGAGGACGCAAAAAAAAACCCGCACGCGAGTTGTGCATTCAGAACACCCAGTAGCGAACTCCAGGAGAGACAGTGAAAACGAGCCGCGCCGCATGAAATCAATGTTTCATAAGTATGGTTATACAGGAGAGGGGAAGGTAGAGTCGTCCGTGCCGTGTGTATACCCGTAGCCAATGTACATCTTGATTTAGTAGGTCCGGTATATATACGGTCAGTTAGCTTGTCGAGAGAGAGGGAGAGAGAGAGAGAGAGCGAGCGAGCGAAAACCACTGGTGGTAGTCCTGGAGGGTTTACTGGGAGTAGCTGCTTGGCCGCTCTCTCGAGTGTCGAGCTGTCTCGTTAGCAAGAGCAGCAGCAGTGGCAACAGAGAGGAAAGAGTGTAAAGTTACGAGAGGCAAGGACAAGTAAATAGAGACAGAGCACCGGTTCGAAAACGAAATAAAAAGGAGTGTGCTAAAGCTGTAGAGGCGAGAGGCAGGAAAGCGGAGAAGCGCGAGGAAAGGAAGGAGACCGAGAGAGAGGTTCTAATAAAGCAATTCCGTTATGGTGTACCAAGTGTAATATGAGAAGCCATCCACCGTCCACCATCCAGCATCCACCGTCAGCCATCCACCCCCCGCCCTCGTTGAATGGAGTAATTTTTATGTGTGGTTACCGCGCTCTAGCTGTTCTCGCTCACGGGTTGCAGGGGTTGCCCCCGAAAACAGAGAAAGGTAGCAGAAAAAAAAGAAAGGCGAGGACGGTCGAGGAAGGAAAAGGAAATAAAGTTTGTTGCGCTACCCGCCTCGGATAAGCGTATGTGCGTACTACGCGCACTGATGCCTAGGATCTCCTGTCAAAATTACAATTACACACATGCATCCTATTTCCCGTAAATAACTATAATTTGAAAATTTCCACCTTCGGCGATAGTCAGACATGCACTACTATTATTGTCGTCGTCGTCGTCGTCGTCGTCGTCGTTGTTGTTGTTGTTGTTATCATCATTATCATCATAATTATTATGATCATCATCATCAGCAGCAGCAGCAGCATCATCATCGCAGTATCACAGAGTGCCCAAAAAAAACCGATTCCCTGAATGCGACATCGCTTTGTGTTTACCAACTTGAATTCTTTGTATGGTTTTACGAGTTTTATGATCCTAATAGTTTTATTAGTTGCTTCAAATGAGGTTGTGATTCATTACATATTAAAGAATGCCAAGCCTATATATTATTACTCACACCTATCCCACACACAAGTAAAAATGTTCGATCGCTCATTCATAGAATATTGTGCTACAAATCCCTACAATATTAATTCACCAACACATTATCTCTAATATCACCAAACTCTTTATTCCCATCATGAATAAATTTAAGACGCTTTCGAATTAAGAAAATCTCGAAACATACTGTGTAGTTAAATCTTGGATTAGAGACCTGCGATAATGCATCTTTTTTTGCAGGCTTTCTTTTTCCTTCCATTCCCTTTATTTCTATCTTTTATCTTTCACTTGCTAAAAAATGAGAATAATAAAAATGATATAAGGTTATCATAGAATTATTCGTGCAAAAAACATCGACTTATGTAGTTATACGTTAATACAGATAAAAATAAATTAAAATACAGATTTACAATACTCTATAATCCAGGTTCTGTTAAATATACAACAAACTTTTTAGTTTGATTTCTTGGTATAATAAATAATCAAGACGCTGCAGAAATGCTAAGCTTAAAAAAACAAGAAATTTTTAGAATAAACATAAAAATATGAGTATATTTAGTTTTATTTTATGGCATAGTGAGCTATCTAATGTGAAATACGTTTTCAACAATTCTTCGGGCTTTTTTCTCAGGCTGACCACATTATATTCGTATGCCACAGAGTCTTCTAGAGCGAATTAGAAAGATTTATGAGTTGTGAACGTGACCGTGGCCAGTTAAGATTATACTGTCGTGTCTAGTCTAGTCTTTTCTATTGCGACTTTAGTCTTCAATCATCGAATTGCATGTCTCTCGTACCTTATCCGGCAATAAACAACATGGTTTACAATAATATAAAAACCACTGAATTTTATATACTTTAATCTTTTGTTAATATTAAAAATTCATGCCCTAAATAAAATTTAAGCAATAAATTACAATTTATTTCGATGCATGAGTGCAGAAATTTGAATGTACATAAAAACATACACATTGAAAGTACATTACGCGAATAAATTGACAACGTTATATAAGAGTCTGTACAAAGTTTTTTTAAAAGCAGGCTTAATCTACATAATAAAGTGATTGTTAAAATTATTCCAATATATAAGATAATTCATTTTTTTTTCTAATATTTCGAATCATAAATTTAAAATTCGTGTAAACAGTTATAAATTGTAATTTTTAATTATGATATTTATTTATAGTTAACAATTTTATGTTTTAAATATAATTTAAAATTGCCTTTAAAAATGTACACAATGCTGGTTATTATTTTTATTCTTATTCAATTAATAAATTATTATATACTTTCTTTCAGGTTTTTTGTATATAGAAAAATTTTAAAGCTTTTTATAAATAATTATTATAATATTCATCGAAGTACAGTAAATTACGTTTTTAAATAATTTAAAAAAATATGAAATACACGGTAAATAGTTACAATCATTTTATATAATTCTTAAAGTAAACACATTTACATAAAACTATAATGAACATATCGACATTCTATGGTAATTAAACAATACTATTTTCTTAAATGATCTTTATATATAACTCAAATTTTGTTATTAAAATTAATTTACTTGTTTTTTTTTCGTTTAAAAAAGTTGAGATAGCCATTTCATTTCTTTCTACACAAGTATTCTACAAATTATATTTCAAAGAGACAATTTAATCAAGTGACATAATTCACCAAATTTTCGGAAGGTAGATATCAAAACTATCAAAAATTATATTTATATTGGTAATTACGAATTACACATTCTTTACAATATAGAATCATAAATTGAAATAACATTTACAATAAAAGGGATTTTATAAAATTATTACACAAAACTAATTTTCATTTTTATAATTACCATACTTTACGCGTAATTTGCCTAAATTATGAATACTCGAATATTAAGATTTCATATTTTTAATGTTAAAAACTTTGATCCACTCAATTAATGCAATATATAAATAATATTGAAAAAATGGTCGAACTTAAAAAAAGAAATTTCGCAAGGCTTGATTCATGGATGAAAAAGCAGGGAATTCGAATATTTTGAATGCTGGACTCGGCAATATTAGCCTGGCAGTTTATATTGGGAGTAGTGAATTCCCGTCTCGGCAAGTTTCTAACTCAGTGCATACGTTCAATCGACATTAAAGTTCATCCATCAGTCAGTAGGAGGGTGAGAGATGAAGGGATGAGAGATGAGAGATGAGAGATGCTGGAAACCTTGGCATTACGCCTTCTAATCTTGGATCGGCTTCTAATCCGTAAACAGGCCGATTTCCACTGCGTCCCGCGGGAAACCGGTGAAAGAAGTCGAAGCCTTTGTCTCTGGCCAATGAGGAATAGAAAATACGAGGGTTGGGGGTCGAGGGTCGGGGGACGAAGGGTTACCAGCGCAGACAGACGCGCTTTCTCACACACTCCGGAAGTATTGCCTCGCGAGCGCGCACGCGCACGCTCACGTCTCACACATACGCGGGAGCGCGGATTTAATCCCACGGTTCGAAATGAGCGAGAGAAAGAGAGAGAGAGAGAGAGAGAGAGAGAGAGAGAGAGAGAGAGAGAGCGAGAGAACTGCGGGGGGCCCAACGCGAGATTCGCTTTCTCTCTCCCTCCCCTATCCCCGTCGCCTGAGCTCTCGCGCTTATAAATCTTCAGCGGGATACGCGATTAGTATTTCTTCCTCTCTTTCTCTCGCGCTCATTCTTCCACATTCGTTGGCTAGTGCGTTTACGGGTGGGGTGCCCTTTTTGCCGAGATAGCTAGAGTAAGAGACCGAGATAGTCAAATCGATATAAATAGATGCTATGTTCAATGTGTCGTAGGGTAATATTTTCCATTCTGAAAAAAATTCAATTCTGCAAATTTCAAATTTTCCAATACAAAAACTGATAGATTTTCGTATTGTTTTATCTTAAATTAATTCAACACTAAAATGTATCTTTCATTTACAACACTAATTTCTCAAAAGTAATAAATTTCTCCAATTCCGCGCTATTATTTTTATGCGTCTGAAGTGAATTATGTAATAAAATGACACTTCAATACATTAAAAATATTTAACTTTAATGCTAATTAAAACTCAATTTTACGTTAATATAGAAAGAAATTATTATGAATAATCTGTGTACAAATGAAGATATTATTATGATTTTATTATTTTTTTTTACTCTAAAATTTTTCATCTTACTTTAATAAAATTGTAATAAATAATAAATCAATTAAATATGACTTAAAAATATTTATATACGTAATATTTATTTGTAAAAATTATTTTTGTATATATAGTAATTATTAATTAATTTAATATTTGAATTAATTTTCTTCATTTTTTACAACATTAAAATTTCATAGTTTCAAGTAAAGAAAATAGAAGTTGAAATTAGTATACATTTATTTTAATATTTATTTTAGTTTGTTTACGTCACAATTTTCATATTAGATTTTTCATTGTTAAGTTTGTAAAATTTTTTAAATTAATAAGAATTTGTATTCTTATAATATTAATCAATATTCAATTTAATAAATTTTTAAAAGGCTTTAATAAAGTTAAAATTATAAAATTTAATATTTTGCGAATGAAGAACAAAAATGATAACTCATTTTTTAAAAAAAGTATGCAATTGTTACACAAAAAATAATGAAGCTTGATAAATATTGTTTTGATTTCAATTTAAATGATCATTCTTTGGATTTACAAGCTATACAAAAAATTTAGGATAGTTAAAAATGTAAGCCAGCACGAAAGTTTTATTGCTAGGCCTTTGATTAGAAATACTTTATATGAAAAGATCACACAAATATACTATCACACATGTAAAAAAAAATTAGTGTCATGTTAAGGAAATACAAATTTTACAAAAATTATGCTTGTGCCACAAATACTACATAAACTGATAAAATTGATGTGTATGATTATAAAGAATGTGATACTAATATTGAATATCCTTTCCCAAGTGTTGCATGTGGGCAAATCATACTTTAATCCTTGTAAAATATGAATTTGTTTAGACAATATGTTAACAAATTCTAACCCATATTAAATACATGTACTTAGATTGTAAAATATTTTCTTCAAAAAAGGTTTAAGCATTTTTATTATTTGTTCAATAAGTAGATAACATAACATCAAATACATTTTTAAAAGGAAGATAGAATTAATGCTACGGGGAAAACTTAATTAAATAGATATTGGTCACACAATTCACGTAATGCTTATTTATTATACTATATTTTCAATTATTACCAGCATAATATGACCTATTATAACGCTCAATATTAAAGAAAAGAAAATAAATCAGAAAATTTCATTGCATTTCGAGTAATTTAAACGCAATGCTCACTATTACTCTAAAATTAGTAATTTAATAAGTTATTTACATTTTAATAATCGATAGTTTACTTTTAAATTTGATTTAATCATTCTAATTAGTTTATTAAGTAAATTTTTTAAATATTTTTTCAATGTTTTTAAATTTAAGTGTTATTAAATTTAATAGTCATAAAATCATAATCAATAGTTTGATTTATGAAAATAAAATACTTTTTTATTTAGACGATAATAGGTTAAAAGTAAATACTGTGCGCAATGTCATTTACCTTGAAATAAATAGATATGTTTATAATTAAAATTAATTATTGCTTAAATAAATATATGTACACCTGAATTGATATGTATATAAGGGTGATAATGCATTTTAAGGAGAAAGAAACTACGTAGGTTTGAAAATAAAGCGTGTACTTATACACAATAAATTTATATATTTTAACAATAAAATGAAATTAGATTTATTTTAATATTTAAGTTATGTAACTCGCATTAATTAATTATAAAAGTTTTCCAATGGTAATTAGTATTGAATAAATTAATATAAATATTGTTTCTTTTGATAATTGCAGAAGATAAGTGAAAGCGCTGTCGTAATGAAAATAAAGAAAACGAGAGAGATATGTCGGTCATATAGTTAAGAGGAGAAGGTGAATGAACAATGAAATAAAAAGTAAAATAAAAATCAAGAATCATGTCTAAACACGCGGTTAAACCATGAATAACAATTCATCATGCGCAGAGGCATTAAAAATTCAAAGGCATTATTCAAGTAGTCGTTGAACAACTGGCCAAGATCAAAACTTGTACTCAGGGACGTGGACCGAGAGCAATAATGCAGGCGCTTAAAGCGAGCGGGCAGCATCCACCCGGATTTCTACTACACCCGAACTTCTCATTAAAGCACCCCGAGCTCCTGCAATCTTCACCCCAATTACCAAACTCCATGCCCTTACTCCATGTCCAAGGACGCACCTACGCACGCACCTACTGACCAAACTCACTCGAGTTTTAAGTCTCCTCGTGATTTGTGTCAGTAAATTATCGTTTCCGTGTCTGTGTGTCGGAGTCCGGGTCCCTGTCGAAGGGGAGTTTCTGCGTCGTAAATAGAGCTCGAGTGGATCCCGAGGGCGGCCGAGGGTGGCGCGAGCCCACCTCGACGGTTTTCCAATTGTGGTCCTGACCAGCCCAGAATCCGTTGGACTAAACCTCCCCACGCGGGTGCGTCTAATCTGCCTTGACGTTTCGTTGTGCGTGTACGTTATACACTTTGTCCAAACTGTGCGCGTTATTCGACTCGAAGTGCAACCCCAAGCATATGGTCCCCCCCCTGCCCGATCCAACTGCGAATCCTCGCTCGTCCGCGTAATCCGATTTATCGCGCCCCGAGATCTCATCGGGAGATATCGCTCCAGACCGATTCCACCGACTTCTTTTTTTATCATTTACCGGGGCCGCTCAAACCAAGGGGCTGTGATGAATTAACACGCTTGTTTTACTCGGTACACTTGCACGAGATAAGGACAATGCGTAACCGATACGTCAAGCCCGAGTCCCGGTCTGGAGTGATTATTTCTGATTACTCCTGATTATTCCTGATTTGGATCGGATCCCCGGCTTATTGTACAGGGAGATGCCTTAAACCCAAACTGACACTTATCACAATTGCACAGATGCCTATTTTTGCTTTTTTAACGTGAGCTCTGTCTCCTAACTTTTAACTTGGGTGGATAAGTTTCTTTTATCATATTTATTACAATTATTATCTGCTCAATAATTCTGGTTCTAATCTCAATTAATAATTTCAAATTCATTACGCAACCCACGAACATTAGGCTCGAGCTTATTTCTAAATTTTAGGGTCCAAGGCCGAAGAAATTAGTAATTATGTCGTGGATGATTGGATGCTTTAATTAGTCGATTAAATAATGCGACTTCTTGCATCTTTGTAAAAGTTGGCTCTTCATACCGAAGGTACTAGCTGAAACAACAATGTAATAACGAACAGACTTACGAAAAAAATCATTAAAAAGCAGTGAGCTCTTGAGAAAAGAAGAAACTGGAGAGAGACTTTCTAGCTAGTAGAGTCTCTGTTCATTCGATCGGGCGAGTGTGTGCACGGGCTACACCCACTCTCTTACAGGGGTGGGAAAGTCCCCAAAGTGCAACCACAGATTCAGATTCACTTGGCGCCGAGTTAACACGCCAGCCCTTCATGACGTTCGTACCCTTCCTTCGTACCCCTCGCCCCCCCCCCATCTCTTTCTCTGATCGCGACGACGCCGCCCTTCAGCTTACACTCAGACCCTGCATCCTTCTTATGTATAAAAGGTCTCCCCCGCTAACGAGCTCTTTGGTTAAATCTCTTCTCTGTATCTGGAGCCCCCTTTACCCTTGGGCGAGACGTCGATCGGGCGACTTGTGCTCGATTTTTTAAACGGAGTTTCATTTGCCGGTGTCTCATCTCACTCCATCTTATTAACTATCGGTGCGCAATATCGACATTGATTTATTCGGTACTAGTGTTCAATGTAAATACTGGCGATGTATCATTTACGCCCATCATTTCTATGTACTCGACCGCCAAGTCAGCTAACTAAATTTTCCGATACCATTCGAAGCCTCGGTACTCTGACCTAATATACCATTTATTGACACGATTACTCATCTGCACAATCCAATACCCTATTTTATAAATTAATACCTTGACATAAATTTTCATGCTATTCATCGAAAAAACATCAATTCGTTTTTTTTAATCAAAACTTTAACTTTTCAAACACTTCCAAACCTGGTTGACATTAATAGTTCAAATAATATAGCACTTTTTAGGACTTTTTTTTTAATATTTAGAAATATGATTTGAGAAATTAAAGTGATTAATATGCAGTTAATTTGTAAAAATTTTTTGCTTGATCGCATTATTATTTTTTAAATAATACTAATGTCAATTAGATTGTGCGAAAATTTACAAAGTTTTTCTCAACTCAATGCACCTGACAATTTTAATTTTTTCAACGTTTTTCAAAAATGTAATTGTTGCATAACAAATCCTGTATTTAAAATTTTGTAAAAATCGTTAAGATTATCTAAAAAATACGGATAAAAATTACCAAGAAAGGCCGAACGCGTGCAATTTGATGAGTAGTGGGAAAAAGAAAAAATGAGGGATTAATTAACGCAAATTTCATTTGTATTACTATATATTACGATTCTCCGATTCTTCCTCTCCTTACTACTTGGGTGCTCGGCCGTTTTTGGTCATCTTTATTCGCATTTTTTAGATAATCTAAATGATTTTTACAAAATATAAAATACAGGATTTATTGTGCAACAATTATATTTTTTAAAACTGTGGAAAAAAATAAAATTGTCAAATGCATTAAGCTGGAAATATCTTAGTAAATTTTCGCATAATATAATTAACATTAGTATTACTTAAAAAATAATAATGCGATCAAGCTAAAATTTTGTACAAATAAAGTGCATAATATTCATTCTAATTTTTCGAAAGGAGAGTTTTAAATATTAAAAAAATAAAAGTTTCAAATTTTTTAATTAATTTAAAAATTTTCTGTTTTTTGGAAAATTATTCTGATTCTAATTTTCCGATTTGTTTATGTAAAAATAATTTTCTTCAATATTTAATCACTTTTAACTCATTTTTTATACTGCAGTGTTAAAATTATAAATTTTTTATTTATAACAAAAAAAGTAAAAAAATTGTTAATAAAAAAACTTTAAATATCATGAGAGGTATATTAGAAAATAAGAATCTACTTATTTTTTATGAATTTTTATATATATTACTAACTAATTTTTTAATGACCTAAAAATTGCTGTATTCCTTGGACTATAACATCAATTGCTTAAAATAATTTTCCCAATACTATTTAAATAAAGCCTTGAGAAACGGTTACTAGTAAGTCATCAATAGTAAAGTACTCTTTGCAATATTTTTTTTTACGAAAAATTATAAAATTCAGACCTATTGCACAGGAATGGATGGAAATGTAAATTAATTTTATTGTAGTTGCATTTGTAAGAAAATTTGTGTACTATTTTATAAATACCGAAGTTTTAATTTTAATTATTCAATTTGATAATAATAGCTGCGCCAATTGATTAGATCAATTTATTAATTATTAAAAACCTAAAGTATCCGAAAGTTGAAGCAGCTCAAGTTGGAGGGATAGGCTGTCGAGTTATTAAGAATAGGTACATAAATCAGTTACAACCACCAGCTATTAATAACACGAGTATACATTTGCAACACAAAGCATGAGCTTCCAAATTTTTATATAGTTTTATTCATTTTGAGCATATAAATAGCAAACTACATTTCTATACGTCGAATCCAGCGTCTAGGTTAATAAACACTTCAGCTCCACGGATACAGGGTCGAATAAGGCTCCTCGGGTGCCATTAATAAAGACTCGACAAAGGGTAATAAATTAATTACATGTATCCTCTTTGTCTCACTGGGTGAAAAAATAGGGGTGGTCAGACGTCTTTCTCCTTTCCTCTTCCAGATTCCCAGCTGAGTTTTCGCGCGGCGATAAATAATTCCGAGAGAACGAGCTCTAGGGCTGGCCACCTATGGAACTCTCAATTTATACTCATACTCCATAAAAGTGCCACACTCAATCAAAGACATTAAAGGAAAACATTGAAGCGGCAAATGCGAAGGTCGGCGATCGTTGCACTTCTATTGTTTAAGGAAAAATATCACCAGCTATTGTCTAACTATTACGTTTATGCTCTTCCTCGATCAGCTCCGTCATTGAAAGAAACGCTGCAAGAGAGCAGATCAAACCAAACAAGTAAAAATCCCGCAAAATCAACTCCACACGCTTACAGCTGTTTTGACGATAATAGATAAAAGTTGTTAATAATTTTTATGTACAAATTTACAATTACTCGGATTGACAAATAAAGCCTCTTTAAATGTTGGTACAAATATTGTTTAAGATAAAATATACAAAAATATTAATTGTAATAATCATATCTCCAGGCATTAAGCTGTAATAAAAATAAAAACATGAAAATGAAATGGAATTTAAATTTTAAGTAACTACTTTAAATTATACTTTTTTAAATTGAAGGTATTTTAGCACTTCAAATTTTTGGTTGTTTTATGAAAAAGCAACAAATAAAAAAAAAACCAATTATTACAGCAACCCAAACAATATGAGTCTTAACATGGACTTGTACATTTCATTTGGAATGAATAGCGTCTCACCGAATTTTTAATCTGAACCTGTCAAAAATGTAAATAGAATATGCATTTAAAATAATCATCACATTAGTATGTTGTAGGCTTTATCAGTTTTAACGTATAAATATTAAATAGATATAACTATTAATTTGTTAAAATTCACGAGGGGCATAAATCACAAAAGTTTTGATACTTAAATTCATAATAAATTGATATTTGCGTGTAATTTGCAAATGAATAGAAAAGTAAAAATAATAATAAAGTATTGTAATGATAAAAAGTCCCATTTGTGGATAAAAAGGTGTTTTATATGTCTCCTGTCGCGTTACACCTTAGAATAGTTTCAAAAAGCTGTGTAACAACCACAGTAATTGGTTTTTCTTCTGATTTGAGATTGCATTTCAATCTGGAATTTGACGTTGGTTACACTGCTCCACGTCGGCAGGGACCACCCACCCCAGCAATCAGCGCAATAGTTAATGCAATACGACTTTGTCCCCACCGGCGGGAGCGGGGGTTGCGCAGTCGTCGACTCCCATTGAAAGAGTAGGCGAGCGAGCGAGAGAGAAGTTGCGGTGGTCCCCAACACCAGGACGCGAGTAACACTGTGGCTGTGAATAGTCGTGTAGGCGTCAATCACACGCCACGAATATATTTACTGCTGGGACCATTTCACTTGGCGTGCGGAATAAGTGAGTGCGAGATCGAGAATCGGGGCGTGGGGGGTGGGGGGAGCGTGAGCCGTGGCTCCTCAGACGCAGTCGAAACACCCCATCGGTTGTGTTGGCCTCGTGTTGGCTAAATAATGGCCCTTGGGAGGAGGGTACCGTCGTGTCAACTGCCTTGACAGCGCGCGACATTTTACTTTCTCCCTCTCACTTCCTTTCTCTTTTGCGCGTCACTTATTTGTGCGTGTATTCTCCTCGCACGAGCTCTTTCGCGGATAGCAAATTCGATCGTGGGTCTCGGCCGACAATGGAGCTCGCATCCCTGCAGGGAGACGTACATTCCGGGGAATTCTCGACGCCGGAATTACCCACCAGGTCCTGACAACGAAAAAATCCTTACGTCAGGAGGTTGACGTGTCGGAACTCTAACCTCCTCGAGCGACTGGAGGCTGGATACTGAGCGACCGGTGCCGACTGCGAATCCGAGTGATAACTTTCTTCTCGTCTTATTAGGGGTGGGTTTCATTCGAGAAACTCCCCGCACGATCGCGCGGCACACTTACTCGCTCGCACTTGAGAGTAGATTAGCTTTCTTACAATGGAACTGATGTCTATTGTGTGCCCAAAGCAATTGTCACGCATTGTTGATAAGTTTTTAGCTAATATCCAGTTAATAGGCACTTGAGCCATGCACCTTTTTCTAAACAATTTGGACGATATCTTGCAGAGATAATAACTCTCAGAGGCATTTAACATGGAAATCAATCGAATTTTACAAAAATCCCCGCATTGTTTAATTAATTAATTTCAATTACCTTGCACATTTTATTTAATAGCCTTTTTCCGTTGTATCATTATTTAAAATAATTAACCAATTGTAAATGAGTGTTAAATGAAATTCTCGTACTCCTAATAGACAACATCATCAGTTCTATCAGTTACATTTATTAATTTGTTTCACTATCCCAGAAACAACTATTTTTCAAATTTTGAAATTTACATATTTATGTGATTATCGATATAAATTAATTTATGTAATTTGTCACTTGTAATATATTTATATATTTACATATGTATATTAATATCAATTAAAAATCAATTATGATTGTTTCATTTTACAAAATATTTCTAATCGACGCATGCAAGTTTTGTTGCAAATTTATTTTTACGTTTTTCTCAAAGAAAAAGAATCGAGTATAAAGTTTGGTTTGATTTTCTTAAAAAAATTATGGCAAATTTTTCATTGTTCTGTCATCATCTATTTAAATTTCCTGCGAGACTAGCGGGTGAGTCGTAAAGAACGTTGAAAATGACGTCAAGAGATTCTATCTTAGGGTATTTTAGACTCTTACACGCCAAATCGCCTCCGGGGAGCGATGGCTCAAGCTTAGTTTAAAGTATTTTACCTCGTTATCGAAGCAAAGCTAACGTCTCTATCTGGAAAATTGACAGTATACGTAATGGCGTGAAGGGAGCAAAAGAGCAAAAGAAAGCACAAGGGCAACAGAAAATCGATTTTGTAGTTTAACCTAAATCACATTTTAAACATTATTTTTAAGCCTATTCTAAGTACCAAAAGTATTATTTCTATCTTCATTTATTTCTGGATACTAAAATTTAAAATATTATTTTTAACCATTCCATGATTTAATTTTTTCAAAGGTATATGTACAATAATTAGTTGTTTTATTTTATATGAATTTTCTCAACTGTTTTAAGAAACTTTTATAAGTTGCAAATAATTTTTTGCATATATATATATATATATAATGTTTTAGAAATGAATATTTAATTGAATGTGATTAATTTGCAACTGCCTTCCACAAGGGATATTTTTTCAATTATAATACAGTTTCACATCTTTTCATAATATCTTAAATTAATTTCAAAATATCTTTACTTTAATATTTATAATTTGTTAAATAAATAACACCATTGTCTGTATTTTATTCGTCTATATTAAATTAGATGATTAATAAATTACGCATTTACTAAAGTATTTTAATCATTTAATTTTCTTTTATTTTATTATACTATAATCCGAATCGATTAATTATATGAATAAGATTTTGATAAAATAGTAATATCGACTTTTACAACTCTCTATTAAAAATTTTCTTATTTAGTATATACATGACTTTTATTTTTATGAAAAGATTTAAAATATTTTTAATATACTAATTTAAACTCAGTACAACGATTAATTGTTGAATAATAATCTAGTCATATCTATGAGTAATTAAGGAAATTATATAAAATATTGTAATTTGTATGCTTGTGAAATGATATAATACCAAAGATAGCATCTAAATATTTAAATATAACAATTTTTTCTGCAAGTAAACAGTGTATATCATGTTTTTAATAGCTGCAATAAAATTCAAATTCCATTCTGTTTAATGCATCCGAAGGAGAGATGAGATGCGAGAACGAATTTGTGCGTTCAATCAATGATTGTATCGAAAAGCTGGATGCAACATCAGAAATTTCATCCGCGTTCGTTCACTTCAATTCTCGGCCTCTGTATCGATACCTACGAGCTAATCACGCCAATATTCACAATTCTACCCCATCACGTACCGATACATTCCAGTTAAAAATTACGACAGTAAAGGGACTTTTACTTTCATATTTTAAGGGCAGATTCAATGCATATAAACTCTAAAATCTATCTATATCAGAATTTATTAAATTTTTTTTATTAAATTTGTTATTATCGACTTAATTTACTATTATTGAAATTAAAATATTCAAAAATGAATTATTAATGTTATCTTTAAATATTGCTCTACTGACATTACTTTTTATTTGTCCTTAATAATAATACGATGTATTAAAAATAAATTTAATTTATTCACTACTGTTATATATTCATATATTCATTAATAATAAAAAAATGAGTTTTCTTATTTTTATTTACTTATTTTACTTAGTTATACTCTGGAAAAATAAGTACCGAAAAGCTTTACTAAATTTTTATTACTATTTATTTGAAATATTTATTAAGTACTATAATTCAAATTTTAAGGTAAAATTTTTACAAGTTTAAACTTTTTATCAGATTTTACACTTTTTTAAATTCTTCCAATACGTTTAATTCTAATTAATGATTATATGTAATATTTCCTTGAATAGAATTTTTTTCTTCAAAGATTAAATTAATGCTGAGCTTTTATGTAAAAATGGATCTCGTGAAATTTAATGCATTGCCTTATTGACTTTCCATCCTCTTGTGAATTTATAAGTAACCTTTCAAAAATTTTGAATAAAAAATATTTTTAATTCCCGCGAATTCAGTGTAAAATTTTTTTGTTAAACTAATTTGAAATAATCTTGTGTAATAATTCATTCGAGCATCACTAATCAATAATTATTATTACTAAAGCTTTACTTCATCTCGATTAGAAATATTAAGATTGAAAGATATTATTTAGTATGATGAATAGCATGGCTCTCCGAATAAAATATATATTATTCAAGTTATACGCATGTATAGAGTATATTCGTGGAAAAAGTGAAATAAGAAACAATGGAATGAGTGTATTATAGATGAATGTGTACGTGAAGGGATGCTGTGTGTATGTGAGTGCGGGTAAAGACCAGTAGCATTATTTCTCTTCGATCCGTGTGAAACTCACCAATTATTCGACCATTCCCTGGCAACGTGAGTAAAATCTACAAGTGTTTACCCTTTCGCCTCATCCAATACAGCACTCGCCTTGATTCATCCCCTACCCTCGTTTTCCTCATTTTCCCTGTTTCCTCGTCTTTGGTTCGCTTTACCGAAAAACCATTGAAAATGGTGCTCGATCAACCTGCACCACTCCAATGTAAGCTCGACAGTGCAGTGGGAAAAGCGAAAAATCGCTGATTCATTTGAAAAAGTCGACTTCTTTATCTGGAAAAGCTTGGACCAGCTTTTTACCTCGCACCGGTCTCGAGAACAGCGCTAATTGAGCGATAATGATTATCAGCCAAGATCACCGTAATAACGCCATCACCATTGCTGTCGCCATTGCCATCGCCGTCTCTATCGCAATTGCCTTTCAACTTTCTACTCAGGTTTTACGTTCGATTTAGTTCGGACTCAACTTCATAGTTCTCAAGCGTAAACGTGGCGATTCGTCGACCCGAAAATGCACCTTTCGATGCTTCGATGCGGATCAAGAGCCAAGTCAGCGAGAAAGACAAAGCGAGAATAGGAAGGAGAAAAAAGAAGATAAAAGAGAGAAGTGCGTTGTGAGCTTGTGGTTCGAATACCGAAACTGCTAAATAAGGATAAACTTTTTTCCACGTTTTATTTACAGCTCCATGAATAAAATATTCAGAAATCTAGCAATTGCTTTAAACACAAAAACGACTGTTACAAATTTCATAAAGACTTCGTAATTGATTATTTTTTTAATCTAATAAGAAGTATTCGGATATAAATTTTTTAATTATTCTAGCTCTTGACACATTCTTAATATAGTTTATCATTATTATTTATTTTATTCGTTATTTTCATTATATCTGATTGTGCAAGTCATTTTCGTGCAAACCTTTATTCTTTAATTTATTTAAATATATAATTTTACAATCTGAAAGCATATTATTTTCTATTATTTAAAGTGAAGTTAGTAAAAACGCTTGCAAGTAGTGTGCACGATGAAAACTGCTTGTATAAAGAAAATTATAGTTTATTCAATGCGTGGACATTGAAAAAAGATCTGACATAAAAAAAAGAAAGATAAAAATTGAAGCTAAAAGGATCATTTTAATTTGGAACCACCGACCAAATAGGCAGTTGAAATTCACAAAGAAATATATACACGGACAAACAATTAAAATAATTAGTGCCGAATAGGGAACAAATAATTATGAATGATTTGTCAAAGTTCATGTCATTTTAATTTATTAACTGTACATACGCATCAATTTTTTTCGAAATTCTCGATAAAAATTTGTGCAAACGCATAGAACGACTAATTAGTAGGGTCGAGGGAGTTACTGAGAAGCAATGCAGGCGTTGCAGGTCGTGTAGGTATTAATTATACACAAAATTCTCATATTCTCATGAAAGAGGAGTATAAAAAATGAAAATACAACTGAATTGATGTCCAGATTTTAAAAAATAAAAATGATAAATCATAAGCTTCAATTTTTAATCAATTTCTTATTTAAAACATGAAATTTTTTATTGAATTTATTATAAAATTGCAACAAAAAAAATCATATTTTACTGTATAAAAAATAGAACAACACTACAAACAAATTCAATGGAAATAGTGAGAGAATTAAATTTCAGTTTCGTAACAACATATATTAAAAACTACACGTTCATTCGAATTTCACAGAACTCATTTCGATATTATTTGAGATTAATTTTTTGTTTAAATATCTTAAAAATAATTATTTTTAAAATATCCTGTTAAAACAAAAAATAAAAATTATACAGCTTATTAAATTGAATAAAAATCATTATATTTAAATGCGATTTATCTTTTGATCAATTTTATTATATAAATCTTAAATTATATGCTATGAATAAAAAGTGATATTTTATAAATACGGATGTAAATAATATAAAACAGTCGAGCTTTTTACACAATAAGAATATAAATATTATATCGAGTAATAAGCTTCAGTTGGAAAATTGAGTTTTTATATTCATGTAATAATTGAATATATAAATCATGTTTAAATAACTGAAAATGAAAAATTTTATTTTAAAATTTATAAGAAGATTATAAGCATTTGTATTTTGAAAAGATTTATGAATTAAATGAAAGAAGCGTCGGATTGAACTAAATGTTTGTGAAAGCTAACTGAAATTGAATTGAAATTTAACTAAAAAGAAAAAATAATGATTGTTTTGAGTTGTGATTTTTTTTCTTTATAATAAATAATATAATGATACGAAAAAATGTCAAGAAGAAAGTAAAAAATGTTTGGGAAGTACAGAAGGATAGGGAAATATAATGAAAGAAAAGAAAGTGAGCATCGGAAGCAAGGAGAGAGTCTTGAGGCAAACGGAGAAGGGAAAGGAAAAAGAAAAGGAAAAAAATAAGTAAGTGCGAGAGGCAATGGAGGCTACGATTTTAATTGCCGATTGGCAAATAAGTAAATTGCTGTAAAGAAAGTTAGGGGAGCTGATGAGGGCGCCAAACCACGCCAACCCCGCGAAACCGTGAACGCGTCTTCCTACTCCCACGTTTTGGTACTCGAGAGGCTGCTACCGTACTTGGATAATTACTCGGCTTTCGTGTACATTACTTGCTCGAGGAGTGTGTAATGCATTTTCTCTGCTCTTAAGGCATTGAGTGAGAGAAATAATTGCAATTAACGCTGCCGGAAATTAATTCGTTAGGCCTCACTTGCATTGTGCTCCAGGCGAAACTGGCTTTGCACTACTTGCTACGATCTTGTTTATGCTTTTCTTCTTTAAACTCATTGTTCTATTCCATCAAGCATACGCTCGCGCGCGCACCCACACCCACCCACCCACACCCACACACACACGAGAAACAAAACTAGATCACGTATACAAATGCATATAGGGAAAACGAATTCTGTAATTGTATCATTCGCATGAATTCACCAACTGAATTCATCTTAGAGTTGTGTATTTTCGCCTTAATATTATCTTACTTGTTCTGAGCGACAATGTCTTTGTACTTACCTATGATTATTTTATTTTTCATCTATAATATTTGTCGGTCAAATTTTCATATAATATATGAACTGAGTTATACTCATGATATTAGCTTCCATATGTTAATGCACACACATATAAATGTAAAATAGCTAAAATAAAAACATAAAATTAAAAATATTATATGATTTTGTATATTATGTGAATTTTCAAAAAACCGGTTACATCTCATGTAAAATTTTTGTTTTATATAAAATAATATCATAAATTATAAAAAGTAAGATTTATTATAATATAGTTGTTTGTAAATAATTTCAATAAATTATTAGTAACAATTTTATGTGTATAGTTACACTTATTACATTTTTATGTTTATGAAATAATGTGTAAATTCATGTTTAACGTAAAGGCGATAAGCATTTCTTCCGAATATTACTATCTGAATAACAAAAACCTTTTCAATATACAAGTTCCAAATTGTTTTCAATTTATCCTAACTTTTCTCAAGTTTAATTTGACGATGAGTCGCCATGAAACTATGTTAGTCAGAACATATATATGACAGCTACTATGAAAAATTAAATTATAAATCTCAATTTTCATATTATACTATTACATACATGATATTTTCATAATTTTGGTTTTGATCTATTTTTATTTAAACATAATTAAATTGTTAAGAGGTTTGAGGTTTTGAATTTATATCGCTTGATTTACTTTATATTAATTAATGTTAAACGTAAACTATAAGTAGTTTTTTGTTTCACTTTTAATTATTTTATAAATTAAATAATTAAAAAAATAATATTAAATGTATTTAAATGAATCCAATATATTTGATGAATTTAAACAAATTTGAACAAACTTAATTATACGTCAGAATAAAATACAAAATTGTACTAAAACAATTACTTTTATTATTATTTCATTTATAACCATTTTGAAGTATTTTTATTTATATTATAACAATTTTTTATAACTATAAATATTTAAATAATGGTCCGATGATGGTAAAAAAAAATTTTTTCGTAACGGAAATGGCACAATAACAATAAATAGTTTTTTTATACTCTCAAAGAACTTGGTATCATTATAAAATAATCAATATTATATTCAATATTTTGATTAGGTATATATAATTCTATAATAATCAAATGAAATGAATTGAAATATTAAATAATTAATATGATGAAAATTATATTTATAAGTTTTGAAATTTCGTGCAATCAAACTTTTAATCATTGAATTATGAAATATAGTTATTGTTTCAATATAATTTTATAAAATAACGTTATTAATGCGAATAATAATACGTCTTATTAATATTTAAAGATGTTACTAAAAGTGTGATTTTCAATTACTAATTATAGTAAGACATTTATATATAACGTAACTTTGTAGATGTTTTTTAGAAGGTTCATTTCGATAGGATTTACATGGATTTCATAAAATCAATAAATTGGTAATTTATTGATCTTACGAAATAAATTAAATATATACATATTAAATTTGTTCTATATACATACGTATTGATTAATGGATATTTTTAATGGTATTTTGTTTAGTGGTATTATTTACTTGAGTACAAAAATATATTTCATGAAAACCGAGAAATGAAAAGTAATAAATGAATCGAAGAGTTATAATCGTATAAAGATCAAATAATAAATCAGTTAACAAAATAATTGGGCGTGGTAATTAATAGAGATATCGGACTTAGTAACCACATGTACTCTACAAGTGACCAAATTTCACATATTAATTACGCATCGGTCACTTGAAAACCTTTCCTCTCTCTCCCTCTCTCCCTCCCACCCTCTATCATCTTTACAAATAAATGCAGAGTAGGGTGGCTGCTTATCCAGATCGTTAGCTTAGAGCCGTCCGAGATTTAATTGCACATAGTGCACACGCTTGGTCGTCCGGATGGTTGGGGCTCCGGATGAAATGAATTGTCTCGGAAACTAATCTACCTAATCTGGAGCCAATAGTGAGGGATGGGAAAGAGAAAGACTTTCCCCGGAGCAGTCATCGGACCGCGGAATAATACGCGTTGATCATACGGGCAGTTCGACTAATAAGGAGATCAACCAACTTAAAAAATCTACTCGATTCAAATTCTCTCCCACTTGGCTCTTGTTCTCTCATCCTTGTTTTATTTCCAAGCATTCCCAGAAAAATACAAGGATCATTACGTTTATCCTGTCTATGAAGTAAGCCGATCGTATTTTCATTGTAAAATTTGTTTTTTTTCGAAAATGAATACAACTAACACGTGTTTGGTTTTTTATTGTAGACGTGTTACTACTTCCTTTGAACTTGCCCTATTTATAAATTTATTTAATTTAATTATATTTAATAATAAAAAATTAATATTAAATGATATATATATATATATATATATATATTTATTAAATTAACTTTTTTTTCTATTAATAGAAATTAAATAAACATTTTTGCAAAAAATAATTTTCAAGATAATTAATTCCAAATTTTTTATTATAAATATGATATCGATCAATTTTTAATTATTATATGTATAACGACACAAAGAAACATCGAAATTGCTCTTGTAGATGTACTAATTATAATTATAAGTTAAATAACTTAAATAAAAAAAAAATACTGAAGTAATTACGACTTTATTTTATTTTAATCACATTCCATTTAATGCAAAATAATGCAAAAAACAAAAAAATAAAATTATATTTGCTTGCTTGAAGGTTTTACTATCTGTAAAATAGCATGAAATACAATGTTCCTACCATTTATGTCAACGGACAAATTCGATTAAAAATGTATTAAATATACGAATAATATTATAATTACATAATGTTAATATTAAACGAGCAAAATTATAACGCACGTTATTATGTAAATAGTTTGTAAAATAAAATTCCTTTAAAAATTATAGTGCAAATAATTTTTCAAATAAAAATAAAATAATAGATTTTTTTTTAATTAATTGACTTTTTAGATCATAATTAATATAGGAATAATTAAAATCATATTTTGTTGTAAATTATGCAGAGAAAAAGATTCGATTGGGAATAAGAATTGTAGAAACATTTAATTTCATAACATTTTGATAAGAGACCTATGATAATGCAAAAAACAAAGCAACTTCATTAGTTTCAAGAGACAATATATCAATAAACACCTAAATGTATGAAAGCTTTTGAGCCAACGACAAAGTTTTCTTGCTAACAGGAGCAAACAGAAGCCAACACAAGGTAGAGAAAGAGTTGAACAAAAACAATTCGGTGCTCCCAGGAAAAAATACTCGTCAGGGGACGAAATAACTCACTCTGTCCTTGTTTGCCCTTTGGCTTAGCCCCGTGATTGCGAGTGTAGTTCCCCACCCCCAAATTTTATTTCGACCTTTCTCCTTCCAACCCTTGAGACCGATTCGCGAGGAGAATCGCCAAGGACCACCGCAACGATGAAAGTGGTAACTCGAGCGAAGTCCACCGAAAACCGCGTATTTAATTTAACTGGCAGCACGAGAAGTGTTTGTACATCTGCCAATGGTATGTTGTCGCTTGAGTTATTTCTGCTTCTTTTCGATCCTCGGTTTGACCATAAACATGTGCTCCAATTTCGCAACACGTTACTCCGACAACATGTGCGAAATATATTCCCAATGAGCCTACCCTAACCTCTCTTCCTCTCCCTCCCTTTATCCCTCGCCAATCTACGTACAGTCAAATTTTTCTTTTTCACCTGATTACTTCAATCCCCTAGCCCAATGAATATAGGATTGATCATTTCACAACGACTTTTACCTCTTTTTTAAATCACTTGCATTACCAATACTGAGAACTCTCATATGTATTCATTATATATCTAATCAGTATTATGTGAATTGTCTGGAATAATGCTCATACAAATCCATTCTAAGCAGAATAATTCAATTCAATCTATTGCTTTTAGTGGATTTTTACAAAACAACCCCCAAATTTTAATAAATTTATTTATTATTTTCTCATATTGCCTAAAATTTAATTATACATTGTTTCATGTTAAACATACAATTTTTTTAAATGAAATAATTAATATTAAAATGTTCCATTAATTTTTGGTAATAACACGTAAGCAAAATTAAATTATCTCAAAAATTATTACGTATTTCATAATATTTTGAAAATTTTTGGCAGATATTTTTTAAAATTTTTATATAATATGTACCTAAAACAAAATTTAATATATTTAAATAATAAGTGTATAAATAAATAAAATCATTAATAGTAAATAATAATTAATAAATAGTAAAGTAACAGCTTATAATTAAGTAATGAAAAAGAAAGAATGAAATTATTAATACTTTGTTTTTCCTGGATCCGTGAATTACTTTAATCTTTTTAATGCTATTGTAGAATAATATGATTAAAATTTAATTTTGTTTAAATTAAATGCTCTCTTCAATCAATATTGAAATGATATGTCATTTATTAATTATTAAAAGTTTTCTATTTGTTTTATTTATATAAGGTGTAATTTAATTTAAAACGGGTGATATTTCATTTTGAAATTTGCACAAAAGCTTTAAAAAGAAAACGTTTTACGTACTCAAGACTCACACATATACATTTACACATGAAATGATCTTCGGAATTATTTATTGTGAGTTTTACGACACTTTGCTTCCTCTGCTAAATTGAAAGTACATAGTCAAATACAAATATTACAAAGTAAACTTGAGTGCGTACAAGAAACTTGAAAACCGATTAAGAATTTTAAAACATTTGATGTAATTCAATTCTAAATATCAAGGACCCTAACTAGATAATCCATTATGGATGAAACTAAACTCTTGCCCGTAATATTTTTATGCTCCCTCTAGTAACCCGAGGCAACTATTTGATTGACTAATAGTTCTAAATATAAAGTTATCCCTATTCATAGTAACTGTATTCAAATTTGATTTGCATGAAAGTTATACATAAAACATTGAGATTAAACATATATTATGATGGAATAATTAATTGTATAATTGAAAAATTCTTTTTAAAAATATGGAATGAAAAAGCAGGCAACTAAACAACTTTCTGCAAAAAGGATTAATTTCTTTAAAAGAAAAAATCCATATAGACGAAGCAGATATTTTTATTTAAATATTTATAAAAATGAATTTACAGTTTAGGTTAAAATGTTGAAATGGTAAAAGAGAGAAAATATATAAAAGATGAATACTTGGATTAGCGATTTAATGAATTACGAAAATGAATGGGTCCTGTATTAGAATAATGGAAAAAGAAATTGTGATTTTCTGACTTAGTAAAATTGAAAATAGGGAAAATTGAGAATGTGGCTAAGAGAGATAATTATTTTGAAAATTGGCGATAGAGCTTTGATTGAAGCGTCGGAAAATGTCAGAACGAGTTGAGGAATTTAGGAACTAATGGTGTTTATAAGGCACTGGAATTTAATGATGTTTTGGTCGATTGGGACGAGTGGTAGCACCGACTGCATTCATTAAATTTCGAAATTTCGAAATTCGAACGGGGAACGGGAGCGCCACGACGCCGGTTCGTTATCTAGCGTCCCTCTTCCTCCCGACCCCCCTCCCCAACCAATGCAATTTGCCAAAAACCAATTTTAAATTTCGATGAAGCCTCGTCGGAGCCAATCCCAATCAGCTGAATTGATTCTACGTCGCGCGCCACCCGTGTATCGGAAAATTGTATTTCGAGCCGCGAACCTGATTCGCAGCGGGAAAATAAAGAGGAACGGGGGTTGTGCGGATTGAGGGGGTTGCATAAGGGTGTGGAAAGCGGAATCTGCGCGCGCGTACCTGCAATGACGGTGCAATGATGCCACTGCCATCCTATTGCCAGCATGAAATAGAGGAATTTGTTTTTCGTTGTTACGAATAATCATTCGACTCTCGACGCTTCCACAGCTGCTTTTATTTATGTACAGCTAGCACTCGACGCTCTCCAAATATCGAATAATATCTGCAAAACATGTAAAACATCATCCGACCACGCTTTCAAAAGAAATTTAATCCCAATTTTTATTAAAAATACCGTCTTTCATCTTCGCAAATTACGAAATCTTTCTCTTCGCTTTCAAAAGTTTATTTATCACTCGCAATTAAACCGACATTCAAGATGCTTCATTGAATAATGAACATTTTTTTAAATTATTGCGTTTATCAGATCACTCTGTCACCCAAATCGTTCCTCATTATTACCTTAAAAATATTTATTAGTAAAAAAAAAAAATATTTCTGTTGATTTAATGATACACGAATATTCATTTTATTTTAACTTTTTAAAATATACAGAAGAATATTAGTTTCACCAATTGTCTTTTAAACTTTAAATTATCTTTTAAAAATATCGAATTATATGAAAATTAAGTTATATTATTTATCGAACCAAAATTATTATTCATTATCTCTTAACTCATTTTATAATTACAAGAATATTTAATCATTATAAGGATAAGCTTTTACCCAAATAATACTTCGAGAATCGAAAAATATTCTTAATATTATTTTATTACATTCAATTTCATACTTTATAATGTATATATATATTAGAAAATATTTTTGCATCACATATTTAAATTCAATAAATTTATAAACTTTAGATTATTAGATTTAATAAATTTTTTTACTAATAATTTATTTATTATTTTCTGTTCAATTAATTTGTGAAAACCAATATCATTACTCTTCAATATAATGGATGCAAACGTAGTTCTTGGTTGCTCAGATACCTATGTAATAACATTATAATAAATTCCTTTTTAATTTAAAATGTATATAATTATTGTATGAATAATCATTGACCATAATACGCTTTTAATTCACGATAAAAATAGTGTACACCAAATTATACCAATAACTGTATATAAACAATTAATTAAATTATATATAAAATAGTTTAAATCAAATTAATCGATTAAATAATACTAGATGTACCATTAAAATTCAAGTAGAGAAATAGTTGTAAAATTTAACTATACTTAAATGTTGTAATATTAAAAAGAGACTTAAAACTAATATGTACATTATTCAATATAGCCTTTAGCTACTAAAGATGTAATGCACAAGTGAATTAAAAATGCATGTTCATTTTGTTATCGATTCATTGAATTTGATTCTCGAGGTATAGGTTCTTAAATATTGATTTTATTTTCTTGGTTGAAAAACAAGTTTTAAGAATGTTCTAGAAGCTTGAGAGCATCTAGAGTTTGCCCGTTAATACGTCTCTGTGCGGATTAAATACGTGTACTTACTATTTCTAAAGTTCGTTTGAAAAACAAACGGTAAATTGCATTTTATGTTGTTTTAACAATTTAAAATTATTAAAGAATTATTTCAATTTTTATACAGCTATAAGATATAATGAAGATTAAATTGTTATTTGTATACGTAAATAGTTTACAGTTACCACGATGAAAGTACAAAGAAAATGTTATCAGAGCTTCGATAAAAAAACATAAAATAAAAAAATTATAATACAATAACTTTGCAAAAGTTACACAAAATAAAAAGATCCATATTTCTGATTTATGCATTTTATAAGTTTACGAGTTTGCGCTTAAAATTATTAATAAAAATCACATTAAAAGTAATAAACAGTATTCCTATTTTTGACCACGTTTCAGGAAATTTTAAATTGGCTGAGTTTACGGAATGGAAATGGTGCTCGTAGAAAGGCACGCGTTACATTCTTTGGTTTAGTGGGATTTTGGTTCACCATCGCCTAGGTGACGCACCAGGAAGATCAGCCAAGATTCCACACCTACAACCCGCCAACGAGAGCAGGAGCCTCATAAATTCAATTTATTCGCTGGCGCGCCCAATCCCACTCATTATTCCGAAATATCACACCTCGCGACAGAAGACGAAACACAAAATACAAAACACAGAACACAAATCCTGCATTCGGAGGGAGATTAAGAGGAAAGCTCATGGCGAGGAGAGTGCTCGTAACTTGGCAAGTGGAGTGAGCAAGGCGAACGAGCAAAGTAACCGAAAGCAAGGGAGATGGCAACAACGACCGGAAGGCAACATAGACTGAGAAACCTTAATTGACCAATAAACCAGATTTACTGAGCGAAAAGACCGCTTCCACTCTCACTGATGATGTTGCAGTATGAGATCTTCTAACTCTCTACAACTAAACCACCTCCACCTCCCTGGAACTTACGATGTTCCGCAGCCTAAATTTACAAATCATTTCAACTTTACCTTTTTCATAAAATGTTTAACTCGAATTAAATTTCTACTTTTGTATAGCATCAGTTTGGAAGTAGTGTTTTCCTTGTTTTTCCACAAACGTCACTCTCGAAAAATGCGAAATATATTAAATAAAACATCAACGAGGCCGAAATTAAAAGCAATGAGTTTTATACGTATCGTTGAAAAATTTATGTTAAAAGATTTTCATTCTATAAACTATAGATTCAATTTTTATAAATAATAAAATTCTTGAAAATAAATATGAATAATTTTTTTAGAATTTTTCTTGATAAATTATTTTTATAACATTATTTTATTTGGATTACTAATATCGAAATAAATATTTACATAAACCCACGCACACACAGACATACCAAATACATACAACATATGGTTAATTTAAGTAATGGTAATGAATAAAAGAAAAAATTTTCTTTCAAATAAAGGAATTATTTTTAACAAACCCTACTGTTGTAACTGATAATTGAAAGTTAATCCTATCAAAGTTTTCAAGTAATAATTTTAATAATAAAAAAAAAAATAATTATGAAAAATATTTTTATTAGATCTGTAAAATCTTAATAAACTCAAAGTAGACGAATACAATGAAAGTTAAAAATATTTTCAAATTATAAATTCTTAAAAAAAGGAAAGTTGCATTTTAAAAATTAGATTCATTTCATGCAATATTTTATAAAGTATCTTTTTTAAAACTAGGCGGTAAAGTGAAAATAGAACTTTTATGCTACTTAAAATATAATTTAATAAATTAAAAAAAAAAATAATATTATAAATATTATTTTCCAAGATAGTATACTAAAATAGACTTATTTAAAATATTGAGACGATGTTATTAAATATCCAATTTTGTAAAATAAGACTAAAGTGATAATTCTTCATCACATGGTAAACATTATTATTAATTTTTTTAAAAAAAAGGCAAAATTGATACACAGAAGATGAGAAGAAACACGGAAATTTCTGCTCGTTTTTTCACCCTTTTTTAAGTTATGAAAGAAAAAGTTTCTTTATTTTATTCCCTTAATGGAATTAGTACACCATGAGTGGAAAAAAATTAGCTGTACATATGGAATTCATATTCTTTTCTTTCTCTTTATTTATTTATTATTTTTTTAATACATTTAATCTTGTATTTTTTTTAGATTATATTACGTGTTTCTTCTCATCTTCTGTGTGTCAATTTTACCTTCGTGTAAATTTAGATTAACGTGTTTTTCCTTCTCGCGATTTTTCGTAGATATCTAAAGAAGGAGAGAAGACTTGGTGTATGTGCATAAAAACTCGTGTAGCTTCGGTTTCATGAGGGTAAGAGCGAGAAAAATAAAAAGTAAAAGAAAACGGAGAAAGGGGAGACGGAAAGAGCTCGTTTGTCGAACAAAATAAATTCCGCCTCTAAGGCGTCAAAGGAACATAATCAGCCTGAGAGAAAGTTAACTGGAAAAGCAAAAGAAATAAAGTGGAAAAAAGAAAAGAAATTAAAGGACGAGACCAAAATAAAGAATTAGTTATTTAAGATTGCTATGTAGGATGGCTAAAAAATAATGTATTTAATATATCATACAACACTTCTTAATATAATTATTGTAAATTGTTAGAAACATTACGAACACTTTGATTATATGGAACTCGAGAATAAATTTAATTTAATTTATGTAAAATAGAATCTATTTATTTTAAAATGTATTTATTTTAGATAATATGAATATTTAAATAATAATAATATTTAGATAATTTAGATAATATAAATATGAATATTTTAAAAAATTTACTATCCTAAATTTTCACAATAAGCGTTTTTAAAAGTAAATTCTATAATTAGTGTACATTTATAGAAATACGTATATTCACTATAGCTTCGAACTTTATTTTGACTTGTACACAATTTTCTAGAGGAATATTCTAAATAATATATAAATAATAATTAATCAATTGGATAATATTAGATCAATTACAAGAACCGCGAGAAAAATTAATTCCAAAAACATGATTCTACTTCAAAAACAATAATTTGAAATTTATGTTTTCAAAACTAATTTTTTTTTTATCAATAAAGCTAATTGGACTACAGGTACAAGTTAATCCTTTTACAATTTCAAAAATATCCAGAATTTTTTGAATAATTTGAAGTAGTAGTTGATTATAATTCCAATTAATATGATTAATATTATAAATATCATCAAACAAATATATCGAATAAAAAATTGAACTAGTAAAGTCTCGGGTCAATAAAATCTCACTGTGGCAGCTCATGCAGTAGGCGGAAAAGCATTTTTTAAATAACGGTCTAGTGAAAGAAAAAGCGAGATACAGAGGAATCAGTTACAGGAATCACTCGGTAGCAAAATCGCATCTCGGGATTATGATTACCCAGAGGCTTGCGGAGGAGGAGGAGGAGGAGGAGGAGTGATTTATCTTGTCGCCGTCTTCATTATAACGACAATTGCTGCTGCCCAACCTGATGCCACACCCTAAACTGCCACCGCGACACGCAATCCTAGTATTTATATATCTATGTATGGGTAGCTCACTGCGTGAAGAATAGATTCACCTTTGCACGCTTGTACCAGTGCTACCTCAGATTCAAACATTTTATTTTATGGGTCGAGATTTATTAACGAGTTCGGGAGACCTTTTCCGAACTCGTCTAACGAATCCACGTGTTTCGCACTACGACCGAGCATTGCCATTTTCTCGGTACAATTACTATTTATAAAATGCATTCTTGAATTAAAATAAGCTTCTGAAACATTTCTAAATTTACTAAGATATTACTCGAGTTTAAAAAAAAATAAATGTAAATTTATCAAGGCCAATGAAATGGATGAATTAAATTTAAATTAAAACATGTATCCTCGCAACTTGCTAAAACTCAAACGAATAATAAAATAAACTACAATTAAATAAAAATTATGTTATCGCATTTTTTTTTGTTTCACAGTTGTACAAAAATTATGAATAAAATAAAAAATTAACAAATAGTTGCAGCAATTTTGGGATGCTTATAATTGTAATATGATCCAAAAATGAATAAAAAACATTGCTTGAATTTATACAAATGTTCAAGAGCCCAATATGATTTTAAAAAAGTATTAAAGTATAATTAGTCAATACAATTATAAGAAGCTTTTCAAATAATATTTGCAATTTCCAATCAAACCAAATTTTAATTAAAATAAAAAAAGAATAAGTTATATTACTCGATATTTAAACATTGTAATAATATGTTATTTAATCAATTGGAACTATTTTTCCAAAGTATTATTTAACTTTTCATAAATTATTATATAGATTATAAATATTTATAATATATACAAATAAAATTTCAGCAAATTCTAATTGACATTTCAGTATCTAAACTATAAAATTAATTGATTAAATTGATATTGATTTATATATATATATGAGTTGATTGTGTAATTTTTATAAGTTGAACGTGTTAATTTTGAATTTATATCCAATTTCATAACATTAAATTAAAATTACAATATTATATTTAAGATATTCACATAATTCACTAATTATAATAAAAAAATAATAATAACTTCCGAATAAATAAAAAATAAAAGACAATAGTAAAGAATTCTAATGTACATAAAAAGTTACTTAAATTAATAAATATATAATATAATATTTATTTTTATAAATTATAAATCCATTTTTCCTTTTATTTTTATGAAATATTTTTTTATGATATTTAAAGTACTTATAAATTTATAAATTTTTATTATGTTTAAACATGTACAAGGATTATTTACCAATGCACACAGCTTCATGTCTCGTTATTAAAATATTAAATAATTTCTTTTTTACGTGAGTATTGCAAGACATTCATCGCATAAATTTGATTTCTTAGTAACCTATTATCATTTTCATAAAGTTTATACTTTAAAAAAAAAAAATTTTTAATACAATTTCCCTCCATAATATCGTACCTAATTTGATCGCAATATAATTATGAGTCATTTCTTCCAAATGGACTACAATGCTTAAATGCTCGCCTAAAAAAAATAATATGATTGAATTATCTTAAATGGACAAATTAAGAATTTCACCCATAAAAATATTCTAGGCAAAGTAATATCTATCCTCAGCATCTTACTTTTGCTCTCATGCGAGTATTGACGGTCAATTCATTCAATATACTTGAATGGCTCGGTGAGTTTGTTGGTTCGGTAGATGAGTTGATAATAATAATCAAGTATCATATTGTGCGAGCTCATATTGAGGAGATAAAAGTCAAATAAACAAACGGGCTCTGCATTTTGTCAGATGCAGCAACTTCGATATTTCGCTAGGGGTAAGCTATGGCTAAGAATCTGCATTGATGAACAGGAGCATCCACGTGAGTGTGTGGGCCTGTGGTTTACGTGTGCGCGAGAGCGCGGATGCTCCTTTCTGTTCCTCGTTTTTTGTTTTTTCGCTCGTGCCAAATACGAAAACCAAATACGAGGGCTTACGCGAGGAGGAAGGAATGAGAGATAGTGAGGAGAAACAGAAATGCGAGAGCCATTATTATCCGTAACTGGCCGTCCTCTGATTTATAGGCTCGGCTTGTGAACATACGACTACGCTGCCGGTATTTTTATTTAAATTTAATACACACCCCAGTTCGCGGGGGTGTCCGACTGCTGCCTCAACGCGTGTATTATGCAAGCCAACATCGCCATCATCAAAAGAAGAGAGTAAGACAAGGAGAGGGAAAATAACACCACTACGCTTTTCGGAATCCTTTTTCGCGAGCCTTGACAAAGTGATTAATGGCATTTGGTTTTGTTGAGACAGAGAGTCCTTTTGCATTTGTACGAGCACAATTTTCACTTTCTTTATCTCACATATAACAAGCACAAATTTCATAACGTGCATCTTAATAATCGATTGTAATTTATGTTCACAAAAAACAAATGTCTCTCAAATCGAATCATAAATAGAAACATTATTCATCAAGAAGCATTTAATTGCAGGGATATTTAAAACCAAGAAACTCGTTTGTCCATGAGGATACAGTGATATTATTAGAGATACATTTATTTATACTGTACTTGTTTATGACAACACTGAATAGCCCAACTCAGAGTCCTTCTCTTGCGATTTACATAAAATCATTAGAGCTTATTCATCGACGCGCAAAGTAAAAGATAAAAATTTTTATTAAAAAAGAGGCTTTTGAAAGGGAGGAGCTGTGGAGCTAAAGTGGACCAACAACTCAAATCAGAAACGACCCCCAAAGCACTTTTTCATTCGTAAATTGAAGACACGAGTTACACATTCCAGGACTCATCGGCGCCACTCCGACACATCCTTCTGCCGATCCACCCACGTCCCACACCTCAACCGTGACACCCGAAGGTAATACGGGAGTGTGAATAAGCCCATCCGTCCTTCTTCAGAGAAAAACAAATTCACCGGTTAGAAGGGAGTCTGGGCCGAGGTAACTTCTCGGCGAATTTCTCGGGGAAGAGCCAGGATGAGGATATTGCCTCAGGATTTACAGTCGCAGGATATCTGTACATCTAGCGGGGGATGAAAATAGGTTGAGAAAATTGACCCGCTTAATAATCCTTGGACTCTCGTCTTTCTCCATTTTGCTCGTTTCACTACGATTGTAACGACTTTTACTCAGTGCCCGGAAATCAATTTAGGATATGAATGACTTGTATGATTCCAGTACGGAGAAGCTTATATCAGAACTAAATTTCAAGTATTTTTTTTTATATAAAAAAAAATACTTGAAATTTAGTTTGAATAACAAATAAAGAACGAACATTTTACTGATAAATGTCAAAAAAATGACAAGCAGGTTTTAGGATATAATATAGTAGTTACAATTTTTTAGAGAAACGTTACTAATTTGATAAAAAGTGTACTATTTTTATTTTAATGTATTTAGTTATAAATATTTCTAGCTTTTTTTTATATTACGTTAAATTCATTTCAAAATATACATTTACAAAATTTTTTCTATTATATTTAAAAAGCATTTGATTAAAAAGCAATTTTATCGTCAATATACTTTTAAAAAGTATATTCACGTTTAAGGCCTGAACAATGATTTGATATTTTTGACCAACACCAACGTGATATCTTTTTATAATTGCTCTAACTCCCACTTTTAACTGTTTATAAATATTACGCGAGAAGTAGAATATTCGTTGGAATAATAATATTTACAATTAAAAATTTTTTTTGTTTTATAAAAATTTGTGTGAATGTTTATTATTTTGTTTCGTATTTAATTTTCAATATTTTTCAGCAATTGAATTTTAATATTTAAAAAAAATATACGTACCAAACAGTATCCATATTTATGATAAATAAAATTTACTTTGCTACGTACATGACTCTTGAAAATAAATAAAAATAAAATAAATAATAAAAAAAAAGACTATAAATAAAAATCAATAAAGTACAAGAATAAAAAGCTAAAAAAAGAATCACATTTCTTGGTCATTTTTTATTAGAGATTTTAGAGATATTTTGCTTAACTAAAAGCTAAAAACTGTCGATGTGTATTCCAATTTTCATGATTCTAAAATTTCATAATCCTAATTTAGAGTGTTGACTTTGAGTTTAGAATTAAATAAAAATCTACTTTAATTAATGGGATTAACAATTGAATAATTAAATAAATGAAACTAGTAGCTCGCACTAAATCAATTAAGTATGCTTAAAATTGAAAATAATGCAAGTACAAAAAATACATAGGGAAAAGGGGTGAATATATGAAATTATACCAAACGTAAGTTTGGTAAACCCCCAGATGTTGGTGTATTTAATGGAATTAGCATAAATAACGGAAATGCTTGTACATTTGCGTGTTGGAGCAGCTAAAGTCCAATCTAAATGACGAAAGGGAAGATGTAACAAGTCGACAACTCGTCCCAATAACGCGAAAAATCTAAACAACGAAACTGAGAAAATCGAATAATCCTATCCCCCCCGAAAGTGATCATTGTCCCCTCGCAGCATACTCGATTTGGCAGAACCTCCCTTATGTCAGGGAAGGGGGAGTAACATCCTCGCGAAGTCAAAATAAAATACGAAGCACATTCTCGCGTATACTGACAAAATCGAGGACAATATGCTTTCGTCGTCCGGGTCGCGGATCCGAGGGCGAAGGGTCTGGAGTTCAGGGCTTCATCGGGGGACTTGTAACTCACTTAAATCAGCGCGGATATTTCATTAGCCATCCCTAGCGAGACGCCTACACAAGAACAACCCTAACTCCCCGTGTCGAAAGCAACATAGACGGTTGTATCGGGGTGACTTAAAACTCAATGACTTGTTCCTCCGACTAGTTACTTTCTTTTTTTACACTTTCTGAATATCTAATTCTTTATGCCATAACGCCGAAGTATTTTTTCTATCCTTCAAGTCAATCTTATAATTCATTTTTTGAGTTATTTGTGCCCATACTCGTTCCTTGGAATTCCTTGGAACTTTCAATATACTTATCTTTGCATAATTTTTGAAATTATTTAATTCATCATCACATATTTACACCAAATGTTTAAATATTAAATTTTTCATTATATTTAAGAATGATTAGTATTAGTTTATAAAAACTTAAGAACTCAGAAAAAAACTTATTACGTTCAATATTTAATTAATTACAATAAAAATTACTTTAGAATATTTCTTTGCAGTTCTTTTTTATTAAATTTTAAATGTTAATATCTTTATTAAGAAAATTTGAATGTTTAAGTACCTTTAAATTATCTTATTTAATATAACTAAAGGATAGTTAATAATTTACCAAAACTATTTTAAAAGACATTTTTAAAATATACATATTTCATAAACTTTAAATAATAAACACTATTAATGGTATCATTTATCCAAAGCATTTATTTAAATATTTTTTTTCAAATAAATACGTAACAATGTGTTTGTAATAACTATTTTAAGATTTAAAAAAAAGTATATTTATGCATGTAAGTCCAAATGAAGATCTGCGGTATTCTATTAAAATTTGACATTGTCATAATATCGTTTTCAAAATTAATAAATTGCAAAACATTCTTGACACAAAACATTTTACCATAAATCAATTTAAAGTTTAGTTCAATTCTATAGTCTCTAAAATAGTTACTCGACAATTTTGACGTTACTATATCCATTAATCTAGTAAAACATTCAATCGTATTATTCAAATCCCGATTTGAAATCACTAATTCAAGTGGTCCCTACCTTTTAGATTCTTGCGTGTGTACATTTGTTCCTCTCTCTCTCTCTCTCTCTCTCTCTCACTTTCTATTTTTATCAATCTCTTTTCTCTTTCCCCCCTTCTTTTTTCTTTTTGGACATTTCCTTCCACTCGCTTGCTTGTTTTTCTCGCATTAAGTCAAAAGCGTACCCTCATCCTCGTGAGTTAAATTGTTGACACAACAAATATATCGTGTTTGGTTTATTGAGGTGCTCCTTTTGCAAAATTTCTTCTGAAACATTTGCAGGGAATGAAAATTTTGCGTACTACAGGACCATATTAATAAATTTTTATTTTGTTTTTATGTGTTTTGCTAAAGAGGAGACAACAGAAGATTTAGGATTAATTTACGGGTTTAATTTGCTTTCTCTTACAATGAATAATGTTTGTTAAATATTGCTGATAAATTTATATTTTCATAGCTCTATATTTTTAACTTTTAGCATTAATTCTTATTTGAATTTTGTTTTTATTTATAGTATATAAAAATATGGGAAGCAATGCCTTTTAAAATTATTATTTATGACTCAAATAAAAACTCTATTATTTATTTTTTTTAAATCATTTAATAATTATTAAAATTTGGTAATAAGTAGAATTTGGTAATAAACTTTTAATTTTTCGAAAATATCTTTTTTAAAAACATTATTGTTTTAAATAGTATCCATTATATTTTTGGAATATCTTTAAAACATACAATCCGCTGAACAACATTTTTAATACACTTAAAATCAATTATGTTCTCCAATTCACATGTAAACATAAATCTACTCATTATCGGTTATTTAAAATTTTTTATTAAAGTAAGTACTAATTTAATACTATTTATTGAAAAATAATTTTAATTTTATGTTTGAATTATTCACAAAATTTTAAATCAATGATGATTAAAAAAGTGAATTATATCAGTCTAAATATTGTAGTTTATATTGCCTAATGAATTTATATCAGAGAAATAGAATGGTTAAATTTTATAGAAGAAATAAGTAATCTTCATTTCGATAGTTTATTTAGTAGATATTAGATATAATTTTTAATAAAAAAAGTATGCACTATGATATTTAGTGAAATATTTATTTTGACCTCAAAAAATCATTAAAAAATAATATTAAAATTAGTTGGACTTCAATAGTAGAATGAAATAAAATGCAATAAAATTTGAAAAGAATGTTTTTTGCACTCAAAAATCGAGTAAGAGATAAAGAGAGAAGAAGTAGGCTGTCGATATCAACGAAGTAAACATGTACAGTACGTCAAATTAGGCTCTTGCACATCATTTAGACTTTGATGAACGAGTAGATACTCTGGCCAAGCGGATATGCGAATGTGCCACCCTCCAAAGAAGGGTGGAGGCTCGGGAGTATCTCAGAGGTGTTATCGCAAACATTAGTTCCGAAAGGGGGTGACGGAATAGTAGCCCGAGGCTGCCATTACGCGGACATAGTTCGCGAGAGTTTTGCTCTTGAGCCCTTACCTATCTTTTTTAAAGGCACCAACTTCCTGTGCTTTTTAAAGTTTCTTTTTTTTTTAAAAAAAAAAACCCAAAAAAGGATCAAAATTCAGTAGCTGCAACCCACCACCATTCTTTTTTCCCACCAACTCGACTTCTTTACTCTCAAACCAAATTTTACAACCTTATTTGACATTTTTATTTGACTGGGCACAGTATCAGATTTTCCTCGAGTTCTTGTCTGTTTCTTTTCATCTTATTTGGAATAAAGCTTCTTTATCAACTCATTCGAAAGCGGAAAAAAAATTTTTTTCTATAAAGACAGATTTTATAGACTTTCCATGGGTTCTAAATTTTAAATTTTAAGTCATTATGATTTCGTTTATGATTTCACAAATTTCCCAATAAGTATTTAGCCACCTAATAAAAACTTTTATCCTCTCATTAATCCTTCTCTATTCTGTCACTGCTCCACTTTTATTTTTAACGTGTATTTATAATTTTTTAAGAATATCTAAAAAAGTAATCCATCTCTGCATTTATCAATAAAATATATGCATCTTAATTTATCGAGTATATTAAAAAACTTTATTTAAATTTTTTTCCAAGTTTGTCAATATTTTTTTTAATTAATCAGGATTATTTGTAATAAAAACTTTAATTTAACACCAATTTTTCTATTTTTACATCTACATTAGTTTATATTTAATTAAATGCATAAAATTTTTAAAATATTTCATAATTTTATTCAAAATTAATTTATACAAAAATTATACCAATTCAGTATTAGTTGATTGAGAATTTATGAAATTTAACTAATGAAAAAAGTAGGATTAACATAATTTTTAAAATTAAATGGTTTTTGAAATCATTTTTGTTCTTAAAGAAAAAATAAACTCTCTTATGTATCTAAGAATTCTATTTAATTTAAATTTAACTTTTTTAATTTAAATTTTTCTATTCAGTTTCTTGTAATAAAACAAACATATTTCATTTAGAATATAGGTACATTGGCATTGCACTCCACCTATTCAATTTTTTTTTCTTTAGTATCGCTCTTCCGACTTAAAAGCATTTACTTCATCAAAATTCTAAAGCTCGTTCGGCAACATTTTATTGCAAATCTATTTTACAAGCTACGAATCTCTACGACGACACGTGATATGAAATTTCTTCCTTCTTTCGATTTCAATCGTGTATCGTCTTTTCATTTCATCTTTTTTTAAATTTCCTTATTTTTTTGCCTTGAATAATTCATTTTAAAAATAAAATCATACTGCTTTACTTTTGCAAATTCTTCATCAACAAATTGAATCTAAATAAATAAACTAAGACACGTAATTTTAATTCATAGTGTGATTTTTTATAAATAATATTTTGAAACATTATTTTAAAAAAAAAAATTTAACTTGTCTAAAACTATTGCACAGGAAAAATTTAAAAAATTATTAAAAATTAACTATGATGATAAATTTTTAAGTATAAAACTGTTCGACAGACATTTCGAACAATTTACTCTGGTTAAACAAATTGTAAATTCAAATAATTTTTTGAAAAAAAAACTATGAATGTAAGAATATAATTATGACTATAAGGATGTTGCTCTCATACTCACCTGTAAAGTATATAAAAAACCGCTATTATTTAAAATCAATAAATCCTTAAATCTTATTTAACGTGTGGTAGAAATATTTATCACATTCTACTTCATGATTATGTTGAATAATATAAAATAAATTATAAAAATAAATATTATTAATGATTATTTATCTTATAACTAATGTATTTAATAAATATGAAGTTAATATATAAGAGAAAAAAATACAAATGACTGAAAATGAAAATTTTTGTCAAAAATTTCTTGGTATGTTCTTAAAAACCGTTATTAATGATTTGTTTCTTTTAAATAATATATAGAAAAGGTAAAATACATAAAGTTATGGAGCATGAAGCTAAAAATATATATTATATCTCCAAATGAAAATGATAATAAAATTGCTTATAATAAGGTGAATTAACAATAATGAAACTAATGATAAATAAAGATAAAGGTACTTTATTCACTCTCGTCCCGTTTTTTTTCGAGGCAATGGAGTATGAAAATGGTGAAATATTGGCAAACGGTATCTTAACAAATTAGCCCGGTGATGAAATTCAGATGAGGCATGTAAACCTGATCACTTGACTAAGAATGTCAAAAATTGTAGGAAAGAGGAACGCGAAAAAGACACGAGGGGGTGGATCGAGTGCGGAGCATTCGTCAAGAATCGGTGAACTGGAAATAACCATTGGAGAGTGTTTCGCCTCGTCTTCCTCGCACTTTTCACTAATGCTACTTAATTATCTTAAAATTTCACTTTCCCCTTCGACATTCGATAAAATTATCAGCACATGAGCAACTCCAAGGATTTGATTATAACTCTTATCCATCCAAAACACTGAATATCTCATTTTTTAAATAAAATGGAACGTGGATCACTTTTTTTAAGAGGTCATCATCGACTAAAGCCAAAAAGCCAGTTTATCTTGCTTCCTCTTCGCCTGCCTATAATTGCAAAGCTCATTTACCAAGATATTTCGTGTACTTGAGTTGCACAAAAAATTATTTTAAATGCTGGCCTATTACGCAGCTTTAACTCTAAAGATTAAGATAATAATTGGTTGGTTGTTGGCGTTTTATACTCTATTGTGAATCCTTGCAACTCAAATTGAATTAGAAATTACAGCAACCTTGAATAAAGAAACCTTGATCTTGTGGTTATGCACGGCCTATCAATTCATTAAGCTCTGATATTGATATGAGCACGTGGATAAAAAGATTTATCGATTTACTTAGCCTAATATAATGACGAATATCGCAGTCGATGCCCAGTTAGATGAAATAGCCACAATAGCCGAATAGCATTGCATTTAGTGGATTTAAACACGTATTACGCCTTCCTATATTATTTAGAGAAGAAGAAGAACTCGAGCGGCACATTTCATATTCGACAGCTATTAATAACAGTCAAGCCGAGAACTACAAATTCCCATTAGGAACCACGTCGAGATAATCTCCTTGGGCCCCCCGTCCCTCCTCTAATTGTTATTGCCTACTCCATTATTACAGATTGCACCGTCAAATTTTCTCCCGAGGTAGCAGCAGCCAGGAATGGGCGAGCAGAGCGACATCCCATCGCTTTTGTCCGCCGTGGATTCCGAATCTGGCAGAGCCGAGCATTACACGATTGGACGGGACTTTTATTATCGTAATTGTTTCGTAACGTGCGCTTTTCTCCTTTGCCTACGCCCGACTCCGAGCGAGGCGGCAAACACGACCATATGGCGTTGCAGCGCCAATGGATCGCGAATAAGACCGAGACCGGCACTGATCCCCGGGCAGGGGTGCGAGGGGGTGAGTTGTCCCGGGTTCAAGTGGAGTTCACACTGGGAACCTTGAAAGCGAGAGGATACCAAAGTTCGTTGTTCGTCCATCCCCGATTCGACGAGCTTCTGACAGATGCTCCTCAAAGGATATTTACTAAACGATATCCTGCGAATCAGTTGTTTTATCTTATCGAGACCAAGAGTCTTGGTTTCTTGGACCAATAGCAAAAGTGTTACTTTCAACTAATGAAGGCGATCGCTCAAAACAGTTACAACATCAATCTCGGCAATCCGATTTTCCTATTTTCATGTTACTTCAACAGTTTTTAAGCACTTCCACGCGATAACGGCTCACGGTCGATTGCTACATTCAATATTCAAATACCATCACTAAGTTTTTATCTCGTACCCTAAAAAAGCTTGGAAAAATCTCAATTTAACGTTTATTAATAGTAGTTTATTAATTTGAGTACCGACACATCGTTCTCTCAAGCCTTTCAATTTATCTTTATCTTCGTAAAAAATATTTATAATGTGTGGTTAAATATTTTTTAGGTTCTTTTATTTTTATCGCGCATGAATAATTTTTTATAAAGAATTGCTTATCTATTCGAAACTATTATTTTGCTCACAACTTCAAAGTGTATCCATTCATTTATCTATTTTCTAATATAAAATACAAGATTAAATTTCCATGGTTGTTATGTATCTACTGGAACAAACAAAATTTTGATAAGCATACGAATCAAAACCAAACGAAGCAGTAACTTACCGAATTATCTAATCGACAGTAACAAACATATATTTACAGATTTTTTTTTAATTTATTAGAAATATTCAATTCAGCTTGAAAAATACATCAGTCATTATTATTAAGATTCTAGAATATAATTTTTGTCTCATTTCTTCATTGTTATCACTTATATTGTTATAACTTACGTTCTTGATAATAAACTACAGTACACAGTTACAATGAATAACCAAGATGAACGCTTGGTAGTCACTATTTGACTGCTTTATCTATGACGTGGACTTTTTTTAAAGTATATGCGCGTACGAGAATGACACGTCGTGCCTATATAATCAAGAAATCCCCAACTACCATCAACCCTCTTTCCAGAGAGCAGGAATGAAAAGAAAGAAATGAATAGATACGTATTTATTAAGAGAGAAAGAGAGAGAGAGACAAAAGAGAGGGATAGAGAGTCAATAACTCGCGCCCGTGACCACCATAACGGCAAACCGTGATTAACTTTGCATCGTGACGTCGTACTACCACCACCCCATTCATTTGCCATTCATTCTCGTCCGCGTAGATTACGTCAATTTGAAACGCATACAAACACACATGCGAGCACCTGCATGCGTATATTTAATTTAAAGTATAATAAAAATAAATGCATGTATATAAAACAGAGAAAGCTTGAGAAATAAAAAAATAGTCAAAGTTTTTATTGCGAGGAATAATCATGTGCCTTATGAGTTAACTTATTTTTCATTTTAATTGTTATTATGTCTAATTTTTTTTTAATTTTTTTTACACTTAATTAATATGAATAAATTTCATTCATTATCCTTATCGGTTTTGATTTGCTGATCATGTATTAATTCGAATGCAAATATTGATAAAATTTTGTTACATCGATTAATATACTAATCATATTTATCTATTTTAATCTAGTTAATTTATTTGTCTAACAAATTACTATTTTACTAAGTAAATTACTATTTTTAGAAATTAAAAACATTTTTAGAAATAGTATCTGAATATAAATTTCTTAAAAATAATATTACATAATCAATTTCTAAACTTTTATCAATTAAACATTAATGCTCTTCAAGCCAGTTATTACCTTTTACATACACAAAGATTTAAAAAAAAAATATTTTTTACACATTTCATATAAATATAATTTTTTTAATATTAATTGTAATATTAACATTTTATTATTGAATCAAATTTTTAAAAATACAAAAATTAAAATTAATTTCTTTTCTATAGTTTTTCAATTAAAGCAAGCAATTTTTAAAACAAAATAAAATTTAATAATTATTTTTAATATTTTTATTATGTTAAAAATAGTTTTATTTTTAAAATTTTTTTTTAATGAATGCATACAATATAATATAAACAATTTTAAATTATTTTACGTAAAACATTATATCAGAAAGAGTATAAAAAATATATTATTGAAATCATAATCTATGATTTTAGTAAAAACTACTCAATAATTTGTCGAAATTTTTAAATGAAAAAAATTATAATTTAAACATTGTCATTGAAATATAAATTAATTGAAAAATCAAATAAATATTGAATTAGAATGATTGTAGCTGTTAAATAGAGGATGTGCAATAAATAAATGTTCAAAATCAACAGGTTTAACAGGCTGTTCAATAATCAATGCAAATGTTGTTAAAAATATTTATGTACCATTGAAAACTCTTATATTTTTATGTAAATAAAACATTTTGTTTTAAAATCTCTTAATAATCTTGAAATAAAAAGGAAATCAGCAAAGGTAAGACAGTGATAAAATAAAAAAATATCGTCGCATGCTTTTTTAATATAAAGTATTAATTCCTATGTAGAAATAAAAAGACTTTTTCATTTGTGTCGAATCGCATATTTTCAAAAATGATGAAGACTGCAAAATCATTGTAGATAAAAAATCATTGTTATAAAAAAAGCTAGTAAATGAAATGGTAAAATAACACATATGATTGATGTCACAATTATGATTATCATCATTATCAACAAGATCGTCGAGTCCAATCATTATACTATCAAATAAGTAGGTGGGAGGATGTATGTGTGTGAGGGTCGTAGCAACGAAGATAGGGGAAGGTGGAATTGGGAAGGGAAGGGGGTCGATTGGCCCTCGTTGTTCTTGCTCCCCGGCAGCCGCATACCGCCCCCTAGGGATCGCAATCAGAACGTTTCAATCAACGAGTCGACTAACGAAAATCAGGCTGAACCCATTGCAATCTCCACGTATGCGAGCGTGTGAGGGGTTGGTTGCGCCTTCGGGAGAAAGGCGAGGCGATGATAACTGAGGGTCCAAAAATCTAGAGAAAGGCTGCGTGAGAAGTAGACAGATAAATAGACCCACAAACGAACTAAGAGAGAGAGAGAGAAAGATTTTGCCAAACGATTCAAGGCTGACATCAAGTCAGTCTGATTGGGCTTTGAGATATTAAAACGTCATGACGAGTCTTACAAATAAAAACCAAGTAAAGCTTATGTTTATGTGTATTTAATCAAGTACAGTACCATAATCTAAATAATAAAAAATCGTAATTCACTTATTGATTTGCTCTTAATGCTCGGACAGTCTACAAAATATTTTATCTCGTTTTGAGAACCAAAATATACCTATAATATATTATCATATATTCCTTTTTTTACTTACTAATATATTTATTTTAACTTTTTATTTTCATAAAAAAAAAATTTATTAATTATTATAATTGCATAGGCTATACAAATTTAATTACTTTACATAAAGAGTATCTTCAAATCCAATTTACATTATTTTAATAGTTGCAATTAAAAAAATATTACAATGAAATTTTTATAGATGTCAAATTTATAAATTATTTGAATTTGAAATCACATGCTAAAAGATTATAATAAATAAAATTTAAAACTTTTAAATAATAAATATTTATGTTACAAATTAATTTTAATTTTAAATATAATATTAATATATAATATCGAAAAAATACTAAACATAAATAATAATCCATAAATTAAAAAAAAATTTCAATTTTCTGTTTTATTAGTTAATACATAAAAATCCTATCTTAAAATTCAACTATTTATTAACACACAAAAATAAAATTAATATTCTATTAAATGTATAATAATTTACAATTATCATTTCAATTTCAAAATGTATCGTTTTATATTTATTCTATAAATTTTTTGTATCGATATACATAAGTTTGCCCAAAGGTTAATGTATTAATGAAAAATAATATTTATTAGATACAATTTTAGATAATTTGTTCTTTTATTATTTTTAGATGTCGAATTTGATATTATAAAAAAATTAATGTGTTAACATTAATTTGCAAAGTAAATAAATATTGAACTTCCTAGTTCTTAAAATAGTGAATTTCATGTCCCCCCGTTTGATTGTATAATTTTACTTAGAATTCTATACAAAATTTATTTCTGCAGATTGTTATAATGTCAGTATTTATTGGCGCATACTTTTAGCAACTCTCTTGCCAGTTTTTGAAAATGTAAACACAACTGGATTTCAAAATAGCACTCCAATAAATCTGTATGATTTATAAATTATTAAACACTTTACTAAAAATGTAATTATCAAAATTATTAAATAAAAAATATTCATTTATCAAAATAAATACGAAAGCATATTTTTGAGCTTTTATTATATTGTAAGGATATTTTTCATAAATAATTCAAAGTTACAATTTTTAAGCCGATAAAAAATTATTAAATATATCAAAATGGAAAAAATCTGTTCAAAAATATTAAAATTTTTTAGGTTTTTAAATCAATTTTAATAACAAATAATGTTAAAACTATTTTGAAAATAGAGAAACTAATTAAAGAAGGCAATGTGTACTGATGTAATAAAACAAATTAAAATCGAGAATTTTCCCAACACTATCTCATAAAAAAACGTAGAGAAGAGAGAGAGGAGAAGATAAAAATAAGAAAAAAAAAAAAAAAAAAAAAAGTGAACGAGAAAAAAAGAGAAAAGAGAAAAGTTACGATTATTTTCGATAAGCGACAGGCATTAAAGATCGGAACAGGAAGATGGCGAAACCCTTGTACACGTTTTCTCTCTCCTCTTTCATGCTTTTGCCAGTGTCGAGTGGTTTTAAGGGAGAGCTGACTCACAGAGAATCTTGTACTTACCACTTTAAAGGAAAATCGGAGCCAAGGAGTTGATGCTATTGCTGTCACTGATGCTGGTCTAGCATATTCAAACCCAATCTCGGAGGCTAGAGGAACTCGGCGACCATAAGAGTATATTAAAAAGTAACACATCCAATCCATATTTTTTAATTCTACGTCATTTTAAACTCTTTGTCTTTTGATTTTTCGAAAGGGGAACTATAAATTTTAATGGTTATAAATAGTATTCTTATAAATACTATGAATTCAGAAACCACTAAATGAATTCCAAATTTCTTAGTTGGCGCCACATTCTTGTAATAATCCATAATACTGGCAACGGATATTAAAAACACTTTAAATTTTCTTTATCTCGTGGTGATTGAAATAAAGTTTATAAAAAATGAAAAGTTGAAAATAATTTTACATCCTGGTTGTTTCACTCGCTTGCAAAAGGTCGTGATCCTTGAAGAGAATCATTGGTTAGTAATCCCGTGTTCTCGCATCCGTTAACGGTAATCAGAAGCAAGAGAGAGGGTGAAATGGAAAGTGAGTGAAAGCAATAGAAGAGTCGAAAGAAGCGCAATGTGGCTCTATCAGCATATTTTAAAGATAAGCTCACCCTCGACAGCTGTGCAAAGCAGTTTAGTTTGGTCTCCCGTCCACCCATCATCCATAATAACAATCCGATATGATTACACTATAATCATAACTGAGGAGAGAAAACACAGAGCCAACGAAGGAAGAAAATTTGAGAGACAATTTTAAAGAGAAAATGAAACCGAGCATTGGTGTTGCGTCTAACGAGAAAAAGCTCTAAAATTTTTACTACTTTAACTTCTCGACATACTTCTTTTGGGATTCTATATTTGTTTCAACTTCAGGCATTAACTACGCTAAACTACTCTTACAAATTTAACTGCTCCCTTAAAAACTTTTATACATTATTGGAACTTTGGATTTTTTTTACATAGATAAGAACCTATAATCTTCTAGCATAATACACCATGTTTTAAAACAATATTTAGCATATTTAAATGAAAAAAACTATTAATAATTATAAATTAAAAATATGTATACAACCATTTTATTATTTAATATTTACATTTTTACATTTATTTTTTTGCGTTTAATGAGAAATAGTAAATTATTTTTATAGTACGCATACTTCATAAAATAAATAGCTTTTAAAAAAATCTGAGTAAATAGACAGAATAAAAGACTTGTTATTTTCTAATCGAATCACTTAAAAATTGTACTGGAATTCATTATATAATAATATACATGTAATATTACTTTTAATTAAATAAAAGATTTTATAAAAAAAAATCATTTTTTTTGTAAACAATATTAGTAAAAAATTTTTTAATTTTAAAGAAAAAATTGCTCATTTTTTATGTTTTAAAAAACTTAATTTTTAGCAAAAAGTTCATATACTAACCGAAGATAATATTGTTGAAAAACTCTCATAGAATTTTGAAGTGAATCAGTAAAAAGAAGAATAAAGCTTCACCTAATTAAAAAAAAAAAGTAGTTTCCAGGGAAACGCGTTTAAAGTTTAAAACACTTGATTTCAAGCTTTGAAGTATCTACGCAAATCCTATTGTAACTTTAAAAATATTTAAAGTTTTTGCCTGCAAATTTTAAAAATTTAAAAAAAAAAAAAAAAAAAAATGTTGCAAAAATAATTCTGATTTTTCATGACCATTATAGGACCTTTGTCACTTTGATTTGTTAAAATTTGAACTAATTTTTTTATAACAAAAAGTCTTTTCAGAACTATCAATTAAATCAATTTCTGTTATAAATTTATAATGAAAAATATAAAGTATAATCTGAGCAAATATATTATAAAAACATTATTTTTCAATTTTTTTTTTTACTCTATTAAACCATTATCTTGATTTTACATAATTTTTCAAATACACGAATTAATCTTATCGCGTACTCCGATATACTGGACATGCATTAAATTTTACATTATAAAAATAAAAATGTAATTAATGTTGGGTGTGAAGTCACAGACTCTGACTTTGTACGCACATTTACATAAGATAGAAGAGTATGACTAAAAATGAAGAGGGCATAAAGAAATACATGTAAGTCGATAAAGTGTGTGAAGAAAAGTATGGGTATGGGGATGCGAATGAAAAGCGGAGGTCGGGGCTCTGTTCTGAATAAAATTACACGAGGGAATTGAGATATCGTGTTTATGTCTTTTCGAGTGCTCGCATAAACAAAATTAAATGGCTTTTGCCGGTGTGAGGAGTCGCAGGTCGCAAGAGGAAAACTCGCAGAACTCGACATGAAATTTATAACTCTACGTCTTTCGTGCGATCTTGCTTGTCTTGATCCCGATAACAATTTTGCTCTGCCGATGTCAATGAAGATACGCTCTTCCCTTATTAACAACATTCTAAAGTGTCATCGAGAAATTTCTTTATTGACTTTGATATTAATTTTATTCTGTTGTAGACACACAATATAATTTATATTAATAATAAGCATACCTAGCAACAATACTTGAAGCTCTAAAAATAAAAATATACTTTTGAAAGCCAAAAAATATAACACGCTTAAGATTGTAATGTTACTTTTTTAACCGATACATTTTTCCTACAAACAATTGATTTAAAAATACTTCAATCTATTCTTATAACTGAGTGTATACTCCATATCAGCATCATCGGTCTTACTTTTTAAATATAAAAATAACATAATTCTAATTTCTAGATAATAATTATAATAATAACAATAACAATCACAATAAAATAGATTTTTTCTCTGCTTACTAAAATTGTTTGTATTATTATTATCATTTTTATTAATCATCATTTTCTAATATTGTAGGTATTATTTCTAATAGCATATAAATATATTATAAATATGCTTTTAGAAATAAGACGCTCAATGATGTTCATTTATGAAACGATTAAATAGTTTATTCATATGTATTCTCTGATATTATTATTAAAATTATTGATAACTAAGAGCAATTACTTCATTACAAATTTTTTAAAAGTATTGACAATATATTGAAATAATATAGTTTTAAAAAACAAATTTATAGGTTATTGAAATTGTTCCAGAATATGCTTATGTATCCATATGCTTATGTATACACGTGCACATTTTTTTACGTGTTATAATTATAAATATTAACTATTAGACATTATTACGTATAATATCAATTACTAAGATGTAGTATGACGATTACTTATAATATTATTATTTATTTGCAGTTGAATAATATATATATATATATATATATATATATATATATATAGCAATGTAATTAGATTACTACTTTGTGATGTTTTTTCCTTTCAAATTATGATAAAATTATAATATTGAATAATGAATAAAGTAAAAAAAAATAAAGGAATAATGATGAACATGACGTTATAAATGATTGAATATATAATTTATTGAATATTTTTATTAAATATTTGACTAATATAAATAATAGCATAATTAATATTAATAATAAATAAGATTAACATTAGAAAAGGCTTAATTATAAAATTTTTATAAAACAATAGTTTTCATTGTATTTATTGTTCTTTATAAATGTTCTTGAGAATAAATTTTCAAAGAAATTTTAAAATAATGATTCATACGAAAACATTAACTGTGAATTATTGGTAAAATCAAGGTCTATAAATAATTTCATGACATTGGTTGTATATAATTTGCGTGAAATGTTTCATTTTGGTGAAAGGCATTCGCAGATTGGAAACAAAAGGCTCTTGAAGCCTCTGTCCTAAGTGACAAATTTTAACACCGAACTTGTATCATCGTATCATCGACATGGCAATCAATTCCGTTAATTAAGAGAAACTGCAATCCGCCGATTATTCTGTTCTCTCACAAGAAAATAATTTAGAACAATGCGATCGAAAGCACCGAGCAGAACATCGAAAATCCTCCCGTTTTGGTCCTCGTTCTCGTTATATAATTGCCTTGTTAAGCTCCCGTGCATCGACGAATCTTGGACAAAAAAATTGCCAACCAAACAATGGAAAGAGAAAAAACATACTTAATCAGTTGTCGGTGTCATCGGCCGTCCATCGATGGCGTCGATTCACTTCGTATTGTGCATCTGAATGAACGGAGGGGTTTGGGGGTTGAGGGTGTCGCGGTTAACTAGTTTTATCCAAACGTCATTACTCTGATAACGATTGTCATTTCTTGATTGGCTTATCAGTCCTCTCAGAAATACAGGTGAGGAGGGAAAAATTGACGCCGACAGGACAACAGGAGATTGACGCAACCGCTCATCATTATAATCTTGACACTTGAAAAATTACAATTCGCAGCTATTACTCCTAATAAGTGTACGTCAATAGCTCTTGTATTCGCGCAACAAACGTTATCATTTCATGATATGCTCGATGCTATACATTTAATTTGAGAGCGATCGATGACTGATTTTGAAAGAAAGAACGCGTACAGATCCAGATGCAACTACAAATGTAGATATAGATGCAGTGTAAAATTATGAAAGAAGTATACCCGATCAACGAGTTTTCTTATATCTGAAACCGAATTTTAAGAGGGAAAGGTGTATTGCAATTTAGTGCAATTCATTTCTAGATTTATATTGTTTAGACTGGGATCTAAAAATCGTGAGCAACGTTTGCATTTGTGTTTGTGTTGAAAAAGGTGAGCGTTTCAGTTGAGCTTGAATGTTGGAGAAGGTTTGTCGATAAATTGTCAAAGAGAACGGAGATCCCCTGCGAGCACTGGAGATTCGCGACATTGTGTTTAAAAATGTTGGGAAAGCAAGGACGCGACTCGGGAGACAGCGAACACGCGAACAATGGCGAGTGGAGCTCTCGACATCATCAGACTCTAGTGCATCTAGTGCACTTTCGATACTCCATACTTTGAGACTAGCCGGTGTGGAGGCAGGGGAACTCCGATGGAGAACTCGAGAAACGGACAACCCCTCCCGCCCCTCTTCTCGTGCTGAATCTTGGCCCTTCTCATCCCCTCCTCCTTAGGCCCTTTGATTCGCGACCATCACTTATATTAGTCTTCTTAGATTTTATAGTCAATATTCTGCCTTTTTTCCTTCACTCCTTGACACTCTCTTTTTGCTAAAAATAACTGGAGTTACATTTGGCAGATCCCACAATCGGCTCGTCAATACTCTTTGCAAATGTTTTTTCATCTTATCTCATCAAAAGTCAAATCATTTTCTTTCATCACAAGTTTATTAAAGAAATATTTATAAAACATATTTTTATCTTCTTTTGAAACATAATATAATGTGTTTAGCAACAGGAACAATATATATTTAAATTTGTATTCAATATAATTCAAAACTAAAATTTCGTAACTGAAGATCATAAATTTAAAATATTTATAATGTTTTTCCTGTTATAATTATTATTTTCAAAGTAAAATTTGAATAAAGATATACCGGGTGAAATGTGCAAACCTAAATGTCTCTACGAAATAATCCATTTTTCTTTATAAATTTTGAGTATTACAATATTATGGTACAAAAAAAAAATATATTGTTATAATAACATAGGCTAATAATTGAAGTAAACAGAAAGAATATTATTTATATTGCCGTAAATTTTCTACCTAATTTATTAAAATTTTGTTTTTTAGATTTCAATGAATGACAAATAATCGATTAATGAAAAGATGAATTTTAACATCCAATACAACACAATACAATCAAATATTCACAGTTTATCTCTAAAAAATACCTCAAATCTCAATTCTTCATCTTGATTTGTAAGACAGTTTTACTTGACACGAGCTTCCGACTGTGCAAATCCGTACAATAACTGCAACTACAGAGCTTTTTTGTAGCAACGGCAAAAATCCAATTACACCGTCCGTTCCCTCGATCGAATGTCAAGCGAGCAAACTTTTCACGAGAACGAACTTCCGGAAGAAACGCGTATCATCGCGCCATCCACTGGAGTCTCTGTGTAGGTGCGGGTGTGTAGGTATGGTGACTTGGCCTCTGACAGGTGCGGCCCGCTCAAAATAACATCTGATCTATGTACACATACCTACAGATATGCACAGTGAACTATCCGATGACCTATCCAGAACTGCATCTGACAGCTTACGCTGCCAAGAAGGACACGACTATGACCTCCAAGGGCTCGTGGACCGATGTCCAAGAGACCGAGGTCCAAGTGCTTTTCCTGTCAGCAGAAGGACCACAAGATCTTGGTGCACTTAAAGGAGCTCACATTCTTTCACGCAAAGATAACGCCTTGTTAGTGTTTCGGGCAGTTTTTTACCAGTTTTTTTCTTGTCTACATTCTTTTGTCTCCATTTCCCGACTTCTGTCTTTCATATCAAATAATAAACATCTGTATATGTTCAATACACACATGGATCATTTCATATATACATTTCACTAAATTTTTTCAATAAAAATTTGAGGATTTTGATAATTAAATTGTTTTTAAATAATGATTTGTTACCATTATATTTTATATATTTTTTGTACAATAATCTCTCGTCTCTCGCTCATCTCTCAGAATAATCTAAAAATTATCGACTTTGGGAAGAGTAACCAAGTAACCAGTAGATAATACATTATTTGTTATAATACATTAATAAACCTTTATTTGACATTTTTAAAATTAAATAATCTTTAGGAAAAGTGACGTTTTATAACTGCAAAAATAAATCATTTTATTTTATATCACAGAAATATTCAGAAAATAAATGAATTTATTGAAAAATTAAATAAAAAAATTTAATTTTTATAAATTAACAAAGAAAAAAAATTTATTTGTTTTTTTAAAATTCATATCACGTATTGTAACGTACGATTCCAGTTTGGTAAAATCAAGCACAAACTTCAATTTTTTATTTCGTAGAAACCCAAAAAATGTCTGTATTATATGTAAAAAATAACTATAAAGACATTAAAACAATTTAGATATCCGCAAAAAAAGGTTTTATGTATGAAAAGATTTTAAATATACTCGAAGATAAATTGAAAATAATGTACCTAGTGGAAGGTTGCAACTACAATATTATAAATATTACAGATGAAAAAAATCAAGAAAGAGTTTCTTCGTCTTTTCCTCTAGTTATTACAACTTGACACTGAAATTATTAAACTTTATTCTATAAAAAAAAAAATTAAAGTGATTGAACTTTGTAAATTTAAACTTTATACTAAATAAAGGCTTCATTATATACGTGCCATTTTTATCATGACTATGTTTCATTTAAAACCTAATGAAATTTTCTATAGTAATATTATATATAAAATTTTCTAATACTGAACCGGCTATCGATCGGATAATTTAATGAAGTGCTAAAAATTAAGGTAACGTATTTTTGGTTCAGAAATAAATATAATGAAGATTAAAATGAAAAATTTTTTAAATGTGAAAAATGGTATATAATTCCAAAGTTAAATAATAAAAAACTGCTACCGTTAAAATTAGCATTCAAATGAAGCAGGCATATTATATTTATTTCACAAACTTTCCAAATAGAGTATAAATTTATTAAAAACAAATTTAAAACATAAAAACTTTTTTTATTAAAAACGAGCCAACGGGCTTAAAAACAAATTAAGTTAATAATGTGAAATTCGGCAAATGCGTTTGGCAAAGAAGATTGTAAGAGGAGAGGATACATCAAAATCTGTTCGATACTTACAAAAAATGATTTAAAAAAGAAAATTTTTGAATTTAATATTCTACTTATGCAGTAACGCTTAAGCATATTAACCTTTGTCGTTTTCAAATTTCTTATAATATATTTGTTGTTTTATGTCATCATTTATTAAATAATTTTTTTATTCTGTTAAATAAATTAATTTATTTGGAATTTGTAATTTCAAATTAATATTTATTTCGCGTTCTTTTATATTTTTCAATATTTAAATTAGTGTATAAGAGAAAAATGAAAGTTAGAGACAATATCTTTATAACAGTGTGCATGAAATACCATACTTTACCAAATTTAAAATAATAACTAATGGAATAATGAATTATGACATTAATAAATTATTATTTTTGATTTATAAAAGAAATTTAATATAAAAATATTAAAGGTTCTATATAGCGCGCTTAAAGCGTAGTAATTTTTATCCAAATAAATTTTTTAAGACCTTAAAAACATATTTAGGTACTCTATATGTATTTTTTGATAAAATTTTAAATAGAAATATTTTTTAGAGCCAAAATAAATGATTATCCATAAATATAAAAAAAAATTATAAAACAACTACCATTATAGCTTACCTATTGAAGAAAACAAATTTATTCATGTTAATCTATACAAAAATTTACAGACCATCAACCAGTATCTTTTTAATATTTCTAAATTTGATAAAATAGAAAAATGGATTTTAAAAAATCATTTGTTTTATACATTACTAAATTGTAATATTGAAATAGCAAAAAAGTTAAAGTCCAAGCCTCACTGAAAGACTTCTCGTGATTTCTATAAGACTAGTTTAAACGTACTTGTTTAGACTCAAATTTTGCTGCAATTATAGTTTTATACTTCGTGAAATCTTCCAGTTTATATCGATTTCTCTAGAATATCCTCTACATACATGTACACGAAGTATCGAGTTTTTTTTTCATTTGGAGTATATTGGTCGCAGCGATTTGGGAGGGGTCTTAAAATGTATAAAAAATCTTTTTCCATTTGTCCCATTCTTTTTTCTTTTTGATAATTAGATGCGCCAGCATTTTACTTTGCGCAATGGGTATTTTTCGATTTTTTGACACGGCGCGTTGAAGCGATTAGTGGAAAAATGCTAAGCAATAATGTTTCATTTAAAGATTATAAAAAAAAAATATTTATCTTTTTTAATGAAATATGATTTATTGGTGGACTTAAAAACAGTTTTAAAATTTAAAATTTTTCAATATAATTTCTGCATCAACGCATTAACGAAGACGATTTTTCCAGTTCTCAGAAGCAGTTTGAAACTCCTCAACTTTGATATTTTCACACAAACTTTTTGCATTTCTAAATTTTTTTGCAGTATTTTGGGCACCATAGATCGTGTTAAATTCAGTTTTTCCACGATTGCTCTAAGTGTTAATCGGTCCGAATTTAAAATTTTTATCACGCGGCGGGTGTTTTTAGCGATTCAATAGCTTTTTGGATGCCCGGATCAACAGTCGTCGATTATCTTTCCCCCGCTCTCATTAAAAACTCTGTACCATTTTCCACATTGCGATTTTGACATATGATTGTGTTCATAATCTTGATGTAACATTTTAAATGTTTCTAACTGTTTTTTTAACTTTCAAACAAAATTTTACTGCGTAACGGTGTTCCACTAGTTGTTCCATCGCGCTTTATCCAAAAACTGAAAAACATCCTTTGCACAAATAAAAATCCTGCCGCATCTACTTATCGAAAAAATAAAAAAAGTGACAAATGAAAAAAGATTTTTTCTACATTTTAAGACCCCTCCCATATCACTACGACCAATATTCGTCAAATGAAAAAAAAACTCGATACTTCGTGGACAGACCATGTATTATATAATGTATGAAAAGAATTTAATTTCGATAATAACTTATAATTTTTTCACTTATTTCGATGTAACAAACCTATAGAAATTATAATAAACTTTCATGAACTAAAATTCAAACTTGGTGCATACCAAACTTTATTTAATTTATCTACTTTTTTTTCTTATAATAATTTTAGATGCAGTTATACCTTATATTAATCATTGATAGAGTTGCCTATGTAATTTTTACAATTTTTATTTAATTTATAATAATACTGGAGTAATATAATTAATATAGCGTTTCGATACGCAACCCTCACTGTCCAATCAAGTGCTTTGCTTTAGTTATTTAGTAAAGGCTACTATTTTATTCATTTTTTGTAATACCCCTATGATATTCTGGAAAAGTATTTTTGAAATAATAAACTATCAAAATATATAAAACATGATTATTTAAATGACTAAACTCTTCAAATTTTCCTATTGATAAAAAGTATACCGAAATGTATGGTACAATTTTATTAAAGATTATTTATACGTTAATTACATTTTATAAAAATCAATGTACAAGATTTGGTATTTAATAAACCAAATACGATGAATTTTCTAAAAAACAATTTTTTTTATTTGACACATAAATACTATATTATAATGTAGTTTCATATATGAGAACCTATACGTGTTTAACCTGAAAAAAGTCAAAGAATATTTATATAGACTTGATAGAAATATCGTAAAGGTGAATAAATTTCTTATTTTTACAGTAGATTTAAAATACTACGAAAAATCAAGCAGAATAAACGTAAAATATGTGGCATAATGGTAGATTAGCATAAATGAGTACGCGTGAATGAGTGAGTGAGCACACACATCCACCTATATCAGCACTAACACGTAAGGTTAGTTATATGTTTAATGCATTATACAATTGGAATGAGAGAGATGGACTTCCTTTGTGGAAACACATACGCCACAACCATATTTACATGCGCGGGAAGTCAGAGTATTTATACATTCAAATCCTAAAGCTTATCAAATGCAAGAACGTTTGTTGACTCGTCTAATACCGAAAGTTTATACTTACATTAGCATATGTATAAGCGCCATAGCAAGTATCCAATTGGTCCACATCCACGTGACCTTATGTCCTGGACGATTAATGCAACTCACCCCTCACCCCCCTATTATTTTAGTACTGTATTTATCGGACTTTATTACCACAAGCTCTCGTTATTTTCCTTATACTTTAAAATCTGCATCTTTTCATCGCCAAACCAGAAACGCGAATTTAAATGTACCAAATGTCGAGATTTTTCTGCATTTTAGAAAATTGAATAACACTTTCGGCAATAATTCTAGGCTCATTATTAAAGTTTTTGGAAGCTCCCCTTAAGCAATTTCTTTGAAAGCTAAACAATTCCTATGCTTAATATTATTGTTATATCCAACAGAATGATATATTACAATTTCAAGCATTAATTTGTATAAAGAAATCAAATCTTGAAAATTGTACGAATTTAATCCGAAATGGAAGCTTTTCCAAATTTATCAATCAATTTATAACTATATTTTCCCTATAATCATCATAATCAAAATTATGATAATGAATGATTCGAATCAAATTTTATTTTGCAAACAAATTTAATCTGCATTTTTTAAAAATTTAATCTGCATTTTTTAAAAATTTAATCTGCAATTAAACAAATCAATTTATCACTATTATTTTTTATTATAACGCAATAAAGGTATGTACTGACCCTAATCTGTATGGAACCAATATATTTGGAAAAATGTACCACGGAATAATAGAAGACACTGTATTACATTGTTACCGTATGTTTCGCCAACATTGTCAATAATACATGTACTTTTTTATACAACCTAGCAGATGTTACAGAATAGATACAAATTTTTAGATAGAATTTAAGAAGAAAGCAAAACATTGAACTCAAGGTCGAATAGAATCGACACGGATTAATTCTTTTAACTATTAATGGTGACTACCTATCTTCGTGAACTATGACGTCCGAGGAAGCAGTTGGATCATGTGTTATATATAATATAAATTACTGTTATGACTTCGAATACAAATATCATGGGCATGGTTCAATATTATTAATCAATTGATGATATTAAAATAGAGAAATATTTTCTATATTAATACATATATATATTATATTATATTATATTCACAAAATTCTAGGAAAGAGAAACGCAGAGGTTTTTGAAGATTTATTATAATTGTATCTCTCTCTCAATTCTGAAACAATTCTTAAAGCTAGATTTGATTAAAAAATCAAAGCGTAAAAATACCTAGCCAAATATAATAACCATGTCAGAATACGAAGTACCACTTCAGATAAAAAGAAAACAATTTATATATCTAAAATGTAAAGTTTATTCACGAATTTATCATTTAAGGGAAACAATATTGTCCTCATTAAAGAAGCCTTCCGGGATGGTAACCCCAAGACAAAAAAGACAATTTGCGAATCAAGAATGATTCTAGGTGTTACTTGATACGAATGCGCTCAGCCCGAATATACTTGCTTTCTCGTTGTAGAATAAGATGATAACAATGAACTCAGAGTGATAGAAATAACACGCGGCTGACCTGCAAACACCAAGATAAGGCAAATAGCTTATTAATTATCAGTTCAAAATATTGCGGATTACTAAGTGTATTTATAAAAACATTTTTGTAACTAAACTTTTTTTCTCCTCGATGATTCATTATTCTTTCATCTGACTGAGAAAATCTCAGATAACCAAAAAAAAAGAAACGAAGACATGTGGTTTATTTGACAAACAACTCATGATAAAGCCTACAATGAAAACCTACAATGGATCTGGTTTATGACCTCCAATAAACCTCTGGAAATAAATACAATTAATTTATCTCATAATCTAAAATCCTGAAGGAATACCTTTCAATTAGAAGAGTGACATACTTTTTTCTAATTATCACGACCTTATAATGGCCACACTAAAAGTACTAATACCGTCTTATATACCGTAACTATGACGCTATTGACGCTAATAACATTGTAAATTTCTTCATCACCAAAGACCTATCACCCCTATCCTCGACAATAATGAAGACCTGCATTACAATGCATTCGTTTTATGTTATTGAAGCTATTGATAAGTTTTATCCACTAAAGATAATAACTCCTGGATGGATACAACACTCTTGATTCACTGCGGATCTAAACAATTTACTTAAGGAACGAAACAGGCTATAGAGGAATTTTTGCTGCTCTCGTCTACCTACAAACTTACAACTATACAGAGCCACACGTTATCTAGCCCATAAAAAATTAAGGAGGCGAGATAGAAATTTTATTTGACTCAACTTTCATCCCTGACAGATCCTAATACCATACCGAAGGAGTTACATAACCTGGGCTTAATATCTTCCAAATGTAATACCTTCCTACTTTTCACGTCTGAAGAGCTCAACAAGCGCTTCAGCTGTGTTTCCCATGACCTTCATTATCTGCTATTGCTAAGAATCTTGAGTTTCTTAATAATATACATTAACCTGAGCTATTTAATTTTATTGTGACATCTGAGTTTGACACCACGAAGACGACTTTGCATTTTAATACTCAGGCAGGTGGTACTGACGGAATCTAAAAGATAGTTATACTAAAGGCATTGCCTACTCTTGGACCAGTTATCAAGAGAATCTTTAATTTATCCCTCTGTGGGTTCTGGTTCCCATCACTCTGGAAAAAGTCAATCGCATATGCTTTGATCAAGGTAAATATGTCATCTGCTCTAACGAACTATTGTTCAATCTCCCTCCGCTGTTTTTTATCCAAAGCTCTGGAGTGACTGGTGCGTAAGTAGGGGACATTCTATGTCGAAACCTGGCTATTTCTAGACCTTCTCTAAACTAGTTTTTGTGCTGGACACTCCACATATTCTGCTCATCTTAAACTAACTGATAACATCATGTAGCATTCACCAGAAGGTATTATTATTTGACTTTAGTAAGGTATTTTAGTATTACTTTAGTATGATTGATCATGCAAAGCTCCTTCGAAAGCTCTCGTCCTTCTGTCAAGAGGGTCATCACTTGAATTGCATCATAGCTCACTAATAGAAAATAGGCTGTTCCTTATATGGATGGTACACTATCTTCTTTTATTGGCCTCAACCAGAGACGATTGCAAGGCTCGATCCTTGGACTTCTAGTATCCTCTATCTATATCAATGACATCAGCATGTGCCTTACCATATAAATATCGCATCTAATATATGATGGATAATCTTCAGATCTACTGCCAATGTCTGCTTGAGGAGCTCGATACATATTCCATCATGATAACTGAAAATGCTGACAGAATAATAGACTGTACCACAAACAACCATTATACCAACTAAATATAACTAAGCTTAAGGCCATTGTTATAATATTATTTATAAATAATTTGAAGAATAAATCTAACTTATACTTGATGGTAGGAAACTCAAGGATTAACTTTGAGTCATTTTTGTACAGTCTTGGAGATGTACTAGATAGATTCTAAACTCAACTGGTGAGAATAAGTTTCTCAAATATGCAAGAAAGTACATTCCTTCGTGTATAGTTTATATTTCTTTAGAAAAAGCACTGATCTTAGGCTACGCAAACATCTTATTCAAACTCTATTATTCTCTATTGTTGACTATTGTTCATTGGTTTACAGTAACGTTACTAACAATCTTAAACTACTTCACTTGATCTACACCGAAATTCGTCACATCTATAGCTTAACAAAGGGCGAGTACATCTCTCCTTATAGACGCGAGTTACAGTGGCTCTCCTCTGCTAAACGTAGGCAGTACTTTGCACTTAGTCTCTTTTGGAAGATTATAAATCTTAATACATCAAGTTACCTCCTCCCTTTCTTCTATTTTAAAGAAATCGCTGGACATTCCTTCCTTTTCAACACAGGCCGTGAGGAAATGCTTCCATATCAACACCACATACCTTTGAAATACTCTCACTCCCAGCATAAAGAACATTAGTGATTTTCAGATCTTCAAGTTGTAAGTGCGCGCGCACCTTCTTACTTTTCAAAGCATAAATGTTTAGACGCAACTCGCTTCTTCAATAATCTAATAAGTTTTATTACCAAAATTTTAATCCTGTAGATTTAAGTCATTATATATATGTATGCATTTTATTATATTATATAATTTTGATTCTGCATTTATCTATTCAATATATTTTTGTATAATATAATGTATAGACAATAAAAGCATTATCTAATCTAATCTAATCTAATATCTATCTTTCTATTTCATTTTTGCTATAAGGTAGTAAGAATTTTAATGTTATATTTATCTAAAAAATGACGCATATAATATTGAATACGATACATATATTTTGCGAATTTTGTAAATAACAAAGTATGCTCAAAAAATATCGAGTCAATAAATTGAACATTATTGTGACATCGCTTGCTAGCTACTAACATTGTCGGTTTCGCAGCAAAAAAAAAGAAGAGTTAGAAAAGTTCATAGTAAACTATTGCTGTTCAATAATATTTAGCGCAAAATAACCAAAAAGGAAGAGAAAGACAAAGAGAAAAAAAATGAACGTCATACGAAACCATTGATATTTAATAACGATTAACTCTAAATAACTCATAAGAATAAAAGGAAAGTAACAGGAAAGTGATTTTACTTTTTGAGACCTAATCTCAATGTAAAACTTTAGAATCTTAATCTGCGAAACAGAGGCTCGTAATAAGGTGATTTAGAAAAATTATAAAAATAAAACGCAATATTCAAGAAATTGGATTAAAATATCAGTCAACGAATTCGTCAATAGGAAGATTGTAAGAGCGCGAATTTACAAAATTAAATCTTTTGCGCATATCGTAGGAAAATTTAGAGATCTTCGAAATCATTTGATATCTTACATTCCTTTTACTGTATATATGGATTATACGTATTATTACATCTCGGTATAGAAAACTGCAAGTCGCTTGATCATCTTCATGCTTGTTCACGAGAATGAGCAGAAATAGACTCAGAAGGATTTTTTTCTATCAACCTCAGAATGGATGTAAATCACCTCCATCTGATAGATGCAAAATTTAATAATTCTTCAAAGTATCTTCTTCCGCATCACACGACAATTTTTTTTTCCTCAAACTAATTTTCTTGAACTACTATTTTTCTAATGACCTGAACCTATCCATATTGCATATAGCGTATTATAAAACTTTTAACAAACATAATTTTTGTTTAAGCTGCCTGTTTTTGTGCCGTCCGTTGCTTTATTCCTTTAAAAACCTTAAAGTGCAAAAATATCCAAATGTTAGTTAAGTTAGGTGAGGTTCATCTGTGAGATTTTTTAAAAATATTTCTCATATTTTTAAATTTAATTACTGTCATTGAAAAGTCAGAAAGTAAAGGCCGGCTACTACAAATTAAAAATAAATTTTATTAAAAATAATTACTCTGATTTGACATGATATGACACTATTATATTATTATATATATCATTTGATTCATGTAGATTAGGGCTTTAAGTGTAGCGAGTGAATACAAGCACGGAACTCATTACAATAAATATATTTTTAAATATTTCAAAATCATTTATTTTTTATTTTTAAAAAATTAGGATTAATATGCATAAAATTATTTTTATATATTATAAAATTGTTGAATTCTATTATTCTTAGATTTAACTTTAAAATATAATTATTAATTTAATTTATACTTTTACATTCTAAACCATAAATATATCTTTATTCTTTTTATGCAACTATACGCATACTTATCCTGAGAAATCTTACCATAAAATTGATATTTATAAAAATAATCATATAAATTTCATTATATAATTAGAAAAAAAATTACAGAGAATTAAGCTCCAAATACATAAAGTTTTTAATTCAAAGATGGAGAAAGTTTTAAAGCACAATATATTGAGAATGTGTAAAAGACGAAAGATAAACTAAGTAAATTTTTAAAAATTTAAAAATCTTATTTTACTATTGTTAATTGCGACACAGTAAATAAATTAAATACTAATTGAAAAAAAAATAAAGTAGAATTTTACAGATACACAAAGAACACCTATATACAGCTATAGAAAAGAAATAAAGAAAATAAAAAAAATAATAAGAATGACAATGTACAAAATAAAGAGAGGCTTAAAAGACAGAAAATCATTGGAGTTGCGCTGAAAAAAACAAAAGAAAAAATTAAATGAAAATAAAGGAAATGGAGGGAACGCAAGCAAAAAGTGAATGAAATTAAAAAGGAAGAGTGGATGAAGTCAAAAATGTAATAGAGAGAGAAGGAAAGCAAGGAGGAGGTAAGGAAAACTCGATGGAAAGCTACACCCACGGGGGTTTACGAGTACAATAGTTGGAAATATTCGCGAATGGTACGTGGTGGCGTAAGAACTTACCCTCGCGCCCGTAATTAACGAGTTAAAGTTTGGCGGCGTCGTCGTAGTCTCTACTACGTGTAAGACTCCTGGCATCCATTAGCCGAGTACTCCAGGAACTCCTTTTGCCCGCCAAGAAAACACAAGTCGTGCGCAGACCCTCTGGCTCACTCCCGTTCGGCCTTTTCTGCTGTGGATGCGAGTGTGAGCGGGCGAGAGCTTGCAAGTTCGTTACCTTCCAGTCCACTCCTCCATTGCATTTGAGAAAGAGAGAGAGAGAGAGAGAGAAAGAAATAGAGAACGAAAGATTGCGTCTCCTCACTCGCTCTCATGTTATCGTCAGACTTTTTTTTGCTTCTCTCTTTCGTCTTCTGAGTTTTCTTTCATTTTTTAAGAGACTTACCGAAAGCGTAGAAGCATTCTATTAAAGTAGGATACCGAGGGGTGGAACGAAATTTAAATTAAGGAAATTAATTCGTTTTTTAGTATGGAAAGAGCCTTATTAAATTAGTACCTTATCCTCTCAAGCTTTATTACGAGAAGAGCTTTCTGCGTAGTGGAGTATTCAGTCAGTTGAAATTTCGTGTGATTATAGTGGATTATTTTAATTTTTTCATTTTTAATTCGCCTATATTTCAAAGAGACTTTACAGAAAAATTCTACGTCTTTATTTTATGCCGAAATGCCCAAGTGCATATTACTGGCACTGACCCAGTCAATAAAATCACATAAAAAGAAAAATATTACATTCAAAAAGATTGAAAAAAATTTTAATAATATTCACATACATTACTTTAATATTTCAGGTCAAGTAAATAAAAATTATTTTGAACCATACGTTTTATTCTAGTTCGAGACGACAGTTTAACTCATCCAAAAATTATTGGCATTAGACATTTGAATAATTATGTTAAAAAATAAGTTATATTTTTGATTTAATATATATATTAAAAAATTTTTTCTAATTTTTTTTTTCAAACATAAATATTCTAATATTAAATCTAGTTAACAATAATAAATTCTATTCATATTTGATGTAACAAAATTCTACTACTTCAAATCATTATCATTTCTTAGAATTAATTTTTTATTATTTAAATATTCATTACATCTTTAAAAAATATATTTTTTTAATCAATTTTTTAAGATAAATAATTTGTTTTTCTTTCTGTTTTTTTATTGAATTTATTAAAACTCTACTTTTAAAATAATTCTAATTTTTATAAAAAATATTTTTATCTAGCCAATATTTGTTTTAATTAATACCAATAAATAACTTTTAAGATAAAAAATTGTTTTATACAATATTTTGAGATTTTATTTTTGTCATCAGTCGATTTAAAGTCATTAATTGTAAAGAAATTTTTCCATTCAAATACAATATATAACAGAAAAAATATTGATTAGATAGAATTTTATTATTTTGTAGGCATTTACCATCTTTATAAACATTTCTTATTATAGTTTATCTTATATTGTTAATTATATTTCTCATACTTGATTAATATTAACATGTAATTATCTATTGTGCCATAAAATTACAGTACTTGATTGGAATAAAAAAGTAATGTTGATTATTTGTATTTCATGAAAACATGATTTTTTGATTAATCGTGATTTAATAATGGCAACAAAAAAATTTAATGTTATTATTGTATATTAAATAATAGATCCAACGTAAATTATTAACAAGTTTATTAAAAGTATTTATTTAAATAATTAATTTAAAATTAAGCTATTTGTATTTTATATATTTAGATGTAATTTAAAATATTTTTTTGATTTTAAGAAAATATCCTATTTATCTATTTTTGTAAGCTCGTACTTTGAATTTTAAACATGATAATGAAATTAGTACTTTTTCAGATAAATATTTGAATTGCAAATTATTCTCATATTATGCATCAACTTTTATTTTTAATATTTTCAACCCTAAATTATTTAATGATGAAGTATAAAGATAAATTTTTAATAATTAACCAAAATTTATCATATGTAAGGTGCCAAAAATTAGTAAATTAATTTAAATATAACGAAATTTTTTCATATAAATAAGAAAAAGCTTTATTATGAAATATATACAAAATAGTACATGTAACTAAATATATGCACAATTGTATATTATCTTCGTGTACAGAATACAATTGTATAAATATTCATTATCAAAATACTACTAATATAACAAGAAAATGTAATTTTTTAAAACAAAATGTCATTATTAATTTGAATTAAAAATATAGGAGTATTGAACATTGTAAAACGCATACTATACCCGTTCGCTTAAAATACATTTTTATATTATCTGTCAATGGGAATTACCTCTACATGATGACGTTTTGAGGCCACGTCAGAAAAACATGCCAAAGCTCATTCATGCTTTCATTGAAAAAAAGATTCGAATTTTTTAAACATTAAAGATGAAGGTAAAATAAATTTTCGATTATTAATTATTTACTAGGTGAATGATAGTTAATAAAACATCAATTTTTCATTTTGATTATAGATTGAAGATATTTAGTCAAGGTTACTTTTAAGATATTCATAATATTTGTAATTTCAAGATATGTTTTAATAGTACAATTTTATTTTAGTCATTATATTTATTATTATTATATTAGAGAAATTAAAAGTTTGTAAATCGAGGCATGTGTAAATAACTACAATTAATGATTTTTTTCAATTCCTCAATTTTATCGTAAAATTTACCTTGTTTCTTCTACGAATTTCGTATTTCGTATAGTAAATAAAAAATCTCGAATAAAAATATTAAAAATCTATAATTTAAGCAGTAAGGAAAATGCTGTTGACCGTTGGCATTCTCTCTGCGACAAATTTATCTCAGGATTTTCAATTTTCAACCTATTTGGTTTGTGTCCATTATTGCAATGGTCGCTGTCATGCGATGTTTCTCTTTTTAAGAGGTTTTCCCATAATCCGACTCCGTTCTGCCAGCGACAGTTTGCCCAACGCCCACGCGAAATATAGTTCTCAAGCCATTGGATATCGCTGTGTTAAGAAAAGGACAAAGTTATATTCCTATACGAGATTTTTTCAAGATTTTGCAACACGCAAAGGAAATTGTTATCGATATCTTACAGTACCCAAACGGAAAAATTAATTCATCACATTTTTCCAGCCAATTTATACATAGCACAATTTTCAAAGTAATAATATTGTATTATACACGTAACTGAATATATAATTTTGTTAAATGGATAATATCCACAAATTTATAGTTTACTATCATTTTCTATTCGAAATAATATGTTAAATCTATAAATTGTATTGAGATAAATAAGCTATTCTCAAAATATATTATAATAAACATTGTTTCATACAATTCTTCCAGTTAAAATGTAATTTTAATAAGGAATAAAATTTATGTCTCGATCACTTTCTAAATTATTGTATATTATCTATTAAAAATTATTTATCATTGATAAAAAAAATTCTATAGAAAATAATGTTGAAATTGAATGTCATTATAAATTCAACTGCCTTGTAAAATTTACCATGTAGTAAATAGTCACTCATCGATCCTTAAGATTTTACAAAGTAATATCTATTAAAAAAAAATAAAATACTTATTCTCGTTCTGATTACTAATTTATAAAATAAATAAAATAAAATAAAAAAATAAATGCGAGAACAATTATTTATAAATGTAGGAATTTTTTTTAAACTTTTTGGAAGACGATTGATATTATTACAAATTTAAATTGTGCAGTTTTCACAAATGAGTGCTAAAGGTATGCTTATTATAATTCTGAACAGTTATAATAAAAAGTAAATTAAATAATTAAAAAATATGAATTTTAATTTAATATGATTTTTATTTTTTAAACAACATTAAAAAATTAATTTTTAAAAAAAGATATATTTGAACTCTCGGTCAATTAATCATCAATATCGTTAATGTACAAAAAAATTAAGAGTGAAATACAATGTGGTAAAATGTATTTCATTATATTTTAAATGGAACGGATATAACAGCAGCGTCTTATAACATACGGTATCTCAATTGTTATTTGTAATTGAGGAAGACGGTGAGGAAAATTCTAAAGAAGAGGCATCATAGCGAAAGTACTCAAGGCTCCTTCCTCAAAGATGTGAGAGAAATGAGATATATTTTAGTAGCAAGAAATAAAGCAACTGTGAAGGAAGCTACTTTCATAAGGAACCACTTTCTCAGAGTTACAATACCTGGCACGTGAAATTTGTCGGCGGAAAATGGAGGGAGAGGCGTGGTGAACGAGGCGAGGCCAAGCCCCGAACCGAGTTCAGTTCCACTGATTTACAAACAGCGCGAGCTAGCGCCCCACTGCCCAACGAAACAAAAGCTAAATGAAAGAGTATCGGGAGATCCGAGATTCGAGTCTGGCTTCCGCCTCCTGCAGCCAGTAACACGAGCCACAGAGTCGAGGAAAAACACGGACCGACGATTAGTGGCTCCAGCCCGATCCATTGTTTCCCGGCGTTTTCTCACCTCCCCCGGTGCTTTCTCTCATCATAAGCTCAACTTCTGTGCGAAAATCCGTATCACCAGCTAAAAGTAAGCATGAACGTAGGTGGAGGATGCTGAAGGTTCTCGATTGCTAACCACCAAAATATAAACCAACCTCCACTTCAACGAATATGTCCAATGCTTACTGGAAATTTGCGTGCTGCGAAAGAATAGACTTATTGAAAAATTAAACTACGCTTCTGGACCTTCACACAAGGCTAATTTCAGCATCACATAAAATGAAAACAAGCTTATTTTAATAATTTCTTATAGTTGCAAATCTTTTACGAACATTAGCATCATAACCGACGATACATTTTTTTCAAATATTTATAAAACATCAACGTTCGTCAGTAACGCTGAAGAAAAGATGCAGATTCATGAAGAGAAAAAGAAAGTGAAAACCCTTTTAATTCTCAATGAAAAATCAACTGTTAAAGAAAGTTGAAATAAATATAGGGTTTTGATGTAAAAAATATATTTTCTTTATATATTATATTTCGCGAGTGTCATCGTGAAGATCCTCGAGTGGCGTGTTGTTCGACAGTTGTCCCGTTTTAGAGGCGTGCGGAATCCACAGGCAAAGGAGTTGGTGGTCCATCTCGTTGCTCCTCACGCACTTCTACACTCTTTCAAACCCCGTGCCCATTTCATCTGTATATAATGAACAAGCACTTCTCGCTCGTGTCCCATGGAGGTGTGGGTGTCTCACAAGAGTCTCATCTGGTTCGCCCGAGTGTCATTGCCTAGGAGATGGTTTTGTTGGTCGCGGTTCACTGGCCCACCATGACACCACCAGCTCGTCTTTTTATTGTTCCTTTCCCGAGCTCTTTTACCCATCCTCAAATTTTCTTCTTCTTACTCCTGTTTCTTTATGCATTTCATTAGCGGTGGGGGAATTGTTGATGCATTCATCCTGGGTGTCGACGGGGCACTTTAATAAGCAGTCGCGAAGCAGGTGACACAATCCCAGAGCTGGCAATTTTCAAAAAAGCTTTTCTCACCTTCGTTATTTTTCTATGAAGATTCTTGCTCTCTTGCACAGTGCTTGTTATCCATCTGCATTACCTCTTAAAGATACGGAACATGAGTTCATTTTATAAATATCTCATTCAAATATACTCTAGATTTCAATTATTCTAATAAATAAAAAGTAAATTATTCTCTTTTACATACGTAAAAGTTTCATTGTTATAATTTCTTTTGAATCAATTATCTCTTAATATTTGTTTTATATTATATTTATCTGAGATGAAAGCATTCAATTATAAAAAAAACTTTGGTTAAAATGAAACAATATTTGAAATGTAGTTATACATGTGTTAATTACATAACAACACGGTTTCACGAATTTAGATGTGCGACGCATTCAAAAAACCACCGCCATCTTTAAGAAAAAGATATTCGATTATTTAAGGAAAAAATACAAAAAAATCTCGTACCTACTATTTTATATATCAATGCTTTGCGCTTTACCTTTCTCTTTTGCATTTTTTTTCTCTTTTTCTTTTTCTCTGTATCTTTGTTAAAGAAATAACAGCATGATAATTCAACTGTATACTGCTTATTTATTATTTTACGAGGAGCAAGATAAACTTCATACTATAAAAAAGAAACTAAGCTCAAGTGTTTTTTAAGAACTTGATGAATTCAGTAGGTCGCCGTATGTGCTGGACCCAAATAAAGACAGAGAGGATCAACAAGAAACTGCAAGAAATCCAGGTAGCTGGGTCGACATACAAGGCCATTCTGTCAGGTTCTGTCAGTAGATCGGCTGGACCTAGGAACACATCTGAGTTTTCCCTGGTTTGAAAAATTGAAATTTAATTTGTTAAAACTTGGATGTTTTGCACAATATTCAGTTAAAATTGTATCGGCGTTTTCCTTTATAGACAGTTTTTTCTGCCGAGGACCGAAGCTTTTTGCGAAAATTTGAAGTAATGAGAAAAAAGTAGTGCGCCCGGCAAACAAAAAAATGTATTAGCCGTTGAATTAATTCATAGAAAAAAAGTGAAGTCGTGAGGAGAAATTATGCACAAGAAATGAAAATTGAGCGCGAGCATCGTCACTCTAAAACTTTAAGTTTGAGGGACAACACGCACTAAGACAAATTGCATTTTTGGAAATAAAATTATTCTGCATCATAATCATTTTTATAGTTATTAATTCATTTTCATCCATTTTCATTAATTATCATTAAGTATATATTTATTTTTATTATTGTATTTAGATCAAGGGTGAGTATTGTGTTGCAATTTAATCAACAACATGATAATGAATCCTTATGATTCAAATAACTTATTTATTATTTAAAAACGAGATTAAGAAAGAAAAATAAGCGATATTTTGAGTACAAACATAACTGTTGTTTGATTGAATAAACTTGAAAAAAGATTTACTTACTTAATATATTTATAAATTTATAAAAAAAAAAAAATTACAAATAATTCAATTAAAACATTTTAACTAATTTGCACAATGTAAATTTTCAAAAAAAATGTTTGACACTAATGACAAACCATTTTCACAATGATAATAAAAATAAAATAAATAGCATTGTATTATACGAGTCTTCAAAAAAATAATTACCAAGTATTCTTTATTAAATTCTATTTACAGGAATTTTCACTGTGCTCTTCATTTTAAAGAAGTGACTGAAAAATTCCGTTGGAAGTAAAATGAGTTTCCAGTAGTAATACTCACGCTCTAGTCAGCCGCTGGTACTCTTATCGAGCTTATACCCATAGAGTCAAGAGGAAAAATAAATAAAAATAAGAGGAAAATCAATCGAAGCGTAAAATTGTCAGGCGCCGTTAAATGTAATATATAAGCAAGTGCCTAGCAATTCGCGGGACGTTTACTTTTGCAGCTTTCAATTTCGTAGAATGTAAACATGTTTTTACGAGAGATCGTCGCATATCGCACGTCGCATCTCGTATGTCACACAATGAAAGCCTCATAGCTATCAAAGGGCTTTCCTCCTCGTAGCTTGGCGACTAAAGGATCTAACAAGAAAAATCACAAAAAGATTACAGAAAATTCCACAAAGACGAAAAAGAGTATCGGAACTTGATGTATAAATATTTTTTCCCCATTCACAACTTTCTCTCAATGCTTTATAATGATTATAATAAGGAAATGACCTTCAAATCCTATATTATTATTTCAACCAAAAACTATAAAGCAAATTTTTTTACATTATCAATCAATATTAATGTTTTACTTTTTAGGAAAGAATAAATAAAAGCTAAATCATTTTTATGAAAAAAAACAATTATTTATTCTATTTTTGCGTATTAAGATGATATTGCACGTTATATTTACATTTACTTTCCGAATTAAACTACCATTTATTACTTTGAAAATTCGTTGACAACTAAACTTCTTCTACTACCTCATTAATTTTGGAAAATTTATTTTCATCTTTTTTTTCCAGTAATTTTGTATTTGATACAATTCTTTTCGATTTCTTCTTATCAGGAATTCTAACCCAACAATCGTATAATTTATTTTTTTTCCTATTTCAATTGTCACAGAAAGCTTACTTCTTGAGTATAAAAAACATTTGTCTTGAGATGAAACTAGTCAATACATTTTGCTAAACATATATATACATTTTCGTAACTACACTTATACATTTTTTGAGACACATGAATACCTCAATTAAAAAGCAGAGTACAATCTCTAATTTAAAATTTTCAATATTCGCGGCATTATCGGTAAGTGAGAATGAATAAAGTTACATACATAAGCAACCGATAGAGAAAGAGAACGAAAGATGTAGTAAAATATCAAATATTTATTTAATTCATATAAATAATATAAAATTTATAAATAGGCATAAAATAAAAATTATACACTACGTAAATAAACAAATACACTACGTAATAACAAATACGTAAAACAACAAACTACGTAAATAACGTCTATTTAAAACATGAGATTTGATATAAAAGGATCAACTATCTCATTCATTTCAAATTGGATAATATATGATTTTTCAAAAATCAATAATTCATATACACCTCTGTATTCACGTAAACACATTTATTCATGAACATATTCATACGAACGTTCAGCTCTACTCAAACATATAGATATAAATTCACACATGATTAAATATGTACAAATAAGCATTTATACACATACACAATTTTTTACAGTGTTGCATTTTTGATAATCATTTTACATTATTAAAAAAACCGATATCTCACTATAATAATAATGAATTTAAAATAACTTTTATGTTACTGTGAATTAAATAAGCGTTCAAACTTATTATTTTACAAAACCTGAAAAAATATTATTTTTTTAAATTATATCTTTTATAAATTAAATATTTATAATGAATTCTTCTTCCTTTTAAAACTTGAAATTATATCTTTTAATCTATTCAAGTTCAAAATTTGTCAATATTTCACTGTTACTTAATTTCTTTGCTTTTCTTTATAAAATAAAAATAAAATTTAGTTTAATTCAATATTTCAAGATAAACGCATTTATTTTGAAAGTCCTTATTATTAAATATATTCTTTTATAAATCAAAGAATAGAGTTTATTTAAATATCTTAATAAACAATAAGAAGTAAACGTATGCAATATGAATGAAAAGGAAAGTAAACTATATGAGTGAGCCATCATAATAAAAAAAAGAGTTCCAAACAAAACGTACTTGACTCTCGAGTTTCGATTAAAAATTCTACTGTTTACTCACATACTTTCGTTTGAATCATACAGGCTACGCCATACTTTACACCTCTCATATATAATAAAAATTGCACTGAAAACGTACATACACCGTATATTCGTAATAAATACTCGTCCCTGTACGGCAAAAAAAATGCACCAATTACGTATAATTCTTAAAATAATTATAAAAAGCCATACAATAGCACACATAAAAATCCAACAGTACTGTTATATTGATAATTAGCTGCAAAGCTAATTTTTTGACATTCATCATACTTTTTGTTTGAATTTTATTACTTACTTGCAAGTACATACATTTATAGTATTAATAGAAATTTATTTTACAACAATATGCGTACTCATAAATACGCACGTAAACGCGCATTCGCACATATAATCCTACAGATACGGATATTTATGTGAATATGATGCGTATGATGTCAATTTTATTTATGCAAACAAATTTTGAAGGATGCAGTAATGATAGTTGATTAATAGACAATAATTAAAATCACATATAAACGTATTAATAATAAGTGAATGAAAAGTTATTATTGATATTTATAGATAATATTTAGTTTTACGCAGATGTTAAAATTAATTAAAGGTTTCATTCTAACCATAAGATTAAAGAAATGCAACGTAGAGCATTAGAATTCAGTTTTATTAAAAAAATAACCATAATAATGTTTCATATAAAGGTAAAATTAAATTTGAGAATTAATCAACTATAATATTATAATGAAATGTTAAAATATCATATTCATTTTCATTAAACAAAATGTCTAGATTATTATTTTTGTAATACAAATAATTTAAGGTAAATATTTGAAATTAAATTTTCATTATCAAATTTATAATAAATTATAATTATATGTTAATAATAAATTTTTAAAAATTGTCTTTTTTAAAATATATATAAATTAATTTTTGAGCGTAAAATATTAATTTAAATGAAATTGTTCATAAGAAACTTTTCGTATAATTTTTTTAAAATAATTATTTTACCACAATTAATGAATTAAATATTATTTATTGCGCAATGAAATTTATAATTAATTGCTATAGTTTATGTAATTTTGTGAGGTAATTCCTTATAACTATTTGATAATAATTTTTGCAATGTTCACATTTCTCTACAAATATAAGAAGTTGTGAAATAGTTTTAACCAAATATTTTTCTACTTTGAGAAGAATTAACATTTATTCAAAGTTTACTCTTTTAATTTATTATTTTAAAATAATAAACATCTATTAGTAACTGTGTATATTTTTACTAGACAAAAACTAACAATCGTGCAAAATACATCATTTTTTTGGGTATTTTATGAAATCTTGAATAAACAGCAAGCTGAGATGATTTCGAAGTAAAGAAGTATAAGCATGAAAATAGAAAAGAAGTTCACCGTCCAATTGTCCACTCTTATATATTAGTACACAGTTCGAAGGGAAAAATCGACACTTTCATGTCAACATTTTCACAAAATATACATGAAAGTACCCACAGTTCCGTGTGCACTTGCAAATGATATACTGGCACATATTGTTTTCTATGCCTCTTTTGAATAAAAATACATAGGATAAATACATTTAAATAATTAATATTTACGTAGTAGTAATAGTTTCTTAATTTTCGACATTTCAATAGTTAATTATATATTAGTGCTACTTTAATTTTTTTTACTATAAATACGGTTTGTTTACAAAACTCTAATTTTCCTAACTAAAAAAAATTTTATAAGTATATCATATATTTTAAGAAATACAAAAAGATGCTGACGAGATTACAAACTGGATTCGTTACTTAAATAAATAAAACTAAATATTATGTTACATAAATAATAAAATATTATAAAACAAAAATATACTTTATTAACTACTTCTATATATAAACAATTTTTAATAAAAAATATTATTCTAGATTTATAACAATATATGTAATATTTTATGCAAATACTTCAATATATTTACTATCAATAGCACGGGATAGAAATTTAAAAAGCTTATTTTAAATGATTATGCTTGAATAAATAATATGAGCACTACTAAGCTATTCAAAAAATTTTACTTCAAACTTAAAAATATAAAATTAAGTCAATTAATCTAACTTGCATAATTAGATAAGATTAATACAACTTTCATATTTGATTTATAGTTCATGTCAATTCTGCTGTTTGATGTATTATTATGTAATAATATTGGTTATTTATTATCATTATATTAAATTTTTACTCCAAGTAAATTGAATTTTTGTATATAAAATATTAAAAGTAAAACGGCATTGTTAAATCATTGAGGTATCTTCATGTAAATGTATTAATTTTTTTATATGTATTGTTTTTATCGTTTTCTTTTAAAATTATTTGTAAAATTTTTTTTTCTGATAAATTTCCTACTGAGAAAACTATGAAAAAGATCCTTGGTTAAAGATAATATTTATCCAATTGCATAATAAAATATATAAAAATAATTATTTTGTAAATTTCAGAATTGTTGATAATTAATATTTCTGTATATTATTTTTAAAATATTTTGAGTTTTATTTCAAAATAGAACTGAAAATATTAAACAATGGTTTATTTAAATAATTTATATATGTATTAATTAGTAATGAACCGTGCTAAACTGTATAAAAAATACTTATATACTTGAATAATTACTATTATTATTATTATTATCACATATTATGAATAATGAATTTGAATTTAGTATACATAATATAATTATATTTTTATTACTTGTTTCAAAATATACAAGTTTTATACTTTAAATTTATTTCTTTTGAAAATTTTTATAATCTTTATGATTTTATAAGTGCTAAACTTCAAGTAATTTTAATTTCAAGATAGGCAATAAAAGAGAATTCCTGAAACTTCGAATATAACCCTTATTTATAATCTTTTTGCCTTTTCATTCTCTCTAAATATTCTTCTTATCTTGCTTTCTTTCACATCTTTTACAAAGGTAATGAATCTCTTAATGTTTATAAAATTTATATTTTCTCAGATTATAATCGATGTCTTCTTTTATATTGACCTGTTAAGAAAAAAGTGTTTATCAAAAGACATATTTATCTAGTTATTGCATGTCATCAGTAACTTACGTGTTATTAGAAATCGAGTTACATTATGCGAATTTTAAATTTGTAGAGTAAAGACAGATATCCACATAATATCAGCATTACATTTCGTAATTTTACTCTGTGTAATATTAAATTCAATTCAACGGAATTGATAAGATAAATTGGATTCTCCTTTCCTTCTTTACCAATTGTAAATAGGAGTCAATTAAAGTTTTTTGTCACAAGTCAGAAAGCAATGATATGAAATAGATAAATATATAAAGGAAAAAAATGTTGTCGAAATAAAAAATTTAATTATAAAAACATTTCAATTGTGATTCTATTATGAAAAAATTTAGCTATGGATCTTTTCTAACAAATCAACAATGCAAACACAAAATATATTAATATTCTTAATATATCCGTAACTATATGTCCACTTCCACACGATTAATTAGCGTTGGTACAAATTTTCGTGAAACTGGAATAAAAAATCAAATCCAAGTCCTGAACTTCTAATCAACCATGATTTGTTTTTGCTTAAATGAATTAGATTAACTTAAATCTACTAAAATACTTATTTCACTAAAATATTGTTAAAAAATAAAAAATAAAATATATACTTATATTTTCATTGTTATATTAACAGAAATGGGTGTCGAAATTTCTTCAGCATTATTTATGTCTGTGAACTAAAAAGAGTTGTTATTTTTCCACAATAATGAACTAACTTTAGATTTTAATCGACATGAGATAACGCAAAAATTGTAAAAATTAAAGTTTTCGTGCAAAACTGATTCAATTTCTTCCAGTTGAATCTATGGGATAGTCTCATTACAATAAAAAAGTGAGAAGACCCAACCATACGAAGCTTTTGCTATTATGAAAATATAAACATCCACGAAAACAACTAATCAACCATATCATATTTCTTTAATATTCCCTCACAGTACTTTAATGTCAAATTTTTTTATTAATTCAAATTTCCATTAATTTCATTAAAATATATGTTTTTTTTTATTTCCAACGACCAGCACTACAATTAATTACCAAACGTTTAATTTTATTCTTACATACAAACATTAATATATTTATGTGTTACTAATACATCATAGTAAATTATAAAGAAAGTATACTTTTATCATATGTGGTAAAAAAGTATTCTTTTAACATTTATAAATATAGACCGTTAAAATCCATATCATATATATATATATATACATATATATTACGTATCAAATATATATACTTATACCAAAATTAAAATGCCCTCTGGTTATAATGTACTTTTATAGGTAACTCAAGAGTCAAAATATGAAAATAAATAATAATTAATAATTAAAATTCAAAGGTAACATTTCATGAAAGTAAAAAAAATTGAATTAATTTTTTTGTGCCAAGTCGAACAGTAAAACGTAACTCGGAGTAAAATTTGTAAATTTGTACAAGTGCGAATAAGAAACACTTAGGAGGGCTAACTGATCGACGGGTAGTCTCTGTCTTTTTCTTCGTCTCTCTCTCTTTCTCTCTCTCTCTCTTTCTCTCTCTCTCTCTTTCTTTCTCTCTTTCTTTCTCTTACTTTGTGAACAGGGAATCAACAACTTTTTTATCTTTCCTTGGGGGGTCTGTCCTCAAAACCATCACATATTAATAATCCAGTCAACTCTTCGTGTCGCGGAGTAACGTGAATCATCAAACCCCTGGACAGAAAACATCGGCTTCGCGCCTCCACTCCACCCTCAGTAAAAGTCGACACGTTAATTAAAGTCTCCGCGTACATGAAAAGGAGGCTGCACAGGGAAATAAAGATGTGAGTGTAGAACACATGAAGCAAATTTCATTAAATTTATCGCCTTTTTCAGTATTCTCAATCCTTTTCAATCCTCCTTCAACACCCTACTGCATCCTTCTGCATCGTCCTACATACGCGACTTTAAATTTTTTTTATTGGATAACTTAATTATATATATTGCAAAAAGGCCCATAAAATTCTAATTAGCTGGAAAAGAGAAAATACCTCCTTTCGTTCTATAATTCCATTATAATATTTATATATTTCATGCATAATCGTTTCATACATAATAAATTTATAAAATATCATTGCAATAATTAAAATAGATAAATCTATTTATTAAATTTATTTTACGTTGGATTTTAATCAGTGTATTTCAAAGAGTAATTAAATTTTAACGTTCAATTTACTACTAAAATAGTTATAATTTATACGTATTTTTGTAAATACGTAGTGATGAATTAAATTATTATTTTTTAAATAATTAAATGAAAAATTATATTACAAGCTTATGATTCCATTTACATTTATATTATGTTCAAAGTACAACTTTTTGAAATACATTAAAATTATACTTCAAATCTTCCAAGACACAAATGGTCTTTTAAAAGCAAGACAATTTCTTATATTGTTCTGGCAATATTTTTTTTCATTTATTATTTTATTTCGTGTTTTACTTATTATATTGTGTAAATTTTACTAGTTAGAAATAACAAAATTTATTTTTTATATAAAATCACTTAAACTTTTTAGAACTAAAATTATAATTAATGTGTATATTTAGATTTATATTCAATAAAAATCATAATCAAAATAAAAAGAAATGAAAATAAAAAGTTTAATTGTCAAAATTTCATGGTTTGAAGTGATGACGTATTTATAGATTATTACAATATCAAATATTTTAATATGTTGATTATTTTTTTGAATTTAATATTATAATAATTATATTGATTAAGAAATCTAAAATATTAAAAATAATTCATCAATATAACTTACAAATATTTATCCACTATTTTTATTAAAAAATTCAGAATACAATGATTTCATATTGCAATAACCAATGAAGTACCATTGACTCATTTACTTCATTGTTTTACAAATCTTAAGAGTTAAAAAAAAATATATTTATATATGTTATTGTTATTCAAATTTTTTGAATCTAAAAATTTTACGACTTATTGTTTCATATACTTTGTTTTTTAAGTTATTATTTAAATATTTAATTGAAATGTTGCAAAGGATCTATCCGGATTAAATAAAGCAATGATGAAAATCACAAGATATTTTATTTTGTACAAGGTCATAAAAATTAATATATATAATAAAATATAAAATTTTTTGTTATTAATCTTATTTTTCTTTTCTAATAGCACGAATAACGTATTAAATAGAAAATACTGACTTTCCTAAATACCTTTTACAGAAACGGATTTTTTCATTTTTCGTCGCATTACTTTATTTCATTTTGGTTTTATCTAAAACTATTAATTAGTTTATTATAACTTATTTATAAAAAGAATTATAAAAGTATTTAATTTTTTAAGGTGAATTTTATTTTTTTGTATAAGTAGTTTGGATTTACAACAATTATTTTACAGTGTAAATACTGTATAATTACGAAATTATACCGCTCTTATTATAAGTAGTTTGACTTTGATAATAAATAGGAAAAAAAAATTTACAATACACAAAATTGAATTTAAAATGTATTAAATTAAAATAATACACTTAAAATCAGAATATAAATTTAAATCCAGACAACTTTATTAATACTTTTCAATGTATTCGCTTATAAATAATTTAATATAAAGACCGTTCAGGATAATTAAACCAAATAACATTTTAATTACACCTAATCGAACGAAAACTGTACTCAAATCTTAATAACTTTAATTGAAGTATTAACTAAAATTAATTATCAACTGTTAAATATATCCATATATTTAGTAGTATTGATATAAATCTACCAATTAAATATAAATATATGAATTAAAAATATATCAATTAAAAATTATTTGAATTTAAATTTAAAAATTAAATAATTTAAAAAATATAATATAGTAAATATGTAAAACGAAGATTAAAAGTTTTGTAAAATATTTTCAAATAAAAAAAGAAAAGTATTTGTAAAAATGAATAAAAATGTTTCATCGAGTCTTGAGCAAAATAACAATAAATATTTATTTATAATAGCTCACTATGTAAATGTGATGAAAAACGATGTAAAAGCTGGGCATAACTAAAGGGTCTTACGCCCCAACAATAAAATAGTAATTACACATACTGAACGAGGGCTTACACAAGGATAAACTACGGTCTTTGTTGTACACAATTAATAAATGCAAGGCTTTTATTATAAATAGTATGTGTATAAAAGGTTGTTCTTTTGGCTACGATTTAATTGAAATATATCATTTTATAGCACTTTATTCTGCGAGGCATAGGATGTCAAAGAAAAGGTACAAAAGTAAAGGGACAACTTGGCTCGTCCATTGTCGAGGAGTGCCCTTTCGTACTTGACGTGCCCTTGGTGAAAAATATATTTGCACGAAGGCGCGAGTACACGCGTGGGTGGAGAAAGGCGAGATAACTCGTGCAAAGAACTTGAAATGTTTCGAAACTAACCCTGAGTGTCACATACTCAAACATCAATAGTAAAGAGAGTTTGCGTGTGTGCGTTAGTACAGATGGAGATACACCGGACGCACATTCCACATCTTCCTCCTTGTTTTTCTTAGTTCTAATAAGTTTCATTCAATTTCTTCTTGACGCCTCGCTGCCATCAAATAACAGTTCATTAATTAAAAATAACTTTTATCAATGATGAATTTACGCAAAAACACTTTACTCGCTATATTATTTATTATCGTTTATTGTCATAAAGCGAAAGAATAAATTTAATCTTTAATAAATTACAATGTTTTTGAGTTGTTTTAATCAATATAATAATAATAAGAAGAAGAAGAAGAAGAAGAAGAAGAATCATTCGTTATTCAATGATAAATAAAAATAAAATAAATATCATTCTTATTCTATATACATTTAAGATGTTTGGCACCTAGAAAAATAAGTTTTATCAGAATAAAATGTAAACAGAAAGTTATGTAAACAAAGATTTTTAAAGCTGTCTTAAAGTTTAAACAGTCCAAGATTTAATAAACTGAATTTCATGTTTTGATAACGTAATTCGAATATCTGCTCAAAACATATCATTAAATGTAAGATGAAATATATATATATACATTTAGATTTTTCAACTATACAGAAAATGAAAATGAAAATACTAAATTTAAATTTTGAAAAAAAGTGTATATCTAATAAAATTAGCAAGTACATATAAAAATATATTTAATATTTGATAAGCATTGATCTCTATTATCTTATCAATCGTAAAGTCGTTGTAAAAATTGAAAAAATAATAAAGTTATCAGATTAATTACTAGTATTAGTTCAAAGTAAAGATTTTTTAGAATTGAAATAATAATTTTTAAAATAATTAAACGTCAAGTCAAGAAGAAAACAAAACCTAATAAGACTATTTTATTTATAAATACGATAATTGAAAATGATAATTAATTTTGAAATAAATTCAAGCACGAATAAGTCTAATATTTCGGAGAGAATGAATATGCATCGCTTGAGGGATATCTAATAATGCACCAATAAGATGATGAAAGCGCCTGAAAAGAGCTCGGAGAAAGAAAATTCAATCAAAAAGTAAAGGAGGAGAACCTTATAAGACTGTGATGAGAATATGGGGTCGTGTGAGAGAACAAAAACAAATTAGAAAGAGAAAAGTAATAGAGAGAGAGAGAGAGAGAGAGAGAGAGAGAGAGAGAGAGCAAAAAAAGTTGATCTACGCCACAGCTTTCGTTCTCATCTCAGGCCGAGGGTTTCTTTCGTTTTAATGCAACCCCTCCCCCACCTCGCCAACCTTTTCGCGGGTATCACGTGAATTGATGTTACACAACACTTGGAACGCATACAGTGCGGAGGCGAGGATAATCCTTGTCTCTCCTTTTACCTCCCCAGCCCCTCGGCCCTCCCCCGCGAATAAAGACGGCGCATTCGCGACAATGGACGGATAATCTCATATTTCCGTGCTAACAATGGGAATGTTCGGATGCTGGGATCCTCGAATCCTCGGATCTTCGGATGCTCGAATGCTCTCCAAAGCCAAAGCTTGGAGTCGGTGGCAATCGCCTTCGCAGGTACGCGCCCAGTACCAGTTCACCCTTCCACTCACACCCTCACTCGGTGTCCTCCATGACACACACCAAGTGGCCCGAGCGAACCGATCGCCAAACGCTTTTAACAAATTATACATTCGTTCAAGAGCATCAATGTGTACTCTAAAACACAATCATCGTAATTTATTCAAATTTCATGGGAAAGATACAGGGATATATGCCGAATGTAATCCAAATGTACAGTTTTGACTTTTTAAGTTACGTTTTATTGCTTTCACCGACTAACTACACTGGATTTATTCAAAAGATTTTCCGGTATGTAGTTTTCTTATACATTCAATATTGACAAGATTATAAATGCTTTCATTTACATCAACCTTGGTTCCTCGTATGATATAGTAATTTCATTTGATAGACTCGGTTCTTCTCGAATTCATATAAAGTACTGAAATCATGGAAGAGTTTCATTGCTCATCTGGTCCTTAGAAAGAAAAGAAAGCTCTTTATGCCGATGAAATAAGGGGAGCGAATGAGAAAAAGAGATGTGCTATTCCTTGGGCTAGACACCAGAGGAAGCCGCATAAAAGAAGAGAGAGAAAAAAGCCTTGGAGCGAGTTGCTTCAGCTGTCAATCAAGGAGACGCACGCCACTCGGGACATTTCTTTTTATATTGACTACCACGTAATTTTTCTCTCCCACCCCCTCTCTCAACCTCCTTCTTCATAGGTTCTTACTCGTTCCTAGAGGACCGTTTTTTTTTTTTTTTTTTTTTAAATCTGAGAAGTCTAATCTCAGCTGTATGGGTTTGAGACACAAAAATACAATGCGAGATGGAGGAAAGTCGTTAATATAAAACGAAAAACTATAAATCCGACGGCATAGGTTGCTTTTTATATGTGTATCAACTTTATTATTTCAATGCAATTTCAAGAAACAAATTTGAATTATAAAAGTACGAGGAATCTTTAATATAAAGATAGTCAAGTTATTGTCTATTGTTATGCATGCCCTTATATTTTATAACATATTTGAGTTACTTGGATATTCTTCAACTAAATTTAATATTTTGAAAAATTTTTGTCTTCTTCTTCAATTAGTTTAAAATTATGTAACTAATTCGTTTTTAAGAACATTTTTAATCATGCTTTTTTTTTATTATAAAATTAAAATTACAATTTTTTTTTTTATTGAATAATTGCACAATGAAATCTTTTATAATATTATATGCATTTTAAATGATCCTCGAATCCTCAATTAGATAATCCTCAATTATTTCCTTAAATGTTAGTAATAAATCAAGTTTACGAAATTTAACATTTTATACAATTTTAAAACTAAAATATGAATAATATTTAAAGAAACATCTAATTTAACATTCACTGTTAAGATTAATTATATTGATTTTTAATATACTGATCTTTCTTTATTTTCTGAATTAAAATCAATAATATTATTATTTTTCTTGCTAATAAAAAAATTATTATAAAAAATTTTGATACAAATCGATGTACAATAATTATTAATTTTATTCAATAAAAATTACTCAATTCTTAGGTATTGTTACAATATTATTTGAATACTTAATTTTATAATTTGTATGTCCCATAGTCATTTAATCACGAAAATTTTAATTTTTGTTAAATAATAGACATTAGATTTCCATAAAAATATTTTTAATTTTCTAATCATTCAATTCTACAGGTGAATATAGTACTACATTAAAAAGCGAACAATGAATTCCCCATTGATAATTTTAATTAATTTATTATAATCATTATTAGCTTATTTTTATATTTCTTATAAATAATTTTTTGATATACTTGTAAAATGTTTAAAGCATTCATATTGATTATAAATAATGTTTTACAAAGAATGTTTTACTTAATTACTTGACAATATTTTCGATAAATTCTGACTGTGAAAAAAACATATATATTTTCTTAGATTTATATTAAATAAAATAAATGAAACGATTATTAATTAAATATGATATATTAAAGTGAAGATATTAAAAAAACTAAATTTATAATTCACAAATTTACCAATCATAAACTTTAATAATCGGTATAATGTACATCATTAATTTAGTTCATTTTATATTAAAATTTTTTTTAAAACAATTATACTTTGCTTTGATAATATTTACTCCTTGGAAAATAATATTTTTTAAAAATTCATCATAAATAGTGATCTGGTGATACCACCATGTAAATTATAAATAATAAGATACTTAATGCACAGTTTTTTAACATTTCTTTTAAATTCAATATATTTGAATTTGTCTGATGACTTTTACATAGCTACATGTACGATAATAATATTTATGTATTTTAACTATATTTGCATGAGAATAATATAAAAACGCAAAACATATCAGCACTCTAGTAGCATTTTCTCTTCGTTAGTATCAATGTAATAAACAGTCCTGAATATTCAAAAAAATAATTTTTTACAGTTTATCAGAGACAATGTAAGCAACGACGGAGAGAAAAGGAAAAAGGCGAAATCTTTATTTGTGTGTTGTTAAATTGAATAGATCTGAAAAATTATTATTTTTAATAAAGAAAAAAAAAAATTCAACCCTTCCTAACGCAAGAAAATAAAAATAAGCTCAGTTAAGTGATAATTTACAAGATGCTAAGTCTTCCTTTAAAATTGTAAAATGTTCTGCCTTTTTTTACAGAGCGAAAAACAGATGAGTTTCATCGCAAACTCATTACTGCGAATTGCAGCTCGCGCTACCGTTAACAATAATTAGTGATGTTTCAAAACGTCGAGCCTCGGCAATTGCTGCTTCATCCAGTGAAGAAAGAATAGGGAAAAAGCCGAGCTCCTACTCGGGGAATCCTCTTTTCTCGAGTCAATAAAAAAGAAATAAGAGAATGTTTTGTGCAGCACTCCTCGCAAACAATGATGGCGAAAATTTCAAGAAAATCAAGGGTGTGAGAACAAAGATCAGGAACAACAGCAGGAGCAGTAGCAGCAGCAAAAGCAGCAGCAACAACAACAACAAAAACAACGACGACAACAACGACGACGACAACAACAACAACAACAACAACAACAACAACAACAACAACAACAACAACGATAATAACAATTATTGGCTACAGTGGCAATGGTAAAAATGAAGAATAATAATAAAAAATAAGAAAAGGCCGGAGTCTGTGAAGAGCGCCTCCCCTCATTGCCCAATTATTATATAGCAATATATCTGCTCGGAAAATTGGATAATACCGGCGCTCCTCCCGCTGCGGATGCGGATGCGAGGAGATAGGGCGGCAAATAACGAGTAATGAGTGGCTTAGAGACAGCTAATGCCGGTATTTATGCGCGCCGTAGCTTCATAAAGATAAAAGATTCCGCACCCACTCCTCCCCCTACCCCCACCCATCCGCTCCACCCCCGACGATAGGCTACGTACACCTGTTTCTTAGATCTAGAGTCCCAGAGGATGACGAATGCAAGAAGAAAAGCATTTCACTCCTTCACGCATTCCGAGGCTTTAATTCGATTTCCCTACCTGGAAAATTAAGTGGGATGCGAGCTGGTGTTTGGGATTTAGATTAGTTGCATTTTAAATTATTAAACAAAATCATCGCCACACAGAGTCTTTCATTGACTTAATTTGTTTCATGAATCCTAGATTATGTGTCCACTCCTCGAGCCCGAAAATTTTGTAATTCTTCTTCGGTTAAAGTGTATTTTGAGATAAACTTCGGAGCGAATGAAAAGTACACCAGTCACCAAATAAATACATTCCTGCTTCCTTGGATTTGTTCAGATTGAAATTTTTTGAGTATGTGAAAATGTCAATTTTCTTTGAAAAATAATAATAATGACGTATGAATTTATTTGATTAATTAGGAAATAATTTCGATTAGGAATATTTTCAATAATATACAAAAATTGTTACTGTGCTCGGAGGTCAATAGAAAGAATAAATATCACATGTTCACTAATTAAGTTTCATATTTTTCAGTCCCAATTCAAATTGAATCACTGATGTTAACCATATAATGGCTTAATTTATCACTCAAAAATAGACGTTGCGCGTGCGCATGACCATGCAAATTTGCAAATAAATGTGCACTTGCCATGAATTGCAGATAAATTTTGATAATCGTTTACACGTAAATACGAATATACGTGTGGGTGTTAACCTAAATGTGGGCACACGTATTTATGTGAGTACGTGGGCAAGCACATGCAGTAACTTAGTAGTAAATTAGATAAACAAACCATCTTAACTGATGAGGAAACTATTATAAGAGTATGTAGGTCAACGCGATGTTCCGAAAGATTAACATTGCATCATCAACGTTATCTAAATTCTTCACGCACTAGATATTGTGAATTTAAATTGCCTTATCACCGTGAACTCTACATCCAACGAATATAAGAGTACAGTCATGCGAATCGCCAGTATACTTCTAGCTCTCGAACCGAAAACAGCCTAATAATATTCACGTGAAAGTGTAAAAATGAAGGTTTTAATATTCTTTCTTTTGGTTGTGGTATCAATAAGCGCAGCTGATTGTAAGTCACTATTTTTTATTTTTACATTAAATTCATTCATAATTAAATGCAAGCTAAATAAGTTACTCCCACTCAGATTCATAAAAATGATATGTACGAAAACAAACATAATTTTTAATAACTTTCGCACATTGAAATTAAATTTTCATTCAATTTTTAGCAATAGTAATTATGTATGAAAAAGAAAAATTATTACCAACAAATTTCATTCGTTTACATAACATTCAATTTGTCACCCATTCACTTCTCTTATCATTGAAAATTTATTTGAGAAAATATCAACAGAACATTCTCCTTAATTCGTGTAATAAATCATATTTATTATTTTTAAAATTTACTAATATAGTTGAATTTTTCTTAATCTAATAGTTAATAAATTCGACATGGAAGGACGATAATATCACGTTGCATCAAAGTAAAAGCAATCTTTTAATTAAAACCAATTCCTTCGTAATCATTCAGTAAAACGATACGGTAGCAGAGTATGACTAGCGTATACTTTAGCCAATGATATAATTAGGTTGCAGAATAATATTAATAATAATATAATCATAATAATAGAATACGTTAAATTATTTATTGACATTAAAGCAACATGTATATATATTCATTTAGTGCTGAAGCAAAAGTGACAAAATTAAGGAGCTTTATTATCTATACACATACACATATATAGGTTTCACGTTTAAAATAATTTTTATTTTATTGATAATTTTATTTCGTCTCACTTTTTATTCATACAATTTAATAATAATTAACATTTATACTAATATTTAAACTAATATTCAAATAGAATTCCGTAAAATGTTTTAAATCTTCTTCAATTAATCAGATATTTATTCTCATTCGGATATAATATGTATACTATTAACCAAAATAACTTCATTTTTGGAATTATTAACTATTAATATTTAAATATCTTGAGAATATACTTGTTTAATTTCATATTAACATAAATTCACCTTAGCCTTCATGCAACATGTTCTATTGTTTCGTATTCGACTTCGCTAAGCGCTATTGTGTATTGTAATATGTTGATCAGCATCATACATATAATTATAAATAAATGAAACCTGTCTGATTACAGTGATACCAAAAATATTTGGCGAACCATGCAATGGCGTACAGAGCGCACTTTGTAGTACCAAGTGTCTCTTTGGCAATACTATATGTGTGAAATCCGAAGATAGTTTGGGCTACACTTGTACGTGTGTTAATAGTTAAGCAAATCACGCATTAAATGTCTCGCTTATTCAAGAATAAATTTATAATCCAAAATAATACAGTAACTTTTTCAAAACATCCCCTTATAACATCTGTAAATAAATTACACGTATTAAAGTCAATTATATAATAATAAATAACTATTTAACACGAATTAATATAATGTATATAGTTATATGTTTGTAAAACACAATAAATTTATTCACAAAAATTATGTAATTGCAATAAAATGTAAGTGAATAATTAAATTTTTTTATTGTTATTAAAAGTATGAAAAGTGTCTTTGTTATTTCAGATAACAATATTATATTAAACCTACAAAAAATAAACCAAAATCCTCTATTACACATTTAATATTATTTATTTATTAAATAACATATGAATAGTATACAAAATCTTAATCATTGAGTTCTTTTATTGTTAGTAAAAGAATTGTAATTTAATGATATATGAAAGAAGCTAATTAAAAATTATTATTTATGTCTTCAAATGAAAGATATAATATTAATATTTAAATGTTATAATAATTTTATAAATTTTTTTTTTTTTTAATTGATATAGAATTATTAACTTTAATGCACTATTGAATGAAAATTTTTGAGCATATTGCTAAGGTTACAATCTTATTCTGATTTTTATTATTTTTTCTTAATTGAAATATATATCAAATAATCATGAAGATGATATTTGAATTTTAAATTTTAATTAAATTTGTTTAATATTTCTTTCTGAATTATTAATATACATGAACTAATGAAAATGAATCTAGTCGTACATTTGTAATATTTATGTTATATGAAAAGTTTTAATTTTACATTATTTATTACATCCTCCAGATTAATAATACTATTCAAATTAATGTAATTCAAATTTCTAAATATTCAAACTGAATCTAAATATTCTGAATGAATTGAAAAATATTAAATTTATTTATGTGAATCAATTTCTACGTTAATATTTTCTTATAATAAGTAATTTTATTTCTTATTTAATTTATCAAATAAAAAATCGTCTATATTTATAAATCAATATTTATACTTAGTTTGCTTTTATAGAGAAAAACATTTATCAAAACAAATAAATAAATTTGGATTTCATTTTTTCAAAGTATAAATCATTACTGAATAGAGTTGTTCTTTATTTATAAGTATTTTCAAACTATATTTTAACAAAATTGGAATTTAAACATTAAATATTATGTATTTTATATTGATATTCAAATATATTATTAATAAACAACTAATTTAATATAGATACAAAAATTTCTACTAATAGTGTTTGACCTTCAAGTTACGGCAAATTTTAGCCGAAAATGTACATAAATATACTAATAAAATGTTTTAGTTATGAATTGAATAAAAAATATGACAATAGTATTTTAATATAAAAAAAATAATAATTTTTATACGAATTTGTTTTATAAATTTTAATACATAATTTAAAACAAAAACTAATTTCAGCGAATTTTGAATGAAATAATTTAGTAAAAAATGATATATAATAATTTAAATGAATAAACAAAAATTTATACATAAATTCTCATAGTAGATCAAAATAATTTATGAAGAAAAAATGAAACATAAATTCAATACTTTATCACAAAAGGAAACGTGTGAATTCACTCAAACATTGGGAATCGGAAAATATTTTTAGTGATTTATATAAGAAAGGTTAAGATAAGAAAGAGAAACTTGACCTCGCTAAAATTGACTGCCTCGAATTTATAATCAGAAAAATGTCTGAAAACAACATTGAATTTTACTACGCATATGAATAAAATACATTATCAATATATTAAGGAAACAAAAATTTATTACAAACGAGAAAACAAATTTTTAAATGTAAGCTATAAATTTTTAATATAAAAGCATTAATTATTTGTAAAAGATGTAAAAACAAATTAGAAATATGATATTACATTTTTTATTTAATAATTTAATAAATTCAAAATTTATATTACTATCTACTATTAATTACAATTGTTACAAATTATAAGAGTTTAGTTAACATTATGTATAATTCATTATTTATTAATAAATGTTTTATCTCTCTCTCTCTCTACTCTCTCATGATTGAATAAATTATTATTGTACTGTAAAATAAACGAAATAGAAAATACTGGAATATGTAATTTAATTAAAGGCGTATTCTAATACAAATTAACTAGCAATTATAATAAGTATTATTATTATTACTATTATTATTAACACTATACCGTTTCACGCAATATATGTAAAATTATAAAAATGTAAACAATAATAACACTATATTGTTTAATATTTTAATTGTAAAACTTTCTTTACGATAATAAACAAATATCTTTCTCTGTCTGTCTGCAAATATTTGACTAAATGAAGATAATATCGTTACATTAAAATATTTTCTTATTGTTTTTAATAAACCTTAATTTATTAGATCATCAGTATTATAATCGATCGTTAGGTGGATAGGTGAACTAAGATTAAATATTATTAAAAAAAGAGAAGCTCAAAGAGGAAAAATTAAACTGATAAAGCATGGAGGCTTCGATTTAATTCATCGGTCAATATTTCATTGTTTCTTTTTAAAGATTTTTTTTTAAAATAAGAATAACGTGTATCCACTATGATAGTGTTAGTTACATATAAATGCGCAGTATAACAAATGCATTGTCAACTTCTTATTCGAACATTCGCGTCCTCATCTACTTCAGCTGATTATCTTTTCCAATTTTTTGTATCAGTTTATATTTAATAAATTATTAATAATTTACTTTAGTTCTTATACTTTTAACTAGGAGAATTCTTTATATGACAATAATATAGTATAAATTATAAATCGTGCCTCCTAATTTCTAAGAAGATAATGTATCTTCAAAATCTAGCACACGAAATATATGAAACGTACTAGTTATCTCTTATCATAAAAAAATTTTCAAAATATTGAAATAGATACGTTTATTAAACACTGTAAACGATAAAAAGCACTTGAGAAATTTTCCAGCAGATGTTACGGTTTACGAAGGTGTTTTTAAAAACAATGAATAAAGAGTGTAAATTTCTAAGGCACATACTCCAAGTTTTGTATTTCAATGAGTTCGTTTTTTTACTTTTACATTTACAGATAAGAATCAGACTAAAAAGACTTTCTTTCACGAATTGTATCGACCCTATGACATTACAGTATCATTTCCAAATTACTGATGGAAAATGAATTTTTCGTATATAGTTCGATTATAAAGATAAAATACTTTCACTCTATATTAACGCGTAATTTAAAATTTTCTTTTATATTATTCAATGAACATTTGCAAGTAAAGTACTTTTCACATTTGAAAAATTATTTATGAATAGATTTATATATAAAAATTGTATTAAAAAATTACACAATTAATTTGACCACTAATAAGCTTTTTAGTTTAAGCGCGAAAAAGTTTTTGAAAAATAGCGGCTTTTAATTTTATTTTAATAAAAAGCAGTAGAAAAGATATCGCTTTATTGTATACGGAGAAAAAATTTCCTTCAGTTGAGAGAGATTGATGTTATTGGTACGAAACTTTGTAAACATTGGAAGATACGTGAGGGTTAAAGTGACCTTTGATAATTTGATAATTCAGTATGTTCGTAAATTTAAAAGTTAGAGCGGTTATTGACTTTTGTGCCACAGTGATTAAAATGCCTCAAAGATCGAGTCTGCCTTTGTTTCGTTGACGTATAATCGACGTATAATGGAGGTCGCATCACGACTCTTTTTTTTTTATGGACACAAATGACTAGGAGATGTGTGTACGTTGGGGTCGAGCTCATTTGGCAATCTCGTCTCCTTGGGTGGGATGTTGGGGAGTGGTGAAGAGCAGAGTAATGCATGGCAGAGGTGCAGAGGTGCAGAGGTGCGGAGGCGCGGAAGTGTAGAGGTGCAGCGATGTGAAAGTGTAGACGTGGAGAACAGCCTTGCACCCTCGGGGCGTGAAGAGCAGGGAAAGCGTGAGCTCGAGGGCCCAATTAGCACCAGAGAACTGCGAGTGTCATCTGACTGCGGTTCCCACCCCTTCTGTGGGCGTTTTCGACTTTCTCGCGCCTCTTCTTTTATCCTTTTATGTTTGCGACTCTTGCGAGTTCTCCTGGTCCCATTTACACCCGTGGTCGGAGCTTTTCTCAGGGATACTTGGGCTCCGGGTTAACCTGAGCACCGCGACGTCTGGGCAGAGTCGAATTTCCTCGTGACCCTCTTTCCCCACTTCTCCTCACGAGCACCGGCCTCGGAAAACGGGGAGATATTTCCTCTTATTTACTTAAACATTTACCTGAAAACAATTTTTAACAATCGCGATACTCTACCGCGCATATATTTCAGAGCATTATTATTGCGAATAAATGAGCAAGAACGTGGGTTTCACTCTTGTAAAATGTTTCTCATTAGACACAGCTGTCGGTGCACGATCATTATCACGAGCAATCATTAAAATTTTTATAAATTCCCAAATTGTATTACTTTATGTAAAGTTATTTGACGCATATAATATTTTTTAAATCATCTGTAATTTACCTTTTTTCTAACTTTTTATTCCGATTTACTTAACTAAAAAATCAATCTTATTTTACTTTTAAAATATCTGGAAATTTAATATAAACCAACCCAGTTCGATTGCCCGTTAATAGATTTTCATTTTCAAATTTTAATTATCAATTTTTAATTCACTTAAATATACATATTTCCTTGTAAAATACGCATTAATAATGATGTGCAAAATAAAATACTAAATTATATCATGAATATATCAAGTTAAATACTTCGACAACTTATATTTGAAAGTTATTTAACTCACTCAACGTATAATTATAGGTGCGAAATATGTACACACAGACACAGATACACACACGCGCACACGCGCGCGCGCACACACACACACACACACACCCCAAAATATAAATATCATAATAGATAATTTTATTCAATGTCATTTTTAAAATATAACTTTTAATCTGTTTCCCTAAATATTGAAAATAAATATTAATCTATTATTCATTATGCAATATTTTTAATAAAACAATCATATAGTGCAATACTAAAATATTCGTTTAAAAAAATTTATATATTAAAAAAATATTATAATTTGAAAAAATTTTTGGTATAAATTGTTAACATTATACCACAAAGACTCTATTATAGACTCTATTATATTATATATTATATACTTTAAATTAAAAATTTTAAGAACATGTTTGTTTTATAAAATTATTACATAGATATGAAAAATATTTTAAATAAAAATAACTTTTAAATTTTAATTCTATTATTAAAAGCTCGTTTATTTTTAGACGATATCAAATTATCATTTATGTTAAATCTTATTTACTACTGCATATAAATAATTAATTAAAACAAACTTTAATTATTTTCAATTTACACTCTTTTTTTACTATTCTTTTAAAATTTCAAGTATAAACAGTATATTACTCCATCATGATTGTGTATTGTTTTTTTTTTGTATTATATGATTATAAAACAATATATTCAGCTGAAAATATATTTAGTCAGTTTTTAATGCAGTCTTTTTTATAATTATAATTGGGTCATCATAATAATTGTATCTGTACTTAAAAATTTTAACGATTTCTTTGAAAATAATTAATTAATTTTTACAAATATTAATTGGTGCTGATTTTCAATTTTAGAATACCGAATAAAGTTATCAATGAATTGATACTCAATATTATTGAAGATTTCCGATCTATATAATATAGAAAGGTTTTTTGTATCATCTATGCATGTTTATATTCCTTCAGCATTATCTGTAATCAATAAGTAATACTTTTGAAAAATGGATTGCGTAAATCTAAATTTTACTCACAAAAAAAAAGTTTAAAATTCAAACAAAAATTGAGTGAGCTTCCTCGTCCACTTTTTAAATAAACAACTACATTAAAAAATTTTACCTAAATTTAACATACGATAAAAATATCAACAATCTTATTTGGTATTTCATAAACGAAATTTTTCAAAAAATTATTTGATTCATTTATCAGCAAAAAATTTATTTTAAAATCTATTATAAAAACTGAAACTATTTTATAAAATGCTGAGAATATATGAAAAAATTAAAATGTTCGTTTTTATTAATTATTCTTAAATAATTTGAATGCTTAATGTAATAATTAAAAACTTGGCTCTAAAAACATTCATTATGATATTATATTAAATCGCAATTATTTTTAAAAAAAAATAAACGATCTATGAAAGAGATTTTAAATTCCTGTGTACATTACTCTAACGTTTGATAATTATACCTGTAAAAGAATAGTATTTTCACAACTATGAAAATCAGGTGAATCAGTTAGCAAAAACAATAGTAGTCACTTACCAAGTATCAAAATGCATAGGAAATAGATGACGACTAACTCTAGTTCATACTCGAGTTGGAAAATCCATCTGAAACAATAGATAAAAGAGAAAACAGTGAGAAAACAATTAGCCCAATTGGAGTTGAATCTATCTCTGCCCATTTAAATCAATCTAAGGGGTAAGAATGAAAAAAAAATGGAAGAAGAAGAAGGATGGTAAGATAGATATGGTGGAATGAAGGAAGATTTTAAGGAGAAGAGCGTTAAAATTAAGCGTTAAGATCGGCTTCCATTACGGGAAATTATCCAATCTCTGTGTACCTTCCTCCATCCCTCGTGGACTTCGAAAAGCGAGAGATCCCAGAGTAGGTTTTATGGACCCTCAGGTCCATTCAACAACGCGCCTCAGTGCTGAATTTATATATGCAGCGAGCTATTTGTGGGTGGTGATATTTTATTGTGATATTCACCGTTGCCATTTACAAAGCCACAGTATATATAAATATGTAAACGCGCGCGCGCGTATGTACACCCCCATAGGATTTGACTACAGCCTCGTTAAATATTTTATGGGTAAATAATTGGGTCCTTCTCTCTTCTTTTTCCCTTTATACCCTCGCGATTTTTATTAGATTCAAATACAAATATTGCAAGATTTTTCCCTTTTCCCGATCTCTTGGTCTCTATGACCTTGTGTGTTACTGCAAAATTTTTAAGGGTTCCGCTGTTCCTGATTCATTCGTAGATATTTGCTTACTTTTCTCACACCCAAAGATAAATGAGCTGGAATAAAATGATTAATTTCAATTTTTCTGACATACACTCTTCTCTGCTTTTAAAAAATAATAGCGATCAAAGTTCATTCTTTGAGTAAAAAGCACGAAAAATAAAGAAATATGCACTATATTATTTGTATCTAATTTGCATAGAGCTTGTAAATTTATTTTCATCAATGAAATGTACATGTATTTTCATTTATAAGAAAAAATACCAAAATGATATATATTACAATTTGCACAACTGATTGAAGAATTTTTAAAGGACTCTCAAACCACAAAAAAAGAAAAGTCATTAAAAACCATAAGTTACATAAAACAGCAAAGTATTTAGAAATTTTATATTTGTATTTGGCTTCAATAAAAACTTAATAGGAAAGACTGGGTCTTAAACGTCAAGGAAAAATGTTGAAATACTTACGATGGATGTCAATATAATGTAAACACATTAATGTAACTTCCGGCTTGCCATCCTTCATTTTTCTAATTTTGAGCTTCCAAACTATATGGTTATTTATTCATTTGTTGAACTTGAAAAGAAAATGATGGACATGAAAGAGTAAAGCATTTTAAACCACAGGGTGACTTGGAAAAGTTGGAAAAAAAGCACGACGGGATGTGCATCAGTTTTTGTGTTTCTACAAAACTTTCTAAAATGTCCTAAAAGCCAAAAGAGCAACAAATTCAATGTGGTTGGGATTGGCATAATAAAAATCTTCACTTAAACTCGAATTAATAGAAGAACAGGATTCATGTGAAATTGTTTCGTTAAAAAGAAATTCTATTTATTTAGGGGTACTTGAGTATACAGATTAAATTGGCGTTATTTTTATAAACTACATTTAACCGTGTCCACACAGTCAAAACATGTTCTTTTTTTAACCCTGACAAGGATACTTTACTTTGCGAAAATAATCTTTGTGAAATATAATAATGTAAATAAAGAAAAAAGAGATGAATAAATTTTAATAGAGATACAAGAAGCATGAATAGTCTTAGATTTTTATTTAGCAATAAATTTTTTATAACGTTTTCATAATTTACTCCATTATTCATAGCTCAATATTAAATAGTTTAATTTTTAAACAATAAAAATTATTGATTTCATTTATACCTTATTTTATTCTATAATAAACTTTTACAATATATTGATTTAACTTAAAATAATAAAATAACTATTTAATTCTTTACAATAAAATTTAAAATTTTTATATACATTTGATAATACATTAAAATACAACAAAATATCTAGAATAAGAATATTATTATAAACAAAATATTTTTATTTACTACTTTCACGTATATAAAAATATATAAGAAACTTTACAATAATATTATATAAATTGAATTATAAATAAAGTATATAATAAATAATAAAACAATGAAGAGAACAATTACCAGAAGCTATATTATGGTTCAAAAATTTAAATTATCCTTGCACTTGTAGTAATTGAAATTAGGAAACACAATTACATTTTATATCAATTAAAATTTTGAAATCTAATATTCTTTTAGTCATACTCAAGGTTGTTTCGAACTTTTGAGCAACTTCTAAATATGTTTTTTTTTTTTAAATGAAACACTTTAATTCACACACTACAATAAAATATTTTTAAATAGAAAATTAAAAATTAAAAAATTGAAATATCCAATTAAATTTATGTATAAGCAAAAAATTGCAAACAAATAAAGTCCACTAAGAAAAAAATATTTTTTCTTTTATTTATAAAATATTTGATTTCCAGTGATTTAATTTTGTTTAAATTAAAATAATTATTTTTAAACTCTGTAACACAGCATTTGATAAAATATATTTTGTACGGGGAACATACAAGTAGTCAATTAAAATTTTTCAACGGTTTAAATAAATTATTTTTATATTTTCACATTACACATCAATGAATATATACATCGATAACTATAAGAGCAGTTAGATTGGATTTTCTGGTGAATCTTAGGCTGGCCAGAATATAAGAAAATTGAGAAAAGAATAAGGAAGACACAAGAATGGGGAAAGTATTCTTTCTTTTACTTGGGAGTAAAGTAATAATTTTACGGTTCCCAAAATAAATGACAGAGCTTCGCACGTATTATTCAAGCTCCAGTTTTTTCTGCCTTACACCAGACACTTCCTTTCAACCTTTCTAAATCCTCTTTGATTCAACGAATTACTTAGGTAAAGATTTGCTAATGACTGTCGGAGAGGTCAAGTGCTAAGAGTCATATCTGTATATCCGACATGTGTTCAACTAAATCCTGAATGATATTTTTTATTTTAAAGTCATTTTGTTTTTTTTCAAAAGCCTCAAATAGTTTTTAGGGAATTAAAATTTAAACTCAAATTAAAATAATTTACATGTAAAATTGGCTTTTATCTTTACGATACTTTTCAAAGTTTTTGATTATTTAACATTTTAAATAACAATTTAAAGGATTTATTTCCTGGTACTTGATTATCGTTTAAATTATAATATTAGAATATAAATGCTTATATGTATTTTAATATATATATATATATAATTTGTGTAATTTATATTAAATTTTAAGCCTATTATTAAAAATACTTAAATAAGTATGAAAATGAATTTTTTTTTTTTTTTATGTATTTACAAAGATCTAATACTTATTAGTTTATTAAAAAACTGTTACAGTATAAAACTAGTTCAATACATAACATTTATTAGGTGTTGTTTTTAATTTATATATAAATTAATTGTAAAAAAATTAAAATAATTACGTTGATTATGTGTTTTTCGCACTTCATATCTTGCTTTACTTACAGAGGTCAATTGACAAAAATTACAATAATGAATGAAAAGTAAGCAAACTTTAATTTCTCCAAATTAATTATATAAGACCATAAGTAATTTATTAGATGTTACATTTTTTCATTGAGACATTATTTAATAAATTAAATATAAAAATTAATTATAAGTCGGCAGAAAAGGTAAATATCCTTATTTATTATTCTTAATTAATATTATTCTTAAATTAATAACTTTGAATAATATTTCTAAGGACAAAATATAAATTTCAGGTTATCATCAAAAATTATACCAACCTATTTAAGTATATCTTTAATGGAGCACTATTAACAACTCAGTTTGAAAAATATTCATATATACCACTATAAATTATGTCCGAAGTGGGATAAGCATACATTATTGTGTTTTAAATCTTTCAGTCTCTCTCTCTCTCTCTCTCCCTCTTTCCTCTCTATGCCCGACTCATTTCTCTTAATCCGGTACTGTTCGTGTTGCTTTACCTTGTTCCCAACCTCTTTTACTACTTCTCATTATCACCTTGTATTTTCTCTGCTCTTGCGTGTTGCAATCTATCAATTTATACATGCAGCGTAAGGTTTGATGGGCGGATTAAAGTTGTGCCGTAGAGATCCAGAGAACCAGAGAAAAATGAAAAAATGGAAAAATAGAGGCCGGTGGATGAATTCTATTGAGTGAAGGGTCGGCGCTTTTTCATCGTGTCATGCTGTGAGCGATCGACAGAATCGCGAAGACGAGTTCCTCTTCTCTCATCACGATCCGGTTATAGTGACAGAGAGAGACGAAAAGATTTATTTATTACAAATGCCAGGTCAAAGATATTAATGAACGCTTGTGTGACGTCATCGACGTGAGACTGAAATACGATGATGGCAGCTACTACAGCTTGATGCATGTAAAAAAATTTCGATGATATTTTGTGGGTGAATGAAAACGGGGAGCAAAGGACAACACCACACATTCGTTTTCATCTTACCTCACTTTTTTACTCTGTTTAATGTATTGAGTTCCATTTTTTTGAATTATCACCGAGCTGAAGACAAGAAGAAAAGGAAATCATTTATTCCCTCCTGTGTCTCATGACATATTTTACTTATTTTCTATTCACTTTAAATATAGAAATTACTCCTTTCGAGAGGTATTTACAATATCAATTTGTTTCTTTATATGACTCATTTTTATTTAATAGTATCAAAATAAAAATTGTTATCGTATTTCTAATTTTTTAAGATGAATTTTAGAATTTAAAGAATCAGCATTTATTTAAAAAAATTTTTGCCAAATTACAATTTTACATTCATGTAGAATAAATTGCATTGCTAAAATTACGCGCTAAAAATAACAACAATACATCGAAAATTGAATAATAATTTAAGTAAAATACATTAGAAGATTCTTATAATATGATTTGTAACTTCGTTTTTGCACTTGCATACTGAAGGAAAATAAAAAAAAAAAACATAAAAAAAAACAAAATAATAAATAACCTTAACAAAATAAGATTATAATTATCAGACAAACATATATATATAATAAAGTTATATATTAATACTAGCAACGTAAACAAACGATAGCAACAAATAATAGCAAATATATTTTTACGAATTGGCTAAAGAAAAATTTAATGCAGTCAAATTCGGTTGAGCTCAATAGAATATTAAATATTCAAAAACTTATTTTTATTTCCAATTACTTCCTACTTTTTTCCCCTTTGAATTCTCTTCAGAAAAGTCGCCAAGCGTATACGAAATTTCTTTTTGTCTTGAAATTCAATTTTTAACGATTGAGTTGCAAAAAGCTTTCTATAGACTTCTAAACGATAAAGCCTTTAAATCTGAAAAGAACTTATTTCTAATATATTTTACTTTATTTATAAAATTACAAAAATAAATCAAACACCTGTGTCTTTCATTTGAATTATTATATAAATGTAACTTTTAATTCCTAAGCTTTCCATCTTCCTCAATGAATAATGTTCAATTTTTACAATTTTGAATTAAACCTTCTTCGCTTTCAGTTATCAGTTGTCGTAATTTCAAGGGTTACGTTCTTTAAGGAAAATTTTTAAGAAAAAACCAACGGTATATCAATTTTTTTAAATACTCTAAATAGAACGAAATAAAATTACAAAAGAACAATGAAATAATAAAATTAAAGAGAGAGAGAGAGAGAGAGAGAGAGAGAGAGAGAGTGAAAACGATATTGTGTATGTGCGTTTGGGATGAGAGATCAAGTACATCTGCTCGCACACATGCATAATCATACATACCATTAAACAATAAGCAATTATTTCTCTGTTTTTTATGTTTCTAATAAATATGAAATGAAATTCTAAGAATAAAGTATTATTAATTTGCAATATCTAATAATAAAGATTATAAAATAGAATTTTTTAATTAACTAAAAATATTATGGTACTTTAATTGCAGATTTTATTTTAGTTACACGATGAATTTGTCAGTAAATATTTGAAAAATGAATGATCAAATTTTAGTTATATCAAATGTTTTTTGTTAATTATTTTTTTTTTATTTTTTTTCAACTTAATTAATAATAATTTTTGTTTAATAAGCGAATATATTATATATATAAAGCTTGAGTTGTGCAAAATCTGGCAGTATTTAGATTTGTAAACCTTTTTCTTAATTAAAATATTAATCTATTAATGTTAACTTGATAACTTGGGTTCTACAGATGTGAAAATAAAAGTGGAAAAAACAGTACATAAAAATAAAAATTTAAATTGTCGGGTAATTTGGAGAAATCGTTAATGTCACCTGTCCTTTATATTTCTTATGTTCATGTACAAATCTTCTTTTTTCCCTTGTGAACCTCCCGCGAGACTGCGTTTTCATTGTAAATCCACCCCCTCCATAAGGGAATTACCAATATTCACACCTGTCCCTCTCCCTCGGTCGAGTTAAATACGAAACTCGATAGAACTCTAAAAGAACACCTGGATTTTTTGGTTTCCTAGTTAACGAAGGACTCGAGGACATATATTTTATGCCCACGCGAATAGGGTTTCACATTTTTGCATGGTTACTAATGGAATAACTGATGATCTTTTCACTCAACAGGGGTTTAGAAGTTTAGTACTAAGAATTTTTTCCGGATACGCGTCAAGTATTCAAATTTAAACGTTGAATTTCCAAAACTATTTACAAAAACGTTGAAGGTTTTTCTTGAAAATTGTTTTCCCATACTTAATCATAATCGTGGTTCAAATTTTAATTTATATTATCTATTGTTAATTTAATTTAACTTTTACTGATATGATTAGAGAATAATAAATTATTGGCATTTGTAAATTTATGTTTTAAATTGTAAACATTTTAAAAATTAGAATTTTACTATTGACTTTAACATTTTTTAAATGGTAGTATTATGATTAACATTGTTGTAAACTTTAGATTTAAAAATAAATTTAATTACTAGTGATGGTTACCTTTAAATATGTTTAATTAATAAATCACAAATTTATGCATTTTAATTAATACATTAAGTTTATGAATTATTTGAATTCTTTATTTTTATTTTATATGGCAAATTTTTAAAAAGCCTAAATAATTAGAGATTTAAAAAATTTTTTTTCCAATTGTAAAATATATTATAAGTTATAAATAAACTATTAAATAAACTTGTTTGAAGTTACATGTATCAAAACTTAGAGATAGAATTAATGGTTTTTATGTATTTTGTTGTGAGTTATAATTATAAAATTTTTTTAAATTTTTAAAATTTGGTTCGCCAATTCAATTAAAAGCTTTATCTATAAATGCATAGTAATGGAATTATAAAATTCTATTTATAACTTATGTTATATTATATCTAACAATAATTTATATATTTTTATAGTCAATGTAAACTCATTAGTAAAAATATTACGATTAAAATTGAATTCGAAAATTGAAAAGTACAGATTTTATTTTATGTATATAAATACTATATAACCTAGCTTTTAAAAATAAAATTCATTATAGTATTCCTTTTCGTCGTAATGTAATAAAGATAAGAAATACTCAATTGACTCACAATGATTTCACTGTCTGTTTATATGAAACAAAGCCATTATTATTACAAATATGCAGATGATTAGGAAGGTAAAGTGGAAACTCATTTAAAGACTGCAATAAAACAGGTTGAATGAAGTTGAAAATGAAATTACCATGAGAAAGTATGGAAAGTTGGGACATGGAAATTAATCCTTTTATCACCGGTAGATCAAAGAAATAGCCTTAAGTGATGAACACAATCGAAGGCCTTTAAGGTAAAGAAGGGATGAGTGTGGGTTGGCTGTTGTCCTTATTATTCCTTCGACACGATGATCAGTTTGAGAAACAAGCCTACGATAAGGATCGCGAGCTTCTAGCAAACCGACACGCGACTCCACTTTTTTTTCAAGCCATCCAGGCGTGAAAAAGAAAAGAGAGAAAAGGCTTGGGTTGGCGCGCGTGAGAGGGAGGAGGAGGGGAAGAGGTCGACAAGGACCGATGCTTCGACACAAGTTTCACAACGTCATCGCTCAATGAAAAGCCACTGACATTTTAATAAATGTATAATACACCTAGACACACCTTAGCCCTAGGTTGCACATGTCCCGTGAGATGGAAACTTGCAGAACTGAGGGAAAGGTGCGCTGTAACATCCGGGTACGATTAGCTCGGATCTGGCTATCAATTGGGGAATCCGAATTTGTCATCGACAAAAGGGCAATTGTCGCGTCACTAGCTCTCACTAGCTCCCCCCCCCTCCCACCAATTAACCGAGTGTCCAAGATTCTTTTTCCATTACTTTATTTTTGCCAGCTAAGAACTTGCAGCAAGAATTTACCAGAATTTATGGTATTCATTTAAATTATATAAATTATTTTATAGAATTCATTTAAATTCTCTTAAGCTAATTGCACTTCAAACCACGCTCCTTATCTTACAATATCTCTACATAGATGTAAACGCTCATTTCTAATTATCTAATATCTACTTATTCACTTGTACATTTTGGCAACGATTCATTCCCTTTGTACCTTCATACCTTACCTATCAATAGATTTCTCACACGGAAAAGCTTTACACAACGCATGATTGTAATATAAATATATATTCAACGTGTATTCGTGAAAATTCCTGTATTTATTATAATAATTGATAGTATTTATTAATATACCCTCATCAGAATATTAAAATTTACAGGTGTTGCGAACAAAATTAATTATTACAACCTCTCTCACAATCTAACTATCAATAATATATAATTTAAAAAATCAATAATTTGTCCATATCCTATAATATCAAGTAAATTAAATAATTACTTAAAATTATTTAAAATTTCAAATTCAATGCACATATGACAATTGACGCTTCCTATTTATAAGAATATTCATTTTTCATTTGGTTTTTACATTAATTGTATGAAAAATAAAACATTATGTGACAACAATATTAAAAGATTAATATTAAATAAAATTATTTAAAAATTTATAAATCTGTGTAATTAATTATTATATGTATATAATAAGAGTTAGCTTTGATTAAATATAAACGTGATAAAGCGGGTGAATAAAATAGTAATGTATTTAGATTATTAATGGAAGTTATAAATTTACATATAAAAATTATACATTTCTGTAAACTGAAAATTAGTTCTTTTACTAGAAAATGTTGTAGATTGTATAACACAATAATCCTTTAGGATAGTATTAATTTATGATGTTTGGAAATATTTTTCAAATTAAAAATGACATACTCATCCACAAAAAAAGTCCATAAAGGCTCATCGATAAAAATTATCCGGAATTATAATATATTTTTTTTATATTATAATTAAATTATAAGCACTGCGCATAATATTATCTTTTGACTGGTGGCCTTATTTATTTTTTCAATCCCACAAAGTTGAAAGCAAAGCGCTAAAAGGAAAAGTGAGCCAGAGTTAGAGGGATCAGAACGGAGAAAGAGAGAGAGAGAGAGAGAGAGAGAGAGAGAGAGAGAGAGAGAGGAAAATAACAAGAGAAAATGAGTGGACCGGTATTGCCAGGTGCCGCTTAAGCTTGAACGACGACTGTGGCCATTCACAAAAACTCCAAAGGAAGTTTTTTTATGAAAATATACCATCAACTGTCACCCCCATTATTTAAGAAAAATCATTCTGAAACCAAGATTGCACCGACCTAACGAACCGTGTACAGGCTTACAATAATACAATGAATGCATTTTCAGGTGTTACTGAGTCGGCCTCTGCAGTTGCTTTTTGCTATGGATTTCCTTTAAAAAGTAAAATGAAATTCAATTATGTTGTACACAATTTTTACATTCAATAAAGATTATTAAGAAGTCTTGTTGAGTGTTTCCATAATAATGTGTTTACTCTTGTTGTATCTTTCATGATTCGAAATCCAAATCCAATTATTTACTACAATACCATAAATTTTTTACGTAATAATTAAAAAATATTCATCCTTTGAATTTATCAAATATACATATTTTGCAGTATTACATCTATTTTTTATTTTACCAATAAATTGTACTGATTCTTGTTAAAAATCGTTAGAAAATAATATAGCTCGAAGATAAAACACGTGCTAAAATCCCTCCAAAGAATAAAAAATACTTTCAACATTGAATTGAAATTTTTTACAAATACAAAACAAAATAATATTTAAAAACTTTAGATTCCTCAAATAACATATTCAATAAAATTACAGTTCTTAAATTTTTATAATTTCCTACAAGACTATTTTACAAATTTGCACGTAAATTTCAAAGTATCAATTATAAAAATGAAGTTTTACTGAATATTGTAAAATATTTTTGAGGTATAAGACTAATAAATTTTATTTTATTAATTTAAGTTTACAATAATAATTATATTATAATCATTCAAAAGAAAAAATTAAAATAAAACAAAAAAATATTTAAATCAATTTTAATGTATCAAATACTGATGCAAACATATGTATAAAATTTTTTAAAATAATGTATAAATGTCGAATTTGTATATTTTATTACATATATGATAGATCCATAAATAATAAATCAATTAAAAACTTCTAAGATACTTGTAAACCAATGTTTTATTTTTGAGTTTATAGAATGCAGCCCTTTCCACTTAACGTATTTGTTGTTGTTGTTGTTACACAGTACTTCAAAGTTAAGAACGAATTAAATTATTAATTACTCTTAAAAACGAATTAAATAATTTATTTGAATTTTAATACATAAAATTTTTGTCATAAATATAGTTACACTATGCAAAAGTACATTAAAATAATTATTAGAAAAATTAAAATTATAATTAAATTTATCCTAAGAAATTAAGTATTTAATGAAAACATTGAATTTTAATGTAAAATTGATTACACAAAATATAAATATTTCGAATGTAATTCATGATTTGACATTTTAATAATAAAAGTCAGTTACGAAATTAAATAACTTGAAAAACATAAAAACTTGTTTATTAATTTAAGTGGAAGAATTATAAATAAATGTTTATAATGGAGAATAATGCTCATTGAGGTGAATTGACTGTGGATATAAAAAGTCCCGGTGAAACTATCCCCAAATAAAAAGTCGAAATATGTCATCTGTCTGTTTATCGGACAAAATAAAAAAGTGTCATGGGGAGGGAAAAAAGGGAGGGGTAAAACAACAATGCGATCAGGGCACTCGCATCCCACTCCAGTGAACAGTCCCCGAAATCTGTCCCCAGTCACGAGATTCCCCGAAAAATCGTAATGTCCCCAGAAGTTGTACCTCCCCTAACACCTCAAGAAACGACAGACAGATCGAGCCACCCCGCAGGGGTCTCCATCCTGTAAAGGTGACAAAGAATTTCCAATGCGTTTTCCTAGTAGCAATAGTCCTGACGAAAATCTACGGGGGTAATTGCAGGTAGACCACGTGCTCCCACTCAGATTTATATTTCCGCTGTGCGGCTTTGTTTACGCGACACCAACCAAGGACTGGTGGCGGTTTTCTTCTCCTTCGTTTTCGCCTTCGCTTTTCTCCCCACCCTCCTTCCTTGTGCCCTATTTCCCATTTTCATCTAAGTGAGTAATAAAAATGAGGTACACTCATGCTTACGAGGGTCTCTTAAAAGGCTCAGAGCTGAGCACTTTTCTCTTTCACTTTTGCTCGGCAACTCGGATGCTGATTTGATCTGATGCTCCTCTGATAACATCGTCAAATCGGATGGTGTTGATTTTACAGCCATAAATGTACTTTATTTCCAGGATATTTATATAATAGATAAGATTTTTAGAGCCTTCGACGTACATTCGAAAGAATATCTGATTCAAATCAAAAAGCCCTTTACATGATAAATGCGAATTTCTACTCAGGCATTTACTTATCCAAATAGAGTAATAAAGGTTATAATAAAAACGTAAATTTGTATAAAAATAAATTCTCAACAAGTAATTAGTTTTTTTATCTGCTCAATAAAATAAAAATTTATTCATTTATTCATCAAAAAAAATTCCTTTTCATTAAAGATGTTTGAAAAACATCTGTTTGACATAGTACAAAAATTTAATACATAATTTTGGAAGATTTTTTTATCAAACAAAAAAATCTTTTTATAATATAACGACCCACAATCTAAAATTATTATTTGTGACTTTATTGAGTAATAGTTAGTAAAGTAGTAAGTCAATTAAGATTATTATTTATTATTGAATATATGAATGTGAAGCAGTTTAAACATCACCATTGCCTTAGTTATTACTATAATTCAATTATGATGTATTTATATGAAATGAATGGAGGTATTCTGCTATTCCAGCTTTAGGCAAATACAAATATTGTACAGCCAAAACACACAATTTCTTAGAAAATTGAGGAAATATAAAATTATTTCTATCGCGTCGATTATTCTACAAAAATTTGAATGAGACTTGGAAGAAGTGTCCATTTTTAGCGAATTCTTAGACTGACAAGGAGCAGGAGTCCTCCGTTCACAGCTTGAAAGATTATCGAGGAAACTACAGAAAAAGTTAGGATCCGGAGGAAGCTCGCGGTCGTCACAAATGGATTTCTTGAGATGTTCGGATCCTCGATGCTTCTTGGGGTGGAGAAACAGGGTGGAGAAAATGATTTCAGCGCTTTTTGTCGTGGCTCGCTTGGGGAAAATCTAAATCCACTCCAAGAGGAAATGAGGTGACCGGTAGTGACGCCGATCCCAGCACCTTTGCACTTTTATAGGTTATTCGCGTGAGCCTTTTTGACCCACTGGAGCTGACTGTGAACGACTCCGTGCGATCGGAAATCCAAAGCTCCTCTTCTCAACCCGGACAGCTTTCGAAATTTTTTGTGCTGTCGCTGAAGATAAATGCAAAGGCGATTACCTCCCTTCAAAAATTCAGACCGATGTCGTGAAAATTCAAACTTGGAAAAATATTGATCAAGCTTGAGGACATTGTTTAACTTGACTCGGAATGTCAACCATTTCCAAGCGTTTCAAATAAAATGGAATATTTATCATATTCAACGCAATATTTCAAGTGTATACTTTGTAAAATTTATAAAATAATTTAATTATTACCAAGTAACCGATTAAAAAAAAACTAAATATTATAAACCAGTAATTTCATAATTTTGAGACAATGAACACAATAATGCAATATAAAATCATAAAAGCTCGTAAATAATAAAATAATTGCATTTAAAAGATTATTACTTATATTATTCGTACTAATATTAATTTGTACTAATTTTAAGTTTATACATTTTTTTTTAACTATACATATACAACTAAATTATAAATTATGATATTTATAAAAATAACTATCAGTTCTTTTATAATTTTAATGGCAAATACATTGTAAATAAATTATACATCATTATAAAAAATATACTGCATTATTCATTAACAATTGTTTTTATTAATTATTTACTCTATCTGAGCTTTCTACAAATAATTACATTTTAAATAATAATATGTTTACACGTATATACATATTTATTCACCTTCATATTCACACAATGAGCTTTTTAAAACGTAAATTCGAAATTTTAAAAAAGGATTTTATATTTTTAAAAAGTTTATTTTTATATAAACATGATTTAAACCTTAAATAATTAGAATTATTTAAACTTTTAATGAATGTGAGATGTTTGTAATATATGTAAAAAATTTTATCAAATTTAAAGTAACGCTGTACATTTGTTATAATAGGTTTTAATGTTTTGGATATAAAAATCATAAATTTAAAAATATTTTTAAGCTATATTTTTCTTTTTAAAAATAATAAGAATTTATTTAATAGATTTTATCAATATGTATTAAAATATTTGAAAAGTTTATTTCTATGAAATTATAATAAAATAATAAAATCAAGATTATAACATGTTTCTAATAATTATAAATAAAGTAATATTATTTCTGTCGTTTAAAAAAATTTAAAATAAATATATTGAAAATGTTTTATTTCAATTGTCAACAATACAAATGACGTTTACTTTGTTTAAAACAGTTACGAAACGATGTTTCGATTTTGATCAATTTTACATTTATGTATATATATATATATATATATATATATATATATATATATAAGCAAACAATATATACTTTTATTTATAAAAGAATAAAAACTTTATATAATCTTCAAATGATAAGAAATTTTTTTTGATGAACTGTCATTGAGAAATGGATCATCAAAATAAAAGAATGGGACCTCTTTTCTCAAATTATTCGAAACTATGTAAAAGTTACAGATAGAGGTTTAAGTACACGAATATTGAATATTGAAGAATATTGAAAATGTGACCTTAATAAATTAAGTAAGCTCAAACGTTGGAATATAAGGGAGAGAGAGAAAGAGTAAGAGGTCAGGGAAATTCTTTTATTCTTTGTACGAGAAAAGAGAAGTACATCCTTCGTTTCACTGTTATTCCTGATTTTTTCTATGTCGTTGTATGCCTCTACTCTTTGAAACTTTGACTATTTGCTGCAGCAAGCTTGTTTTTATCTTTCTCTGACATTCAATACTGAAGGCTCTTTTTAAGTATACGTAAGTATATACTTAATCGTGAACGTCAAGGTTTTAAATAATTGATTACGATATTTTTATTTGATGGTCAATTCCAGTATTTTGAATCAATTTAATAAGCTATAAAATTTTTTGGTATCTTTGATTGATTTAGAATGAAGAAATGATTTCTCATTGCTAATGGTGTGGAAGAAGCTATTCATATCATCCATAGGGTGCATCTTACCAAATAACTTTTATAAAAGGTCACAAACGAAGCACTTGCAATGACTCTCAAGTCACTATTTCCAAAAATTATTGTATGACGATATAAATTATTAAAGTTCGTAGTTAACGAAAATTGAATTTATTCCCCTGAAAAATAAATCATGTAGTCTGTATAGTAATTTAAAAAAAAAATATTTTAACTCTGTTAACAGTGCAAGTACAGTCAGTAAAGGATTTTTTGTAAATATTTCCTGTCGTTTGTTCATTAAATTTTTTAAATTATGGGAAGCAGAAATTATAAGTATTTGATTAAAATATAAGAATATCCCAAGGAAAATGTAAAAGCAACATTCGAAGCGTATAAATTTATTTGTGCAAAGGGAGTGAGAAGAACAGACTATTTTTTTAAATTCTTAGCAAATTTCATTGTGTTGAATGGGGCCACTTATAAAAATTGTTTTTAATGAAAAAAGAAAAAATATAATAATAAATAAACAGGAGGAGTAAATCGTTTGTGTAAATAAGTAATCGTGGATTCGGCAACTCTTAGCCCTCTCTCAAAACATTGGCCAGCGAATTTTTCTCTTCTCTCAAAAGTATACACGGTCCTTGTATTAGAGATTTTACTCAACAAAAACACCACTCGACGTCCGCAAGATTTCCTTCTTCCCCTCTTGCCGCGAGCGTCCATTCAAAGTATCCATCCCTCTCTCTCTCTCTCTCTCTCTCTCTCTCTCTCTCTCTATGCCCTCGTCGTTTTCAATAAAAGTTTGTGTGCGCCCAGAAGCCCTTGCTGCGGCACAAAAAGGAAGCCTGCACAATGACACCTGGACTTTTCCTCTGAGTTGTTGGGTCACGTCGTTTCGGGGTCACTCTTAATCGTAGGTGGCGTGAAGATTGAACGAATCTTAGGAGACGCGAGAGGTGAAGAGAGGAAAAACTCCTTTCAAGACCCTTAGCCCCAAATTTTGTCCTTCTGGATGCACGCGGGAACCCACCGGTGACACACGCTGATCTCCCCGACCTCACGACCCTCCCACCAGCCCTTTATACTACGTCGTCTAGTTTCTTTGGCTTACTCGAGGTACAGTCCCCAACAAAATGGTCAGCTAAATTATTTGTTATCTGTCATTTTATTTTTAAAATTACTCGTGCTGCTAATTTTGCCACCACATTAAAATCAACCGGCTTACCCTTTAAATTGTTAACTCATCTTAAAAATTATGCATTATTTTTTGTTTAAGTATTTGATACTGAACTATCGGGATTTTTTTATAAAATTAATAAACTTGTCTTAAATTTAGCTCTTTACAGACCTATAATAATTCATACAATATCGTTAAACTTCATAAAATTATTAGTTTAAAGTATTCCAAAGATATGAAATTTGAAAATTTTATTAAAAAAACTTCATAATGCGGTGACAAAGAATTTAATTGGCATTGTTCCTAAATTTTTATTACGTATTATTCTTAATGTAAGTACATAATCAAAGTATAAAATCATTTTTTATCATATTGTTTTTACATTTCTTATAAATTTTATCAAAGAGAAAATAAAAATTTTATCACTTATAAACGCAAATTGTTTAATTCGATTTCACTGCCTAAAATTAGAATATAATAAAACAAAAGAACATGTGCGCACATATTGAAGACTTGTATTTTGATTTATTGGTAAATGCCATTAAATAAAATTTACATATATATGTAAATTAAAAAAATAATATTTTTAAGTAAAATTATTAAAATCAAATAAAGCTTAATATTTGAAACTCTACAAGCTTGAATAAACTTGGATATTTTTATTATGAATAAAATTTTAAAAAATTCCCAACAAGTTTTTAAAAGAAAGAGATTGTTTAGTAGAGAGTTTAATGAAAACTTTACTAAGAGCTGAGATCTGATTATAAATGTAAATTATATCCATAAATTTTTTAATTCAATGGACTGAATGTAAAAACTATAAACAGTAACTAGTTGCTCATGGGTAAACTGAGTGTAAAATATTTTGAAAAGTTAAATATATATTAAGACTGAATAAAGAATAAATATTATTCCAGAAGTGCCAAAGGCTTAAAAATAATAAATTAATAATTAATAATCGATCGTAGTGCGATAAATTTATAAAGTAAAAAACAGGGCTCAAAAATATTGCCAACAGATTAAAGATTGGAGCAGACAGTCAAGGAAAATAGAGGAAACTATCCCTCGGCGGATCATAAGCCCCGCAGTGAAAAACTTTTGTGCAAGATTCTACGGCCAATAAAAACCTCAGCGTCTCGAAGAAATAAAGTGCGTGCGTTCGCGCGTGTCTCTCGCACCTGGTGCACACGGACGAGAACACTGACAAGCCCACACGGGCACAAGGACACGCACATAGATTTACGGCCAGCCTCCCTTGGCTGCCCGTAGCTCTCTCAACCCCATTGTCAGCGCTCATTTCAAACGACTCGTCGCGTCTCCTTTTGTCCTGCGACCCGGGCTGGGCTCGAGAGAAAAGCTGCCACGCGACCGTCGCGCTTCGTCTCGAAAGTGTGCGGGGCCTCGTAACCCCTGACCCCCTGGGCCTCTGCCGTCCTGATCTTACACCTTGGATTCTCTCTGATCGTCCAGATCCTTCTGATCGGGCTCATAATATATTGATATTACGCATGTGGAGGCCCTCGCCCTCACCCGACTTTATCTACATCTGCCCCGAGAGTCGCACTCGTCTCATCGGACAAGTCTCGACGACAATGGAAGTGACAATTAAAGTCGTCGAGAGTCATCGAGAGGGTGGCTCGAATCGGCTCGATTTTTACGGATCTTAGGTTCCACGAAGGGAGCGTAAATTTTCCGAAGATGAGCGTAAGCGCGATACACCTTTGGCTTTTACGATCTCCTATAAATGGGTAAGGTGATCCTCTCGTTTTTTCCTTCTTTTCTTCCATCACACCACCCTGGCGACTAGATACCCGTCAAACAGACAAAGAACATTCTCGGACTTCGTCGACTCCAAATAATCTCGCCGCTAAACAAGCAAGAGTTTCCCGATACTAACATTAATGGGGGGACGTTTTCAAAACTACTTTCATACTTCCAGTGCAATTGGTCGATTTCAATGCTCCCACTGCCTTTAACCTCTTCCCCCTTACTCCTCTACTCTTGTCGAAATTATCTTGTTACAACGAATTTATACCGTTTTTCGGATTTTTAATTTATTCAATATTGCTCCCAGAGTATACTCGACGATATCCAAGTCCTAAACTCCAAATAACCTTAAAATATTGTCATCTCCCGTTATTAATGCAGTGCTAAATAAAAATCTTCATTTAATCATTTATTTACCTACAAATAAAGACATTTGAGTTCCAATTTATTCAAGCAAAACAGGCACTGTGAACAATACTCTTAATCGTAAAATGTATCCGTACTTACAATTCAAAATATAAGTCGAACAAAGAAAAACGACGAATAATAATTGTTATCAGGTTTAAATTTGATGAACCTTGCTAACTAAAAAAAATGATTGAATTACATAAATATTCCATCCGAAGGTATGCTTTATTTATTTATTCACACAATTCACAGGAGGCTTAAAAAATTAAGATGATAATTTATAGAAGTTACGTTATTCAAGAAAAAACGTCGAGTAATTTTTAAAATGTGCAATGATAAAGAGATACGCAACATTACATCAACAGCTCTGATGGTAAAAGCTAAATAGAATAAAATTCCTTCAATTTCTTATCAAGTCCATTATATTCAGATGAATAAAGTAAATGAATTCTATATGAATCATTCGATTTCAGTTGTGTATAAAAATATGTAGAAAAAGAACGAGGGGATGAAAGAGCAAAAAGAGAATTAATGCTTGTTAAAAAAAATATTAAAGTGGTGGTCGGACTAATGCCTTTATCAGCGCTGCCAACGCCCTCGCAAATATATCCCCATGAGTACATTTGGAAACTGGACAAATTAAGGCTTTTGTCTGACTGAATTGGCGATAAATACGTTTTTACCGACGAATTCGTGCTAATCAGTGATTTCGCGCACCCTTACGTGATCGCATAACGCCTAAGTTCATGAGCGCGACACCCATTGTATTATATTGATAGTATTACATCAGCATTAGTTACCATTAATGCACTCAAATCGTACGTGTAATAATTTATTTATGAAAATTTTATTTCTATACAAAAAGGGAATAGTGGGAAAATATTAAAATACTTTCGTATGTAAATTTTTGCGTAAACATATATTCATACTTCATAAACTTTTATTTACTTTTAAATGAATTTGAAAATTTTTTTTATATTGATTCTTTAGAAAAACAAGGAAAAATATTTAAAATGTACTGTTTTTTATAATATCGTTATTAAATCAATATAATAAACATATACAAGTACCTTTAAAATATAACTTTAAATTGTATTTTTTTTCTTCAAAATTACTAAAAAATATAAACTATCACTAAATAAACTTATTTATTTAAAAAATATAATCAATTATTTTTTTAATAAATAATATTTTATTCAGTTTTAAATAAAAATAAATTATTTTTTATTACATTTTCATTATTATTTTTTCCTGTCGTTTTTTCTTTGTATGTTATTAAATTATAAAATATACAAAGTGTTTTTGATATAATGGAAAATTGTTTTCTGTAACCAAGTATTTAAAATGGCAATGTTCTCATGAGAGAAAAAAATCTTTCTTCTTTTTCGGAGTTTAAAAGCAATTGGTACAAATTATTGGTCCACCGCTTCTTTTTTGGAAAATTGGATATCTTTTTTTCTTTATAAATTTGCATTATTCACCCATGAATGCGAAATGAACTCCTTTTAGTTGGAATTAACTTATCTCTTTTATACAAAAAATATTTTATTTTATGCCATTCAATAAGATTACCTGAGTCAATTAATACTACATTTAAATTTACTGTTTCTTGAGTGTAGTAATAGTAGTCTATTGATGAAAATCTAAAAATTGAAAAAAATACAATATATAATACAATAGAACTCTCGAATATTTAATAATACTGAAAAATGGGCAAAAATAGAAAGAACAAAATAGAAATTTTACAAATTTTATAAATGCTTCTACATGATTACTATGATTGAGCAATACATATTATGTGTTTTCAAACACGTATACATTTCTTACTTATAATTTAATTTAAACATTTTTGTTTATAAACATTACTAGTAATTTTAATGTTTAAAATAATAAATAAAAAAAGGTATTTAATTGAATATATATCTTGATGAAAATTATTAATAAAGAATTGTTTATATGCAATAGTTTATACCGAAACTTGAATATGAGGACTAAATGGGAACAAATGAATATTACCATATCATGTGAGAGGATGAACGTATTTAATAATTATTTTTATAACTTGAAACTCAATATTGTGTTCTTTTCTTTATCTTAAATTGAAATAAAATATCTATCGAAATAAATCAAATTTTATTTGATAATTACGCTTTTGAATCAATATTTATCCAAGGTAATATCAATTATCCGTAAAATTTATAAACATTTTAGAACGTATTATAAATATTTAACCTGTAATAAAATTTATATGAAAATATAATAAATAATTAATTTTAGTTTAAGGTTATTATCATTATGACTAAAAAATATTAAAATATTGAAACATCAAAAGAAATATTCAATTAAATTTTTTGTTGAATCTATAAAATTCATAAGAAATAAAGATTGAAATATAGTGACAAAATTTTTGAGATTAACGAAAGTTTTATTTTACAAGTATAACGTAGAAAAATGTGATAAAAGAATTATCAATGAATGTTGGAGCACAAAGAACTTCAGTTCTGAGAAATGGTCCTTAAAGGAATAAATCAATATAAGTTTCATAGTTGTTAACATTCTCAAGGATGGTACGGCAGAGAGAAATAAAATGAAAGTAAAGTGAATTTGATTCGAAATTTAACTCGAATGGTAGTATCCAAGATTTTCCTCCAGATTTAATAGTTATCGCGCAGAAGTCGCGAAAATAAAAATGAGACTTGAAAGGGAACTAGTTAGAGTTGTTCGGGAATCTGCCGGTGATGACAGCACGTGCTCGACGGAACTTACACTCGAGTCGGCCAAAGGAGGTCGGGTTGAGGAGAGAGGAAAGAAAAGGAAAGGGGAGGAAAGGAAAGGAGAGGAGAGAGTGAGAGGATCCGCTCTCCCACGATCTTTGTGCGCAAGCTGGTTGACGTAGCAGAGAGGGTTGTTCGGTGGGAAGGTTCAAAGGTCCCTCGGAGAGGGTGGCTTCCTCGTGCGCCTGCGCCCCTACCCTCTGGAATAACAGCAAAAGAGGGCGTTATGCACCACCACCACCCCTCTATTGATTTTGCAGCATCTAGCCTGGGTCCCCTCCGCCCTCCCACGAGACACAGGGCCGCCTCGGGCACGTGCCTCCGCACACATTCGAAGGAGATATACGTGTGGATGTTTATAAGGATGTGAGGGGATCGACTCTGAGCAAATGCGCATTCGATATCCGAGCGCGAGGTAATGGGCATTGATCGGGCTCAATAAACGCTGCTCCAACGGATTTTCACAAACTCGGACTTCTGTCTTCTTTCTCTCTCTCTCTCTATCTTACTCTCTCTCTTTCTCTCTCTCTCTCTCTCTCTTCCTTTATCTCTCACCCCTCCTCCCTCTCACTCCTTCTTCATTTCGTCGCCATTTCATTGTTTATCGCAATGTCAAATTCTGCATAGAAATAGAATCACAATAAGTGACCTAACACGAATAACAGAGAAAATGCAAAAAAAGTCATTCAACCGTCTTACATTAAGCATCGTAAAATTATTATTCGATACTTACTTGTAATAAAATTATACATCTTTGCAACAATTACACTCACAAAATTTTTTCGATAACAAATTTGATTTTACTTTCATAATTGCGTAAAATTAAGCAAATACACAATGCTTTTAATTAAAAAGGACATCTCATATCTCCATCAAGACACGGTTAAAACTCAATTTCTTCTTATCACTATTATTAATAATACTAATCATGATTGTATATTTTCTATTATCATTATAGTCTATTATATTAATTAAAAATTAATACTTAATATAGACACGATCAATTATTTATATGTTCTTATACAGTTCTAATGAATTTTAATTTATTACAAGTTATGATAAATTTGTAATCGACTAATTATTTAGTTGAATTTTATGGAATACAATTAATTATATAATATTATATATTTAAAAAAACAAATACTTTTCTTTTTATAATTTTTAGAAAATATAAAATTTTACAATACGCATTTAAATGGAAACCAAATTTATAAAAAAATAATACAGAATGTTTTAGGTGTCATAGGTTTTATATTATTTAATTAAATTTTCAACTGACCTCAGCTTTTAAGTGCCAATTTTTTATACCACAATTAATATTTTTGAAAAAATATTTAGTAATTCTATTAAGATAATTATATAATGGTTCAAAAAAAAGTTTTTAAAATAAATTTACATTATCCTATTATTAAAAATTGAATTTCAAAATAATATTCTAATTGTTTGAATACTTCAACCATTTACATTTTAAAGTTGAAATGTTTTATTTTAAAAACACATTAATTACATATTTTTTTAAAATACACAATTAAAGATTTAAAGTATATCATATAAAAAATTTAAATTAAACTTAAGATTGGAGGGAAATCAAAATTTTTTAACTAAAAAAGTAAGGAATGGTTGTTATTATAAAATAATATAAAATTACCTATTTAAAATTATATTTTCTATAAAAATAATTTATAATATGTGTACTAATCTCATGTAATTATTACTAGAAATTTATAATTGAATATACATATTTAAAAGTAGAATACAAATGAAAATGGTTTTGTACAATTATAATATTCCTATAGAAGCTATAAATGTTAATAATTTTTTGAAAAATCGCAAGTAACCAAAACAATATAAACAAGCACACTCATCTATTGAAATGATAAAAAATAAATTGTAGTAAATAATAATTTACTTAAATTGAAAGAGTATATATAATAAAGCTAATATAATAAAAAAAAAATATTACTTTGTTTAGTTGGTTCGTATTGAGTGATTTGGTTCATTCTCCTGAGATTAATTAAAAAAATGTTTAGCACGAAGCTACTTGAGTACCACGTGCACGAAAACTACTAAATAGTTTTTTTTTTCAGATCTTAGTCAATTGGTCTTGTGTCAAATTGATATTTCAAATCATCGGTATCGCATAAATGACTGACGCAATTGGAATTCACATTTATGACAACAAACATAGCTGCCATTCGTTGTTCTACCAACGGTAAATGACATGTTCATGAGGTTCTCCCAATATATATATTTCCTCTATCATTACTCCTATACTCCCCCCCCCCGGTTATGTGTGTACGCAACGAACCGTTTTTTTTTATTAAAAATCACAATATATTTATGACTTTGATTAATTCTTGATAAATGCTTTACTCATACAGATTCAGTAATTGATGTTCCAATGCACAAAAACAGACTCGATTCTCGTTTTCGTTATACTTTAATTAGAATTTTTAACGATATGCTTTTTTATGTTGTAGACAATTTATTTAACTCGGATGTCATTTATATTTCTAATAAAGAATTGTCACTTGGATAAAGTTGCCAAATGAGGATAAGTTTCTCTGTATGTACCGGTATATGAAGATGGTCAAAGCACAAACCACGTTTCTATTTAGTTTTAAATATGTCGAGTTATCGAATTTTTTGATGCAACAACTAAAAGTGACTACAAGCAGTGAATAAAATTTAATTTCTAACAATAAATTCGAGTGCAATGCGAGCGAGAGAGAAAAGTGCGTTAAGAGGTAATAGTGAGTGTTGGAAGAACCGAACACTCGAGCCTCGTGCATATTTCCACAATTTTTGTAAGGAATTTCTGGTTATTGAAATCGTCCGGGTGCCCAGGCGTGGACTTGGCAAACCGGGAAGTCATCACTGTCTCGAAGACCGTGCGATACTGCGAAAGTCTCGTACCTGTAGTTTCGTTCTTCTGCTGGAATTGACTATATATGACCGGAAAAGATAGAAAGGTAAGGGATGAAAGGATCACCTCTTCCTCTCTCTCTCTCTCTCTCTCTCTCTCTCTCTCTCTCTCTCTCTCCTCTCTCACTCCCATTTAGCCGGCTTACACTCGCATGGAGTGGCAGCATACGCGCGCGCGCCTGCAGTCGGAGCGGGGGTTGGTGGGAACGCGGAACGTGACCACTGCCACTCGGTGGTCCCCAACTAGTTCAAGTACCCGGTGCTGCTGTTGCCGCTGCCGAAGTCGTCATCGTCGCGCGCAATGGCGAGCCCCCTACAGCCACTCGAAAGCATTTGCGGTGGATGGGCCATCCGCCGGTCCACTGCCTAGGTCCTCCAGCCCGCGCACCACCCGCTGGGAGTTGGTGGGCGCTCTTCTCAAGAGGCTTCGTATGATACCCTGTGATAATCCTCAGCTGTGAGTGGAGGGTCACCACGGCTCCGCGAGTGAGCTTCCGGGTGAAATACTTTGGCCCCGGAGAAGTCATCACCTCCTGTGATGTGCACCCGGTAATTCACTCTGGTGTTCCTGCTCGTTGCTTCCATTTGCTTTTATTCGCTCTTTTGGCAACATCGATACGTCTATTGCGATTAAGAGCGAAATTAGGTCAACCTTCCCTGTCTCCTTTCAGAAGTTCCAAGAAGCTTTTTATCAATAACAACACTCAACCAAGAAATCCTCCCCAATACTTTAATTCACTATCTCCTTCTTTTCAGCTTTTTCCCCTAACCCGATCATTTTATTCTTTTCATTGCACATACAATACATACAAATTTTAATTTAAAATTAATCAAATCTATACTTATATGGTAACTATGAAATATCATTTAACATTAATACATTAATATATGACACTGTTTTTTTTAAATATAAACGATAATTATTTGAGTAGAAATTTAAACATTGAAAATACTTTTTCACAATACGTTTGCAATATTTATATAATTATGATGAATTTAAACCGGCCAAAAATTTGAAATTAATGAATTTAATATTAATATTTAAATTTTTATTTTAAAGAAAAATGTTTTTGATGAAAACTTTTGTTTAAAATAAATAAAATACTAAGAAATAAAAAAATCGTACATGTACGTATGCACTATACTAAAACATCAAAACTTCAAACCCTATATTGAACTAGAATTTTGTACTATTACAGATAATTAAATGATTGTTTTGCAATAATTGTGCGTAGTTCAATATACATATAAATCAAATGCTGGAATAAATTTGCTAAATAACGAAAATTCTGATTAATAAAATAATTCTGATATTAATAAAATATTAGTATAAATTCCAAATAAAAATTACATTGATTATTGTATGGAGAAAATAATGTAACTTGATGATTAAAGTTTTCATTCCTCATAGAGATTGGTGTTCGTAATGGTTGCAGGTTGGAATGCAATGAATGGGTGAAATAGAAGAATACATTAAAGAAGCCAACGGAAAATATATTTGCACAAATAAAGAGATAGAAAGAGAGGAGAGAGGAGAGAGAGAGAGGAGAGAGAGAGAGAGAGAGAGAAGTACGATTGAAAGAGCATTGGAAGAAAAGAGGAAAAAGAGAAAGAAGGGAAGCTCAGCACAGTAGAGCAGAGCATAGCGCCCCATCGCGTAGATCGCCTGCCGCTGTGGTTGATTTTCCTTGTGGTTTAGCAGATTTTTTTACGCGTACAATGCCACATCCGCAAGTTCTCATCTCTCTCGGCGTGACGTCACCCTCTCTCTCTCCCTCACTCTTACTCTCTGTGTGTCTGTCTGTCGGTTTTTTGCGCCGACTTATGTGCGTGGAACAACCCTCGAAAATCGTCTCTAACCACTTCGACTCTTGTGTGTGGTGGCTCCGCAACGTATATCGCGATTGAAATCGAAAATATAACACGCAGCAAAGCGTACGAAAAAATATGTAGAAATATATGCGCGCGCGCGCGTGTGTGTGTACGGGTGAACCAGGGTACTATAGGTGTACAAATTTTTTTTACCAACACCAACCATTGCCACGACCGTCTATATTTCTTCGGCTTTCCTTTTTTTAATGAACCACTGCGATAAGGGAAATGCGATGAAATTTTGTCGATTATCATTCGCGTGAGGATGGGTTAAAGGCTTTCAATGAATGTGAAAAAGAAATTGTCGCCCTTTTATCCGCTAGAAAATATTATACTTCTAACCTTTAATCTCATAAAAAATCTTTATTATAAAAAACATGGTAGTAGGTAGAATATAAATAGATAAGCATTTTTTAATTTATGGTATAAAGAAAATTTTTAATGAATGTGCAAATTAGTTTGTTTATCGATGTCATAACGATTATTTTAAACTTAATTTTGCATGACATTGGTTGAAAATTTCAACGATTGAACCGATGCAATTCATTATGCACTTGCATATTTTAAAATTGCAAAAATTTATTAAATCACTGCTTGCCAAAACTGGACGATAAATAAATTTTCATTTAATTTTTCACATTAATTGGGTGAGTTGCAGTTAATAATTGTTTATTTCATTGCATATATCAAAATTGCGGAAACATATTTGAAATATAAAAATAAAGTTGTCCTGCAATTGAAATATTTTACGATAGGATATAGAGTTGAAAAAGGCCAGTCAATAATACCTGGAGAGAGAAAAGAGCGAGACAAGACAGCTTATCATTTTAATATTCTTTTCTGTGAATTATATGAATTATATAATAGAGCAGTAAAGCATTAACGAGGAGCGGAGTCGAGAATAAAGAGAAGAGGAAGAAAGTCGTTTGGAGTTTTGTTAGCGACACAGAGAACCTGAGGACTCGAAGTACTTGCTTGAGAAACAAATTCTGACGAAAGAAGTGCGGAGAAGCACAAGCACGGAAGGAAGATAAAATAAAGATGCTGTCCAACCCTCGCCACTATTCCACCTTCAACATTAGGGGATCGGATTGAGATTTCTGAAAAGCTCACTGTAATGCAAAGACCTTGTGTGCAGTAGTTGCCAAGAGATGAAGAGAGAAAACAAAGCTAATTGACACCAGAGAGACAGAGAGAGGGGGGAGGAAGAGAGAAGCGGTAATGACGTAGGCAGAGCCGGGATTGTTTACCGGTCCTCAGACGCAAACGCGAGCTCCATAACTGCGTTTCATAAAATATTCGCATCGACATCTGTTCGAAGCTTACTAGTTATCTCTCTCTCTCTCTCTCTCTCTCTCTCTCTGGTCGCGTCTTTTAGGCAGGAGTCCGTTAAGCCGGCTCTGGCGCAACTCATGCGTACCGTTGCTCAAGAGAGGAGGAGAGAGAAGGAAAGAGATCCTTAAGAGCCTCGTTTCGTGGGATTGTACGAGACCACGAGAGCACGAGAGTGGAAAAAGATCGGTCGGAGCAATATTCGACGCAGCTTCCATCCAATTGGCGACTTCTCATCTTCATCGGGTTTTTCTATTATTTTTGAGCTCTTCTCTCGAGTATGAGGTCCGATGAAACGGAGCGGGAATACGAGTAATCGCGAGGTACATGTGGCGAAAGGGTCCTTCAGATTTAATGGTAACTGGTAACTCCTTCAGAGCACGACTGCTTTCCCTCCCCTTTCATCGCCCTCCTCACCCTTCTTTTTCACTGCTCACCCTTCCTTTCCACCTAGCGTTCGATGACAGTTTTTATTTACTACGCATTTTCCTTTCGAATCACTTGTGTTCGAGGTCGATTATTCCATATTACGATAATAGTGGATGATATCTTGCGGTGATGAGCTTTGTAATCATTATATCCCAAGCCTTATTTTAATTGTCCGATAAATATCTACGATAAATCTTTGCTCCTGCGATTAAATCGTCACAGTGTTTCAATATATATCATTTCCATTCTTAAGGATACAATAACTTTTTAACTCATTCGCCTCTAGCCTACAATTTCAATAATTTACCAAATATTATTAGCTATTTAACTAAGAAAATTGTATATAAAATTTGATTTATTAATCGTAAGCCAATTTTATAATGAAATTTTCCAACAGCATCATTATTGATATTATAATAATGAGTTTCAAATAAAATGGATTTCATCTTACGAGTTTTCTTAAATTTTAAGTTTTAAAGGCGTGATTTATTCCTTAATTGCAATATATTAATGTATCTTACACCAGCAGAAATGTAGGAGAATATTAATAAACTGTTACTTAAATAAAGCTATTATTTACAAATAAAAATATTTGTTATCATCCGTCGATGGAGTAAAATAAAGGTTAGTATTCAATCTTACGTATAAATAAAATATTTATATTGACATTTCACCATTTCATTCGTAGGTTCACCCCAAGTCATCTTTTGCAAGCTGGGATATTCGTCACAAAAAGTAAAAATGCGATTGTGAAAATGGCCATTGTTAATATTTATTCAAGTTTGTATGGTAAAGAGCACGTGAAGAATGGCATATGATTGGAGGGATCAGTCGTGGTTAAAATTGAGCGAAAAATGCAAACCTGACTGTCGCGGAAATTGGAAAATGGTCAAAATTCGTGTATGATGCAAAATGGCTTGGAAAGCATCGCATTACGTGGATTCAATTCTTGCGATTTGGCGATTTCGCGGTGTGACGATGTGGAGATCCGAAGGAGAGGCGCGCAATATTGAAATGACGTCGAGATTGAAGGTCGAGTGGAGCGCGTCACCCGGAGCCTCATAACATGTAAAACATCGGGATTACCGCGCAATAACGCGAATGTCTCCCTCGCCCTCCCTCCCAACCTCCGCGGACTTATCACAAGCGCTTGCGTGCATCGCGGCGCATCAGACACAACCTTTCGTTGTGATTGCACGTGGCTCACCTTGGGGCGAGGGCGTACGAAGAGATATGAAAGCGACACGCGGGTCTTACTCTCGGAGGTGTTCGCGGGTCCTCAAGTGCTCAGGACGTGTGCATATTCTCTTGGACACCCGTTGGTTTAATATTCCACCGCTTGTTATTATTATTCCACTTCAGAGCAGAAAAATTCAAAAAAACGGAGGTTCGGAGCTCGAGTAACTCCGTCGTCCATGTGCCTTGTGCCTGCGCCGTACCCCACCTTCCGAAGATTCCTCGTTCCCTACCTGGATCACTTCGAATCATGTAGTTTTTTTAAATCACTCGACAGGTGAAAAAACAGCACTCTGTTTTTTCATGTCGGTGTACTTTAAAAAATTAATTTCAATTATCATTAATCTACCTTCAATTTAAACAACGGATCATGCATTACACTGAGCTCTATTAATAAATATATATATATATATAATATATATATATATATATTAAACCATTTGTATTTAAATTATTTTTCCTAACCAATAACTAAAAACTAATTGCGTTTAAAAAAGGCCAAACGAATGACAGTTTTTTAGTCTCTGAATAAAATATACTAAAACAAAAATATACCTTTTATTATTTTTCATTATTAATTTTTATTTTTCGATATTAATTTTCATTTATTATTAAATTCAATTAAAATTTAAATATTCCATTTCAACATACTTAATCCAATAATTAAATATGGAGCGTATTTATTATTGTTAATTCAGTATTATTTAGACAAAAAATAATAAATTGGATTAAAATTTAAAAATAATTAATGCTTACGCTGACGCATATTAATATTTGCAAATAATTTTTCATAGATTGATATTAGATCAATGCAAACACTGCTTAATAGAAAATAAAGGTCATAAATTAGTACTTATTTATAATGAAAAAAATTTGTGTGCTTGATTATTATTATTAAGTGATAAAAAATGCGAAATATTTTAAAAGTGATATACACGATTATTAATAAGAAATCGGTTACATTTTTGTTCTGTAAATCGGGTGAATTCCTAATTTTAACCATTCGAATTGAACTTGGAATAGCTAATAAACTTTAATTTCAAGTACTTGCCAGGGGAAGTAGAGAATTTGGAGGCTTGGTATCCTTTGGCGTAGAACTTACACGCGTCGTCGATTACTCGAGCCAACCCCTGGGGAGCATGATTTTACATAAATTTCCAGTAAGAGTGACAAACAAGAATGTAATCCTTTGGTAATATTAGCTGCCGCACTTCGAATGCACAACCTGTTCTTTTGGCCAAATTTCCCCTTTCTGCCGTCCTCGAGAATACTCGAGCCTCCCCGGGTCGAAACGACAAGTAGTTTACCAGCGGAGATGCATGGTCACATTACTCAGTGACACTCATTTTAACAAAGTATTATTATTTATATTTACCTACCGAAAAAAAACCGATTGCTTTTCCATTAAAGTTTGGATACTTTGCGAAATTTCAGATTACAATAGCCACACGTAATCGATTTATTGTTTTTGTGTTCATTAATATAAAATTTAAATGCCACTTGACACAAGACATCAAAATAATTACAACTAGTTGATATGATGTATGATAAATACATTCTCAATATACAAGTGTACAGATATGAAAATGAACTCGTTATTCTTTTTCTCTATTATTTTATGAAAATGTTAAAACAGCACTAATACGCATTGCATTTGACTTTATTTACATATCGCGTACATTAGAATGAAGTTGAAAAAGATTTTTTATTTATATTTTTGAAGATTCGTGCTTATGATTCTTGTTGGCAAGAGAATGCTCTTGGCAGAAAGTTTGAGAAAGCAAGAATAAACCTAATCATAAATTGATGAACATTTTCTTTAGAAGTGAAAAAGGTCTCGGCACCGTTTTGAATCTTAAAGCACATAATGGCGGATAAAGTACGGGCGTTTTCGTGCGGTTCCTGGGACTGGGAAATTTGGTTTGCAATTTGGGTCTGAAGGGCGCCGGAGTCGCGACGCCCACCGACGCTCGCCGGGCACATGGGGACCAAGAGCAGAGAAAGGAGAGCAATTCCGGATAAAAATTGTGTGTGCGTTCGGAGACGCGTGTTGTGACGTCCGCCCCGCCCACACTTGCGCCCTCACACGCAAGCCAACCCCGAAGGGTGAGTCTCGCCATGGCACGCCATGCCACGCACCAAACTCGCCATTAAGTGTATTAGCTTCCGTTTAACCCATGGGCCCATCATCCTTCGCCCGGACACTCGTCCTCGTAGCCCAAGAGGGAGGATCTAATTTCGGACGGCGGTCGAGGTCACGTGCCACCCCTCTACCCTTAAAATTCTTTCTCCCCCGTGGCTACTTTAAATTTCGCGGTATCCTCGATTACCCCGAGGGGTAGCCAAAGTAGGATGATTGAATAATTGATCGAGCGAAAACAGCTTTTCCCTCTCTGCACTTTTCCCCTTTTCCGCGGCCATTCCCTCGATTAATATTTTTAGTCCCTCCGAAATTACTTTTTGCACTCTTTCAAATTGCGGTTGATGCTCGAGCTACAGGTGTGGGTGCAACTCAACCAGCTTCCATGCTTCATATGCTTCAACAAAAATCTTTTTTTATTTTTTTACTTTTTTTATTTCTAAAAACGTTGAAGTATATCTTTATAAGTGACAGCTCAACAGATATAACACGGGATATTATTTTTATGCAACAAGAATTTTTATTCATAAAATAATACTTTTAAAGCTGTGAAAATATTCGACTTTTATATCATTGCTGATATTCAAAAGTCTGAAAGGCTAGTAACTGACAAAAATTTACCAATAGTATAAATTACTATTACTTCATAAATCTAAGTATGTTATAAAATATTTAACGATAATGAACAGTGAGATATTACGCATTAAATATTGAAAATATTTAAAAAGCGCATAAAATCTATTAGCATAAAATTAATTTTATCTAAATATGAAAAATGCAATCGATCGAGTGGATTCGTTTTTGATAAAATATTTATTAACACCTTATAAATTGTAAGTAAATTTAATACATTGAAATAGGAGTAGAATAAAATTTAAAAAATGTAAAATTAAAAATAAAGAATGAAATAGAAGCAATGGGGTGTGCGGATATTACAATATAATTCTGTAAGAGATTTTGTGAATTTATGACATGGTATTTTGATATTGTTATTAATGATGATATAGGTTGTTTTAAAACTAAAAGGGGTCTATCAAAGTATCAATCAGAATATTTCAATTTTATGTTGAATGTCGATAAAAACTATTATAACGTTTCAGGAGAAAAATTCAACTTTACATGTTGAGAGAGTTACGTGTTACACACGATAGGTGGAGAGTTTTAAGTTGAAAGTTAATTCGCTTGCAGAGCATCAGAATAAAAAGTCGAGGTGGGGTTGATCAAAGTTGTTGATAAATTCAGAGAGCTAAGACGCCAGCGCGGATGGTTAGAGTTTGAGTCGGCACTCGCCGGCACTCGGACTGTCCGTGGAATTTCATCGGAAAAATCGAAAAGCAGAGAACTGGAAGAGAGGAGAGAGGGAGAGGGAGAAAGCGAAAGAGAGAAAGTGAATAGGATGATAGAGTCGAGGAGCGAACTCGATACAGAGGAGAGGGAGGCTTTGTTCGCGTCGATGTGCTGTCAATTATGATGACGGGCCAGGGCTCGTAAACAAAAGATCCGAAGCACCGACAATCGAACCTTTCGAGTACACACTCCCGTTATTCGGATTTCGTATTTTGCATTTCGCATTTCGCATCCCCGCATACACGCATGCGAAAATCGCGTGCGTGCTGGCCCGCAGATTATTAGCTCGCAGACTTTTTATGGAGCGGTTCGCATCCCCAAATCTTTTTCCCTCAAGATCTGCCTAATGGCCATGGACCACTGGCTCTTGACTCCGTTACTGATGATCGACCGATGGACGTCATCGACTATGAGAAATCCGTTGACTAGTTCGGTTCAGTCAGTCTTTCCTAATTTATTGACGAGAATCACTCATTCATCTTCACTGATCTATCTTTAACTCATTCCCATTTTCCCCCTATCGAGAAAAATCATTTCTTATTATTTATTATCCATCTATTATAATGCACGATATTTCTTGCAACATTTCGCAATAAATTCTGAACCACGCATTATTTTTATTACACGCCCATTTTAGTTTCAGATGAAAAAGTAGTAGTAGTAGTAGTACTTCATAAATATTAGATTGGGCGAAATGTCATAATAGACTATTGTTGCTATTGTCAAAAATAATAAGAGATACGAGAATTGTAAACTTTAAAAAAAATAATGAATAAATACTAAAATAAACTTATCTTATTAAATTCTACAAGGTTTGGAGTAAAATTTATTTAAAAATCTTTCATTTTGGCTTTAAATAACAATGGCATTCAAACATTTTTACCAACCTTTTGTATAACTTGTAAAGATATTTTTAAATAAAAATATACTTGATAACTAATTATTTTCCATGTTACTTTTATGGCTTTGTTATAAAAAATATTTACATAAATACACCTGTTGCATTTACATTTTCAAATGATCTATAAAATCACTCGTCAATCATTTGTATTTTCCTTCAAGCAAATGATGGTAATGTTATGCAAGACAAAAATGAAAAAATATAAAAATTAATAATAAGGAATTCAATGGTCTGTTTTTCAGTTAAATATGAACTATATAGGTTGTATCAGTAACAGATAAATTACAAAATAACAAAAAATTTTGTAATAAAGTAAATCGGATCGACGCAGAAAACAAAGCTCTGGGAGGTTAGAGTAAAGCCCAGTAAAGATAAGTTATAAAAAAAAAAAATAAAACATAAATGTTTTGGTCTTAACAAGAACAAAGCATCTGCCAATAATTCAAATGAAGAAATAGTTGATTAAGAGGAAAGAAAAATTAACGAGTTGAAAGTGTTGAAAAGGGGATAGTGTCGAGGCTAGAGGAAGTCGAACAGGAAACAGTGATAAAATGCAACCAAGGTAATGAGGGGAAGAAGGAGTGGAGTAAAAATTTGTCCCTTTAACGAACTTTTCTCGTGACTTCTTCTCCAGCCAGGATGTCAGGTCAATTAATAGAAGCTATTTATAAGGGTGAACTGGGGAATCTCGGATTCCGCCATCCAACATCCGCCATCCGCCATTCGCCGAGGGGGCAATAAATCTCAAGTCGCGCTCTGGACCCGAATAGAAGCGAGTCGAGTGAACCGAACCCCTCTCTTGTAAGCTGCTTGTATTGTAGCTATTACCCAGCCATGCATCACTACCTAACAACACAGACTCTCCCCCAACCCCCCAACCCTCAACCCCCGACCCCATGCGCTCTTTAGCCTTCATATACTGCAAAATTTGTTACCATTATTCCCTATGAAACAAAAACTACAAACCGAATTTATCTCACGGGCCACCAATTTCGATTCGCTTCTTTCACTCTTAACTGAATCCTCACTCGCTCCTTCCATACCTATTCCTTTCCTCGCCATTCCTTTCCTTTTCTTTACTTTACTCTCTCTCTCTCTCTCTCTCTCTCTCTCTCTCTCTCTCTCTCTCTCTCTCTCTTACTATTTTCATCGGTACCACTGTTTTTCCAACTTTCCACTGCAATTCATATTTTATCCCAATTTAATTTTTCTTATGTTTCAATTACGAATTCCATTTTTCAACTTTTTGGCCTAAACGCTTAATTTTCTTATTTTTAACAAAAAAGCTTTTATTAATATTTGTCTACACATTGAGTTAAACCACATACTAACATTCTACAGTACATATAAATGTCAAATCAATAAATGTAAAATAATGCGAAATTACACAAATTTTTGTCATTCATTTTAAAAATCTATTATTGATGCAATTCATTTTAAATTAAATAATAGTAATTTAAAGACGGAAATTAATTTAGCTCTGAATGTAAAAATACATATTACATAAACTTAAACTAAAAAATAGAGTAAATTAAAATAAATGGTCTCCAAAAACTGTAAATTCATCAACAATGATCTACATAATTTAACATGATTGTTACCAAAAACAGTAACTAATAAAAAAAATTATTTTTATGAACAATTTATACTTTTGCTAATGAAAATCATTGGTAATAATCGATATCAAAATTAATTATAATAAGTCGATAATAGCACAGTAAATATTTTTATTACAATGAAAATTAGTTGAACTATAACTCCATTAAGCATACCACAAATGATGCATATTATTGAATAAAATAAAAGTACAGGTTTTAAATTAAGGAATATATATTACAACCAACATATTACAATGAAATTACCATAAATTTATTTTTTAAATTGCTTATTATTATTAAAAATGTGAAAAATTATAAAATTCGTTTAAAAAATAATTATTAAGAATCAAATTATTATTGTAAATCCTTTTATTAAAATTTTACCAAAAAATGTATATTTATTAAATATTTTATTTATTATTAATTGAATTTGAATGATAATAAAATTTATGTATTTATTCTCAAGTACTTTTTATTGCAATAATTGTAAATGTAATGAAATGTATTTATAAAATAAACGTCATTTCTATAAATTAGAATTCATTTGAGTAAAAGTATGCGTTTGAATAGAAATGTTTAAGCAATAAACGAAACCTTTATACGACTACTGAATTTTGAGCTCTAAAATAATAAAGCTTTATTGGCAAAATCTTTTTTTTTCTTTTTTTTTCATTTATTTTTCTTTATTAAAGCTTTATTTGATCATTTCTCATAAAGATTCTTTAACTCTTTTCGACGTTTCTACAGATTTTTTACAGTCTGTTTCATATGTCCTTGAGATTTGTAGATCTTAAGGCTGGAGTTGATCCCTTAACACAAGAATTGTTGCAGCACATGTCTGAAAAACCCGTAGTTGATATGGCACCAATATTATATGCATACGCAGCAACTCTCTGTATGTCGTAGACCACCCAGGTTCCGTTGACATTTCTCTCTCTCTCTCTCTCTCGTAAACTCATACTTCTATGAAATATGCATGCACGTCGATGTGCATAAGCGCGTGGACAAGTCGCAAACATCCGCACATGTCTCGTTAATGGTGATGAAAAACCAAAAAAAGACGGGGAAACAGCGAGAAAATTCTGGATTAAAGCAAACTGAATGCGTAAAAATTTTTTATTGATTTCCAATAGTAAAATGGCCGATTCAGCTATTTTCCGACCCTCCCCCTCATGTGCAACAAATGGCCGAAACCGAGCTTATGCATGATACTCGATTTATTCACGTTCATTGATATCAAATTTTTTAAAAATATTACTTTTTTCTCGTTTAGTTTTTTCTCTACTTTTTTAATTCTTTCTTTTAATTATCTAAAATTCAATATTTTGATAGAAAATATTAAAAATCTGCTGATTTTTTATCATGACTGCTACTTAATTTCTAGTTTCACCTTTTTTTAATTTATAATATTTCTTCGAATAATATTTTACATGAGAATCTATCATTTCAGTATTCATATATAAATAATCAATGAAAAATAAATATGGTAATGTAATATAAGCTTCATTTTTTTATTTTTTACTTATAATCTGTATTTATAATTTCTTCAAATTCATTACATTTATATCTACAATAACGTACATCTATGAACAAATTTAAAAATTATTTTTAAATTAAATGTAACAAAATATACGATTGCATTTAATTAACAAAAGTGAATGTAGGTGTACGAGGTAAAAAAATTGCACTAGCAAAATATAACTGCTATAACTAACCTTAATTCCTTATTAATTCTTTTATTTAAAAAATTATAATATCATTTGGATGTGTTATTTAAAATAATTTTAATAAATTTTTATTTTAAGAATCATTATGTCATTAAGTCAATCAGATGAATGAACATTCATTGAAATTTGATTTTTTAAATAATCTATTTTTAGTTTTAGTATTTTAAAAAATTAATTTTATAGATAAAGTAGAACATAATTAAGCAACAACAAAAATATAACATATTTTAAAGTCATTAATCAAACATAAATAAACATATATACGTGTATATACATATTATATATTGTTAACTGAAGTCACAATAAAAATATTCCTCCGTTTAATTTTTACATTATGTGAATTAAGGAATGATTTTAATTCATATTTTTATTCTAAAATATAGGTACATAAAAAAGTATACAATATTATATTTTATTTTTTGAATATAAATATAAATATAAAATATATAAAATATGACTAAAAATTCGAGAACACTAATGTAGTTAAAAATTTTTTTTATGTCACCTACTCATACGATATATTCTTTTACAGAGTAGATAACAAAATATTTAAATAAAATTAATACTTTATATAAATGCTTTGCTTATTTATATAAAGTATTGTATAATAGAAAATTATATATAAATAATAGTAACGTTAAATATCTATTTTTTAGAAGAATTATATAATTTTATTCAATAGGAAATTTCGTAATATAATACTTATACATAGAAATAAACATACTTTATTCATTAAATTTTAAATTGCATTAATGATTGTTATTACATTTGGTTGCTAATTTTTACCAAAATATTGTTCCCTATAAATATTTTTTTATACTGCTCAATAAAAATATATTTAAAAGAGTAGCAATGTATTATAGACGCAAAATCATATTATTATAAAATTGGTCAAATTGGAATTTTTTCAGTCAATATGTACATTGCATTTTTATGAATATTGACAAGCGTATGTATAAAAATCAAAGTATTTATCTGGATTAATAATATAAAATAATAAGTGTGATTATAGATATATAAATGTTTGATGACTGTTCAATTATAAGATTAAAACATTCATTTTTTATGTTATTGAAAAAAAATTGATTAATTGTACTACATAAGATGATAATTACTTGCGTGTAATTATGTATGAACATTAAAAACAATATTTTTATTTGCGTTTGATTAAAATTGATTAATAATCATGCATTTAACTAAATATTTAGATTATATTTAATTTAAAATGATAATAACAACAACAAAAACCAAAATCATTAATACAATTTTAAAAAATCATCAGTATTTAATACGAATAAAAAATGATTCTTTGGAATTTATATAAAAATATTAAAATGTACATAAATAAAGTATAAAATTGATTGTACACCATATGATTTAAAAGATTGTAATTTTGATTCATTTGATTGATTTAACTTTATTTTTGAGGGATTATAGCTTCATAAATAAATACTTCAAAATGACTAATACAATCTCGACAACTTTAACGCAGATGTATTAATAAAGATAAACAATTAAATAATTTCTAATTGGTGCTCGATCGATTTTGATAATGATAAAACATTAAAATAGTATTTTTGAGTTGAAGATTATTTTCCAATCGTGTAAGCTTGTTAAAGGAAATGTGAGAGGATATTTGAAGGGATGGAATGCGAAAGTTAAGCGCTGAATTCGAGAATTGAATGCGCGAAAAAGAGAGCATAAAAGCGATTGGTAATTAAAAATTTCAAGATTAAAAGGTGTGATTATTGTATTGATTTAATTTTAATATTGTCTCAAGTCGTAAAAAATAGTTGCTTGGATAAGAGAATTTGGTAGAAGTAGCGAAGACGAAGTAGAGCAAGGAAGAGGGAAATAAAGAAAGAAGGAGAGCAAGGGAGACGTCCCCGTCTCTCTTTTGGGTGAAGGAAGGCGGCTCGGACGGGCGCTATAGTAACAACACGGGGAAACATAGGGAAATCAATATGGTTTCCGTTGGCTCTCTCTCGGTCTCTCATCCACACTATTCTCGCAACTCTCGCAACTCTCGCCACTCTCGCCACTCTCGCCCACGCCAATATCAGCAGCACAGCAGCCCACGAGCCTCTCGAGCGAGCGCGTCGGGCCTGGCTACGACTACGTATTTCTCCTCGCTCCCCAGCCCTCCAACCACCCTCTCGCTCACTCTCGGACGGGTGAACCCATTATGAGGGGGTGTTACTCCGGGCCAATCCCCGTGAGCGTCCGCGAGGGAGCGAGACGGAGCGAATGGGGAAGGGCGCATGTGCGTTGCTAGGGCTTTCACGGGAGCAGATGGGATTGCGAAGAGGACCGCGAGGATGCTCGTGTGCCTCCACATCTACAATGCTGATGTGCCGGGGTGTGGGTGTGTGCGGGAGCACTGATTGCTCGATTGCCCACGTATGTAGCACAACTGACTCAATCTTCTCTCTTTGTTTCATCGGCTGAGGGCCCTCCCTCCTCAAAGGGTCGAGGTCACTTTTGAGAGCCTGATAACGACGAGCACACATGTCTCAAGATGCGAGCACATCTGAACATGCGAATAAGCGAATATGCGAAAGTGCGAACATCATGTATCCTCTCAAATCTTCGAAATCCTTACTTCTTCTGTCCACCCATAACCTTTATTTTCATCTCCGGTTATTTCTTCCTCATAATCGTTCGTTCTTCACGTCTCATCCATTTTTTAGCTACTTTATTTTCTATTTTCTATTTAAATATTTTTCTTTAAACAATTTTCATCTTAATTGTAAATTTTAAAACACTCATTCATTGTTTTAAACATACAAGAAACTTTTTTTTTAACAGAATTTTTGTATATTTTTTTTTCCCGTTCATTTCACCTCAATACATTTATTAAAATTCTATTTTATCTATATAACCTATCGCTTTACTGTGCTATAATATTGTATTGTATTGTAAAATTGGCCTTCTTAGTCTTGTCCGTAGTTTACCTAAATTAAAAATTCAATTACTAAAGTTATTTAGTTAATTGCTAAATTATCTAAATTACAATTTAAAATTTAATTTCTACAATATTTTTCTGCGATGATTAAAAGGTTTTTTTATCATTACTGCACGGAGTAAAACTATAACAATTGAAGTAAACTAAATATAGAATAAATTTACGTAACCAATAAATAATAAATATAAATTAAATAAAATAGTTTTCAGTAATAATAAACACATGTAAAAAAAGAATGCATTTATTCTAAAGATATTTTTAAAATGTCCAATAGACATCTTAAATGAAGGATAGAGTCGGTATAGAAAAAGTTTTGTGCACATATGCTCGGACGCTGTTCTGACTAAATAAGTTTATTTATCTATTAATTAAGTTAATAATTTTAATAAGTTATCCGGATTATCAAATAATTAGGGTCAACAGATAAATAGAAAATTTCCCTCCCAGTCAATTAATGAACTACAATCGAAAAACACAATGCATCGCACATTTATAGATAGTAGATAATCGGTTTTAATTTTATTAGATTAACCTTATTTGTCAATGGTGACTCCAGTAAACGCTGATTTCCTAGTTACCCTGAAAACATCACGTGGTCTCTCTTACGTCTCGCACTCTCATGCCCCTGCATCGCGTCACCTCCTGTGACCGAGACCAATGATGCCCAGTCGCCAAACCTGTCACGTTCACATAGTGACGCTCTCTCTAGCCACAAATTTCCAATTCCAATGCCCCAAACCTATCAGAGAAGCACTAAAGGCACCTAAACCCCAGTCTCGACTCTTCGCTCAAACGACTTGCTCTAATCACCCACCCAATATTATTCAGCCGCTCAACCTTTTATTCTCAAACGACTCGAAAACTGCCAATACGACCGACAAGTAATTTTAGAACCTGTGCGGCACCCAAACACCACACCTTCAACTAAATACCTCCTACAACTTTGGTGTTTTGATACGCCTTTAACAACCATCAACCACCATCATAACAAACATGACTTCAAAATTCGAATTACTTTGTTGTACAACCAAAAATTAAAATTTAGTCATATCCCTTCCTTTTAATTCCAATTAAACAAAATCTAAAACTGCATGTGAACCTATAATTAAAAGCTTTTCAATTTGATAATACATTCTCATGCTTGTCTTCGTCTATCATAATTTTTTTTATTTACATCTACGTCTTTGAGTATTACAAATCGAAAAAAAAAAAAAAATTCAATTCCTTTGAAAAAAAGAGCTTTTTTAACATTTTGAAAAATGTCATGTACAATAATACTTCAACAATGATTGTTTCATCCACCAAAGGGTTCAACAAACTGAATTTCTAATAATACAATATATATTCACTTTTATTTTTTATATAAGAAAAAACCAATACTAGCCTACTTTTTATTTTTTAATTTAATAACTAATTAATAATTAATATAATTAATTAATATATTAATATTAATAATTTGTAAACCATACAAAATAACCTTATGTTTTATGAATAATTCTGTAAAATATAATTTAATAAACAGCAACATTATAAACGATAAAAAGTACACATTTTATTTACGATTTTTAGTACACGTTTTAAATGTGAACCATAAACTGAATTAACGTGTAATAGATATTTTAAACTACACAAAAATGTATTTAATATAAATATTTATTTTTTATGTGCCATATTAAATCGAGCAATAAATAAATAAATAAACATTTTTAGTATGTATCAGACTTTCAATTTTATATTTATAATTTTCAAATATTAAATCATAAAAATACATGATACATCTGAAAAGTAAGAAAGAATTATTTTGTTCGAAACTGCTACTGGTTGTAGCGATTTGAGACAGTCCTTAAAATGTTCGGGGGAGTTTTTTCTAATTGTTTATTTTTTTTCTTTTCGATCATTAGAAACGGCAGGATTTTACTTAGTACTAAACGTGCTTTTCAGTTTTAAAACACGGCGTAATGGATCGCTTAGTAGAAAAGCGCTAAAGTTGGCTTACGGTTTGATAGATTTACTCTGAAAATTTTTTTAATGTTAAAAAAAGCTTTTTAAGGATAACTGTATGCATGTATTTATAAATTTAGGATATCATCAATTATCCTGATCCTTAAATGATGGTTTCAACTCAAAATTTTGTGCATACTTTGGGCATTAGAATTAATTCGGGATATTTTTGAGTATTGAATTGTGCATATCGGTTACCTTCTTGAGAGCCCTAAGTGATTTTTCTAATTTTATTCCTAGACATTTTAATCCTTGCCTACTTATTTATTATTTAAAAATCTATATAATATTTTATTACGCCGCAAAACAAATTTTTATCGTATATATATGTTCCAACAGTCGCTCCATCGCGCCGTTTTATAAAACTAAAAAACATCCTTCTCGCGGTGCAAATCCTGCCGCTTCTAACAGTCGAAATGAAAAAAAGAGAGAAATAAAAAATAATTCCCCCAAAATCGCTACAATAAATAGCGGATTTATACAAAATAGCTTTCCTTGATTTTCATATACATCATTGTACTCGTATTCAATCGTATATTTATTCACAAATTTGGAAATTTCATTTGTTTATAAAATGTCTATATATTTACAAATAGACATAAAATTTCTAAATTTTATACATTTTTGCATTTATAGTTTTAATTTTATAATATAATCCAACGTAAAAAAATACGCTGATTAATTGTTCAATAATAAGAAATATATGTAATCATATATTATTTCACAAATTTATCCTCAAATTTGTGAGAAAGAGATACATGTTCCCAAAAAAACTTGTAAATGATATATTTAATATTCACCGTTCTTAATTATAACAGCAATTATTAGATGAAACGTAAAATACAATGAAATTGTAACGTATCGACAGTCACTAATATGTATCTACAATCTACCTTCTCTACGAACGGAAAATTATTGATAACTGAACATTACTGCAGTCGGTAACTTACCGACAGTCGGTAAAGAAAAGTTATTATTCGTCTATGGTCCTATAATTTATTCTTATCGCGCGTTTTAAAGTTGTCGGTAATGTTAACGACAAGTACGAAACTACACAAAGAATTTAGAATTTTATTTCATATCAAAAGTTATAAATATTTAAATTTAAAATAATTATAGAGCTGTAATGAAATGATTCTATAGCCAATTTAATACATTAAATCATTTATCTATTATATACATACATATATTTAAAAATTATTTATTAATTATCTTCTATATTTTCTACTTTTTGATTGTAAAATGCAAAGAATAATTTAAAATATAATATAAATTTACCTACATTATTTTAAATTATACATTATAAAATATTAAAATAAACAAATATCATATAGTATTAACTAAATTTTTCATGATTCTGTATTACTTCTAGATATTTATAATTTATGTAATACTATTTACCTAAAACGATGACACTTACAAAAGCAATAATTTACTAAAAATATATAAATTAAATCAAATGAAATTTAAATACAATTTCGTGTAATTAATGTTTAATAATTGTCTGATTACCCAAAAAAATTTATTTTCAAATATTATTATGTTTAAATAAATTAAAAATGTAATTTACGGATCGTATCTTAAAATCATTATTAAACATATCTTTAATAAAATCAATGTTTTTGTTATTGTCGATGATTGATATTGACGTGAGAGATTATAGCCCTTATTTTAAAATAATAATAATAGATTGGAGCAAATTGCGGTCTAATAAACTTTGCTCTTTTATTTTTTTCAAATTTCAACCCTTATAGTCAATTTATATTTATTGCACATTATTTTTTTCAATCTTTTCTGTTAATGAAGAATTTATATAATTGATCTTGATGTGCTATATGATACGTAATTATCATATTTATATCAGAAGTATTATTGCTTACAATATGTAATTAATTAGGAATCATAATAATAAATATTAACAGTTTTCCATCGTTTTTTCAACTTCTCTTTGACAATACAAATTTTTTTTTAAATATAAATAATGTTACTATGTATGTAGCAATAATATTATTGTATCAAGTTATACTAACGCTTAATGTTAGAGTATAATGATTCAGTAAATTGAATATGAATTATTTAAAAATACAATTTATTAACAACCAATCATGAAGTCAAAGATATATGTATACATGTATATTTACAGGTTTTAAAAATATTCTTGAATTTATTCTAAGCTCAAAATTTAATGCAAGGTACAGTAGAATTCGAAAATGATAATTAATCGAAGAATAATAATGACAAATCTATGATAATATGATCATACAATCCTAAACCAAAAAGATGCTTATATATTATCCTGTGGATTACAGAATCTACTTCAGATAATAACTGAACTTTATTTAATTTTTGACTACTATATATTTTACTTTTTATGCTTATTTATAATTATTTTATTGTAGGAGTATTATTTATACTTTACGATAACTAGGTATACCTAAAATTAGGTGTACCCGAGGGAAGAAGACCCACTAAGAATATACAATAATATAAAATAATTTTAAAAAAGTTTATGTAAACGATTTAGATGAAAAATTTAAAACTACTCTCAAACTAAAAATTATTCATGTGTGTGTGTATGTGTACATGCGCATTAGTAGAATTGAGATATATAATTACAAAGTATTTAAATCTGAATATGTACTTAGCATTCAATGTAATTTTTTTTATTGCAGTAAATTTATATTTCATTAATTAAATTAAAGCTTATTTTTAAATGTTAGTGTAAATTTATAATGTAAGAATTTTATGTATGAGAAGACGGTAAGTTTAATTCATTCGATTACAAACAGGAATGAAAACATAATGTACATAAATGCAGCTTATTATCAGTATATTTTGTCGTTTAAATGTTTAAATAAACTATCAGTAAGTTACCGACAGTCAATTTGACTCGGTTCAATTACTCTTTATTAAGCCCACATGAAAGTGTCGCGGTATAGTTTCTGTAGGTGTTGCACACTGCCAAAAACCTAACTCAATTTCTATTCTTACTCAAGAAAAATATTTTCCAACTTCTAAGTATATTAATTCTAAGGTGGTTAACAAAAACTATTGATTCTAATGAAAGCAATATACTAAAATATAAAGTAAAAATAAAATAAAAATAAATAATAACTTAATACTAATATTATGAAAAATATTCAAAAGTTTTTTTTCTCCCTCTTCTGAATTGAAAACTTTATACATATAATTTATATATAAATATATAAATTATATAAATTATATAATTTTATTTTTAATTAATTTTAATTCCATTAATTTTCAGAAAAACTTTAATGTATTGTTATTGAATATTCACCAAAATAGTAATGCATAAACTGAAGAACAAGTGATAAAGTGAAATATCAACTTAGTCGTAATTTATTAAAAATACAAAATATGTCTAACAAATATCATTGTGGTAGCGATATGTATTTAAATGTATTTAACAAAATTATCCTAATTCAATACTTAAATATTTTAAAAATTTTTATTGAGTAAATTTTTTATTACCTATTGTAAAAATCACTACCTACGGCATAATAATAAATATGAAAATTATGAAACAAATTTAAAAATTAATTGTTCATTTATACAATTCTTTTTTATTTTATAAATAAAGTTTCTATAATAAAAAATACAATTCATTTTGTACTGATGAAATTTGTTGAATACTTAATTACATTTTTTTTTAAACCATGTTTGTATTAACTTTAAATAATAAATTGTACTCATACATAAAAAACATAAAAGTGAATAAAATACTGTGTAAATGGTAATAGACAAGAATAATCTTGAAAATAAAAATAGAATACTAATATCATCATAAAAATAAAAATATTAAATTGTAGAATTATGAAATACATGTATAACGATCTGAAGGTGAAAGAAAAATCATTCCATTGAAATAATTTAATAATTTTGTATTTTTTTATGAATATGTCGTCTTAATAAATGAATGAAATCAAACAATTGAAAGAATATTAGAGCATAAAGTAATTTTAAAGTATGTAATAGTTTTAAAAGGATTTTAGAAGGAATTGAGAAATATAAGAATGTAAATCATTAGCGTTACTTTTTGAAATTTATTACTTTTTGAAATGAGATAATAAAGAAAAAGATATGTTCTCATATTTATATATATATTTTTTGTTTAATTAATACTTTTATACTTTGAAAATATATAAAAAACAATTTTTTTATTAGTATTATCATCAGGAAATAATGAATTTAGAAATCTACAAAAAATTTTAAATTACATGCACAATTATAAAATTTATGGATTTTAATTTTTTCAGACTAAATTTTTGGTTCATTTAATTTTTTATCAAAATAAATTATTATAGTAAATGTTTAGATTATGTATAATATTTAGTAATATCAAATTTTGTGTAATAGCTTAAAATTAATTTTTATGTTATTGCAATGTATCCAGTTTATGCTATTTTAATGCGAGTATTACGTATAAATTAGCACAAGTGGCAATGATGATTTCGAAAGCTTTCACATACTATATATAAAGAAATTATAGCTTTATTTGAGTATATTTTTTTTCTTATTGTGTATCAAACAGATCATTGAGGAAAATTTTTCATTAATGAAGAAACTAATAGAATTTTGAGCTTCATTTCTAATAGAATGCGATGAGATAGAGCATGTGAATGTTTTTTTGTTTCACTTTAACGACTATCAGTGCTGAAAATTTAAAAATAAAAATAAAAATTAAAAGTGGACTCGAGAAAGTATAAAATAATGAAAGCGAAGAAAGGTATCGCAGAAAAGAGTTGTTATGTTAAATTCGAGATTCGGAATAGTGATAAGGAAAAGAAAAAAGGAAAAAGATTCAAAGAGAAGTTAAAGATTTAAAGAGAATGCGAGTTTGGTGTGATATAAACGAAAATGATAATTGGAACAAATGATAGAATTATTTCGTTCTCGAGATTTGGTAATAGTGTTGACTGTATGAGATGATTAGCAAACCACGATTGTACCTGCGCTAAACAGTCGACGTCGAGTCGCGTTGCGTGCAAGGCTGAGGAGACACGTTTCTATGTCCTTTACACAAACATAATCTCAATAACCACAGGTAATATTTGTTTTACTGGTTACGTGTCGCAAAAGTCTCCTCATAATAACCTTTAACTCTCTGTAAATCACATCTTGAACTGCTAATTTAACATTTGTATATACTTTTGGTTAAAGCCTTGATTCAACTGTTCTAAATCAATGCTTTAATTTAAAATTGTTTATACTACTCCATGATATTGACGAAAAAACAAGTAATAACGTTAAACGTATTTATTGTAGAAATTTTTAGCAATTCAACAAGTAAAAATCTTATCAACTCTCAAGGAGGGGAAACAGTGTTTAATGAAATTAAAAATTTTTCAAATTTTTTATAAATTTCATTAATAACAATTATTTAATACTAGAATTTATCAATATTTTTTAACATAATTACTGTGTAAATATTTGTAGGATGGAATAAACGGTTAAAATTTTAAATATAATATTCAAGTCTAGCACAACTATTATTATTTGATCTTCGAATATTTGTAGTTAAATAAAATATTTACAATGTTTATTCAAATTATGAATCTACAAATTGAAGCTTGTAATATCATAATTAATAAAATTTTTTTAAAAAAAGGATAAATAATTAATTATTATTGAAATATTGCATATAGTTTGGAGTGCAGATCGATGTCTTTTAATTCTAAAATTTTGATTGGTTGACAATGTATTTATTATCTGTTATTTTTAAAAATCATTAAATTTTTTAAACTTTTAATTTCATAACTAATTATATACTAATCACCAGTAAATCTAAAATATAAATTTATAAAATATAAATTAAAAAATAAATAAAAGGGTAAATAAATAAAAGATTTAAAAAAAGGATTCTCTAATATTATTTTTTATTTTGAACAACAATTTTAAATAATAGAATAGCCAAATCAACAAAATATTAAATTTAAGCATTAAATCAGTAACAATAATTTATTTCCAAGAGAAATATTTTAAAAAAAAAAACACAATTTCCATATTACTTTTATTCATTTCATTCACTATTCTGTATAACATACAATTTTGCATTCTATAGATAGATATATATATAGTTTTTTATAAACATTTTAAATTGATTTATAAAAAATTCTACACAATTTGGTTACATATACTTATTTTTTAAAAATATTTTCATTTTTTTTTTTTTATAAAACTTATAAGATATAAGTAATTTTATTTATTTAGAATATAAGTATTACCTTTATATCCATTATTTATATAATATTTATATATAATTATACATAATATTTATATTTATATATAACATTATTTATATAATATTCAATGACTAAATACAGACGAAAGAAGAATTTAAATAAACTTTTATAATTATTAAAATTACATTATTATATCAAACATTTCACTTAATTATTAAAGTAGAAAAAGAAAATGAAAAAAAATTATCCGCCATAAATAATTTCATTCAATATGATGGAATAATATTTGTGAAAAATGAGTAAAAAAACCCCTTTGATAATTCATTAATATAAATTAGATTTTTATTTTAATAATGCAATTATATTAAAATTAAAAGCATAATTAGAAGCATATTTTCATTTATTTGTACTGATCAATATTGCATAGGAAAAAAAAACTCAATGTTGTTTTATGTTGATGAAATGTAACTGTTTTATTAACACAAATTCCATTCAATGTTTTTTTAACTTTCATAAAAATAGAATACGATTAAATAAAATGTATTTAATAAATGTCTTTTTTAATAAAAATGAGAGAAGTATGAGTAGAGTAAGATGATCGGTTTGTAGATGTTCTTATAGATTTTTTTTCGCGAATTATTTCATCATTTAATACATGCGCTATTTTATTTTAAATAATTAAACTTGAATACCAACCTTTTTGATTGAGTAGTAAGAAAATCGTTCATAGCTAATGTTAAAAAGTAATAATTCTCAATTTGCTGATTGGAAAAAGCGCATTCAGATGTAAAAACTCGTTTCCACGAGAAGATTTAATGTGCAGACGATATTTAATTTATAAAACGTAATCACTTTTTGGCTATTGTAGCCGAGACAGATAATGGCCGCCCTGACACTGGTGATGAGAGAGATTGTAAACATGGACGCCGACGAATTCCTTAGTCTGCGGTTCATTTGCAGTGAAAACAAATGCACTCAAGAGGTACCAAAAAAATCAGGACCCCTGTCGGTAACGAGAAGCGATTCCAGTGGCATCAGCAGCCTCGCGTCATCTCCTAATGGCGATGATGAGTCGCAATTGGCAAAGGCCAAAAATTACCAAAATTCAAGGATCATGTCCGGTAGTGAACTACCCAAAACGGTAAAAGCATTGAATTAATGCAACCTGTACCAGGTGTATATCAACGCATGTGAACACGTGCTTTACTCTTTCTTTTTCTCCATAAAAGACAAGCTACATTTAAAACTAAGCATTATTATTCCGATGAAAAGCAGATCTATATTTAAACGAATTTTATTTAATGGACCAAACAACAAAAATAACTAAATTAATTTTAAAATATAGCAAATTCGAAATATTAATATAATTAATATTTCGAATTTAATATTAATTTAATATTAATTTTAATATTAATTTAATTAATATTAATATTAATTTGAGGTAATTAAATATTAATTTAATTACCTCAAACTTGATATTTATTAATAAAAAAATAAATAAATTATATTAAAAATATTATTTTGATTCTTTTTATATATAAAATAATGAGTCACTCAATGCATACAATTAAAAAATAATAAAAAATTAAAAGTAAAATTTTTTTACAGTTTGAGCTTAGCAATTTTTTTTTTCTTCCGATGCGCAGTGCATTTCAAAAAGCATTATATTTTATAAACTACCATTAATGTGTAAAAATCTCACAAACAATTTATTTATTTATTTTTAATAAAAATACTTAAAATGTTTTCACAATTTTAGATTAAACAGTCGAAAATAAAAAAAGAATTAAATAAGAGCATGAATAAACAACAAAAAAATGTCACTAGTAATAAAGATAAAAGTGTCACCAGCGAAGATGAAAAAAGCATCAATGATCGTAGAATCATTTACAGCGGCCGTGATATATTAAATCTAGGAAGAAATACACAACCACATACGTGGCAATTAACGTCACCAATGTTTGGTACTATAAATTGTACATTACCATATAAATACAGAAATTATCCCCGACTCGACGGTAATCATGATTATTTAATGGTAAGATACAGTCAATCAATAGTCAGTACTTAAACTTTTTTATATAATTATAAAAGAAAGAAAATATTCTGAATAATCATAATATCAAACTGAAAATATAAAAATAAAGGTAAAAAATATTTTAGATATTCATAAATTTTTATAAAAGGAACCATAGAATAATTATGAATTAATACGTCATTACGTTAAAATATTAAATATTTTTATAAATTTTCCTTAAATATGTGTCTAACATGTGTTTTATTGTGCAAATAATGTTCATTGATTTTAAAAATAATATAAAGTTCTTGGAGATTATGTTGATCAAATATTCATACACAGATATTTAAAAATATTTTCATCTTTGGCAAACCACAACATAAAGCAATATTCTTTGTGACATTTTATCGATGAAATTTATACAATAATGTATATAATACTTTACAATCTCTTATAATTTAAAATCGCAGGATATACTGATATTTAAAAAATGTATTTAAAACAAAAACAAAAAAATTGATTCATGCATGGAAAACAATCTTTTCCGTCAAGTAGATTATTTTAATAATAAGGAATATTAACTTTATAAAATAAATACTTATTTCAATTAGAAAACGATTAATAACAATAAAAATTATTTTTAGTAATAATCTAATGTAAGTAGTGCAAAATTTTTATCCAAATAAAATTTTATGAATATTCAATAATAATAGGGATAAAATGCTTGACACCAGATCAAGTCGAGCACATATGTAATTATAAAATTTACTCTTTAAGCTCAATTTTCAACGAGAATGAAAAAAATGTTGAATTAAAAATGTTTTAAATTTTCAGAGTAGCTGCGAAATGTGCGGCTTCAGGGAATCAATTAGCGTTTACCGAACAAACACGAAACATTGAATCAAGTAGTGCAACGTTGTGCGTTCGACTGTCTGTGATAGATGTAGATGAAAGGCAAAGCGGCAGCCGGTTAATCAAGGAAATAATTTATTGTGTACATAGACAAGAAAATGAAAACGAAAACAATGCGTGATTGCGTTATTATTGCGATATTTACGAGCGTTGTTTACTTTACCTTAAAGTCTCGTGCTGTATAGTTTCACTGACTGATTATCTCTTGAACCGGTAACGGGCTGCATCTGTTATTTATTAGATACCGTTTGTTAACATCCTTGACCTTTTTTTTAATAAAGCGTTTAGGATAATTTTTAGTTTTAGGTAAGTGTTCGCTTCGATCAAGTGAATCTACTCTGTAAGTGAACTTAAATGATTTGTTACGCTGAATAAATTAAAAAATATGACACTACAAATTTAAACAAGTTTTCGAGAAAATTACAAAATAATTGCTGAAAATACTAATGGGATAACATCATCGCCTGGAACAAAGATTCATTTGTTCTTATTTTTTATAATGTGTCGTTATTTTTTATTTATTTTATAGTAAAATTTCATTGCAAAATATTTAAAGTCTAATTTTCGATAGTTCGAAAATTATTCTTTCTTACACATTTGTATTATGTCAATGTAAAAATTATTTTTTACTTGGACTATATACTCTATTAAAAAAAGCTTTGACTTTAAAAAAAAAATGTTTTTTCTTGAAGCGAAAAATAATAAAAGAAAAATAATAAAAGAAAAAATGTTAGAAAATATTAGTTCGATGATATATTTTTTTTAATTATCGGAACGCGTTTCATTGTAAACCGAAATCATTGTATATCTAATTTTGATACATAACGATGGACGCACATATGAACATTATTTTCAAACTCATTAATCTGAAGTATAAAGTAAAATATAAATTTTTGCTTAAATTGCAATATAAACTACTTAGTATTGGTAGATTTTACTAAATATATTTTATTACGCGTATTTAGTTATACGATGATTTATACAAAACGTAAACGGAAACGCGTATATATGTGTCAATATTATATTGACATAGTTACATATTTATATACTAGTGAGACGATGAAAGAATATATTTCAAAATATTGTGGTCTATTAAGATAGTATAAATACTACATATTTTATCTCAAAAGTACTCTGATGCCTTGTTATTATATTGTAGTTAATTATCTGTTATACATGTTGTGATTAAAAGTAGTTAAGCTTAAAGCCAAAATTGATCTTGCTCGCGTTTTAAAACGAATATATTTTAAATAAGTAAACATTTAAAATTAAATTTTTCGTTTAAGCATTTTTGCAATTATTATCATTTATTTTTCATGCTTGGCTTAAGCATAATAAAAAAGTTTAATTTATTGAATAAATTTAAAAATAAATCGTTATTTAAATCTAATTTTTATATACGCAATAATTTTATAGTATAAAAGGCGTATCGCATCAAATGTAAAATATTTCATTTTGTCAATTACGACTACTATATTTAGTATCAGTATTGTAAAAATTATGTACAAAAACTACTAAGACTAATGCATTAATAAAAATGCATCATATTTAAGTCTTTTTTAAGAAAATATAAATACACATTTGTTTTATTACAGCAATTTTTGATAGATTGCTCGACACTGCAAATTCAATCTTGCACATAATTTTTAAAATTGTAAGCAAAAAGTGTAGGTAATTAATTTTTAATTTTATTTTATTTTTACAAGTAAGACTGATATTGTAAAATAAATAAGATCATACAATTTGTTAAATTAAATTTAATATCAATTAATTTATGTGTGCATTCATGCATTAAATAGTTATATCATATTTTAATACAAGTATATAAATCAAAAAAATATTATTTTTTTACTCAATAGTTTTTTATAATGAATAAATTTATTAAAAATTTTGTATTAAATAAATGTTTTTATTACAATGATAAAAGTTTAATGTTTAATTCTACTTATTATAATTAATTTCATTTTTAATTTTTAAATAACTACAATAAATAATCTAAATGATATAATTAAATGATCAAAAATTACTGGACTTATTTTGTAAACATTCATTTTTAATGTAATTGATAAACTCAAAAATTATGAAATTATGCTTTTTTATTTGTACTTTGATTCTAAATAAATATGAAGAAAACTTTAATAAACGTAATAACGAATTTAAAATTCATAATAATTAAAGTAAAACGCTTAAATATACCAAATCAATTCAAATTCAGATAAGTTTATTGTTACTTGATGATATATTCATTTAAAACTAAATTCATACAAAAAATATTTATGATAATTAAACCTAATAATATTTTAATTATACTTACTTAAAAACTACGCTTGAATCCGACTAAAATATAAATTCTAAATAAAATCTAAATGTTTTACTTACCAACGTTTTTCTTAAAATTGTAGCTGTTAGTGTTCCCGCGCATTGAAATTTTCCACAAAATTCAAATGTTGATGCGATTTCCCTTATAATGCTATAATAAATTTATATTTTAATTGCATGTGCTCACATTTTACAAATCACAAGCACTATATTTAATTTCAATGGTTTATATGTATAAATCATTATAGTTTTTTAGAATTACATTTCGCATGTAATATATATTATTTATTTTATTGGTTTAATATTAAATCATTTGTCTTTTTTGAAAATTCGGCTAGCTGCATCAGAATTTTTTCAAAACACCAGTACGGATTCGATATACAGCGAAGTCAACTTCCATTTTACTAGATGTTCTTAATATTTACAAGCTATACAATTATAAAAAAGAAAATAAAAAGAAAGCTGCGATGTAGAAAATTTGATGTTAACGCGTGGTAGATTGAATTCATGTACACGAGAGCTAGAAAAAGAAAAAAATATGGCGTGGCTAAGTAAGTTGATAATAATAGTCTGGTGAGGCGCATCATTATTGAACTACCACATTCACACATTCGCTCATTTCACTAATAAACCATAAGAAATTATTTGTATTATTAATGCATGTCCTTAATAGTAACTATGTTATTAATTTAATATATGCTTTCTTAATTAGAAAAAAATTTTAATAAGACTATTCTTTTAAATGTATGCATATTTATCTAGACTAATATACATGGTCTGTCCTGGAAGTATTGAGTTTTTTTTATTCTGCGACTATTGGTCGTAGCAACTTGGGAGGGGTCTTAAAATGCAGAGAAAACCTTTTTCCATTTGTTCCCCTTTTTTTTGTATTTTTGATAATTTGAAGAGGTGGAATTTTACTTCACGCAAAGGGTGTTTTTCGATTTTTTGACACGCCGCGTTGAACCGATTAGTGGAGCAACATTACACGATAAAATTTTGATTAAAAGTTAAAAAAACAGTGCATAAACATGTAAAATGTTACAAGAAGCTTATAAAGATAATTATATATCAAAATCGCAATGTGGAAAATGGTACAAAGCTTTTAAAGAGGATGGAGAAAATATTATCGACGAGTCTCGATTTAGACCCCCGAAAAGCTTTCGAATCGCTAGAAACACACGCCGCGAGCTAAAAATTTTAAATTCGGACCGTCGATTAACAGTTAGAGCAATCGCAGAAAAGCTGAATTTAACGCGATCTACAGTGCTTAATGTAGTGCAAAAAAATTTAGAAATGCGAAAAGTTTGCGTAAATATCAAAGCTGAGGAGATTCAGATTGCTTTTGAGAGTTGGAAAACTCGTCTTTGTAAATGCATTTATGCAAAAGGAAATTATTTTGAACAATTTTATATTTTTATTTCAAACTATTTATAAGTTCAATAATAAATAATATTTCATTAAAAAATGTAAGTGTTTGCTTTTTCATTTAAAATCTTCAAACGAAACATTATCGAGTAGAGTTTTTCCACTAATCGTTTCAGTGCACCGTGTCCACCCTTCACGCGAAATAAAATCCTGCTGCATCTAATTATCGAAAAAACCAAAAAAAAGGGGACAAATGGAAAAAGATTTTTTTCTACTATTTAAGACTCCTCCCAAGTCACTACGACTAATAGTCGCAAAATAAAAAAAAATTCGATACTTCGGGGACAGACCATGTATTGTAATAATAATTATATTGCCACAAATAGACTAAAACAATAGTTAATATTAAAACGATTACATTTTAATTAAAAATAATTTGTAAATATTAGCTATATTTTGTAGTAAATGTATTCGTACATTTATGAAATATTTATCGTTTTAAAATAATTCATATTATTAATCATAGTGATGATAGTGCAATGATAGTCGCTGATAATACTAGTTATTCATAGTAATTCATTAATTAATCTATCATACATTTTAATATAAAAATCATAATTCTAGTATTCTGAAATTACTAAGCAAATCGGGATAATAATTGTATAAATCATCTTCGACGGCGCGGGTGCTCGAAGATGATTTACAAAGCCCGAGGATAAAAAATTTCGGATTGAGAGGGACGTGGGAAAGGTGCTACACATCTCGATATCGGCGACTGTATTGAAATCTAAAACAAATCTAAATTTAATTATGCAACTTTAATTTTAATTTAATTATTTAAATAATTTTAATTTTAGTGTTATTAAAATTAATCGCCAGACACTTATAACGTTTTAAATTTGGTCCATTGATAATCAAATTTTTAATGTAAAATTTAAAATGTTTGGAATCGATATCCTTATTTTATTCTTATTCAAGCAAAACAATTTACTGGAGTAGTCTCACTTAATACGAGTTCCTCGTTCAAATTAAGATTAAGTAAAATAAGTGAATGCATTTACAAGGATAAACACATAACAATGAAAAACTATTCGGAGTAGTGACATTTTTTGACAAGATGAAAACAAGAATTGATCTACACAAAATTTAATAAAAAAATCCGCCAAGGATAGGTTAGAGACGAAAAAGTGTGAGTAGCTACAGTTGTAAAAAAAACTTCTTAGTACACGAAAACCTCTTGACACCGAAAACTTTGAGTTTTAATATATTACATATGGAAAACGAAAAGTAAAAGAAATATGTTTCAATAAAATTTAAAAAAGAAAATTATTATTTACTTTGGCGTTTTTAAGAAATGTGTAAACAATAGTTATTAGCAAAGTAAATGATAAAAAATTTATGATAATTTACGATTTAACCCATTACAAAACATTGAAAAATTAAATTTAAACATCAACGGTAATACAAAAACCATATATTCAAAATGTGTTACTTAAATACACGCAAAAGATTTTGACAACCGATGATATAAACGAAATCAGTTTATCCATTCGAGTTAAAAAAAATATAAAAGTATAAATGAATGAAAATGTTACTTCGCACGATCAATGCAGAATGTTGTAAAGCTGTTATCTACCAAATGATGTACGAATTCCGGGATATTTCTATAGGGAGGGAGAAGATTTTTACATATGTACTTTACTCGATGCACAATAAAATTCAGCTTGTACGTAATAAATGAATATGAAATCTTATATAAAAATTAAACATAATTTGAATAGAAATATTTAAATTCGTATCCTTGCTCCCTCTTTATCATTCTTATTAAGTGTCTTTGTATTCTTCCCTACTCCCTCTTCTTCCCCCTCTCTTTCTCTCTCTGCCATTCCTTCTCAATTATTCTTTTTACAGGCAGGTTATGCTTTTAATTGTATACTGTTTTTTCCTTTACTGAAACTTATTTAACAACTTTTCTACTGCATATTTATGAAAAGAGGCCAAATGAGATTATATTAGATAATAAAAGATTTGTTGATATATGTGTGAGAACATTGAGAATAAAATTCATGGTGTATGTTAAAGGAAACTTAAAAAAATTGAAAAAGACACCAATGAACAATGAAATGCTAGAAAATACATTAAGAAAATATGTAAACAAATGGAAATCTGTTTCAAGTTTATCAAATGTTATGTATTTATGAAAACAAAAAACAACCGGTATTAAAACAGGTAAAACCCTACGATAATATATAAATAACAAATGTAAAATGAAATAATAAAATTTATCCTTAAAGATTCAATATAGGAATGTGTATCTAGAATATAAATAATTATGTTAAAGAATTATAAAGGTGTACTATTTTAAAAGGTGGACTATTTGACATTTTTAATTATGACTACTATTGCAAAGTGGTTGTTTGATTTACAAAGTTACTTTTTTTATCTAGTTTATTTTCTTTTGGCTTACTTAGTCCTCTCTTTTTCTTCCTCTTTTTTATTAAACATGTTTACTAACACTTCTTTATGTTAAAATCAATTTAAAAAAAAATTTTTCAAAGAAATATCCAATAAGTGTTGTATATTTAATGAAAATTCATTGGCATTAAAATTTCAATTTATGATTATCTATCAAATTTTCATTTAGAATAAATGTAAAAAAAAACGAGAAAATGAATAAAGATTTTTGAAAAATTGATAATTACTGAGCAGTTAAAATTTATTCTTCGTTTTTGCTATTTCTAATACATAATCTCTAAAAGTAGTCAAATAAATGTTTTACCAAACGTATAAGGAAGTAACGCCGTATTAAGGATTTATGGTAATCACACATTTACACGATAGAATTTTCACTACATGGAATATATAAGTTTTACACATGAAAAATAAGAAGTATCTTTTCCAGATGAAAAAATAGTCGTAAAACCAAGTTATATCAAAAAAAGGTAACCCCCAAATGAATACCACACTTAAAAAATGGAAAAATTTGTAATTTAAAAAGAATAAACGGATTTACTTATTATGAATAAAGATAAATTTATAATGGTATTTTATAAATAAATTTACTTTTTGTATGTTATATTATAAATTTTATAAGTATAATATTGATATGAATCATTTTTTTTCCTTCGGAGGAAGGTTAAGGGAAAGAGATTTATTTTATCAAGGGCAACACATTATGCTGCTAAATTTGTCGAAAAAAATTTTGAACTGTAAATGACGGATTATCAAATGCAGTGAAGTGAAAAAAATTTAGCGGTAACCTATGATAATTTTGGTGAAACAATTTCCAACTCTTAAAATTTTTGATGAGACGCACTATATATTATAAACATTAAGTAAGTGTGTCAGTAAATTATCAGAATTTTTGAAAATTCACTCTCCTATTGTAGAAAAAATTTTTTTTATATATTTATTTGAATAAATTATTAAGTCAAAATAGGTTTTATATTTAACATCATATCCTCGATAATTTCCTATTAATATAAATTTTTCTTTAAAAAGTATTATCAGATTGTTGGTAATAGTTTTAAATAATGAAGAAACATGAATACATGAAGTTATATCATTTTAAAAAAAGGGACCAAACAAGCTTTTGATCTTGCAAAAAGCAATTGATAATGAAGTTTACAGTTAAAGGTGCTAAGCATTTTCTAATTATTGCTAAATATTTAATTTCAATAAAAGGTTAAAATAACATTGATTAGAAGAACAGATATAAACATTTACCAATATAGACCATACATAAAATTAAATTTTAATTGCAATGGATAGAAATGGATGAAATGGGTTATCGATTCGACAAAAAATGTATTGAATGTAAATGAGCAAAACTAATTTTCAATGGAAAAAGTGTTTTGGTGTGTTATGAGTGAAAATGGAAGTGGAAGATAATGGAATCAATGCTGAAGAAGTGTACGATGTGTATGATGAAGATAAGAGGTTGGAGTGTTGATATAGGAAAGGTGTGTTAGCGTAGAAAGTGGAATGAGAAGACTTTCGTGTGGGTTTACACTTGCGGGGGATGAGCGCAACTATTCAGATATATTCAGATATTGTTGTTATTGTTGGGGGTAGCAATCCCCCGTTAATAGGGTGTACCGGTACAATGTATCTATTCAAGCACAGCTAGGGGTGCTCAGTTAACAGAATCACCTTCTCCGTGACAAGTTTCATTACTGCTTTTCTAGGCCTTTTTCTCTATAACTCCCTTTTTCTCAATTTTTCGTCTATTTCAATGATTTTCAAAGTAGACTACCTACCTATTCAAAATAATTGATATAATCTTATAATATATACCGCATCATCTCCAAGTAAAACTTGTAAAATTTTAGAGTTTTTCATGACATCTAATTTCATTGAAAATACATTGAAGAAAGTAAATGTTAATTTTGAATATACAATATTTTTTAGTAAATCATAAATATATGTAAATTTTCAAACTACATCCAATATTTAATTGTAAATTAAATATTTACGATACTTCAAAGTGTAAATTAGTATATTTACATATTAGTATATTTACACTTTGTAGTATAATGTTAAAATTAGTATATTTTTTAAAGTATTGTTATCAAAATCGCATATAATTTTTAATAAATGTTTTATAAAATAAATTTCCATTATTTGTTAATTTTATTTTTTATTGTGAAAAAGATAATTATTGATATTATCATATATCTATGGTTTATAAAAGTTATAATTTTCTTAGATTTTTTATTATAGTTACACAAAACTAATTTAAATTAGTTGAAATGAAAAGGAAACCTTAACATTTTTATTTTTATTTAATAATTTGTTTAAGTAGATACAAAATGTGATTAAGTACCAAAAATTTTTATGCATTAATATTAATTATTAATATGCCAGTTAACGGTCGAATTACGAATTGATGTGCTGCTGCGTGCTCGAATCAAAAATATAAAGTTTTAAAAAAGTATAGAAGGAAATAATAATTGTGAGTGGTTAAAAAATAAAAGGAAGCTAAGCGAACCTGATAGTGAAAAAGGAGAAGTGTTTAGTGAAATGAAAAAAGTGATTGGAAAAAATCAAAAATGAGTGGGAAAGATACGGCATTGACCATGATGAAGAGGGCGACTCATCGAGCGCAGAAAATAGAGAGGGAAGTGGCGCCGCTTGTGGGATGAGAACGCCAACTACAGAAACGACCACGAAGCAAGAGAAGGCAAGCAACAGCAAGAAAAATAGCCTGAGAGGGATAAAAAGAGATGAATTGCAATTAATGCTAACGGGAAATAAAAAAATATCTAAGAAGGTAAGCTTTAAGCGGGAAATGAAAATAAAGAAGGAAAAAAAGCAGAAGAATGGAAAAAGCTATGGGAAGAGGAAAAAGTAATCATAAGATGGAAGAAAGAGGAAACAACAGGGAAATCAAAGAATTAAAGGAAATGGTCGTAAAAATAAATATAAAAATGAAGGAAAATGAGGAAAAACAGAGAAAATGATATATGAAAACAGAATATAGATTCAATGAACTGGAAGAAAAGATAGTGGAAATAGAAGAGGACAGAAATATAAATAAAGAATGGAAATTGGCAGTAGAAAGAGCGTGTTCGGGACTCGTCGAATTTTCCGAAAACCCGACCGAGGAGTCCCTCGCAGCTGCGAAATTAGACCTGAGCAGTTGTAAATTATCGACGATAATTTACAACTGCGGGCCAGCTGGCTGTGTGCGCCGTCGGGAAACCGAATGTGGGGAAAATGCGGGGGGTTCTTCGGCATCGGGGGCGGCGGGAAAAGACACTTGCATACAGTTCTTCTTGCTGTATGCATCCCGGCAAATTTTCTTTGCTAAAAGTGTTTTCGATTGCGAAATCATCACGATTACTAGCGCTTTCTTTAATATTGTGAAAATTATTGTGGTTCCTCGCGCGGCGGAAAAGGTGTACGTGCTGTGAGGTGTTGAACGAGATCTTACGAGACGAAGCGGCAGCATCCCGGCGCTCAAGTATTCACCTTCAGCGGCGGTGAATACTACACCTGTATCTTCTCCAACTGCGGGGAGAAGTTGATTATTAAGGATCGGCGAAGCCTACGCGGGGGCTGCGGACTCGATCCAGCGAGGAACCGGCGGACGGCTTTTTTCCTCCGACGCGGAGGTTTTTTTATGCCAGAGCGGCGGTATAAGTATTCTTTTTTTTTATTTTGTTCGAAATACATCTATATGATCATTTGCGGCGAACAAAAATTCTTGTTTTATTTATTTGCCCACCCTTCCCTATCTAATCTAATCTAATTATCATTATTAATAAAATCTTTGAATTAGCATAAACAGAGCGATAGAAGGAAATATGACAGAAGGAAGCAACACGGAAGGGGAAGAAAAAAGCGCTACAGATGAAGAAGAAGAAAACATGAGAGGAAATGCAGGAAGCAGAAGGAGCAGTAGATCGAACTTGTCGATCATAAGCAGGAAAACTACTGGCAGCTGGAACAACGATCAGGACCTCTCAGAGTGGGAAACCAGGAACGTAAGAATGATGGTAAAGGAGAGAATAAGGAAAAAAAGAGAGGAGCATGTGGTGATAATAGGGGCAAGAAGAGTAGAGGTAGAGAAGAAGGGATAACTGAGTAGACGAAAGAATTTATAAGACAAGCTGAAAGTAGAGACGAGTGTGACGAGCTGCTGTAAGTGTACTCGTAGAAAAATTGGAAAGCAGGGAAAACGTAATGAAGTACTGAGAGCAAGAAGGAATGTCTATGGGACTGAAATATTCTTGGAGTAGAATCTCAGTTACGATGATAGGAAGAAACAAGAGAAAATTAACAGCTGGGTAAAAAAAACTAAGAAACAAGGAAAAAAATGTAAAAGCAGGGATAAATAAGATATATATCGATGGGAAATGGATGTGATGGGATGAAGAAGAGGCTAAAGGAATGATAAAGAGGGAACTGGGAGAAGAAAGGAAAAAGCAGGAAATAAGGAAAGAAGGTATCAAAAAAGTAAATATTATTAAAGAAACACTGAAGGAAACACACGAGAAGGTTTCTCTATTGGAATATTACAGGCTTCTGGGGGAAGAACAGGGAATTTTGGAAGTATATAGAACAGATGGATTTTGTTTGTCTGGCGAAAACGTGGATAGAAGGGAAAGACAAGGAGAGGTGCAAAAAAATACTTCCTAATCAAATGAAATGGGAAATCATAAGGACAAAAAGATTGATAAAAAGGAAAGGTATTTAATAGAAAGAATTGAAGAGAACGGTTGGTGCATACTAAATGACAAAGAGTGGGAAGTCGGAGAAGGCGAATTAACATATGTAGGGCCGAGGGGTAACTCCGTTATCGATCTGGCTATCGCGGATGAAGGATGTAAAGAAAAAATTATAAGGTTGAAAATAGAAGGAAGAGTTGAATCTGACCACATGCCAATCAGAATAGATATGGAATCAGAAGAAGGTACGCACAAACAGACAAGAAAAACAACAAGGAAGGAGGGAAAGAAGAGGGAAATAATGATTTGGGATGAAGAAAGTATAAACAAATTTAGAGAGGCAACTAACTACACATATACAGAGGGGGAGACTACACAGTCGACTAATGAATTATGGACAAAATTGAAAGAGGACATAGTAAAGATACTACCTAGTAAAGAAGTAAAAATAAAAGAGTGGAAAATTGGGAAAGCAAAGTGGTGGAACAAAGACTACGTAACAGAAAGGAGAATAACTAAGAAAAGATACAAACAATGGAAAGAAGGGAAAAACAGTAGAGATAGGTATATAGAACAAAAAAATAAATGGGAATTAACTTGCAAGGATAAAATAAAAATACAAAAAAAGAAAGAAGAAAAAAAACTGAAGGATTTTAAAAATGAAAGTGATATCTGGAAGTATATAAACAAGCTACAAGAAGGAAAAAGAACAATGAAGGCAGAATAAGCAAAGAGAATTGGACGATACACTTTAGTAAGCCACTAAATGACAAAGAAGGGATAAAAAAAGAAAGTGAAAGAAAGGGCAATATAAATGAACAAAAAATCGAAGGAAAATATAATATTGACAAGAAGAACATTTACGAAAAGTGGAAAACCCTTAAGAAAAAAAAAGCAGCAGAAATTGACAAGATAATAAACAAAGCATAGATTTATACAGGAGAAGGGGCTAAAAAAAGATTAGTGGAGATAATATAACGAATATGGGAAGGAGAGGATATACCAGAGAAGTGGAAAATGGCTATGATTAGTCCAATATTCAAAAAAGGGAACGCCGAAGATCCGAACATCTATAGAGGGCTATCTATGCTACTAACGAGCTATAATATATATAAAAGTATATTGAAGGATAAACTAGAAGATGAAGTGGAAAATAAAAAGATTACACCGAAAGGGCAAGCAGGTTTCAGGAAAGGCAGATCTACAATCGATAATATTTATATTTTACAGCACATAACAGATAAGTCAATTATACTAAAGAAAAAAACATTTGTGCTATTTGTCGATGTTAATGCTGCCTTTAACACTGTGGATAGAAGGAAATTATAGGAAATAATGAAAGAAAAGGGGATAGATGACAAAATAATAGAAAGAATCAAAAATTTATACGAAGACACATGAATAAGGGTCAAAACAGAAGAAGGTTTAGCAGAAAAAATAAAGGTGTATAGAGGAGTGAACCTAAGGCAAGGCTATAACCTAAGCCCACTCCTTTTCAACATATATACAGTAAGATCAGAGGAGGAAGTGGAAAAACGAAACATTGGAGAAACAAAAATAGATTGAACAAGGATATAGTCGTTAGCATACGCTGACGACATAGCGTTAATATCTGAAAACAAGAAAGCTATGGTAGAAATAATCACGGTGTTGAGAAAATTTTCGTAAAAGCAGGAAATTAGAATTGAACGCGGCAAAAACAAAAATAATGATCTTCCAAAGAGGGAGAAACAGGAAAAAAAGCATGGAAAAAAAAGGAAATAGAAGAAGTAGACAAATTCAGTTATCTAGGATTTACTTTTAGCAGATATGGAGGAAACAAGAAACACATAAAAGAAAGAATAAAGAAAGGTAAAAAAGCATTAAAACGTATATGGAGCCTGGCTACAACAACTTCAAACTAAAAAAAATGCTGTTTAATTACTTGGTGAGAGGAGTGATAGAGTATGGGGTAGAAATATAGACATGAAAGTGGAAGAACTAGAAAAAATAAAGCTGGACTATTATAATGGGTGCTGGGACTGGAATTCAGCACACCTATATATTTAATATATGAAGAGGTCGACGAAAACAAGATGGAAATCGAATGGAAAAATAGAACAAGGAAATATGAAGGAAAAGTAGAAGAATAGAAAAACGAGAGATGGATAAAAAAATGCCTACAAGTAATGATGTTAGAAAGAGCCAGATCGGGAGTAGACTCGGAGGAAAAATGGCTGAATGAGATAGGAATCAGCAAGCTCTAAATTGAAATTTGGAACAAAGAAGGTAAAAACAAGTATGAGATAGTAAAAAGAAGAAGAGTGGAAATAGATAAACAGGAGAGGACCAATAGAATTGAAGGAACTACATATAATAAATGGTATTAACAAAAAAGAGAGCTGGGGATACCTAAATACCTGAATGGAAAAATAAACGTTAAAAACACTAAAAGCATTGCTAAAATAAGATGTAATAATCCGTGGCAGAGAATAAATACTGGTTGAGTGAGCAAGAGAGGAAATGTCATTTAAAGAAAAATGTATTTAAAGAACTATATGGAGACTGGACATACTTACTAATGGAATGCAGGGAGACGGAATACGAATCGGCAACAATGAGAAGCATAAATAAATGGAATAAAGAAAGTATTATGCTTAACTTTAAAGAAGGTATAAAGAACAAAAAACTGATGAAGCTAATAAATATAATATGCAATAAAATAAAAAAAAAGGATAGTCAATAGAGTGAAAGCCAAGCATATAAGATCACTAAAATAAATACTAGACAAAAAGGATCATCAAAGAGTGAAAAGTGACATGATACTAATTATTAAAATATGTTAAATAAACAAAAATGTAAAATATGTAAAAATGTATAAACTGTACAGATGTAATAAGAACTTAATGATTAGTATATAATCAGGAGTCCACTCCAAGGCTGAAAGGCTGGATGTATAATAAATAATAAATATTAATTATTAATATATTATTACAATATTTTTATCTATTACTTTTTTCTTTTTTCGTCGTTAATTTTTTATATATAGAGTTTTTAAAAATTTATAAAATTGTACATTATTCATGTAAAAAATTTCAAAGTATGAAATGATAATTTTTTAATTATAAGAAATAAATTTCAATGCAATATGTTTAGAAATGTACATAAACATTTAATTCGGAAAATAAATAATAGATATTTAATAAGATCTTACAATTTTACATATTTTTCATAAATTATCGTTTATTAAAATTTGAATTTGTTGTTAGTATTTATCGTTAGAATTTTAGAAATTTAAATAATTATTTAAAGCATTTGTAAACACATTAACTAATAAAAACATATACTCCTACAATTTTAAATTACAAGATTCATGACAACATAAGCATATATAAATATACTTAACTTTAATCGAAATTGATTGTATAACAAAAATAATAAATACAAGTTAAAATAAACCTTGAGTATAACACTAATTAAAGCTCCGAAAAGATGTTATGTATTTTGTCAAATCAGGACCTATTACTTAAGCAAAAATAAAATTGATTTTTTAAAATTAGTAATTAATTGATATGAGAAAAATGGATTAAAATCTGTGTCATGTAGGACAAGTCTCTGTAAAAGGATAAAGGTTAAATAATAAAGCACTGTAATTACAAAATGAGATGTGAAAAAAATATAAAGGACGTAATAAAAGTAGGTTGAATCCAAGCAACAACCCTGCGAATGCTCGAGAGTCTACAGAGTATCGGTAGCGTTCAAAACACAGGAACAGAACTTAAAACTCGCACGCTTATAGTCATTATAACGTGTGCAGGAATGGATGTAGAGCTCCATTCGTTCGTCGATGTTGCTGGTACTGCTATTGCTATTATTGCTGTTGTTGTCGTTGTTGCTGTTGTTACTATTGCTCATGCTAAGGCCAAAAATCGTCGAAATCAGTCGAGTTCAGCATCAGCATTATGAGGGGAGCGCGCCTTTGTCTCTCCCATTCATTGTTGTCGGTATACTCTCGCGGGTCCAGCTTCATGCACTGGAGTGCAACCAACCCCTTCACCCCCGAGATCCAGGGATTAACGACTCTGATGGGGTGAATCGCTATTTTGAACGTCGCAGGGACAATATCATAATCACTGTCTTCACATCCCGGCTAGATTTACTAGCGAATCAGTCTTTCGAAAGAAAACCTTTTCCGCGACAAAGCTTACTTTGGAAAACTTACTTCCTCATACAGCAGGTAGTTTTTTAAGAATTTTTGGGATAATGCGAAAATAGTTTGGAAACATTTATGGACATTTGTTTAAATCAAGTGCAAAGAGAATCAGCGATACAGTTAAGGTATTTTAAAAATATCCCTATTTTATAATCTAATTAAAAAATTTTCAGCTACTGCGATTTTAGTGAATCGATTCAAGTGATTATTTATTATTTGTATTTGCATTTATTAATAATTTTTTTAAAAAACTAAAATTACCAATAATATTATTTCAGCAAGTATCTAGGTCGAAAAATACATATTTCAAATATTAAATTGTAAGATAATATTCTTAAACCGTGTAATATTTTATTGTTTTCAATAGACTTTAGAAATAGAATGAAGTATTATTTATGTGTATGTATAATTCCATTGATTGACGTCCGAAAAGGTTTATAAAAGTGATATACTGGATTTTTTAGACAGTATTTAAAATACTATAATGATAGTAAAAAAGTAAAAAAGCACAGAAAGCTAAGAGTTTGCGATAATAAAAAAATTCTTTTCTGATTTCCACTTACCGCAATAAAAATTTAATTAAAAGCTAAGATTAAATAAATATTTTGAAAATATATTGTACGTAAATAATAACTATAAGTTATAATAAATGTTGATCTTTATGAAAAAAATATAAAAGTTTAAGGAAAGATGTAGACTGATAAAAAATTCAATAGAGAAAGAAATAAAGAAAGTAAATCGTAAGACATCAATGAACAAGACTAAGAAGACGATTCGTAGGAAAAAAAGAAATTTCCAAAAAAGAAAACAGAATGATGTCATTGGGTGAAGGGGTGCAAAAGAAGAGAAGATATAAAGGAAGAGTGGGAGTCAGGGAGTGAGAAAGATGGAAAGAGAACATAGAGCAAGGGCTGAATAGGAAGCAGTACAATGGACCTCGGGTGGCTATGGAGGCGTGTTATCAAATGGTTTCCTCATTCACATACTGTACTCTCCTCCCAACCCCCAACAGTCTCTATCCTCCCTCCATCCCTCTCTCTCTCTCTCTTCTTTTTTCTCATTCTATCTATCTGTCTTTCTTTCACTATCTACCTGTGTGTCTGTCTTTTCTGTACAGCAGTCGAACGGCGTGTGTCTGTCTGCTACACTTATTCATACCAGTGCATTGTAAATCTCTCCCTGTGTGTTGAGACTCGAGTTCAGTTCAGTTCAGTTGAGAACGCGATGGAACGTGTCACAATGCGCTACGTGCACGAATATGGGGTTATATCACATACACGCGTACACACACACACACTCTCTCTCTCTCTCTCTCACTTTTCCCTCCCTCCTCTCTTCTCGATCCTTCGCTTCTCGTTTATTTCGTCTTCCACTATCATTCCATTCAGACGCCTTGCCATTCCCGTGTTTTCTATGCGTACTCCCAAGGATAATATATACTACTCCCTCTCCCAAGGCGTTTACTCCACCTACTACATTTTGAAAGAAAATTGCGTCGGAAAATTGTATCCGCGACGATAAGTATTTGGATAGGTAGGAGGGACAGACATAAGATTTGCCAAGCCTGTTGTTCCACTCTTGAGTTGCTTGTTACACATTTTTAACGCAAGTCTAAAATGTAAAAAGTTTTCAGGATGCATTGCATATTTTGATTATTTACAACATAGTTTTTGATACTTTTTTTGTATTATTTATCATGATATATTTTGAAACATTAAAATTTTTAATTATACAGTAGATCCTTTATGAAAATTCGTTATGAATCAAAACTCAAAGTTCCTCTATAAGAATAAATTTGGGTGTAAATAGCATTGAATCGAACGAATTTGAACTGTTTCAATCAATTGGTCAATTACGTTTATTAAGTAAAAGAAATTAAATTTGATTTGCTTTGTAAAAGTGCGTCGACTGAAGGTCGGGAATTGTTTTCTTTTGTAATGGTAACATGTCTGAAGTTCAATTACAATAAAGAAAGCACAATATACAGAGGATAAGGTCTAATTAACGCTCGAAATAATCGCACACGAAAGAAAGACCGAGTCTATTCGATTAGAACCGACATACAAGATAAATCGGCAGGCAGCACTTTTGACAATCGCATAACGGGAGAATAATGAAAATGAAGAAGGTGAAATAAAGGAGACGTTCTTAGAGTTGAATCATCGCAGAATATCTGGCTGACTCGCTCGCTCCCTTCGGCGGGGGTGCAAAAAGACGGGGGCGGGGGCGGGAGTCAGGGAGCGAGAGTCGAATAGGATGGATGAGGTGCACACGTTGGCATACAAATCTCGCTCAATGCGTCATTCAGGCCCGAAGAATGCGCGCTCGTTCTCGCCATTTTGCCTCCTAGAATGAGAGTTTCAAAAGGAATTAAGGATTGAAAGGCATCTTTGCGAATAGCGAACACATTCACAAAACGCGAGCACTCTTTTTTTTCTCATTATCTTTCTTCTTCTCTTCCCCCCCCCCTCTCGCTCTTATTCACTCGGACGTGTGTGCCATGGGTCACCATTTCCAGTATACATTTGCGCTTTTCTTTCCGTTGATAAACTGCTCTTTGATTCTTCAATAAGAATTACCTTTATTTACACGAATTTCTCTCTATAGATAAGCCTCAAATATACAAAGCTTCATTTTTGGTTAATTTATACATTTACCCCCACCCCCTTCGAAATCTGTTTTTATTAACGTCATTCGATACATAGTCATTTGTAACTAATTCCAAAAACCATTGACATCTTTCATATATGTACAAATTTTTATTTCACAGAATTATTCATACTACTTAATTTACATATTTCATTATTATGACATATATGAATCAACAATTGTATTATCTGGTTAAAATTTTTCAACAATATCTAATTCAATAAACGTCACAAATTCTATAAACTATTTATAACTTGTATCTGAATTAAGATAAGCCAAAGTAGAATATTTAAATATATTTCTTTTAACACTTCATAAAATACATCATATTAATGTGTAATAGGAAAATATGTAAAAAAGTTGAATAGAATTTAATAGCGACTCTTTTGAATGAATATTTATGTGAAAAAACTGTTACGTAAAATAATTTAAACTCTTTAGTAGAGTTTATTTTAAAAATAAAATACTGTAATATATATTAAGATAGAGATATATATAATATATATTAGATATAATATATATAGTAAGAATATCGATTAAAAATTAGAATGACTTTAATTTTTTAATAATGGTTAAAGCAGATATAAATAAATCACAATAAATTGAATTGCATTTTAGATATTATATAAAGCATTTTAATAATAACTAGAGTAATTTTATGTCTAATATATAATACATGATTTGAAAATATTCATTTTCATTTTATAATTTCAATTGGTTGCTTCATTAAATATAATGAGCAGTTATGGGGAAACAAATTTAATCAGGAAGGCATTCAATTTACTTTTTTTTCGATTTGAGATATTTTTTTATTCCGAGCACATATAATCCGCAATTTTCAAGGTAGATAATAAAAAAAGCCATTGAGAAAGCTCTGTGTATCCAGATACAATTATTAATTCTTCCCTAAGTAGGAATCCACGTGCATTTCGGAGCACAAGTGAACATCTCTCTCCAACAGCCTCAACGTTCTGCGGTTTGGAAAAATTGTTCACAATTGGTGAGTGGCGATGCATTGAGATAAACCCACGGGTCCACCCTCTTTATTACATTCTTACCCCATACTCTAGTGTACGCGTAACGAATTCGGTCGACAAATACTTTTTCTTATATAAAAAAGGTCCGCATGCGCGTCGATGATTAACATGAAAATCTCTGAGCAGTGCTCGTAAAAGAAGAGAAGAGAAGAGAAGAGAAGAGAAGAGAAGAGAGACTGACAATGTGAGCCAGACACTCCCGATTATAGTTTTGCCATTGTCATTCATGAGAATACAGGGGAGACAAGAGCAAGAGCGAGTTTCTGTAAATATATCGAAAGTCAGAGAAAATACAGGGGTACACGCGTATACACACACGGACGCGCACAAAGTTACTGGGACTTGTGTGTCCTCGCAAATATCGCAGCAACAAAACTCACGTGGAATGAATACAAAATGCTAATCTTTTATTTTATACAATACGAGATGAACCAACAAGTACTATAAATGCACAAATGAGTTTGAGCATTTACTTACCGACAAAAGGTATAGAGCTCTCGAGTGCTGCCTCGCGCACTGCTGATCTCGTCAATTATTTCTCTTTTAAATGAACATCATACCTTAAACAGAAAAGCATTGTATTAATAACATTTTTTACAACTGCATTTTTTTACACCCCTCACAATCTTAAGTATTGGGCAAATATTAAAAATATATTTTTTTCACTTAGAACTAATGTCACAGAGCCATATATAATCTTATGTAAATAATCAGTGTGAAGTAATTTCATCATTTTTTAGCTACCCTATTTAGTTACAACATTCACACTTCACAAAAATATAAAAATTATTTTATAATTAAACTGTAAAAATATATAATTATCTTTAATACAGTATATATTATTTTATACAATATAATCTCAAACAGAACAGTAATAAACTTGTAAATAAAATACCATTTATATTTTGATGATTTAAGAGATAAAATTCAAATAAAGTGTATTTAAACATTCTTAATAAAATATTTTATTTATTATCTTCATGCATTATACAACATAAGCCTATTTTTTTAATTTATATCACATAAATAATATTTTTGTATAACTTTTTAACACTTATAAATATATACCCATATTTATCACCACTTATTTTTCCTCACGTATAGACGCTTATTAGATTTTATAATATAAAATTGATCTAATTATGTTAAACATACAATTATTGGGATTGTTTGTATTAACATGATTTTTTTATCTAAATTCGCGAAAGTTAACTCGACACTCGCGGTACATTTAAATGAGTTAAATAATGTACATTTAATTAGCACTTCTTGATATTTTTTCATAAGCTTTCTTACATAAACGGTGGATACGTATTTTTTTGTTTACAAGTACATTCTCAGATATAACTGTGAAATAAAAGCGATCAATGTATCCACGTATATATGTATGTACATGTGGAGAGTGACAGAATGAGAGAGATAGAGAGGTGGGAGGGGGGATAGGAAGACGAAGCTGTAGGTCTTATCGGCAGTTATCGGGCCGTGATGTCGCACAATAGGGCAAACAATGCGCGGGACAATACATCCCTCTGGCCCACCCTCGCCAACCCTGCGCCTCCAAACTCTGCACCTCCTTTCTCCCGCACTTTTCACCTTCTTCTCGACTTCCTTCTTATTCTTTTCTCGCGTGCCTTCACCTCATCGTCCTCCCTTGACGAACACTAACTTAATAAACATAATAGCTGACTGTGCCATAGCATAACCACAATGAGATCTATACCGCGAGATATCCAAGATGTGGCGACGACCACGACGACGACCACGACGACGACCACGACGACGACCACGTCAACGACCACGACGACGACCACGACGACGAGGTCGAGAACGAATACAAGGAATGAGTACGGCTTCATCCATTGTGCCAGAGCCATCCAATTCTTAGTTTCGAATGAATTATTTAATCCTTTCTCTGCCCCCTCCAAACGTCTTCAGGTGCTGGCAATGAATTCTATGTAGACCACTATTTTTTCACAATCTTCTCTCCCCTTCCTTAATTTACTTCTAAAGATCCGATGACCTAGGACATTAATTTATGCTCCTCTCGTTAAATATTTTTCTTCTGAACATTTTTTACCGTTTGTTGTTCTGAATTTCCTCAATGACAACTGTACGTGTTGGTAAATTACTATTTTAATTCATTCAAAATTAATTAGTAATAATTCTTTAATGATTCCATTGCCAAGTTATTCTTGAAAATTAAAAAAATTAAAATCATGCTTGTATTACTTTTTATCATTTTATATCAATATTTATAAGCATAAGAATAAGTATCTCATATCAGTATAGCAAAGGAAGTAACAGATTTTACATTCAAATATTATTTTTAATTTAATTATAAAGTACGATAGGTATTTATATTTTTTGTGCCAAGTATATAATGAATTTATCATCGCGATTTCATATTACAAAAATATAACTTGCTTAATTTTTAATAATTTTAGACTCAGAAAGAATAAAGTGTATTGAATTAAATTAGTTCAAAAGGTAGTCAATGAATTGAAAACATATTGTAATACTGTTCTGAGATTAACAAGCATTAAAATTCTTTAAAATGAATTGTACAGTTCTTTAAATTAACTTATCGTATTCAGTAATGAACCTGCACAATAATATGCTTTTTAGAGTTTTATTTCTTTACGATACATTGAAAATGATTAATCACAATACTGAAAGTTGATATCTTCTGAAAAATTCAATTAAAACATACAAATATATATATGTATATGTTCAGATTATGATTATTATTGTTGTTAATGTTTATGTTGATTTTGTAATTTATAAATATTCATTCGCATTTAATTATAAATTCTATTAAATTACTGTATTCAATTTACAATAATATAATAAAATAATAACATAATATAATAATAATGTTATTATAAAAGTAATAAAATGAAAAGAAATAAAAATAATAAATTAAAACTAAAAGTGTCTTGTAAAATAAATAAAAAAAAATACGAGTTTATTATAGAAATATTATTTAAAAACATAGATACTAGTAACACTTAATCGTTTAATTAATGCAGACGCTATTTTAAGTAACATTTTAAATATTTATTAAAGCAGTATATTAAATAAATTTTTTATTATTACACCAATATGCAATAAATTAACAATATGTTATTTCAATTGAGACTTTAAAATATTTTAGTACACGATTTACGCGTATTATTCGACTGAACTGATTTTACATTCTATTGGACTTTGTGGTAGCCTTTGCCCTCAATATTCTCCAACCCCTTGATGAGTTACTTTCCTGTTTCTTTCCCCTTACACTATAAATTATGCAAATTAAAGTTTTAAATAATGTTTGTCTTAAAAGTTATGTCTCAATAAACTACCCTACCCATTATGTTTACGTGGATAAATCAAAATTAAAAATACGTAATATATTATTTATAAATTCGTTGTATTTATCAAATAATTACGTATTCTTACACAATTTTTTTTCATGCTTGTACAAAAAATTTATAATATTTTACAGTACATTTAATTTTATTTAATATATAAACATTTTATTATAATACATGTATTTAAAGTTATTATATTGATAAATTTTTTGAAAAACTAGATATTCTTCAAGAAGCTCTCGAAACTTTTAGTTCGCATTAAAAATATGTACAAAACAAAATATTAAAAATTTCAATTTCTAAATCCACAAGGAAAAATAATTATATAAAAAATAATTATAAAACAACAATAAACAATTACATGTATTATGTAAATACCGAGGTTAATATAATAAAAGGATTTAAAAATAAATTATTGCTTATATTTCATAACACGAACTAGGACCTCAAATTATATTAAATTATTAAATGAAATAAATTCACAATAAAATAAACAAATAAGTAAAAAAAAAATCCTTAAGTTGTGTATAGTTAAATTTTACAAGTATATAAACATTTACAGTTCAAACTGCAATCTAGAATAAAAGTAATACACAAATAAAATTTTATGATAACTTCTTCATTCTCTCATAATTGTTGTATATTGTAAATAATTTAGATTGTGATAGAGATAAAAGAATCGTCGGACGGGGGAGTGGCGACGAGAAGGTAGAAGAGTCAGAGTGAGAGAGAGTTTGATAGATTTTAGAGATGCCTTAACCGCGCATCACCCAAACAACATGCTAGTCCCAAGTAATCACCCTCAACCCTCAATCGTCAACCACGTGCCGTGGCGAGTTACATCTAAATAAGGGTTGTATAGAAGGGAAACGGAAGCGATGAATTGAATAGAAAGTGGCACAAATTCTTGAGAAATGCACTCCAAACAAGTTTATTGATTTAGAGCAATGATTTCTCTGTTTTAAAAATAGTATAAATTAAAACTGAAATAAAAACACTTTACACAAAATATGTAATTTTGTAGAAAGATTTACTTAATTATCTACAGTAAATATTATTTTTAAATTACGCCCGAAAAATACATAAATTAGTGAACTTGATAGAGAAATTTTCTGTCAAAATTCAACGAATCTCTAACGAATATTAAAAATTTTCAAATTTTGTTTTTTAGAGTTTTAGTATTTGAACTCCAAACACTCCTGCGAAAAATGAATGGCATACAATTGTAAATACGATTTCCCTTATATTACTAAAATGAATGTTAAATATAAATATGCTGCTTGTAATTTGTAAATCGTTAAAAAAAACTTCTCCCTAAATGTCGAAAAAAAAGAGACATACTGTCTGCGTTATTTAGATTTACAATTATTGGGATTGTTTGTATTTACATAATTTTTTTATCTACACTCACGAGAGTTAACCTAGCACAAGCGCTGCATTTAAACGAGTTATATTATGTACATTTAATTATAACCTCTTGATATTATTTTGTTGGTAACGTTTCCTTTTTTTTTTTTTTTTTCATTCAATATATTATTTCTTGATCAAAATTCTTTACGATCCATATATGCATTAATCTAATTAATTATTCTTTTAAACTGTAAGCCGTATTAGTGTCTTTTGCAATAGATATTGCATAGATTACATAATGAAGTCAATACGTACAAAACCCGATTTTCCTAATATTTTCGGGATAATTAGTTGTGAAAATGAAAATTAAATGAAACTCATGATGTATTTTTTTAGTAATAAATGCGATATTGGTACGAAATCATAAGCACATCAGTGACAAACATAGAGAAAGGATAAAAAATGTAAAAAAAATACACTTTGATAGCTTTGCCGGGTCGACAGACTAACATACATGCGATCGTTTCACTAAAAAAAATGGAGTTAAATTAATTTTAATATGCATGTAACAAAAACTAAGTGTATGAAATAAAGTTTGAACAAATGTAAAAATGATTCTACAAAATAATTTTTTGTTTCGTATGTTTTAAAGATTATAAATAAAAAAAAAAAAATTTTAATGCAGTTGTTACAACTTTATAAACAAGAGTACTCCACATAATAATAGATTCGAATCGAAAGTTTTTCACTTAATTTTTTATTACAAATAAAAAAAAAATGAAACTATTTTGATTTAAAATATGAATAGATATAAAAATACATATAGAAGTTAATGAAAAGAATTTTGTAAAAATAATAAAAAATTTAGTATAAAAATTTAAAATAAAACAAAAAAAATTTAATATCTAATGATTATATATCTTTGTAAAATAGTTTACTAAAATAATTATTTAATTTTATTTGATTCCTTCTTGAAGTATCAGTAAATTTGAAAATAAAAAATTTTGTAAATAGTGAAATATTTAAATTAGTTTGAAGAAAAAATATTTGTGTTCGCCCTCATTTAAAATCCATTTGGCACGCATTTAAATTATTTTATAAATACTTTTAAAATACATGTTTTGTTTAATGATTTTAAAGATATAGAAATTTAACTTGAAATATTTACATTTGTTAATTTAAAAAATGGTTGGTATGGTTGGTTTACTTTAGTATACTAATTAATATCGTTTTGGTTTACTTAAATATGTAAATTTTCTTAATCGAATAATACTTAGGAAATGATAGTTTAAAATATATTTATTAAAATAATATGTATTGTATTTTTATAATTGATAATGCAATTGTCATAAAATTGCTTGAAGCTGAATTAGCTTTTATTTTTAATTTATAAATCAATGATTCGATCAAAAACTCTTTAAAAATTTTCATCACTCGTATATTTATTTATGCGTTTATTTTGACTTTTTGTCAATAGATCCAGGATTTAACTAGACGTGTTTGAGCTTTTTTAATAATAATTATTTATTGTTACTGGAATTTTATGTGCTCGAACTGAATGCTGTAGGACATTGTCCAATTTACGAGATCCAAGTCTCGAAGCATTCGAAAAGCGTTTTACCCATTAAAATATAATCTACCTTATATTAATTAGGAGTCACTTTAAATTAAAGTACTTATAAATGGAAAACGAAATCAACTATTCGGCAAAAAGCCGTTGCTAAAGTCATAGACACTTGGTGTGAGTTGAATATGCACCGGTGAATCAGCCCGAAACGGTATTTAATAAAGAGTCACGATCGAGGATGATTCTTGAGTAAACACAAAAGCCCTGCGTTATCGCTGGGCTTCCTGGATAGCACATTAAGCCGCTTAATTAAGGACCAGCAGCATCCGAGAAGATGATCGGATAAATCGTGCAATCTCCAACGGGTTATCAGCTACATCATAAATCACGTACGCTTTATTCGACTGCGGCCGCGTGCTCGAGGGTTGATGACTGCATAATGCGAAATTCGACCCACTCCTTTCAATACGCGCCTCACAGAGATCGCAAACGGGACAAGGAGTTGTAGACTCCACAGGATGCGGGGGCAGTTATTGCATAGGAACCAGGAAATAGTTTGTGCGATTCCGTGACCAGCCCATTTTAATATTTTAAGGACCAGATCGAAAATCTTCTTAAAAGTAAACGTAACCAAGTGCCACTACCGCCTATCGACGTATCGCCACTTTCATTTTTATCTCCTTCGATATTTCCTCATAAACGCAAACATATCAGTTTAATGATGTTCTATTGAACTCGAGCGAACCTACAAAAACACTTCAACATCTAATCTCCTATGATTATCGATTTTTTTATGAGATCACTTTATAAAATTACAAAGGCTCCAGAGGTTTTACTCGCATATGTGTAACTAAAAACTCGATCACCTAAAAATCATTTTAAACTTTAGAAACTCAATTTGAAATTCCGTTGACTCTAGCAGTTTACTATTCGAAATATTTAAAAGTTACTGAAACTCATATATAAAAATGTATATTTCTTTGAACTAACAAAAAACTTTCATTCCTATATCTAAAACATCCGTTATATTCACGATTGTAAAGTAAATTAAGAAATATTAAAAATTATAATGAACTTTCAAATAATTAAAGTATCGAATTATATATATTTATTATTTATTATAAAGTTCATAAAGAAATAAATTATGTTTAAAGCTAATCCTTCAACTTAAGGTATAATTGAAATAAAACATTATGAGAATAGTTTTTTTTTCACCAAAAATACCATTTAATGTATTTCTCTATGTGTTCACATATTATTAAAGCGTAAATTTTATTTCACATATGCATATAAATTCTCTAAAAACAAATTTTTATTTTTGTATAAATTTTTTACGATGTATTTTTATAAATTTTTTAATTCACTTGCATTTTCTTTCAAATTTCCAATATATTTCATTTTTTAATGAAAGCATTATATTATAATTTTTATTCAATTTATAATTCGACTTCATTTTTCAGTATTTAATTGTGATTAGTTCCATTTTCATACTTTATTTTTTTTATTAAATGCAATAACTATCAAAGAACAAATTTGATACTTAAAATTATAAATTGCTTTTAAAAAATGACATTTGTAGTATAGTAGTCAAACTGTAATTCTGAGTAAAACTTTTCGTTTGAAATTTAAAATAGTACGTAATTGTTATATATATATATATTAAACATTATTAAATTAAGTCTTTAACTAATTTTTTACTTAATTGTCTAATAAAATTTTTTTTATATATATTTGTATTTAATGTATAGATAGATATTAATAAAAGTAAAATCTGTGATGTATTAAATAAATGAAAATTTTTTTTAAAATAATTAAAATTTTATATTGATATCTTGATTATTGACTTTATTTTATCTGTGTGTAAGGTTTAAAAATAGCTTCGACTGCTTTTTAAATTTTTTAAATTCAAATATTAAACAATGTTCTATTCATTTAAGCAATGAAAAGATAAGGACAAATTATAACAAAGATTTAATAGAAAAAAGTGGTTTTGAAAATAAAATTTTAAATTATATTTTCAATTCTTTTTTTTGTATTGAGCATTTGAAGTAATAATATTACAGAACTTATTTTGCTATACATTATACATGATGTTTACAGAATTTAAAATTATTTATATCAATAATAATATACACTCTCATGTAAGGAGGTTACATTGTTGGAAAAATTTAGATAAGTGTTTGCCCGCTATAACATTGGGTGTAGCTATAATCATGTGTAGGTTGAGCAGCGGTAGATTTATTTTCTTTAATTTTTCTATTAATTTGATTGTTTGTGCATCATATGAGCTACATTGAAATATAATGTGATTTATGTCTTGATCGAATTTTTAAAATATATATTTTGCATTTTCTACCATTTTAATTTTGGCAAGAGAGGCTAAAACATTTTAATTGTCCGAACGACAACAAATAATTGATACAATGTTTTTTCGATTCATGTCATTGTTTACGTACCATGGTTTCAATTTTTCATTAAAATAGTTGGCAAAATACATTTTACCTTTCATATTAGCTTGCTCTTTTATAATGAACTTAGTATTAGATGTCATATTTTTCTATATAATTCATAGCTATCGGTATAAGGTAAGAGAATTGATTTTATTTCATGCAAGTGTTTTTGAAGTTCTGTTGCTTTTTTAGCCAATTTATTGACCTTTTCATTTCCCTTTATACGAATATGGAAAGGGATCCAAAAAAGCTTAAGAAAATTATCTTTGTTTATGGAATAAAATTTATTATACTTTTTTTTAATTTCTAAGATATAGGGACTATTTTTGGCATAAGATTTCTATGAGTCTAGGTAAAACAAGATGCTTTATGAATCTGTAAATATCAGAAAATTTGTGTTTCTTATTTTAATTGCGAAATCGAAAGCTGATGAAAGAACTATGCATTAGGCTGTAAAGATAGAGACTCATTTAGAAGTCGAAATTTTTCTTTAAAAGTTCAACTCTGGGCATATAAAGGCTGCTCCAATCGATTCTTGTTCTGCTATTTTACTCCTTTCTGTATAAAGAAAATACGCTTTATAAGATTGATTAATTTTATATAGTTCGCTGTTAGGATTTTTCGAATTTTTAATTGTTTACCTAAGTTAACACCACTGTGAATGCTAGTTAAAAGGGTTCGATATTCATATTCATAACAATTGTACACTGTTTTAGATATAATATTATTTTTTTCGAATTCGCTAAGACAGGAATTAAATAATTTAATCGTTCCTTTATATTTTTGTTTACTAATGAAATTCGAGTACTTTTCAATACTATCCCTGGTTATGGAATCATTGTTCGATAGAATTTTATTAATGAAATATTTACACAAGAATTTCGATCTGTCTTCTAAGTATGGAAGCTTGGATTTGACTATTAAAATATTAGTCGCGTTACTTTTACGGAGTTTTAAGGCGAATCTTATTGCAGCATATTGTATTTTTTCTATTTTACATGTATTAATTTTTTGATATGGAAAGTAGACAAAACTTCTGTAATTTATTACTGAACCCATGAAACTCTTATAAAAATAATGAGTGTGCATGGATCTGCATCCCACCAAGTACCACATAAATATTTTATTATATTTAAGGTTGTATTAAATTTTTTTTCTGTATCGGCTATTTACGGAGAGAACGAGTTTGTAGTCAAAAATATTTCAGAAAAATTTGACAATTGCGCTTGCTTTGATAGTATAATTTTCTATTTTTTATTTGAATTTCACCAGGCTTAATATTTTTATTATTAAAATAAAGTAATACAGTTTTTTGTGAAGCGAGATCTAAAACTAATTTATATAAATTTTTGTTTTTAATATTAACTGCTTTTTCAATTGCATTTTTACATTTATTTATGGGAGACAATTTACAATAAATAACTATATCGTGTGCGAATTATAAAAATGTAACGCTTTTTGGCAAATTATCTTCGATATTTTTAATATAAATTATATATAGCAAAGCGCTAAGAACACGTTCTTGGATAATTCTCTTGTGGACAGATCGATAGGTACCTTTTGTGAGATCGGTGTATATAATCCTTTGATGTGTTGTAAATCTTTTAAATCTAAGTAATTTTTAGGAACAATTTATTTTGACGAGTTTTTTGTTATAATTTATAAAATTATAATTAATAAAATGTTATAATTTACAATGAAATGCATCTCTCGTATCAAGAAACGCTGCTAATAGATTCTTACGCTCACATATCGCCTCGTGAGCTTGCACTATTAAGTTTATTAGATTTCCCAGATCTGAATCCTGAATGACTTTTAGGTAAAAATTGCTATCTTTCACACCATCATTGCAATCTTTGTTTTATTAAACTTTCAAAAAATTTATAAAAACAAGTTAAAGCATTCGGTCGAATGCTACTGTTATCCTCTTTGTTTATGAAGTAAATCAATGATTTTTCTTCAGGCGATAGGATAGTTATGTGTTCTATACATTTCGTTAAAAATATAAATTATTTTTTAGAATATTATAATCTATTCCATATAATCCTGGAGAAGCTGTTATATTTTTCACTTTAGACCTGTATTGTATTCAGTATAATCAAATAGAGAATAAAAAAAGTCATTTTTAGGTTATAGTGGTAAATTAGAAGGATTAGTACACACCCAACCCGAACTAAATTTGATTAGAGCTTCTTCGATTTTTGTACGTTTCTAGAAAAATGTGTTGGTATAGTTTTTATCAATTTATTTTTAAATATTTTGCATTTTTTCTACACATACTCTATACATTCTACAGCGATTATTGTTTTTGCAAATTTTTTAAAATGATCTATTTTGCTGTTTTAAAAGCTTCAATTGCTTTTGACACAAACATTTTGCATGTAATTAAATTTTGTAGTTTGTCACTTTTTTCAAATTTTCTAAACATATTTGTTCTTCGACGTTTTATTTGATTGCATTCGACATTGTATCATGGAACCGGAATTCTATTTTTATTTGCTATTTTACAACTCATAGGAATACTGAGGACCATTTTATTTACAATTAGATTTATAAGTAAATCGTATTTTTAATTCATCATATTCTTTATTAGTAAATACAGAAAATGAATTGTTAAGTTCATTTGAAAATATTATCCAATCAGTTCTAATTGTTTTTAATTTAAACGAATTTTTTTTTATAATAATTTTTTTCTACATCCACTATGAGAAATATAGGATAATGATCAGAACCTCAAGTTTTATTATTGACAGAAAAATGGATTTTATCTGTGATGTCTAGTGATGATATTACTAAACCTATATTAGATTTTTTATTTTTATATAGATCAGCGTGTGTGTGATTCGGTATTATGCATATAAAGATCATTTTGTTCTAGTATTTTTTGAAATTTTTCACCGTTTGCATCTGTCTGTCACAGTTTGAAATTTTATTATGAAAGTTAAAGTTACCTATAAGAATGCAATTTTATTTATTGTTTACACTTCGAATCAAAAAATTTCATTGCTCCTCTGTCAATGCGAAACCGGGATTTCTGTAACAAATAACCAAATTTATATTAGGTATAAAGTTATTAAAAAAATACCGCACATCTCAATTGATTGATGAAGTTCATTAAAGTCCTTTAATTCTTTACAAGCAATTTTTTTTTTTAATGAGTATCAAAATTCCCCCTCTTCTTAAATAAATCCTATTCTTACGGAATGTTACAAATCCAGGAAAGTTAAAATTGTGTGCCAGCGTATTGCCCTTTTCGAGCCAAGTTTCAACACATATAAGAATATCAAAGGTGTCGAGCATGGAATATATTTCTTGTTTACATTTATTAATACTTTTAGCATTCCAATATATTATTCTTAACGATTTATTGTTATTCATTATTTTGTTATGTTTTATTTTTTGTTTTTAAGTTTCAAATTTTATTGATTTTATAATTTATTCAAATTAAATTATAATTTATTAATATAAGTAAATTTAACCTTTAAGAAGCTTATTAAAGATGTACTATCGTCCGTTCTTAACTCTTTATTGGTGAGTGACTCTTCGAGCTGTTTTTTTATTTTAGTTATTCTTCGTTTTAAGGCGTTGTTGTTTATTGACAGATAAATATCTGTGAGCATATTTAATAATCTGGGTATGTTATCTGTGAAGGATAGTGCTGTTATTGTAATATCACTATTACCTAAAGTTTTACAAATAAATTCTGTGATTTTTGGAAAATCAAGTGGATAATTCGAACAATTTATAATAATTATTGTTTTCACTGATTCAAGTTATTTTTCGACATCAACTATAGATATAGAATTCCCATTGTTAGTTTTTTTAACCTTTTTAGGGCTAGGTGTTTGGTTTGTGTCTTTAATTTCTTGAATCGATGATGAAATTGATATACTTGAATGCAGACGCTTAAATATACTAAATGTAATTTCTATAGAATTTCCAGGAGACTCTGTCCTCATTTCAAAGACTTTGTCCTTTTCTGTGTGAGGTTTTTTCAAGCTTCTGTGGCTTCTTGTTCTGATATCTTTGTCGTCGTTTCTGTATCACACGTTACAGGCTGATTGTTTTCTATCTACTTGCAATGTTTTACCAAGTGCCCTACTTCGTTTCAATTGAAACATGTTAATTTATCCGATGAAGGATATATCTAATAGCTTGTTCCGTTAAAAGTTATTAAAATTTAAGCTAGTATTTTATATTAATCTTTGGGTTTGAAGTACATTTGACATCGAAAACTTAGTATGAGGGAAAAACCTGGTAAACTTACTGCAGACCTGATATTTGTAATTTCTGATACAGTTTTAATACCGTACTTGAGTATTCTTCTTCTATGATTAGTGAGGGAATTATTGGGCAGATATTTGGTAATATTATTTGTTTCGTTTTTTACATAAGCGAACATATTTCAAGACTTTGATTTTGTATTTTTATTTTAACGTTATATTCTGTGATTTTTTTCTCAATGCCCTTTGAGGTTAAGTAAAGACACACTCGATCGTTAAATATTTTTGAAATGTAACGAATATCATTTTGAACTACTATTTCAACCATTGTTTTTAAATATTCAGATACTGTGACATTTTCAATCGAATTAACTACAATGGTTTGATCATAGGTAATTAACTTTTCGCAATATTTTTGCATAAAAGGAAACGTTACTTGAAACTATTCTCTTGCCGTCCGTTTCCAACCTACCTCGTTTGCAAATATTTGCGAGGGCGAGCCCTTAATTTTATTGTCAATCCAGGTAAGCGCGTCGAGGAAGGACGCTTTGCACCGACGCTAATTGTACGCGTCACTTCCTCGCAGATTTCCTGCCGAGCACGAACGAATTTCTTCTCGCAATCGATATCTCTTGCGATTTCAAGAGCCGATCCCGGATTTTGTTCACCACGTCCAGCTGAGACTCCGTTACCGCGCTCGCGACTCATCGTGACCTTCGATCACGTGGCGTATGTGGGTGTGTGTGTGTGTGGTGCCAATTGTGTGCGGCGTGACGCGGAGAGCAGCTCCCGTACGCCAGAATCTTCTCCCCAGCGGGTTACGCCCTGGGAGGTTCTAACGCCGAACTCGACTCCACAGCGGGCGCACGTCCTGAGAGATTCTTCGGTCCAGTAGACAGATCACTTGATAATCTAATACTCCGCAGCCCGACGCGGAGGACGCGGCAGAGTGTGGCATCTTCAAGCGGCTCCTCCTGGGTATTTCGGCGGGCGAAATTCGCAGCGTATAGCGACGGCGAGCGGCGGCTCCAACGGCAAGTACACTGTAAGAAAATTACTGTTTTTTAGCCTTGTATACGTGGAACCAATATATACATATTTTTTCGGCTCAATTGTTATTTTATTTATTTCAGCACTTTATTTATTTATTAATTTAACTTTATTAATATTTAATTTATCATTAAACACTATTAATTGATCCATAATCATAGCAGAAATTAAAACTGCTATCACTTCTTAGTCAGGGGTGATCACAGGTTTCTGTCAAGTAGGAATAATGAACGTAAAAAAACTGAGCTTACTCCGTAATATTTATCTTTAAATTCTAAACTTTTCAAAATTACTATAACAAAGCGGATTCAAACTCGCGAGACCGAAATATAAATACGTCTTATTCCGATGAGGGTTCAAACGATACTCATTTTCAACACTTAATAAACTTATTTTTAAATTCTCTTAGTATAATATAGATTGAAATACGTTTCATTTATACTCCGTTTTGATTAACTTTTATGTGCTAAAGTCGTAGTAGTCTATTACTTGTGCAAGATCTTGAAACCTCTAACAAGTGGATAAATGGTATTGAATACAAATAAAAATGTCTATTTTTCTTCACTGTTTCAATGGAAATATACATTGACAATAAAGTAGATACTATATGTTTCGAAGATGTTTAGCAAAAATATTTAAGATGATAACAAACCATTTGAATGAACAATAGATGGCATTTGGAAAAAATGATAATGAAAAAGTTTGTAAAAAACTATTAAATTGTGATAAATGAATAATCAATAATTGAAAAAACTGAGAAAAGTAAAAAATAATAGTTTAATAAATTAAAAAATTATTATCTTTATTTTATGATTTTATTTGTCAATGAGTATTTGTAATGTAGTTTTAAAAATTAATTAGACTAACTAAAAGTTTTTATGCAATATAAATATCAATAAGTATGACTAATTTTTATATTTTCCTCACTAATCAAAAATTCTTCATTTAAAATTTTATACTCTTAAAAAACTTAAAATCTATGAATATAACAAATATTGACAAACGTAGTTTAAGAACATAAAATTTTAAATCAATCCTATAAATTCATCATAAAAAAAAAGAAAGTGTTTTAAATTTATGCAGTATCATAAGTTAATTATATCACTTTACAAGTAATTTCTGCATCGCATATAAATAAATATATGTATATGTGTGTATTAAATAAATCAATTTTTTTTTAATATTTGATAGAATATTATAAATGTTTTTTTTAATTGGTTGCATCGTATGATTGTTCAAATATATAGGATTTATTGTGCAACAATTATATGTTTTAAAAGCATTAAAAAAAACTAAAATCGTCAAGCGCATTGAGCTGGAAAAAGCTTCGTAAATTGTTGCATAATTTAATTATCATTAGTATTACTCGAAAACTAATAATCCGATCAAATTAAAATTTTGTACAAATAAAGTGCATACCAATCACTTTAATTTTTTATTACTAAAATTCTAAATATTAAAAAATAAAAAAGTTACAAATTTTTTAATTAATTTAAAAATTTTCTGATGTTTGAAAAATTTCTCATCTTTTAATTTTCCGATGGGTTTATGAAAAAAGTGAATTTTATTCATAATTTTATTAGCTAAAAATTATCCATTGATACTAAAGAGTTAAAATGAAGACTTTTCATTTTAAAACAAAAAATGTAAAAAAAATGCATGTTTTCATTAAAATTGTTAATAACAACACCTCCTGAAATTATGAGTGGCATTTTAGAAAATAAGAATCAACTAATTTTTTTACGAATTTTGATATGCATTTTTTCATAACCTTAAAAGTGTTTTATTGCTTGGACTATAAAGGAATTTTTTAAGAAACACATTTCTCGCAAAATAAAAGATTTCCTTGAATTGTACGATATTGTAAATAAAATAAATAGAATATGAAACTTCTATTGTATAAGCTTTTAACAACATATTTTTGCAATCAATATTTTTGTAATTAAAATTTAAATATGTCTGTAACTTTTTTAACCTCATCAATTACGAAAAAATTGATTTTTTTATAATTTATTTTAATTTATGATAGTAGTCAGTATTCTTTATTGTAAAATTTCATATTACAATAAATTAAATAATTCTTAAAAATTTGAATTTTGTTAAATAAAATAATGATGTCATAAAAAATGATAGCAATGTGAAAAAAGATATTATGAGGTATTATAATAACCAAATTAAAGCCGAATAAGTAAAAATAATAAAAAAGGTGTAGCTTGTGAACATAAAGTTCATAAAGTAATAAAAACATATAGAAATGGGGTACAGTGTGAGGTGGAGAATGACGGAGAATACAAATATGAAAGACGGAGGAGGTAAGCAAGAGAATGAAAGAGGGGGGGAAGGGAATGGCATGACAAGACGTGGATATAGGGAAGGAAGAAGGAATGGGGGTAGTTTAGTGAATGGAATATTATTGGGGTATCCTTTCACGCGGACTCGACGGAAGCCAGAAGACCTCATCTGACGGGGATGTGTTAGTGCTCTATGGATGTCATTCTCGTAGTTAGCCCCCAACACCCTTTGCCAGCACTCTATCCGGACGATCCCGTTCCTATTGAGTGTTGTTTCCGCACTCCTGGTTGTATGTGTGTACGTGTACATACGTGTGTATAGGTTCTTACATTTCGTGATTTATCATGTAGCTTTCAGTCGGCGCTAGGGTTCAAAGTGCGCTGAGGCAGTCGAGTCCGCTCTGAAAGCGCGCAGATTGATAAAAGAAATAATGGAGGACGCGGAATAGAAGGGGCTCGATCTGATGTAGCTCCGTGAGTTTTCGAGCTAGCGTTCGGATGCTGCGACGAGCTCCATGCGGATGACACTTGAGCGCGATTCCAAGAGAGACGTCACATTCGAGGCTATTGCTATTGCTGTTGGCTTCTCAGGCTCGTCTTCTTCCTTTCCGACCCGAAACTAATCCCTTTCAATCTCCCCGATACTTCCACAATTTTGCATGTATCTTCTTATTTTTCACTTCTCGGTCTGAAACCGATTAATGCATTTCCACCTCATGCTTATATCCTTGTAATAATGGGCTTACGTTCTCAAGCCTTATCTTAAAATAAAATAACATGTACCCGTGAAAATCAAGATGTATTTCAACCAACATCCACTGACTTCATCTTAACTAAGTAGATTCAATCTGATAAAACTTTCAATTTTTCAACCATAAATGCTAATTTAAGATTTATAAACAAAAGCACAATGCCACAATTTTGTTTATTAATATTATGGTTTTGGTATTAATTTTCAACAAACTCAGTAATAATTATCTTTCACAATTTTAAAACGAATAATTAAATGAAAATGAATAAATAAATAAAAAAAAAAACATGATTATACTAAAAAAAATTATTGACTATACCTTGAAAGATGACTCACTTATTAAAACTCTTAGATTTTGTTCAAGTCGCATCTTCACATATTAAATATCCAATGATTTAGTAATTCCATTATGGATTTAATTTTTAATACATGGCACGAAATCATTGGTATATAATTTCATTTCTTTATATTCTGTATAACATATTTTTTACAAATGTAATTATTTATGTCTAAAATATGTAAATTTTTCTTAAAATATTGATTCGTATCTTCAATTAAACATTGCATACAAAGATATAGAAATGTAAAATAAAATATATATTTTATGTTAACATTGTATTGTTATTTTAATTACTTTTATAATTATTGTTATCATTGTTTAAAAATGTTGAAATCTCAAAGCTTTATTTATTAAATTCGCCTTTTCAAGAACTTATTCGCCGATAAATAATAAAAATCACGTTATTCAAGATATAATAAAATAAAATTCTTATTCAAAATGAAGTGTTTTGAATTTACTTGTAAAGTTAACAAGTGAAACACAAAATGACAAGTTTGACATAAATTTTCTATAAAAATATTACAACGGTTAAGGTGATATTATTTAATTAAAATTATGTAAATCATAATAATACATCGCTATTATACAGTTGTTTCAATAGAAAGGAGTTGGTAATCAAGTCTAACAACAATGACGCACCACAATTGAAGCAAGCAGTAAAAGAACGTTTTACCCACGTGAGTTTCCAGTAATTCCAGTCAGTACAGACTTAGAGAAAAAATTAAAATTGGTGAGGCCGTAAAAGCGAGTCCATCAGTCCACGATGGATACGTACATGTCGAAAAACTCCAAGAGTCACGTTCGTTAGAAGTCAGTACGGTCGAGATGGAATTGAAAGAATAGAGGTCGCAATGCGACATTTGCAGTGAAAGGAGCCGCGTGCGGTCAGACCGAGTTCGCCGAGGCTCGTCACTTGCCTCACTGCTGTGCACATAATGAGAAAGAGAGAACCGAGAAAGAGCGTGGGAGGGAGATCGAGCTATAGCCTATGACTTTAATCAGGGATGAATAAAGCCAACCCTTTTCGTGGTGGTGGTGGCAGCCGCTCCACAGCGCCACGTCAACGCGAAGAATGGAGATGAGGATGTAGCCCGTGAGTATCGGCATTGTTTCCAAACAAAGCCCCCTTTCATGCCCCTGCCACCCCTCACATTTGCACGTGTACGTGTATACGTGTGCTCACCGCCTTGTGTGAGGGGTACATTTGTGTATTTTGGTTGCTTCTGGGAGTCTCTGCTCGGTGCCACCACCACCAGCGCCACCCCCGACAGCTTTTCAGTCATTTGACACGCAAAGAAGTCAGGGCAGCGCATTGTCGGTTACCACCGCACCATTGTTGCGTGCTCCCCTTATACACCAATACTCTATCCATTCGCTGAATATAGTACCTGTTTCTTTCTTCTTTCTCCTTCTCCTCATTTTCTTTTTCTTATTCTTCTCCTTCTTCTTCTCGTCCTCTCCTTTCGACATCTTTTCCTCCTCCACCTCGAGGCTTTCGCAAGCTCTTTTCGGTGTCTTTCAAACGTACTTGGTTTCTTTATGGGGTTGTAGTTGTTCTATATACGCACACCATACCGTACCCTTGGACACCCGCTCCCTGTCTCCCGAGTGAGGACTAATGCAGTTCGAGCCGCGAGTCAATTTCTGCAGTACGAGCCTCGACTTCCATAGTTTATTTTCAACCCCCATCCCCACAGTTAGGAGCTATTCTACTTCGTCTCTCGAGCTTACCTTGTTGTCCTCACTGTCGTCAACACTTTTTTTATGTAGATGAAGCACAACTTGACAGACTCGGAATTGTGTGCTTCTAGATGGTTTCAAGCTCTAAGGATAAAAAGACTTGACTTTTTTTTAATGTTATTGAATTTTTTTAATATAGTTGCATAGAAATTATACAAAAAAATTAATTTTCATTTTTATTTTCAAATAATATTTGTATATTTATAAAAATACATGGGCACTTATATACCAGTATATTTTATAATTAATACTAATATTAAATTCTATTACATTAATTATAATTACAAAAAAAGAAAATACTCAATTCTATAATCTTCATTTTAATATATTATGTCAATGTTTAAAGTTTAATTTTAAAGACTAAATTTAAAAACATAAAATAATTCATGATTATAAAATTATTGTAACTTTTACAATAAATGAAAAATTATCTAGATGTAAGGACTGTAAACACAAAATTTATTTATTTTTTATAATATGATACATAATAAATGTATTTTAAAAAATATTTTCAAGTCAAACAAATAGAAAATTTAATTTTTATAATAATAGTTATATTAATTATCATTCATTGTAAATAAAGATTTATTAATCTATAATTTTTTTTAATAAAAAAAATATTAATAAATATTAATAATTAATAAATATTACTTAAAAAAACGGTTTAAATAATGAAATTATTTTAGGTACTATGATTGATAATGATACAATTTTACGGTAAAAATAAATATTGGTTCTCATCAATGTTTCGTTGTAATGTTTATAATCTAATATGAATATAATTATTGTAATACACGTATGCATGTACATAATATGATATTATTTATAAATGATAACTTTTAAATATTCAATTTAATTATTAATAAAGAAAAATTACATCATATTTTATTAATGAAATATTATTCTCAAAATTTAATAAATTATAATATATGTATTGTAAATTATATTTTTAAGATAAAAAGCTAGAATTAAGTTAAAAATAAAAAAATAAATTATAACAAAAATACAAATTACCACATTGTACAATCTAATAATAAATTATTGTAATTAATATTCATATTTGACATAGAAAATATCACAAATATAACGATAACTTTTCTAACATATTTTTATTTAATAAATTTAATTCAAATGATTTTATAAAAAATAAATTTTTCAACATTTTTTACTTCTTCAAGTTTGCTAATACATAATTTATAGCTCTAATATTTATTCGAGAAATTTATCGTATTGCGCTGGTCAAAATAAATCCCTCCACTTTTTCTAGAGAAAAAAGACTAACACTGTTCATAAAATATTTAATAAATTTACGCTATACTTATTTGAAACGATTATTAATAATAAAAATAATCTGTATTTCTAATAATTATATCGAGTCTATTGCTTTCATATAAAAAAATATTAGTTTTATATTTTAAGGATCGTATTCTTGGAATTATCTTTTTCAATATACTTTAGCTTCATATTTGTTTTACATCATTGTTTTCTACATTTCCATAACCTCTACAAAAAAATTTTCTAGGATAGATTATAAATATTATATTTTACTATTTTAAATCGTGTATTCTTTCGTAGAAATAATATCGAACAGAATGTCACATCTGTAAATTTTTAATTTTGACCTGACATCCTTGAATTCGATACCATGTTAACTTTGTAATCTCTTTATATTCATAAAGCATTTTTTTAAATTATGTGAAATAAAAGAAGAAATAAGTTATGAATAATGGTACGGGCTATTAGTGAAGAAAGTAGCAAATAGAAAAATCGAGATTATGAATTCGAATTTTACTCTTTGATTGTCTTTATCCCGGGTAATATCCAAGTTTTTTTTTCTAATTAAATGTACATCGAATTAGCCCACCATAGGCATGTAAAGCGTACATAATACGACCATTCTGCATCAGAAATAAGATTTCCGTACTTGTTATCCACTACTATTTTCATCTAATAATGTTGATAAATTATGTATAAAGAAGAAAATGAGAATAGAGCAAAATTCCAAATTTAAAAGTATTAAAAATAGAGTTACTGATAAGAAAACACATGGTTTGTATCGTGTTTCACAACTTGATCTGTAGTCATCGAGTCGCTTGGTGTTTCCTTTCAAAAACACATCTACATTTTCCGAGCCCAAGCTTTCAAGGCTTTGAATATCAACGAAAAAGTGTTTATTACCACGAATGAATGTGTTTGATACCAGGTAAATTCAGCATTCAATTTGTGGCCACGTGTTGGTGGTGACACCGACACAGCGTGACAAACATTATTAGACAGGTGCATTACAATCTCCCAGTCGGACTTTGCGCTTGGAACACATTACGTGCCCTCGGGTTTGTAGAGGACATCCGAGAGAACTGGGGAACTGGGAAGGAAAACAGATGGAGCCGCACACGCTTACCCTCGGACCGGAAATCCTATTTGGTTTTCCTTTTAATCGAGAGCAAGCGACCTCGCTTAAAGCCAAGGGTAGTTCTAGGTATAAAGGCTAAAGAACGGCATTATGAGGAACCACGAGATACTCATAGAATAATTTCAATTTTTAATTACTCAATCACTTTTTCATTTAATTTTTAATGTATTATGTTTTTTGCGATAACAATTTGAAAAATATAACTGATGTTTAAATTAAAAATAACAATCTCAAATTGATTGACACATTTTGGTCGTTTAATGATAAATAACTTATAATCTATTTTATAAAAAAATTTTATAATATTTGAAATCATATTTACATGGTGCACTATTCTTCAGAAGTTTTCTATTGCCCTTTATAAATATTACTGTATAATAAAATAATCAATCTCAGTTATTTTTACACTAAATCGGACAATTTAAATTTAAATTATTAAAATTAGTTTAATTATTTATACTTGTATGATATAAGTTATAAGATGCAATATAAATTAATTAAATTGTAATAACTAAATTTGAAAAATTCTTATAATTGACTTTGCTATAACCTAATTGAATAAATGTTAAAATATACAGTAATGAGCATACATATATGTAATATAATTTGTTATACACCCATTATTGGATCAATAAATTTTTTCATAAAACTTTTTAATAAATCGATTGAAACTTTAAGTATAATATAAATTTCAATTGAATAATAAATAATAAATAATAAATGAATAAAAAACATGCATTTAATAATTAATAATTCAGAAATAAAAAGTCATTATGGAATGAACAAAAAAAAATAAATTTAAATTCAAATAATGAAGGAGGGAATAAAAGTCTATTTTGAAGAATATTCAACAAATAAAAGAAATATAAGTATAACTTGTAACTCGTACATTCTAATATATATTTATATGAACGTAAGAGTTAAAAAATAAATATAAAAAAGAAAAAAATTTAAGGTTAAATGGTACTCTTTTTACTTCACTTTTTGGATATGAGCACATTTTTCGATATTGGATGATTTATCAATGTCTTAAAAGACTAAAGTAAAAGAAAAGGAGAGGTATACGGGGGAGAAAAAAGTGAAAGGAAAAGAGAGAGAGAGAGAGAGAAAGAGAGAGTGTAATAGTATTAAATGTTATTAATTTTGGAGATGTAGAGTCAAGATATCGGGGGTGAATGAAAAAATGTACCACCCACACAGCTTTATGCAACAGAACCACAAACAAAGAACATTGCGGTTCAAAGCAAATATGATGTGTCGAACTCTGTCAAGATTTAAACGATGAAGAGTCGTATTATATACAAAAATAATAAAGAATTTACATGCTCTCTTTTGAGGATTATAAAACATCATATTTTTTTATTTTATTTTATTTTACAAAAAATATTATCCATCAGTGATACAAAATAAGAATTATCATGTTTTTTTGTGAAATAAATATTAACTCTTCACAAAAATGAAAAAATAATCTTAATATTATACTGTCATTATACTATTGTTATAATTTATTTGAAAATGTTTTATTCTTTCTCAATATTATGTACATAATAAAATAAATAAACGTTAATAGTGAGCTTTACTTATTAAATTTCGAATACTTAATAATATTAATATATGAATAATTCTTACCAATAAACATAATACTCTTTGTTGATTAAAAAATATATCAAAATACTTTAAGCGTGACCAAACTACATTTTCATAAATGATGGGTATACACTTTTTTTATAATAATTTTTTTTAAATACAAAAAAATGTATTTGCTTGCGTTACCTCTTTCATATATGAGCTTTTGTAGTGGTTAAAAATACTAAAAAATTTCGAGAAGATTCTGAAAGAACAAAAAAAAATGAAGCTGTACATATTTTTAATATATAATACTACCGATACACATAAAAAGAAATAAGGAACAGAAAAATACAAATGCGTAAGGTATAAAGAATAACAAAGGAGTAGAGGAGCTTTTGAAAAGATTGCGAGTCTGAAGAAAGCAGACTCGCGACATACTGAAAAGACACAAAGAATGACCCCTTCTTTCCCCCCTCCCTCTTTCTCTTTTTCGACAAGTGCAAAAGCGATGAGCACGGGAATTCAATGCTTCGAGGAAGTACCGAAGCACGGAAAGCTCTACTCAGACACACAAACACGTTGTCAAGATGAGGTGCGTAGGGATAGCCCGGGGTGGCCCGGGTGACCCGGGGTGCAGAACGATGAAGCACGAACGGATTATTCGACAGAGTCGAGCTTTTGTCTACGTCCCGGGGATGAATCCGCGAGGTCTTTAATTCAGAATCCTGAAAGCTCGGCCATCCGGCACAAACTCACACGCGTGCACACATATACACATGAGAGGGGGAGGCACCGGACCGAGCGTTGTGCGGATTCATTTTCATCGTCTTTCCTTCCCTAATTACCGACCTTTACCAGCTATTCACCGCCGGACAGTTCGGATTTCCTTTCCCCGGAGACAAATTTACTGGCGATGCACGCTCGGTCGGACTTTGGCCGGGTATGCAAAGTTCGAGAAATGGCCAAAGTTGAGCTCTTGCACACGCGTGAAAACGATACATTCACAAATTTACAAAAATCCTCGGAGTAATTGGAGCCTTGAGAATTGAAGGTAATGGATAGAAATGGGTGCGAACTACAATCCGAAGCTTTAATTAACTTTTGCGACATATTTTATTTTTTCTCGCTCGTAAATGCACAGCATTGACTCTGCTTGAAACATAGACTTTTCTCGAAATTTTTTACTTTTCTCCATTTTTATTACCCATTTAATTATAATAAAGAGTTTTTAAAATTAGAAGAGAAGTAATTATTGGTACAATAAGACTTAATGCGGCATGTAACACTATTAAATTCATAGAAAATTTTCGAGAATTTACTTACGAATTTAAAGTTATATGACTATGTGTGAGTTTAAAATAAAAGGTTTAAAATTAAATTTAATTATAAAAATACTGCCAACAAACCTATGGAAAACATTTATAAAAAATATTTGAATTAAGTATAACATTTGTTACAAATAATGCTATTTTATAAAAAAAATATTAATTTTTAAACAAATGTTTTTTTAGGATATTTATAATGCTGCGGCAAAATTAAAAAATGAAATTGTAGTAAATATATAAAGTAAGCGATGATTAGTAAAAAATAATAATATGTGTACACCGCGAGAAATATATGATGAACAATAAAGAATATTTTACTGTTCTATTAGCGTTATCAATTGCTAATTCTTTTAAATCTATTTAATGACTTTCTTATCGTACACCTTAAATTTTATTTAATTCAATTAGCGCACCTCTCTTATCGCGTGGACCAATCGGTTAGTGCCAGGAAACTACTCACACATTTGACGATGACTCGCAATTCCCCACCTGCTTACACCTGCACGCATGCACACCCATCCTTTCTCATGCTTGTCCTTTCTTCCCACCCTCCCCCTTCTCCACGCACACTCTCTTTTGTCTAGGCGTTCATTCTCCAGCGCATTATCGGGCCTATTGTCCCTTACATTGTTAACCCCACCCGTTGGTAGCCTCATTGTTTTGCAATTTCATCCACTTAACCAATACGCCCACCAATCCTATTCTCTTTTCCCAGAGTATCTCTCGCCCTCCCGACCCTCACACATTTTGCACACCCACCGATCTAACTCACTCGCACCATGTTTGTTTGTATGTACATTCAGAAGTGCATATATCCATAATGGTTATGTACACCTGACACTCAAGTTGCTGGTGCTTCGAAAATCCTTCTTATTTTTTAATGCATAACTATTTTTCTTTTGGGAAATGCAGTTATCCTTTGACCGTATACTGTTTTATAATTTTGAAATAACAATTAATTCCATTCATGTTTTAACATGAAGATTTACCTGGCATTTTAGGCGAAACATGTGCTTCCTCAATTATTAGCTCTTAAAATAATAGTATAGAATAATATAAAGTACAATAATTGAAATTTTATATAATTACAAAAAACAAAACTTAAAATTTAAATCTAAAATAAACAAATCATTAGAAATTATTTTTTATATTTCTTACTACTGTCACTGTACAAAAAAATATATTTTTTTACATGTACTCGAGATTAACTTTTATATTTTCACGAATCTTCAAATGTAATATGTTTATTTTTTAAACTATTATAATATAATTTTAAAATATAATATCAATCATTAATTTACATATTTACGGATTCGTTAAATTTTTCGTTTAGTACAGAAAATTAATTTTCATATTATATTACAATTTTTTGAAACGCTTACAATAATTGTATTCGTAACGATTTCTAAGTATATATTTTAATAACAAAAATTTTTGATATAAAATACTTATATGCCATTGAATGATTAACGGTTTTATATTAAAATTGAGTGGCCAACTGAAATGTAATGAAAAATGAAATGTCGATGAAAATTAAAGAATCTGAAAGCAATTATGCCAAGTTCTATAGGGTAGAACAAGCTGTTAAAAGACTGCAGGATCGGATCACTGACTTTGAGCGAGGCGGAGGGGAGTAGAATGGTAGTTTAAAGGTACACATGGGGTTACAAAGGCTTGGCGCCGCACAAATGGGAATCCCAAATCACGAGGCAAGATGATCATGAATAGGGGTGCGCCAAGGGTAGGGGGTGTAGTGGGGTTTTCTCGTTCGACTACCGCAATGTTTCCCAGAGCGTGCGTGCCAACTCACTTCCACGCAACTCCTCCAAAGTGCGATGCTGTGGGCGGCTGTTGTGAGCAACCTCTACCCCCCCCCCCAATCTTCTGCACAAAAGACCTTTAATCGTTAATCGAGTCGTTTAATTCCTAAAACTTTAATTGCCACAAATTCAAAATTACTTGACTTTCTCAATTACCATTAATTAAAAACTCAATTGTTCATCTAATACAAAAAACATTTGTTACGTATTGAAGAAAAGTATGCATTGGAAAAAATTTTTCTGCATGCTTAAACATACCATATAGTTCTACTATTTAACGTTGAACTATTATTTTTATTTTAATTATAAATACTTCTTTTTAAATCAAATTCAATATCTAATTGAAAATGTTTTAATTCTTATACAATAGACCATTTAATACTGTTAATTAAATTAAAAAAATTTCTTTTAAGATTTTAACAAAATTTGTTTCTCGTATAAATAATTTAATTTTATTGAAGACATAGTATCCATAAATATATTTATATTTAATATGTTTTATTATATCATATTTTTATTTAATAACTTTTTATTCATTATTACAAAAATTATAAGTTTATGTCTAAGCATTTAGTATTTTGAAACAATATTGACTCCATATTATAGCACATATCGAATTACATTTATGATATGATAAATCAATAGTAATAACATTAATATATAATGATAATAAAATTAATAATAATAGCATAAATTAATAATAATAGTGATAATAATAAATTTAAATAATACAAGAGATAAGATATTTAAATAATTTCAATGAAAATTTTTAACATTTAATTAGCTAAAAATCTATTAAATAACATAATCAGACATTGAGTTAAATTTAACAAGATAAATAATAAAACATAATTATGAAAAAAATTATCCGAACTATTTAAATGGAAAAATTATAAAACAATTGATTTAAATTGAAAAGGATTATTACCGTTGTTTACATGATGAGCTTGATCAAACCTTAACACGTTGTCGCAAGCTGTTTATTGTTTATTTTAAAAAGCCTAGTAAAAAATAAAATTATTTTTTAAATTAAAGTATTTTTTAAAGAAAATTATTTCAATGTCTTTTTAAATAATGAAATAAAAAATGCACATTATAAACATAATAATGTAACGCATAATTTTAGATATAATGATTGTGCTTATATTCTTTAATAAGTTATATTGTTTATTATTTATTAAAAAACATTAGAACATTAATGTTAATTTTCAGCAATAAAAATAACTTTAATGTTGGTTTAACATTTGTTTTAAATGTATCATAATGAATGATGGATCAAAACTTTTGAAGTAAATGTAAAAAATGTAAAATAATTAAAAATGTAATGGACAATATATATTGTATTTAGCGTATAAAATGTGAAAATCGAAAAGAGCATTTTCTACACGAACATTCGAAATTTTGAAATTTCCCGCTTTGCTTTAGTTTGGTAAGAATACTCTCAGGTCTTCCTTCGACTGCATCAACATCAGTAGTCCGAGTGCAGTATAGGAGTTGTTGTGCTCGCGGACCAAGTATTCAGCGAAATGAATGAAAAGTGTAAGAAAGAGACGAAAATAAAGGCAGAGAGAGGGAGCGACACATTCTCAGATGTAAGACACAAGAAGCATAAAAGACTTGCTATTATGCGAAGCTTAAATAACAGCGTGTACTTGCACACAAGTAGCAGTGCAGCAGTAGAATTTCTATGAACTGTTTGTGGCGCTATGCCCTCTTTCTCTCTCTCTCTCTCTCTCTCTCTTACTTACACTCTTTTCTTTCGCTCCGTACAAAGAGACTAAACTCTTCTCTCTGTACCTCTTCTCATTCTACCTTTATTTCACCTTATTTCACGCGATATACGCGAGGTCATGAAAATGCTCGGCCCTCTTTTCACTCCGCAAAATGCGAGTAAGACCAAGCCTATGATGATTTTCTTTCACACGCTCTTCTTTATCAACACGTCGAGACCTTTTATTCATAAACTGTATTTTCCTTTTATTCTTCTTTTTCGTTAATGCGTTTAGGTCTCAAGACCGTGTATGTGTTTATAAGCAAAGAAGATGTTAATTGCGGAGGGTACTTTGAATAAATAAGTTTAAAGAGCATGTGTTTTATGCCATTTTATACATTATTCACCAACAAATACGCCAAGTGAAAATTAACACTTTTAATAAGACTTTAAACTCAATTACAAAAATTACAATCAACTACCAGTGAAAATTAATAACTTTACTTACACAATACTAGCTGCATTTGTACTTTTTAAAAACAATTATTACACTTATAATTTTCCAATAAACTATTTATTGTAAATGATTAATTAATGGTGCAGGGAGCTTATATCATCGTAAATTATTTTATTTTTACAAGTTCAAACAACATTTTTTGGCATATGTTAAATTAATATTATTTGTCTTATAAATAATTAAATAAATTTGTCTTTTACATAATCAATATATGTGCGTAATATCGAATAAATCATTTTTTTAACATATCGATGATAAAAATTAATTTTTCTTTATTTTGCATAATAACGTACTATTTTCCTTCTTTTTTTTTACACGATACAAATAAATGTATTCATCATGTAAACGTTAAAAAATGCGCAAATAAATTTTCTTTTGTGTTGCATTTTGGACATTCATTTTACTTTGGTTTTAATAAGAGCACTATAAAGAGAATATTTTTAAACGACCAGAAACAAAATAAATTTTTCAAATAATTCATTTTCTGAAAAAATATAATTTTAATTTTTTATAATTATACAAGAGGAACAATGTTCCTTATAAGTTCTTTTTTTCTACATATTAAAAATATTTACTTATTATATATATATTAAAAATAAAATTTACTTATTATATTTATATATTAAAAATAAAGTTTACTCCGAAAAAATTGATCATAAAAAATAAAACTTGGATGCTTGTAAAAGTATATTTTTTAAAATTGTGGTTTCTACATGTATTATAGAGTTGAAGCAAAATATGAAAATGAATTTATTAATACCAATTGCTTTTATAAAACTAGTACATACTTATGTCAATTGAAAAATAAATAATATTTTCTAAAATATATGTCAACGTTTATTACTTTTAATTATGGTATCCAAATGAAAACAAAGTTTTTTGAATAATTAATTAAAGATTTATTAAAGGAATAAATTGGAAGAACAGTTGGAATTGTTGGTTAGATCGCGGATGATTAAGGATCACTTATTTGGATTCAGAAAATCGCAAAATCATGTAAAAAGCCAATTGAAGAAGTAGGCCTCGGAGAAGTGAAGCAGGTCGGGGGGTCGAAATTCCGAAGTTGGGATTCGAGTCATTTGGTACTCCCTTTTTTTCTTCTTCCTCGACTGGGATTCAAGGGAGTGAGCGAGAGGAGGGCATGGGATAGAAGGCTGTGCAACACAAGTTTAGACAATGGCTGCGGTTTCCCTTCCCTTGTCAGGAGGGTTGTGACATTGGGCCGTGGGTCCACCCTCAAGGCAAAGACGAGTCCGTTCTCTGACTCTTGTGTTGCACATCTTTGTGTGGATCTCAGGTGTGGGTGCCAATGTCGAAAGATAAGAGAGATACAATTACAGTCACGCGATGATTTTCATCCAACAACTAGGTCCACTTATCGTCTTTATCATATCTCGCTTTATCTATTTTTTTATCTGAATGAACATTAATTATTTCCTGAAATCATTTTGCGAATTTGTGTATGTCATGAGTATATACACATGTTAAACATTTTACCAAGACTTTATCAGCTAAATACTATATACTTTATTTTTATAACTTTATACTTATTAACTAAATATTTTATAAACTAAATATCACATTATAAATTTGTTTAAAAATGATTTATAAAATTCTCTAAGCATGTGTTTTTTGTAATTGAAATTTGTTTATCAAAACATCCAAAAGACTTCCTTAATTGTAAATTTTTATATTTTAATTAAAAAATTATTTCAGATAAACATAAAATAATTTGTTTTCATTTTTTTTTACTTGAAAAGTATTTAAATATTAACAAATTCATACTAATATAATATAATATGAAACTTATTAACAATTTTTATGACCAATAACTTTGTTTATTAAAAATATATACATTGTTCCACATTTATTAATTATTGACACTATTTATATTAACGGTGTGTGCTTTTTGCATAATTACTTGCCATTAATATTTAAATATTCTTGACGTGTAAATGTGCATAATGAAAAATGTTTATAATTTCAATTAATATAAAAGGTTATAAATTTTCATATTTTTACTTTGTATTCTATATACTATTGAATTATTTAAATGAAAAAGAAATAAATATTTATTAATTCGTTTTATTATATTATTCATAGTCTAATACCTACAAGTGATGATGTTAAAACAATAAATATCTAATTTTTTTACCATTAACGATTTTATAACCATTAACGAGCATCATCAATTAGAAGATGATGACTTATAAACGTATATTTACCATAAAATATTAAATAAGTACTGATTAAATTTTAATATATAATATTAATATAAAATAGAATAAAATAATATTTAAAATTGAATAAAAAAAAAATATATTATTGTAAATTGGTGATCCCCAGATTTACAATAATACAATAAACATGGAAGGTAGGTGCATCATATCAAACTTCAAAAAAAAAAAAAAAAAAAAAATATAGCTGATGAAAACTTGGTAAATCTTCAAAAATAATCGTTGAAAAAGCAATTTATTAATATAATAATGTATAAATAAAGATATATCCTAAACAAATATTATTACATAGAATTTATTTTATGATATAAATTTTATCATATATTTTAATATATATAGTATATAAAATCATTCTTTTGATACATCGATATTTCTCTGTTAAATTGTAAATATTAGGTCATAAAGACACTTTACATTATATAACTTTGTAACAAATTATCTACAACATAATTTTTATTATCTGTTTGAATATTGATAAGTCATAATATCATAATATGTAGTAGTAAAGAACAAAGTCATTTTTATGATATATTTAATATTTATCTGAGGATTAAAAATTTATAATAATATTCGATATTTGTACATCAAAATTAAAATCAGAGACTTTTATAAAAGTCTATTTGCTCTGAAAATAATGTTTGTACTCTAATCTCAAAAAACTTTCTTATAGTACTGTTTTCTCAGGATTTATATTTTAAGAATAATTTCTTGAATTAAGATTCAAGTGTTCTTCAGCTATATGATATGTTAAGATAATTTTTTTTATACTATCTACTCTCATCATTGTATATTATTTTTAAAATAAAAATTTTTTTTTAAAAAGTATTTGACTCAAAAGTTGAATTTTAATACACAAGGTGTGTAATAAAAAAAAATAATAAAAATTTTGATTACCGGCGGCATTTCGAAATAAATTTGAAACTATAAGTTCGAAATGTAGTCAAGTGCTGAACGCAGTACAATTAACGTTATTTTGAATATGAAGGCATAAGTGCAAAACAAAAGAGTTACATTAAAAGAACACACAAGAGAAAAGTAGCGTACATAAGATGTATAAATGAAGAAAGAAATATAAAAGTGATAAGTGCAAAGAAAGGAAAAAAAAATAAGTCGAAAAGCACAAAGAAAAGAAAAAAGCAGCTTGATAAAGCGATAGAGCAAGCAGGAGAAGAATTAGAGAGACTGCAAAAGATGAAACGGAGGGAAAAGTGTACAAAAGAGAATACGTGCAGAGGGAATAAGTAAAGAGTGAGTGTAGAGAAGAAGAGAGAGAGAGAGAGAGGAATCAACTTGCTGGTTACGCAAAAGAGAAGTACTCTTACAGTAAGCGAATTGGTCTCCCTCATTCCCTCCCCTCTGCGACTCGTCGCTCCTCTCCCCCCCTCTCTCTTTCTCTCTCCTCCAGTGCGTCTCATTGTGTCGGACGATTGTCTTAGAATAATGGCGGAGACTCACAATAGTGACTACAATGCTTACTCGTCTAACAATGCGGTGACGTCACGCAGCGCGAGCCCAATTCTCGCTATGTGAATGTTGGTGCGCTGGAATCGCGACAGAGCGCTTCCCCTCCTCCTCCACCCGGGCAATTCCACCCCTTTTTATTTTTTGTCATTTCATTCCTTCCCTCAGATCTTTTAACCCCTCTCACACATTATTTTACAGTTTTGCTTGACTCGGCCCCCAGTTTGCATTTGTTTTCCTCATATGCGTAAATTCACATCCGCGGTGGCAGTGGAATTGAAAGACTTAATTCAGGCTACATGCGTTACATTGAGCAGCTTCGATATAATATTACAACTATAGAGTAATCGTAATCAAGTCTAATGGGCAAAGCAAAACGTGACAGTAACAAGACTAGTCTTCATTTGAAGAACAACCAACTCCGCTCAAGACTTTAAACTCATGTTTGAGCTAAAAGGAGAAAAAAACTTAATACTTTAGTATGCTCCTCTATATCTCAACATTGATATTAATTTTTTTTCGTATTTTATAAAAAAATATGTTTTTTTCCTTTTTTAAATTATCCATTACTTTTCACTAACTTTTTTACGCAACTAATCCACAAATAAAAGTAGCTTTCTGGATAATACAATATTATTTAAGGATAAAAAAAATTAAGACTCTATTTTTCAAATAAATTATTTTTAATAGATGAAATTTAAGTTAGATTTGTTGTTAGTAATACTATCGATTGGAATAATTAATGTAATATTAAAAAATTTATATTGCAAAAAATACTTATGCTTTAATTATTTTTACATGTAATTTAAAAAAAGTACTGCACATACACTGTTTTAGATATTAATTTACAATTTTACAACGCCTCGACAAATTTATCATAGTTGATAAAAATAGTTTTTAAATTTAATTTTCATTAACCATTTTCTTAAAAAGTTAAATTAATTTAATATATTAAAATTAAATTAATTTAATTAAAATTTTCTTAAAAAGGCTTGAATAATAAGATAATTTTTATAATATAATTGTAATAGTTGTAAATTTAAGCATTCTCACCTGCAAAGGAAGTATTACCTGCATTGTACTTGGTATAATACAAATAAAATGATGTGAAAAGGATTCGGGCGGGGAAAAGATTTGGTCGCTTCCGTCGGTGCATAAATATGAACAATAAAGCAATAGATAATTTTCCAAAAGTTAATTGAAGAGGTAAGTTTGGAAAATTGTAAGGAAGGTATCGACAAGCAGATTTATTAAAGACTTGAACAAGTAAACTACCGTCGGTTCCTCTTGCTTCTGGACATCTTATTCATTTCTAAAATAAGTGCAAGAAATAAACAAAGGATAATCGTTTACGCTGCATTTATTCGTAAGTAATATCATATATTGCTACGGCTTTTTAATAACTCATCATCATTTTTGGCATTTTGGAAAACTTATATTTTTTCTTCATATTTAATCTTCGAAATTTTTGTATTATTTACATTCATTTTATTTCGAATTAACTATGCACAAAATTAAGGCACAAATTTAGGTGAATATATTGTTACATGATTAGATTGTTGGATTAGAAATTTTCTACAAGATCGCTTTTTCAACAAAACAGAATTATATTAAATGTTATCGCAGTAAAACTGTGAAGTAAAAATACTATTTTTAAAAAATACTTTTATACATTAAAATATAATAACTTTATTATTAAAAAAATTTAATATGTTCCTTACTTCTCTACATTATTTAATAAATAAAAGTACATTATAATAAACATTAATCAATAATCATTAAGAAAATCTATTTACAAAAAATTATATTATTTTACATAAATACTAAATAAATAATATTAAAATAAAAATTTTTTAGTACAAGAAAATTATTGCCTTTAATGTGTAGAAACTACTGAAAATTTTTTTGTATATATTCCATGTATATGTTTACGTTTTTTACTTACAAAAAGTAAGTATTTTAATTTTCAAAATTTACTTAATTTCTAAAGCTTGCTTATATTATATAAACAAGTAAATTTTACAAAAAATAAAAATAAAAATAAAAATCAGTTATGAATTTTTGGTATTAAGACTAGTTCTGTTTTATTGTATAGAAAATACCAATAAAAATATTTATATTATAAAGCTTTTTTACGTTGAAAAACTTTTTAAATATAAAATATAAAATTTTAATATATTAGTAATATAAATCATTTAGATATTTGGTACATTAAAATTAAATTTCCATTTTGTAATGTGATTTCAACTTATCACTTTAAAGAATAAATTGGAATTACGATAGAAATACTAGTATTTCAAATTATGAAAGTTGATATACATGGCATAAAAACAATCTAAATTCGTTAATACATATATATAAATTATATAATATAAGAAGAAATTCAATTAATTCAAGTTTCACGTTAAATTTACATATTTTTCATACAAGAGATTTGTCTACGCCAGACAAATGACGATACATAATTTTTGCTTCTAATAAACTATTTTCAAAGACAAACTTATTTTTCAATATTCATTCAACTTAATAATCGTGTTACTTTCAGTTTATTATTAAAGTGATATTTAATAGAATATCATTCCATGATTCAGAAATTTATTATTATAATAAGTATTTCTGTGATAAGATCTACAATGTGGAAGCATGTTTTCAATTTTAAATAACACTGAAAATTAAATTTTCCAAATATTTAAGTCCACTTAATATTATTTAGAGAGGAAAGATAAATATATTTTTTTAGCTGAAAGTATTATGAATATGTATTTGAATTTTTAGAATTCAATAGAGATTTCCAAGTAGTTTCTGTTTCTACGTTGATGCTTCCGTTATTTGTAAAATTATTTAAAATGTGAATAATATTACATTACTCTAATCTATTGTTACTAATCTCAATTTCAATTAACCTGAAACGATCCTCAACTTAATTAGTTAATATGAAATCATATCTTTACATGATTTAATGTAAACTTCTTACATAAATAAGACAATCTTTGTTCTTCTAATTTTCGTTCTTCTCTATTATCACCAAAAAAATTTTGTACCATACATGTACTATTTAATAGAAATTTATAAATTGTTAGAATATAAAAAAATTTCAGTTACAAATAACAAAGACTAACATGCTTAATTTCTTTCAAAAAAAAATAAATAATACTAATAAAACAATAGATGCTTAAAAGTATAATGTAGTTTATACTTATTCTTGTAGTTTATAATGTAGTTTATAAAAATTCAATTTAATCAGAAACATATATATGTATGTGTGTGTGTATTAATATATAAAATATGTGTATTCATATTATTTTTATATGTACATTTATATATTTATAAATAGAGTTAATAGTTTTATAATATTTCATGTACATAAATATCTTCTTATATATTTTAAAATAATAAATAATTAACAAATTAAATTTTTTTTTTTAATTTTTCTCGGTTAAGTATACAAAAAATTGTTTCTTTTAGTTTTTGTTGCACATTTTAAATTACATTATTGTTTTAATGAACGACACAATAATAACCACAATATTTATTAAAAATGTATTTATTTGTATAAAAATTAATATTGACATAAAAATTATTAACATATATTATTGTTTAATAGAGACACAGTTAATTAAAATTCTTTAGACAATTTTTCAAAAAACAATTATTAATTCATATTATTTAAATATAAAAAATAAACTAAGATCAGTATAATTCTATTAAATAATAAAAAAAGTTATTAACTTCATGTATAAACTTTATAGTATTATAACTTATGAAAATAGTAACTTTTAATGAACAAAAAATAAAATTTGAAACTTTATTTCAAAACGTAAAGTGAATATGAAAAATAGCTAAGAATATAATGAAAATATACAATGAAATAATTACAGCTCATGATGTATAGATTAAATCTATTTTTAACTTCTTTTTTAAATTATAAATGAAAATATCTATTTTAATAAACATGTCATGGAAAATACAATGTTAAATTTAATAAATATTCTTGTGTCCAAATGTATATCCAATTTTATAAATAACAAATATTATACAGTGAAAATGCATTCACTAGTTAAACAAAGTTAAAAGAAATATATTAATTTTAAATATATAGTTTTAATACAAAGATATACCATTTCATTGAAATTTTTAAATCAAATATATATCATATAAATTCACAACTAGTTTTCCAAATTTTAAGAATCACTCTCTCGATATAGGTTTTGAAATTTTCTTGTAGTTTCCAATTGTTTACATTCTACAATCTCCTTACTACAGTCATGAAGTTCATACAAGATCGATAATTATATTCATAGCAATCAATACTATAATAATTTGTTTTAAGATTAATTCCCTTACTGTAAATACAAGCAAGTTCAAAATGAATTTAATAAACTATTTTAATAAAAATTACATCAATTTCTAATAAAAATAATATATTTAAGTATTAATAATAACGCGATGTAAGAAACAAAATTAATAATAATCACATTCCAACAATTAAAAAAATTTATATAACAGATTATTAAAGAGAAAATTGTCAGTAAAATTGTGCATACATAATGTACTTCAGTCGTGCATTTCCTATCAAAGGTTAGTATTAAATTTGCTTATTTACAGTCTTGAATAATAAGATTTAGACATAAAAATATAATGTATATAAATAAAAGCAATCTTTTACAATTTTATATGTACAACAGATGTAAATTTAAATTTATTTATTGATTTAGAACTTTCATCAAGATGAATGCCAAGTATCCCGAATCTAAATATTATAAATTTTTTTTAGACAATCTCAATATATAGGAAGCATAAATAGTTCTTAAAAATTTTTATTTATTCTTAATTGCTCACAAAAAATTTTCAATGTTAAATGGTAATGTATTTAACCTACAAAATATGAATATATAGTCAAATAAATTTTCATTTTTACGTACCATACTTTACATTCTTAATTAAAAATTATTTTTCACTGGAATTTGTTATAATTCTAGCTCCAAAATCAAGAAAATAATGGTGTTTTTTTTTTTTTTATAGAAAATGTTTCCAAATACGGATAGTACAGGTAAGCAACCGCAAGCGCCGCAAATAGTACGAAATCTAAGACAGACCGTAGCAGAAATCAGCACGATATTCCCATCTTTATTTGAGGATAGCGAGCAAGAAGATAATCAACAGCAAAATCCACAACATAAATTAGAGAACAATGAATATACTATTAAGGATAAAAAGAAGTAATAGAAACATAATATATATATTTATTTATATATTTGTTAAGTGATGTAATTTGATATTTGAGAAAAGATTGTGTTAACGTGATTAAATTTATAAGAAATGTTATATTTTATATTACAAACCGAGTAAACATGTCAATCAACAATATATTATTTATGTGACATCAACTATATTCTACATTGTACAAATGTTCCCAAAAAAATCTTTGAAGATATCAAAAAGTGTCATGGCTTGTTTCGGAATAAATATCATTTTTGTAACATAATTAAAGGGACTAAATGAAATTCAATATCTTAATAAATTGAAAAAAATACTCGCATTTTATATCATTTTAGTTATTAATTTTTGTATTTATTAAAATATTAAAATATTAATACATAAAAAATGAATCTATACATTACGATTAATTTAATTTAAATTAATTAATTTAATCATTTTAAAAAACTATTCTCTGCAAATATATAAATATATATTTTAGCTTTTTAAATTATAAGTTATGGTTATCATTTATTTATTTTTTCTAATACGCAACAGCAGCAATTTATAATTACTTAATATATTTATTTAAAAATGATTTCTCACAACACTGCTTTAATATTAAAAAGTGAAAGGATCATGTAAAACCACAGTTATAAATTTAAATAAATCATTCAAAGAACTTGAGGCTTTCCTAGGCCATTGAAAAGATGGCCGAAGATGTGCAGATGGAAAAGGTTTTGTAGAAACCAGCATACCCTACGAAAGATTAAATCACCCCTCAAAATGGCTTATAATCCAAAGCAATAAAAGCTATCTTAGTTTTACTGTGTGTTTAAAATGTAACCAAATATTGCGTGCGAGTCAATCCACTGTCGATCGATTTCCCTAGGGAATCCCTTAAAAGTCCAGTCTAAGTTCCGTGTAATCCTTTTAGTTCCTGTACACAGTTATTAAAACAAATGATGAACGCATTATTATCACCAATTCTTTATTTATCAGTCTTTTATTTAATTATGAAATATTTTCGTTTTTTAAATATGAGTTATAAAATTAAGCTGTTGACTACTATCTTTCTCTTTTGGTCAAATCTTTCCTGCTTTTCCGTATTGTTTTTTTTGCAAAGGAAAATTTTTATTCTATTCCTTTTAATTTGAGAAATAGATTTATTTTTTAATGAAAATTATTTAACAATATAAAGAAATTTCGATTTGTAAATGTAATATTAAAATCACTAGTTCTGAACTTAAAAATTAATCATCCGAATTTTGGTGTAGTGCCTACTTAAAAACGAGTATGTAGGGCGATTGGACAACATTAGGTCAGTTGTTTAAATTAATTTGATAGACTATTAGAGGTAAGCCACAGGATGATTTGATTTAATAACAATTAGAAATTCACTTTTCATTGATAAATACGGTAATTTAAAAATTGTGGTTTTCATTTACTTATCACTTCTTCATATCCAAAAGAAAAAAATCTAAGTAATTTTGTTATAATAATTATATAAAAACGTAAACATAAAAAAAGTAATCTTATTTCAAGTATTATTTTTCATCTGTACATATGTAAATTCAATTAGGTTTTTTTAAAATTGACATTGAGATGAATTTATTACTATGTAAATATTATCAATAAGTACATTGTTAACTTAAATAAACATTATTAAATACTTTTACTTGTATTTAATATGTTGATATGTTTTCTCAATTGTATTATAATTATAGTAACATAGGTATTTTATAAATAAATATTTATGAGTTATTTGCAATAATGTCGAATATAATGTAATGTGTATTATACATGTGTGTATTATAGATCGGTAAATAATAATCCATTTTTATTTTCCACATTAATTGAGTTAAAACGCTTTACGAGAATTTTTATAGAAAAAAAATAATATTGAGTTTATGTTAAAGATTATATATAATATTATAGATTATTAATAATGATTCAAGTTCAATTTCTATGTAAATTTAATCGGAAAAGAAAAAAGATTAAAATATAATCCGTGATGAAAATAGGAAAGAAATAAAATGAACTTTTTTAAATAAAAGAATTATATGAAGTTATTAAAAACCATATAATAAATGTGTTACATTAGAAAAGTAAATATCGTTGTATGTATCTGGTTGAGTATACCGAAAACGCTGAAAAGAATGAATGACGATTGATAAAAATATACCTGCAAAATTGAAAATTCAAGGACATGTATTTTTGTGAATATGTATTTAGAAAAGTAGCAAAGATAGAAAAAAACTAATAATAAATTATTCAAAAAAGAAAAAAGAAGACGCGGGAAGAAAGACATGACCTTTTGTTGCACTTAAAAAGTTTCTTCAATTATACTGATCTCTTATTTGTTTGTAATTGTTTACTTATGTATATGTATATGTAAATATTACAAATATGAACGTACCAATGTACTTGTAAATAATTGAGTTAAATATACGATTCATGTGATAAACGAATAAAAAGTTCCATGCATATGCAACAGTAAAATTTATAAGAACAATCTATCGAAAATATTATTCACCAATGCTATATGTACGAGTATATTTGTGTAAAAATAAAAAATATTTTAACATTTTTTCATATTTTGATATTTATGTGAAAAATATAAAAATATCACCTTTTATTGTTTATAATTACTGTAGTTTCATTATTTCAAATACTTCGTACTCGTCTAAGCGATAAAAATTTTTTTTCAATTTTTTTAAAATTATTTATTTGTTTATTTATAAAATGTTTATATACAGATTATTTTGATATATTCAATAAAAAATAAAATATAAGTAAAAAAAATTATTGACATAGTTTTCTCTGTTATGTAATATATTTTTAAACGACATAAATGTAAACATCCTTAATTTAAAATTTCTATTGATCATTCATAGTATTGAATTTGTATAATTAAAAATAAAACATCTAATTTTAAATAACTATTTTATCAACATTATTTACATGTACATGTTAATTTCAAAGTAATATTAAAAGAAATGTAATAATAAGTGTTTTAACAATAATTTACAATAATATTATTAACGTTTTTAAAAAATAGATAAAATTTATATAAAGCTGAATGAAATTTATCGTATAATAAAGATAATAAAATAAATAAAAATCATTTATAAGAGTTTACTTATCAAAACAATAAAAATTCTTAAATTGGTTTAATATTAAATAATCGTTTGATGAAACATTATTTATAATATTGAACTTTAATCTTAAAAGGAACGAGCGAAAAGTAATATTTTATATTACTCGATATAAATGCGCTATAAATATATATAAATATATATATATAAATATATATACGATATAAATGTGTATACATGTATAAAGGTTGATTAATAATAATTTGATTTAGCTTTAATAATTCACTTGACCAAAACCTTGTAATATTGATTTTTAAGATGATATCAATTGCATACTCGTCTGAAGAATTGATGTTATTAATTTTCCTGTAGAATACAGAAGATTATTTAGAAAGTGTCGCGTCATAAATTCGGTACAAAGCTAAATCCGCAGGCGTCTGCGTGTGTGTGCGTGAACCGCGTGACCGGAACATGAGCGAGCAAAAGCGATTGCGAAGAGTGGGAAGAAGTAGGAGGGTGGTGAGGGGGTAAAGAAGAACAGGGTAGTAATGTAAGGGGGTGGAATGGTGGAAGGGGAAATGGAAGGGGGAGCAGGATACAGAGACAATGGCGCTACCACTAGCTCCGAATACTCCGACAGCACATCCTGAAACGATGTTCCAATGGGGAAGATCTGCTCTCTTACAACACTTTACCTTGTTAGGGGATAATACATGCGTTCGATTACTTTTAATGCGGTGCGTAGACCAAAAAGAAACACTGGCACGTGTTAACGACACATGGGGGAATACTCCATTTTATTTGGATACCAGGGGAGGAACACAACCGATTGTTCTCGGATATCTGATGAACATTTGCACAACGCTCGAGTCCATTTGCCCTGGCAAATAGATTCCAATTTTTGTTTGCTACTTCCTTCTATTTAGTCTTTTAACCCAATTCATTTTTTTCCCTTTTTTTCCTACGCGATAACGATTATCTTTCTATAACACAATGAACTTCATTTTAATGACGATTATATGATCGTTTCACGGTAAAGTTAAACAATTCTTACAGTTTAACATACAGTTGCAATTACATAAAATCTCCTCTACATTATTATTGTCGCAGTTTTTATTTTCAACATTATGAACTTCTCTCATTTCTTTGAATCACACAATTGTATTAAATATGACTAATTCTTCACAATTATAATACGTTCGGTTCTTTTTCATTTTATTTTTAAACACATTTGAGCCACCATTTTATTTTATTTTATTTCTTAAATTTTTATTTTCATTCCTCTCTTTTTCTTCATGTAATTTTATTTTATTTATTACATAATCAACAGTTTTTTCATTTTCAAGTAAAATATCTATTAAATCTAATAAATCTGTAATATGACACAAAAGACTTGGAAGCGTTCACAGTTTGTAGTTTAATTTTTCTTTTTCACTTATAATAACACCGGTATTTTTCAGTTCAAATATCAATTCAAGATCACAATAAAATTCACTCGTTATAGAATAGTCTTTCAATTTTAATTTTTCCGGTTTATTTCTAACAGAAAATTTGTGATGCAGTTAATGAATATATAATTTATCTAATTTGTTTTATTATCTCGATACTAATTGTTTCATTATTAATTAGTTCCATTTGTCTATTTCACAAAGAACTTTATATATAATTAATTGCTTTCACATAAGCTTTATTCCACTTATCTAACTAGCTGTTTCAGACTTCTCCCTTGGAATCACAATTTCACATTTTTTCATATTTAAAAAAGTCGTAATTCTTTTCTTCGATGTTGTATTTTCAATTCTATCAAAAATCAATAGGGCCATCTTGAATTCATTCGCCATATTCAATCGCCTATATCTCTGTTTAATTTCTTAAAGCACATTTTTTATTCTATTTATATTTATCATTAAATTCGTAATATTCACAAATCTTTTTCTAAATTTATCTTCCTGTTTCAATATTATGCTTTCATCACTATTTATCTTATTCTCCATTAAATCTATTTTCTTTGTATGTGGTAGATCTTATTTTATCCTAAGAAAATCTTATTCAGATAAAATAAATCTTGTATGCTTTACATTATTGGTTATCTATCCATGTATCCAATAATCCATTTAATTCCTTAATAACAATCATTACTATAAAAAATATATTAACCACATGATATCACATTTACTTCTCCTCTTTTTCTCTTTCTCTCTCTCTCTCTCTCTCTCTCTCTCCCTCAAGACTTTTTTCACAATATAAATTCAGTTTTATTTCAACTCATTTTTTTTTTATCTATACCTAACTTCTATTGTTAATCTAACTTCGATTTCTTTATAAGGACAAAATATAAATCGGTTCAACGAAATTCGTATATTTCGCAAATTTTATTTTATTCGTAACTCTTTTTCCTTTCATATTCGCACGAAAAAACACTTGCACACATTCATATACATCCTTACACAAGCGCGCGTGGATTTCTTTTGATAGAACAATTTCAATGCCCTATCAATATGATGTCTCTTTCCAAGATTTTACACAGTACGTGTCAATGAATGCATGTACTAAGTGATCGCTTTTTCAGCGAAAATGTCATGATTATTTTCTTTTAGTTAAATTCACACGGGCTTACTACAATAGATGCCGTTCTTTAAAGATTGGATATTGTGTCAGTCTTTATTCTTGTGATTGTAGAATACGAAGATTTTAATGAAGAACTTTCTTTATAATTTTCACTTCTTTGTCATCTATAAAGGTGATAACAAAATCTTTTGGATGCATCATCATTATAGAGGTAAAAACAATATAAAATTTTTACAAGCAATGCATTAAAGATAAAACTACAAATAGCATAATCAATGTTTAAAAAAACACACACGCACACACGTCAATCATACAAAGCTATAAAATACAAAATCAAATTTAAATCTTTTGTCATTACTGATGATATATTAATATTTAAATACTTAATGCACCATAAATCAAATTATTGAGCATTTTTAAAAATTTTATTTATTTCTACTGGAAGGTATAAATGTGAAAACTAGTGCTTCTGTGCACTTAAAACGTTAAGTTAAAATAAAACAGCTTTTTATATGTTATATTCTTTATCTTGAAAAATTATAATTGTAAATAACAATCAATACCATTACGGAATATATATTCCTTTAGAAAAGCTAAAATAATATATATTTGCACAATTCTAAATCTTATAAAGTATTCTTCAACAATAGGTCAATGCGAATCGACATATCAAGTACATATACCAATTATATAAATATATAAGCACAAATTTCTAATATCAAAAAATATGATTTTTAATTTAATGTTTAATTTTTATAAATTTCAAAGATCTATGTACAGCTACAAGTCTATCAAAGAAAACTAAATGTTACATTTTAAGTAAATATAAAGTAATTGTAAATATATTATTTATATAAAATCAAAAGCACCTTTAAAATACGATTTTATTATTAATATTTTATTATTATTTCAAAAATTAACTTCACGATAATAAGTAAATATTTTAAAAAAAATTTAACGTGAATACAATAATAAATTAATGTAATTTTTATTTGTGTATTAAAAAATCATAAAATAGGCATAAATTTTTTCTTGTTTGTATGTAAATAATTTTAGGGGTTATATACAATTTCACTCATCTTTAATGACGAAGATTCGAATTTTTAATATATAACAGAAAAAAGTGATAGAATGCACAAGTTAAAAATTTATAATGAATGTATTATAAGTACTTGGATAAAATTTTTAATATGACTATATATTCGAGCAATAATTTTATAATTTATCGTGTTAATAATAATATGTGCATTAATGAAGTAATTAATAATAATATTTACTTTTTGTTTCCTTAAAGTGGATTGTGGCTTAGAGATTAATTGAAAAAACAAATTGTTTGCCTGTATGACCAATTCAATAATGAATTATACAGATGATGGGAATTCTTGAAGCAAAAGAAGGTATTAAATAAATTTATTAGAGTAGTAAAAGAGATGAAAAACGAGAGAAGTCTGTGAGATCAGCAAATCAGTATCTCTTCAAAGTATAGGAAATGAAAGAATCGCACAAACGGATATCTTTGAGATCAGCGGCGCTTACGTGTGCAGACTCCATAACCATCATTCCTAATTGAATAGCACGAAGACATCGGCATCCACTTACCTGTCAACCTTCGAACCCTCCGCATTGTCAACCCCAAGATAGGCTTGGCTTCCTTTGATTGAGAACACCCCTTTCTACTTCGCCCCTGCCTATCTGCATGTAATGCATGAGTGATTCAGGACTCGCGTAAGCTCCGATTCAAACTGTTTCGCTGGAGTCAGTATGATCTTTCACCTCATGGAATTATCATTTTTACTTTTTCCTCTTTTGCTTCACCTTTGCGTGAAACAGAAATTAATTCGGAATATAATTCACGAATCACCTTAACGATCGTTTTTCAACTAGATTAAAATACATTTATTCTTCATCAAAACATTTTATAAAAATGTATTTCAGACATAAATAAACAAAAAATAATTTAGAATTCTTTTTTTTATTTACTTACGTATTTATATAAATTGGTAAATTATGACATGAATGATATTATTTTTTTTTTTTTTCATTAGCAATTAAAAATAACATTGATATGTATAATAAATTTTTAAAATATAAAATTTAATAGGCATAGATAATTAAATATTTTTACTACTGTAAAAATAATCAAATTTTCTTACATAACTTATTTACATAAAATATATTTGTTTGGCAAAGTTTTAAAATTTATTTTTCATTTTATTTTTCATTTTATTTTATTTTTTAATTTCCATTATTTATTTATCACTTTTAATTTTATTTTATGGTATCGTTATTTTTCTTTATTGATATTTATTTTTTATTTTGTATTGTTTATGTATCTATTCAATTTTGATTAATATTCTAATTTTTATCTTTTGCGAATTAGAAGAAACGTAAAAGTTGTAAAGCAACGCGATGAAAATGCCCAAGTAAAGCAGAAGATATTTTAAGAAATCTTAAAGAAAAAAAAAATACGATTAAGATAAAAAACATAAGTAATAAAAAGTTCGTGTATATTCTTAAACAAACTAGAAGGTCTTACAATGGGATATTACGTACCAGAAAATAAAATTTTTTTTATACAACAATAATTCTTACTGCCTGAAAATTTTGTCTATTTCAGTATAAAATATGAAATTTTTTTAATTTTATTAAAAGACATTAAGTAAAAAATTAATATATTCATGCAATATTAAAAAAATAAAAATTTAATAATAGAATATTTTTAATTTTTGCTATTACACTATTATCATAGTTTTATAAAATGTAAGCAGAATACATACAGTATATAATATTTAAAATCTTATGAAAAATAAAAGATGAATCTATTATTTAAATAAATAATAAAATTGAATAAGTTATTCCAAAAAGAACAATGCATTATTAACCAAATTAACTTCCAATTTAATATTATTAAAACGACTTTTTAAATAATAGTTTTTAAAAGAAAAAAACAATTTTTAAAAAGTATAAACATATTAATTAACCTTATTAATTGAAAATTCTTATTAAATATTTTATACATATATAAAAAAAAAAATTAAATTTAAAATACTAATTTTGCTTATGTATGTAAAAAATCTAGGCTAAATATGTTTTAACATTTATATGTGTTGACCAACAAAAAATATTATGCTATTTATCTACAACATTTTATATTAAAATAAAAATATTATTTTTAAATCTGCACATTAAATTTCCATACAACACGTACATTAGAAGATGAGTTTAGTATGCCTATATTATATAAAAATGTACAATTATGTTACATAGAAAATAAAAATTTGAATACAAACTAAACAATTGCTTATTTTTCTTTCAATTTTGAAGTAACTCAAAAAATTATTCTTAATTATATTTTCTTTACCCAGTGTTCAGCGCGAAGTAAATCTTAAAATTTTTCAACTGCAAATCGATTTTTATGAATAGACGGAAAAGATGAAAGCTCGAACAAATTTTAAAAAAGAAACTGTTGCATATATCTATTTGTACGTTTATGCGAGAAAGGGACGGTAACTTGAAAATATTTAGAAATCTACGAAGGAATGAATGAGAGCAAATTGTAACTACAATGCCAACTGCGAAGCAAAGACACACTGAATAGCCTTAATAAACTCGTTGAATTTACAGAAATATTTCAAGTCAAATTCATGTATACAAATACAAACATACACACACACACACACACACACACACCCATACATACAAGTAAAATACATAGGTTCCAGCAAAAAATCTTTTTTTTCTTACTTTCTTTCCTCTTTCCCACTGTTGTATTTTTCTATAATCCCTCGATCAAAATTAATAAAATTGCAGCCCAACTATAATTTATATTTACACCTCTTAAACTTTCAAAAAATAATGAAGTAAACAATGCTTATTAATTAAAATTTTCAATGACATATTATAAGCATGTATTTTTAAATACAAAAAATATTGCTTTTTATCCACAACAATTCATCTATTTTAATAGACATGATTTATTGTAAGTGAAACTTTCGATACATGATTTAAAAAATAATTTACAATAGCATATTAATAAAAAAAAAGTTTGTGCATGTATGTAAAAATTTTTATTTTTAATATTAAAGTATTGTTTATATTATATTATATACAACTATTATTTATATTGAATAAAATTTAATTAAAAATTATATATGAAATTCATAAAGTATATAAGAAATGTTAAGCTAAAAATAGTGAATATTTTTTTTTCATTTGTTCAAAATATAATAATTTATTATCTTTACTAATGTTTTTTTCTTCAATATACGTATAATTATTTATTTATATAAGAATTTTACAGAGAAAATTTGTATAAATTTAGTTAATATAATTTCAAACCAGATTTATTTTAAAATGAGTACAAATTCTTATGTTTTAATTTATATCACCTAAATATTAAAACGGTAAAAGGTTACGAGATCATATATGTCATATTGTATAGTTTAGTAATGAATACAATTAGTCATATAATTTATGAATAACAGCAGTAAATGATTGTTAAAATATTTTAATGTAAAGTATTAGAAGCTAAAGTATTATTATGATTCCAATAATAAATGTTGTTGATAAAAAAAATAAATTATCGATTGTAATAATTAAATTTGATATTAATATATTAACATAAAAAGGCAAATCTGAATTATTTTTATAGCATTTATTTTTGTAGCCTTTAATAATTATTTATTAACAAGCTATTTCGCCGAAAAATAATAAATGACAAAATCAATAAGACCAAACTCAATTTGATAAAATCATAATTTACCATATGCTTATGCTTGGAAAGGTGAAATAAATAAAAACTTTAAAAAATTTCCTTGAATTATACTCAATTGCATTGTATGTACATTATGGGTTGTTAAATTTTATAGCGCTCAATATGCGCATCAGCTGGAAATTTTGTCTAGGTAAAACTTCTTGTACCTACCAATCATAGCTGGTTACAACTTGTCAGCTTAATTCTGAAAAATCCCTTTTCCCCTCTAACCGCAGATTGACTGACAAAGTTAAATAGAGCGCAAGCTCGCGTCCTGTCACCATTAAAACTTATTGGTTACATCAGGTAACAAACTGGAAATTTGAAAGAATCAGAATATCGGATGAAAAGTTTTAACCAGTTTTAAAGCTTTGGATGCATAAAGCAAATGTGCAAAAATAAAACCTAAACAAATAATCCATCTTGGAATAATAATGTCAAGTCTCACCAATTTAACAGTTTGCACTACAAACTTGTGTCCGAGCTTGACATTTGTATTGGCTTCGGAAATGAGTCCATTGGAATCAACAGAAAGTAAATCTGTCACCTCAAGCCTCTCAAGCAGCCTCGACTCCTTGTTCAGCGAACACAGCTACAGCAACTTAAATTCCAATTGTATTTCAAGTACCGACAAAACGAAATTCAAGATCCAAAAAGAACTCATTACTTTATTCGACAACAAATTTGTAAGTAATCACTGCATTTTTAATTTATGGGCATAAAAAAAACTTGACAGATCCCATAAATATCAATTTCAAAATTGGTTTTTGTACAAGTACGTCTAAACTTATTCATATTTTTTGAGCTCGAAATATTTTCTATCCGCTTTGCATGTATTCTACCAAGTGATGTTCAAAGACAAAAAATCAACATTTAATTTCTTTCTTACAGAATAATAATTTATCAGACACAATGGGGATACAAAGAAATAGTAACATTTGTTGCTACGACGGAAGAGACATTCTAGACCTCGCAAGCAATATTGTTCCATATTCCTGGCAACGACAAACACCTTTGTTAGACAGCACAAAATTCATTCGCAAAGTTGTTCACCATTCTGATAATGAATTAATCCACAACAAATATCCAATGGTAAGTGCTTAACATTGTTGTCATTTATTGCAAATTTATTTCAAATAAAAAATTAAATTACTCCACAATGTGAGTATGATAAATATTTTATATTTAGCTATTTATTAACACAAATGAATAAAATATACGCGTATCCAAGTTAAAATACTTGAATATTATGTAATTGTTTATCTTGTTAGAATCATCTTTAATTATCTTTTTACATTTGTTGATTAAAAAAATGTCTGAATAATTTCTTATTCCATCACAGTAGTGAATTTGCAATGTAAATATATTAATTTTATTCAATTATTACACAACTTCATATTCATATTTTAATTTTCAGAAATACTGCATTACTTGTGGATTTTCTCAACCCGAAGTTTCTATATAAAGAGTCACTTTATTTATTCAAGATATTAAAATGAACTAGATTTTTAATCTGTGATTAAAAGAAGAAAAAACCATTAATGACAATCTTATAAATTGTAAGAAAAATTTTAAGAGTTTGCGCAATGTTGCTTGTTTAGTTAAGAACTAATAATTGCAATAATACACTTGTATTCTATATTTATTATTTAAACTTAAAAGTAGTGCGGTATTTCTAAACCATAGCTAACATAGATAATATAGCTATTATAATATGGTATCAAATGAAAAAATAAAAAAAATATTAAAAATTGGTATTCTAACGTATCTGAGCATTTCTATGTATGTTTAAGGAACTATCAAATGTTTTAATCATACATATCAAAATGATTTAACCAATATTTAAAGGAATAATAATAAAATCTATGAATAATCATTAATTATGTACTAAAAATATGCAATTTTATACAAATAAATATTAAAATTTGTTAATATTTTAATATATTCTTTTAAATTTCTATGTTTGATACATTTTCCTTTTTTTACTATCTGAAAAATTATAGAATTAATATATTATAGTTTTATTATTTTTATTATTTATTCAATTTTAATTAATATACAATTTGAATATAACAGTTTGTATATTTTTATAAATAGCGTACATACAATATTATTAAATTAATTTTTAATTTCAATCAATAGTAATAAAGTTAAAAATTTGAAAAACAAGGAGTCATGTACAAAAAGTAATTAAATTATTTTTATGTAACGACGAAATGTTTAAAAAATATACTATAAAAGAAACTATATTTATATTTGTGTATTAAGTCATCACAGCTATGTTTATAACAATTTTTATATAATATAATACAATGATTAATGGAGTAAATTATAAGAGTTACAAAAAATATTTGTTAATGTTTTAAACATTATTCTCATTGCTATTAAAAAAATTATTATCAATTGAAATTGGAATTCAATGCATTATAAATTCTTGAGGTAATAGCATCAATTATGAATTTATATAAAAATGAGTTTAAATGTAAATACTTTTTTATCAATATTTATTTATTTTTAATTTACCAACTGCTTTGTTTTTATTTTTGTAAATTTAAAAAAATTAAGTATATTTTATGTCTTTTCTTAATTCACTAATATATTTGACTATAAATATTATTTTATGTTCAATTTATTTACTTTCTGTCTAACTATTCATTATAAAATTTTATAAAATAGTAATACTAATTTGTAAATATAATAATATAAGAAAATTAACAGACCTATAAGTTGTTTTTTGCTTGAATTAATAATAAACATTAAATTTTTTACAAAGATTTATCTTTTCTTGTTGCAAATATTTGATTTTAATTGTAAAAGTTAAATAATATATTAAATGTGTAAAACAAGTCTGATAAAATTCCTTTATATTTATGCCAATTTTTATTATTGGCAAATTTTATATTTAATAATTATTACGCACAATATATACATATAAGTAATATTTATGGAATGAATGTATTTATGCAACAAAAAAATTTTTATGGAGTTTGCAAATTTTTTTATTTTTTATATACCTATATATGATTATATAAATATAAATATTATATATTTGAAACAATTACTTTAGTAACTTTTATAATTTTCAGATTTTTATTTGTATTGAAAATTTTTTTAAATCTTTATTGTACGGGTTGTATTTGATTTATGGAAACGGATGCTTATACATCAAAAATTAATATTCGAAACAAGTTTTCTGGTTAGAATAACAAAATTAAATTAAATATAAAATTAATTAAAAAAATATTGAAGATTAATATTAAGATATAAATTATTTTTAATGAAAAGTGAGTGTTTAATAAATCATAATAATACATATCAATTTTACTGTCCCTGCACACACAGGCACGTAAACACACATCGAGTTGTAAGCCAATTTGTTGCATACACACCACCTCTGCACGTAATTACACTCGAATATGGACGTTAAAGAGATGTTAGATCAAGAAAACAAGTCGAGTGACTCAGTTTGAGATTATATAATTATGAATTTGATTCCAATGGTGCATGGGTGGAAGAAAAACAGCAAGAGGTAGACAGCTAGAGAGTTATTGAAAGGGCCGAGTAGTTGGGTTCGAGGGGGGGGGGAGTGGGATAGGTGTCGAAAAGTAAAACTAAAACCTCCCGCGAGAAGGAGGTAAAATGTGTGCTCGCGTGGCTCTATTAAATCAAACGTCACATTGTCACTCGGAATTACCTCCATTGGAAAGACACATTGAAGCCACCCACGCACATGGAATTAACCGTATTTGTTTGGAGGTGGCGTTGCACCTCGCATATTTCAGTTCTCGCAGTTTTCATCCAAGTTCTCCCCCAGGCTCCATAACGAAGTCACTATTTAAGAGTTTTCTCGGGTTACACTTCCAGTTGTAGAAGTCGAGGATTTGGTCAAGTACTTCCTGTTTTTCATTTCTCGTGTGGAAATCCGGTGTTTGAAGAGGCTAGTCGTGAACATTGATATCCGCGCTTTATCATTCACTTTTTGCTTTTACGAAAATCATGATATATTACACGACTAGTATTGACTGCTCTCGACGATTGCTGGATTAAGAAAACACACTCGCTACTTCAATAGCTTTAGCACTCTGAAACGAAAATGCCTTGTTCATTTAACATTAATTTTATTACTTTTTAATTAATTGTTTCTGTTGAAGGGCGAGTGAAATAACACGCATCATTTAAACAAATATAAAACAATATTTAATTCATGAGGTACAGAAAATACAAATTATTATAATAGTAATGAATGCGATGCACAAAAGTAAAAGATATATTGTGACTGAATGTTCACAATGAACTAAGCTCTATGTAATATTTTAGTTTGTCGTCGATATCCATAAATATCCAGGTAGAAAAACGGTCACTTCTTAATTAGCTTCCTAATGCTTCATACCTACATTCTATGCAGTATCGCTATATTCAACAGTTTCTTATCAGAACTTTCTTTAGTGCCAATAAACATCGACAAAGATTAACTGATTTTGATATTCAGCTTTTAATATATCACATTTTTACTAATATTTTAAAGTGAAAATATTAACCGAGATCATTAAATCATGCCCTCGTTTCTCGATAAAATTGTGTATTTGCATTACTATGTATTATACACGTGTATCATTATTAATCACGCAAGGTATGTAATAGTAATTTCCATTATCCGAATTTGTCGCTATTAATTAATTAAAATACAAATATTGCAGTGGAATATTATTCTCTTATTTTAAATGTTTGTTACGAAGAATAGGTGTACGTTGGATATTCGTCTCGTATTCTTCATCTACGCTACATGATTTGCAAGTATTATTTAGCCGAATCAAATAAACCAATAAACCGAATAAACCAATTCCCAAAAAAAGTTAATAACAATTATCATCACCAAGTTAATAATTTCAAGATATTTCAATAGTCAAGAGGATCAACTTAAAGAAGAAAATTGTGTTCTAAATTTAAAAGATTTTGCGTGGTTTTTTAATAGAGTTTTTACCAGATAAATATTTAAAAAAAGATCAGTATTGAGTATGAAATTATGCACAACTGTTAATTTCGGGGAAAAATTATTTTTGAATTAAATTAGCGAGTAAAGGCTACAAAGAACGTTTAAGTGATCTTCTTTTCTTTTTTTTTTTTAAATTCAACAGTGAGTAACGTTTAATTACGACATCGAGCAGAGGTCAGGAATAGAATATGTTTAATATCACTACCATGAGCAAAGCTATCCCGAAAAATTAGAAAATAAGAAACGATGCGGATTACAGTGGCACCTGCGTTTTCACTTCTCGCACTTCTGGCTTTGGTCTGACTCATTTCTTAGTCAGTTTTATTTTATGGTCTAAGGTCGGAAAGGGTCCACATATGATGTAAGCTGCTCTGGCATCTCCTTTTCCGCAAAGGGTATATTATTTCTAAAGGTCGGGGAAACATAATTCTGGCGAGTTGCATTGAGTAGAGAAGAACAAGAGCCACAGCCGTCCGAGTGAGCCAACAACAATAGCCGATTTTAATACACTCGTGCCCTCCACACACGAGCCACGTATGTGTACTCCAGATTTGACGTGCGTGGTGTGAACAAAAGTCACAGCAGCCTCGAAGACCCGTGGTGGTGGTGGTGGAGGAGAAGGAGGAGGAGGAGGAAGAACGCGGTCCAGAGCTTTTAACTTGTATCTGGCATTATGTGCGTCTCCATCACTATATCCGAACTATGCAGTGTAACAGTGACGAATAAAGCGAGCCTGCGCCTCTGTGGCACATTCGTTTGATTGATTAAATGTTCAGAGATAAATTGTGCTTTGCCTCCTACGGTTTTGATGTTCCCTTTTCTTTGTTTTGTTTTTTTTCTGTTTTTTGTCTCTCCAAGACTCGTGAACTACTGGACCAATCCAATTACGAATGTTACTTATGAAACCCTCTCCCCCATTTAATATCCAAATCCTTTATTGTTCCTTATTTCTTTCAATGCTTGTTTGCTAGGTTCACTTCAATAACTCATATTTTACGATCAAATGCGTAATAATAATAGCCAAGCATTGCACCCATTGGTCAAAAAATATTTTTTCCGTGTATTCACTCCTTAAAACAGATTTAAATAATGTGTAATTAAAAATACCTAGGAAATGCAACGTTTAAAATAAATAAAAACAATTTTACTATAAAAGTGCTTTCACTGTAAACAATATTTAACCTTAATATTGTATAATTTTTTTTATATAATATATAAAAAAAATAATATGAATAATAATAAACTCCTTCTAATTTTTTAATACTATAACTGATGGTAAGTAATTTTTAACTCGGAAAGTTCAGGGAGAACTTGAAATTAAATGAAAAAACCTTTATCAACAACATTAAATAAATATCTTTTACATTACACAGCTCTCCTCTCCTTCAATTAGTCGTTATTACAATTATTAATTTGTAATAGTCATAATTATGATTAATTTGTTATCTGATAAATTTATAAAGTATAAAGTTTATACAAAATTCGAATATTTTTGTTCAACTTTTTAATTTAATTTAATTAATAAAATTAAGTTATCGAATTTTGAATAATACCCTCCATATAGATATGTCAAATATGAAAAGGTTCCTTATGGGTGTAAGTTGATAAAAAAATACATGTTTTTATAAATGTGTTGCGGCAACGTTTCAACAACTTTCGTTATCCTCTTCAGGCCTAAGTATATTCGAACGGGGATTTTAGCATGACTTGTGTTGTCAATTTGTCAATTTCGAATACCTAATTAATAAAACTGGATATATGTCAGGTAATAAATTGTACCTATATGTGTATATATATATGGTTAAAAACTATATAAAAACAATAATATTAGCATCAATATGAAACGTGTCTTTTTTAAATGGTTTATTTAGAAAGATGCGTGTTGATTATAACAAGATGCAGCAACTATTATGTTTATTTTTGCAAATCATTACTCTATTCCTTTCATTGAAATTACGATAAAATCATAGAAAAGACAAAAATCCTATCATTGTAATTGTTAACTTACGCAAAAAATAAGTAAATAATAAATAATTTTCATACCCTTGAGTTCATGCATCATAAATGATGATTGATTCAAAAATACAAAAAGCTTCTAATAATTACCCTCTGAAAGATTTTTAATAACAAAAAATTTATTTTGAGGAGATAGAAAATTGAGAATATACACTTTCTCTATCTCTTGTGTCGGTGAAAAGAAAAGCTCTTTTGGAAAAAACTTTTACCTCATTCACAACTTCAAATGTATCGAATTCACGCGAACGAGAAGAGAAACGAATGAAAGAGCGAAAAGAGAAACGAATGAAAGAGCGCGCAATGAAAAAACTCTGAATTGTCCAACTTTCGGTCGATTCCCAAAGCTTATCACAAAATTTATCGAATTGTCGCTTCAAAAAGAAATAAATATAAAAAAAAAATACAGAGGTGCACAATGCGTGTGCACCGGGCCAGCTTCACAATCGTTTGGGAAATTGAAATCCTTATCCGGTGCACAAGTATTTAAAAAGCTCTTGCGCATAAAAATTCGGAAGAGTACGAGATGAAAGGAGAGCGGAAGAAAAATTGTCGAATTCTCGTTTAAAATGCATGTGTACTTGTACAAGTTAGAAGAAATACGAAGAAAATGGGCTCAAAACATTCAAATGTAAGAACCAAAAGAGAATTTAGAGGGAGGGAAAAGGAAAAATAATAGAGATCAGTCGCGAATTTTCCCATTATGCGTAATAAATATAATAGAAAGAGTGATAGGAAAAGAGAGATTAAAGGAGTCCGATTGTTTTATTTAGTTATCTTTGCGTGTGTCTGTTTTCGGTTTTTCTCTTTTTTTAAATTCTGTATTTTGCCTCTTGTAGCTTCCCCCAGCCCCTCTCCTTCCACAACCAATATTTTGCATTTCGTGTTCTTCGTTATTTTGGTCTGTTCATACAGACCAGGTTTATATATTCCTACCCTTAATTTTTCTCTTTTGTTTAAATTTTCCATCGAGACTTTATTTATTTTTCTCTAGAAAAGAAAAACAACAATGTCGATGAATAAATACAAAGAATCTGTTTTGTTTGTTTGTTTTTTATCAAAAAGGATGCGTTTGATTTAGTTACAAGGTCTGTTCAAATATTCAATACCTTTTTTCCTTCAATTAGTGAAAAACATGAAATATTATGATATTTTAATTTGAGAATTTTTATTTAAAAATGGAAATATATGGACAGAATAGTTTAAAAATTGTTAAATTATTATTTAATCTGTGTATTGATATACTTACGCTTTTCATAGATTACTTCAGTAGAAAAATGTATGAAAATAAATTAAATTATATTGAAATGAAAATTATTCAAAGATATTTATTTATAACGATTCGTAAAGACATTAGCATTCGTTCCCTATCAGTCCTATTCACTATTTTTGTTAATAAGTATAATAGCATTTATATTTGTTGATTACTTGTATGAAAATAAAGATTTAGTGTTAAATAAGTACATGTAATATCTCTATTGAACTAAGAGATCAATTTCAATATTAATATCTTGACTAAAAATGTAGTTTAAGTGAAGAAAATACGTGAACTTGCGTTGCAATGATAAAAGTTGAAAAGTCTAAGTTTAAGATGTAAATCTTTTTTCAAAGTTTTACAATGTTAATTAAAAAATGAATTGATTTTCTTTGTTGGTTTATTTATCGTACCAGCTCAGAGGCTAAAAAGCAATAGATATGCTCTGAGGTGTAAAATGAAACTGTTTACCATTCGATTTGCTTGACAATTCAAATAGCCGGTGAGTCAGCTGTTGGCAGGAGGAGGAGATGAAGTATATGGATAGACGTGATTGATTGCCGCAAATTTACTTACCCACGAGTGTTGTAGTTATGGTCTAAATTGCACTGCGACACTCACAAGAAAGTGCGAAACCTTTTAGAGTTGGATGAAATTGGTGAAATTGATTCAAATTCATGCTACGACACAGACACCGTCATCCTTGCGCCCGACCTCGTGCACAGCCTTACACCCGCGCAAAATTCAAAATTCGAATTCCACGCATTGTTCACGCTTAAAATTACCTATCACTCGTAATAACTTTCCATCTCTCTTTCACCTCTCTTGCTTCCTCTATCACTCGCTCCATGTTTAGCATGCACATACGTGGACATCTCGTGTTTCCCATAAATGGCGACTAGATAACTGTAGGTTTCGATATAACAGTGATTATCCACGCGTTGTACGTAAATCAGATAGAAATACTAATTACGAGAATGCTAGATTTAGAGAGAGCGAGGGAAGGAGGTAGTAAAAGAGAAGTAAAACACAATTCAGAACGCGCACACATTTTTATTTTTTGCACGCGCGATAAAAACGGATAACTATGGAAAAGAGCAGACGATTCTGTAGAAAGATTACATAGAAGGTAGAAGCTTCAAATATCTGCGAGTTTTTAACTAATAATCTTAATGACTTATTCTACAAACAACAACACTTCAAAGCTTCAGCCCAGAAAAGCATTTGGAAACGACTGTTATGATTTTCGCGTTCCAATTGCACTTACACTCTCAGCAATAATCTGGATCACATAAGCTTGCCCTTGGAACCAGTGGGTCAACTTCACTTCACTAATTTTACTTCACGAAATCGGGTCATAAGGAAAACTACGGAAAAACAAAGGAAACAATAAGTGGAAATGACAGATGAAGGAAAGGAGTCGCGGAGCGTCGCGAGACCGATGCCGCTCGAGACGCGCACCGCACGGAAACTGAGCGCGCCATCCATTCCATTCCATCCGCCCTTCCACGGCTCCAGCAGCCGCTCGCCCCCACTCCAGGCGCGTGGGCGTACGGGCGAGGAGTCGCGTGTCCAACCGCGACCGGCGTCCGCGAACTAGGTGAAGGGCTCGGTTCGGGTTCGCGGAGGTCCGGTCACACCTGCCCAGAAAGTTAGAGAGAAAGAGAGATGGGAGAGAGAGGCTGGACGAGTGATTTCTCACTCCTTCCCTCCGCCCTTCCGTGTTTCTTACTTCTCCGAGTTAACTCTTGTCTGTCATGACCGATGACGATCAAGCCAATCCTAATCTCAATTTTCATTAAAAACGCAGTGTCGATGATTGTGGTCTTGCAAAGAACACCGATAAACGATTGAATCATCAACTTGACTCTTGCTTTTAAAATTAAAACCTGTCAATCCCAGTGCGAAAAATTAAAAGGTTTCAATAAAATTTAAATATATTACAGTAAACTCATGTATCCAGGCTCAACTTTGATTCTTATGTGATCTTCTATTCATCACAATAAATACTGCTTCGAATGTGAAACTTCCAGGTCTAATACCTCTCAACACTCATTCGCTGGAGCCTTTGGGTATATGTACGTGTACGGTGAGCAACCGTCGTGGCCACCCTATGTAAGTAATCGGCTTCCACAGAGAGGAGAAGAGAAGAGATAGGAAGAGATGGGAAGAGATGAGGAGAGGGGAGAGTCGCAGACCGGCGGGTCCAGCCCCTGATATCATCATCGCCCCAGTCCGTGAAGCTGATTCATTTGACGCGACTGTCACCGCGGGAAAAAGACCTTCAATCCGGCGCGCGTCGCCACATTGTGATGCGTAGGATGCCGGACCTGCGCATCGCTGGATCCATTTTTCCATTTTTCCGGGCCGACGAGGATGAAGGACCGAGGAGTCGGATGCTGCGCGCCCTTATAATAATCTCGCGCCGCACGAGCGGAACCAGTCACGGCGCACATCTTGATACGCTTCTCCTTCTCGAATCTGGAAAAATACTCACACATCCAGCCACCCTCTCAATTCTTTATCCACCAATACAAAAAGAATAAGCTAAAGAACCTCGCTAAAAATAAATTGATTCCAACACTCTTTTGTAAGGTTTTCCCACTTTTTTTAATATCGATATACCACTCCCGAATAGGCATAACAGTATTGAAAAAAAAAAAAAATTAAGTTCTACTTATATTTTACAATTATTTTTTATGAGACTCAAAGAAACTAAATCGAAATTAATAATTTAAACTATATAAATAAATTATATATTTCAGTTGCAAGTAAATAACGTCTTTTTATTATTTATGTTATATACAAGCAATATTTGTTTAAATATGAAATAAAATTTTTTGTTTCTTGGTGTATTTCTTGTCTTTCACGTGTATACAAATTATTAGTTATTCCATATCTATCATGATGCACATTTTCATTGTTTGGTAGATTCAATGAAAACCATCCCTAATAAACTGTATTATTTGATGGCTCATATTATTTCTAACAGCATTACACTCAATTAAGTTTTATTATTATATTTTTCGGTGCCGCTCTGAAAATGGAACAAAATGGAATAACTGAAAATAAAGCCCTTTTCCAATAACTTTGATTTTAAAACATTTTTATATTAATTAAGAACAAAGAAAGAAATGTCTCATTTCGTAGATAATTTAATTTATACAAATAAATAAGAATTTTTTTTTTTTTAAATACAAGATTATTGTAATTAGTTAATATAGTAAAATATAATATTGAACTAGTAATAAATTTTGTAATTGTAGAAAATTTAGTATTGACTTTATTAGTACAAAATAAATTGAAATGGTCTGTAAAAAATTGAGCAATGGTAATTTATTATACATTAAAACTTTTATTCGATATACTTATGCAAAAAGAAATAATTTCCAATAAATTTTTTCGTTCACTTAAAATTCGTTATATCATTACAAAAGGATTAAAAATACTAGTGGGGTATCCATATTTTTTCATTCTAAGCGAGTGTCACATAGGTTTCAGGGAATAAAAATGTGATGTGCGCATGGAAGTACATTAAAAGGGAAAGGCATAATAAACATAACACGTGTGATGTCATTGTAATAGTTTTTGTTAGGGGTTAGGGGTGGCGCCCAACTCCTTTAAAATGTGCAAAGTAGTCGCGGGGTGGGCTTGGCTTGGCTGCGCTCGTCGACTTTTAAACGCCACTTCCTGACGGCGAGTCATTGACGGGGAGGGGCGCATCCACCCCCTCGAAATTATTTTTTCTTTCATAGTGCGAGCTCGAGAGTGGAGAAATGAATGCGCGGACGTTTTCGCCTCATCAAACGAAAAACGATATTCACAGGACAAAAGATAAAGCCATATCCGAACACTTGGTCGTTCGTGGAAGAGGGAGAGAAGACGTGGGCAAAAATGAAGAAGAAGAAATGATTGGAGAAAGGAATAATATATTTTTTTTTTCGATTTTCGTAGTAAATGGTGTGAGCTGAAATCTGTTTGCAATCTTAATGTGAAACCCTGCAATACAATCAAACAACACTTACCCTATCCTGTGCTTTATTTTCAATTTTAATTTTGTTTACTTTACTAACTTACTTATGATTTTTTATATGGTCAATTTTATGCACCAATTACAGGATACAATGATTTTTTTTTTTTAATAATCATAAATCTGCTTTTAACCAAACTTCATTTTTATATATATAAGTCTTCATTTGTATACAAGTTTATCTATTATTTATTTAATTACTTATTTCAATACAAATCTAAATTTTATTGAATGCATTGAAAAATATATTTTATCCATACTTTTAAAATTATTTTTTATCAATCTTGATTTCATGTAAACTGTACGCATTATTATAACAACTTCTATTTTACGTATACCCTTTCTATCATCTTCATTCATGTTTATTTTCTTCTATCCATTTCTTTAATACGTATTCCTGTAAATAATTAGATAAATAATTAAAAAATAATTAGAAATTTTTTTATGAATAGATTTTAAATACTTTATTTAATTTAAATAAAAAAATTAAATACTATTTTTATTAATCCAATACCACTTTTCTTTTCAAATAAATTTTTGAAAAAATACAAGTACATATTTTTATTTCTTTTTTGTATATAGAAAAAAAAAGTTAATACAAGCAGAATAAGTTGAGAAATAATAAGTTGAGCGTTATTTTATTGACAAATTAAATATAAGTCTGGGTGTGTTAATTATTAATGATTCGAAGAATAAAAATAATGATCCAAAGACAATTACTTTGCACTTTTATGTTTATGCATTAGAGGGCAGGAATGAAGGCGAGAATGGTGTGTGTGCACGTGTGTGTGTAATTAAATGTGAATCTATTGAGATACGCTTTATTTAAGTAATAAACTATCTGCATACAAAAATAGAACAAAGTTAGATATAAGCAATAATTAATTGACTTCCAAAAGTAGAATTTAGTATGCAGATGTGCATAATTGCGGATATACCGGTTAGTAAATGTAAATATAATTTACTTGATTTGCAGATTCATTATAGATCGCATATAAGCCATTATTTTTTCAATAAAAATCATATCATACAACATAAGCTTACATTGCTGGTTAGCATTTCCATATCTAGTTTTTTTCTGAATATTGAAAAATTACAATAACTGAACCTTCTGTTGCAAGACCATAGAATCTTTTGTAAATAAGTCATATAACATATGCATACAAATCACAGTACATAGTTAGTGTAGATTCAATAAAATGAGTCTTATCATCTCTTTTCTATATGTCGCAGTTATTCGTATATTCATTCAAATGCATACAAGAGTACATGTTTGTATTGAATGGAATACTTACATAGAGTTTTTGTAATCGGTAACATAAAAAATGTTTAAACTATAGCATCTCACCATTGGTATTGTCTATTTCTGAAAAATCTTGATAAAATAAATAATAAATAAAACACCTAATTTAAAAACAAAATTTATGTTATTCAAATTTAAGTATGATTATATGGATTATGGAATAAATATACCTTTTATTAAATACATACTCATTCAAAAAATAAAAAAATCGAGTTAAGATGAAATTTAAAAATCGATCTTTGTTGAGTAAAAAATCCATTTTTTTAAAATAAATTTTGATAAAAACATGTGACGTAACAATTAGCTATTTAAATGTGATAACATACAAATAAGCTTTAATTTCTTAAAAAAAAAGAGAGAGAGAGAGAGAGAGAGAGAGAGAGAGAGAGAGAAAGAGATACCTGTAAAATCATTAGAATTATAAAAACATGTTATTGTGGTTAAATTAAAAAGAAAAATCTTTATATATAATATTTATTTTTTAACAATTAACATACAGGTTAATGAGGTTTTTATTTAGAAAAATTTGAAAACTTAGTAATCCAAAATGTAGCAACATACTACTTACTAAAATATCGAACAATTTATGTTCTACATCAATCACAAGAGGCCCAGTTTTCTAATTCTTAGTGAGTCTTTCATAGTCTTAAAAATTGTGCCGAAAGAAAGAGATTAAAGAAAAGTGATAAAATGTTAAGAATTTTATCTGGGGTTGTATGTAAAATACAAATATAATGAAGCATCGTTTTATAGATATGGAAGGAGCCATCGTAGCTAATTATCATATTACTGTGTCGTGCAACGGAATTAAAAAAATAAAAAGATGAGGGAAAGCGATCAGAGCTTGAGGGGGGGGGGTCATCATCTAGGGCCGGAAACGATTGTTAAGCACCGCCCAGGGCCATTATGTCCCGACAGCCGACGCGGACCTTCCTCCAGGAGCACGAACACGAACACGAGGACGATTCATGGAAGTCGGCCGTTAGTTGGGAGGAAGTTGGCTAATTGGATTTCCAGTCGTCTACGTGGGGGCGCAATTATTTTTGTATTGATAATAATTTTTTCTCCTCCGCGGACTAGTCTTCCACACCAATGCGAAACAACGCGCAATTTCTTTTCTGCTTTACCCTACCCTTTCTCTTTTTCTTTTGCGAACTTATTTTATTCCCCTGAATCCATCTTAGTGCTAACCCAACAACTGATCTCGTACAAATCGATCAACCGTTCCTCTCACACAAAAGCATTTCCTCTTAAATCAGGACATTTTCTTTCATATTCGATTCCGTTCATGCGTACTGAAAATTTGTTCAAGTCTTCAGGCCTTGGACTTTCCGTAAATATTTCCAGTCTCTAAAAATCCGTTACAATGAATCATACCTTACGGGCTATTTTATAAATAACTGTGATGTTTATAATTTAATTATATGAATTATATAATTATAAGCTTTAAGCAATACTATTCCACATAGACAAAAAAACCACTGAATAGTCTGAAATTGTGTTATATAATAATATAATTCAAATTAAAATAAAAAAAATTTATATATTAATAATAAATCTGGTTTTCTTAAGTTGTGTAAATACATATGGGTTTTCAATCAATTTCACATTCAGTATACTTTATGTCGTATATAACTGCGTACAAAATGTGATTCAATGTGTTTTGATTTTAAAAATGTATCGACATATATCAAATAAATTTTTACAATAAATTATTATGATTCATATAGTAATCGAAATAAAATAATTAAATAGATTAATTTCCGATAATTATTGTCAGGCTACATTAGAAAGAGTTTGATTCAAATAGAAATCCTAAGACCATGCAAGAGAGCAATTGTTAAGTATCATTGTTTTTTAATGGTTCTTTTTGAGCCCGTGAATGTATTGTTTGTGAAGGTACTTGCAGGCACTTTTGTTTAACATTAATTTTTATTGATACTATTATAAAATCTCTTTACGCTGTCACCTTAGTGTCAATTTTAAGTAATGGTTAATTTATCAAATAAAGTATTGTGGGTAGTGACAATAAAAAACAAAATTTAACAGGTCCATATTTATGGATAATTAATACAATTGATAGTGCCGATGTTAAAATAGTTTTAAATTAATAAAAGTCATAATAACATATCATCATAAAAAAAGTCATAAAAAATGAAACGAACATGGGCTGTGAAATAAAATTTCATTGTGTTAACATAAGCCACAATAAGTAATTTGTCAATCATTCATGAGAGTGGGAAATGCAAGGAAGGTGAAAGGTGAAAGAAGAAGAAAATAGCACAGAGATGGTGATAAGAATGATAAGAAAAAAGGTTATATGAGATGTCAAAGAACGAAGATGGGAGGGAGAGAGAGAGAGAGAGAGAGAGAGAGAGAGAGAGAGAGAGAGAGAGAGTGAAGTAGTAGGAAGAAAGAAAGGTAGCGTTTAAATAAATAGCGTTTCATTATAACTTTTGTGCGCACGTTACTGTCCGCCTGACAATGCCTGAAACAAAGCGTCTCTCTATTGTTTGGGAAATAAAAGAGCACGCGTTGGCTCTGTCGACGTTGTCGTCGACGACCTGGCGACGACCCTCCTTACTCCTCCTCTTCCTCTTTATCTTCATCTCGCTATCTTTATTTTTCCCTTTCTATACTCGTGAGAGCTTTCTTCTTTAATACTCATCCTTCTTTTTCTTGTTTCTTAGCAAACTTCGGCACTTTGCTCCTCATAAATGCTACCAATCGGTCTATCCACTGGTTAACCAAAATCGAAGCTCCCCTTCACCAGAGCTTTATTAATCATGCGTTTTATTAATCCGAATCGTCTCTTCAAATTTAATATTATTTTTATTTACTTAAATTAGTACCAATCACTAATCATAGTAATCAAGCAAATTATCATATATTAAGATAGTCCTCATGTAAATACTCAATTACATAATTTTATGTTTAATATTAATAGGGTTAAAATACGTAGTTAATAAAAATTAAAATTATTACTATTTCAAATAATGTGTGCAATGTTTCTCACTAATACTCATTATTGGAATACTTGCTAAATATTTTATTTATAAATTTTTATTAAAGAAATCCATTTATCTATTTTCTTTTATACCACAATAATTATTAGTCTTTTTTAATATTATTAAACACGTATTATCAAGTCGAAATGATACTGATTTTGATCTTGTTACATTCTCAAATAATAATATAAAATTATATCCATTAATAAGACAATGGAATTAATAATTTCAAACTCAATTTTTTTTTCTTTTTTTAACTTCAATAAAAAAAATTATATTTGCAATATTTTTGTATACGCTGACTTATTAGTCCATTGAATCGTGAACTATAATTACAATTTAAAAATCTTATCATTCTTCGATACTAGTAGGAAAAGAAAATTTTAAGGGAACCCCACGAGGTAGGGTTAGATATAAAATGGAACGAAATTAATATTAGAATTGCGAATATCACATAGAATATAATAAAAAAAAATATATATATATATACATGGTGCATCCACAAAGTATCGAGTTTTTTTTTCATTTTGTGCCTATTCAGAATAGAAATTCGGGAGAGGTCTTAAAATGTCGACAAACTCTTTCCGCATTTGTCCTTTTTTTTGTTTTGTTTTTCGATAATTACGCGCGGCAAGATTTAATTTCGCGCGAAGGGTGTTTTTCAAATTTTTGACACGGCGCGATGGAACGACTTGTGGAACAGCGTTACGCGATAAAATTTGTTTCCAATGAAAAAAAAACAATGCAGAAACGTGTAAAATATTGCAAAAAGCATATGGACATAATTGCATGTCAAAATCGCAACGTGGAAAATGGCACAGAGCTTTTAAAGAGGGCCGAGAAAGAATCATCGACGAGCCTCGATTTGGGGGCTCAAAAAGTTTTCGAATGGCTAGGAACACCTGGCGCGTGTTAGAAATTTAAAATTTAAACTGTCGATTAACAGATTAAGCAATTCAGGAAAAACTGAATTTAACGCGATCTTCAGTGTACAATATAGTGGAAAAAAATTTATAAATGTGAAAATTTTTGAAAAACATCAAAGCTGAAGAGTTTGAAGATGCATTTGAAATTTGGAAAACACGCGTTCAAAAATGTGTTGATACAGGAGGAAATTATTTTAAAGAATTTAAAATTTTTATTTTACCCTGTTTATAAGTCCACCAATAAATCATTTTTCAAAAAAGAAAGGTAAGAATTTTTTTTTTTTTATAATCTTTGAACAAAACATTCTTGCGTAGTGATTTTCCGCTAATCGCTTCAACGCGCCGTGTCAAAAATTTGAAAAATACCCTTCGTGTGAAGTTAAATCTTGCCGCGCCTAATTATCGGAAAACAAAATCCAAAAAAAGGACAAATGCGAAAAGAGTTTGTCGACATTTTAAGACCTCTCCTGAATATCTTCGATGAATAGGCGAAAAATGAAAAAAAAACTCGATACTTCGTGGATGCACCATGTATATACGGGATTTAAGTATTCGACATGTAAACTCAATTGCACACAAACGCATCCCATTATATTTATCTGTAAACAATAAGAATTCATTCACACTTTTATTCCATTCATAACATACGGTATAAGTTTATTTTTAAAACGAGACAATTAAATCTAAAAACAGTGTTACAAACTTATTAATGATAAAATAATTTATTATAATTTATTAGAACGATGGTTGTGCGCGCATGCGCACGCTTGTGAGTTTGTTAGTTCGATGGGTCTGTCATGTTACTATCATGTACTTTCGTACTAACTCTATTTTTTTCTTCTTTTTCTACCCATGAATTCATTTAAATCTAACATTTATAGCTAAAAAATGCTTCAGAAGGTTTTTTTATTAACTATTTTAACAAAAAATGCCTTTTTCCCCTTTTTTTTGTTATAAAAAAAAATTACCACCTTAATACTATAGTGTTAATGGAAAATTTATATTTATATGTGATTTTATGTGTTTTATTTTTAATTTTAAATTCGTTTTCGTGTTTCATAAGGTTTCCATTATAATCATCGAGGGACTGCAATAATACAAAAGAAGGGAAAGTAGTATACTTTCATAATTTTCGCGTTTAATAAACAGTAAAGAAAAAAAAGATTGTAATTTACTAGATTTATTTCATATTTTGAGTAAAATTACTTAATCAACTGATAAATTTAAAATTTGCATAAATTTTTTATTAAAAATAAGTAATGATCACAACTGAGCTTTTTATTGTAATTTAATTTAATGTTTTGTTAAATATTTAGAATTAATGTTTGCATATTTTAAATATTTTTCCATAATTTAATTATTATCTTATGTATTAAACTTATAGTAAAAGAAGAGCTGATTAGTTTATTGATAAAAAAAAAAAATATAATTAGCAAATGCTAACTGTACAGGGATTAACAGGAGAAACGTTATTATCACCTGTTTCAAATTATTCAAAATTGGTTTAATATTATCGATATTTCATTACTGTATATGCATAAAAATATTTGAAATGAGGTTGTGGATTTTTTTTGCCAAGTAAGTTGCATGTAGAACAAGCTATTGAAGCTTTCTGAAAAGAATTTAAAGGTAAATTAGAGCGAGGGTAAGTGAAATGCAGCTCATTGAGTGTTTATCTAAAAAAATCGGAATATTAACAAGAGACTGAAAATGTTATCGCTGTCGTGGGCGTGGCGAGGGAAGGGGAGAGTCGTTTTCATAAGCGTTAACGACTTATAATCTCATAAATCGGCAGCAGTTTCGTTACGTCCTCAGGCAGCCTCAGCTTCATTTCGCCGTGCATCTTATGCAGCATCCAGTGCCGCCACTTAATTAAGCTCCTGTCTTCCCTTTAATTAGAATCTGGCGGGTGATCTCGCTGGGCCGAAGCCTAGCGGATTAATCCTTAGCCGCGATATTAAGGCGCAGCGGCGCATCTCAGCCAAGGCATCACAATTGAGGCTTAAGACGCTCAATATCCTCTGGATATTGCACGCGAGTCCTTTCCCGTTAGGCGAGGTTCTCGAGAAATTTTAATCAACTTGACGGCGAATCCTTACACTTGGGAACATCTTCAAATCTCCTCCACCCCAGCTCGCGGTGCAGAGACGACCGACAGCCCGTGGACTCTAATTTAAAAACTACTCTCATTTATATGACAATCAGTATCCCTATTTCTTGTTTAAACGGCTGATTATAATTATGGTAACTTTCAAATGAACTCTCGAAAACTCTTTTGAAGCGAATATTTCTTTACTCTCATTGAGCTCGGTTTATATTATACAATATCATTATATTATTATAACTACGCGAAAATTCATTTTAATGTCTTATCTTATAATTAGCGTACAGTTCAAAATTTTCAACATTTTTTAAAGGAGAATAATAATAATAATATTTAAATATAGCGACAAATGAACTTTATCACCATGCCTTTTAAGAATTTGATATGGAAAAAGATCGAGTCGATCGAGATAGAAGAGCTTGCAATATACAAAGACGTTTGTCGTTTATTTTTTGATCCCTGTAAAATGTAAGAATAAGTAGTGTTAAATTGCTAGCCCAATTAAACACTGTGAAATGAAGAATGATTCATTCCAATGCATTCGGATAGCTTAGAATGTAAAAACAATTTTATCTTTATCCGGAATTCTTTGTCCGATTTGTTCTTCAATAATATGGATTTTTAATAACGAGAATGCAGATATTAAATTTGCATGAATCTTCTCGCATTATTGACAATATGTGAGTGATGTTTTCGATTTTGGTGCAGGTGACATTTTGGAGGCGCAGCTGTATATTTTGCAATAGGATTCTAGTGAGGTGTGAGCGAAAGAAAAGAAAAAGAAAGGAAATGGGGATTTACAATAAAGTCAGAGGAGTAAAGCAAAGAAAAGGGAGAAGGAAGACTAAAGGAGAAGGAGAGACTAATTGGGAAAAACTCCTTCCTAAGCCATCAACAAAGTCCTCAAGGGAGCGAGGCACCGAAGGAAAAAGTCGGAGGCACGTGAAACTTTGCCCCTCCGCCCGCCCCCGTAACCATTCAACTCTACTCCAGGGGGGGGTGGGAGAATATTGTTGGGCGCAACTGCGGAATTTCGCGGCGCGGATGCGCGGAACAATGAGCATGCAAATGATCGGTCCAAGATCGATACGGGGCGCTCCATCGAACTCCGGGTCAGAATTTTCCGCGACCGGCTAGACAAAAGGGGACGAGCGTCGCGCACCCCCGACCCCAACCCCTACCCCATCCCCATCCCGCCGCTCGACAATGGGCGCTCAACGATATTACGTATGCAGGCACAGGACTCTTTCGAATTTGCGTCGCAACCCTCTACCCGTGGCCTCAATTGCGTCCTCGTTTCTCCTTTTTCCTTTTCTCCTCCCTCTTCCTCGCTCGCGCCCCCAGCCACTCCTTCAAAAATTGTTTAATTCCTTCCTGGATGAACTTTGTATTGACGAAGGGTCGTTTGCTTACTCGATCGCTGCTCTTCTCTTCACTCCAATCGTGAATTCTTTCGCGTAAAAGTACACGTTTCCGAACAATTGATTTGATCCGAGGATGACCTTCCATTATTGTGACATAAATTGTGCGACTCCGATAACCGTTGCAATAATTACTCATTAAGTTTTAACTTATTACCAACTTTAACCGGGAAATGGAACGACTGAACGATGTGCCAACATTTTTATTTACACTTATCTTATTGCAACAATAAACTTTTGGCATCGACCTTTCGCTAATCACAATAGGTTCTTTATTAAAGCCTTTTCTCTATATTACAAGAAATCATGCATTTTTAATTTGAATGGTGAGAAAATATTATACTCACCATAGTACTTGTAACCCCCTGGGAAAAATATTTATTTATATTTACATTTTTTTTACACGTAAGAAACACATGTCTATTAAATATGATTATAAATTGTTATCTTTTAAAATTATTTTATTGTTTTAATAATCAAAGAAAGATAAATTTAGAATAATAAGACATGATAATAAAATAAAAGTCTATGAAAAAAGTATACCTAATTATATTTATAGATCATTTACTTACACATCATAAAGTGTTGCACCGGTATAATAGAAAATATTTTTGTGAATAAAAAATTGCCAAGAGAATATAAATCATATTCATATAAATTATGATTATGTATTATACCGGCAATGATAATACTGTAGTGAGAAAACAATACACCTTGAAGTAAAGTCATTATATGTGTGGGTATGCTTGTACGCATGTCCGGATATGTACTATTTTTTCAATATTTGAATTGAAATAATAAATTTTTATTTTTAAAGAGATATCGTTCATATGTAACTTTTTTAATACTAAAAATCCTTATCATTTACATTAATTATCTAACTATTTTATCTACATACATAATTTTTCCTGAACGATTTTGATCAACACATAATTTATATACAAATTCTATTTATTTTAAATAAGTCATAAATACATAATTTTAAAAAATTTATCTATTAGACCAAGCAATAGAGCATTTTTTAGGTAAAGAAGAACTCCTAAAAAAATCAGTAGATTCTTATTTTCTATGCCTCTCATGATATTCAGTGTTTTTTAATCATCTTTATCCTACTATTTTAGGCAATCCGAAATATTTAAACAAAATTTAAGATACAAGATTTGTTGTATTTCAGTTATATTTTTTAAAACCGTTGTGTTAACTAAATTGAAAAGATACTTACTCTTACCTAAATACAAGTAAATAAAATATTAAAGCTAACAATGAATTGTGAAAATATGTAAAATGAATGAATGAATATGATATTGATTTTTTGCAGAATAATTTATTTTCAAAAAAAGTAAAAGAGTCTCAGAGTCTCCTCGACTTACAAATTTTGATTGAGTACGTTCGCTCGCAATTTTATATTATTTGCCTAATGTTTCCGCGGCTTCATTTTTTCCCCAATAATTTCTCTAACTCCTATGTATTTCCTGGTTTACGGTGCGCACTACTTTTTTCTCCCTATCTCAGCTTTTCACAGAAAGCTTCGACCCTCGGTAGAAAAAACTTTCTTTCTACTAAAAAGGAAAAAGCCATTACATTGCTAATTAGATTTATTTACAAATACCTACGCCATCACAATTAAATTTCATATTTTCATTTATTAAATCCGCGAGAACTCAGGTGTATTTCCAGGATTAGCTCACTCGTCGACTCAGTCACCTGGATTTCTCGCAGTTTCTTGTTGAATCATGTACTTTGTTCAGGTCCAGCTCGCACGTTGACCCACTGGAGCCGTCAAGTTCTCAAATACACCTAAGCTTTTTTACGCAATTCATCTCGCGCCTCGCAAAGAAATATATCAGCAAATTTTATTAATTTTCATGCGGTTAATTTAAAATAGTTATAGCGTAGAGAAAAAACGAAAAGAAACGAGAAATAGCAAGAAATACGAAAAGAAAGTTACAGCTTTTTACAGAGATTTTTTCTTTAAACTCAATGCATAATTTTTCTCTAAACACAACACATACCTTTTGAAACTTTTTTTATAATTAACACGTTGAAAAAATCGTCAGCTGCATTGAGCTGGAAATAACTTCGTAAATTTTTGCATAATCTAATTAACATTATTACTTGAAAACTAATCCGATCAAGCTAAAATAAAGTTTATATTAATAATTTTAATTTTCTAAAACTAAAGTTCTAAATATTAAAAATTAAAAAAATTACAAATTTTTTAATTAATTATAAAATTTTTCGATTTTTGGAAACATTTTCTTCTAATTCTTTGATAGGTTTATATAAAAATTAATTTTCTTCATAATTTTATTAGCTATAATGCGTCCATTAATACTGTAGTGTTAAAATTTCAATATTTCATTTCATCATAAAAAAATTTAAAAAAATACATTTTTTCGTTAAAATTATTAACAAATGAATCCGTAAATATTTTTAGTAGAATTTTAGAAAATAAGAATTTACTGATTTTTTTTTACGAATTTTGATATTTATCACTAGCTTAGCCGATATATATTGTAGGAGATGGATGTGGTGAAAAGAAAATTCTTTTCTTTCTTTTTTCTCTTTATTTGTTTGTGTTATTGACCCGTCGCAGTGGGTCCACTTTGGTGTTTTTATAACTGATCGTTTCTTCTGTAGTGCGCCCCACGACCTTGATCTGATCTTCAGCTTTTTCTAGGGAGCACAGCCACGAATTTTCGAATATAACGCGACTATTCAATATAAATAACCGGACATATTTTACACTAATTTCCCGGATAAGCAGTTCCTGACATAAAAAACCTTTGCCGGGCCGTACAAAGGAAAAAACTAATACATTCTATTTTTGTGCCTATCAACATGAGTGGGCCACATCTCGTGTCTCGAAAATATAGTTTTCTTCGACACCGGGTTGTGACGACTTACCGGTGGTGTTGAACCTGTATCATACGACATCCCACCATGGATAGATTTCATCCCGATGCTCCAGTTGACGACATTCTCCCCGGAGCACCATTCACTGTATATTTTATAATAATAATCTTTTGCTGCTTTCTGTATCTATCACCGATATCGAAATGCGCGTTGCCTAATTCTATTATTATATTATATTATATTTATATATATATATATATATATATATATATATATATATATTGCAATATTTTTGTATCCAGATTTCTATTGCAAATCTCTAGTCAATATGCTTATCTCGAGTAACTGGAAAACTTTATTGAGAAAATTTCAAAAGGAGTGGCATCTCCAATTATGACTACAATTCCATCATTCGAACTGCAACCAAGACTCATGAGAATTTTTCGCAGTGATATAAGCGGTTGGTTCAGCATTGGCCACACAGTATGGCTAAACATCGATATATTATGAAGAAAGTAGTTAATAAGGATGTTGATGCTTATTTCTTTATTATCTCAACTTTAAGTGATACTCAAAACCAATCTGAAAAACAAGAATTAGTGAGATCTCTCAAACTCCCGGACATACCTCTGCCGATGTATAAAGAGAACATATTAGAGTGGTTCCAATTTTAGGGCACATTCGAGGCCTTAATAACAAGCCGCTCTGATCTATCTCAACAGAGTAAATTTCGGTATTTGAGAGGGTCTCTTCATGATAAGGCACTAGAGATGCTAAAAAATCTCCCTATCTCTGAACATGTATTCGATGAGGCGTGGAAAATTCTCGAACAAATATTCGAAAATAAGCAAGTTATGCTTACTTCATACATGGAGAGAGTAAACAAGCTCGTTCCGATGAAAAAAATGCCAGAGTAGCTCCTTGCACAAGCTCAATCGAATTCCCAATGAGACTACTCAGGCGATACAAAATATAAATATTGAGACGCCATTAATTTTTTTTGTATTTGTCATAACGGCTCTTAAATATCGACTTGAGAGAACATTGGGAGAACTCAATAGCTCTCAACGAGATTCCCAAAATGAGTCAATTTTAAACATTTTTAGAGACAAGAGCTCAAACGCTCTCTTTCTTTGATACTGATTAGATTAGAGAAAAATCACAGCATCAACTCAAAACAGCTGCGATGTCTCAAATGAAATACAGCTGTGACTACTGCTGTGACTACTATCACTTTATTGCTTTTTGTGAGGAGTTCAAATCTCTACCTGCTAAGAAGAGAGTAGAGAGAGTTAAAAGGTATAGCCTCTGCTTCTCTTGCTTAGGCCACCATCACACTAAGGACTGCAAATCGAACAAATCCTGCAAGCAGTGTGGAAAGTTCCATCACACACTGATATATGGAGTGCATCTCACCACTTAATCTCAAGCTGATAGAGTTAACAAAGACCAAGATAACGCAAGCAAAACTCAATAAAGATGTAGTTATGGAACCGGTGCTTTTAGAGGCCATATATCAACATTGCTCGCAACAACTGTGGCAAAGATAAAAACTCAGCAAGTGAGGTGTTTAGTTGACTTAGGCTCAGAATTATCCTTTATTAATGAGAGCCTAGTGAAGCAACTTGAACTCAAGAGGTAGAACTCAAGAATAGATATCGCAGGTGTAGGAGGTGAAAGAGTAACACGAACTCGAGAAATTGTAAAGATTATTCTAAAATCTATTTACAGACCTTTCACTGTGACAGTAATAGTGTACATTCTCAATGAGGTGTCATCAGTTTTACAATCCTTTAGAACCAATCAAATATATGATTGGCCTCATCCCAAAAAATTAAATTTAGCAGATCCTCAATTTCTAAAAGCTAGATCAGTTGATATAATTCTAGAATCTGATGTATATGGCGATATTATAAAGTCTAATATCATCAGACATAATCAGCTGTCCTCAATTGCTTAGTTATCAATCGGATGACTTGTTCTAGGTCCAGTCTTATCTCAAGAGGATTCGTCAAAAAGAGCGTATCACACGCTCTCAACTCAATCTGACATGAAACTTGACGAAATTTTAACTAAGTTCTGGACTTAAGAGAAAGTCATTCAAGTTACATAGAATTTGTTAACAATTGAAAAACAAGAGTGTAAAGATCATTTTAAAAATACACACTCAAGAGAATCTGACGGACGATACGTTGTTCGGTTACCGCTCAAATTGACACCTGATGTATTGGGAGCTTCGTAAAATACTGCTCAAGCTTGTTTAAAACAAACGCAAAGAAGACTTGAGAGAAACCAGGATTATAAACTACTCTATGAACAGTTTATGCTTGAATATAATAAACTCAAGCACATGATTCAGGTAAAGAAGAAATCATAGATAAACAACACTCAATACTTTTTAGCTCATCATGGAGTTCTCAAGAAGCAAGACTTGAAAACTAAAATTAGGGTTGTTTTCAATGAATCAAGCTCTACTGACACTGGTTACTCACTCTATAATATCATGCATACCGGTCCTAACCTTATATCTAACATTGCAGATATTATCATACGGATTCGTCAACACAAGCATCTCTTCTCTACTGACATCGAAAATATTTATCGTCAGATCAAAGTTTACGAAGATGATTGACATCTTAAACAAATTATGTGGTTTGATGACAAACATGAGTTTACTCCATACAATTTAACAACAGTTAGGTATGGAACTAAAGCTGCACCACTTTTAGCCACAAGAACTCTACTTCAACTTGCTGAGGATGAAGGCTGAAAGTTTCCTCTTGCTATTTCCTGCTTAACTCAAGATCGATATGTAGATGACATATTTGGAGAAGCGGATTCAAAAGAAGAATTATTAGAAAAGGCTCAACATTTAATTGATCTCTGTCAGGTTGGGAGGTTTTCCCTCACAAAATGGGATTCCAACACCGATATTATTAATTAATTAGATTTATTAATTAGATTCTGCGAGCATAAAAATCAAGGCAAATTAATATCATTCACCGACTGTGAGATCAAAATTCTCGGTATTTTATGGTCACCTAAAAGTGACACTTTAACTTTTCATCATTATTGATAGATTCAAATAGAATATAATCAAAAAGACAAATATTATCTCAAGTAGCTCAAATCTTAGATCCATGTGGATTACGTCTCCTGTAGTAATTAGAGCTAAAACACTCTTGCGAGAGATCTGGCTTAATAAAGTAGAATGTGATAAATCTCTACCCCATCATCTCATATCAAAATGGTTTTCCATCAGAAAAGATCTTGTCAGTGTGGCCACACTTTCCATCCCAAGATGGTTCAATACTATGAATGATTCAAGTACTGAACTCCACGGCTTTTTTGATGCATCTCAATTTGCCATGGCAGCCGTAGTTTATCTCGTAATTTACTCAGGCTCAGGTACCAAAATCTCTTTAGAAATATGAAAAACAAAGGTTGCACCTTTTAAGAAGAAGTTGACAATCCTTAGGTTTCTCTTAGCAACTCTGCTTCTAGCAAAACTCCATGAGTATGTTCACATAATCCTGACTGTGAACGTGAAAAAAACATTTCGACAGATTCGCAAGTCTCTTTAGCATGGATCAAAACCCACCCTTCAAAATGGATAGATACGTGAGAAATAGAGTTACCAAGATTCAAGAGTTAACAACGAATTCACATTGGAGGTATATTCTAGACAAAATTAACCCAGCAGATTATGCTTCAAGAGGAACATCTACCGAACAATTGAGAAATTATCCTTTTTGCTGGACAGGACCATCATGGTTACAACTATCCTAAAATCCATGACCTTCTCAACTACATAAGAACCCAGATGAGTTCTGTGCGCAGGAGTCTCGTCCTCAAGTTTGCGTTTATGTTTCACAATCTTCGAGAATACAGTAATGGGATTTGATTGATAGATATTCTTCACTGAAAAAATTGTTGAGAGTAACAGCATTATGCCTTAGATACATCGTAAAATTAAGAAAAAAGGTGAGAAGAATTGAAAGAATGAAACTAATAAATTATCAGTAGTGGAGATCTAACAAGCTAATCAATTTTGGATAAAGGAAACTCAGTCAATATACTTTCAAGAAGAGATTAAGCTATTCAAGGACAACAACCATTTACCCTTAAATCATTCAATGAGCAGACTTACAGCTTTTATTCATAAAGGAGGAATATTCAAAGTTGGAGAAAGATTGGAAAACTCAATATTAATGTCTCTACTCTAACTCAACATTAAGACTACCACTTTGAGAATTAAAATTAAACCTAAATTGGTAATTTTTTAAATTTAATTATTGTACACTTCTCCTAAAAATAATGATAAAATAATCTTTTTCATTACAAATAGCATATTATTAATAGAATTTTTTATTTATTTAAACTTCCAATTGATGTACTCGATATCTTGTGGATAATAATTATATTTTGATTTTTTATTATTATTATTATATTAATAATTACTATTAACATATTTTGGTACATTATTTTTTTTGGAAAGGTCTTACAATGAGATCATTTATTTTATAAACAAATTTAATAATTATATATTTACTATAAATGAAGATAATCAAATATAATAAATATACTGCGTATGGATTCTTGTGTAAATGCTATAAATGTAAAAATTTATATTTTCAATAAATAAATAAACATAAGTATTTTGTTGTTCTATGAAAAATGATGTTAATGAAGTTTAAAACTTGTCGAAGAATAAATAAGCCTAGATATAGCTGCACTAACTTAAAAGTTTTTCATGGCAGTGGAAGATGCCCATCAACTTAGCTGTCGAGACTCTAATTGGAGAAAATTTTTCCGAAAAAAAAGAAGTTGCACTCAACTTTTATTTAAGGCTTTCTTTTATGTGAATGTTTTTAATCGTTCTCTTCTTCGTCGATTCTTCAAACGAACAATTTTGAATTGGGTTTTCTGAGAGTCCATACATTAATTTGACAAGCGATCGTGTGTGTGTGTGTGTGTGTGAGAGAGAGAGAGAGAGAGAGTTGAGTGCATTAATTCTCAAGGGTGATCGACACATTTTATTAGGTTATATGAATAATTGTTATTTGCCCCTACGGCGAAAGCTCTCGTCTTTATTTTATGAAACAACTAGTTCCCTGGCACAAGAACAATTGAGAGTGAAGTCGCAAACGGGACGAGCAAGTGAGATGGAAATGGGGATGGAAAAGGGGAGTGGTAATGGGGAGGAAACGCGTCAGAAGTTGTTGCAAAAGCAGAGCGCGGCGACGGGACTCGACTTCGTTACGTGTCCATTTGCCGACGGGCTGAAAGACATCAATTTATAATTATTGCACTGAATAGAAGCTGGGACATACACCCTGCCAACTCTCAAGCATCCGATATTACCGGCCATTGTAGAGTTCAGATTCTGCAAGCAGATGAGCGACCCCTACACTCGCGACCTCCCAAGGATGTTTGCTTACTCTCGAGGTGAACTTTCATTTTCGAATTTGTTTCCGTGTCTCATTACCGGCACTCACAAGTCGCTGCAAATCGAATACCTCTTTACCTCATTTCTTCTAGGTCCACACTTTTTCCTTTACAAACTCTATTTGCTCGAAATCAGTTGGGATTATTTTATATTTATCATGAGTATGCTCCCTTGCTTCTTGGCGTTTATAACTCATTATGGAATTTACTTCATTTACTCTCCTTAAATCTAAAAATATATTTAAATAAATTTTAATATAAATTTAAAAAAATAAAAATACATCTGAATAAAAATGAATATGTTTAAAGTTAAATAAAATGTTGTTATTTAAAGTTCTTTAATCGGCCTCAAAATCATTTCAAATAATATGAAATTTAAAAATGTCAAATAAAAAAGATTTTCAACGATTTAAAATAAATTTCATTATAAAGAAAACTGTAATTTTTCCTTAATAAATGTACTGGTTGCTTATTGCATAAACAATAAACTTTGTTTATTCAATTTAATTATAGTCATAAGTTGAAATAAATATGTGTGGGATATTCGTTAGAAATATTTGATTAAGCGCTTTTTTAGTAAGAGCTTAATGGGATGATTTTTGTATTTTTTTACCAAACATATAAATAAATTAAAAATAAACTTATAACAGAAAGGTGCTAATTAATAATATATTCCTATAAAAGGTCAACAGTTAAATGAATTAAAATGAACTTTATTCAAAATAAATGAGACATTCAACAAATATTATGGTCTTATGGTTATATAATGCATACATGAATTTAACAGATTGAAATATTACAAAAAGTTTAGTTCCATTAGTGGGTAGTAACTTTTATTGATTATATGTGTTTCATTTTAAATGTTCACTTAATAAGGTGTATTCAGGTTTTTTTATTATCGTTCAAGTTGAATATAAATGAAAAATTCTGGACTAATATAATGATTCTGTTGGATTATTTTGACGGAAAAATAAATTTTTAAAAATTTGTGGTTTTCTTTTATAATATTTTTACATAATTTAAATTAATGATAATTTCTTACAATATAATTAAAAAAAATCTCATTCGTCATTTATAGGTATATTAATTTAGTATCAGAAGCTATTTTTTTATAATGAATGTAAATAATATAAAAATTTTAAATCGTTAAAATTTTGCATAGATTCGGCCAACGCCGAAGTGTGTGCGTAGTTATTATCACCCCTCATTTTCTAACGCACACCAATACAACCAAGCTGCTAGTTCTTGGAAAACCAGGAGTTTTTCACTTTACTGAAGCGGTACTCTACTTATAAGCACTCATTTTTTTTTTATCGTACGCGTGGTTCTTATATACTACCGCTACAATTATAAAGTCATTACACATATATTAAACATATTTACTGAAGAAGCTTTCTTTGAATATTTTTATTAATAAATAATGCGTGGGGGGAAAATTTGTGCTAGAACTAAATAAAGTGCAATTATTTAAAAAATCATAATCACCCTCAATAATAAAATTCAAAAAGAATATAAAAATATTTTTATTTAAAGGCGTTATTTAACATAATAGTTAATAATTAAATCCTAAATTGTTTGTGTATAATAAAAAGATAAATACAAATGATATAATGGTTATATGATAATTTTTAGTAGATTATAAGTTATTACACAAATATTTTTGTTAGTTTTAAAGTTTAAAGATAATTAGTACATGTATGAATAATTTTATATGATGAAATACTATTAGTTCTCTTTTTTGTTACAATTAATTGAGAACCTAAAGTAACTTCACTTTTAACTGTTGATTAAAAGCTTTTAAAAAATTCCCCAGCTTTTTAATCATGAAAAAAAAAGTTATTGTAATAAATGTATTTGCAGTATAAATAAAATGAATGTCGCGATATTTCAAATTTCCTGAGTGAATTTGAACATCGGTTGTGATATCCAACATCCGTAGTGAAGTGAATATGAGCGACAGACATAGAGAGAGAGAGATATTACGAAGAAAAGACACAGACTCGATGAGAGAAGAAAAAGAGAAAACGAGAGAGAGAGAGAGAGAGAGAGAGAGAGAGAGAGAGGGAAAGAGAGAGGAGGCATGGGTGCAAATTCGCAGTATAGACATCCGAATAGCTTAATGTGAGTTCTTCCACTTCCGCGCCACTATTTGATAATTATCTGTCTTCTTATTCTTTTCCCAATTATCCTTTTGCAATACTTACTTGAACACTCCGATCTCAAAAATATTTTTATAACTCTATACAATACTTTAATATGAATTACATAATTTTTTGAAAATATGGACATGTACGAAAAGATTAATAAAATATAGATATAACTCGTTGTACTGAAATAAAACATACATAAATAGGGCTGATACGGAAAAATTAAAGATTTAATTATGGCTTAATTATTTGGTTTACACATAAATTATTATCAATACAAGAAGAAATAATTTTTTTTTTAATACAATAAAGAAAAAAAAAAAATATACGTTCAAATTTAATTAAAAAAAATTACTCATACAAAATTTCAATACAATTTCAGGAGAATTCATTATCTTTAATAATGAGTATTATAAAAAGGTTCTTTAATTTAAGAATATGCTTTAGTTCTTTATTGTTTTTTTTTATAAAAATATATATTTTTTAACATGGTCAATAGATATCTGAATTTTGTCACACATCGATATAATTTAAAATAATTTTTAATCAATAAACGATTAACGGTTTGTTTTATAAGACGTTATTTTACCGATTTTTTAATCTCTAAGCACCTTTTTTTACTCTTTTTTATTATAATATTGAAGAAATTAATAAAATAGTTTATTAAAAAATACCCATAGTACAAAAAATTACAATATTATTTAAAATTTATATATGAAAAATGTAAGATATTTTATTTCAAGAAACTTTTGATTCCATCTAAAAGGTATGAAGCAGATGATTAATTAAAAATAATCTAAGTTTATATTGTTTCAAATATATTGAAAATAATTAATAGTTTATCAAAATCACAATTGTGCATTATATCATTAATCTATCGACCTATTGTAGCACTACTAATCGTATAATATATAAATTTGTTTGAATTAGTTCAGAAACCTTGTCTCGATTGATCTTACCTGCATGCATTTAATAACTTTCATTGCTCTTCTTGTTACACTCCATTTTTAAAATTTTAATGTAAACATTTCATATTGATTAATATTTTTTTAATAATATTTTTCGATTATGTATTTCTTTTTTTATCTTAAAGATGATTTATTAAGTTTTATATCTTGAATTTTTCTAATTTAATAATCAGCAGATTTTTTTTTTTTATTTCAATAAAATTCCGTCTTATATTTATATAATTTTTAATAAGGTTTACATATATATATATATATATATATATATATTATTTTATATTGGTGGTAAATTTGAATTGATAAATAATAGTATTTAACAAAAAAAACTTAGATACATGAATTGGATACAACATCTAAGTAAATTCGATGACATTATAAATATTTTGTGGTCCAAGACATGTGTCATTTTAAATTGTTGTTTATTTGTAGCTATTACTAGACACACGTACAAAGATTTTCATTAAGAACAACAATAACTGTAAGAGCATTGATTTTCTTAAAGTTTCAAGGGAAGATGTCAGAGTCATATTTATACGTTCGATATGATATTTTGCGAGGCTGCTGAAAATTTTGACCAAGTTGCTGAGCACGTGCATAGTTAGACAATGCGAATTGTAAAAGCAATATGAGAGGAAGGGAAGAGAGAGAGAGACAAAGAAGTCACAAAATGTGAACGATGAAAAGAACGATAGAGAGCGAGCGGCATAAAAAGAGCGAGAGAGTGGGTGGGTAGATAGATTTAATTAGCATGGACCTAGAGGGTTCGCCTCTGTAAGGGCGGGGAAGGTGGGGTGGGGAGAGGGCAGTTGGAGCGTTAAAGTTAAATGACGGTTGGCGGTTACTTATTCTTCCCGGCAACTGATGCTTGATAATCTGATATCCCACTCCTTCTTTCTCTCTTTTTCGCATATTCTCTGCTCCTCCATCCATCGCTCCTGATGGTCTAGTCTGGTTGGATAAGCCAATTTTCTCAATGGTGCAACTGAGCCACGGTGGGGGTGGGAGTCAGACCAGGAATCAGATACCAGTACCATTGGCTTAATTGTACTTGCTTCGACATCCATCCGTGCTTTTTTGTTTTTTTTTTTTTTTTTTTTTTTTTTTTTTTTATAGTACTACTCCCACTACTAGTGCGTGTGTGTTGATTTTCGTTTTAGAATGCAAGATTGCTGGTGGATGAGGGTATACACAGAGACGATGCTCGATTATTCGGAATGATTAATAATGGGGTATTGTTCAAATTGTATTATATACTGTGCGGATTGAAGCGATTTATTGCAGATTGCTTATAAAATTTATATGTTAAAGTTATTCACTTTTTGTTACTTCATCGACTGCGAATGCTGGACGTAATTTTGACAGGTATTGTGTGTTTCCATGATGTATGACGCCAAATGAAAAATTTTTTAAAATATTTTTGAACTAAACAGATTAAAGTACTTTGTATGTTTATACAAGTAAATTATGATTTTGAATAAAAAAAATGGTTTGTTTTGAGCAAGTTTTACCCTTGTTGCTTCAAAAAAAAACTTATGAATATAAAATATTTTAGTTTAAATTTTTAAGATATTATATCTATTATTCAATATGTTAATTAAAAAAAAACTGATTTTTTCAATTTAAAAACAAGTAAACGCATTCAAATTATATATTTTTTACAATTAAAAAGTACAATTATTTTGAAATAACTTGCAAATATAATCATTAATTTTTTAAATATTTTAGTACAATGTTGTATTTTCAAAAGGCAGAACTAAATTATAAATCACTTATTCCATTCATCTCGAAGCTGAATTTAAGTTAGATTATGAAGTACCTTTTAATACAAGTATACTATCATAAGTATTCACAAAATATAAAAGGAATTACCATTACAAAAAGTATATAAAAACGATTGTATGAAACTATAAGTAATTAATATTTTAATTATATTTATTATTCTCTGCAAGTATTTTAATTTCATTTTTAATCTAATTTCATTAATAATAAAAATAGAATTATATATTTTAAAGAATACCCTCCATGCAGATATATCAATGTAGACAGTTCCTTATGGGTGTAATTTTTTAAATAAAACACAAGTTTTATTAATATGTTGCGGCAACGTTTCGACAACTTACGTTGTCTTCTTCAGGCCTAATTTATAAAAAAATTTATTTTATATAATACAATTTAAAACCATTAAAATATAATAAATATATAAAAGTACAAATTTTGTTTTTATCTTAATATATTCGAATGGTGAAATTTTTGCACGACTTGTATTGTCAATTTGTCAAATTCGAATACACCAAAGTAAAATTACGTCAAAAATTATATCTCAGCTGTGTGTCGCGTCATCAATGACGTCAAATGTTTATACAGTCCCTTTAGCATTTTCGTATCCTCGTGTTTGTTTACAGTGTTACTATTTTATTGTATATGAAGCATTTCCGAGATTTGTCTTTTCTTACAGTTATTTTCTCTGTCTATAATGATAAAGTTATCCCAATTAATAGTATGCTCATTATGTATCATGGAATTGATGTTGTATTGTTTTTTATGCTCGCAAATACGTTTTTTTAAAGTATGTTTTGTTTCACCTATATAAGTAACATTGCAATCTTTACATTTTATTTTATATACGACGCCAGCTGTTTCCTATTTTTTTTTTTTTTGTTTATCTTTGCCCAATTTTATAATATGATTTAATTTATTATTAATTTTAGGCACGGTGTTGATGTTATAATTTTTTAATATGTTACAAATTTTCTCATAAAATTCATGTATATAAGGTATTGAAATTATGTTATCAAAAGTTTTTTTTGGGTTGTTGCCAGAGAATCATTGTATTTAATTTTTCTCAGTTTTTGTCTAATATGTTTATTGTAAAAGTATGGAGGATAATCATTATTATATAGAATGTTACATACTTTTTTTAAATTATCGTTGTGGTAACTTATGTCCGATAATAAAACTGCCCTGTCTACAAGGTTATACACAATATTTCTCTTTTGGCTAATCGAGTGATGTGAACAAAAATTAATAATTCTATTAAAACACATCGGTTTTTGATACCAAATTGTTAAAATTCGGTTGTTAATATTGTGTATGGTAATATCTAGGAAGTTTAAATGTTTTGATGTTTCTACTTTATGTATAAACTGTAGAAGAGAATCGTAGTCATTGAATATTTTTAAAATAAGGTCGACTTTGCTGTTTTCTATACAAAAAACAGTATCATCTACATAACTATAGTAGAAAACAGGAGAATAGTTATGATGGTTTTTTAGAGTGATAAGACACTCTCTCTCCAGATCTTCCATTACCATATCTGCAAAAATAGGCGATATGGAAGAGCCCATTCGAGTATCAAAAATTTTCTGGTAAGTATTACCATTAAAAGAGAAATAAGTATTGTCAAAGAGAAACTTGGTTATAGCAATAATTTCGTTAAAGGGAATTTTGCAAGCATTTTTAATATAGGAAACGCGTCTTTCTAGACTTTGGATTACAAGCTCCTTGGTGACGTTTGTAAACAATGAGTTTACATCAAGCGAAAGGAACATATGATTGTCGGGGACATAGATGTTCTTAATCTTATTAATAATATCAAAACTGTTGATAATTTTGGACTGTGGAGGTGGGATGCATTTTTTAAGTGAAAATAATAGAATTTTTGAAAGAAAATGCGTAGGACAATTGAAACTAGAAATAATAGGTCTCAATGGTATGTCAAGTTTGTGTATTTTGGGGAATTCATACGCTTTAGCTAAACTAGTATGTGATTGGCAAATCTCGAAAATGTTGTATTTTTTATACAAATATTCAATAATAAAAATATATAAATAATAAAAATCTGAATAAAATTTCTGTTTTTAATATAATCTAAAAATACTGCATAATTTTATTTTTATATTTCATTTTATTTTATAGTTAAATATATCAAATTATAAGAATTATTTTATATCTTCAAAATTCTAGTTATTTTTTTTTTAAATTTATAAAATGTTAAGTTTTAAAAATGAATTTTCTTTATTAATGCTTTTAATTAACTTTTAAATTTTAATTAAATTTTTATATAACATTACATTTTTTATTTTTTATTTATAAAATATTTATTATATTTATAATACAAAAATATAGAATGTGTTCTCTAAAATTATTCAAAGGATAATCTAAAACAAAAATACAAATTTGAAAATTATTTTTTTCGAAGGTTCAACAAATTAATTATATAATATATATTATGAATTAATATTGTTGTAAATATTTATATTTACCTCTCAAATATAGAATTCAAATTAATTGTTGGATTATGTGTTTTATAACTTAATATATTATATGTTCTTGTAATTTTTATTAAAAATATAATGATTTAATAATTAATATATTAACTAAAATAAAATAATATTTGTTTTAAATATTTTAAATTAGAAGCCACAAAATTTAAAATGATCTTCCAGTGTAATGTATTATTATAGAGTAGCTCTTATTTTAAATAAATATTAAGTGTACAAATTTTATTGTTCTTATTTGTATACTATTTATAATCAATATACGTTTTTAAAATATAATAAATAAGTACGTTTATAATAAATTATTTATATTTCATAAATATTTACCAATGAAGTGAGAAATTAACAAAAAGGAAACTATCAAATATACAATGTATATTCTCAAAGGTAAACATACGTAAGCTTACTGAACACATACATTGATTACGTACTCGTTGTTGTGAAAACATATATATCGAGGCTTGTTTGAATAATTTACTTTTAGTCAGGATGCTCTCTTTCTCTCTCTCTCAAAGATTATTGCCCTGGATTAAACAAAAAAATCTTATATATTGTTTAAATCCATAAAATATAAAAACATAAAAATCTCCGGAGAACTTAGTAAGAAAAATGTCATGAATATACATGTCATGAATAAAATCGAATGTATGCTAGAATTGATAATATTTGAGATTTATAAATTAATATAATAATGTATTACGATCTAAAAAATTGTGATGAAAACTGAAATTCAAGCTTTTCATAATAGAGATCGTTCAAGATAAAAAATCAAAGTTCTTAAAACTGAGAAGATCGCTGACTATTTTTTGGTCCTAGAATTTTTGCCTTCTGGAGTTGACCTGGGTAAGCTTTACTAAAGGTGTAACTACCAGGTTCGTTCGGTCGTTGACTGACCTTGTCTGTCTTTATCTGTTTGATTCTCTCTCTCTCTCTCTCTCTCTCTCTCTCTCTAGAAGAGGTGAGGCGTACATGATGTGCTTTATGATTGAAAGAGAGCACACGAGGGGATGGCCTAACAATGCGCGAGTGAGAGGGAGAATGTCAAGTGGACATTGTTGACGGTGACAATGCCGCTGAAATTGCCGGAGAACAAAGAGGTCTTATGATGACGCTGCTGGCGAGTGAACGAACGAGCGAATTGAGCAAAAGCGACCAGCCTCTGGACATAGACCCCCCTCCACTCTCTCTCTCTCTCTCTCTGTCTCTGTTTTTCTCTTTCTCTTTCTCTCTCTATCTATCTATCTAAATATCTCTCTATTCATCTATCCATCTCCCTCTGTTCCTCTTTCTAACCAACCACCCCCATCTGGCTCTCCCTCTCGATTATTCTCTAGGTTTTGATCTGCCCTCCGTTGAATCAAGAAAATAAAGAGCTATAAGAACCTTTTTTAGATTTTTTCCCTATATTTCATTAAGAAGTTTTGTATTTCTAGATTAACTCAACTTGGAATACACTTATTTATGAAATAATAATCGATTATAATAATTATAGAGAAAATTTTATAAATCGTTAAAATAAATCCTATAAGTAATTTTATTATAAAAAAACAACAAAACTTTTTGAAACAGTAAACAATTCAATATACTTGATTTATTTACATTGTATAAACAAAAATCATACGAAATCTCAAAATATCTTTACTGTCATGTAATTAAATATTTTACTGATGTTAAATAATTGATTTTTTATGAAGTATTATATATGTACTTGTATTTTCATTGTTTCAATTTTTTCCCTTTTATTTAATTAATATTTTTTATAATTTTGTAAAAATACGTAACTAAGTTTTATCAGTAATTCTTTTTAATGTATATATAAATTTGTTAAATAAATTAATCAAATCATAAAGTTGACAGCAACTATCCTAAATTTTAGAATTAAAATTATGTTTAGATTAAAATATTTATTTTTTTGAAGAAAATTATCGTTTATAAGTTTTAAATATTTAAAACTTTATAATAATTTATATTGATATAAGCACTTATTGAAACCTTTATATAGTTATATAATTGATAACGATTATTATAGTAATCCAATTATTAGAAAATAAATAATAAACGATATATTTGGGATACGCTTTTTATTGAAGACAAAATAATAAATTATAATATATTTTATTGACTCTTAGTAATTTGAAATTATCGCACATTTAATAATTAGGTAATATCAGTTTGAGGTGTAGTATTAAAAACAAATTATATCATTGAAAAGGTTAAATTGAATATTAATTTTCAGATATAAAATTTAGTATCATTTGTCGTATACATTAACATAAAAATCTTTTAGTCCGTTTTATATAAATTTAAAAAGCATACGAAATATTTACTAGTTGAAAATTTGAATAATTCCAATTAGAAATTACACACCCATGTATAACAATATTTATGATTTTTTCATATATACCCATTATGTTTTTTTTTAATATATATAGATGTATGCATATACGTTTGTATTTTTATATCAGTAAATACATTGGAATTGAAGAAAAAGTAAAAAGATTTGTTGAGGAAGTATCAAAAACTTGAATAAGGCAAGTGAAGAAAGAAGGAAATTTAGGTGTATGAAAAAAACCATACAGTAAATACTTAAAAGAGTGCATTTTTCCAAAAGAAATATCATATAAAAATCAAATATTAAATAAAAAAGGATGCACATATGAAAATAGAAATACAAGAACAAAAGACACAAATATTATGTGGAATATGAAAAATGATTTGTAAATAATAATGGCAAGAAAAATATACAGGTATTTCGTTTTAGAAGCGACTTTTCCAACTTAAATTTATATGTAAAATATCTTTTTTAAACTTGCTAAAATAATTTAAACTTGAATTAATAATTTCTTTGATTATTTAAACTTTTCCTAATTAATAATAATTGTTCTAAAAAAGATATTTCTAATAATTAGTTAATGTATATTTATTATATGTGAAAGATAATGTAATTTCGTAAAAAATCCAATAAAAAATAGATTTTATTTGCAACTATATATATATTTACTTTATTTAAAATAATCTTTTATTTTAATAATCAGTATTATTAAAATATCATTAAATGTCAGTATCATTCAGAACTTTATAATAAAAATTCATTCCAAAATAAAAAAAATTTTTATAATAGGAATGATTCATAAAAGGAATTTAGGCTTCTTTGTAAAATTATATAATATTTGTCAAAACAAATTTTTAAACACTAATTCTTTCAATCTTAGATAACCAATTAAAATTGAATATCAGAAAAAACGAAAACCGAGAGAAAATTACAAGTTGTAGACATAAAGATACAATACAAAGGGATGGAAAGACCAAAAATGGAACAACGAGAGGGAATATAAAAAACGGAAGTAAGTGAATAGTAAAAAGGGAGCTAGCAGAAAAGAAACAGAAATAAAAATAACATAGAGGCTGAAGAAAGTAAAATAAGTGGAAGGTCGCAATTTATAGAAATCGAAAATATACTTTTATGATAAAAGTCTAAAAGAATATGCTTCGAAAATGAAAAACCAATGTCTTAACATATTTTTTCAGAATTCATATTTGATTTTAAAAATATACAATTTTAAAAACTACAATTTACAAAATTTTATTTTTGAGTTGTTAAATAACTCAATTCTAAATAAGTTTATTTTCAACAAAACATAAGAAAAATATAGAAACATATATAATAAAATTTTGTATTTAGTTGAAAAGTATTAGTAAAACAATTATTTCAAAATAAAATAAAATTTCTTTCAATTTATGTATGTAATCAGAAATTAATAATATAATGAAAAACAGTAAAATAAAAAATTGATTATTATATAAAATTAAATTTGTGAATAAAAATAAATTTTATAATACTTTGACAATTCAGAATTTTTTGTTTTACATAAATGTAAATATTTATAAATCATCATACAATTTCAATATTAAAAATATTTTTAATATTTTATATATAATTTATGTATTTAAATAATTAATTTTTTATTTTTATGATAAAATTTGTCTATAATGGATTCTTTTTTTAAAGTGTATTATAATTTAAAGTTAAAATTGACAACTTTTAAATCATTAATATTGGTTAGATAATTTAAAAAATATTTAAATATTTACTGTATTTACAAATTAAATTTATAGGAAAAATTATAAATTTAAAAATAAATATCCAATATACAAAATAACTCGATTAATTTTCATAAGATTTTATTCATTATATTTCAATAATTATTGTCTGACTCGAATACAAGTGTTCTACTTCTGTATTTTATTGAATCACTTTGACAGAATTATATGAAATTTTATATTAATTACAGGAATATAACTATTATGTAAATGGTGTTATGATTAATTACATTTTAAATATGTACTATAATAAAATGACATGTAATAATTTTTGAGTTAAAATCTATAATTAAGCTTTAATATTTAATTCTGATATACAATGAAGTAAATAATGTAAAATGTTTACATTAAATTTTATTTTCAAGAATTTCAATAGTAAATATTAATAAATATTTTATGTTTTTTTCTTTAAAATAAAGATAATATTGATGTTAATGCAGAAAAAGTATTTTCAATTATTATTTTAAAGCCATATAAAATTATTATCACGTGTAAAGTTTAGAATTTTTAATTATTTTTTTTTTATAAATAGGATTATTATTCATAGTTAAAATTGATATTACCATAACCTCTAACGAGAAAACTTTTTTTTAAATAAAAAATTATATAAAATATTTTATAAAAAGTGGATAATTGTATATATTAAAAAAAAAGATTCTTAATACGTGTAGTAATGAAAAACCACTGAATCAATTATTTTAGACGAAAAGGAAGTATATTAATAAAAATTATGTTTATGTAAAAATAAGAGTATATGTGCGTTGGTAACTTTTATGCAAAAATTACATGGGTTTAAGATAAAAACTTTTTGGGGTATTTATATCAATAAGGTATAAGGAAGGAGTATGAGACTAAATTTATAAAATGTGGAAGTTTTGAGATCATCGGTGAATGATTTGATGTGCATAGTTGCCAATGAAATATCAAGTATTTTGTTTAGGAGTGAATGAAAAGAATTGCATAAGCCAGAATATTATTATCGATGAAAAGCGCGAGGAAACGAGTACATTGAGAAGTGGCGTAATGTAACCAACGAATTTATATTTTGACAAACGTCTCACTCGCATAAAAGTCGGAGGGGAGGAGGAGACCCTATTAATCAAGCCTGCCCATTGTGTTTGAGGAAAATGGTATAGCGATTGAGCACCGAGCGTCAAGCGTCAGCCTGAATATTATCAATACTACAGAAATGAATCGCTATCGGCGCGGCTTTTCAAACTGCGGATGGTCGAGGGGAGGAAAGCGCTTTTCATCAATAGGACCAAGGATACACACGCGCGCGCGCTCCCGAGTTGCCGCCAACTTACGTGTACGTGCGCACACCCACGCGTTCACACCCAGAAACTCGGCGGCGAGTACAAAACGCTGACTTCGCTTCATCATAACCTTTCAAAAGCTATCCCCTGTGCTTTATAGCTTTCTTACCTACGCGGAAAACTTAAGCTCGCATACACCCGGAGAAACGTTGTTCTCGAGCTTACAGATAAACGCGCTTTTCCTCCAATTCAAACCTCCTGATTTATAAAAGAAAATTTTTACTTTCCAACTGGGAAAATATTTGCTTGTTCTCATGCCACCATATGCCTTTCTCACACACAAAACTATTGTTTGGTATCTCGGAATAATACAGGGTTATTAAATTTTTTTAATTAAATTAAAAAAATTATTCTAAATTTCATTGGAGAAACCAGCAAAACTGTATTTTTATGCATTCCATTAGCGAAAAATTAATGTATTGTACTTGTTGACCCATTTAGAAAAGTACAAACGTAACACTGAATATTCATCGAATATTAAGAGCAAACGTATGGACATATCTTCAATAATACGTTCATTTTTAATGATAACCTACGTTAAAATTTATTTAATATTTCAGTCAATGATTATGCTAAATAATTTTTTTTTTTTTTAATATTACTTTTACATAATTCATATTGTAAATTTTATACAATGAATTGAATAATGAATTGATATCTCTGGCTTATAAATTTTTTTAATACTTTTATCTTTTTTAATTTTTACAATGCTGAGTACATTAAGTATACGAATTAATAAGGTAACAATAGACTTCTTCACATTGTTTACGATGCTGCATAAAAATTGATTATAATAAACTAGTGTAGTAAAACACTTTAAACATATTTACTTAAAGCTGTTATCTCTTTTTGCCTGTTTCACTTACTTCTTAATTTGTTTTCTTATTGTTTATTTTCATGCCTACCTATAGCTACATTTCTCTTTATTTATTAATATTAATTTTTTGAAAATATTTCATTTATTGGCTACGGGTTTTTACAAGACAAGAGTTGAGAATTATTAAATAAATTTATTTCTATTATACTTTTCAAAGAATAAATACTATACTCAGCAAAATGGTATTTGATATGTTATAAGTATAATGAGCGAATATTGTTCCAATTGGAGACATAGTAAAAGTTGATATTATACTGTATATTTTATGAATTGTATCGAGTAAGTAATATGAATTGCGATATTGATATATTGAATAGATTTACTTATCTATTGATAAAAATAATAGCCGTATAGTATACTGAATTATGTGTTAATACATTATTGAATATTTCAACATAATAAAATTATCATATTTAAAAAAATTCGTGATAAATAAAATAATAAATATGTTTGTAAATAAAAATCTACACTTTAGTTAATAGTCAATATTAAAATGTAACTATTTAAAAAATTTATTATTATCTTATCAATTTTAAGAACATTAAGTTTTACAAATATAATTCAGGAGCATAGAGATTCTTAGTTTAAATTGGGTAGGCTTACATTCCGAAGAAATAAAATAATATTAATCCAGAAATTTCCGAGAGAAAAAATATAATTACAACAATATTTTGAATGACTCTCAATACGAATATGTTTAGTAATTTAATATCGCCAAGTATTTCGAACACTCTATTAATGTCATTGCTGTCATAAACAGAGTTAAAAGAATGACAGAAATGCAGTTGTCATCTACTGGATAAAGTCGCATAGAATTCGTCAGTTGTGCAAACAGGTACAATCAAGGCTGTCATTCATTGAAAATATGAAAAGATTGCATTAATTCACTGGTATATGATTATAACACAAATATTATGTTATTTTCTAAAAAAAAAATAATTTAATGTATTTACAACAATACATTTTTAACCTTTATTCTCTAGTATTGGTATTTATTTTATTGAGATTGATTATTGAATTTGAATAATTTGAATAAAAAAACTAAACTAATATCTAAAATTAATAGCTATTAATAATGGTAAAAATTTTATTTTTGAATATTCTTGGGTCTACTTTTAAATTATGTGTAAAATTTAATGTATTGAAACAAATATAATGAAAAAATAGATGCTATTTTGAAAATGCAAATGTAAGTAAGCACATACATGTATATTGTCATTATGTTTTGAGATTTAAGTGTATAGACGTATTAAAAATAAAGAATTTTGTTGCAAATAACGGTAATATTTTTTTTTTTTTTACTCGTCAAATTATTGTCAAGATCGTCAATAGTATATGAAAAAAAAAAAATATATATATATATATATATATACATTAATTTATTAATATTATAATTAATGTTTTTGTGATTTCAGATATTTGTTCACGTAGGTGAAATGTCTCAAAACAATATCGTTATGAAGTAATTCAAAAAAATAAGTTAACTAGGTTTTTACTTGAAATTTATGAAAGTGAATTCAATGCAAATTATCATTGCTGAGTAAGTGTCATATAAATTGATAAGGAATCATTGGATTGATAATCGAGGTAATTATTAAACGGATAAAAGTGATTTGAGTTAAAAAAAAGGTGGATAAGATATAAATTAATTTAAATTAATATCGTATAAAATATAAACAAATATTTAAAATGTCAAAAAAAAAAAAAAATGATCAAGAAAAATGAGCCTACGATAAAGTTACATAAGATTAGACATAAAAGGAAATGAAAAGCGATTCATACAAACTCAATGCGCGGGCTGCAGAAGACTAATTGATATTATAGGACCTGAAGCTATGACAGTAATTTTCAGAGCGGTTACGGAAGCGGGTATAAAGTTTCGAGTAGGAGAGAGATACGAAGAAAGAGAAAGAGCGAGCGGATAGAAACATTAAGGGTTGACGGGCGGTCCACCAACTGCAGATCAAGTCACTCGATCACTCGCTCGCTCGCTCACTAACTCACGACCGGACGGCGGTACATCCGTGAAAGCCCTGGACACAAAAGCTTCCCCGAGACATTGGCCCTCTGTATACTCACGCACACCACCTACGAGTTATGCGCGACAGCAAATGTTTATTGTCCATACATGTGCTCTATGATTCGCGAATTTTTCGAGATCATTCCAGATAATTCTTCGTTGATCTACTTTAATAATATAGGAATCAAGAGGTTTTACCGCTTTTTATTCTCTTAATTGTTCCTCTTTATTTTCTTCCATTCCATTTCAATCATTCATTCATTGACATTAATTTTAATGGACTACCTCATCTACATTTTCCTCATTACACTTTTCTTTTCAATTATTAATTAGAAATTATTTTCACTCTGGTGACAACAAATCATCCCATGCTTTTTTCACCTCATAACTATATACAATCAAATCATCTTTTATTAATTTAATTAATTAAAAATATGAAAGCAATAACACTGAAAAAGTTGAAATGATAAATACCTATTAAAATATTCATGTAAATTAAATTAAATTAAACTTGATAATCGATAAAATTGCATCAAACCATTTTATTTATGATTACTGTTTATTAAAAACTAAAACGATTAATTTTTTAGAATATTTTTATAACTTTATAGCTTAAATTTTGTACCCATGCACACGCTAACATACCAACTTTCATTTCACGTTTACATATTTATACTTTCTTATCGTACTTATACTATTTTAACCATACTTAATTAATTAAATCACTGAACACAAGTTTTCTCATAGTCATTTCTTCTATTAAGCGAAATTATAATATTTTAATAAATTAGTTTTGACCAGCATTCGAAATAAATAAACTTTTACAAGGAAATAATTAATAAATTTATAATAAATTAGTAGTCGGTTACAATGGTAACTCATGATACATTTATATTGTACCGACTGAGAGTGTATGCATACAAGAATGGTTTTGAAATACCCCGTACGATGGAGTCACCTAAATATTTTAATTTTCAATTTTATTTAATTAATTAACAATATTAAATCTTTTTTTTTGTTTCAACTTGAAGTTTAAATTAATATTAACTTAATATTAGATAATATTAGATGGTAATAAATTCATTCCTTTCAAATTTTAATTTTATAGTGCATTTAAGTGCTTTTTATAAATCGCCCAAGTTTTGCTATCTACTAAACATTGAAACATTTAATCCTTAATATTTAAAATTTTTACAAGTCATGTATAAAATGAATGTATGTTTCCTGTTAAATTTAATTACTCCTAGTTTGTGTATAATATGAAAATTAAATAATAATCAATACGAAATTTATTTGATCATTAAATAAAATTATGTAACGTGTAGAAGAATTAACAAAACAATAATAATAATAATATGTCTAAAATTTAAAAACCTCTAAAAAAATACAAATAACAACATCTAAAAATTGCATTATATCTTCGGTAATCAGGTCAAAGTGCATAATATACTAATTGTAACAATCCCAATAAAAATAAATTTTGCATTTTCCATTTAGTATGATATTCATTTGTATAAATTACATGATGTATGACAAATATGGTTACTCTAACTTTATTACTATACAGAAAAATATAGTGATGTCGTAGGTATACAACTTAAATAAAATTGAAGAATAAATTTCTTATTTATTTAGAAATACAATGTCATGAAATTGGAATATTGGAATAATGTCTAAATTAATAATTCCAACAAAAAAAATATAACATTAAAATGGATCATATTTCTGTTAAAATAATTCAATAATATTGTAGTAAAAGTGTAAATTAATAACGTCATTATTATATTAATAAAAATTATTTGAAAAATTTTAAAAATGCATATACTAGAAAATAAGAATTTAAATGCTAGGAAATCATTTAAGTGGATATGTGAAACAAAAAGTATTATTAATCGTTTGTAATGAGTTGATTAACTTTGTTAATCATTGTTATTTAAGCAATTGTCACATTTGCATTTTGACTTCATGCATGTATGATATTAAAAATGGAAAATCATTCTTATTACTAATATATATGTACTCACTATTTCCCGAAAAAATACAATATAAATACAATATTTCATGTTAAAATGAGTAAGTTAAAAATAATAAGCCAATGTATTTTTAATTATTTTTATATGATTACACAGTAGAAAAAAGAAAATTGTTTATAAATAGTATCATTTATGTATAATTTATTATTTATGGAACTATTATGTTTATTTATTAATTTTTCAATTTAAAATAAAATCTATAGTTAAAAATTAGTTTCAATGAATAATGTATTACTATTAAAATATAATAATTGGAATTTATATTTGCAATATAAATAATTTCAGAAAAATAATCAAAATGTGTACTTAACATATTATAAAAAAAAGATTTAATTATATTTAAATTTTAATATTTAAGAGCAATCACAAATTAAAATTATGAACTTATTATCAGTTGAAATTAGAAGGCATTTTTGAGAATGAAACTATGTTCCTATAATTTATACCTCGATATTTAGAAAAGGTAGATTTTCTCATCCTCTGAATTATATCCAAATCTCTGTTCATTTTTAGGCAACAAATGTTTCAAAATTAATAATAAACATTCATGAAAAGTTTTACTATTCAGAAAATTACATAATTATATAATAAATCTAATTTTAAAATCTTTATATTTAGCTCAAATTAATTTTTAAATAAATACAAGAAAATTTATTTTTATTAAATATTTTCTATTAAAAAAAACTTTATATTATTTTTAACAATTATTTTATAATAATAATATTAAACATACGTTCAACTTTATTTGAAAAATTAAAAATTACATTTGTTAAAAATAATAAAAAACAAATTAATTATTTACTATTATAATTGAAATTAATATTTGTTTAAAAAATAAAAAAATGTGTTTTATACAGAAATCATATAATTTTATTTAATAACATAATATATTGAAAATATTTTTTTAAGATAAGATAATCTGATAATAGCTTCGTGATAAGTAATAGTTATATTAATACATGTATATATATGCTTCTACTAGTAATATAACATTATTTTTTAATAATTGAACGTGTATTAATATTTACTTTTAACATTAATATGCAAATACTATGAATGTGAGTATGTGTATAGTTTATCATATAAGAGTGACTACATTTATTTAATTATAGTGTTAAATTAAAAAATAAAAGATCTCTATAGAATTCTGTAAGCCCAAAATATTTGTCAAATATTAATGATTATTTCTTAAATGTAAATTAATAAAAATTGTAGTTATCCAAAATGAAAAATTTAAAAAATTACTAATGAATGAATTACCGATAAAATAAATTATTATATGAAAAACATGCTGATTATTTTTTACAAAAATATTCAATAATAAGATTATTTATATATTTAATATTAAATTGTTTCTTTTAAGGAACCTGAATAAAACTTTTTTTATATTTTATATGTTAGATTAATTTTGAAACATGTCTTTTAAAAATAATATTTTTATAGTTTTAATAAATTTCCTACTTTAGTACAGAATTTTGATTACATTTTTATTTATAATTATATACCAAGTTTTTAATATCAGTAAATAATTAAATTTGCACTAATTATAATTGATTAATATCTATTAAAATTTTATTATGTATGTTTCTTTTGATATTTATTGGGCTTCCCAAAAAGCCATTTATATATGCAAATAATAAAAACGGAAATTCTCCATATTTTTATAAAACCATAAATGATTAATTTTATTAGATGAATTTAAAAAAAATACAAATTAATATTGGAAAATCCATCGACATTTCGTTAACACTTATTGTTTTCCTTTTCGAAACTTAATATTAAAAAAATTAAATTTAAATTTAAAAAGCTAATTTTATGTTTATTTATATGTGTAAATGATATACAGATAAGTTAGTTCACTATTTTGAATTCATAAGTAAGTTATTTTTAAAAAATTTTATCAAAAATATTTTTTGCATTTTAAACAATGAAACTAAATAAATTTCAACGATTCAATAATAAAAATAAAAAATATATCTATTGTTTATTTTATGATTCATTACTTTAATTTTTTATATTTAGCTACTATTACTATTAACTCCTGTAGTACGCATTTGTATAAAAAATGTTATTTCAATTAATATAAATATACAATTATTAATATCGTTATATTGTACACAACTATTTTAAATTCCAAGCATATGAAATAAAATTGAAATCAATAATTTAATTTTTAATAATATTTTATAAGTAAATATTTCTTTGGTAGAGGTTTTTGTTTGATGAATTTAAAATACTTTACTATTAATCACAAACGATGAATATTTGATAATTTATATTTTTTCTTTTTGTAATAAATAATTTTTATAATGGAAAATTGATTATACATACCAGGTCTCTAATATAAATAACTATTTATAACAAAATTATTATATGAATGAACATTATTAAAACAAATAATTTTGAATAATGTAATGAAAGCATGGCTTAAATTTTAATTTTTGACTGCGTATAGTAATGGTGTTGCGTGATTTGATAATATTTCGAAATCACTACAGATAGCGATATCAAATTTTTATTGTATTTATGTTTATTTAATTAATAGTACGTGTCGTGATGAATTAACGCTTAATTCCGATATTCTAATTATGTAAAGATATGATTTCAAATTTTCATTCAAACGTCGATGTTAAATAAAACATATTTAACATTACATTCGTTTATAAGAATAAAATATAATTTCTAATTATATTAACTATAAATAAATAAAAACTAAAATTATATAAATAAATAATCATAAATAAATTGATAATAGTATAAATTTTATGTGTTTTTAATCTTTATTTTATAATTAATTTCTAGGTATTGGTAACATTCTTTTAATATCTACAGCCCAATTTTTATTTTAGAATTTCTTTCAATGTGGAATCAAATTTAATTAAAAAAAATATGATAAAATTGAGAGAAATCTAAGTTTTAATTGCATATTCGAATTTTCATTTGAAATATGGTACACTACATCGATTAAAAATTAATGTTAAGTTCAATTCGCATTAACTATGCCAATCATTAAAATTAATGTTTTGATATTCGATTAAAATTAGTCGGGAACTCGATAATAAGCAGTGAAATAGATAAATCACTTATGAACTTATTAAATTGGCTAGGAAGTTGCAAAAACTGGTTGCACGGGCAAAAAAGTGTATGAAATTTTCATTAAATTTTCTCCAAGTTGCATTGAAGATTCGTCATGGGTGATGGAAACATGATGAATGATTAGTGATCGCGAATGCCGAAGAACTCAAATACACAAATTTGAGATGGGAACGGACGAGAGTTAGTTAGCGGCTTATCAGGATCAGGGATTCCAAACTCAAGGTCCTCTCCTCTTCTCTCTTATCTTTTGAGCTACGAGATGGGCTGTCACATCACATTAGAATGAATAGCAACGCATAAATAAGTTTTCTTCAGTCTTCCGTAAATTGTTCGACGGGTGCACTTGCTATTGACCAAACACTCCTTTGAACTTTTATTCCTTGACGTTGGTTCTGCTGCCACTAAGTGTTTGCCCATCCGCCATGTAAGTGCTTCCTATAGATTGGAAGATACTGAAAATTCTAGAATATCATATTTATACGTAAAGCTGATGTTTCATTCTGTCAAATCTCCTTCAAATTGTACTCTTGAAGTCTGCGGAACAAATTTTTTAACGATATTTTCAAGTTACATTCGTAAATAATTTTTCAGTGATAAATTCTACTTTTAAAAAATTTTATGTTTTTTTACGATAGATTTGTACGAAAAAAACTTAGCGTAAAACAAACTATTTAATTTTTTAAATACTTAGTTTCTACTACTTCATAAAATTGTAGTTTATAATAGATGTACTATAAATGATGCGATTAAGAAAAAACAATTATCTTGGAAATTTTTACTTGTATTTATAGATAAAATCTCATAGGTATTTTTAATCGAATATTTAACGATATTGATACTACAAAAAATTTAATTTAATTTCTGTTAGTTCTATGAATGTAATTATTACATATTTGAATTTACTTATATTATAGTAATATACATAATGTGCCTTGATATGTGAAAAATCGAAACAATTTCTATTTTGTTACATAAGATAACCTTTTCTAACAAAATGTAAGAAATATTATTATATAAATGATATTTATTTAGTTAACCTTAATAATATGTATGTATTTGTAAAAATCATTAAAATTAGTTATTTAACGTTATAAATCATCTATAGTAACAAAAATTTAAAATCATATTATTTTTTATATCATTATAATATTATATCATTATATTATAAAATTATAATTATATTATAATTTTTATATCTTTTTTATAAAGAAATGTTTGTACATTTATCCTATATTGATATAGAAAAGTATAAATTTATCTGATTTATAAATACTATATATTAGGTGGAATTAAGTTATTATAAATAAAATTGCAATATACACATCTTTACTATCAATATTTTTACTTAAAATTAATATATTTTATTAAGAATAAAAGAATAAAAATTTTTTTAATTATCTAATCAAATATAACTAATTTTTAAGACTAATAAAAAAAATATCGTTTTTTTAAAAATAATATTTAATTTTTTTATTTTGAATGCGATAATAAAAAACATAAGGTCATAATAATTTTTATATTTAACTTTAACATTAGATTTCAATTTTATTATTCAATTGTATTCTTATAGGACTGGACAAGCCATCCCAAATAATAAATTGATAAAAATACTATATTCTTTAATATTATCAATTTATTATCTTAAAACTTGTATTGAATTTAGCAAATATAATTACAGAAGTTGTATTTTTATTTATTTTGAAAAGACACTTAGAAATAAATGAATAATTTACTGTAAAATACCAAAACATACTGTTACGTCCATAAACTTACGTAAATAGGAATTTTGTCTTTCGTAAAACGTATATTAAGTTCCCAAAAGACTCGGTCGAGAAACGGCCATTTATTTATTTATCAACCCTCGAGTCGGCGACACCGTACTAAATGCGGATAAAATTACCGTAGGTCCGAGAATTTTCTTCACTTTGAGCCTACGCTTTCGCGCACTAACACTTGGGCAAGAAAATACGGTTGATGATCGCAAATTTATTTTACGAAATGAGGATGCATGATCGCGAGCAATATGTTCCTCGGTTGTTACATGCAAAGGATCGAAAAATAAAATGAATAGGAAAAAAATAAAAAGTTGCATATTCGTAATAAAATGTGTATTTAATGATTATTAATTGTTTTCAATGTACAATTTCTACCCACTGACAAAGTTTTGCAGGAGGACGAGAGAGAGAGAGAGAGAGAGAGAGAGAGAGAGAGAGAGATTAGATTAGATTAGATTAGATTAAATAAAAATTTTATTGTACATTGTGTTGTAAATAATATTTAAAATAGAGAATATAGGTAAAATAATAACAATAACAGTATCAGTATGACAGTAATAATAACAGTATGCGTAAATTTAACAAATACAGTATCATTTTATGTTATATTATCTTTTATACACTCAAGGGCGAGTAAGTGAGTACGTAATCTGGCCTTAAAAGCATGTATATCACTGATGTCTTTAAGGCTAGGAGGAAGGGAATTCCAAAGATAGGCGGTATTTATATAATAAGATTTTTGTAGTGTTTGCGTCAAGAAAGGAGGAATGTCTAAGAGAGTCACATCTCCCCTCACAGGCGAGTGATTACTGTTGTATTGAAAAGTGAGAGCAGATATGCTGTAGTGCTAGTGTTTAAAATCTTCCATAGTAGGCATAAGGCAAAGTATTGCTTAAATTGCCAAAAGTAGTAAGCCATTGCAATTCGCATCTATAGGGAGAGATGCGTTCGTCCCTTTTTATACCATAGATGTAGCGTATGTTAGTGTTAATCAGTCTTTGGAGTTTGAGGTCTAGTTCTTCCGTATCGTCGCAGTATACCAGTGAGCAATTGTCTATGACGGGGAATAAAAGAGTTTGTACAAGATGCTTGTGTAGCCTGAGATTTGTGCTTTTCTTAAAGAAATATAGTATGTACATGAGTGAATGTGCTTTACTGCACATCTGGGAGACATGCTCTCTCCAATTGAGTTTGGAGTAAAGCACTACCCCCAGTCTGCGTAGAGATGACTCAAAATTAATTTTGACGTCACCTATCATGAGATAGTTCTTTGCTTTGGTGTTTAAGGTATTTATTTAGTATGGAGAGCCAATGACTATGGCTTTAGTTTGAGATAAATTCAGTGTAACATGGTTGTTAGATGCCCATTGTATAATCCTGTCAGCGTTTTTAGTTATCTTGTCAGCGTGTGAGTTGTGTCGAGGGGACAGTGACAATAAATTTGTAGATCGTCAGCATAAATAAGATGTTACGTCTGCGTGGTAAGACAAATGCTAATATCATTGATATACAAAGAGAATAGTAGAGGTCCTAGGACAGAGCTTTGAGGTTCACCATAATTAAGGCCAACGAAAGATGATAATGTGCCATCCGTATCGAGTACTGCTTGCTCCGTACAGGAAAGGTAGGATGCTATCCAGGTGATGATACCTTTGGAGAGGCATAAATACGGGAGTTTATATAAAAGTTTAACATGGTCCATCATGTCGAAAGCCTTGCTGAAGTCAAAAAAGATTAGTTGTGTAACTTTTCTGTGGTCAATCCCGTATCTAATGTCGTCCGTAAATTTAATTTAATTTAATTTAGAGACAGAGAGAGAGAGAGAGAATGATTCGGATGGTATAAATTATTGGATACTATAGGACTCGCGATGAAATGAACTTGAGTACAAAAACTACTCTCTTTAAAAAACTAATTAGTTTTTCGAAATTTATCTATTTTTATACTAAATCAGATAAACTAGATCATATTGGAGAAGAGGGGATCTTATCAGTTTCGTAAACTAAGTTGTATAAAAGCGCGTCAACCCTTCTTGTTAATCGTATCTTCTCCATTGTTCGCAGCTTACTCAATCGAGATGCTTCATTTTAATAAAAATTGATTATTGTTAAATTATTGCTTGGACTATAATAATCCATGATATATTTGTTATTTATTTATTAATAATTCTTTTTTTATTTGTTATTTTGTTGATTGTTAAATTATTTAAAAATTTGTTAATTATAAATTTTATTTTTATTGTTGTTAATTATTTGTTAGTTAATTTGTTATTTTTTAAAAATTATTATTTGTTAATAATATTATTTGTTATTTAATTTATTATTTATTTTAAAAAAAGTATTATTTGTTGATTCGTTATAAATATTATTTATTCGTTGTTAGAAGTTTGTTTATGAATTTGTTATTTAATTCCATCAATAAATCATCTTTCAAAAAAAAGGTAAGAATTTTTTTTTTTAATCTTTGAACAAAACATTCTTGCGTAGTGATTTACCACTAATTGCTTCAGCATCTCGTGTCAAAATTTTGAAAAACACCCTTCGCGCAAAGTAAAATCCTGCCGCATCTAATTATCGAAAAAACAAAAAAAAAGAATAAATGAGAAACGAGTTTGTCAACATTTTAAAACTCCTCCCAAATTTCTACGACCAATAGTCGCAAAATGAAAAAAAAACTCAATACTTCGTGGATAAACCATGTAAATTAAGTATCTTAATATACTTCCCTAATTTTCAAAAATTGAATTTGGAATGTTGTCACTTAGATAGGCATTTGTTATATTGAAAATAAAAATTGGTCATAGTCATTCATAGGGAAAAAACGTTTCGTAACTTCAAAAAATTATTTACAAAATAAAAGTATTTCAATATGTTTGAAAATCATTATTAATATATTCATTTTTTTTATCTTGAAAGTAGTAGTTTCAAGTTAACTTTGGTTACATCACATATTTCCATGTGAATAAGGGTTTACAATTAACTTTTTGACTGTTATATTAACCATATAGTATATTTATCCAAATAGTTATACACGAAGTCCCAAAATGATTAACGAGATATTATCCATGTAAGCAATACCTTTTCCTATAAAAAAAAAATACAAAATGAAAGTAAAAAATCTTAATATTATTAAATGAATTGTAGAATGAGCTCTCACGCAACAAGATTACTGCTTATGACAACCCTGATTTTCCACATCGTGTTAAAGTACCAAACCTGTGCTCGCACCTTTTCCCAATGTGATGCAGCCAAAGAATTGGTGCTGGGAAATATCCAGCGCAGCTTCATCAACACGTACGTGTGCATAATGAAACACGAGAGCAATTTTAACTCATCGATGAAAAAAGGCCCCGGTCACAAGGCCAGTTATTCTTACGGCATCTTTCAAATTAGCAGCGACAAGTGGTGTAGCGCTTTCCGATCCGGCGGCATTTGCAACAAAAAATGCACACACTTCCTCGACGATGATATCCAGGACGACATAGCCTGTGCCAAAATCATCGCCAAACTGGACGGTTTCAAACGATGGCCTGGTTGGGTCAAGAACTGCAAGAACCACGAACTACCCAACGTCTCCGATTGTATTAGAAGAGATTTGAGCTATGAATCGTTCTTGAATTTAACAGATCCTGAATGGATGGAAATTGACACCGATTGGATAAATGGCGATTAGATTTTTCAAATAAGAATTATCTACAAAATCTATTTTGACCATGAACATAGCACTTGTTAGAGCATTGTCGAAAAGCAACTTACCACGTACATACAACAAAACATAGAAAAAATCAGTAAATTTTTATTTTATAAAATGCAATAAAAAATATTCAGGTATTTTTTTATTAACAATTTTAAAGAAAAAATACATTTTTTTAAAATTTTTTTTTATAAAATATAAATTTATAGTTTTAACAATATAGTGTCAATGGACTAATTGTAGCTAATAAAATTGCAATGAAAATTCATTTTTAGATATATCCAAGGGAATATTAGAAGCAGAGAAATTTTCAAAAAACCGAAAAATTTTTAAATTAATTAAAAATGTGTATCTTTGTAATTTTTTAATGTTTAGAATTCTAGTTTTGAAAAATTATATTAATTAATATGCACGTTATTTGTACGAAATTTTAGCTTAATTAGATTATTAATTTTCGAGTAATATTAATGTGAACTAAATTAAGCGAAAATTTACGAAATTATTTGTAATTCACTCTATCAGATGGTTTTATTTTTTTTCAACGATTTGAAAAAATATAATTGTAGCACAACAAATCATGTATCTTAAATTTTGTAAAAATTTAAAAATTTAAATAATAAAAATGTAAAAATTGTTTGGATTATCTAAAAAATGCGGATAAAGATATATAAGTAAAAGTCATTTATATATAAATCGATTGATAAATCAAAGACGGAGAAATTATCAAAAAATCAAAGCATTTGTAAAATAATTAAAACATTTGTAACTTTGTAATTTTTAAAAATATAAATTTTTGTGTTTTAAGTTTTTGAAAATTTAACAGATTATTATAAACTTTATTTGCACAAAATTTCAGCTCTATCGGATTATTAGTTTTAGTAGAATACTATTTTTAATTTTAATAGATATAATTATAGTACAACGAATTCTGTATTAAGATTTTGTAAAAATCTTTTGCATTATCTAAATTATCTATAATTAGCTAAACGTCCTAAAAAGTATTCTATTGTTTGGATATGATCAATGTGGTTGATAATCTTGAAGTCCACAATGCTCTTTTTTCCAACTATTATTTGCAGTTTTTGTCGTTACATTGAAGAATATTTATTTTTAATGTACTCGATATAGAATAATTGTGAATTTAAAAAAATTTTTTAAAAATATGTCTTAATTTACTTTAAATTTCGAGGAAATTGGCAATAAAAAACTATTAAATATTGTTTAAAATTTTCTTTCTATGTCTTATTACAGTTATTTATTATTAAATTTTTTTAAGAAACATTCAAAAAAATGTATTTACTGCCATGTACACTATTATTCTGCAAAATTAAAGATTTTTTTTCATAAAACCAATAATCTTATATTAAATTAGAATAAATAATAAAAAATGAATTTGGTACAATGCGTAAATAAATGGATTCTCTTTTGGAAATTAATAATTGCAATAGAAAATGTTATAACTATAATTAAGTAATGAAATTCATTTAAATTATTCCATGACGCATATTTGAATAAATATATTTATCATTTATAAAGAATAAATTTTAAATAATTTTTGTACCATTTAATCTGTTATTTTTTTGTAAAGAGCGTGTTTATAAATTATATTCATACATATATTTACTAACGACTTAAAACATGTATTATCATTATTTACTCTAAAAATCATCTTGAAATATCATTTAATAAAGTTTCAAAAGATCATTTATTGACCTATTTTTACATAGAGATATGCATAGCTATTTATTTTCTTTATATATTTAATATTTTTAAAATATAATTCATCGCTATTACGCTTCATAATTTTTTTAATTAATATATTTTTAATTAAATATAAAATAAAAATAAGTATATATGTATAAATATATATATAAGAATTATTTAATTTAATTTAACATTTACTAAAAGATAATTTATAAGTAACTATTAAATTTCGATTAATTTTATGCATTAAAAGTATTTAACCGAATTTCAATGATATTTATTATCTTAATTATTATTATTATTATCTTAACATTTGAAATGCTAAAATTTTTGTTTAGTTTTCTTTTTTTTAAATTTATTTAGTCAATAATAAATACATAAATTTGTACATTTTTTAAAATCTTTCAAGTTAATATTTTAATAAATGTAAACGCATATTATAATTTTTGTTTAAGCATTATCTTATATTAAGTAATTCATTGATTAAAATAAAATAAATTTTTTTCAGAAAACTGAATTATATACTTTTCATTTTCCATGTCTAACAATTAAAAAATATATAATACATATTCGCTAACATTTATATATTTATAAAATGAACCATTGAATTTCAAGCATATTATATTCAAAGATGTATATTGTATAAGATGCTTTTATTTGATCTTAATTAAAAAATTTCTAATTTGCCAAAAAAAATGTATTCCAAACAATAATTATTTAACATAATTTATATTGATGTTTACATTGATTATATTTTTATTTTACGAATGTTGAAGTATTTATATTGGATCTCAATGGAAGTTTATTTTACATTATATTTCATAAGTTAGTAGTTTCTTTTTAACTTCTACATTTTTAAAAAAAGTTGTTTTGTTGGTATACACAGAAGAAACTTCAAAAAAAATTAAGACAGAGAAACAAAGAGAAAGAGAAAGAGATGTCCGCATTATGGGACAAAGTATATAAAACATCACATTGGACCCACAAAAAAATAAGAATTCTGCCATGTGTTCCTGGAGAAAACATCCACAAGAGAAATCGTGTAAGAATACTTTATAAAATGCTAACAAAGCCTTAACTCTGGAGGTTATCTTGCCAATTCAGAGACCAGCGAAGGACTTGTCTCGCCAATTTTGCAATCGTATCCTAAAAAACTACCGCAGCTCAAATAACACTGGTAACCGATCTAAAGTCTGCGAACTGACGAATGACCTAAATAATCTCTGTTTCTCTCTCTCTCTCTCTTTCTCTCTTTCTCTGGCTCTCAGAGTTGTAACTCACGTCATTTTACCCCTTGCTCTGCAATCATATGGCCTTCGCCACAGAAAATTATCTTTTTCAGATTAACATTTTTATTTCAGATCTCCTCCCATCAATCCTTTATCAAGCAAAGTGTAATTTGCTTTTTTAAAGCACCAGATGTCTTAAAGGGGTGTAGGGGTGGGGATATTGGTATTGAGAAAGGCGACATACTCAGCCTCTTCGATCGCAACATCAAACATTTCAAGAGTAAAAGTGAAAAGCACCAATTTATTTAAAAGTTATAAATCAATTTTTTCCATAACTATATAGTTTTGGTTTCATCCAATTCAATGACTCATGAAGCATTTAATAGCATCCTTAAATGAAATCGAAACTTAAATCAATTAAAATAATATTTGTAATTATCGACGTCACATACTAATTTAAAAAATATTCATTTTTAAATACATGATTAAATAATATTAAGTAACATTAGAAATAATATTTAAAATAAATCAAAATGACAAAATATACTACATACATAAACGTTGTTATTTTATACGATATATCATACAATACGTATAAACTTTCATTTATTATTACATGATATCCGATATATATTATATTATTAAGATTTTTGTACGATAAAAAGTATAATAAAAATCTAGTGATATAAAAAATGAATAAAAATTCTATAACTTTTTCTTTTATTTGTGCTTACGTATCAATAATAAATCCCTTGTCATTCCTAAGGAATAGTTTGAATACACAAATATTTGCAATTGTATTATTGCAATTATAATATTTGCATCTGATTGTCGAAACAACATAATTAAAAATGATATATATGTATACTGAGATAATTATATATTTTTTGTATTTATTATATTTTTAATATATACTTTATTACATTAAATATCACTATTTTGTAAGAAATAATCAGAATGTGAATTAATTAACATATACAAGATTAAATTTATTCTAAACATATTTATTTATAAAATTACAAAAATGTGTATATAAAAATTATTTAAAAATAATAATATATAATAATTATATTTTAATGCATTGCCTATTATAAGATAATTATGTTACAATTGACAAAAGTTTAATTTATGTGTTGCACACGTTTTTTTTATTATCTATGTTCTGTTTATATTACTGTGCGATAAAAATTATCTAATACATAAAGATCCAAAGCATTAAATGTAATATTGCGATTCGTTTGATATTTTATAGTTGATATAATATCAGTATTGAAATGAATTTAAAGAACATTTATATTTAAAGGTATAAAATAGATATTCTTAATTATATTTTATATTAAATCGTATGCTTGTAACAACATTAAAACAAGATTAAAAAAAATTATTAACTAAAAAAAATTCGTACAAATAATTAGGAATAAATTTATCATGAGAAATTTATGGGAAAAGACCATTGTGAGACACCTTTAATGATAATTTGTATCATCGTAACTACTACAGTTACAGCAGAATTACTCAAAGTTACCCACATCCTCTACTTGCCAGAGAAAGTAGTCTCGAGTGCATAATCGCACTCATTCTGACCAGATAAAAGCATTTACAGACTTGCGTGATCAAAAATACATATACATATGCATTTAAATGTTGGTTACAATTTAAATATCTTAGGCGAAAGTATTTTACACTTTTGTTTTGTCATTCCTTCCTCCTTCCTCTAACTAAATAAAAGTATCTATATTTTTTATATAATCATACCCACTTGCAAACGTACATTATATACGTGGGTGCATATTGTTGTTTTAATTAATAATTATTATTCTTAGGTATATAAAATAATCTTCGTAAATTATATATATAAAAACAAAAAATTGTTTTATATACAATTTTTTTCATGTGCAAGAGAAAAACCAAATTTTTCTAATTACAATTTCAATTTTATATAATTTAAAAATTTCATTATATTAAGTGTTACGGACAAAAACAATATTTTTAATTCATTTATAATATGATTATAAAAGGAGGAAATCAAGAAATAAAATACAAAAATATTCTTTTATTTTTATATAAAAGTAATGAATGAAAGGTTGATTTGAATTAGCCCCTCATTTCTTCTTGCTATATATAGTAATTAGTATTTTACATCTAAAATCTTATCCATAAATTGTTATCTCTCTCTCTCATGCTCTCTCTCTCTCTCTCTCTCTCTCTTTCTCTCTCTCTCTCTCACTCCCTCCTTGCTCCCTCTCTCTATTTTTTTGTTTGCATATCAGTTTACTTCAGAAAGTCATAAAAATGTTTAAATTAGTTGTGATTGGCTTCATTTCCTTTTCATAGTAAGGAAAAGAATTTTTATGCCAGGATATTAAATTTTTAAATATTAGGCGATGTATTATTGAGTTTTCTATTAAGAATTAAGTATCGACTAATAATAAGATATATTTTCTATGACATGTGCACGTGAAGCCGAAAAGTATTTGTAAAAAACAAAGATTCATTTCATTGCTAGTTGTTCTTGTAGTTTTGTCTCAAAAAGATCTCTATTCATTATTATAATAATAATAAATAGTCACGTTTTAAATTAATACTTTTTTTTTATTTTAATAATAATTATTATTTCTTTCAGGGATATATTTAAATACGATTTAATATATCGTCGATTTATTCTTTATATTCAGTATTAAATCTTTACAAATAATTAATTAAACTGCCTATTATTTCTTGAGATTACTCATGTGTTTATTTACATAATATTGAAAAAATACTTCTCACTTACAATTTTGTAAATATTAAATCTGAAAAAAAATAATAATGTAAATTAAGGTTTAGAATGTAGAAAAAAACTGAAGTTTTTATCTTAAACATAAAACATAATGTATTTGAAGAATTTATGATGTCTATAAAAAATTTTAAATTATAATTAGAATGATATATAAAAGCTCATTTATAATATGAAATTGAAAAAATATGTTTACTTTTAAGCTGATATAATAGTATACGCTGCATCTTTTTTGATTAAAAAACATATTCTTGAAATTTCACTTGTTTTTGAAAACATTTTTTCAAACAAAATAAAAAGATGCTTTACATAAAAATATCCATATTAAAATAAAAATCTTAAATATTATTAATTTTTAGTTACTATTATTCATGGTAATAAACTCAAATGAACTTAAATAAGTCAAATATATTTAATACTGAATAAATAATATAAATACATAAAAAATTTATTTATATAGTTTTTGAAATAAAAATTTGTTTTGCATTTTTGATTTGTTCAATATTTTTAAATTTCATTAACAATAATATCTGCGATATAAAAAAAGAGGTTTTGCAATAAATTAATTATTAATAAATTGAAATTAAACAACAGATTTAATTCATAGGAGCAAGTAGAAAACTAAAAAATCGAAAACTTCGATATTTATTCAAGAGCAAAGATATTAGGTATCTTATGTATTGGAGTCATGGATCTAGACTAGGAATATTACGTAAAAGTATAAACATACGGTTGTGCATTATGCTAGTATTTTCAATTAACTGTGTACGTAGATCACTTCATGCATCAGGAATGAATATGCGTAGTGCAAATAACATCTACGTTAAAATTCTGGTCATTATAATTACATAAGTAGACATATGACTCGTAAATATTTTTTGCGGTTTCTTATTTTGTACATCAGCCTTTACAAGATGATACCCAATAGAATATAATAACTATGTTTATTTAGTTACAATAATCAATATTTAATTTGTAAAAATATTTTCGGTATATCTTTTATTCAAATAAAAAATTATCATATGTCAGGCATGGAAATCAAAACTTTTTCTGAAAGAATTCATGATTCATCTTTAATCTTTAGCGACTATAGATGTTATCATTACTCTTATTATGAAATAATTAAAATAATTAAAACGAAAATATTCAATTATTACCAAAATTCATATCACAATATTAAAATTTTATTTCTCTTACTTTTATGCATTAAAACTTTGTAAAGTTTAATAAACCTTCATTAAAATTCTATTACAAACTTCTATTATAAAATTACTTTACTAAATTATATATAACAATAAATTACGAAGAAATTTATTTTCTTATAAATAAATGTAAAAAATATTAACTTACTTCTAATTATTATAAAAAGTTTTAAGTATTATGATTAATATTTTAGTTAGATAATATATAAAATGAAAATTGAAAATTCCATTTATATAATTTTAATTATATTAAAACATACATTACAACTTTTTAGAATCTTCTAATTACATAAATTTATTACTTTTAATGATTGCAACAATATTTATGAGTAGTTAAATTATAAAAATAAATTAATTTTACATCAAGACTATTTTAAATAATATTTTAAACCATATTCCAGTAATTTATAAAAAAATCTATACAATGCTTGCTTTCCCTTTATTAATGATCTATATATATATTCAGTAGAACAAAACTGATATAGTACGACCTGAAAAATCTATTTCTTTTATAAATTCTTAAATTTAATTGAATTTATTTTGTTTTCTAAAATCTAGAAAATATCATCAAAATAGAAACGTAATAATTAATTAATGATATTGTATATATATTTTTGATAATATAGTTTAAAATTTTTTTTTCTTTATTTAGTAGATTTAATCTCTTTTCAAGATTATTATGTTCTACAAAATATAAAGGATATATAAAGAATACAAAGATATGTTAAAAATTTTAAGGTAATTGAAATTAATTTTACAAATGATTCATTAAAGCTAGCACATTTTTTATAACTCGATGATAAATGCAACATAATAAGTTACGAATAAGGAACACTATTATAATACATGTTCAATATCTTGTTCAGTAAATCTATGTTTAAACTGAGCAATTTCTATTATATTTTTGTTTAAAAGATATTTATTTAAATTATGTTTAGATCTACAGCGTTAGAGAAATAATATTTATTATTTCTCTAAGGCGTTTTATATGTGTTATAATAATGAGAAGCATAGATTTATTGTTTATCTTTGAAAATACTCTCTTGTAAAATGATGAACTTTGTATTGAGAATAGCTATATTTTTTTTTAAATAGGTCTTAGATCAATACGTGGAATTTCAAAAGTATACGTGGTTAAATTACTAGTTGCTAATTTCGCATACTCATCTGCTAGATCAATACCAAAAATTTTAGACATAGTAGGAATCCAATTTACGTTCATTTTTATATTTTATATTTTATATTTTATATTTTATATTTTATATTTTATATTTTATATTTTATATTTTATATTTTATATTTTATATTTTATATTTTATATTTTATATTTTATATTTTATATTTTATATTTTATATTAATTATATTTTATATTTTATATTTTATATTTTATATTTTATATTTTATATTTTATATTTTATATTTTATATTTTATATTTTATATTTTATATTTTATATTATTTGTTTTTTATGAAATTATGAACTCGAATATTATCATAGCGTAATATCTATAGAAAATAGCTACTACATCTCCAGAATACTACCTTTCTTATCACAATTGGAGAAATATGTAAAAAATAAAAAAATTTCTCCTTCAATAAGCAATGTAACCCAATGCACGGAATATATTACTCTTAAATAGTTTAATAAAATAAAATATTTCGTAATGAGTGTGACTAAAAAGTTGAGAAATTAAAACAGAAATAATAAAGTAATTTATGTAAAATAGGTTTCGTAGTAATAAATGTTTTATGCTATTGGCTCGGTTACAAAAAATGCGAAACCGTTTACTGATATGAATAATTTAAAAGATAAAAATTCATATCATAATACAAATACATAATAAACCATAATATAAATTGTTAATCAAAAGTTGACTATTAGATCTGCTCGATAAGGTTATTTATTCGAGTTGATCAGCAGATGATGGTAATAAGCAAACTAAAACTCGGTGAAAGAGGAAGTACGTCAACGGATTGCAGATAGTGAAAAAGACGATTGATTTACACTTTAACATTCATTTCTTGCACTCGGACTTTTCCTCCTCAACCCTGAATTTTCCGTTTCTTTCTCATGATTCCTCTCAAATGTATGCAATTTATTGCACCATCCCCAATGCGAGACACTGGTAGTTCATTCTGCGCTGCATTTTAGTAAGACCGGAAGTGAAGCTCTGATTCCCTGCTCTGACGAAAATTAATGGATCATTTAAATTTTCCTAGTCGCTCGAGCCAGAAGCTTATTAATTATAATATTTCTTAAAAATTTTATTAATTTTTAATAAAATATTTGGAGTAATGTGGACGTAGAATTATTATTTTAAATGTGAAAAACTATTTTTCTTACTTTAAAACCTAAATTTGACGTGGATGATGCTATAGAAATCTCAAAAACTTAACATAATATATAGGTATTGTAATAATTCCTTTTTATATAAGGCAGTTTATAAGAATTTCATAAGTTTATATAGTTTTTGTGTAATTTTTTTCTATAATCAAAGAGAAGTAAGCAATTAAGTTATCTCTTCGACGAAATTTGGTAATTTTTGTATGCCTTAGAAAAAAACTAAGTATAACATTTAAAAAATAAAACAATTGGTTCAAAGTTTAGTGTGTTATGATATGTAACAGATTGAATTCTTTTTTGCGAAAAACGAACTTTCACTCTAAGAGAAATGCAAATGGTTTTATTGATGTTGAGTAACAATTACAATCTTAACATATTTTTATTTAAAGAGAAATTTATAATGTCAAATATTTTGTTATATATACATATTCTGTAATGAGTTAATATCAATAAAAGAATAAAAATAAAAATATATAATTTAGTTCTACTTCCATTTTCAAGTTATATTTAAAATTTTTGTAACAATTTATCAAATATTTACTTGACAGAGTTAATATTTTTATACTGATGAAAAGTCTTAAGATTTTCTTTACAATGTCTTGACTTTTAGCATTCAATAATATCATTCATAATAAATGAAGATACCTATAGTTCACATTATACAATAATAAGTGATTACATATATTTTCAAATGAGTTTACATACTTAAATTTAACTAAATTCATAGAGTAATAAATAAATTCATAAGTAATAAATACGATCATCAACTCTCCTATTCCCCCATGTGCAATGATACTATATTTTATATGCGTAAATTTTTTTGACAATGTGTAAATTCAAATTTTAATTAAAGTATCTTACGGAAATAATAACAATATCATGTAAATTTTATGATTTATAAGATAGCAATGTTAATTATTTAAAAGTTGAACAAAATAAGTATCTTGAATGGAAATTATCATATTAAAATTTTTAATAATTATAAAATATATAAATTATTATCGATAAATGTGAAAATAATTTTTTGTAATTGAGTAAATTTTGGCGATTGAGAATCCATTCCTCAACAGTTAAATATGAATTGTAATAAATGGAATGAGTCGATAAATTAACGTGCATTTCGCAATTAGTGTTGTATAGGTAAAAATTGCGCAATTGAGAAGTTTGAATAAAAGTGAGTGAGAAATTTTATTTGGTATAGTGTTTACTTAAATTTATTGCAATTTATGTTTTTAAATTAGAAAACAGTGAAAATCTCACTCTAATGACTGTAGAGAGTGCGAAATCAATAAATGTTTTTCTGGTGTTATTTACTCGTAAAAGAAAATTCCTGCACTCGCTGCGAGCGGCTATGCGGATTACAAATAAAATAAATGTATGGACTCTTCGCAAGTGCGAGTGCAGAAATTGAATACGCATTGCACCAGGAATATTGAAGCCGCGGTAAAAGACATTTCCTCGATCCGCGAGCCTCGATCCTCAATCCTCGATCCTCGATCGCTCGGTTCCGAGCGCGTAAAATCCGCACACGTAACCGAAGATTCGTCGGGGAATCTTACCTACACCTGCGCGCAAAGTACGTGCGCACACGCGCGCGTCGCCGGGTGAGCGTGCCTGTGTGTGATACGTGCAGATCCACTCCTCACGCACACACTCTCACCCTATTCGAGCGCCACACCAACGATACTCCAATAAGCTCACGCGCAGGCTACACAGATAAGCGCGCACACGTGTACCCAGAACCTGCCTCCTCTACCTTTCACTGGCGGAAGTCGAGATCCGAGAGTCGATCCGCGTCCATGGCTCATCATTGCTCTCTTGATAAAATTCTCAAGTACTAAATTCAGTCTTTACTTGAACGATTCAAAACAAATTGAGCCCGAAGCCTGAATTTGTTTTAAGTCTGCCTTTACCTGCAAATGTGAATGCAACTCTATGTTTGAAAAACGAAAGGAAACTCTCTTGAATCAAATAAACTCATTCGATTGCGCTTCCATCCTTTCAATATGAAATTACTTTACCATTTATCATAATGCCTCTCTTGTGCGATTTCAATCCTCAAATCCAGCGGCGCAGCGTTTACAGAATTAGAATTACATAATAAAATAGTGTTACTGAATACCAATTACTAATAGTCAAGACGCGAATTTTTTTTACTCCTTTAAAATGTCTTTTGGTAATTCAAATTTTTTATCTTAATTACTTATTTACACTTCACGTGATACCCATCGCTATATTTAATGAAACTGTCAATCAATAAAACAATTGTAATGTTTTATTTTACATAAATTCTAGTGGTTCGTGAAAAAGACAATCATAAATATTTACTCACTTGTTTACATGGTAATTCATTTTAAATACACTATATTTGAAAGTATTTTTATTTCTTCTTGGAAGCGCTTTTAAACTCTCAATAAAAGTATGAACCTATAAGTCGACACTCTTGTGTAAATACCCTGTAGATTTCTGATTTATTGATTTGAACATTTATATTATTAACATTTATTTTAAAAACTATTAGAAAAAATAACATCTAACATTTAATAAAACCAATAAAACTACCCATTATACTTTCATTTTTAGTTGTTTTCTCGTTCAATTGCCTATACATAATATTATAATACCTCAGCAGAAGTAACAATGCATCAATATCAAAATCATAGTCATAACATATCATGTACATGTACTAAATATCTATTTTTCCTATAAAAAATTAAAAATCATTTTTAATTGCAATAAATTGTAGTTAAAATATTATGAAAAACTACTGTACTTGTAAATCATAATCTAAATTTAACAAAACTTTAATAAAATTTTATAGTTACTTTTTTTTTAAATGTAATAAAAATTTATTAACTGAAATTATAAATAGCAGATAAAAAAGAGAATTATTCAAAAATTCTTAAATATCTTTCACGCGTGAAATGACAATATAAATTAATTTTGACGATATTTCATTATTTTAAAATATCAAAATATTATTTCAAAAATCAAATATACATTGTTCATAAATAGGTTTATATGTTCATAATCTTTGTGAAATTTTCGATACGACTAATATAAGTTTCTTTTATATATAAAATTGTAATTAACTATAATGAAATTTAATTTATATTAAATAAAATTGTGGTCATACATTCCTTTTAAAAATTTATTTCAAAACTTAAAAATTAATCACATAAAGTTATATTTTTTTCGTAGCTTTAATTTGGCGATTTTTGAAAGAAAAAGGTTTTTTGTTTTCACTTATTTATGCTTGTTTATTTTATGTTACTTATTGAACCTATTAATTTAATTTTTATTAAAGCATTAATTTTATAAATATTGCAAATACCGTATTTTTTCGTATAGTAAAATTATATATTCAGATAAATGAATGCACAAATTTTCATATATTTGTATGTTAATTATTTTAATAATACAAAATAGTAGATAATTAATTTTAATTTTTGTTGGTGACAGCCTTTTTAAAACTTGACGTTATAAACACGTATAAAATTTGCCATCTAAAATCAAAATTTAAATATATCACAATATATCTTTCAAGATAAACTTAAAAGAAAATACTTATAAATCGTTAGAAAATCTGTACAATAAAACTTGTCTTATTCTAACATCACTGCGAAATATCTCTATTAAATATAGAATCATTGAAATATACTATTTATTGAAACGTTTAATAAATTAAGTGAAAGTTATAATTAATATATACATATATATAAGTGATATAAATAATATTTATATTAATATTTTATAACTACCTACTTGTGAACTTTTAATATTTAATAAATACAGATTGAGCTTTATATAATTTAAAGGGAATACACTTGAGTGATATATTTACTCAAATTAATAATTGGTTAACATTATTGAAAATATTTTCTGATATTAACGTAAATTTTGCATTATTCGCTATTTTTAAACTAAATTATATTAGTTTTCATATAAAAAAATATAGAATATTAATATTTTATGTGTTAATAAACATATATATTTATATATTGAGTTACAGAATTCTTTAAAATTAAATAAATTTTATTATACTTTTATCATACTTGAGTGTATATCGTTTTTTATTTCATTGCAATCATATTTAAAAGACTATCAAACAATATACTTGAAACATAACTTAATCCAGTCAATCGATAACTTATTAATTAAAACGTTGATGTTTTTGTAACATAATATATTAATATCATATTTTTAATGAAAAATATTATTCTATTAAACTTTTAACAACCTTATTAAGTAATAATTAAAAAAAATTATTTTCTTTAGAAGATTTTTTTTAACAAAAAATTTATGTAACGATTTTATACATAGTAATTGTTAATTCATTGGTTAAATTTGATTTTCTCTAATAAATGAAATGTATACGTGAAAATACCTTAAGAAATTAAAAATTAAATATTTTCTTTATTAAATTTTATATAAACATACATAAAACACAACAAAATAAATTTCATGTATAAATATAATATATGCATATAATATGTACAATATAATTGTGTATATTGACGATAAGATATAAGACAATTTTTTGCGTTTCTTATTTTAAACCGTTGTAAAAATATTACTTCATTCCAGTTTACTACTAGATCCTCAGTAAACAATATTTACTCCGTATTGCGCGTTGTCTCAAGAAGTAGATCAATATTTATCGTCCAGCTGTCTCACAAAATAAACCTTGCAATTATATCTTGCATAAGATTTTTAAGTTACATTATTTAAGACTCATAAATATTTTTAGTGTGGTATAATACGTTGCAAAAGATAAAAATAAATATTCCAAGGTTTCCAAAGTATCTTTATTAGAAATTATTCATTTTATCCCAACTATTTCTACACAATTTTTTTTTTTTATTGTATGGATATAATTTCTGTTGGACACATATATGAAATACATCCAGATTCGATACAATAAAATAATAATGAAACATAATTATAATGAAATAAATAAGCATCAAACAGTTTTCATACATACTTACATAAGAAATATTCTAAGATAGTTCTGAAATTAAAAACAAGTTTTGAATTTGTGACCATTGGAATTTTATAAAATTTCCTAAATATTATTAATTATAATTTAGCTTAAATTTTTCATATGAAAAATATATAACGCCAATATTATATATAAACTATTTTTATATATAATTTTTATATAAAATATGTTTCTTTTATTACTTATTTTTATAATTACAATATTTACCGTTGTGTAAATACATAATAATTTTCAAAACTGTTTTTGTTGTTCTACATTATGTTTAAAAAATAATATATAAAAAAGAATATTATTGATTTATGTTTCATAAAACATAGTATACAATAAAGAATTTGAAATAGCAAGAAATAATAATATTCAACAACAATCATTATTTTAATGATATCATGCGGCTACATTTGAATATCGAAAACGATATACAATGAAATTCAGTTACATAATTAGATACTTAGATATTATATTACACAGTTAATTATATTGGATGTGTTAAAATTTTTTGACAAGCTTAAAGATTTAGCTTCATAATTCATCATTAGGAAGTTTTAAATAATAACCCAAGTTATTTTCTTTTAAAATCTTCTTGATTTGTTTATTTTTCATGAAGAAAACAATTTTTTTTTCAAATAATTAATCTTTCAACATATGTGAATAATTAAAATATTTACATAAGCATAATCTCGATTTATATAAGTTACTAGATCAAAACTTTTCATTATGAAGCATATAAAAATATAGTAAAGAGTACTTAGGTCAGTTGATATAGGATAATGTTTTATATCTCCCATAAGACTACAATATTTATTAGAATTTTATGCAACAGTTCAAAATTTTATCCCACAAGATAATACGATAAAGACTTTTTATATAAAAAAAGGGAAAATTTAGGACTTTTTGTATTTAAAACACGTAATTCTATATCAAACATCATTCATAAAAATATCAAATTAAGTCCTTTAATTGATTACACATTAAGGTTTCATAATATTTAAGGTTAATGAGTCATGTCAGGTCAATGACCGCAATGTCTAGAACTTTTTTACGACAAAAAATTACAACTATAAGAATTAAATTCTATTAATCTTTTATAATTTGTTAATACTAATATTTTAATATACTTAATAAAATCAAATTTAAAAAATTGACCAGTCAGCTAATGGTGCTCTATATTTGTTGTTTCCAATGTAATTATCATTTAAGTTTAAAGGAATTGATTGCTAAATTACATAAAGTTTCATATAAATATAAAATTATATGTACATATCAAATTGTTTATGTATAAAATTGATTAAATTCTTTTAATAAACAATATAATTATTCGAGCATATGTATTCTAATCGATTTTTTCTTAATACTAAAATCCGGATGGCACTTCACGTGACCTTAAGAAATGCAATATTTAATTACTACGATAAAATCTTAATATGCTTAGAAGAAGAATATAAATTATTTTATCAATGAATAAAGTATTTAGTCGAGATTGAAAGTTCATTTCATATTTATAGAGTGAACGGAGAAACTCGATACTAGCCTCTGGTTCTGACCCCAGCAAAGGTCATAATGAGCACTTAAAGAAAGTGCTCCTATCAAATGAATCCTCAATAAATTACCTTTGTTTTCTAGCCTTATGCAAGAGTATCAACCATGTCAAATTAGAATAAATTTCACTTATTAAACAATAAATTCATTAAATTGAATTGAATTATGGATAAGTAAACCTATCCTTATTTTATTTGAACATTCATTGATTATTGTACGCTAATTATGCTTCATAATTATTCATACAACATTATTTAATTTTAAATCTCAAATAATGTTCTGAATTTGACTGAGTTTAATAAAATACTATGGAATAATTTATTTATGGAATAGCTATAGAATTTAAGTACATAAAATGTTTAGCAATAATAAAGAATGAATTATTATTTATCTTATATACATATAATTCATTACTGTTTTCAATATTTATTTTTTGAAAATATTTTTTTAAGTACAAAAATAAAAAAAAAAATATTAACTAAATTCAGTACAATATAATATTAAAATCTTAAAAAATTAATATTCTCAGGAGATTTTTAATTATAAAATCAAAACTGTAAATTTATCTATATATTTATTTTTATTTTTAAATTGTGTAAAAAAAACATTTATATGTATACAAATCTAAACAGAAAACTACAGGTGAGAAAAAAAAAATTAGAACATTTAGGTGAATAATTTAAAGTAGAATCAACACGAAGAATTTAATACGAAGCTTATTTATTAGTTGGCATAAAAACAATTAGTTGATATAAGAAAAAAAACTATGAGTAAATATTGTGATGTGATTTTCAGAACAGATCATCTATATTATGATCTTCCGTAATAAAAAAAATGATTCTATTTATTGTACACCTATATTTTCAGACTTTTATATTATTAATTATATATAGAAAATAATATGATCAATTAAAAACTTTACTTTTAAAGATTAAAATATTGTATTAAATAATATATTTTACATAACATGTTTTTACATTAACGATTAATATTTTAATTACAAATTTATATTATATATTTTTCAATAATTCCTACCGATTTTAAAGTAAATAACATCGGCATTAATAATAAAATAAGAATACTTTTTATTTTATCTCAAAGAAATTAATCGTACCTTATATTCTTTATATTGTATTATTTGTAAATTTGAATATAAGGTCGACTTTTTACGGAGCGGAGATCTGGGGTATGGGGTATTTTAAAGATCTGGAAAATATAAAAACCAAATACCGAATATGGACGCTAGGACTAGAACCCTGCACAGCAAAGTATATCATAATGGAAGAGACCAAATAAATGGAGAATCAGAGCATTAAAATACGAAGAAAAGATCAAGAAGCAAGGGATGGAAAGATTAACAAGAAGATGTTTGGAAGAAAAGGAAGAAGAAAAAAAACACAAAAAAGCAACAGATCCTACAGAGAAATGGCTAAATGAGATAGGGCTGAGCAGAAATCAATTAGAGTACTGGGATGAGATAGGTATTAATATATACTACAAAATTAATAAAAGAGAGGACGATATATATAAACAAACAATCATAGAAAGGATAGAAAAAGCAAAGTACAACGAGACATACGAAGAGATAATAGTAGAAAATTTACCAAAATACATAAAAAAAAAGGAAAAGTATTGTAGACACCAGAATAATCGCTAGGATTAGATGCGGTAATATAATCTCTAGTAACAAATACTGGCTGCAGGAAATAGATAGGAAATGTGTGCTCTGTAATGAAGGAAAAAGGAGACTGGGAGCATCTTTTGACCAGCTGCAGCAAGACAGAAGACCTAACAGAAAATATAAATAAAGAGAAACAATGGGATGATAAGACAGTACTAAAGAAATTTGCAGGAGATGAATCAAATGAATAGCTTAGAAAAACGATCCAGAAAATAAACAAAAGATGCAAAGAAGCGCAGGAGAGAAAAGCAAAGAAATAAGAAACGCCTGACAGACAAGAGACAGGAAAGAAAAAAAGATGACAATAAACAGATGTATATATTTATGTAGAAAAATCTATAATAGGTATATGCGAAGTAGAAATGTACACTAATATATATAAATGTAAATAAATATATGTAAAATATAATATACAAAGTCCACTCCAAGGCCATGAGGCTGGAGTTGTAAGATAAATAATAAATAAATAATAAATATAAGGCCGACTTTTAATAAATTTTGAAAAGTACTGAAATTTCTATGAATTGTTTAAAGTTCATTAATAAAATTAATTTTTACCATGAAATTTGAATTGAGACATTGTAAAGAAGATTTCTACCATAATTGAAATTTCATTTTTTTATGAAAGCCTTAAAAAAATAAAAGTGACATACACAATTAATTAATGAAATAAAAAAGTAGGGCGAGAGAGTGTATTTTTATTTAATTCTCATAATTAGAGAAACTCTTATGTATTGACATGCTATAACATTCCCTATTATTTCGTAAATAAAATGCCAAAAACTTGTTCATCTTTGTCCAGTTAGCCTTCAAATTTATATGACCTGAATGTGTACAATAATTACATTTAAGAATAAAAATATAAATATAAAGTTGCGTGATAAGTGTTAATGTAATGAGTCTTTAGAGAAAAACAGTAAATATTAAGATGCAGTATTTAGTTTATTATTTTTATATTTCAAGAAAAGAATGTTATTAAATTCTTTACATATGGTTAATTAATTAGCACTTTATTGTCAGTAGAATAAAAGAGAAAAATTATCAGTGTTTTAATTTGATTTAATGAAAGATTGAATTCATTCTAAATTTTATTTTTTTTTGTTATTAGTGACTTTATTATTATTTATAATGAAAATATTTTGTTTTATAATTCTGTATTTGTAAAAAAAACAATTTAAGGTTCCTGTGTACATGGTTAAAATAAGTTGAAACCATTTCAATAAATAATTGAATACATGAATTGTGTAAATTCATAATAAATTAAAATTAGTTAATAGTGTGAATTTGGGAAAAATATTTTTTGCCATTGAAATTCTTAATCATAAAATCGTCTAAATAAAATCAGATCTTATATTGTGATTACTTATTAATTGTTATACGAGTATTGATAAATAATAAATATATAGGATAATGCTTCCTTGATTATTCTATGCGTCTAAAGTACTATTCTTTATTCGTAAATTACAGGTCGTTGTTTGGATGAAAAAATGTTCCATTAACTTGACATATAATTTCTATTAAAAGTGAAAGGTGTATAATAATTGATAATCATTTCTTTAGAATGGCTTTGCATTAATTGATATATTTAATTATGCATTATTGCCAATATTAAAAGTACTTGAAGTTCCAGTTAAAAGATAAAATGAAATTTCATTGCCTGACATTGAACTTAAACCTAAAAGTCCAATGTAGCCGCTGGCGGGCTTAATCGGTAGCATCCATCGAGCTGATCTAGTTGTTCCAATTCCATTCTGACTCCAGTTTCAATGGAGAATGGAATTCCATAAATTATAAAAAAGAAGTCGGGAAAAGGACGAGTCAAAAGGGCAGAGGAAAGGTGTCGGAGGGATTTCACCGAGAGTGGCAAATGTCAGTCTGCGAGTGGGAGGGGGGAGGGGGAAGAAAGTAAGTGGGTGCAATCTTCTCACGGAAATTAGGTGAGAATACGGACGACGATTTGCAGTATTGCAATGGCTGTTGGGCAACTGAACCGCTACGTTATACTCCTTATAAAACTCCGCAATGCCGCGCGTAAAATCAAAATAAGGTCGTAACCCCTCCCAAATGACTTTTAAATTTTAAATACTCCGCTTACAAGTACTCGCATCAAGTTCCTACAATAAATACTTTCCATTGTTTTATCCGAGACCCGAGGAATCGTCAACTGGTACACGATGGACGCCATGGGTAAACTTTCCGGATCCATTTCCATCCTCGCGCACCTGATCCTCAATAAACACAAAGATTATACGATCCTAATCCTTCATTAATTGAGCATCTTTCAGACCCTATTGCGTGAGAACATCGTTCATTCGATTCCCAAGCCTTTTAATTATATTTTAATTTTAATTTTCTTATTTTAAAAGTTAATGCTGTTTATTTTTACTCGTTCAAACTAAAGCTATAAAAATATTGTGGTGTACTGTCTAATCATTGATGCGACGGTTCATTGGACAGTTGTTGCAGAATAATTCTTTATATATTGTAATTTAATTAAATATAAAAAAATTGTGAAATTGATTTGAAGAAATATGCCTCAAGAAGATTTATGAGGTGTAAAAATATTTAATATTAAACAATGACTGGACCTATTTTATTGAAAATTACACATTATAACAAATGATAATAAATTAAAATGTATTACTTATCCAGTAAATAATGTTACAAACTATTTAATAGATTTTTTCAAACCATAATTACACCTTATACATTAACTAGAAATGCACATTAGTATTGTTTGCTGTAATAAATATTGATTTGAATGTTTCGGATATCACGAAAACGATCATTAAATCACTAAAAATTGCAATTATAAATTTTGTTCATGTATTTTTTATAAAAAAGCACATAAATTAAATATACACATAAATTTTTGTTTATTTAACTTGGGTATCTCCATCGATTTTAAAAAAATTACAAGACATTGTGATGTAAGTTAAAATAAGGTTACTTTTCCTGTCTTTCTCTTCCATAATTTTCTGATCACAATCTGCATTTGACCGATACATCCCTTTCTCCTTTCACTTCAATATCAACTTTTTGCCTTCAAACCTACTTTGATTTTTTCCAACATTAACTTTCAAATTAATATAAGACGAGTAAAAAATAAAAATTAAATATGTACAAATATTTTAATCAAAATTTTCTAACCACGTATCGCACATATTTCACATTGAAAATACTTTATAATAGGCACCTTATTTCTTTTTTTTTCTTTAACTACTAAATATTATTTAACAGAATCTTATTTTTAATTTAGCGTAGCTATAGAAAATTAAAATTTTAGGATTTTTTTGGAACCATAAATTTAATTACAATATATGTAATGTAAAAGCGTGGTAATGGTCTTAAATGAAATTTATGAATTAGTTATAAAAAAATTTTTGATTGATTTACTAACATTGATTTTAAATTATTTTTTATTAATATAATCAGGAATATCAGTTTTAATAATAAAATTTTTAATAAATTTTGTATACTCTTGTATTATAGTATTTGTATTTGACTTTATTTTTTTATTAATAATAACTGTATTTTATATTTCTATTAATATCAAAGATTATTATATTATTTTTTTACTAGGATGATACGATTTATATATTTACAATTTCAATTAGATACATTTTTTTTAATTTTGGAAAATCAAAATAATGAATAAAATTCAACATGAATATCATAAATCATTGATAATATACCATGGTATGAGTCATTATCGTAAATTTTTTAAAAAACTTTTAATCTTTTTGATTTTTATTACAAAATATTCGCAGTATTATACATGTATATGTTATTAGAAAAATAAATATATATATAAATGTAAATATTAAGTGTTTGTCAAATCAATAAATGCATTGTAGAAATGAAATTACAGGCATGCTGTGTTGTATTTTTCATTTTCATAAGATACTAAATCGCAATAATCAGTATGTATCGATTTTTGTAGGAAATAAAATAAATTACGTGCCATGAAAATAGTAGGATATTAAAGTATCTTTATTGCACTAGGATGTTGCACAATTACACAAAGAACACATAAGAAGCGAAGGAAAAAGGCGAGCAAATACGCGATGAAGGAAACTGTCACGTTGCAAATATTGCCGTTTGAAATATATATCTTTTTCAGTTCTTTGAGGCAATTTTACTGACAAACCGGAAGCGTTTCTCCAATTTTGCACATGCCTGGTAATAATTACCTGTACGTGAAGATGCCCCGCGAGGACTGACGATCATCTCGTTCTTGCTTTGTGCCTAGACTCCCAACTTCCTGGATCATACTCGCCACGACGTAAGTCTCAGAGATATTGATGCTGTGTCGGAGCCTACGATTTCAACAAGAATTATCACAGGGAGTTGAATGTGAAACAATATACGAGACAACCTTGTGAGAAATAATTACCACACCGAGAGAATTTCTACCCCTCCAGATTTCACAGGCACTTTTCACTTGGCACTCATTCTCATCACTAGAGGTTTACTTCTTGTTTTATTCTAATGACAATATGTTGATCTCCGATCCGAGATAAACTTGTAATGTGTACATCATTTTGATTCAACTGTAGGAGCAACTTTCTAGGAAAAACTTGAAATTATAGGTAATATTTCAGTGAATGGAAGATATTTTTAAGGAAATTTATAAGCTGCGAGAAGAAAGTTTAAACGAGTAGAGGATAAAGAGAACCAAACGTTACTTCTTTGCATACAATATATTACTAATGTTCTCATGATTACACCGCGAAATATAGTAGTCGAGTACGTATTCATCAACTTGGGTTCTTAAATATCCTAATTAGATAGCTCCAGGATTGATATTGGAATTGAATTGGGTCTTTATTAGGTATTTTACCAGAAAAATAAATTGGGTATAAGCCTTATTCTTTTATCTCTATTTAGTACTATAAACAATTATTTTATTATCTTTGCTATAAGCATTCATAATTTTAGCACTGTAATTATATTCGCACTCTAAGATAAATTCATACAGCTGTATTGACAATATACTTTACGAATTACAATATTAAGTTTTATTTTTTAGGTATCAGGGACTTTCTAAATTTACTATAAATACATGATAAAGCATTTTAATTTGCACTTGAATAAATTTGAATGACGTGATATATAAAGGTAATAAAAAAGCTTTTTTATTTTTGACATGCTAAATGTAGTAATATATGCTATGTTTAAAATTAAAATTTAAAAAATCTATACCACCAATACCAACTTAGTATTACTTAAGATTATTTTATTTCTTTCAAGATTATTTATTTACTTGTTTATTTATTCTTCTTCAACTTAATTTAAAAATAATCTTAAATTTTAAACTTAAGGTAGTAAGAATTACTAATATATTGATAAAATAAAATTATGCAAATCTTGTATTCATTTATTCTATTAAATTTAAATGAAGCTAAAATAGTAATTTACATGTAGTAAAAATATTGTGATAGGTAGCCTAAAATTTATATTGCCATACATAATGTATTTATAGATTATTTAATATGGAAATTGTGTACAAATGCAACGGTATCATTGCGTATAAGTTCGAATTTTACAAGAGGGTCATCAAATTATTTTTGTACATTCTTGTTTTTCTTGGCATAATTAATGTATAATAAAATTTGCTTACTTTTACAATTGACATGTAATGATTCACTATTTAATTCTATTGATTCCCACCAAGAGAGTAAGCACCGCGTTATAAAAATATCGTTTTTTAATTAGTAAGTTATAAACTTATAATATAGTAACTAAGTACTTAAAATACGAATTAAACTAAGCCTAAAGATGTAAATGTAGATTAGTGGCTGTGCGATACAGGTACTAGCCAATATTATAAATAGTAAATGCGACGAAGATTCGTTAGCGGCTTGAGTTGACATAATCCAAGTTTGTGACAGGTGCTTTCGCTACATAATATTTACATGACATGTTGCGCAACTCCATAATCCTTTCATTTATAAGATTTTATTGACACGGACCATGATAGTTCTATCCTAATTATAACTTTTTTCCCGATACTAAACTCTAAATATCCTACAAATTAGACTCTTTTTCCAATTGTATATTTAAAATTGATAATAATATTTGCAATCTCGATTAACGAATTGGTTTTTTAATAATGATGGAACCAACTATTAATCATTATGTATTACCGTAACATATTCTTAATTCACAACACTTTTTTAAAACATAATGCAGTTTAAAACAAGTGCATATAGTATTATTTCTATGAAATGGATTTCTTCAATTTTGGTAATTAACAATAAAATTTAACTTTATTCTATCTAAAAATTTTATTTTATATGCCATTATTATTTATTTATTTATTTATTTATATAATTATCATAAAAATTATTTCTTTTTATTAAAATACATATTGCAAACAAAAGTTATGAAAAAATAGCACGGATAAAAATTAATCAAAGGAATATTAAAAACATTTAAATACAATCAAATTGCTTATATTTTTTTAAAGAATGAATATTAATTAAACTCATGAAATTTTAACGAAAAATATATTCATTTCCAGTTATTACAAACAAAATAATTTATACGTAAACAATTTTTCATATGTAATAAAGTAATATTGATATTATAGAAAATCTTACATAAAAACGAATCATAATTTTTCAAACGCACTTTAAACAAATAAATTATTTATTTTTAAGAATCTTACAGCACATGTTATCCTATCACGTAACATTATAATAAGAGAATTTAATTTTGTTTATAATTATTATTCAATTAATTAATTTTTAAAGAAAATATAAAAAATATATATTTAATTATTAAAAGTTCAAAAATAAATGTCCTATTTCTAAATGAATAGTAATTTTCGATTCAATAGCATTGAATTAAATATCAAAAAATCCGTGATGAAAAATATAAATTTCTAATAATTTATCCAATAATGCATTTTACTTATTAATATAAAACTTTTTAAATTTTAAATTTAAAATACGAGATTAACCATTTATACCAATTGAAAGCAATTACCTATTAATATCAGGAAGCGACAAAAGGTATTCCCATCTAATTGGTACATAAGAAACGATAAATTTTTTCCTTAAAAATTTATTTATATGATAGTAAAAAATATTCATAAAGATACGATCATAAAAATATAAATTTATAACTAATTTTAAAAGTACATGTATAAAAATAGAAATGTTTATACTCTGGTATAAACATAATAGTTTAATCATTTAATTTGAACATAATTCTAAAAATGAAAGTATATAATAAGATATTAATAGATATAAAATATATTTTTATGTAGTGTATGAATATTATATTAATTATGATTTTTAAAGTGCTTCGTTATTTATGTTAATAAATTAATAAAATTTTCTGCAGAATCCGAATAGAAATAAGTTTGAAATAATCATTAACACTAGTATTATTCATATCATATTATGGCATGCTTTGACTCTTTTGAGAATATGCGTCAGAAATTATGGAAAATACGATTTTATACCAATACTTTGAATAAACTATTCATAAATAATCTTTTTTTATATATTTGGTAACAATAGGAAGTTGAGTTGGGTGATTATGTTATGCTAATGATTAATTAAATTTGTGAAATGCTTTATTGATTGAACTTGATGTCTTTCACTAGCGATATTTCCTTCAAATTCTTTCCATTAAAAGAAAGATTTCAATGTATGAGAGTAATTATTTAAATTTCAATAAACACTAGAGTGATTTAGTATAACGAGAGCCCTTGGGAAGCTAAATGAGGATTAACAATTTAAAGTCCGAGGAGTATCGCAACAAGTTTTGTAAGCATACGGAACTCAACTGCCTTTGCTCAACTGCTTTTGCCTGCAATCTCTCTACTTCTAATGCCGAATAAAGACCATATGTTTTGTCTACATTTGAGCTCTGTCCAATAAACGGTGGAAGACATGATTTCGTAATGACGAAGAGATCTGACCTACAAAAGCTTCGCAAGTGCTCACTGCAATCCGCAGGCTGTGAGAACGTACAGCAAATAGCCCGAGAGGCTGTGTCACGAGGTTGTAGTGTGTTGGAATGAGTCGAGGGAGAAAGAGGGTTTCCCCGGGAGGGGAGTTCCCCGGCTCTTTTGGAGTTGGTGGACCGAGCTCTGGGCTCTGTCGCTCGCCAGCATGAATGACTGTTTGGACGGTCACACGTAGGAGAGCAGAAGGTGCGCTCCGCGATCTCAAGAAATTTCAAGAAATCGTCCTCCTTGTGCAACAACAACGACGACGACGACGACGACGACGACGACGACGACAACTACGCAAGCAATGCCGACAACCGAACGGGGAACGCGTGCGCGAGTGCAACTGCTCCGTTTCCCACAAGCGATTTGCGTAATCCCGGCGAGAGTGTCCGTGGGATGCCCCAACACCGATCGCGCGGAATTGAGCCTCCAGTGGCTTCCGTGTCTGACATAACGCTCTCGTGCTTCCCGATCCACCTTCGGTCTTTATCACCTTCTCCTCCCACGCCATAACTGATATTGGCAATTACTCCCACTACTCGCCACCTACCATCGGTTATCGACACTTTTGCTTTCAGCGTCTGCCTCGCCTCATTTTCATTGAGTACAATCTTGAGCCTTAAGGATAAAAATTACACTTGTCTGAGCTACTGGTCTTTTTTATTTATCTCGAATTATCTTCTCTTCAAGTTTTTACACCCGAATTCTCACTCAGAACACTTAAAATATTCATTTCGATAATTGACCCTTGAATAATAGTAATTTCAGCATGCATTATAGAAATTTTACCTTCATGTTTCATTTTCAATATGAAGATATAAGAAACTTTAATACGCCTGATTTCCTCCTTTATACTTGGGATTTTAAAAAATTTCTTCAAAACTCTGTAATTTTTATTAAGCACTAAAACATTTTATTTACGACAATAATTCAGTATAATAGATTTCATTCTTATATTCAAAATTTGTAAAAATTTTATTCACTTGGTTTAATAAATATTGTTATAACGTATCATCCACTTTCATCTTGTAACGTTGTATTAATAATATTAATAAAAATACGATACATTAATAATAATTTTAATATAAATACCATGTACGCAGTGTTAAAACTGTTATATTCATTAAAATAATGCAAAATTTTGTATCAATATAATTAATCAATGGCACATGTAAATTGCACGTAAAATATTACAAGCATTGATGATTTACCTATTTAAACTTAACTTATTACATAAAAATAAATACAATTAATATATATACAAGATCTTTTTTTACAACTCTACCATATAGCCTAGATACTTTTCAAATAAAATATCAAATTTTTAAAATAGATAGTTTGTATAAAACTTAACTTCTATTACTTTTTTTTTTTTAAATAATTAATTTAGTACCATGAACATAAATATGAAACATTGTACTTTAACATTATTAATAATTTTATATTATATCAATTTTTTTATTATACATTAATATAATAATGGAAGAAGACAAAATTAACATTATTTATTTTTATATTTATAATATATCTATGCAATATTACATAGATTTAAAAAGTTAAAGAAATTAATTTTGTTAAAAAATGTTCGTTTCGTGTTCTAAAGAATCATTCATGTAACATATCAGTAGTTTAATTTTAAATAAATATATGCACATTCATTGAAAACTAATGTACTAGTATTAAATTGATTAATAATAATTTAATTTTAACCATTTTTATGATTAGTATACATTTAAATAACCAGTACAACTAAATAACTAATGGAACTTTTACGTTATATATTGAAAGAGTACTTCCAATATATAAACCAATAGAAATAGTTAGAAAATGATTGGATTACGAAAATTATGAATTTTACAATAATCATTTCATTAACCAAGTAAACTTATTTATCTATTAATTTATTTGTACCAGAATATTTAATAAATATACAATTTAATTAAGCTTATATAACTCTTTCCATTTGGAAAATAATATTCCAAAAATGTATTTCAATAACTCATTTATTAAAAAGAACTTTTCTATTATTATTAAAGATTCACAAAATTTATACAAATATATAATAATACAATATTTATTTTTTTGTAAAAAATGAAGCTAAGTTATGAATAAAAGTTATGTTTTGAACGATTAACTGACATTTTTTTATTTTTTTCGTAAAACTCAATATAATTATAAAGAGTGAATAATTACAAATAATGAATATTTTTTTGATTGATTATCAAATATTTTTACATATCCTACAAAAATGCTGATACGAATATAAATATGAATAAAAAATTTTCTGAGAAACTCAGATTATTTAAAGAATTATATATTAATTTTATTCTTAAATATTTTGAATTTTTAATTGAACATTTAAGTAAATTAGAGTGGCTCATTAAGAACAAAATGAATTGCTAAGAATATTTTATCAAATCTTTATGAATAAATATGTGCAATGATATTACGTGCAATTTATTAATTAAATATGAAAAATTATGAAATTATTGAGGATAAAAATGTCAGAATTAGTTTTAATTCAAGATATGGATTGTTAAAAGTGTATATAATAAATAGAAAAAGAGAGAAACTGCATATTTGCGGAAGTAATCAAAATAAAAAAAAAAAGAGAAATTAATACTAATATGGAGTCTAAATTATTTCATCTGAAAATACGATTACCACATAACTCAATGTAAATTATTCCACTTGCCAAGATGTTTTTAGCGGACTGAGTTATGTTCTGATTTTATTAATATTTATTTGGCTTATAATCATAAATATACCAAAGCTTTTAAGTAAGATTATTTATATTAAATATTATTTAACCATGGGATCTGAAAAGTTTACGAAAAAGTTGAAGTATTGTTTTGATGAATAATTGTTGGAAATAAGGAGATGAAACATTTTAATAAATAACGTCAGTAGGTGCAAAGTGAGATGATCGTAGTCCATCAGTCGTATTATTCCAATTAAAATTTCTCGAGAACACGCGTGCTTATCGCATTTCCTGCGAACAAAAACTACGCATAAGCAAATAGCCTTAAATGAATACATAAGTGCATTAACGGTACCAGTCGAACACTACCGGTGAGGAAGAGAGGAAAAGTGCATGGACAGAGCGAACGACAAGGGGAAAGTTCGGCCCGAGGCTTCGCAAGAGGCTTTTGCCTTTGCTTTTGCTTTTGCTCGTGTCGATTTCCTTTCTTATTCGCCATTGCGTATGTTATACAAGAGTTTTATATAGGTGTTAGGATGCGTCAAGAAAAATGATATTGTAAGCCAACTATTTTAATTTTTATAATTTAAGATCAATACTTTCTAATAATTGAAAGTTTTCTTCATAAAAAAAAAAAAACATTTTTCATGCGAGGGATAATCAGTCAAGAAATCCCGTTTTATAATTAAAAATAAACTCCATTAATGTGTTGTTGTGGGTGTGCGCGTGCGCGAGTGCGCGTGTTTGAGTGTGCAAATGTATAATTTAAACTGCATAATTATATTTATTAAACTTAAATACGTAAAATAAATGCTTTTTTTATCCAGCCTATCCTCAAGTAATAAAAGTTGAGATATGCAGCGGTTATAATGTGAAATAAAAAATTTAAAGGATCCATTAATTTATATCATTATTTATATCGCGTGATTGAATAAACTCAATTCTTCACGATTTAATTTAATAATTATTTATTTGGGAATTTTACGTTTATTTTCTTTAAATATTTGTTTATTTATTAAAGTAAACACCCACTTCAAGAAATTATGAAATTTAATTTAATAAAAAATGTAATATTAATAAAAAATGGTATAAAAATATATTTTTCATATAAATCCCAATCATTATATACATAAATCTTATTCAAAAGCTTATTTTTTGAAAAAAATATTGCAATATTGAATAAATTTTTTTATAATATCGTATATATTTATTTCTTATTTAAGTTTATCAACCATATGTACATACAATAATATTATATAAAATAATAGTATTAAAACAAAAATGAAAATTATATACAAAAATGAGATTTTTACACCATTATAAACAAACGTGTTTTAATAAAATAATAATAATACAAAAATTTTTAAGACATAAATTATAATTACGTGTACCTACTGCATTACAATTATTATGTTGATCAATGTTATTATTAATAATTAAATTTATATATGTTGAAAATAATTTTTTATATCGATAACAAAAATAATTCGTTTCTTTATTCATATCCAATAATTTTTACTGCATTTTTAAACAAAAACACCATAGTTCAAAATTTATTCATTTACTCCTATTCAATTACATTAATCTAATTAATATTTTTAAAACTAACTATAAACAAAAATATGTAATTGAGCTATACTCGTCAGTGATATAGAAATTATCAGTTTAAAACATTTTTGTTACCTTCTATTACAATTTTTTATTTGATCGTCTTTTAAATTTATCGATTCTTGAAAATACACATATATTCACTATAAATGTTAAGTATTACTTTGTTACAAAATAATTAATACGGTAAAAAAATAAATAAACTTAAATAACATAATTCAATGCTAAATTTCAATATAATAAGTTTTTTAATTGCCGTTCTCATTAGTTAGTCACTATTAAATGAATATAAGTAGAATTTTCAAATAAACAAAATCTTGATATATTATAATCGATTAGATATGCTTCATGTAGTTTATTACTTTGGAAATATATATAATGACAAATGATAAATATAATTATAAGTAAATACTCAAAAATATCTAAATATTATTTAATTTATTAATAATTATACAAAATTATATTTAATAATTCTATTTTTATTTTTTTTTTTATAAAAAATACAATATATAACTTAAATATTTTTCACATTATAAAATAAATGGTATAATAATAATATATTAAATTAACAACATATTATTATCAAAATTAAATTTTAACCTTTATGATAAAATACTATATATTACTTTCATCAATATTTTATTCAAAAGTACTTCTGAATATATTGTTTTATACATTTAGATTTACATATAATTACTTATCCTAAATACTGTACTAAAAATTTTTTTAAAAAAACTTTTTGAAAGTTGTAATTAAATTTAATAAAATTACGTATTTTAAGAATTTATTATTAGAAACAATGATATATTAATATGAATCAAATTCATATAAACCTAATTAATCAATAGTTTAATAGTAATCATTTATAATTTATAATTTTTAATTATTTCATTTGATTTATTAATAAATTCATTATTATTTATGCAAAAATCAAAGATATTTATATAAAAATAATTCAATAAGTTGAATATTATATTTACTTCAATATTCAATTAAAATTATAAGAAATAATTATTTCATTCTTAATTTATTTTATAATATTTGTCCATTAAATCATTTAATTTCTTATTTACTTTTTATGTAAAAAAGAATAATATATATTTCAATTCATATTAGTTATACATTGAACTGTATTTTCAATAATAATATTTTTTGGAAAATATTGATTTTTAAAAGTGTAGTTTCATTTTCTTTACTAAATATATTTACTAATTTTAATTATTGAAATAATAGTAATTTCTATAGTTTTAATTTTCAATTATAATAATAAATATTACCTTTTACCCATTTGTAATTACGAATAAATATCAATATAAATGCATTTATTAATTATATTTACTTAAAGAAATATACTGTATTTAGAGTAATTTCCTGATTGTAATTTATTCTCGATTGTTTTCATAATCAAGATTAATTAATTCAATATTAATTCGACGCAAATATTAAACAAGATATATAGAATTGTTAAACTTTTAATAAAATTATACATGTATATATTCTTATTATTTATATCCTATATTAAATAATAAAAACCCATTAATTTTTTGTACTAATAAGTTTAAATGAATTATTTTATATGAGGCCACAATTTAATTTTTCATATAAGGTTTATATTATTAAAAAAAACTTTAAAATTAATTCATTCGATTCTCAAGGAAATCGATTATCAACTTATAATTTAATAGTTTTTAGGATTATTTAAAGGAATTTAAAATTATCAAGGAAATTGAAAAATATAACTCATGCAAAACTGATTGATTGTATTACTATTCATTAATTGCTACACATTTGATACACATATGTTATCTACTAACAAAAAATTTGTGAAATTAATAAAAATATTATTATAATAATATGAATATAATATCTAACAACGCTTCTACCAAAATGAATATAAATTATATTAAATAGTGTTATACAAATTTTTATATATTATAATATTAAAAAAAAATTTAATTAAGTTTACAATATAAACAGAAAATATTGCTAACAAAAATAATTGAAATATTTATTTCACTCTTATAAAATGCAAATTAAATCAAGTGTCTTTCTTTTTTTGTCATAATTTCATTATTAATTTTAAATTTATTTTTGTTGATCAAATTTCAATTTAATTTCATATATTTGACTTTTAAAATATATTTATATCAATGCATTATTAAATACAAAAAAATTTTTTTAATAATAAAATTAACAAGATGGTATATATTAAATATGATATTAAAAAATATGCTCATAAATTGAATAAAAATAAAATATATAATAAAAATGAAACATACTATATAATAGCTAGATAGTTATAAGTATTCCGAAGAAGATATATTTTAAAATATATTTCATCGATGAATTAATAGATAAAGAAAATTAATAACATTATCTTAAGGACTATTCATTTTTATGAATCAAGATCTGGGTCAATATATAGGTCATTATCTTTTAGACTTAAGTAGCAACTCTCCAAATTCTTTGTCAGAAATTTTTATTTAGATTTTTTCATTATTTTCATTTCGTATTAAATATATGGCTAATATTGAAAATTTATTTCAAATATGGTATATTCAAACAGAAAATAATTTCTAGAATTTTTATGTACTTTATCAAATAAAAGTTTAGTAAATATAAATGTGTTAATACTAAAAATTTATTTGAAATTTATACTATCATTGTAACAAATTTACGTATATAATTTATTTTTTAATTACATTATTTTAAATTGTCTAATTTAATATTAGCTTTAATGTTATTCCCTTTAATATTTATTAATTATACAAATTTATATTATTTTACAATATTTTTCGTATTTTAAAAATTAATTATGAGAATGTTTTTTAGCAATGTTATTGCAATTATTTAAATTTAAAGATTAATTAAATTTATTATGTCACATGTATTTAACTAAATGTTTATTATAAAAAATTTTTTTAAAAATTAGTTTTGAATTAAAAATGAATAGTAATTATCAGACCTAAATTAAAACTCATATTGCAACATATCTGTAACTCATTCAATACTTACAAATATAAATGGAAATTATTCAGTGCAAATAACAATATATATATCCCTAAAATAATGAAATTTATCACTATTTCAGACCATTTTCATTTAAAAATATTATAAGTTTTTAAAGGCCAACCAGTTATTATTTACAAGTAATTTAAAAATTTCATTAGATTACGTTTTCGTACTTGAAACTAACATTAAAATGAACTCATATAAAATAACATCAATTTTCTCATAAATAAATATATTTTATTACATTTTAAGAACAACCATCTTACGATATCGCGACTTACGGAATCTACAAAAGTGAACGCTAAATAACCTAGAAAGAAATGTCATAATAAGGACGAAAATTAGTTTTGACCTAAAATTTTATACTTTATACTTCTGTGTAATGGACTGATCATACTTTTATGTATATTTTGTTGAAATCGTAAAATTGTGAAATTCTTTATATTATTTAAAATAAACTACAAAGTCTTTTATGAATAATTTATAAAATTTGTAGTATACTATACATTTATATTATACTTTTATTAACATGTATTTTAATTATATATATAATCTTATACTAAAAATTACAATTTCTGAACAATCCATAGCTTATTATAAATTTTACTTAAATATTAAAATATAAAATTTATTCAAAATATTAAAAATACTGTATAATATGAAAAATAAAATTTAATTAAATAAAAAATTTATATTTCAAATGCTATTTATGAATAATTGAATTTATTTATGAATAATTGAATTATGAAATAATGAAGTTAATAAAGATCTAAATTTATTAAACATATTTACAATATATTTATTAAATGTGTTTGAATCTAAAGCACAGTCACCACAAGCTTTTTTATGATTATTTATTGATTAAAATTTCTGAATTGCTTTTGATAATCATTTATTTATTGATTAAATAGTTATAAATAATTTTTTACTTTTTTAATTTTAAATATCTAAAAAGGATTTCATGATGAAGTTTCCTTTTGGATATAAATAACTAAATTGCTACTTACCAAAGATATTGATTGATAATTATGTTAATTTATCAAATACTTTGGTAGTACGTAAAGCTGTAGTCTATCTTTAAAATATATATTAAATTTTTACTAAAAAAATTCGAAGGATTTTCCATCTGGATTTTGATCAGGTCTTGAGCAAATTATTGCAATAGTAATTAAAACAAACAATATTATAAAATACCTTACCACAATTTTTCATGCTTGATAAAGATAAACTATTTGGTTCTTCGTTGAATAATATTTAACTTACAAAGGAAATTCAAAGGCCAAAATATGCGAAAAGACGTAAGCATCAATAAATTAAGTTAATACAAAAATAAAATACGAAGAGTGAAGCGCAATTCTTATTTTTATTTTCCATATATGGTAAATTTGCTGTTACATAATATAGACAACTCATCTGTGCGACAAAATTGCATACTAAGATAACCATAGCTATGGAAACAGTTTCATACTTTACCGAGAATCCACTCCAACATTTAATTAATAATTAAAATATAACTGTGTCCTTGATTATATTAAATTCGATTAGGATATTACCTTAAATCAATGTGTAGAACTTACAATTATTTTCAGTTAATTCTTGCTTTAAGACAATAAAAATATTGGTCTATTTATAATTTATATTTTAACATAGAGGAAATTACAATTTTTATTTTTGGATGCTCAAAAAAGTATTTGCAATTAAAATGAATTTATAGATAATTACAAATAATTTTTTGTAAATAATAATTGTAAAAGATTGATTAAATTGATAAAGGAAAATATACAACCCATATTAAATATAAAATTTCAAATTTTCAATAATTACTTAAAGTACACACTTTTAATATATTTTTTATTTTACATTTAATAGTTATTTAAAAATTAATTACAATTTTTATCAAAGAAGTACTTATAAAAATATTATTTTTATAAAAAAAGGTGTCAGCTAATTAGTACTTATCATCTACCATCAATAAACTTCAAAATAATTTATATTTATCAAAATATTATTTATATTTGTTTAAATGTAAAAATATTTTCAATTAAATAAAGAAAACTTATCATTAAAATATTATTTTATTAAATATACACCAATAATTTATTACAGAAATTTTTTTTATTACTCAGTAATATTTTAAATATAAATTAATATCTTAAATAGCCATTTTAAAAATCAATATAATAAAAAATAAATGGTAATAATATTTTAAATAAATATCATGCGGATAACTAATAAAAATAATCATGAAAAAAGCTTACATTTTTCAATATATTATGTAAAAATTATAATCGTAAACTTATATAAAATACAATTAAAAACAATGAATACTGAAAAATATTGTAAAATAAAAAGTTTCAAGGTAATAACTAACTGTGATTCATGAATTATAGAAATTATACAAAAATTTATTTATATCCATGAATTTTAATACGCTAATCTGGCAATGTAATTAATTTATTAAAAATTTAGTATACTAATAACATGTAATAAAACATTTATATTATCAACTTTAGGTTTTATAATTTATATTTATATAATCATAAAAAAATAATATTGAATCCTTTCACTTCAAATTTTATAAATTGACTGATTTGTTTTATAATTTTCTAATATTGAAGAAAAAAATATGTAATTATTTGTTCAGTAGCTATAATAGTTGTTTACAGCACATAAAAAAATGAAATATAAATAAAATAAATACAAGGTAAAATGGGTTAAATAAAAGTAAAAATAGTAAATAAATAAGGTGTTCCATGATGAAAAATTTAAATGATTTTAACTTGAAATTATGTTAATAAAATAAATCACATACATCAGATAATTTCTTGTTTTTTTAGAATATCCTTATAATTTTTTTTTTAATATATTTGCAATTGATTTTAGCTTATTTTGTGATAAATAAAGAAGATTGCACGGCACGATGAAGAATATTAAATTTGCTACAAAACTATTTCACATAGAGTATAATTTCTTATAATAAAATAAAATTAATGTGTGCAAATTTAATATATATATATATATATATCAATTATATAATAGTTACACATTCATACGAATTTTTACTAAAATCATTTTTTAAGTTCAAACTCGACTAAATACAAATTAACTTAAATGGGCCTGGTAAGAATTTTACAACATTAAATATAATTCAATTTAAAATATACTACAATAAATTTAACTCTTTTATAAAATAATTATTAATAAAATTACATTGATAAGATTCATTTTTAATAACTACAGAATAAATTACATAATATTAAAATTATTTATTCAAAAAACCTTTAATTTACAAATATTTATATGCTACTATTTTTTTGTATAAACTATATTTGAACAAAAGTCTAAAATATTAAATTTAAAATTAAAATTAAAATTAAATTTTTATAAAATATAAAGTAAAAATCGTTAAATATTATATGAAGACATAATTTACATAAAATAGATATTGTATGAATATAATAAATTTTATTGGGTAATATATATTTAAAACAATATTATATTAATAATATAAACCTTATATATTTAAATTATATAAATTTTTATTACATATTTTTATTCACTTTTTAATTGTTTGTGTAAATTCTATTTTTTTCATAAAAATGTTTAAAATTAAGAAATAAATTAAATTCTAATAAAATAAATCTCTATTAAAATTAATTTAAATATTAAATTCCTATTTGCAATACGTGTACAATATTAACATGATAAACTATACTATAAGAGCTTTTGAGCACTATGATTAAAATATTTCGCCGTATAAAATTTTAATTAATTTCTATTCTATTCTTGAAATAATTAATATTTATAAATTTATAAAAAATGGATCATTTTTAAAAATAATTTTTAAATAATATATATTTAATGTAATATTGAATATAAACTATTGAAATAATATGCTGAAAATAAAAACATAATAAAAGGTACAAATTGCAAATTTTTCATTAACTGTTACAATAATCATGATAAAAAATTATTGAAAAGAAGTAAATCATTTTATATTATTTGATGAAAATAATGTGAATAAAAATAATTCAGATTATAATTAGTGCATGAATGAATAAATAAAATATAATGAAAGAAACAACATCCACAAAAAAGTTTTTATCTGCGTTAGTATAAGAATAATTATATTAATTCAAAACCATGCTTATGATCATTAAAACAAAGGGAAGATATTGATATTAAAACAATAAATGTTTAAGTAAATTAAAGTGTTAAATTTAAAAGATATTTAATTATATGATGATTTATTTATGCCTATAATAAACTAATCCCATAATTTTTATTAATATATGAAAAAATCCTTTTATGAAAATTTATAATTTTTAATTGTATAATTTAAGTAAAATTAAAAAATAAAATTTTAGGATTTTAATTATTATATTTTAAGTTATATGCTTTTGATCTGAATTTAAGAACTTTTAAATTAATTATATATATATTTTTTTTTTGTAAATTTAAAGATTTTTTATAATTAATATAATATATTTAGTTTAGAATAAAGTCATTTAGTATGAATTCATATTTAATTGATTGAAAATCAATAATTTGATATTTTCATGATAATTTACTTAAAATACACTTTATTTTATAAAAATTAATTTGTAAAAGAATTTTTGAGAATACGAACATTATAAATCGATTGCAATCATGCTTTAGTATGAGATATTGAACGCTAAAGAAGCTTCATAATCGTCTTTCACAGCAATTTTTATCATAAGTATACTAGTGGATATTAATAAGAAACTTTCACATAGCTTTCTTATGAAGCTATAAGATTAATAATTTTTCTATTTTGTATATTTATATTATTTTTATTCAGTATAAAAAATAAAAGTGTACATAAAAATTATTTACATTTGAAATATATTATATTTCAACGCCAAATTTTATACATAATAAATATAATATTATTTGCCCACGTACAGAGGAATGAAAAGACTGAAACGGAGGAAGATCCGAACGAAGAGTCCGGAAAAATTTTATGATGAAAGAACCCCTTTCACTTGATAGATACAGAGCCATAAAGATATCCTGCAGATATTTTCAACAGGTAAACTCAGTGTTTTAGCGCATAATATATTTTTAATGTTGTTCCTTCTATTTAACAAATTATTACCAATATATTAATATTAATTATTCCAAATACCCCAAGTGTTATTTTTTTTTTTATTTTTATTACTACTTATTTTAAATATTAATACGTAATATAACATACGCAGTTATTAATTTTATAATAGTGTGAATAAGTAAAATAATATTAAAATAAATTTAAACGAAAGAATTAGATAAAAAAAATACTTTGTCTGTTAATATTTTTTATTAAAAAAAAATGAAAAAATAATCTGAACTAAATGTAATGAATTAAAACATCATATAAATATTTTAAGTAAATCAAAAAAAAAAGTTAATTATAGCTTAATTCATGAACATAAATTTCTTCGGTTTGATATTTACATAATCAAAATTATCCATATTTTTTATAATATTCATTTTAATTTTATTTAATATTGTCTTAAATATTATAACACTCATTACTCACATAAAGTCTACGTTTGAAATATAAAATTACTTTTAGACTATGATATTTACCTAAATACAATCATGTGTCAGTATCTTCAAATACAATTTTACCATAATCAACAACATCATAAAATACAGTATCCATACTATAAAATACATAATTAATGGGTTTTTTAATTAAAATTCTTAAACAGAAATTTACTTTTATTACTATTAAATTAATTAAACTCATTGAAGAAAAATATATTTCATTTTTAAGAATTCAAAAATTATGAAAAAAAATAATTATTCATTTTACATCCGGTTGAAATATAACTTATTTATTATATATTGACAGTTTAAAACTTTTTTTATTATTCATTAAATTTAATGGTATTTTATTTAACTCAATTAATTGTTTACATCAATAATATTAAATATTTGGATATTATATACTCTTTTTAATTAATATCAGTAAATCTTAGAGCTTAAATTTATAAATAATTATACTTATTTTTTTTAATATATTTCTCAACTTTCAATTAATAAATGAATCAAAGCAGAAAATTCGTATGAGAACCTCTGGTTAATTTCATTTTTACTTTTTTATATTAATATTAATAAAAATTTTAAATCATAATTAATTAAGAATAAAAACAATATATAAAGAAGTATATTAAAATACTAAATTAATTTAGAAATATTTATACAAAAAAATTTTTTTTTTCATCTTTAAATTAAAAAACCCATAATATATAAATAATAGGAAACCAACAGTTCTTTGAAATTTAAATTACTTCATTACAGTTTTTTAAATATAATTATAATAAATAAATAATAATTCATTAACATAAAAAAACAAATATAATAAATAGAAATTTTGATTTTAATGAATAATTTGGTAATAAATTTATATTTAATATATTTCTGATGGAATTTTTAATTTTAATTTATTAGTTTAATATTTATTTTAAACTGTAAATGGATATAATTACAATGTATTAATACATATTAATTTATTTCAATTGATAAATGAACAAAATTTTATATTATTTCTTAAACTTATAATTTTAATACTTTATGCGATTTTATTAAAAATATTAAATGTCAGTAGTTATAATTTTAAAACAGTATAATGTTAAGAATTGTTAAAATTCCAATTATTGTAATTCTAATATGTTACTTTAAACTTGATACAAAATTTAAAAAAAAAATGAATAATAAATACAAGTATAAGTATCGGAAAATAATACAAAAATGATAATAATAAAACAAAGAAATAGTCACATAATATACGGAAATTTTCACTTTTAAATTTATGGTCCACGTCTTGTTTATAATATTCTATACGCAATACGAAAAGGCATAAGAATGCACGAAATTTAATAAAAATAAAATATTTTTAAAATTTTTTACAAGTAATTGTTAAGAAAATAAATTTGTGATTTATAGAAAAAAAAGAAAAGAAGAAATTCTTGAAATGTTTAAATAACATTAGAACTGAATATTTATTTGAATATTCAATATTTCAAACAATAGATTAATTGGAATCAATATAGTAAAAATAAAAATATAGTTGATATAATATAAAATTGTTTTAGGTTGAATACGGTTATTTTTTATTAAAATTTTTTTTTTTAATCTCAAATATAATGTAATGAAAAAACACACCATATGTGTACATATTATTTTATGAAGTTTACCGAAAGATTTTTGACTAAATTTAAATTTAAAAATTAAAAATGTATAATCATTTATATTTATCGCTGTATATATTAAATTAAGTCCGGAATATATAAAATTTATTAATATTTTATAGTTTAAAAATCTTTATTCATAACTATTTAAAATGATAACATTGCTTGAAAGTATAAAGAAAAAGTAGTTGTAAATCTAAAACTGTTTTGAAAAATATTATTGAATGTAATAGAAAAATTGAAAATTTAGTAATGTAATACAATTCAATACATCAATTATACATACAAACGTTTAAATTTTTTGTTTTTATACATGGAGTTAAATATAAAATAATAATTTCTATATACTACCAACAACAGATGTACATACATGTATATAGTTCATTTTGTCAATAATTATTATTGTATGACAAATGTTTGGCAATTTTTAACATAAATTATAAGTTATATATTTGGAATATTTATAATTAATAATGAGTTATAAATTAAAACATAAATATAAAAATGTATCTATACAATCTAAACCTTGGAGTAGAATTAAAATGACTGATAAAGTTTATTTTATATATATATATGTATGTAAATATTAACAAAGAAAATATTTTCATTATTCAAATTGAATTCATTAGAAATAACGAATTATGTTGATGAATTTAAAAAAAAATGTTTATTAAGTAATATTGTACAATTTTTAACATTCCTACATATATTATAAAATGAGATGCTGATATATAAATAAAAAATGATATTCTGTAATGCATTGTATATTTTTCCCTTTGAATATATATTTACAATAACACTCCAAATTAATTGATATACTAACATCGAAGAAAATGAATTAATACCCAATGTACAAACGGCCTAATTAGAATGCTGAATCTCATGCACATATTATATATAAATATTGTAAAAATAGTATTATTTATATATTTATAAATTTAAATATGTAAATTTATTTTTTAAAAAATAAGCCAAAATTGTATTGTAATTAGCTTAATAAACAAATTGGTATTGTAAATAATATAATATGATATTAGATACACGTGGCCGTGTGCATACGCTCACAGGCATTACTAAAATTATCACATTCTGAAAGTGTACTTTTAACAAAATTTGTCATTAATGATGCGCAGTGAATACATAATTTGTATCTTCACATTTTAATTTTATAGCTTGTAAAATTTGAAATATTTGATGCTTAATTTAAAAAGGAAAAGGCTCGTTCAGATGAAGTGCGAACCTCCTTAAAGAGTCTCCCTTAATAAATGACGTCAGCAAAGAAAGAACCACTTGTTTATTTTAAAAAAATCTAAAAAATTCTAAAATTGAATGATTGATTTATCAAAAATGCTAAATAAAAAATACTGTTAAAAGTAATAAGGGAGATATAAAGTATGACCCAACAAAATGAACAGCGAATCGCTACTAAATTTAAAAAAAAAGCACAAAAATCGAAGGAGTAATAGGTTTACCATAGAATCGTTTGACTCGTTGGATAAAGGAAAAAACCAGTCTAGGTCTAGGACGCACGAACCTGATTCGAACGCTCCGAACTTTGTTTCCCACACGTCCAAATATCGAGGACCGGTGAGTTTCACGTTCGCGTCGAGAAGACGCTCTCCCCGGTTCTCGAGACTATGCCATAGAGAGGAAAGAGAGAAGGAAGCACTTTCAAGGAGGAGAGAGGGACACCGGAGCACGAGAGAGAGAAAGAAGAGTTTCCACTCTCACTGAGGCCCCCAGCTCCTCTTCGGGCCAGCCCCCACTGGTCGGTGGGCCAGTCTAGGGGTATAAAATACCCGAGTGCACCTTCCTCGGAGTCACAGAGCTGAGTGGCACCCGCAGCAGAAGTCAACATGAATCCTCTGATCGCGGTAAGCATCACTCACATCTTTTACTTACTTTTTACTTACTTTTTATCTCTACCTCTTACTCTGTTCTTCGATTTCCACTCCTTTGCCCAATCGCATAAATCCTTTTTCGCTCCTTCGTCTCCCAATTGCACATGTACTCAGTATTTTGCAATTCCGCCAAATCTCTCTCCTGGTCTGCATTCAATATACCCATATCTTTTCTTTTCTATTAAATCACAAAGTTTCATTAACAAATCCAGCTCTTTTTTCCATATTTTTACTATAAAAATATTTCCACAAATAAATATAAAATAGCTTTGACTATATACACGTTTTTAATTATTCTTTTATCATTTTTATAAGTGTTTGTTTAAATAAATAAGACTTAATATCGACCATTTAAAAGAAATCAGATAAGCTACTCGAGGTATTACTTTTTTATTCTAAAACTATGCGTATATAAGATATTATGTGTAGGATAAATTTCTAACTTATTAAATACAATCCTTGCAATTAACCTATTAATGATTAAATCAACAAAATTTTATTTTGCTTTTTAATAAAAAATGCTTTAAAATTAATTAAAAACAAAATCTCTCTTCCAATTTATTAAAGTACATAAATATTCTAAACAGCTAATTTTTATGTTGTAAATTTTTTAAATATTTAAATAATTAACTTTACTATTGAAAAGTTCATTAGAATGCTAATAATAATTAACATTTTAAATATGTTTCACAATCTGATAAAATTTAGACTTTATAACTCCGCCAGCAATGATGAAATAAAAAATATCTTAACAAAATAATTTATACACAATAAAAATTATCGCTCTATTTTTTTTTTTATAACTTTTTAAGTTTTAATGAAATAATAACGACGATAATAAAAATTCTGAAATAAGAAATACAAATAAAAAAAAGAACTAATTTAAAAAGAATAAATAAATTCATGAATAAAAAAAGAGATAAAGACATAAAAATAACGATCAATATATTATTTATTGTCAAAAAATGATAGCGTAATGGAGTAATAGAATAGTGAAGTACCGATAAATTAATGTTTATGATTATGGTTTTCAGTGTATGATCGTCGGAATGGCAGGAGTCGTTCTTGCCGAACCACCCTCTGGTTACGCATACCAGAGGCCCGGTGGTAGCTTCGGTGGTGGTTTTGGGGGCGGCAGCTTCGGAGGTGGCAGTGGCGGGGGCTACAGTCAGGTATCGACTGGAGGCTACCAATCTAGTGAGGGCGCCAACGTCGACCCCCAGCTCCTTGAACAGCTCAAGGCCATCATCATCAAGGAAGAAGCTTCCAGCGGTAACACCGGTGGTGGTGGTGGTGGCGGCGGATACCCAAGTGGTCCCAGCTCGAGCTATGGGGCCCCCAGCTCTAGCTATGGTGCCCCCAGCTCCGGAGGTGGTAGCGGTGGATACCCCAGCTCCAGCTATGGAGTCCCGAGCACCAGCTACGGTGTTCCCGGATATTCGTCCGGCGGTCGCGTCGTCGGCATTGACTTCGAGGGCGTCCGCCAAGGAATCGAAGTTGCTCAACTCCACCAAGTCAGCCAAGGAGCAACTGGTGGTGGCTACCCTAGTGGCCCCAGCTCGAGCTACGGTGCTCCCAGCCGACCCAGCAGCGTCTACGGCGCCTTCTAATTTGAGAACCTAGGATGCTGGTGGCCCTGATAGAAATTCACCTTTTTACATTTGCACCCAATCAAGACCAGCGTTACCGTTCTACGGTCGAAAATTGCGAACTTGACCAACCTCTTCGTTCTCAGGCTGGATTTCTATCGAGGGCACAGGGTGCGGAAGGAAAATCTAAAAAAAGGGTTACGACCTTTCCAAGTTTAAATTTGTGCGGCCTAGTGATTCGATAATTCACAATTATTCATGATGATGATGATGATGATGATGGCTATTATGATATTAGAAATTCCTTAAACGCAATTCGTTAACATTCAACTCGGAAGGTCGTTACCCTTGTCTCAGAAAAATCAATGGTTACGCTTCGCCATAATCGGGAACGTCATTTTCGTTAAAAGTTTATTAAAAATTTATTGTGCGATCAACGTGCTTAAACGTTTCATTTAAACTCAACTTTATCAAGACCCGAGGGAAAGAAGCTACAGTTCATGAAACTGAAAAATCAAACTGACCAACTCAATGAAGTTCTCGCAATAATGAGATCAACGATATAACATGTATAATACAGTCGCAGAAGGACGTCGCGTCGTGGAGTAAGACGGCGACGACACCGCAAACGAAGCCAATGAAACTGATGAAGTATGGAGGAAACAAGAAGACGGGAGATGATTATAATTATTATTACATACGTGATTTGCGCTCGGGCGCTTTGTAAATATACGAAATATTACACGAAGTACTCAAGAATACACAAACTATGCATGTACAATGGCATGTTCGTATTTAGCTGCGTCTCGTGTGCAGATCAAGACTCTGATGTACATGTATAAATAGCCTGAAGAGGAAGTAGAACTAGACGAATTGTTATTAACAACGCGATGCACAAACAAGGACCAGGAAAATTTCTGATGGAAGGCGCAACCAAATACAAACATGCATGTATACGCAGACACAATACAACAAGATACACACTATTTTTTATACTTTTGTATAATGCTATTATTTCCTTAACCACGCATTTTTTTGTACTTGTATAAAGGCTTTTTTGTAGAAAACAATAAAAAACATCGCCACCGTTAAAACAATATTGTTGTTCATTGTTCCGTTATTTAAGTCACAATTTCCCGCTATCTCAATTTAATAAACTAAAGTATAAAATAAAAGTAATGAAAAACTGGAAGGAATTTTCCAGGAGCGACACTTTAACTTCAACTTCCCGACAATTTCACCTGCAAAGCTTTTCTCTGTGCTTGCATCTGCGAACAATCTCTATTCTCATTTTCGCACTTTTTCCGTTATTAAATTATTCTCTAGGGTCTTATTATTTATTAGTATGAGTTCGCTACTACTTGTTTGAATACCTGGTGCAGCCATCTATTATACAACGACGACTTTTACTTTTTTAATCAGATCCTGACTGACGCGACCTAGAGATAGCATAACGCGCTCCGACGCCAATGGATATTTCGGGTTTTTTCAATCGCAGACAATTTTCTCTTCCCATCGAGCCAGCGTTTTCTTCTCCTCTTCCTCCTTATCTATCCATCATCTCATGAATCATAATTGCACACAACACGTAAGGCCCCCGACTCCAAAAAGAACAAAAGAAAGGACAGCTCTCTTGACCCGCTCTCTCGTCATAGGTCCGCGCTAATCGGCAGCTCCAGGATCTCTTTCCCAGAACTCCAGAATCTTCTTCGTCCTAGGCGCCGGTGTGCACGAGAGAGGACCGACGATTTTTCGGAGAACGCTCCCGGGCGCCTTTCTCTCCACGTATCCTTTCACTCGGGAAGCCAATGCTCTCTTATGAACGCGTGCCCGGAGGCCAGATAACTCGTACTCCTCCGTACGAGAGCTTCTTTCCTTCGGTCGAATTCTTCCTCGGATGCAGATAAAAAGCGGCTTTTCGATCCCCGACCGACCATGTGAGTCCAGACTCCCGCCCCCTCCCCCCTCAAAAAAAATCTACCAGAGCGTGGTTGGCATGCAGAAGCTCGCATCTGCACCCGAAGCCATTGTGAAATGATAGCGACGAAGATTACTCGGGACAAGAGACACGAGTGGTCAAGATTCGAAAGTAAAATTTGTTGGTAATATAAGAGAGAAAGACGCACTGCTAAAGTAGCACAGGTGGGATAAGTGCAAGCGATCTCTGCTCTCAGTGAAGGCGATATGCGATCCTCATCTTTGCAATTAGAACCCAACTGAAATACACTTACTTATAAAATTAACCGCACGAGTGTCTAATAATAATCCTTCTTAAAACACTTTCCGGCTTAAATTACCGTTTTTAAATAATTTAATAACGCTTTTTCAACGCTTTTTCACATTCAATATTTCACTCGCACTCTCGTTTTATTTAAAAATTTTTTTACCAACCAATTTCAAATTTACGCTATTATCATGGATTTTCGTAACTATTTGTAAGAAAATTCATTTTATCATTTTTTTCTCAAGTAACAGCAAAGTAACTTTTTATATTTTGCTAAAGGGATAAAAAACATTCAATTTTTTTCTAGTCTCTATAATTTTAGTTCAAGTATACACATATTTCTTTTTCGAAATACATCAAGTTTCATAGACAATTATGCTAAACTAAATTTTCTATATAATTTTCTCTTACAACATAAATTTGCAATTCAATTTAAAATAAAAACATTGATAACATAAAACACCTTCAATGTTTATATCTTATTATATAAATAAATTGATTTATTCAACACATTTCACATTTTGTGATATAAATTTTCTTTTCTCTTTCTCTATCTACCTCTGTCTTCTGTTTCAACCTCTAAAATTAAATCAAATAAAATAAAAATAATAACATTCATTTGTATTTATTAGAATTTGATTGTTAGGAAAGTAACATTGAAAATTAAATATAATCAATTAAAAAAGTTTTTAAATAAGCAATAAAAAATAAAAACTTTGAAATAAATATTTGAAAACAAATTTTTATTTATTTTTATTAAAAGTATCTTGAGCATTGTACATAATTCATAGTTTTTTCAATTATTATTAATTCCGTCTATCTAAGTGAACTATTATTTTCAGTACATTTTGTAAACGTTGTGCTTTAAAACGGCTATATGTTTTATATAATAAAAATTTTTTTTAACTTTTACGAATAAAATTTATAATTATGAAAAAAATAGTTATTTAAAAAGATTTTTAATAAAAATTATATTATTATACATACTATATATATATATATATGAACAAATTTAATAACAATATTAATATATATATAAAAATATAAAAAATTGTTATACATAAAAATACGTGTAAAATACGTACTTATAGAATACATAATGATCGTATATTTATATTTAAATTGACTTGTAACTAAATTTGCAAACATAATTTATTTTTAAACTTTTAATTCTTGAAAATTGTGGATGAAATTTATAATATTAAATTTAAATTATACATAATCTTTTTCAATACACATATTTATACATAGTCAAATTATACTGATCAAGCAAATCCTCTTTACAAAAGAATATTATATCCACTTTACTTCCTTTTTATTCAATTATTAAAAGAAAACATTTACAATTTTACAATATGATAAAATATATTATAAAATTTTAATTTGATTATTATTCAACTAAATATTAATATTAATGAATTAAATTTTATTATAATTTCGAAAACAAATCGAGTTGCCAGATTAACAAACATATTTGTGAAAGTAATAATTTTTTTAATTATTAAAATTACATAACTAAGTATATAATGGTCAATTAATTTTGATTTCTATTTTGATAGAATTTATGAAAAGTTTCGGAACAAATTCACTACTTATATATTAAGATGCAAATTTTCAAATAATTGACAATAAGCCATTGGTTTAAGTTTGCTTATATCGATATTGTTTATATGACATTTAATAATATAGTCTACTACTCTCATAATATATGTATTATAAAATTTTTATATAAACAAACTGTGAACTAAAAAATATAATTTATATTCTTATTTTATTTGATATAGAATAAATTTTTATCATAAAATCCATACTGTATTAATTAATAAATTCTTATTTTAATTTTTTAATCATATAATTCAAAAAAGAACTTCGATAACTTTTATTTTAAAAAAGCTTATCAAATTATGGCATATTACAATTCAAATATACAATGTTGTAAAATATTTTGAAATTACTGTTCACACTAATTAACATTTGCAACACATAATTTTAACTGATTTTAACAATCTTTTTTTAGTGCTATTTAATTAACATTTAAAATAAATGCTAATATTCAACATATTTTTTTGTATGAGAATACATAATTTCGATATATAAATTATATAATTTATAATTTTTTTATTAAAACGTAAAAATTATATTTACAAATATAAAACTAATTTCATGTAGATACTAATCAAAATGTAAATATTTTAAAAGTACTGTAAATTGTTATAATTAAATTTCTTTTATGTACATATGATAAAATTGAAGGCAGTATTTAATAATTTCCAAATAATTTTAACAATTATAAATTTGCTTACGTAATATTTACATTTTTATGTAGATAGTATCTTAAAAATGCGTGACTTAATCGTTCGAATAAAATTATACCAAATTTAATAAAAGGCATATTTATTCGCTCATACGTATACGTTTTTTATATTTATGCATAAGTACATAATAAGTATACGTTTATATAAAAATACATAAAAAACTGGAGAACAAAGTTAATTATACGAGACTGTTGTTTTTTATATAAAATATCATGGAAAAATATTAATCTTCTTTTTTTATTTTTTTTGAAAAATATAAATTGTTGCGAAAATATAAATTTATTAATAATATATGACTATATTGCAGGCAATCTTTATTATTATGTATAAAAGTAATATTAATAAGTCACGTTATAATAAAGTAATTATAGAAAATTAAGATAAGTCGCGATTCTTTAACTTTATTGAAAAAGGGCATATCAGTAAATTAACTATAAATTAATTTATTATACAATTTATCAACAATCAATTATTATTCATGTGTGCATATAAGTTACCTTTTTTTAATATTATTGAATTTATTCTGATCCTGAGATTTAATGAAAGGTAGAGTAGAATTCGAAAATGATAATTTATGGACAAATAATAACGACGAACCGCTGATCATGAATGTCTGAAATATGATGCTTATATATTTTCCTGTGAATCCCATAATTTACTTCAAATAATTTTTTCTTAAACTGGAAATATTGTAGTTTTAGTTTTTGACTAGTATATTTTACTTTTCATGCTCACTTATAATTATTTTATTCTAGGTGTATTACGTACACTTTTAATAGCTGATTAGGTTTACCTCAGGAGTATGAATCCCAGTTATATACGATACAATATATAATTATATCTAATAATATAAAATAATATCAAAAAAGTTTATATAAATGATTACGATGAAAAATTTAAAAGGAGACTCAAACTAAAAACTGTTTATATGTGTGTGGGGGTGGAATGCGCGCGAAAAAATTAATTACAGAGTATTTAGATTTGAACATATAATTAGTATTCAATATAATTTTTTTTTTCAATCGTATTATATTTATATATTTCATTAATACCATTGTATTTTCATTCATTAAATGGATATATGTAACAATATATTTATTTAAAATTTTTTACATATTATTAAATTTATTTTTAAATTCTTATACACATAATTAGAATAATATCAAATTGTTTACTTCAATACTAAAATAATAAGTAAATAAAGAAAACTTACATTAATGTTTGGATACAAATCTCTGTATACATAAATGGTATATAAATTTAATAGAAAGTAGAATTTAGTCTAAAATTAAAGAAATATTGATTAAGTAACTATTGTAATTTACGTAGTATAAAAATTCAATCAACTTCGATTACTTTTCAATAACTAAAACTCTTCAAATCAAATTCGGAAGTGCCTAAATATATTAATAGTATTCTTTAAAAATAAATTTTTAATAATTTGTTATATATTATGCAAAATGTTCAATTAAAAAGATATATATATTCAATTTGAAACTTAGTTAAAAATTCAAGAATTGGAAAAATGTTAATTCTATTCATAATATTATTTATCTATTATTTATCTTAAATTTTTAAATGAGATTAAGCAACGTAAAATATAAACATATTTTATAATTTAATATAAATGTAATATTTTGATTTATTGCTTTTTTTATTTAATAAAATAATAGATTTTATAAAAGAAATTAAATAAGTATAAATATATATTCGAATATAAAACAATCGACTGTCTCTCGTTTTTCATTTACACGATTGTTTATCTGTATGTTATGTGAAGCACAGAGAAAGTCATTGTTGACGGTGCGCGAAGGTGAGAAAATTGTTGATCAATTTTGCAATAATACATAATTCGAAAAGCATTATATTTAAAAATGCTTTATAATAGTGCGAAATAATGAAAAAATAAAATCATAAATCGTATACTATAAAATAAGTTGCTATGTACTCAGCATATTAATTAGTGTATGTACAATTACGTGGAATAATACTGGATTTTACGGTGAAACTACATAATTTAATAAAAAAGATAATCTTCGTATTATGAGAAGAAAACCATTTATGTCACACTACTATGACAGATTATATCTTTTTTGTTAAGTTAATATGGAGACTGAAAAATAACAACATATTTTTATAATTTTTTAATAGTAATTTCATTTATAAAATTATTTTATTTATTTATTGTTGTTATCGTTTTTTATTGTTATTATAAGTTAAAATAAAGATCTTTGATTGCATTTGATAAATAAAATGGAAAAAATTATAATTTTTACTGACGCTTCGAAATCTGTGTAATGTCCTTGAATATTTACTAAATAATAATACAATAATTTTACAATAAATATAAATAATTTTAATTATATATATTTAATTAAAATGATATACATTTTTATAATTAATTGTATACTTAATTTATAATTATATATTATTACATATTGCCAATTATAAACTAAGAAGTATATTATATTTGATTTACCTCTTATAAACTTTTAATCATTCTATGACTTCGAAGTTCTACCTAATATTCTAAGAAAGAAGTCATACTTTCTTACTCATATTTTTATAAAAACAGCACTACAAGACTATAATAGGGATAATAACAGCAATATTAACAATACTAATAATTATGACAATAATAGTAATAATAATAATAATAATAATAATAATAATAATAATAATAATAATAATAATAATAATAATAATAATAATAATAATAATAATAATAATAATAATAATAATAATAATGAAAAAATGGAACTTACATTAAATATCTGGTAACCTTATTTTTACAATTTCTTTTCAAAATGAACAAAAAAAACTATAATATGGTATACACACAATCTTTCTAATAAACAAAAAACACAACACTATTATAAAAATTAAGTAATAAATTAAAAGTAGTGTATAAAATGAAGTGTTTAGATTGCATATCGGTATAAATTGGAGAAATGAGACGTAGTCTAATAATTAAAATAAACAAACATAAAAAAATACAAAAAAAATCCATCCGTTGAATGTATAAATGCAAAAAATTTTTAAAATAATTGGAAAAATGTTTCTATACTGATCATTGAAACTAATTGTAAAAGAAAGCTTTATTAGAGATGTCATATATTAAAATAAATAAATTGAATACTAAGACACAACACGAGAACACGTGAAATTTAAACAGACACTGTGAGTTAAATTAATAATTATAAAATATATAATAATTTATAAAAATTACATGCGTAAGAAAGTATGACTTCTTTCTTAGAATTATACGTAGAATTTCAACGTTACAAAATTATTAAAAGTTTATAAGAGAAATGTTAAATGTAACGTACTTTTAGTGTATAATAATAATAATAATAATAAATAATGCGATACAGGTCATAATTATAAAAAAATATATTTCATTAATTAAATTTATATAATATATAAAATTATTATATTAAATATTAGTAAATATTTAATGTCTTGAAGGACAACACATTGTTTTCGAAACGTTGATGAAAATTATAATTTTGTCTCCTTTCCGTCACCACACACTACAATTTATATATAAAATATGTTGAGTATCTCTTACAACTATTTACAATTATTAGTATTATTGGTAGTAACAGTTACATTTATTTATATTACCCATTTGCATCTGTAAAAAACATAAAATTTTAATAATATTAACAGATAAAATAAAAAAAATTTAAGTTAAGTAACTAAAAGAAAATTTTTCTTAATTTTTTACAATAATACCACAAATGTTATTTAAAGTAGACCACTATCTAATTTACATTTTAAAAAACAAGAAATATGTACAAAGCTTTTAACTATACAATTGAAACTAGATTAAATTAATGTTACTTATAAATTTATTATTTCAAATGATTATATTTTATTAGATTTTGGTAGAAGCTATTTATTTTAAAAAGCTATATCTAATTACTATACATACAAAAGTTATTATAACATACAAAAATTATATTTTATGGTCAAATAAATATCAATAATAAAAATTAAAATTCACAGGAATTAACTTTTAAAAAACCAAAAAATTAAACAATTGTTGACTATTGATAAAACAATCAATTGATTACTAATAAATATTATTGATTTTATTTTAATTAATTATTTTCAAAAATTTTTTAAAAAATGTTTAAAGAATAATGATTTTTTAATGACATAATTATAGATTATAAAATTACAAATATTTTTATTTATCTGAATAAAAATACAACTATATTAATACGAAAGATATAGTTACATATTCAGTTTAGTTTGTAGTTGTAGACAAATAAAACAACTAAAATAATGTTTTTGTTAAATTTACAATAATAACATCATTTTAAATACCAAAAGTTTTATATAATCTTGTATTGAATTCTGAATAAGTATTGAGTTATTATTAACTAAATATTTTGGTTTAATATTTACAAATTCAAATATACTAATTATTTAGCAATGAATTATAAGATTAACAATAAGATTATAAATAGATTACCAATAAAGCAATATATTTACATTGACAATTAAATTGAAAATATATTTTTATAACACAGATGTTTTTAATCTTAGGTAATTATTTAATTCATATTTTTGACGTGATATTTACTTCTTATTTTAACTAATTCTAAGAAATATAATCAAATATAATATAAAATATAAATATAAAAATATAAATATAATCAAAGTAATTTTAAATTATATCAATCAGATATGATGCATTTGTATAAGAATTAAAATATTAATAAAACTAACATTCAAAAATACAAGAGATTTATTATTATGCAATTAAAAAATAAATTTGTTTAAATTGCAACAAAATGAGATTAATTAAAATAATCAAAACAAAAACTTCAATAACTTGTAATAATAAATGATTTTTTTATTTCTTCACATGTATCATAATAAAAATAAATTAACATTCATTATATCTTATAAATGAAGTATAAAACTTCCACCTTCATTTGGTCATTTTACTATTGTAAAGTTTATGTACATTGCTCTGGAATGCATATCATTTCATCCAAAAATTAATTTAATAAATATTGTAACTATATTAAAAAATATTAATGGAACTGAAACAAACATGAATACAAGTATTAAAATTTGATTACATACTACAATTAAAATATTTTTTATATTTATTCATTATATACTTACTTCTAACAACAGTACGAATCGATCTAAGTAGATTCAAAATTTGTGATTTGGCAGTCGGAGGTTCTCCAAAACCTTGAATATTTTGATTTGCACCCCAACCATCTTCAAAAAATTATATTTGTTATCTTTATTCCCAAAAAAATATGAATAAAATAACAAATTTTTCCTTTTATATTAAAATTAAGAATTCAATTTGGTTTATGTCAATAATCAGAATAATTATTTTAAATAAATACATGTTCTAAATTATTTAAATTTATAAATATATGTCACATTACTATCTCTTTTAATCATGTAGCTGACAAATATAAGAATTTTTTAAAATATCAAATATTTAAAATTAAATAAAAATTGTATTTTAATTTATTAAAATATAAATAAATATTGATAATGTGATATTTAAAAATTACATTAGATACACTCAAAATCCCTTAATTAATATTATATTCAAAGATACAAAATACAAAATTTGTATACATAAATACATATATATTTTTGTAACATGTCAAAAGGTTTAAATAAGAATAATGATAAATATCATAAATACTTATACAATTCAATATTTTAATAAATTAAAATGTAATTTTTATATAATAATGATGTTTTTATAAAATTCTGTTTTTTACTTAAAATTTTACATGCTAAATTAAATAATATGCATCATACAATGAGATATTATGTTTGGTAGATAGAAGTGGTCCCATTGTCTGTAAATAAATTCACAGTCTTATGATAATAACAATGTGTTTCAAATTAATAAATTTATCCATAGTTTATTATTAATATAAACAATATACTTGTACAATGAAACAAAAACATAACCTCAAATTTTGCCTAAAATTTAAATGTTTTCAAATGGATGTATAAATTTACTTGTTTTAAATGATTTTACTTACATTTCATTAGAAATCTTTCTTCGTGTAATACACAAACAGAATTTAAAATTAAAATGGTAGCTTCGAATAAATTCCAAAGTGTAAAGGCCATATTAACTTATTTGTCTTTTTATTTAAGGTCTAATGAAAAATGCGACGCCGTAATTATGAATACTGCCAACTTAGCAAGGCAGATGTAACAGATATAGTTTTGTAAAGACTCTTTTAATTCTTTAACATTTGTTTTAAAACGTTTTATTGAAATAAAAATTACTCTTAATATACAATCAAAATACCTATTTTTAGAAAAATAATTTGAAAATGAAAGAAATAGTTGCAAAATAAACACATATGATTTTGAATAATTAAAATATAAATATTAATTAATATTATATTATGATATCAATATATAAGGTAATGAGTTAAAATAAAAATTATTTGTATCTATATGAAAATCATAAAACATCCAACTGCAATGAAAACTTATTTTTGTTACATTACACAAAATTAGCTAACGATATTTGCAGATTTTACATTAGCACTAAATTATAGATAAAATAACGGCAATAGAAATTGAATAGAAATGGGAATAATAACATTTGTAAATCTGTTTATAATCATATGTCCTAATAAATATATATGTAGATTTTCAATAATTACATATATACACAATATCACTTAAATTTAAGTGATATTGTGTATATATCCTACAACTTCGATATTCCTAATTTATAATTTAGTCACAGAAGTTTCAATTTTATACAATAAAATAATGTTTGTTAAGAAATCTTAAGCACCAATTATTAAAAACTACTATATAAATAATTGTTTAATATTTCTTTCTAATAATTTTTATTAATTCGTGAATAATTATTTTACTTTAAAAAAATTATTTTGAAAAATCTATATTAATTAAAAATTGTTTATACTACTGGAAATAAAATATTGTACAAACTTCTTATTTTCCGCTATATTAATAAAGTAATATTAATTTATATAAATTAATGAAAACATAAAAGTTAAGGAATATAATAATTAAAAAATCTATCCCAATAGAAAGTTGATGCTATTTTTTTATTCGTGTTTAATAAACCTGCTCAAACTTTTAAATGAAGAAAACTATTATTTAAGAGCTATTTTATTCGAATAAAATTTTCCTCAAATTTTATTAAATTTAGTTTAAACTCAATAAATATTAAATAATTGAATAAAGCCGCCTTTTTTATTTATTATATTTTGGAATACAGTGTATTGTAATAAATGTTTGTATATAAAATAATGATGATGATGATAAGAATGTCATTACAAAATCTTTTAACAAAAATTTTTCTAATTTCATAGCGAATTATAAATAATTATCTGCAACGAAAAATGTATAAAAATTTAATTCATTTACTATAAAAAAAAAGTGTAAAAAATAGTATAAATATATTTATTTTTACTTAATCTACGATGGATAAATGATGTATTTAGATTTTTGGTCACGTATGCAAATAGTGAATGATATGTATTCTTAATTATCAATTGATAAGTATCAACAGTAGTTAGATACCAGTATAATTTTTTTTTTTACTAATTTAATAGTTAATTGTGAATTTCAACCAATTGTTACAAAGGCTTAAAAAAAGACAGTTTCTTAATATTTAAAATAATAAATAAAATATGAACAAGGTAAATTATTTTAATATGAATTTTCATCAGTATGATATTGGAAATATTATTTACTGACTTATGGCAGTGAACAATTTTAAAGGGAGTATATACAATTTGTTTAAAAAATTAAAATCGGTCTATAGATATAAATAAATATCAAAAATACCATGTTAGTCAGTAGTAGGTCTGGTCTGGATGTTCATTAGTCGACTACCACTCCATCCGACGATAAATCATCAAATCAACTCGTGGAATCCGAGAAATTCAAAAATTCAAATCAGAGCTGCCGGCTTCGAGGCTTCAGCTCTCTCAAGAAACGAATGAGCGAAATCAGCTACGGCTGATTAGCCAATACTCGTTGCGCAAAATTAAATTTTTTTTCCCTCTAAACGGTTTTGAACTCGAAGGAAAAGAAATTTTTTTGCCCATCGTCGTCGTCACAACTACGCGTGTGTTTACGTTTTGTGCGTCTCGTTCTACGATTGACGAGACAAGAAAAATAAAGGAAACGTATTCCGTCATGAAATGACGAGTTTGAGCGGCCCATAAGGAAACTACTTTTTTTTTTTTTTTTAAATGGAGATTATTATTTAATTTTCTTGTGGTCAGGTAATTATTTATCAAAAATATTATTCTCTGATTTTTTACATATAAGATTTTCACCATGTTTCATTTTATGCTTTGTTTACATTGATGTTGCATCTACCACATGCTTCTAACCTCACTTTTTTGGAATTCTTTTATAAACTTAATTACAGTTACATAACGCATTTACGATAATTTAAATTTAAAAAAAAATTGCCAATTGCATTTTGACCTAAAATCATTACTATGTTTGTTTTTTGTTAAAGCTGAATAAACTATATATTTTATAAATAAATTATCCTATAATTATGTATTAAATTCTGAAAATATTTTGTTATTTATCTTACCCTTAATTGTATGTCTGAATACCAAATGCATATAATTAAATGATAAATAAATTAATAGTAAACGAAAAAAATAATGATATATTATTGATTATTAACTTGGTTGATTAAAAATATTCTTTTTTCAATGTTTTTAATAATAAGTTTTCCAATTTAATGAAAAATACTAATTAAATATCGAATAATAATGAAATACTATTTATTGATTAATTTTAATTAGCACAAAGAAAAATAAAATACTTTTAGCAATAAAAATAAGTAAATAATTTATAAATTACTTTTTTTTCTCTTTTTTTATTAGTTGGAAAGAAATATTAAATGTATTTAAGAGTAGTAAAAATCACCTTGCTTAATCACCTTACTTAATCACCTCACTTCTAAAAAAGATTAAATCTTCAACAAATACTAAAGCTTAAATATGTATCAGTCTACATTTTCGCCACACACAATGGTACAAGTAGTGGGTAATTATCAAACAAATGGACAGTTTCTTTCGCTACAAAATCATGCATTTTATACCAGTAGTCCAAACATTCACCAAGAATTCATTCAGTTCAATCGTAATACTTCAAATACTAGTAGGCAACGTACAACACAGGTATTAAAATTTCTTTATTAATAAATAATTTAATTGATTTAAACCTCAAAATTTATCAATAAAGTAAAATTTGAAGTACAGTATTTTCTTTGAAAAATTATTAATTAAAAAAATTTAACAGATTTAAAGTACAAAAATTTATGTACCAACTATAAATATAATTTAATCATATCATATTATTTAATTTATTATTTATCAAATAAATATTTTTATAGCAAGGATCATATCCTCTTGAATTTTTACATCGTTTCAATATGGAAGCACAAAATACTAATTATAATATACATGTAAGTGGAACTGCGACAAATTGGCCTCAACGATTGAATTCTTCAAATAGCACACCTACAACTCCACAAAGAATAAATACATCTAATCCTTTATCTTTGACACCTGTACAAGCAAGAATGAATTACAGGCCAATAACTACTGGATCTACAAAGAAGCATGCTTGGAGCAACAATAATAAATTGGATAAAAGACACTCATATCAAGATATACCTTTACTTCAAGAATCATGTAATAATAGTGATAGTGGGTTTAGTTCTCGTTCACCAACACCAAATAAATATTACAAAAGTAGCAGTCAAACAGAAAGTTCAGATGAACGAGATTCTTTACCTTCCGTGTCAGAATTTGTATATAAGTGTGTATCATTTTCCATTATTAATTATATCATTTTTTCAAAAAATTTTGATATAAAATTATATAAAATATATTTAGGAATAAAAGTACTAGGCAAAACTATAGCAATCGAGGAAATTTAGTTACTAGCTTATCTCCTAGCAATTTGTACCAAGATCAACGACTTTCAAATGATTATGCAGAAATGGTTTCACGATCTTCAGTTCAAAGTCACCAAAATAGAAGAAAGTACCCAACAGGTATTTTTTTGGATTTCAAAAGAAAATATGATGGTCTTATAATTGAAATGTTTAGCATCTGAAATAAAATAATTATGTAGCAAGGATTATTCCAACGATACAACGACCACAAAGAGGGAAAAAGTTTACAGGAGCAATTTTGTCAGATGTTAATATCTGTCCAAAATATTATTATAGTCCAGCAGACAGATTTCTTGAAAGATCACATCTCATTCAAACCAAGCAAAGACCAAGTAAGTTATTAACAGGCTCCATATACGACAAATTGTCAAAGGCTATTTGGGAAAAGTTTGAGCAGAATCAACTGACACAAAGTACTTTTTGCCATAAAATGTATTTATGGAAATATCTCTTTTTTTATATTAAGGTAAATATCACAATATTTTTTTAATATTTATGGAATTTAATATGATTTTGTTCTTAATCATTAACATCTATTAAGAAAATTTTTTAGCTATTTGAAAAAATAGTTGTAAATGATTATAAAATTTTTAATAAAATAATTGTAGCATACAAAAATATCAAAAAACTCCTAATATATTTTTTTCATATATTCTTATTTAAGTATATTTTGTACTTAAAATTTTTAATATAAGATATTAGTAAATTAAAATTATTAAATTTAATTAAAATTTTTCATTTATTTTATTTTAGTCAAGATTTCCTCAGTATGGATTATTTATGGTAGGGTCTACATTAAACGGTTTTGGATCTAATGTTAGTGATGTGGATATGTGCCTTCTTGTCCGAGATACAGCAGTCGATCAAAGAAGTGAAGCTATATATCGTCTGGGTCAAATAATGTCTTGTCTTAGAAGAAGTGGTTGATTAAATTTATTTTTAAATTGTCAATAAATTGATTAATTACAGTTTTATAATTATATTATTTAATTTCAGACTTCATCAGTCATTTGGAATTAATACAGGCTAAAGTACCAATATTAAAAATACGTGACAATGTTTACAATTTAGATGTCGATTTAAACTATAATAATGTGGTTGGTATTAGAAATACTCACTTATTACATTGCTACTCTCGCAGTAAGTTATTTTTTTACTAATAATATATTTTTAAATTAATTTTTAACTTATTATTAATAATTTTCAGTTGACTGGAGAGTACGACCGCTAGTTCTGGTAGTTAAAATGTGGGCACAATGTCAAAATATTAATAATGCAAGGCATATGACAATATCTAGCTATTCCTTGGTTTTGATGGTAATCCATTTTTTACAATGTAAGTTATTTTTTAAGATTAATTTTAATACAGTATATTTCAATTTTGAAGAAAATTTTGCTTTTAAATACATAAAATATGTACAATAATTTTATAATTTTTTGTATATTTTAATGAAAGTTATAATATAAAATATGAAATAAATATAAAATGCTTATTACATTATATTTTTTTACTAACATTTCTTGATATTATAGGTGGAGTTACCCCTGCGGTATTACCATGCTTGCACAATCTTTTTAAAGGCAAATTTCATCCATTATCTGACATTCATAGTATTGACATTCATGAAGAATTAAACATTCCAAATAATGCACTTCATCCACGTAACACCCAAACACTTGGAGAACTTTTAATAGAATTTTTTGATTATTATGATTCATTTGAGTATGTTGACAAATATAATTTGTTTATTAATCGCCTATTTATATAATTTATATAAAATACATAACTGAGAATACTATTAATAACTTATTTATACTTAAATAAATTTAAAAAATTTTTCTTAATTTTCCAAAGAAAATTAAAATACAAATACTTATATTTGTAGGTTTTTACTTACATAATTCTTTAATATTTTTTATTAAGGTTATTTAGAGAAAAAAAATGTATACAATTTTATAAATTATTTCAACAATGCAGTTTAGGACAAAAAAACTTCTTTTTAGTTAATACTTTGAAACTAATAAAATTATCTAATAATCATTAGAAATTATGTATATGTATATTTATTAATATACACTTATTATATTCATTTAATTGATAATTTTTTAATTAATTTACTATTATTATAATGTTTATTCTATTTTTAAATTATAAATGTCGATATAGTATTAAGTTACAAAAAAATTCTTATGTATGTTTATTTTTTATATTTTTATTGTAGCAAACAGTTTTTAGAAAACAAAATCAATAACTCGAAACTTTTTGAGCTCATTATCTGTTATTACTATTGTATAAATCATATAAATGATCAAATTTTAAATTAATCTAGTTCATATTTTAATGTCGTTTTTTCAATTATATACTTAAACAAAGTAATAATAATTAACAACATAAATAATTAAATCTAAAAATATAAAATATATATTACTTATTCTGCATGCAGTTAATTAATTATATATAGAATTAAATATGTATTTTATTTTATAATTTTAATTTAAATTTTAATGCTTTAAGAATAAAAATTAATTTTTATTATTTAATCTAAAATTAACAACTAATATATTAAAATAATAAAGAATTAAAATAAATAAAAACAAATTTATCTTATTTGTATAATTTATTAATTAATTTATTTATTAGTGAATATTCAATTTTACAACTATTTCAGTTATGATCAGTATGCAATTTCAGTACGCGTAGCTGATAAGATTCCTATCGAAACATGCAGGTATGTTCGATCATTTAAAAATGACCCTCATCAGTGGAAATATCTATGCATAGAAGGTAAAAATTAATTTTATTTCTTAATATTTTTTTACAATTTGTAATGTTTCAGCATTCAAATTATTTCATTAAAAAAACACTTGAAATATAATTTCGATAATTAAAAAATATTTTATTTTTTATATTTGTTTACAAATTACTTACAATTTTCTTATAACTTATAACTGTATTAAATAAAGTTATTAAAATATTAAATTAATTATCTTAAAAAAAGAATCAGACAATTTAATACTAACTAATAAATTATAATAATTGGTTTGTTATAACATTTGTGCAAATCATATTTTACATAAATCAATTGAAAAATTGTTCGTATTTAATTTATCGCGATATATATAAATATATTTCAATTGTCGACCCGCGATAATGTAACTTATGCCAGGTTCACTTCTGCCCTAGTAAAAGTGGTCAAGGCGTTTTGACCCTTTTAAGGTTCGGTTAATAAATAAATATAAATAGAACAACAATAGTTAATAAAATAGAATATTATTTATTCTAATAAAGAAATAGCAAAAGAGAGAATGTGATTTTACGTGTAATATAATTGATTGAAAAAGCCGTGGCTCTAAACATGATCGCGTACAAAGCAAATCATTCGTTCGTTGTATAAAAAATATCAAAGTCCCCATTCTATTGTTCACGATTCTTTCTAACAGACGTCCCAACCGGAATATCCTCGAGATGTTAATCCACTTAAGACTCGGAATTCAGGTGCCCATTCGTTTTTTTCCGATTTTACTCATTACTTGCGCTGGATGGAGAATTGCAAATACGCAAGTTCTCCCTCCAGGGTTCGTGGTAATTATCATCCTGATGCTTAATTATCGCCCTGTCGGTTATCTCTGCTATTGACTTTCGATTGACTTTCACGTATTTATTATCGGTTCCGGCGTAGAATTTTCACGAATTGAAGGATTCAGAAGTTCTTATTTCTCGCGGGTTTCATGTTACTCGTTGGTTAGTTTGATTCCCTCGTTATTTCATTTTTTTTTATCATCAATTCCCGAATGCCTTAACTTTCTTTGTCGACGCAAGTACTATTTTTCCCCCATTTCGAACTTCGTCACTTATATGCTTATTATAATATACGCCAATAATGATTATTTCGGATTTCGTCGCGTATGTGATTGTTGGCATTAATAATAATGCTTATATTGCATACATGACAAACTACAAATTTAAAGCTTATATAAATTATAAATTAATTTAATATAAAATTTGGTTAAAAATCTTATATTGATATAATTGTTTTTTATCATGTACCAGAAACTCTTTAAAATTAATAATATATTTATTAAATATGAGTTTGTTTTGATTATAAAATCAAATATTACCAATATTTTCAAATAAGAATTGTGTTTCATGAAATTTGTATTAATTTTATTAAAACATTAATAATTATTAGAATTATTATATTTTAGAACCCTTTGATTTCACTAATACAGCAAGATCAGTTTATGACTTAGCAATTTTTCAAATGATTAAAGAAATCTTCAAAGAAACGCATCAGCGATTGAAGAAAAGTAATAACCTAAATAGCATATTTACAAGATTGGAAAATAATTTGTGATGGAATAATTTATCATCTACACAGATGTGGTATCAAATATTGTAAAGTATATAGATGAAGAGATATTATTTATTTTATATAAAACTAGATTGAGGAAGAGTTTCTCAAAGAATCCTTATGTCTTAATTAAATATAAATATGGCTACAAATATATAATTAGGGAAAAAACGTCTGATATTATTATATCGCTATGTAGGACCACTGATACTTTCCTCGATTCAGAATTTATTTTATTATACACCATATTTATAATGTATTTTTTTTTTCAACTTTACAAAGGATGATATGTATACAAGGAAAAAGGAAAACATCAAGCCTTAAAGTACAAAGTATAAAATTGAAAAATGTTTTTTAAATTAAAACTCACGCATACTATGTGCAATATAGCGGCCTTAATAAATCGAGATTACATTGAAAATCGTTGGATAAATACGGACAACGTTAAATCTCAAGTGTAATTGTCATGAATGATATAAAAAACGTCAACTATGACAATGAAAAAATGTGAAAGTCAAAAAACGAATAGAGTATTATACAACTCAATTAAAAATCAATTTGAAATAACAAGAGAATTCACAGTATGTATATTCGATTAAAAAATAGAGTTCTAGCAGGAGTCTAGGTAACTTAAATATAATGTGAAGGATCTTGTAAAACAGTTTCAAAGTTTGATTATAAAATTTCTACTTTTTTCTAGATGATTTGTGATCAAATATACAGAAAATTCATCGTATTTTCTTGGTAGAAAATTTGACATAATACTTGTAATTATTTAGATCAAAAAGTTTAAAAAAAAATTTAAAAATTAGAAATCTTAATTAAACAATACTTAAAATAAGTGAAAAATTATCAAAAAAAAGTTGAATGATTATATCTTTAATGTAATATTTGTACAAATTATTCAAGTAATTCCTTCAGAGATTATTTAATGATAGTACAATGCGAAAATTAATTAAAAGTTCATTTAAAACCATTAAATAATACCTTTTTGTAAATAATAATCCTTCATACCTTATGAATTTAATAATTTTTGCAAATCTTTCTATATTTTCTGACACTAAAATTTAAATAATAATTAATATATTTTTTATACATTTTTACAATTTTCAAAATTTAATTTAATAACCTAAAATTATAATTATGAAATAAATATTAAAAATTTGCTTGTCCATCAACAAAAAAAAATTTAAAGATAATAAAATATCTGCGATTATTATTTATTATTAGATCCGTATATCTTTCTTTAACAAAATTGTTAATAACTAATGTAAGATTTTTGTTAGACAAACAAGATATAAAAAATTACTTTTAAACTTTAATTATCTAATTAGTTTTGTTAAAGTTAATTACGGTATTACGGATAATTCTCATAATAAAGTCCACTAAATTGTTGAAAATTATCTTAAGCTATAATTTTTTTTTTTTTTTATATTCTTATTTAAAAATGTTAACATTGCACAACTATGTATTCTATGCCTATATTTTTCTTTCTAGACATTTATGTAATTATAAATTTATAGTTAAAATTATTTATTAAAAAAAATTTTTAAATAGTGAAAATTAACAAAAGAATCAATTTGATTTAAAAACAAAAATATTTAAAAAATAATTACTACACATGAATATAAGAAATACAATAAAAATTACGCAATATTTAGAATTTTCCACAATTTAGTTCAAAACTTGCTGACTTAATACAAAGATAAAATTAAAAATTTTTTGTAGAGTCATTCTCTCATATTCCACCTAGAGAGGGAAATAATTTAAAAAATGTAAGGCCAGTAAAGAATATATTTACCTGTGTAATAAAAATTATTCTACAAATTTAAAAAAAGTATTTAATAATTTGAAGACATTAATTCACTTATCGCTTTCAAATTTATTCTGTAATTATATGTAATTTTTACTTTATAAAACATTTACATAGGTAAATATAATTTAATGTATAATAATTAAAATATATGTAATTGAAAGTGTAATACTTAATAATGTAAATGAAAATTGTCTGTGATTACTGTGCCATATTACAGTTATACTTTCTTTAGTAAATATTTTTTGTATAAGAAAAGATTAATATAATTTAAAATTTACTTAGAACCAAAATATTAACTGTTTTAAAAATTAAAAAATTATTGTAATCAAGCCCTTTCCAAAAAAAATATTAAAAATGCTATAGCATTAATTTTGAAAAAATACACTAATAATATTATAAGAAAATTGTAAAATTATACATTGCTTCAAAATAATATATTGTAATTCCCATTTTTCCAATGAAATATTCAATTATTTCTCCACAAAACTACAGTATGATTTGAATAGCATAAATTTGTAATAATTATTTTGTTGTTTAATAAATGTAATGTTTCGAAATATGTTACTATTGTATTCGTAGTTTCTTATTCATTATATTTATAATTACTTAAAATATTTAAAATTATGTCATAATTTATACCTCATGATATAAAAGTTTTTTTATAATTAAGTCTATTAATAAAACTTTATTTAAATTTTGAATACTGAAAGATGTGAAAAAGAATGTTAATTTAGAATAAAATAATTTATAATATAGTATAAATAAGTAATTAATAAGTTAAAAAAAAATTAATTTTCATCAAACAATTTTAATTGTACACCACAGATTGAATTTTAATTTTTTATAAAAATATTTATATTCGAATTAAAAGTTGTTTATTTTCAATTTTTTGATATATCAAAGATTATTAGTACTCTGATATAACCTAATTTATATCTAATATATTCTGGTTATGTATCTGTTCAATGATTGTACAAAAATCGGTATGTATTTAGGTTTACCTTGCTTGTAAATAAATACTTTTTACAAAAATATATTTAAGGCTTCATTTAATTTTGAATAGTGATAAAATAGTTAATAGTTATTGTAATTACTTAAATATTTGTCAAATTTTACTGAAATTATTATTTTAAATCAAACAATTATACAATTTTTTGTAGAGTACTTAAATTAAAAAATCAATTTTCTATATTTATATGTAACTTTTAAGTATTTTCATTATTTATATTTTAATGAATTATAAAAAAAAAATAATTTCTAAGCTTAATTATTGTTTTAAAAATTAAAAATACTTTTATCAGTATGATATAGCGTAATTTTTTGAATTTATAAATAATATTAATAAATAATATAAAAAAAAAAAATTATTTTATGTAATTTTATGTTAAATGAAACAAAAATAAATTGTAACATGTGTATCATAACGTACAAGCAAAATAAAAATTTAAAATGTGTCACTACTTCGTTCAGGCCACTTGTGTTGCAATTATACAACATTTGATGTACGCTTAACAATTTAATTCAACTTAATTCGCATTTATGAACAAACAAGTACGAACCATAAGATAATTCTTTATTCGGACCTCCAAGATCGGTTTACAATTCGAACATCTTGTGATTCCAAAAATATTATTACTATGTTTTTTCAGAAGATCTCATAAAAGTGGAGACAAATAAAAAATTACGAAAAAATTCATTATAAGTATAACGAGACCAAAGCGGATCGGTTTTTCCTCGAATGGTGAACTTTCGGTATTTTTTGTCGAGACTATAAATATAAATATAAATCTACTAAGAATCAACGTTCGTCAATCTTTTTGATTAATCTAACTGCATGATTCACACACAAACGCACGCGCATACACACCTACCTCATAATACACTATTTAATTGTTCCTTACATGATTTAATAATAAATCAGTTTAATCTCGCATGACTTGTCTTTTTCTTCATTTTCTATAAGAAACATTAAGTAATTTACATTCAACTTAAATTGCGGTTCAAAATTTGCAATTAAACATACATAAACAATAAAAGTAACTTATGTACCATTTGATTTAATATTAAAAATGTATTGGCTAATAATATTGTAGTTTGTCATAAAAAAAATTTAAACTTTATCGATTATAATAAATATAATTTATACTTTGTACTACAACAAAATAACAATGTTGAAGTAACTTTGAAAATGTAAAGAAAAAATACACATCTAGTTTTCTCTTTTTACACGTTTAATTCAATTATTAAAAATATATCTGCAAGCTTACGGGTCCGTCTTGTTTTACAAATTCTTATAAAACTTTAGTATTCAATTAAAAAAATTTTTTAATATTCAAAAATTATTGTTAAAAAATCAATATTTTTGGAGTTTTTTCGATTTTTAAATGTCCAAAAAATAATTTTAATTAAATAATTTCTATTTGAACAGATTTTATTGTTTTAATAATAACAATAATAATTATATAAAATAAAATTTTAATTAAATAAAAATATATTTTATGCTCATAAATATGATCGATTAATTTCTGATCAATTTACTGAAAGAAAAAGTATTTTAAAAATATAAATCATAATATATTTATTTGACACAGATTTTGTAGTTTTTATATATTTAAAAAAAAAAATAAAATTTTTAAATCATCGTTGAATAATTATCTACCACAAAATTTTACACTTTCATTTAAGTATTTTTAAATTTTTAAAGAACATATGTGATATAAATTTTCTTTTTGTTTATTTTTATATTTCTTTTAAATTTATAAAAACATCGTTGATCCTTTATCTGTAAACAAATATATAATTTGATGCAAGGATAATGTTCATATTTACTTAATTTTTTTAATTAATTTCCTGATAATTAAGATACTCATTATTATAAATATTAAATAAGAGCCATAAATTTTTATCTTAAGCTATAAGCTAATAATTTAATTACTTTAAATCGTGTTAGATAAATATAAAATTACGATTATATAACTAATAATAATCAGCTTTCAAAGGAAAGTTTTATTAAAAATTTTGATTTTTATCAATATTTATAAAAAATAAAAGTAATGGAAAATTATTACCTACTATATAAATTTTATTCAAATTAGTTTTCTTTTTAAATGACTTTTCATTAATAAAAATATAAACAATCACATATTTTTTGTTCTTAAAATTATTAGTTCTTAAAATACATTTATAATCAAAGAATGCATAAACAATTAAAAATACCTGTTATAAATAAATGAAGGAAATGTTTTAAATGAAACAGTTGATTAATTTTTAAATTAAATTTATTGGTACCACAAGATCTTACAATATATTTTTTTATGTAATTTGTATAATCTGCAGTATGTGGTGCTCAGGTATTCGAAATGAAAAAAATGACAAATATGATAGAAGCGTGAAATAAAATTTGAGAAAAATAAATCACCATTTTAGTCAGATATCAATTTATCTGCCTCGACCTATAAAAAGGAGAATAAACACCTTTATCTTATGCATCTCTTACAGGATAAAGAAATAATAAATTTTCGATTACACAAAATAGTTCACCATTTTTAAAAAATAATTATTTCCTTTTACCCATTAAAAATTGGGCTATATAAAAGAAACAAAATTAAAACAAAGAATGAGAGCATTATCTCACTTCTTGAAACTTACATAAAAATTTATATTTTCTGTAATATATGGAATAAAAAATCTCTTGTATTGATAATTTATTTAAGCAAAAAAACGATATTTTATTTGTTTAGAGATTCTTATTATTCGTTAAAAGTTCACAACTTCGTTAGGAGTATTATAACGTCGGAATTTAATATATATAATAAAAATAACGAAAAATTTTCTTTTATAAACAAGATCAAATATTGAAGTAAAACAAGTTTTGTCAAACATTAAAAAAATGTTATATATCCACTCCGAGGTACATAAATAATTTACCAAGCGAAATTTGTGAAAATTATTACGTCATCATTGGATTTTATTTTACGTGCCATACAAAGACGTTAATGTTCAGGTCTTCTCGTCTTTTCATAAAAGAAAAAAGCATTTAGCACGTTTATAATTAGTATTGCGTGATTTTAATCATTCATGTAAGTATTCGTCATACGCTTGTCTTTTTTGTTTTCCTTGCATACTTCCTTTTAATTAATCGAAAACTTTTCGTTGCAATCCCAACGTCAACCGTTCATCAGCATAATCTCCGCTATGTAAAACGATGATTCCTTTCTTGTCTCTATATCATATTTAATCTTTCCTTATCTTCATTCTTCGAGGTAAACAAAGACAAAAAAGAATTTCTCTTTTCTCTTTATCTAATGGTCTTATTTTAATTACCATTAGGCTTGTTTTTCTTTCTTTTTTAGTGAAAAAGAGAAAGTTTTCAGCCACAAGTTGTTATTATTGTTATTCTCATCCACGCCGACACACCTTTTGTTGTTATTTCTCGTTGGTGTCTTTATCTCGAGTAGTGTATCCCTCTCACATTGAGTTTTGGTTATTTCTACCGTTTCGCACAGTTACAGAGTGATTTGGTCTGGTTGTTGGTTTGGTTGTCGATGAAGAATTAATCGAACGAGCCTTATCAGTCGCTCCCGCGACGCTGCTGCATGGCGAATGCATTTTTAAGCCATATTAACTCGGCTCAATATGGCTGGGAGAACTGGCCCCCCGCTTGAGATTGACCAGACTGGTAAAAACCTAAATCAAATTACAACATTAATAATTAAATTACTCGTAAAAAGTTGATTTAATGATAAAAGCTATTTTTTAAACAAAATTTATTGGTTACATTTTTAATTTAATATACGTTTATCCAAAAAAATATTTTTCATATTTAAAGATTCTATTTAATGATTCTATTCCTCATTAATGTTTGCTACCCCAAATAATTTATAATATCAATGTAAAAAACACTTATCGTATTACAATTATATGTCAACAATTTACACATGTATTATTTATAAATATATCTAACAACATAATTATATTCAAATTTTCTCAACGACGCATCTATACGACTTTGGAAACCAACTTGGACAATTTAAAATTTCTCAAATGTAATCAGTAAAACCTTGATCATTAAATTGTTTTATTTTTTGAAACAATGAAAAGGTAAAAAAAAACTGACTATAAATTTCAGGTTTTATAAGTCTGCTTACCACTACGGTCACCCTGATAAGTGGAATCTTGCGATAGAAGCCCGTCCATCTGAGAATGGAATTCTCCCACCGCAAATGAATCCTGCGACAGCTCCGCCTGTGACAATCCCGGTTGTGATAAGCTGAAGCCAGGCTGTGACATACCCTGTGTTGTGCCTTGTGTCAATGGTAGTCCAGGCTGACTGTACGGTTGTGTGTTTTGTTCTGATTGACTCAGCTTGCCCAAACGCGGTCCAGAGTTACCACTAACTTTATTTGAACCTGTAGAACACATAATCGCAAACACATACATGTATTAAAAACAATAACATTGTACAAGTGAGTACAACAGTATGTAGCACACATGGTAAGGAAGGAGAACAAAAGCTATCAGAATCTAGAAAAGCTCAAGCCAAATTTAGCAATCTTGTTATCGGTGGTTGTTGTTGTGACTTGATAAAAATAATAATAAATAATTATTTAAATTACAACAATACTTATATACGCTTAAATCAAAATTTTATGCTTATAAAAATTGTATTAAGTTGAAAACAAATTCAAAAATATATTATTAAAAGATTACAATAAAAAATGCGTAAAAATTATAATAAAAAATGACTATAAAAGTAATTCATTTTATAATGTTAATGAAACAAACGACTTAATTAACAATTATAAAAATAGAATTTAACATAAATAAATACATCGTCAACGTAAAATTAACAAATTTATATAATACAAACTTTAGGTGTTGAACTATGAAAAATAATCTAATAAAAAATATCATTCATTACATTTCTGTACTATATAAAAGTATATTATTTGTAAATTGAATAAACACTTTTTTAGTAAAATAAAATATGAATATTTTGTTTAATAAGAAAATTTTATAAGATCTATATCAGAATATCAACATACATATTTGTTGTGTACAATATGTTAGAATGAAATAACTTAAATTTCATGTTCAAACTTATAAATTTATAATGTATAACTCAGGCAGAAATTTCCTTCCTAATGGTTTTTCACCCCACCCTAAATAGTATTATTGGGTTTATTATAATGAATAGTGGAAGATGACAGGTAGAAGAAGTATGCAACAAACATAAAACTATGGAAAAAAGGGGCAGTTAGTCGTCATTGAGTAGCCAAGTAACACACAACAATCTCCCTTGAATTATTTCTGCAATTTATGAATAAACATCTGTCATCACATTCAATTTTTGTGTGTTTTATTGAAAAGGTTAATTAATTTTAAGCTTAACAAAATTTACAATACTATTACTTTTGCTATATTATATGCCTTTTGTACATGAATACTTTAAAAGGTAACAATCCACTTTTCTAAATATACATTTATTCATCCTTTCCTTAATTCTTCATTAAATTTAAATATTCTATATTTAATAAGAATATTAGTTTAATAGAATATTAACACTTGTTACTTTCATTCACACATATTTTAGAGCTAATTAGAGTGAAACAGCTAAAAATAATGTTACCTCATTCATAATAACATGAATATTTTTATCAAATACTTATAATTATAGACATTATTTTTCAAACTTAATTTGGATTTGAAATTTGATAAGAAACAATAAACCCGTTTGAACGTCAAACCATTCAAATGTATTTTTTCTAAGATTATAAATTATATTTTCGTAGAAAATATCGCATAAATAACAAGGTTCAAATATATATACATAGCAATGGATAATATTTAAAAAAAAAGAACATTAATGATCCCCTAACTCTCAACATTTTTAAAGAAAGCGAATTATTGAAACAGAATTGTGATACTAACTAATAAATGATAGAAAAATATTCAGAAAATGTAGATACTCATGTTTCAATTTACATAAAATTAAATTCATTTTAATCAACTAATTCATATCTGATATTTATAAATTAACTTTTGATAATTTATAATTATGTAATTATTTATTTTTTAAAGACAGTACTGTGCAGTAGAGTTTCAAATGTAAAATTAAAAATTAAAACAAAATGAAATACTGATGTAAAAATATAAACCTACTTTTTATGTTACCTCCTCGACGTACTCTCTGATTCTGTCTAGCCTGCAGCGCTTGCTGATGTTGGTTATAGAAACGTGGAGGTACGTGCGCCATATTCATAAACATTCCTACAGGTACAGGCACATTATTCATAGCAGCTTGAGCCCGTTCAGGACTAATATAACTGATAGTGTCATGTGTACGACTAAAAATATCAATAGGTACATTGCGTTGATAGTAAGGATTGTGCGTTTGAGCGCCATTTACTTGTGCACCAGACCTGGAAAAAAATATTTTTGTTTATTTTATAAGAACATATATTAAAAATAAAATTTATTCAAAATTATCAAATACTAACCTATCATAAACAGAACCCGGAATAATAGCCTCTCTTGCATCATACATTGATGTAGACATAAAGTGCGATCCCGGATTAGCAGCATTTACTAGTTTCTTTGGTTTGGCAAATTGAATCATGGATTCTTTTAAATTATTTAATGGTCCCTCTACCAACACCTTTTGTTCTTTATAAAAGCTCAGCAAATGATTCCACAGTGGTTGCTTTGACAGCACTTTTGGATTACCGACAATAATAATTCCATACTTTGCTCTTGTTAATGCAACATTTAATCTTCTTGGATCGTTTAAAAAACCTATAACAAAAAATTATAACCATGTTTGATCGACTTAAAAATGTAATTTTATTAATAATTTTATATATTTGTATCTTTCCTAGATTATTCATTTTAAAAAACTATTTTACTATTTATTAAATTATTTTAGAAAATTTTCTTTCATTAAAAATACATAAAATTAAATGTAGTTTTTTTTGTTGTTAAAAAAAAAATTAAATACACTTGTTTTTGATTGCTATTTAATTAAGGAATAAAAATATAATTTTTACAAACCTATTCCCTGATGTTCATTGGACCTCACACATGACATAATAATGATATCCTTTTCTCTACCTTGGAAAGCATCAACACTAGCCACTTCTATTTCCTGGTATAATTTTGAATGTAATGAACCTTGATACTGCATATATTGAACAAGATAAGCACGTTGTCCCTCGTATGGCGTAATGACACCAATTTGTTCAGGTTTAACACCGCAACGTAAAAAACGCGTTGTGATTTTTTCAACATTTGATGCCTCAGTTCTATTAAGATAGGATGTACCACTACCTGCAATCTCTTCCTGACCTTGAGTAACGTAGAAAAACATAGGCTTGTCGGGTGCAGGCCATGGAAAATCAATTTTTAGCAATTTTCGTTCATCAGCGCATACCCCATTTTGCAAAGAGCCTTCGTAGAAGAAATTTGAAGGAAATCTATAAAATATATTTGTTATAATACTACTATTTACTTTAAAATTTATAGTTTTAAATTTAGAGTAAACTTAATTATGCAAATCAAAATAAATTTAAATTCTTTAAATTATAAAATACAAATAAAAAATATAAATACAATTTGTAATACTATAATTTTCATTATGTTTCATTTCATTTTGTTCCATGCTTAAAGTTATTTTTAAAGCTATAGAATTGTACATTATGATAAGATTTACTATAAAAAATATAAAAAATTAATTATATTAAGTATATAAAATACTAATAAAATATGAATTTAAACTTATGAAAACAATCAGTATAAACTCAGTTATTATTATTAAATATTAAAGTCGAAAAAAGTATTTAAATTATCACTCAATTAATTTTTTTAAAAAATAATTTGTGAATTAAAAAATATTTAATTTTTAATAATTTTGTTGAAAAATAGAAATACATGCAGTTATTGAAACTTACTTGGAAAGGTCAGGATGCATACGATATTGAACTTCGAGCCTAAATGGTCTAATACCGAGAACAACTAATCGCTCAAACAGAGATTGTGAAAGCCCAGCACGAGCAGCTTTTTTACACATCACAACAGGTCCAAGCTGACAATGATCACCCACAAGAATAAGTTGCTTAGCACCCAATACTACAGGTACCATGCATTCTGGTTCAGTTGCCTGCATGCTTTCATCAATTAGAATTGAGTGAAATTTAAGACGGTGTAATCGCGGATCACCTGCTCCTACACAAGTACAACATATAACATCAGCAGCTTCAAGCAATTCTTTTTCAGCAGCCTTTTTAAGTAGCCTGAAAAAATTAAAAAACAAAATAATTTTATACTATATTTATTAACCTTGTTTGTTATATTCCTATAATTTTTTAATTATAATTTTTTAATAATGAAATTCATAAAAATTCTTAAATACATTACTACTTTTGGGTATTACTAAAAAAATTCATGAACCTGTAACGCTTTTCATCAGTACTTGATAATTCTCCAGTTTCATCTTTCAATTGTTGTAGCTTTTGTAATTCCGTATTTGTCTCCATATTCTTTATTTGATTGTGCAATGCAAGAAAACTAACAGGAGAATCTATTGCTTCTCTAGATTTTGCACAAAGTCGTACAACCTTAAGATTGCTTTTATGTATCTTTTCTGTTAATTGATCGACAGCTGTATTGGATGGTGCACAAACCAAAACAGGGCCACCATTCTGTTTAACTAATTGATAAACAATTGTTGCACTAGTTACAGTTTTCCCAGTACCTGGCGGTCCTTGAATTAGAGATAATGGACGTTGGATTGCATGTTTTACGGCATAAACCTGTGAGCGATTAAGATCTGGTAGATTTGGAGCACTAAAATGTTTTGGTAAATGACAACGGAAAAGAACTTCCTCTACTTCATGACCGAGAAGACGATGATAGATGTAAGCTGAGACAGAAGTATCGTCCACAGCGAATTTTCGTAATGCTAACTGCATACTAAAAATGATATAATATAAATATATTTTCTAGTTTTTATAAAATATTTATAAATATAAAATTACAATAATATTGCATAATGACTTTATAATACATAATGGCATTAAATAATTTTACATTATCAATTTAATTTAAAAAAATTTTCTTAAGAATTAAGAGTAAGTTGAATTAATTATAATTTTCTTAAAACGAAGTAGTATGTATAGTATAGCATTAATATAATTTTTAAATACATATATTTTATTTAAATTTTCTTTATTTATATCAAATTAAATACCAACCGATCAAAACTGGTACTTTTCCAGATAAAATCAACTACAAAATTGCTTGCACATTCAGTTGGAGCACCAGAATTATTTTTCAATTCAATTCCCACTTCTTCTCCATAATTATCTGGAATTTTAATAACGTGACCAATACCAGACCAAAGTTTGTGTAGTTCTCCCAAATATCTCAATCGTAATTCATCACCATGCATTAGTTTCATATCTCCATCGGTCTTTGCCAACATAAAGTAAGCTATAGTCTTCTTATTTAATCCTACATCCCATCTTACATCGATATTTTCCTGCGTCTGTGACTCCTTTAACCTTTTATCATAGTCTGCCTCTAGTTTTACCTTGAATATTATAGTTAATTACATAAAAAATATTTACAAAATATATAAAAAAAAAACTATTTTAATTTATGCTACTACTTTATAAAATTTAATGGTGATTATAATATTTAAAATTAATTACAACCTTAAATGTATTAATAACTTTTATAATTTTATAATTAATAAATGTATATTTTCAAAAGATTTATGAATTTATTTGTTAAATATTGATTGTAAATAATAAGCTGAACCCTACATTTTGTAAAAATTGAAATTGAAAGGTAAAAAAGTAAAACGCTTTTAAATAATGTATTATTAAACATGATGAATAAGGATATTAAATGATAAATATATTTATGAATGCAGATATTGCACATATTTGAAATTAAAAATAAAAATTAAAATAAAATTAATAAAAAAAATTTTTTAACCTTTGAACAATTTGAAATTTTATTTAATTTTTTAATATATAAATTCTAATATGTAAATATATCATCATCCTAAGGAAATTATTATAACCACAATCCTTTATTGAGTATTTTAGTATTACTATAAAAAAAACTGCTCTTTATATCACCATAAAAAAAAAATTGTAAAGCTTATTAAACATAAAACATATCTTATATAGTTTCAGTCTAACTTAACATACCAATGGACCAAAAATATTTTGATATTGATAACCATCTTCATAGCGTAGTAGAACTTGTTGAGGTTCTTCATCCACACCTGGTTTTTCAAGATCCTGGAAAGTTGCATCGACGTTATCACGCCATAGTTCTTCAAGTTTATTTATTTGTTGAGCTGAAATTTGACGAGCACGGAGTTGTTCTTGTTCTGAAGGTATTTTAACCAACCATGAGAGAAAACTACGATCTTCTATCAGAGGTTTCCATTGTTCCTGATCCCTAAAAATGAATAAATTGTATATTTATAAATTCAAAAATAAAATAAACATTGTATTATTCATATTTTACTCATGATACAAAATTCAACATAAACTACTTCACAATTAATATTTTTCAATATAATTTTGTTTGAAAAAATAATTTTTTAAAGAATATTTAATAGAGGAAAATACAATTAAAATAATTAAATATATATTGATATAAAAATATTTGTGAAAAAAATTATGAGAATAAAATATAATATGTTGTTTTATTAATAATAAATTAAACAAATATTTATATAATAAATAAATTATATTATTTGATAACAATCTTGTAATTTTTCAATTTAACTTTTACATAAAGTTAAATATTTAAAAAAAAATTAATTTATGATAATTACGAAACAAATTCTATCACATTAAAATAAAATTATTTTTAATTCTACAAAAAATTCTACAAGCAAAAAAGAATAATTTTAAACATAATTTAACAAGAAATTTCTTCTAAAATTATAAAATGTAATTACCAATTCATATCTTTCAAAGATGTTTGAGCAGCACATGGTTGACGACATAAAAGTACAACAACAGAATCAGCTTTTGCTGGTATAAAACCAAGAACAAATACATTCCTCACTGCACATGAATAGCATTCCAATATTGTTTCACCCAATGGTCCATCTCTAATTATAGTACCAATAAATTAATTTTTTTGTCCAAACACATTTACAACAATACAATAACATTTTTATACATAAAGTATATAAATTTTACTAAATACTTAAAAAAAATAAAATATGCAATTATACTTAACATTAAAATCTTTTATAAAGTTACATAATAAAACCAAATATTTAAAAGAATAAAATGCCTTTGATTGTTTCAAACATAACCATTTTTTAAACTCACTATAAAATTAAAATTATCAAATAAAGAGTAACTATATACATAAAAAAAAAATATTTTTAAATATTAAAATTATGGTCAAATATTATTATAAATACCTATGCAACGTGACTTCTTTGTGTTTAGCACGAACTAAGTGATTAATGATATGAGATCCAGATGTGTTGCCTCTGCCATTGCAAAACCATTTACGACAGACATTGCACATAATAACGCAGGATGCTTCATGAATACCACAATATTTACAAGCATGATCTGGTAAATCACGATTGTAATAAGCTTCTTCTTCTTCTTCTTCAAATTGAAGCTCAGCTAAGCTTTGAGCTGCTCCAGAAATTTTTAAGTCTAAAGCTGATGTACCAACTGTTCCATTAATCTAATTTACAAAATATAATAGTTAAAAATTAATATTTAATTTATTCAAAATTAAATAATTACATATAAATATAAAAAAAAATAATTTAAATAATTTAAAAAGTTTAATATGTAAGTTATGAAAAATAAAATTATTAAAAATAAATATAAATATAAATGATAATACAATTTTATTTTTTTTTAATAGCAAGTCACTGTGAAAGATAATAAAATAGATTTACGACAAGTCTTAAAAAATTACTGTTAGAAATAGAAACTATTTATTCTTTTTTATGATAACAATAATCTGTAAACCTTTAGTACTTAAACAATGTTTACAACAAAGTTTAGAAAATTAACACCTTTACATATCACAAAAAATAATTTTCAAAAATTATAATCTTATAAAATATTATTAAACAATATTTAATTATTTATGAAAATTCTGTATTATACAATACCTCCTAAGGAATACTCTAATGCTTTTTTTTGTAAATAATACTTAAAAATAGAAAATTAATAAACATGACATTTTTTAATGGCTGTAACTATCTTTTAAATTAATTTAAATAAAATTTATTAATAAAATACAGTTATATACAAATATATATATATTGTAAATGAAATATCGATAATTTTTTTAGATTTAAGAAATATTATTGCATGTATTAAATATATACAATATTTTAAATATAATGCTTTCATGACAATTAAAGAATAAAAAATTTATTTTTCATGAACCAGTGTTGAAATATTTTTCCAATTTGCAAATTGCAGTAATCAGCACTAAAATATTTACTATAATACATGCAATTTATAAAGCTAGGGTCAAATAACCACCAAAACTATGCTTTAAGTAAATTCAGTCCATCAGAAATAATGTGTTTACAATTAAACTCTTGAAAAACTGAATAACGTTTCTCAAAGCGTGTATGAATAATGTACAATGAGAAAAATGCCTTGTGTGAAAAACGACAGTCAGGGAAAGTTCATACATTGAGGTTGGTGTATTGAGGTTAGAATCGACCGGGGACCGCGTGCTTGCGCCTGTCGCACGCGCTTTTTATCCCATTGGTAAAATAAAAAAAATACCCCCTCAACTCCATGTAGAGTTTCAAGGTCGTTAAACGCATAACCCTTGAACCAATGCTCCAATATGAGCCTTGCATCGAATATCCCTTATCCATATCTTATACAAAAAGAAACGAGTCTCTGAGACAAAGGAGGAAAAAGGTGGGGAAAATGATGAGATCGTCGACGTTAACCTGCACGGGTTGACTCTGCTGGCTGCTTTGCGCGGCGTCGTGTTGCGAAGCTTGAGTTTGGCTTGGCGAGGGTAACGTGAAATCCGTGAAATCGAACTCGCTACCCTGGGTGTCGGCGCCGATGAGGTCCGCCTCCTCCGTGTCCAGGAACGTCAACGTCTGACTGCTTGGCCCGTACGCGTCGACGCTCATCTTCGCGGAAAGTAATTTTTAGTGCGATTGTCTCTCTTCTCAGCTCTTCGCGCTCTCCGCGCACACCACTGATACAAAACCACACTCGAGGATTTTATTAAAAAAAAAAAAAAAAAGAGGCGATTTGTCGCACGCGCTCTTTCTCTCGCCTTTCCTCTCTGTCTCGCGTGCAGAGTTTTCCTGCCGTCGTCGACCAAGAGAGACATACGCGCAACGACCGTAGATTCGACGTCGTCGTCGTGTTTTTTCACTTCTCACTCTCTCATGCGACCTCCGTCTCTCTCTCTCTCTCTCTCTCTCTCTCTCTCTCTCTCTCTCTCTCCCTCCCGCCCATCACTCCTAGAGCGAGACCGAGTGGATTGTCAGAGGGAGACAGGACATTAGCAAGAATACGCGAGCGAGCGAGTGAGAGCGAGAGAGGTGGGGCGAACCATCGACGAGCTACATACATGTACACGGCGCACAGCATCGTACACACGCGCGCGAGCACTTACATGCCTCTGTTTACGTGTCATGTAGACGCGCGCGTGTACGTGCAGGGCACGTATCCACACACGGTGAGAAGGAGTACCAAAGCAAACGATACGACCGGCGGATTTCCGGTTCTCTCTTGAGTAGCCACACGTATGACTACGTAGGCACGCGCAAAATGTGATCACGCACATGCAAATATACAGGCACGAGCATATGTGTACGATGGTTCGGCGGGCGATGGTGAGGGTGAGGTTGAGGGCGAGAGGGAGACTCCAAGTTAAAAGGTGATTACAGAAATAGCAGCCTATGTAGATTGCAGTGCAATGTTGCTAATGTGGTGGTTGAAAACACGCGAAGCAGTGTGTTCGCGTCATCTGCAACGAACAACAGCATCCATCGGTCGACAAATCGTTTCACAAATTTAGAAGCGTAATTTTAACGAATTTATCAAAACATCGAATGAAACGAAAACCAAGTCCTAGTGCTCGACGATTCTGATACATTTGATGAAAATTACCATACCCGACCAAATATTACAGTAAACAAATACATTGCATTTTAAAAAACAATTGAGAAATACTGAGAAAGCATATGTGTAAAATGTAAATATTACTGGAACGAAACAGCAATATTGCATGTAATGGAAATTCCAATTTTTAAACTTTTGATTTATATTTATATGCAATGTTAATGTTGCACTGAAATGAATTTTAAAGACATTTTAAAGACATTTTAAATTCATTTTAAAATTCATTTCATGCTTAATTTGGATAAATTTTACAGCTACTTGCAATATCATGTACATATCATACTAAAATCAAATAACTGATTTTTACTTTTGTGCTAATTAACACGGAAATGAACATTTTTAAAAAATAGTATTTTATGTAGGCAGAGTGACTTATAACTCTTAGTCACTAATTTTTATTGAGATGAATATCAGAAGTTTCAATCATCTTTTAGTATTTTTTATTGATCATTAATTACACCCTTATGAATCTACTTATGAATACAAATATTTTATATAAATATGGTGCAGTGAATACCTTAGATTAAATTTTACATCAAACTTAAAGTTAAATCATCTTGATTTAAATCATTTTTTATCCATATTTATAACTCAAAGTTTATCAAAACTATTGTTATTTAACAAGTAATGAGTCTTCAAAAAACGTTATTCTTTAAGATATATATTTTTAAATTTTAAATTTTATTCATTTTCATTTTAAGTGCTCAAACTTTAGTTGGTAATTTTTCTTTACCATTTAGCAATGTACTATTAATTTTTTGTTATTTAATTGTATCATTAATATATTCTATTCTTAAATTAGATTGATATATATTCTACAAACTTCATATTCAAATAAAATTAATAATATTTTAATAATTTGTTTGATGTAAAAACACGAATAGTAGCTGAAAACTTTATTATTATTTTATCAAATTACAAAGAAAACATTTTAGAGTTTTTTAGAATTTAACTTACATTTTAATTTATAAATTAGTGAAAATTTTACATTAAAATTTTTTAATATAGAATTTTCAAGTTTTCCATTATTACTCATATATTAACTAGTATGCTATAAAGATTTGAAACAATTTTAAAGATGACTTTTATTTAAAATTCATTAATAAAAAACTATATTTTAATAATAATTGTTTCCTTTTATTAATTTAATTCATAATTTTACATTATTTTATTGGTAAATTTTTTAAAACATAGCTGAAAATACATTATATTTATTTTAATTTATTGTATAATCTATAAATATTTGATGATGGAATAAAAAAATTTTTTAAATAGAAAAATATAAAAAACTATAATTATTGATGATTGTAAAATCATAATAGCAATTGCTGTACATTAAATTTAATTTTTTAATAAATAGATATAGTAATTCAATAAATATTTTCTTGTTATGTCAACTCTTAAAATTTATTTGTAAATTATGAAGTAAAAAATTATACTACACTATAACATTAGTTAGAGGTCAAACATTAAGTAGAAAAAGAATTAATCTTTGTACAAAACAAAAATATTTTTAATCCTTTCATTAATATATCTGAAATATCAATAAGTGAAATTTTATTTAATAACATTTAAATTAAATTTAATCCACATAAATAAAATAAACTTTTCATTAATTTTATTTCAATAAAAAATAATAATAACAGAACACATTGCAATTTGAGAAGAAATAATAATGTTTTAATATTAAAATAGTGTATCTTTTCTTCTCTGTAACATGAAAACGAAACGTAAATAAAAATATAGTTGAGATAAAATAAAGCTGATATACCAAATGAATCCAGTTTAAAAAAAAAAAATTAAAAAATTCATAATAACTTGTTCTGTATCAAGAACAAAAAATGCATATATATTTTAGACTTGATTTATTTTTATAAAAAAATGGTTACATAGATATATTATTTATTTACAAAAACTTATTAAAATAAGACTCCATGTATATATTAAGCTTTATTGTTGTGTATTATTTAAAACATGAAATAAATAACTTATCAATAAGTTACACATTAAATTAAAGTTTCAATAGATATCTCATAGATGGCACTTATAATCTGAATTTTCGTTTAAAATAATTAATATTCATAAGAAATTTTATCCGTATCTGACGTTTTTACAATTTAATTATCTAAATATAAAATATTTTTGAATAAATTTAATCTTACTTAAGGTAATTTTTAATAATGTAAATGGATAGTTGATACTTCTTCCTTTTATTTATCAACTTGTATTAAAGTCATGAAACCGATAACATTTATTTTTTGCATATGCATTATAATTTGTCGAAATTTTATACAAATTAACTATTAATATTTTTTTAATGTATACTTTTTTAATATCTGTGAATTATAATTTTTATGTGTGTTTTATAATTATAAAATTATAAAATTATAGAAAATAAAATATATGGGAAAGGATAAAAAAGTAAACTATTTTTATATATTTATATACGCATTTTTTTATCATTTTTATATTTGTGCGTGGATAAACGTACAATATTTAAACAAACATTATTTATCAAAAATGTAAAGTAATAAATATAAATATTCATACATATATATTTACAAATTCTTAATTATGTAATCTTTTTCTAATGTTATATAAATGTAAATAATATAACTTATTATTCTGACTAATGTTTATTGATAGTCATTCTTTAATTATAATTAAATTGATTTAAAATATAAAATTAGTTCCTTTATATTAAATAAAATAAATACCTCTTCTAGTAAACCAAATTCAATTATAAGTTATTGATAATATACGATATTTCATAAAAAATTCTAAATTATGAAAATAATTGATGCAAGTATGTTTTTACAAATATCACACTTTGGTTTAATGGGAGTCTTAAACTAAACTTTAATGATGTGGCAAAAAAATTAAATGTGAAAACGAATATAATATGTTTATAAAATACTTATTGTAGCTGTACAAAATCTAAACAAATCAATCAATCTTTATGTAGATATATCTTTCTAAAATTATCTCTTAATAAAAATGCTTATAAAAATCTTGTTAATTTATTTTTTAACATACATAGTCTATTAGTGGGCATTTTACTTTATATGATAATCTATTATTGTTTTATTGTTGTTATTCGACATTACTATTAAACTATACTGCTAGCATTGATAATTTTCAATTACATTGAACAATTGAAAGAAGCAGATAATTATTGAATTATAATTTTATTTATAAAACAATACAAGTTTCAAATCAAAATTCTTAGTATTAATATAAATCTATATATTTCATTATTAGTTTTAGTTAATGGGTCGATGTAAAAATGAATAATAAATTACATTTATCTTTTACAAAATATTGAATTTGTTAAAAGTAAATCAATGTATTATTAAATTTATTATAATTATTTTTTAGCTATGTATGGTATTAAATAATAATGAGTAATTCGTTAAATAAAAAAATAATGTCTTTTAAAAGAAATTTATGTGTTATGTATACATTTTTGATAAATTTCTAATAATAAATTAAAAAAAATTTGATTATAAAAAATGTTTGATTATAATTTTTTACACATCGCACATAGATGTAAAAAATTAATTTGCATCTTCTTTGAAAGAATAATTCTATGCTACACGAGAAATGTTAATATCTTTTACCACTGATTTCTGGTTCCATTCTAAATTACGATTAATCACCGAATATAAAACCTTCGCGAAAAATACTAATTTAATAATAACGCTTTGTATTATATAAAACAAATTCGTCATACTGTACATTATTTTTCTGTGATAATTATATACAAAAGTGTTTCATATACTATCAATCATCGCCTTTTGTACATTTACCGGTAGAAGGAAGCACAAAATTTGAGTAACGGGGATAATTGATAAATCGTTTGTAAAGCACACATAGTCACAATTTGTATGAAATTATTTAAACAGATTTTACTTAAAGAATGCTGTAAGATGTAACAATATCTGAGTTTCTAAACTGTACTGATTCTTTTCGAAGTAGTGATGTAGTGAAATATTATAAATATGGGCTAAATAACATTTTAAGTACAAGTAATAACGCATTTTACAAATCTATATATATGCAACATTATAATGAGCTATGTCACTAGTAGATAATCTGATATTAGTAAAAATAAACCAACTTTATTTTTTGGTAACTTTTACCATCGCTGATTGTATGCACATGTAAAGACATTTAGTACAAGAAACGTCGTGAGTCCCTTACAAGCACAGAAAAATTTAAATAATTGTTACTCAACGCGTTATTAGCCAAATGGTTCTCACTGATATTAATTGAGTGTTATTAATATTGTGACGAATTCGGCGAGTGTCTGTGGAAATTGCCTTGCTGTTGCACAATATTTTGTTGCATTGAGCCATTTTGACTGATCCGGCCCTGATAAATGTGAGGAGGTGGTCCCGGTGGAGGTGGCCCCGAGGTCTTACCATAAGTTCCTCGAGTTGAACTCTGATAACTACCGTAAGCGGAATCGTCGCCTCGTCTTACGTGCCCATACATGCTCTCGGGTCTATCAGCTGAGCGCCGAGGTCCGTTGTCTTGACTATTGGGTAGTTGATTCTGATGAGGCTGTATTTGATTGGAGTTAGAAACCTGACCATTTTCCCGAGTTGGTACACTTTGCACTTGCTGTTGTTGCACTTGTTGTTGTTGCTGCTGTTGCTGCTGACTTGGGGCCCCGTGGTTTGAAGGGGGTGGTACAGGTGCTCGGCCATAAATATTTGGACTCGTGGAAATGCTACTAGTCTCCCGACTTGTCAAGTGTCCGTAAATGTTATCTCTATTGGTCATGCTGGTCGTGATACCACGAATACCATAAATGTTCTGAGTACATTGCTGCAATTGATTCTGCATGTTTTGATTAGTACTATTGTGATTCTGAGTTGTCTGTTGTCCTGGCTGAGGTGTGCTTTGGGTACTTTGTCCTGCATCCCTGATACTTGTTTGGGTATTGATAGAATTAAGTCTGATTGGGTATAGACTCTGAGCTGGCAAAAGTGGTCCAGGCTTAGGTATAATCAAACCATCTCTCGTACCAGTTGTTGACTTGGCATATACACTTTGCGACCTGTTAAGATTGGCTCTGGTGAGTGGTGGGCTTTTGCAATAGAGAGACTTTGTGCCACCGTATATAGACTCGACTCTTTCCAAGGCACTTGGTACGCCATAGATAGATGCAGCTCCAGTCACCGGTCGGTAAGTAGCATAGGCACCTGGAAATTTAGGAGTTCCAGCTTTGTCCAAATCATCATATGTTTCATCGTCAGAACGTATGGATGAATTATCACCATCATCTAGGTCACGAGAATCATGTGAACGACGGTTACCACTCAAAACGTATTCGTAAAGTAAAGCAGCAATGGCACCACCGGCAATCGGTCCGATCCAATAGACCCAGTGGTTGTCCCATTTGTTCATCACAAAGGCTGGTCCAAGGGCTCGAGCCGGATTCAGGAAAGGACTCTGTAATATAAACGAATAATCAATTGCAATGTTCTAAAAATAATTCACAATAGAAGTAACAACAGTTGGTACAATTTTATAAAAAATTTTTTGTTTTCTTGTAGATATTATATTTGTTGTGCTCCGATTGCATGAATATTATGATTTTCATTCAAATTTAAACATATTTTTTCATTTTTTTAAAACCGATACAACACGTACAAATATAAGTCTTCAGTGCTCAGTCCAATTTTTAATGGCTGTTTCAATCATTTAAGCAATAAGGGAAAGAAAAGAGTAGGCAGAAACCGGATGTGCTTTTAAATTCTGAAAGCGTTCTTTTTATAAGATTTTTTTGTTCTCGATCTCTCTTTCTCTCTCTCTCTCTCTCTCGCTCTCTCCATTTCTATTCAAATTGCGGATGTATTGTAAGTGTACGAAAGGTAGCAGGTGGTACAAAAGTAAAGCAAAGAACTGGACCCTCACAGGTGCCTTCCTCTTTTACAGAACAGGCAAACGATGCACGGATGGAATACGCATGTTCAAGTAGTAAAGGAAACGAAATTTCATAGGAAGCGATGTTACGTACCATTTTTTACTTCCTCACGAATTGAAATTTACAAAATTTTATTTGAGTCTCAGAAATTGAAAATGGTTGTTTTTAATTTTATTTATACCTTATTCTAGCATTGTTGCAGATTCTCAAAACTTTCAATATTTTTCTTGGTTTATTCAGCAATAATATAAATGTTTATTCGTATTACATTGCATTGAATTTATTGAACCTTTAATTTATAATTATTTAGATAGATTCATTATTTTTTAAATCTACAGAAATAAATTAAATTTGAAATTTATTATAAATTTTATTTAACCATTGAAACATTTAGGAGATTTATATTAATAAATAATGCAAAGTGATAGATTGTAAAGTATAATGTCCCAATTTTGACTAGATACTGAATTTATTTTTAAACATAATTATGAAATAAATAATATTTCAAGAAAGCTTCGAATAAAAATAAAAAGAAGAGATATTTTTTAAATATATTAACTATCATTTCATTATTTTACAAAAATAATAATAATAATAATAAAAAAAATTTTGTGTTAATTTTTTTATTAATACAATAAAATACTTCATTTCCAATATTTTCTTATTAAATATAATTAATAATTAATTTAAATAAATACGAAATTTTATTTAATTCTAATCAATGCATGTTATTAATGTATAAAAAAATTAATTCTTAAAATGAATAAAATCGTTTCCAATAAATATTGTGATTTTTTTAGAACAGAGTAATTTGATATTTATTTTTAAAAATGCATTGACATCAATTTAATTAATAAATCGAGTTAAAATAACATATTCTATTATAATACTTTTGTGTATGTAGTAAACGAATGGAATAAGTTAATAATGCTATAAAAAAGCAAAGTGGAAAAAATAGAAAAAAATAATACAGGATCGGGTTACTTACCGAAACCAAAGTAGCAGCGGTGTACGAAGCAGCAAGTACACAGGCGGGTTTCGCGGATATGGTGGAGGGCAGCGTCTTCGGGGACTCGCTGGCGTAGTGCCCCAGGACAACCAAAATCGAGAGAGACAACTCCACAAGGAGCTTTAAGAGAGCCTGTTCACTCAGTCTGCCTGGGGATATCATCAGTGTTTGTGGTGCATTGGCGACTCTGCAATGAAAGTCATGGAGACAACGTTAATTAAAATTTAGGGAGCACAGGTTTTAGTCTGAATAAATATTTAATATGTGCACCTTTCGCTTGTCAAGCACTTCTAAACAAATTAAATTTTTTTTTGCGTTTCAAATAAAGTGCTTAAATTTACTTAAATCAAAAATAATTATGAAAAAATATTCAGCGTAATCAAAATTTATATTAAATATTTACATTTAATTTCATTTCGACTTTTACCATGAAATTGTTACAATATATTTTCATAATGATTCTGCAATCGTAATAAAATTATAACACATACTTATATTCATTTAATATTTTGTACAAAATAATTTAAAAATACGAATTAATTATAGTACTCAAAATCAAAAAATGATATACTTTTCAGTATTTCGAATAAATTCAATTTAATCAAAATTAATATACATTTTAAAGTCATGTTACATTTAATCATAATTACACATTGAAATGAGAATAAAAAATATTTTTCACGAATTACCATATATACACGTATGTCTCGTCCTTGCTATAACCACATATGGGATGTAAAGCATACCAAGGGCGAAATATTATATGCGCGTCACTTTTGTGAAATACGATGATTTTCCCCCATCAAGAAGGTGGAATAGCTCCTGCTGTTAAGTTACCCTTACCCTAGACATAAGTCTAATATTTATATTAGACTGATATTTGTTGCAGGCACTTATGACTTTTCATAAATGAAATTACATGCAAAAAATTTCTACCAGTTTTTTTTTTATATACATACAATTAAACTTGCAAACATATTTTATAATGACAAATACAGATTATGGTGTTCATTTTATTTAACATCACTTAACATTGTATAGAATATAAATATGCTTTAAAAAAATACTGATATTAACATTATATTATTTTTATTTAATTTTAATTTATTTATTTAATTAAATCTGTATCGCCTTAAATATATAAAATTTGTTGTACCTTTTTAAGTAATTTTTGCTTAAATTTTGTGTATATAATAAGCATTCAATGTAAAAAATGTAGTATTTTTAAAATTAATTTTTATTTATCTTATCTTAAGACATAATCGAAATTTATAATCAATTTCTAATAAACATCTCATCTCTCTGCTTAAAGTAATTATACCTTACAAACTCCAAATTAAAATGCAAGACCGATATAAAAATTTCTTTGCAAACTCAATTGTAAACTGACTTTTACGTATGCTCTACCTACATCTTGCATGGCAATATCAAATTAAATGTAATTATCATAAGATTATTTCACCACACCATGGGCTAATATGTGTGGCCATAAAATTTATAAAAATATATTTTAAATGCGTATTCGATATGCTGCATGAAACTATCTTGCACTTTTTTCTTCGACGTATTTTAACTTTTACATTTATTATCTTAATATGCTTATAAATAACATAGGATTGATATCATTATTCAGTTCATAATTAAATTTGCTTTTAACTGCATGGATTTAAATATGCGATCATATAAATTATTTTATTCAAACATTTTTGTAATAAATTAGCCCAACTAAAATCAATGAATAACATAAATTATTATTTTAAGATTTTTCTGATAATAATAATAACATATATATATATATATATATTATACTCGTGTTGGACCATGATTATCAAATATAATATTTATTTATATTAACTAAAATAAATAAATTATTAAAAATTAAAAATATCTGTGTTTTTTTATTAAAAAGTCATTTATTGCATGGTGTTTTTAATATCACTCCAATGTTTGTTGCACGCCTTTATCAATTAAAGTTACAGTATTAATTATAACTCGATCAATAATTATATGTTTGCGCACGCATCTGTATATTTCGATTGGCTATTAAGATATTTCCTCATATTATCCATTGGTCTAATCCAACTTAAGCTCATTAAATACGCACTGATTTGCACTTGGATGATTATAAATGATGGGAAAGTATAAACTAAGTGAAAGTATAAACGACAGCATCGTCTACCCATTACAACTTCGAGCACCTGTACATCAATGCAGCGACACGATCAATCTCGGTTTGAATCACACTAATCTGGGGGTGGAGTACGAAGAGGAGAGGGAAGAAAATGCATAGCTCCCCAGACATGCCCATCCATGCAAATTAACAGTGCAACCCCTATCGAATATCCGTAAGTCCGCGAGATTTATCTACAGCTTTATGGTATGCGCGTGACGACTTAATTTACCAATACCTATGTATATTCGGGCACTCGACTATCGCCTTTACTTATTCTGGCAGCTCCATTACTTTTTCCAATTTTCTTTTTTTTATGCACTAATGGAGATTCGATTCTTATATACGAAATACGTATTTTTTTTATGTTCTGCATTATCGATTTGTATCACTATGTACATACATTAACGGGATACATTCAATTATTCTTCATTGTTCATTTGTTAAACGCTCTGTTAACTTGATAGTTTAAGTACAAAAAAAAAAAACAATACTTACGATAATTTTCTTGGTAAAATTAATGAAATTATTATTTTTCGATTAATATTCTTTTTTTTCACAATGTATTACATGTATACACAATACAGCAGAATTTTGTATGCATTATAGATGACAATATATATCAGGCTTAATTATCAACAATTTTTTTTATTTTTTATAATTTTTGTTTGTATAACAAATTGCGCTCTTTTATAGTTGAGCTTACAAAATACTAATACTTGATATATAATTAAATTAATTTCTTCAAAAATTTAAATATTAAACAAATGTAATATAAAATAAATAAAATTAAAAATTAACATCACTTTTTAATTAAAAAATAGTTTTAGAGTGCAATGAATACAAATTTGATTCAATTAAAGTGTATTCAATTCTGTATAAAACGTAAAAATCAATATTTCGATGAATTATATATTCTATTATGTAATTATAAATTAACGTTCTATTTAAATAAATCGTCATTTCTATTATTACATGAATAAAATTAAAAAATCTATTAATACACCTACTTTTACATACTTATTTTGAAACATTTAATAAATAAATCATGTTAGCTTGTTATTTTTTATACATAAAGTGTAGATCTGGTTGATGGATAATCAGTTTTACATTATTCGCAGAATCACATGTGGGACTTTCTTCCCGACAAATTCGCACGTGTCTGTAGGTGCACTTTGTCGCAAATTGTTTGACAGGCTCGACACAATTTCTTACGAGGATGAAAATTCGTTTTAATGTTTCGTTTTTAAGTAGAAAAAGACAATGATTCTCTTTTGCTTTTCGTATATTTCAATATGCCTCCTTTGTTTATTTGAAGAAGATTCTTCAAATAAATTATTATATTATTATAACTCAATTTGTTTTGTTATAAGAATACGGAGCTCATACTTTTCTTAGATATTTGAGAAAATGAACAGGCATTGTTAATAAGTTAATAATAAGATGTTGTTTATGGATTTTTTATAAAAGCTATAGGGTATTTTTATATTATTTTGCTGTAATATTTTGTTCATTCCGTAAATAATACAATTATCAATGTGTAATAGTATAATAAATATTTTAAGAGATATTTTGAATGAAATAAAGTTTTTAAATACGTGTACTTATTGCATTGTTTGATTGGTGTTGGTATTTTTCAATCTCATAATACGACAAGAAAGATATATAATAGAGAGAAAAAATAAGTTTTATTTATGTTTAATCAGAATTTAATTTATCAATGGCTAAAATCTCAATAGAGGAAAAGCAAGCCAAATTTTCGGTTAAAAATTCGTAGGTGCATTTATTCTCATTGAAATCAAGCACTCCATACATAAATATCAAAGTTTAATAATCAGCGTTCTTAATCAGAACTATTTACGTGAGAATTTATGGATGACATACACATGCTCATGTACACATCCATATGCACTCAGTTACATGAAAAACTATTTCATAGTACTGTGGGATATACGCATACTTGCAGTACACAAGGAGTCCCTAGAGAAAAACACACACACGTTCGCATTCGTAAACTCTCCATAAGCGAATGTCTCTGAACTCACTCAGCGACCAGCCGAAAAGAGATGAAAGGGATTTGAAAGAAAATTGAAATTGTATTGAAAAAGAACAACTTTACACAGCGAACCTATTTCGCGTACGAATTCAAAATGTAATGTTATTTTATAAATGATACATATCATGTACCATGTAAAAGCACATTAGAATTTAACTTCATCCACCATTATCTTTTAATTGCTTCAATTTTTATATTTGAAAAAAAAATTGTTTTGAATTAGATATTTATAAGTTAATTTTTAACTCATTGTAATGGATTCATTTTCGGAACGACGTGATATTCACGATGCAGTTAAAATATTTCAAACGAGTGAAAAATCGTTTGTGTATATCGAAATAAAATTTTAAAAAAAATTATGTCAAAGAGTTTAAGTTTGGACTATTTATTAATTTTACTCATTAACTTATAAGTACATAGAGAATAAATTTTGAAATACAGTCTTCGAATGTCAATGTACCAGAGTTAATAATAGTAATATGCGTCGGCATAAGGCTCATCATCCCTTCTAAAGCCAGTTGTAACAAAACAAGTGGATGAAGCAAAAAAGTATTTCTTTCGACAGACTATAAATGCCCCATCGATATAAAGTCACACGAGTGATCTTGGGGAGCGTTTTAAAGCGTTTTAAAGCGTTTTTAACCTCGCCTTCTCCCATCTCCCTTAAGTTCAAAAAAACCTTCCTCCCCTCCAACATTTGACAATATTCGCACGGCCTGTAAGTCTAGGACATACACGGGAAAAGCAAGTGCATCACGGGCACACGAGGCTCTTTGAATGTGGTAGCGCACCCCTATGGTGGGCGCGAGGGTAGCTGCTCTAAATAAATTTCAAATTCAAGTGACTGTGGGAGTAAATGAATAGCGCTCTAGTATAGTGCACGCATTTAATCAGCTATTGATGATGCACCACACCCTTGCCCCTGGACCAGACGACGACGACAAAAAGAAAACAAAAAAAAAAAAAACACGAGGAGCACGAGGAAGACATCCATCCCCATTCCATCTCTTCCGTCCTTCTGAGGGTTTGTTTGTCACTCTTTTTTTTCTGCTTTTCAGTGACTCGGCTCTTACTTTTATAACACTGGCCAACTATATACATGTACGTATAATTTAGGGATCAGGGCTTTAATTCTAAAACAGATCCTTCAATCTATTTTACAATGCTTTCAATGCGGTAATTTACAATATTTCGACTTATAAAACCAGATTTTAAGCTCAAACACTTCCTTCCTTAAATATCAATTTTTAACATACAACGTAAAATATAACCATTATTTAACCAAATATTTATTTACAGCACTTATAATTAACATTCGTTTGTGAAGTAGAACAATCATAATAGGGATAAGTTAATATGCATTTCAATAATGGCCATTTTAATAAACGTCTAATGAATTAATTGATTCAACTAGTCAAATTTATTATTATATTTGCTATACTTTATTGATAATAACACAGGGAGGGTCTTTTAAGTAGATACTACGAATTAAGTGATTAAATTAAATGAAAGATTCACTGAAATAACCATATGTTCTTATTAAGCATTACCATTGCAATCCATTAACTGTATAAAATACATGTAACAATTCTTTGAAGAAGAAAAAATAATACTAGTAAGAGAATTCGATTTTCTTGTAATACCATTATGACAGGGTAGGTGAAACAAGGTGATTCGTTTCACATGTTGTAGTTTAAAACTAAGAGATCCAAACCACATATTTTTTGATCAACATCAAAAACGAAATGATAATGATGATGACGTAACGCATATTTGATGTAGTTATGTGTAAGCGCACACGAAAACATATAATACATGTGTCCGGTCTCAATCACGAAGGGGAAAGAAAAAAAAAGAAAAAGAGAGAGAGGAAAAAAATAAATTAATACTGTCCAGCAGAAACGAACAAATGAGAATTAGCTGTTATTGTGAACTGCTATATGAGGCGCGACAGTATGAAATTAATTTCGTTTTTGAAACTGTCAAATGATCAAACACGATAAAAATAAAAGTAATTGTCGAAGCTAAGGATGAGTAACCTAAAAATCATTTTCGTACATTTTGAAATTCAAATTTTAAAATTGTATCGATATGCTAATGTTATATAAATTAAAGTAATAATCTTTGTTCGGGTTAATCCTTGTTCATTAAATTATAAAAAAATTTTTGAGAAAGATAACATGCAGCTGACGAAACGTTGAAAATTATAATTCTTCTCATTTTTTTATTACAACCAATCAAGGATTCTCACTAAAACTTAAATATAAAACATGGCAAGTGTATCTTCCGATTGTTTACAAGTTTTTGCAATTCAATTACGATATTTACTTACCATGAAATTTAACGAATAAAATTATGATTAATAAATTTCTTGATTTTATAGTTATTTTAAAATAAAGTACCCAAAAAAAGTATTTTTTTTTTTTAAATCAATATATAAAAAATATAGAAAAATGTTTTGAGTAGATATATTTTATGATATTCAAGATTTATTTCAACTTTTATTTGACTATAGCAAATAATTTGTTGAAGAATCTATCGAAAAATATCAGAAAATTGTTTGCATCATAATGATCTAACAGAATAATGCAGAAAATTACAATATTTGAAAGTAAAGCTCTAGATCTTTTTTAAGTATTTTTTTCCTCTTGGAACATAGGAACGCATTGTTAATCTTCTGCTTATAACCCCAAGCCATAAATTTTATTATACATCCTGACCATAAAATTAGCTCCGTCGAACAACTCGAGAGCAGCCGCAGCCTCTTTTGAAATCAAAAATTCTCCCTTTAGATGACAAATTGCCTGTCGCGGCTTATTCACTCAAAAGTGCAAGAGGACGGGGGATTCGATCGTACGCACGTGTGATTAAAATTTTGCATTTGACGAGTATCAAATAGGATGTTTAACGCTTAACAAAATTTGATAAAGAAAAACTTATTCTCAAAATATTAGATATTCAAATAAATGAAGAAATCATTTTCTTCTATTTAAATTCAAAATCCAAGAATATTTAACTTAATTAGGAGAATATAGAAATACAAAAAGGATTTTGTACAATAAATTGTTTATTTGTTGGTACTCTGTCGACCATCATTGCATTTTTATGTAATTTATAATTTTTTAATAAAATAAAATAAAGTAAATTAAATAACGATTAAAATTACATCAATAAATATATATTAATGAAACATTATAAAAAATCAATTTTTTATCATAATTTTATTCAATAAATCAGTTGAGATTTTTTTGTTTGCATAAATAGAAAAAATAATTGCTGTTAATTAAAAATTTTAAACATCAACAAATAATTTGTATGAAAAAATCAACCCAAACTATAAAAGATTATGGTATATCTACTTTTTAGAATCAAATTATATTTTCGTCATCAATTTTTCACTTCGTCAAAGTTTTCATTGACAACATTTAAAAATATATATATTACTTGTATGAAAAAACTCAAGTGACCAATGAATGAAAAATGAACAATCGGTAAAGAGAAAATAATAGATTACAATATCGTATTTACAATGAGTGTGTAAAGCTGTCCAAAGTGCTTATAAGATGATTGAAAAAAAAAAAATTTTAATTTAGTCTTTAAATAATAATTTCTATAACAAAAAAGATTCACTTGAAACAAAAACAGAATTCCTTCTGAATTACTTCTGAGCTACTAGAGTATATTTTAATATTATAGCAACATCTATAATAATAATTGTAATGTTTTAAATTAATATTCCAAAATAGATATTTCATGAAGTGAAATACCTAAAATTTTAATAAAAATGAAAAGGAAATAAGTGTAAATAATGCTATTGACTATTCTCATTTTTAAATAATTATCTTGAAAATACATTACATCTATTAATAGATAAAAGAAGAAATAGTAAAAACACTTAATTTTTTATTCGCTAAATACAAAAAACTTAAACCTAAATGATGGAACAATACATCACAATTAAGCAATCAAAGGAATAAAATACGATGAAATAAAATAATGAGAAGAAAATAGTACAGTAAAAAAAATAGTGTAATCGATGTTCATTATACAATACAAAGAGAAATTCATTGATAAATTTGATATAGAAATTAGACGATTAAATACCTTTAGTAGTATTATTAAAAAAGCAGCAGAAAGTATCCCTTGAATGTTTTTTTTAATAAAACACATTTTTATATTTTGTACTTAAAATTTTTTTTACAACGATCATTTCAATGTGCAAAAATAAATTTCTTAAAATTGAATAATTCAAATTTCATTTTTTATTTCGTATTTCATGATAGTAGAACAATATGGGAAAAAATGGGTGATATATGTTTTATTATTATAAAATGACATTTTTTTTTAAATAAATGAAATTTACTCAATTATAAACATTGATTTTATCAAAATTCTTATTTATGTGTCTGCACAGATAGAAAAGTAATAATCTATAATTTAATAAAAGTTTAAGGATTTTATTAAGTATTAAATAAAAAGATAAACCAAGTGGTCATGAATTTCAAAATTAGGTGTAATTGACGTATTTTTATATAATCGACGTTTATGATACCCGCATAAAAAAATTGTACGTATGTAATTTCATTGATAGGATGAATAAAATTTAATGAAAAAAAGAAGAAAAATTTATGTATTATATATTTTTATTATATTGTATATTATAAATTTATAGCCAATTGAAAAATAAATAGTGTTAACATGGTGATAATAGTTCAAGTAACAAGTAAAATTTAATCAGACAGATTTAAAAATTTTGTATTCTTTACATAAAAGTCTAAATTTTAATTTGTAAATGATGTTTATAATTGAGTCGCCAATTGAGTGAATTTTATGAACATGCATTACATAATTAAAAAAACTCTAGACATATGTTAAAATGCAATTAAATACCCTTGGATGAATTTACGGAGACTCACATTCACAATTATCATAAGAAACAGAGAATAAAGAGTTTGAGAAGCAAAAAGAAGGAATTTCTTTTCGATTCTGAATATTATGCAGTAATTGTTAAATGTAGGCCTGCGATTTTGGAAAAGCTTAGCAAGAGGAAAAACATAAATCCGAGTCGGTTCGCGGGGAGATATTACGTCGGGGCCGGTCTCGATTTTCCAATTTATTTTTCGTTTTCTAGTTTTCTAGTGTCCTGTTTTCAAACTCCGAAACAACTGCGAAGGAAGAATTCCATTGACCCGAGATCCGAGAAGACGGAAGATCATGTCGCAGCTGCCTTCGAAAAAGCTGTACGTCGTCTCCTGAGTCACGCATGCGCATGCATGCGTGTGCGTACGAGAAAACACGTGCCGGCCATATGCCTCACAAAAGACTCGGTTCCTCGGCCCTTCCTCGGCCCTTCCTCGGCCCTTCCTCGGCCCTTCCTCGGTCCTCCAAAGCTCGAGTTTGAGTTGCTCTCACAAAGGCTCCTCGACCCGATTCTTCATATTTCCACCGCTCCCTTTTTTTTTTTTATTGACTTATTTACTTTTTTAGGATTGAAATATAGCGGTATCCTGTAAAATCGTGGCACTGCAGTTTAGTAGCACGTAAATCAATATAGATCTCAAGATAATGCAAGCATTATGCTATCAATAAATCTTACGTACACGCTAAAAATGTTGCACTCGTGTATAAACTAAAAGTTTATGGCAAAGCTACATTTATAATGGAAATATATTCAGAAATTCAATCAATATTCATTGAGAAATCTAGTTGAACCGTATAAATAAAATATATTTGTAGAGATATTGTTTAAGAATTGTGCACTACCAACTCCATGTGGTGGTACTACAGCTTGAAAATAGGTGTAGTTTCTTTTTCGTATTATTTTACAATTAACACTGGCCATTTTACATCTAGTTCTTAAAAAAGCATCTTTCGTTTTTTTTCGTTCTCTAGTGTGTCTTTTAGCTTCAGTGATCGGTGGCAGATGTTCATTTCATGTAGATGTATCTGAAGAAAAGAGAAGACTAAAGATACGAATTGGGGGAGGGGGAGGAGAGTGAGAAGCTCACAAGAATTTCGTCGGCAAAACGCTAATATCGACTCTGCACATGTGTCGGAGGACATATTTATATGTATATATAAATATGTATATAAATATATACATATTTAACAGCTCCAGCCTCACTCTAACATTGTCTTATTTCAATTTTTCACCCCCGTGCTCAATTTAGTGATATAAATGAAAATCATTAAAATAATGATACAATAGGTGTCTGGTCTCATTAAAATCATTTTCCAATTTCAAAGATTTGGTGGTATGAATAATAATTGGATACTTTCTAAACAAATATTTTAAAGACAAAATCTATTTATAATTGTATACAATAAATTAAACAAAGTTATATCGTGTATTAATTCAAAAATGATCGTCAACAGCAACTCAAAGTGAGTTGACACATTTTTTTATTATTCACTTTCTCAAATGTTCAATTAGAATAATTAGTTTTCTGCGCAATTCTGCTTTGAATAATTAGAGTATGCGAAGATACTTTTGATAAAGAAAACTTACTCTTTAAAATTCAATTCGAACACAGCCTGTATAAGATTCGTTTAAATAAAGTGAAGCGAATGTTAAAATGTAGAAATTACATTTGCAAAAGCAATTCCGATAGGTACGCAAAATACAAGGATGACAAAACTTTCCTGTTCGATTGGTCGGATCAAGAGTAAACCTATTCAAAATAATAAAAAGCCCAAGAACTGAAATCGTAATACTTTAATTACTGAAAATCGTGTCGGCGCTACAGCAGGTGTCCTGCAGTACTACCAACTATCTCGCCCTCTGTTCTAGCTTTGAAATTTCTTATGTTCCCCGCCTCCAAGCCTGTAAAAAGAGTCCTCTCCTCGAATTCGAATATACCTGCGAAGAAGGCAGAGACGCAAAGAGTTGCAAAAAAAGAGTCGCCACATCCATTGCACCCCGAGCGAAAAAGAAGGGGAAAATCCGAACACGTGGTTGTAGTAATACACCGACCATTTGTTGGACCATTTGCAGGAACCCACAAAGGCTGTCTCCTCGCCTCCCTCGAAAGCTGCTGCAGCCTTTCCGGCTTCAAAGTACTCAAGGCGCCTCCATTCTCCTTTTTCTCTTCTGGCACAGGCTGCGTCCTTCCTCTTCCTCGGGCCTTCGCTTTACAACTCTCCCCCAATATTTTCTGCTCGTGTTTTTGTTTCTCAATCTGTCATCCTGTCTCCCTTTGTTATCTTCTGTTTATCTCCTTTATGTGGCGCATTTTATCCGGTCTATCCTTTTCGGTGCGCGTCGTCAAGAAATTAAAATTTACTTCCATCCAGAGGTCATTTTCTGATTAAACCTTTAGAATTAAATGGATCATTCGATACCAATCCTTGATTTTCTTTTATTGAATTTATTGCCCCATCAGATTTTTATCCATGAAATTCCGCTTTCGTTATTTAATGATAACTTTTCAACTCTTAATCAGGTGCAGTAGAAGATAGAAGAAGTCATTTTACTTGATGTCAACAATTTACGTATTTGAAAATTCGTATATCAAAATAATTACTCCTTAATCAAATTGTTATTTTGAGAACTGTGAAATTGACAAAAATTGTATAAAAAACAAAATGTTACTTCAAGAATAGTTGTGCAATGTATGTTCTGGCACAAATAAATATGCAAGTTGATTTTAAATGTTTTTTCAACCTAATGATAAGGTGATCGAATTAATACTTCTACACAAATTATTTAAATTACTAAATAAGAATATTCCTTTGCACATAATCAACGACATAAACTTTTGAGTATACGTTAATTATCAAGGAAGGATGCGCATAATTAGCTCAAAGATATTAGCCCAGGAACCATGTGCCGACGAAAAATTTAAAGCTCGTTTTGTATCGTTGAGTTATTTGCCGCATAACCGCAGGTCTTTATACGTGACTTTAATAATGTGCAAGGTAAAAAAAAAGAAATGAAAAAATAGATTTGGTGGGTTTCAACGTGAATCAAAGCCTCGTTCTCTCGGAAATAAATAAAAATGTGGGAGCAATGAATGGTTGTGAGGCTGGGCACGGTTGAGGTTAAAGTTGTGAGGCTGGACTCGGTTAAGGTTAAAACGAACCTCGTTACCACCAAAATTCCATCCAAAAGTAGTAAATCCATGCATTGCAGCAAACCTATATAATGCTCGAGCCGTAAAAAGATCCAGCCCCCATGGTTGTGGTCGGGTTGGGACCAGAGAGGGAAAAGTCATTTCTCAGATGCCCCACGCTGCCACATGTTAAAATGCACCCACTTACTTTTTGCACTCCCTCGCGTTCTCCTCGTTGCGAAGCTTATTTTTCTGAATGGACGTTATGAAAGTAGGGGCGAGAGGGGAGGGAAACTTTGAAACCGCACTCCTCCGAGGAGTAATACTTTCTTATTGAATGAATTTTGAAATGCAGTTTACACCTCTGAAATTAATCTATCCGTGCCGGGAATTATGTATTCTCATTGGTATTATTTTTGGATGGGGGATAGGAAAACAAGCTTTACAACCTTTTAAGGGAGACTCAATGCTTAGATGACAACTCATCATACACGAGAGGAGATGAAAGATTTACAGTCTTGGAAAATTAAGAGCTGGCTTTTAAAATTTTTAAAACTTCTCATTTTGGGATAATGTAGCAATAAAATGCGCTTTTGGATTTTTGGTTGCAGAGAAACAAAGACACTCTCAGTCTCGAATACTACATGAATACCGAATAGGTAATAGTGGTTGGATCGTACAACTTGTCTCGAAACTCCATAAATATACCTTTCTACAATTTTATTTTTATTTTTTATTTTTTATTTTTTAATGATTATTTGATTCTAAGATAGCCAGCGAACTCAGGATCAAAATTTTTTTAAAATACGAGACATAGCATCCAGAGCCTGTTGCACATTTGAAAAGGGAAATCACATGGAGCATCAGCTCCACGAATTAGGAGGCGAGGTCACGTAGTGGTAACGTTGAAATATGCCGTGACATTAGAAAAGAGGGAAATGCACTCATTCTTTTTCGAAAAATCGTAGCGCGATACACACGCATAAGTCGGAAAAGGACGGTGAAATCACGTCAATGAAAAGCCCAGCATAGAGGGGCAAAAGGTGTTCTGTTCATGCGCAGGTAAAAATTCATTCCGACTGAAGCCACCTGGTATGCGGCCACCGTTTCAAAATAAGGATCCTTTCTTTCTCTATTTCTCTTTCTCTCTTTCTCTCCCTCCCGCCCTCTAGTGATCATGCTAAGCTCGACGTCTCTCCAGCTTTTTTCAGACCTTTTGTTGTAATCTGTCACTTTCGTCCTACTGTCTTTTTCCTTTCGAAATATATTCCGTAATTCTCTACATTATAACTTGTTTAATATCGTAATTTACTCTTATGAAAATTTGAACGAATTTTATACATGTTGTGCCACGTAAATTAAATATTTGACGCTTAAATTTTAGTATACTTTAAACATGTACTTTAAAACTACCTTCACAGTTAGTTGCAATTGTTTTACTGTAAAAATATTTTAACCTTACTTAATTATTTATTATAATTTTTCGTAACATTAATTTAATTAAATTAATGTAATGTTCACCATCGAAAATTATTTTAAATTGTTTCTATCAATTAAAAATAATATGGAAATATACTTTATGCATGTATGACTAATTATAAAATGCAAAAATAAAAAAAATTTTTTTATTTTAAATTGTTAATTTACTAAGTTTTTTCCATTTATTATTTATATAATTGTAATTATAGTATTTATTTCAATTATTCATGCAGTAAATTTTGCTAATAAATATTTTTTATATTTTTTTTAGATGCCTAAATCCTTTATAAAGCAAAAACGAACCCCTAAAAAAATAGGTAATCGTTGAGAAATATGAAACTTACGGAAAAACCAGAAAAAATGAGAAAAGACGCCTTTTCTTTTCATCTTGCTAGCATTTCGATATAGAAACGAAAATTATGGGTCTCTGTAAATGAACACTCCATGTTGTACATTTTTCAGACACAACAATAGTGCGGTTTCTAGTTTGGTCCACATATTACATTTTTCATGTAAATTGCTCGACGTGGTTTAAAATTGTTGTCAAATTAAATTTTTCTTTGGAAGAAGAGGTCACATTAAACTGAAGATACTTTAAGATAATGAAATAATGGAATTTCTACGTAATTCCCCTACCACTATTTATTTTTTTCAATTATTATTCAAAATATAGTTAATAATTCATATTAAAAATTTTAAATATTTTTAAAGCAATTTCATAATATAATTTCAAATTTTTTTTAAAGCAAATATTATTCATGAACTCAATGAAAAAAACAGTTGAAGCTCAGTAAACTTATAAAAGTTTTAGTAATAAATATGTAAAAATTTTACACGTTTATTGTTAATTTAAAATTTTATTAATTTTTATTTAAGTGATAAAATTTATTTTCTTAGTTCTCAAATCTATAACATATTTTAATTAATAGTATAGTTTAATAAATTGTTATTAATATATATTTATTGTTAAATAAAAAAAAAAAATAAATATCTTTGATCTATAAGTAGATAAAAAGGCTAGTACAACATTTAAATTATTATTTTATTTTGAATATTATATATTAGAATTAAAATATAAATTAAATATAAGATTAAAAATATTAAACTAAATATATTTAATGTGTCTTGCAAATATTTAATTTAAAGTATTACTCATTCAGCAGTGCTTGTCTTTATTTTCAGTCGAACTACTATACTAAACTGCGGCTTAAAATCTCATATCGAAGGCTTTCGTCGGTTACAAATATATTACGTATTGAATACATTGATTGCAAGAGTTTTCAACTAGAAAATGTATTATTTGTATTTTTTTTTTATCTTCAAATTGTTTTCATGAAAATCTAACAAAAATAATAAATGATTAATTTATTCATTGTTATAAATTAAATTAAAAGTATTAAATACTTAAAAAGTTCTTAATAACAATAAAATAGATATCTCATTCGGTAAATTTAACAAATATCAATTGCCTTTAAACTAATAGTAATCTAAAAGTTGTATGAGAATCTGACAAAATTATAATAAGAACAATTAACTACATGGAATTATATTATTAAAAGAATATTTACTGTAAGAAAAAGGATATTTCATTCATGTTTCATGAATAAAAATATCAAGTAATTATTATATTTCATTTTTTTTCAATTTTAGCTTAAAATTTCACTTTCTGCTATGTAATAATTATTATGATAAAAATGTAATGTGTGTAATGTAATGTATAAAATATAAAAATTGGCAGTATACAATTTAAAAAAATAATATTCGAACATGAATACACGTAGTAATATAAACATCAATTATAAAATATATAAATAACGTTTTCTATTTAGGTTTTTAATTAAAATCCAGAAGTGGAAATACTTATCGTCATCAAATAACATTGAAATATTTAAAAAAATATCAAAACATAATATTAAACAGAAATTATAACATGAATTTAAAATTATTACTTATAATCCACTTTTTGTTAAAAGAATCTTATAAAATATTGCAAATCTCGTCAAATCTTATCATCAAATATCTCTTAAGTAATCATAGTTGTTGGAAAAAAGTAAATTATACAGAATTATGTCTTATACATTTGTTGAATAGCTAAAGATACATAAAAGCTTTAGCATCTTGATCTTGAGTAAACTGCCTATTTCAATAGTTGAAATGCATTTATTTTATAGAGACGAGGGAAAAAGAACCTGCAAGAGAATGAAAAATTGAAAGTGAAAAAGGATACATAAAAAAGTAGATGGTTATTTTATTTTACGAGACATAAGTTATTTGCTCTTCACTAATTGTCTCTTTTTCTTGCTACATTAAACTGCAATTATTGTTATCAATGCTCTTCTTGGAAAATAGACCCTAAAGATCCAAGCATTGACAAATAAGTTTTATAGACAAACAGATAGAGAAAAGCTGTCATAAGCAATCTTTTTGTGATTTCAATTCTTCCAATGGCTTCAACTTTAATGTATATGAAAATCTAAAACATATATTTCACTTTACGCTGATTGTTTATGATTTAAGGTTATATATCTTGATAGAGATTAGAGGAGGATTTGTTTTTCTTCTAGAGAAAGCTAGGTGAAAATGAGTAATTCGTAACTTGACATATCCTCATTTATTATTTCAAATTCCTTCGAAATATGTTCAAAAGAAGAGTTTAATTCGTAAAAACAAACACAATGTTAACACGTGTATTCCTAATAGTGACGAATAGTGTAACTCCAAACAATGAAGCTATCATAATTTAAATGCTCTGAAAAATGCATTTCATAAATCATCATTAGAAAAATAAATAATGATGTTTTTTTATTCGAAACAATAAATTTTTAATTTTATCGAATGTCGGAGGAGTTCGCGATTTGGAATTACAATGAACAAAATCGCCACACAGAGAAAAGTCGTCGAAAAGAATGCTTTTAGACACCACGCGTAGTCATAACGAATCCATCGAGGTGGGAGGGGGAGGGAAAGAGCAAAAACGGAGGAAACAGCTGTAAGGAAGCAGGTGTGTGGGTTGATTGTCGTGACGTAATAGTCCTAGACACCCCAGAATGCCTATAAGGTGTGCGTGTGCGAATGTATTTTTATGTGTATGAGCTTATCGGATATCAGGCATAAACACTTAAACTTAGTTCCACTTCCTCACTAACTTTAAATGTTCATGTTTTTCTCGGTGTACACGTTCCAAGAATAACTATTTTTCTAGATGTTGGACATTTTAATGTTTTAATGATGCAATTTTTGAAGGAGATTTATTTTAATATTAATAACATTACCAATAATGTTCCGATCTAAATAAATCAAAACAAAAAATAATAATAAATTGAGAAGTGGATTAATTCAAAGTATTTGGATTATTGTATCTCGCTTACTTTTTCTAATTTTTTGATGTTTTCGCAATTTGTTTCACTAATTATATTATACACAATAAAACTAGATTTACATCCTGAAAATTACAAGGATTTTTTTAATTACTACAAATAAACAAATGAAGAGTAAAAAAAGGTTACAAAATCATCGTTCGATATTCTTTGTTGACTTACACATTTTCAGCATTGAGACGAGAATAATTTAACAATATAACTTTTTGTATGTATTAATCACTGTCATTATCTTAATAAACAAAGTGAACATTATAAATTAAATAAAAATTACATAATAACAACACCATTTTATCCATATTTTAAGTTAATAATTTTAGATTTAGAAATAGCCTTTAAAATTGGTTTTATTATAATTGAGTAGTTGGGAAAAAAATTTGTAAAGAAAAATAGAAGTAAAAGCATGTATAAATAAATAGTTAAATGCAAGTATTGAAAAAGTCGGATGGAAAATGAAATTAATACAATTTCTGCTGGGTAAGTTGGAATTACAAAATTACACGACTATCACCCATGCATATGCTAAATAATTACAGTTTCAGTGCGAAGGGGTGTTTTCGGTTTGTGAGCCAAAGGGGTTACGAGCCAAATATGATGTCGGAGAGGTAGAATTGGAGAAGCAAACTCGGTTGCGAAAATCAGCGCCCTTTGGAAATAAATGCCAGATACGAAACACAAAGATAAATGCGTGTAAATTTTCCACGGACAGTTAGATGCTCGTCTATGCGTGCGACTTGTCAATGAGCCTCCCCCTCGATTTATCGGCCCTGTTTTTATTTATCCGGGCGTATGTCTGCGGGGCGGGAACAATGACAGCCCGATCACACCCTCTCAAGGGCCTGTTTTACAGATACATTCATACGTCGTTCAACAGATGCAGCCGCAGCATCCCGTCCTAACCCAATCCTCCCCCCTTCTTCCTTCCCACCCGAGCCACCGCCTGCTCGGATTTTTTCTTTTTGAATCGGGGCCATCATTCTCGTTTCCCTTGAGACGCGGGCCTTGAGCACGAGTGCTTTTTTATGCCTGAAACTCGTCGCATTATTTGGGAAATGGCTTTCGGAAAAACGGAAAGAACAAATTTCGCGAGGAACAAAATTGCGAGTGCATTGCATTCGTACAATAAATACAGACATTTGGTTGATATGTGACATTTGTGGATGGAAGGGGCGCATGTGTCCGCATGTGTTGAATTGTTACACCTGTGACTCCCGTTTGCACCTTCATCAAGTTTTTTTTACCTACTTTTTCAACTGATTAATCGGGAGATTAATTTTATCGTTCATTCGATCAATGTATAACATATCAATTAGAATTAATTTTTCTCAATTAGGTTGTAAAGAGTTTCTTCACATTGTTTTACTAATAAAAAATATAATTTTTTATTGTATGTATAAAATTAATCTGGATTGGAGTTTTCATATTATTACAAATAAATTTATCATTTTAAAAATAAGGAAATAATTATAAGTAATAAAAGTGTTACGAGTACTTAACTCAAATCGAACATAATATTTGAACTTTAGGCATGTGTAATGGGCAAAGAAAGATTATTTATTACAAAACTATAAAAACAATTGAACGCTTCTAATGAATTTTTGAAAATGCGAGTAGACCATCAAAATTAGCTGACACCGAACGCGTTACTGGGTTATTTTTCTCCCTCTTCCCTTAAAGATTCTTGCCCTCCGTTCTTTCTTCAACATAAAGCTCCTCGTGATCGCGATGGTGACCGTGATCATGGTGATGATCGCCGTGATCATGATCGTGATCGTGCTGCTCCTTCCAACAATTCTACCCATCTTTTTTATTCGACCTTCGCCCCCCCCCCTCGAACCTTTGCGATTCTCGCTGCGAAAAAACAGGGTGAAGGGAGAGGCACTGCGGTCACCCGGTTAAGCGATGCATTGTTCGATTATTATTTCGGTACATATCGCGCACTTGTTACCTCTTTGTGGGTTCATATGGCGCGCCGCGATAAACATGAGATACGCTTATGACCTTATGCATGATATGGGTGGGTGTCCCATCCCATACCATCCCATCCCATTCCAGCCAGCTAAGCTAATAAAGCTCCCTTTTCTCGTCCTGGCACTCAAGTTTTGTTGCGAAAACGCAGGTTTAAAAGAGATCAACGATCCGAATTATATAAATTTAATCGAACAATAACTCGTGGCTTTTTTCCCCACTATTAATTTTCGTTTTAATCGATTGTAAAAAATGTGCCTTTTTCCAAACTTTAAAACCTAGTTTTACCTTTTATGCGCAAGATGTTCAAGAAAAGTTTTACTTTTAAATGTACTTTGATTTATCCTACCATTTTAATAATACTGATGTTACCTAAAAGCTGATTCATAATCAAAGTTTTATATGAAAATTAAATTTTTACTTTAAACTCGATGAAATCCACTAAATACAAAGTGACAGAATGAATAATAATATTCTAATCATCGAAATTTTTTACTTCGCAGTATTAATAAATATAAGTAAAATAAATAACAAAATATATGTGATTTTAATACGTGAAATAGGTATTTACACAAATTATACTTGGAAAAGTCTAATAAATAACAGTTGATCAAGTATTACAGAAACGCAATTTTAATAATGAAAATAAGAATTGTCGAAAATAAAAATTAAAATGTTGTTATAACATCTAGTTATTAAATATAATTAATGACCAATAAACGGGAATGTAAACTGTTTATAAAACACGAACGATTATTAAAAAAAAAAAAAAAAAAAATACAAGACGGAACCACGAAAGTTACTAAAAAAATTGTTATTATTAACTGTAAATACTTTTCCCAAATTCAGGAAGATAATCCAAACAGCTCCACTAAGACTTAACTTAAAACTCCAATATTTTTCGAGTCGTGAGTTTAAAGCGTAAATAGTTTAACTGACATACTTGCTTTTGCGAGGAACAATTTTTGTAGCTCAAAAACCAAAATTATGGTGCGCAAACATTCTCATAACACAAAAATGCAGCTGCCTGTTTCGGTTGACTTTGCACTTCTCAACCTATCAACCTTTTTTTGTTCCTTTTTGTGTATATTCAACAATTGATCAATTGCATCGCAAGTATCGGAGTGCAATTGTACCCATTATGAAAGTCAATTTTGAAAAAGATAAATAAATTCATGTCACTTTCTGACGCGATAGGAGCAGTTGGGCTTTCGATGCTAGTGGACTTTTCTGGTGAATGGACCACTATTAAGCTTGAGGAAATGTGTAATGAAAATTGACTTTCGGTCGAATCTTGATATCGAGAAAAATAATAAATCATTTTCTTTCTACTGCTTAAGAAACGAAAAACTTTTGCACCGACAGATCACTTTTATTGCTCATGTTATATTTGCATACACTTAAAAATGTAATTAAAACTTGATATTTGGACCTTGGGACACAAAACGTAATCTTTGAAGCATACTTGTTACCGATGGGTGGAAGGAACAAATAGATAGATGGAAATTCAATCCCTTGAGAAAAGTGACGCGAGGATCGCGAGATGATCCGGGAATCGGGTGGACCCTGGAAAAAGAATAAAAAAAAGAGTAAGGATAATCGGAAGCTGCCCTCGACATCTGTCTCGGGGCTTATATGCGCGCGTGCCCTCACATCCTCCGCGCTTGCATACAGTTATTCATTATCTTTTGCTCTCGGGCGAGAGGTCCCGAAAAGAGATCGGTCCTTGTGTTTCTTTTTACATCGATGGTTCGGTCCATGACCAAGAAACATCTGCGGCAGCTGCAAGGCGGTGGCGGCGGTGGCGGCGACGCGCGCCAAGCAGGTGTTCCTCTCCTCATACTTGGCGAATGAGAATAAGGTTGCTGTGCTGGTGGTTCTCCGTTTCTCTCTCTCTCTCTCTTTGCTTGCCTGCCAATTACGCGTGCCTCTTTCTGTCTCGAGCTTCTTTTTTTTGTTACTCATCTCCTCGTCCTCTCCCTCCGACTTCTTTGCCATCACCGATGCTACTCGGCCGCTGGCTCGAGTCTGGACAATTTCGGCTTTTCCGTGCTCGAGAGCCCCAAGACTTTCTTTCTTTTTTCGATGATGCTTCTTAGATGGAGATTGACCGTATGGCCTGATTTTTCGTTTTATTACCTCCTGTATGCCTACGCTCGACCATTCTTTCTTTGAGTTTCTAAGGTGATTGAGCCTTGATTACAACCGCTGATTTGTGTCGATTGTCTGCTTTTTCAGAACCACCATTTATTTTGAAATTTATAGGCATCTCACTAGGTGCTGTTATTGCTTCTGCTGCTGCTATACGAATTAAGCTTGGTGAAAGACCTTTTGCTCAACACTTTTGGCTCTGCCGATTTATTTGACACGGTATTTACGCGGCTCCTCAACTTAAAATAAATTGAGGAATAATTTGAAAAAGTGGACAAGAAATGCAAAAGAAAAGCGATATGTTAACCAGGTGCAGAGATGAGCAAAAAATGAGAAAAAAAGAGCCGTATAATTACGCTAATGACCGAAGCTGGCAATTTTTGGCAAACGGAGGAGGGGGACAGGGTGAGGTGAAGGCAGAAGGCTCGCATATCGAAAATCCGACAAGTCACGCTTTCTTTTCCATTTTGATTTTTATTTTTTTTGGCGATGCGTTCGACTGCTCCATCCCGTCCAGGACCTAGACTCACCCTGGGCTAAGCGCAGCCGGCTACACCTCCCTCCCTCCACCTCTTTCGTTTTACCACGAAATTATCGGAGGCACGCGTCGCAACTGTTGCGCGTGCCACTCATCTTCTTTCTCTCCCTTTGCCTCACCCTCTAGCCGCCTTTTGACCGACGATAAGATCCCACATCTGCCTCGGCCCGAGGAGCAAACACAGACAAAGATAAGAGACAACCCTCCGCTAGAGTTCCAGGTACTTTCGGTTCTTTGCTTATGTCAGTGGAATCGCGGATCGAGACCCTAAACACACGACGACCGTCAACTTTTATCTTTCCTCTGACCTTCTTTCCCTCCCTCTCTCTCTCTCTCTCTTTCTACCTCCATTCCCCGTGTGCACAAACTATTAATGATTCTTAAAAATGTGCACTATAGCGCAGAACGCATTTGAAAAATGTTCCTCGGCCAATCCAAAGATTTTACATTTTCACCCAACTTTTTCCATTTTTTTGTTTCGACGATATGCGGTTTTTGAATATTTTATTTTTCATAACTTAACTGCTTCTGTATCAATGTCTTTACTTTTATACTGGAATGGAAGTAACGCAAAAAAATTCTATAAATTAACTAACAAAATATCTATTGAGCAACTACATTGGCTTCCGGGATACCATGTTTTATTTGCCTAATTGTCATAAGACAACAATTGTGGTCACATATGATACACATATGCCTTCTACTTTCTGGCTTAAATCAATACGCTAAAGTAATTTTAATACAATTGAGTTTTTTATACTGTTAAACGAATATCACTCGATAAAAAGAATATTAAATCCTTGTTCGGTTTTAAATATAGCTTTAACTTTCTAACAAAGCTGACTGACAAATTTAAAATTTAAATTCGATAGTATGACGAGGGTGTGCACAAGAAGCTACATGAATAAATAATGGATCCAAGAATACGAGGAGAACCCACTTTCTTTACACTCGTCAAGAAGTATCCAATCGACTACATTTCCTAGTTTTCGCGAGTTGTTGCACGAAAAGTTCAAATAAACGGTAAAAAATAGTAACAGTGGAATGGAGAAAAGAACTCCGTTTATTGAACCAAAAGATAGATCGCCATCTTAAAAGACAGAAAATATGCCCTCGCGAGATCACAAAAACTCGTAGTAATAAAATATCCATTGTGGCGACGCTTACAAAGGAAAAGAAGCACTCACTACTTCAAACTAATGTTAGCTCTTTTTAAAAAATGAGTGGAAGTAAGGATCACTTATCATAGATATTAGAATACAAAGCAAAAGAATCAAAGAGATACAAAGGAAGGAAATCGGCTAAAGCATCGCAGGTGATAGATCTGCACTTCTTTTCTTTTTTTGCTTTTAATTTAAAAGTACACATTTGTATATTAAAAAAAGAGTCGAGATCTATTCGTAGACCATAGATATATGCAAATTGAACAATGACCAACAACCGATATTGACTTGCTGGTCTTTCTCGTCTTTTTTGCCACCTTAGAATCATACTTCCTTTATAAAACATTTTTATGAAAATCACAATACGCAATTTGTCCCTGTTCGTACATATATTTATTTCCTTAAACAAATTAGATTTATGTTTTATTATTGTAATAGTTTATGAATATTACCATTTTAGCAAATATAAAATTGGTAAGTCAAATTAAAAATAATAATGTAACATTGAGTAATATTCAACACAAAAAAGTATTAAACAATAAAAAATGATACTCTACTTTTCATATTCTGCATTATTTATTAACTATTTTTTATTTTTCAAATTTGATTAAAAATTGAAGAAAAAAAACATTTACATTTAATTTTTCAAGTTAGTTACAAACTGTATTAATTATTGCTCTAGCTAATGAAACTAAGCCAATTATGATCAAACACTCCATGTCATAAATTATGCCAAATAAGATGAATAGAATTGAGAGCAGCAAATCATATTTTATGTGTAACAAAGATTTTGCTGACTCCCTAACATTTCTTAGTTAAATGTGCTTATCATAATTTTTTGGTGAATTTTCGAAATGCAAAAAGAAAAATCACCCTTCTCACTCGATAAATAATAAATAAAGAATAAAGAACATTTAAGCTGTGGGAAGAGCAATATGCATCCGAATCCCACGTGGGAATGAAGGCGAAAATAATTGAGGGAAAAAGCCAAAGCGACGTCTAGTGGCCGTCTGTTTTTGCTTATGCCGAAGCAAAAACGTGCCAGAATCCTAGAATGAGACATAGCAGAAGAAAAATAGTGGGACAAAAAAGATAGAAGAGAGAGTAAATGCAATCCTGCCTTTGAAATTCCAAATAAAATACTAAATTTACGAGTCGCAAAGTGTAATTTTATTTTAAAATATCAGACTGCAATTATTGATTGTGTAATATAGCGAATTACGATAAACTAATTGTTTCGTTAAATATTTCACTTCGATATGCGCAGCGTGGAAAAACAATTTTACAAAAAAATTATAAAAATTTAATTTTTTTATCAATTTGAAAACAAAATAATGAAATAAATCTCAAAACTCAAAATAAATTATTTTATAAAAATAGTGATCATTTATGTCGTTGATATATGACAATTATATGTAGTCCAACCAATAGAGCACTTTTTAGGTCATGAAAAAAGCAACTAGTGATGCATATTAAAATTTGTGAAAAAATCAGTAGATTCTTATTTTTTAAAATGCTATTCATGATATTCTGGGTTTTTTTATTAACAATTTTAATGAAAAATTTTTTTTATTTTTTTTTATTATAAAATAAAAAGTCGTAATTTTAAAATTATAGTGTCAATAGATGAATTTTAGCTAATAAAATTATAAAGAAAATTCATTTTTGTATAAGGCGACCCGAAAATTAGAAGCTGAGAAACCGGAAAATTATTAAATTAATTAAAAAATTTGTAACTTTTATATTCTTAATACTTAGAACTATAAATGGAGGAATTAAAGTAATTGATATACACTCTATTTGTACAAAATTTTAAGTTGATCGGATTATTAGTTTTCGAGTAATACTAATGTTAATTAAATTCCAGCTTAATTTACCTTACGATTTTAGTTTTTTGACCAGCTTTAAAAAATATAACTGTTGTGCAACAAATTCTGCATCATACATTCAATTTAAATATTTTGTATTGCATACAATATAAGGATAAAAAAGATAAAAAACGGCCAAACGCGTGCAATTTTGAGTGGGGAGAAGAAAAAATGAGGGGTTAGTTAACGTGGATTTCACTTATATTTTTATATATTACAATTCCTCGGTTTTTATTCTCCTCACTCCTCATGAAATTGCACGAGCTCGACTGATTTCGATCACCTTTATCCTCATACTTTTTACAATCCAATATCATTTCAACGAAATATAACATACAGGATTTATTATACAACAATTATACTTTTTAAAGTCATTGAAAAAACTAAAATTGTAAGGTAAATTGAGCTGGAAAAACCTTCGTAAATTTTTGCATAATTTAATTAACATTAGTATTATTTGAAAACCAATATTCCGATAGAGCTGAAATTTTGTATAAATAAAGTTAATATTAATTACTTTAATTTCCTAAAATTATAGTTTTAAATATAAAAAAATAAAAAAGTTATAAATTTTTTAATTAATTTAAAATTTTTTCGATTTCTCAGCTTCTAATTTTCCGATCGATTTATGAAAAAATGAATTTTATTGATAATTTGGTTAGCTACATTTGTCCATTGAAAGTATAGTGTTGTAATTTTGATTTTTCATTTTATAATAAAAAAGTGATCAAAAATGAATTTCTTCGTTAAAATTGGTAATAAAAAAAATTCTCGAATTGGATGAGTAGTATTTTAAAAAATAAAAATTTACTGATTTTTTCACGAATTTTGATATCGCTTGGAGTAATGTAAGAAAAAAAAATAACAACAAATTAATTTACCTTTTTTGAGAAAATTAACTATTTTGTTTTTTATACAATGGACAATTTTTTTGTAAATAGAACACAGAAATTTAATTTTGTTAATTAAATATTGATTTACAAGTTGATAAAAAAAAAAAAAAAAAATCAAAGTATTGCCCGGATATGATGAATAAAAAACACATTCTTAAAACTTTAATGTCTACAATATATTATTTTAAAATACTATATAATGGTGAAATAAAATTTTAATTATACAGGATACATTATTTAGTACTTATAATTTTTATTTATGAGAAAATAAAAAGCCTAGCTACTTTAAATGGTTATTAAGAACTTAATAAATTCAAAATACTTGTTTTGAATAAAAATTGTTTTATCACAAATGTTAATATCTTTAAAAAGCAACACATATACAAATAAAAACAAATCTATTTGTGTTATAAAAAAATACAATTAAATGTAAAATCTTGGAAACCTTTTTTAATCGAAATCGTGTTTGATTAAACCGGTCAAGAATTCGTTAACACTTACCCATAAAGCATAGCTGCACCGGCAATTCCTCCCCCACATTGAGCTGCAATATAGAGGGCGGCACGTAGCGGTGACACCTTCCGGGAGAGGGCAAATGATATCGAGACTGCGGGATTCACATGTCCACCTGTCGACATATCGCAAAATTCATCTATTATTAGCTCTCCCTCTTCTTTCCAATTATCTTCGGCCGTTTACGAGGGGTTCACCTTAATTCACCCTAATCGAATGTCTCGAACTAGTCCTTTTAAAAATGGAATTTAATGTAATAGATTTCATCGATTTTATTTCCTGATATATGTATTAGGACTGCTCGAGCTGCCTCGATGAAAATCTACGTGTCAAAATAATTAAGTATATATTGAACGATATATTTGACTCTCAAAAACAACAAAATTATACGTCAAGAATACACTTGTCAAATTTTATGTTATAGAAGTAAAAAGAAGTTACAATCATTGTAAATACCTTTTATTAATATTTAGTAAAAATATACTTTACAGCATACTTTACTAATCTTGTATCATTATTTACTATTAAATATTCATTATTCAAAAGTTAAAAGGTTAAAAAAAATTAATTTCATGCTAATTAAAAAAAATCTTAGAAAATGATTTTCTAATGAATGTTAAAAATGTTTAGCAAATTATTCTTTTAATATAATACAAATACTAATAATAAATTATTAAAATAAATGAATAATTGAAATAATGCTTATCACAATTTTACGTAATTATAATTCATTTAATAATAATTTGTAGCTAAAAGATATATATGTATACATATATATATATATAAAAAAGCAGATGAATAACATGTTTCTAAAGTAATATAATAATAATAATGAAGACATTCTACCGACCTCTTTAAAGATAATTTTCAATGTACATAAGGATTTCTTTAATCGTGAAACACACATAAGCATACGTAAGTGTGAGTTGATACATCTATATTTATATATTTTTGTTTGTTTCTGCGTTTATACAGAGGGCTACATAATACGAATGTGAAATGGATATAGGCATTATTTTAAATGCTCAAAGAGAAAGAATGAAAGAAGATTGAGAAAAAAACTCTTAAGTAGCTCCACAATTGTCTAACAGGTGAAACGAAATAGAAAACATGAGAAAGACAGAGAAAGCGAGAGAAAGAGAGAGACTAATCGAGGGGTGAGAAGACCACAAATGATACTACAAAGAAGGAGAGAAATAAACAGCATTATGTCTTTTCGTAATAAGATCCTTATTTAAAACAATTTATAAGCGTCTCTTTGATAAATCATCTTATTTGTATAGAATTGAAAAAAATCATCTACTTCTTACAAATTTATTTGGCTGTTTGAACTATCTCTTTATAGAAGTGGTAATCGCTTTTTGTGAATCATCCGTCAAAATACATCTTTATTGGAAGAAAAGATTTTATAATGATTTTAGTTTCTTTTTTTCTATCAATGCATGCGTCCAATACTTTGTTTGAGTATACTCAAAAACACAATTACTTTGATATTCAAACGGTATCTCGTACTCAACATTTTACTTTTGTTACTTTGTATTGCTGAATGCATTTTCTTTTTATTATTGTCTAAACTTTTAAAATTAAAATTCAATTTTATTGAGACTTTAAATATTTAATGCAATAATGTAATTATCAAATGACGTGCTTATTTTATTTGAATTTTAAATAATATTAATATGAATCATTAATATTTGTAGAAATTAATATAAAATGTTCAATAGTATTTTAAACAAATTTAAATCTTAGAACTTTAGTGTTAATGGTTTTCCGTGTTTTTGAAGATTTTAAAATGAGAACTTGAAATCGTGCTCCAAATTAGTACATCCAAGGAAGAGGTAAGCATTGAAGGTGTGCGTAAAATGAAAATGATAAATTTGAAAAAAAATTACAAAAATGAAATTTCAAAAGAAGATTTAGAACAGCAATCCCCAAATGAGAGATGCGTCAAGACCTCCCAGGCAAGATATGGATCCTAGACCCTAGATCGTTGATACAGGTTCTAAAGTGCTAAGATCGTTAACTGAATGTTTACCGCTGATGGGCCCAAAGATGAGCTGGACAGCTGCAATAGCGAAGCCAGAGGCAATAGCCGTGGCCAGAACGTTGAGTCCACTACCGGAGACGGCCGAGGCGATAGCCGCTCCGGCGATGACGAAGGCGAAAAGGAAGGTGGCGAAGCACTCGACGGCGACCGCGCGCCAGAGCTCGAGACTCCGGGCCTCTATCGACATCGGCTGCTTGAGCTCGAGGCGCTGCACTCCGGGCTCGTTGTGTCGGTGCTGTCCCCGTTCACGAATTGCACTCAACCTCGTCAGAAGGGTCATGATGTGCGCGTCCAACTCCCGTGTCATACTCGATGAGTTGGCCATATTCGAGCTGGTGGACAGTTGGTTCGAGGTGAGGAGTTACGGAGGCTCCTAGCCTCGAAAACGGCAACACTTTCTGCGGATTAACCTTCGTTGAGACACGGAACTTGCATTCCTTTAGCAACGTGGAGAAGGTGGAATTTCCGGTGGAAGGAGACACCGAGGGTACTCTCGAGCACTTGGGACACCGTACACGAGATCGGTAAGTATAGAATCGGGTCAACTAAAGGGTGAAGAGCGATGATCGCGGAGTGTTACCTCGTCGGTAACGCGCGTTCGAATGAGGAAGAAGTTGGTGCGTCAAACGGTTGAACAAGTGTGTTGAACGACGACGGCGGTGGCGGCGGCGGCGGCGGCAATTGCACCCCCACTGCCCTTTTCTCGCTCTCTTTCTCTTTTTTTTTCTCTTGTGTGTCCTATCCTCCCCTCTTTCTTCGGCAATCTGCGACGTTTAGCTGTTTGAACACTTGGAAAAGTGAAGTAGGCCAAAAAATTTGCTAGAATTCAAGTTAAGCTATTCTAAAATATGATAGCGAAATAATTTATAAAAATATTGAGTCTAAAACTCAAAACCATAAATTAATTTTTTTGTTGCAGCTGTGATAAATACGTAAAATTCAATATTTAAAGTTAAAACAAGACTTTCTTTTCTCGCACAGAGTACAAGAGAACACGAAGAGTATTTGACTAACAAATTGTAAAAAAGTATGCAAATAAAATCGTAAATCCGAATATTCAATAATACAATTTGTTGAATCCTCAAACAATCCATTTGGTTTGATGACGATGATGATGATGATACTTAGAAACGAATATTTATTTAGTTTTCATGTAAATAAAGTAGATAATTTTTATGTCGATGTTTGCGAGAGGAGATTTGGGTTGATAATCGAATCTTTTATTCCATTGGTTCATCCGTTACCACATTCTATTGATGTTTTGTATGATATCGACTTTGTTTCTCATTCTTCAAATTCAATAAATAAGAATATTTGTAAATTCCGTATACAAAATTTTAACTTAATTTTTTTTTCTTTCTAATATAATGATTAAAACGATTTTTAATTTTACTCTAAAATGAATTTATAAAACAAGCTTATACGTTAAAATGAATTTGCAAGATTGGAATCTAAGACTTTGCAACATCTATTATAATTTCAATTTCTAATTTTGTATATTATATAAAATTTGTATTTATTGAACAGAGTATTTAAATGTTTTAAACTTAAAAATTAAATTCTTAGAAAAATTAAAATTAGAATTATCTAATCGAAAATATAATTATTGGAACATTTTAAGATTTATTACGTATATCAATATTACTACTTAACTCTTTTACATTGTAACTTCCATTTTTAAAAATCAATAACTAAGAAATAAATTGTTAATATCATGTATGCTCTTTTATAAAGTATATATTTAGGTTTAGAAATAGAAAAATTTTATAAAAATGGTAGTTTATTTGTATTTATATTTTAGGATTCGAAAATTCAGTCATACATTTTCTTTTACAATAATAATGAAATTTTCAATTTAATTTTTTCGAATTCGGACAGCTTGTGATTAAAGCACTCGATTTTCAAATAAACAAATAGTCATACACCTTAAAAATGCGTTAGATTCGTTATAAAATTTATTATAAATATTCACGACATTTTTATATATGATTTTGAGTAGTTTCACCATAATTACATGTAGAGTTTTACGATTTTTACTACTCGAGATTTCAGAGGACAGAATTACGAGACAGCGTTTTCACATTAACCCCCTTCCCCGCTACAATCGACTCCAATAAAAGATTAAATTTCTGTGGAAAAAGCTTGTGGTAAATTGTTATTTAGTATTGGAAAACAGTATGAATCGGTAATCAGGGCTATGAGTGTAGGTAGGTAGTAAAAAATGAAAAAGAACTCTAATATGGGCAAGTGAATCGAAAGTGCAGCCGATCTGCTTTAGCGCATGAATTCTCTGCCTCAGTCCGCACCCCTTCTCTCTCGCTCCAAGTGCAAGCGAGAGAGAAGGACAGAGAAGAAGGGCAAAAAGAACGACTGAGGCAGAGAGTGAGCTCTCGGATTTGTTCCACAGCATGCGGCAGGCCCTTGGCCCTCAGTCCCTGCCCCCGCCCTCACCCTCGCACCCACCCCATCTCGCTGTACGTGCATCTGCCCCTGGGCCACTCGCTCCTGTTCCTCTTTCTTTCATTTTATTTATTTTTTTTTTTTTTTATCCTTCTTTTTCGGGACAGAGGGCCCGGGCGTATAGCGGCGGAACGCAGGCACATAGACCAGGGTGATAGACATCGACTTCTATACCTGCGTCCTGTCTTCTTACGTGCGCCACTGACACAAGCTCAGCAAGACCCTCGATTCTACATTTTTCTTCGTTTCTATTCTTTCCATCAGTTTTTCGCCTTTCATTTGATCGAGCTCCATTTCCATTTTGTCCTCGACCTTCCTCTCATAGATTTACACACTTTTAATTACGTTTCTCCTCGTGTTAACCACCTTTTATAGATTACCTTCCAAAGATCAACATATCTAATATTTTCATTTAACGAAAGTCATTCTGAGCTTAACTTTTTATAATTATAAATATACAAGACTGTTTTTCAAAATTTTATTTTTATCCGAACTACAGCTCTATGATTATTGTGCACTTTATTCAAATTAAACAACATTTTATCTCTGTGCATAAGCATACAATGATATTTCTTTTGCATCCACAAACACAATTATATGCATGTCTATCCCTTCCGCCCATCAGTCCTACACCTTCAAACACATGCGACATACATATTAAAATTTTTAAATGTTTTAACTTTAAAAAGTCACTGATTTTTTTTTTAATCTTAATAGCCTGAAAATTCTATGCATGAATAAATAAGGTTTTTTTTAATTTCTAAACTACATCGGTATGCTTAGCCTAAACAAGATACACTATCTTTAAAAGTACTTTTATAAATTTTGAAATATTTTTAAGTCCACTAAGATAATGTCAATAAATGGTTAATAAATGATTGTAAATTATCTCAATTCTCTCATGCATGCATTTAATTTTTTTTTCATTTCTGTAAAACTATAATATATAAATAAATACAGTTACATAAAGTAACGTATTTATAATTCTAATATAATTGGATCGTATAAAATATTTTTAATAATTAATTACTAAATAATTACTGATAAAATTAAAAATCAAGTTATAAATAATGTTATTTATTTATTATTAATTGTTTTACTAATTTTCTACATCAGCAATAAAATATATTTTTAATGAAATAACTCCTTAATCTGTATATCGACAAATAAATATAGAAGCATATAAATTTGCAATATATATGTATATGTAAATTAAATTTCATATGAAATTTACTGTAACAAATATTCAGTATAATTTTAGTAAAAAATATATTGTTTTAAAATTAAAGAAAATTTCTCTAAATATATATAAAATTTTGATATAATATTTCTTCAATTGTAGTTTCATTAAAAAAAATTTCAATATAAATTTAATTGACTTAATTATTGTCTTAACATTCTTATTGTTCTTTTTTTTATATTATATTTCTTGTAATACATTTATATATTTAAATTATTTTTAATAAAGCTTCCACTAGATGAGGACTTAAAACACAGCCATCGAAAATAATCTTTTGCCTCTAAAATAAGTATCTTTTTATCGACATCTATTAACATATATAATAGTATTTTTTAATTCGAACTTAAAAATAAATATAAATAGGTATGGAAGTTTTTAAAACTAAGTTCTTAATTTGTCACATAAAAATATTTTAAAACACTTTATACGTGATAATTTATATTTGTACACATTTATTTTCTCTGTTGTACCATAATTACAGGTCATAAAAGAAATACTTGAGTTGTCAACTTCCTATTGTCTGTAAGAAATTGGTATAAAGGGGTCAAATATTTGACTCATGCATTGAGGGGCAGTCTGAAAACCAGTAAAAATATAAGATTAGTTTAGATTAGTCTGCAGGCTCCAATGTCTTTGTATATTCGGCTAATAATGATAATTTTATTTATTTCCTCGGAGTCTTTTTTCTATTTTGGTTTTATATGTGTCAAAGTAAAGCTTTAATGGCTCCAAACCCCATTAACAATACAGTTCGTTATATTAATCCATGCCAAGAGCCAATTTTACACAATACCCACGACTCATAAACTCTTCAAAAATTTAAACTATAAATTGGATTCAACATTAGGCACATGTTCTCTTTAATTAATTAAGGGTACGTGTGTTGTGATCTTTTATGGTAGGTTCATAGTATTAAAAGTATTTTGAAGAGTTTTTCGAATGCCACATCATCGAATACATTTTGTTTGCAAAATTATTTTTAATTTTGTGAAAGCCTTTTTTTTAAATTTAGATTTTCGATTATATGCATTCACGTAGATACGCGATAAACTTGAATGCAACCAGTTGATGAGTTTGAACAAACTCTAGTTATGGGAAAGCTGATACGAAGTGCGCAAAGCGTGACAAAGATAACGACAACGTTAAATTCTAACTTTAAACCCTATGTGCAATTTATAATACTACATCTACGATAGAAAAAATCCATTTTATTTATTGGGAACTATACGTATATGGATAATATTTTTGCCAGTACTAGTGTACGAAACCGACAAGGAACTTGCTTAGTTTTATTAGTACGTTCGTTAAAATAAATAAAACACATATTTTTTTATCTATTTAAGCAAAATTTTGAATAGAATAATTGAAAACACTCGATTAAATATAAAAAGTAAATTTTTATTTTTAAGAAAAATATAAATTTTATGTATTATCAAGAACTTGAAATAAAAACATTTATAGTAGGTTTTTAATTTAAAAGTTCTTTTTACGTTCATCTTAATTAAATTCTTTCAATGTACCTGGTTAACTTATATATTGAACAAAGACTCCTAAAGTGCGTCAACGAATCGTATGGCTGAACCAAGAGTTTCACATAAAATTGGAAAGATGTAAAGACAAATTAAAATAAATCGTGTAATTAAAGAAGATTAACGCCTATACTCATAGCACGGGTTGGTTTAACAAGGAACGGAATTTCCTTTGCCAGATATAACGTAATTTATCTTGTGAAGTTTTAACAATTATACTGTGAAAATATTTTTCTGGTAGAAAATTTTTTTTACAGAGAACCTAAAAATTAAGCTTCAAATTTTTTTTTATTCTATAATATTATTTTATGTTTCTTCAAAATATGATTAAATTTATAGATTTAATTATCATTTCAACTACTAAAATATCAGAATACTTGTCAATACTTTAAAAATTAAAATAATGTAATGTTTAATACAATGATATATTTGTGTAATTTTTTATCATGATTTTGATGTTTTAAAAGAAAAACACGAAAGCATTTAAACATATTCAATAAATAATACTTTTGAATAAAAATATTAAAAATTAATAGTATCATTACTTCCGAAAAACAATTGCATTTTATCAATCATATTTTATATTTGTATATTAATACATTAGTACATATCAACATTATTTGACCAATTTAATAGATGTACAATTATAAAAGAATTTAATTTATAATAAAATTTAATTTCAGAGGAATTATTTGTATTGTATATTTCGGATAGGATATAATTAATACATAACATAAAAATTTAATTTATTTACATAGAATAATTCGGCGTATGTTAAGGATGTAAATACAAAAAAGCGTAAGTAACATTCTGAAATTATACCTATTTAAATTAATCAATAAAAATTATTTATATACTATGCATTGAAACTTTGTATCGGCCCATTTAATCTCTTTATATTGATAAGGAAATAATATGAACTTAACATTATTTTCAAAAGTGAATGATAACACTAGTCTAGTTTGAAAATAGACAGAACCAAAGAAGCTTTATGTTATATATAGGAACAAAAATCTAAAAGATTTTCCATGTTGAGCCATTTTAAAACTTTGCGTTATATCATTGGTATTTAATAATACTTTATATTATATATATGTATGCGTGTATGAATGTTTATATTTAAAATAATGAATATATAAGTATATGTGTGTGTGTGCTGTAATATATAAAACTATAAACATCATTTATTTATCGAATAGGAGCGAAATATATTTTCAATAATAATAAAAATCTGTCAATTATTTCACTTATTATTTATAATAAATGTCTCTTGCAGGAAGAATTTTATTCACATTTTTGCACGATTGACTTTTCTTTTGGGTTCTAAAAATATGAAAAAAGTAAAATATGTAATTATTCAATTCTTATCTTCACTAAAAAAAAATTTAATATTTATGTATGAAGTACATTGAGCAATGGAATAACGTGGTACTTCATTCGTAGATAGAAGTTACGAGTAAGCGACAAATAAACGTGAGTCGATTATTAACAGTGACTCACACGTGGTTTCGCTACTTACTAGCGTACCCACCGACTATGCATGAATGATTATATTTTAATCTCTCTTTTTCATTCTCCCTCTCTTTCTTATCCGTTACACGTACTAATTATAACTGCAAGTACGTTCCGGTAGTGCAACTCGAGTGGGTTTTCAGTTTTAGTTGAACCTTTGCCTTGAGAATATAATAGTGTATTTCATTTTTTCCCCATTCTAAATTTATGTGATAGAGCAAAGAAATAATTTAAAATCAGACAATGATTTGAAATTGTAAGTACTAAATATATATTGTAAACGAACATAATAAAATATTAAACCTTAATTATTATTTTTAAACTTTTGCAATGTCATGAATTTGAAATTATTTGGTTGCGTTGATGATAACATATTTTGATATTTTTTTACACAATAACAATTTAAAAAAATAATTTTTTTAATAAAAATTTAAATAAATACTTCTTCTTTTGGATTATATTGTTATAGAACATTTTTAACTATATATTGTTAGTTGAATTTAACAATAAATTTACGAGACCAAATATCAAAATCAAAGTACATAACATTCACTAGGACTGGATGCCAATTTTTAAAATAAAATTTTATATTGTTAATCCATGTTCATTGAAAAGTTTAGTTTTAGAGTCTCAAAATTCATTACATTTAATTCAATTTTTAATTTTTATTATATTTTTATTCAAAATTAATTTGTCCAAAATAAGTTAAAACGTAGAGCACAGTACAATTAATAAATTTTTCGTAATATATGAATTTTACCAATTTTTACAAAAAATTCAATATAATAAGCATTATATTGCTGAAAATAGAAAATCAGTCTATATACGCATAAAAAGGTATGTGCATTAAATGAAATTAATTCATACTCTAAAAAAAAAAATTGTGAATATCAAAATTTGCAAAAATAAAATCTTTTTACATAAATAATATTTTTTAATTGAGTAATTTGTGATAATAAATTCCCAGTTTTTTGGTCATTAAATAATTGAACCATAATTTTATTATCTTTCATTTAATAAAATTAATTGTAAAATTTGTAACTATCGATTGTCTCAAAGAAATCTCAATTTTAATATAAATTATAATTAATTTGTATCCTTTTTGTATTTATCATACTTTATAACAATATTTATCAATAAAAAAAAAATTAATAATTGAGTTGAAAAGTATATGTTTTCTTTAAAGTAAATGATGAATCATTCAGTAATTATTTCTGGGTAAACATTCGTTCTAATTAGTTGTGAAATCAATTTTCTATAGGAAAGAAACATGTGTTAAGTAAAAGTAATTTGTTCTTTTTTAATTAAAATTTGTTATAAATGTTAAGAATTTATTTTTAAATACGTTGAAGTAAAATGTATTTTTTGATTAAAAGTATAAATATTTAATTTTAATAGTGTATAAATATTTATTAATAAATTATTTTCATATATTTTATTAATTAATAAAAAAATATTCAAACTTACTTTAAATTTAATCAATAAAAATTTCCAATAAAACTTAAAAACAGTATTATAAATCTAAAAATCATAATTAAATACACATTTTTTAAGTTATATTAAAAAATTTGTTTAAATTATTAGAAAGTTAACTATAAAATATTTATTGTTGGTTTTAGATGAGGAAATAATAATTAGTATGCAATGAATATTTTTTCAATAAAATAACATTATAAAATTATATTGAAATACTTCAATTAATTAAACATCATTTATACAATGAAATCTGAATTAAAATGTATTAGAATTTCATTAATATATTATAAATAATACTTAAAAAAAAATTTTAAATTTTTATCAGAGAACTATAAAAACATTTAAAACTATTATTTATGTGAAACTGTTTTTTTTTATAAGATTTATGTATTACCTTATTTTATTAATTTATATATTAATATTATAATGTTAATGAATTTCAATTTAATATATTTAATATAACATTTTAATAAATTAATTATTTGCAATTAAAAAAATATACATATTTAAATAAAATTTACTGGGTAACAAAATGTTTGAAAAATATAGCGTTACTTTGTAGTAAAATATATTTGAACTTAAAAAGTTATATCTTTTATTAATATAGACATTATTAAAAATATTATGGCTATAACGTAACGTGATCGTGTAAAAACCGATAAATATTTTTAAAGTATTTATTATGAATATTCTAATATATATTAGCTATGATATAAAAATAATATTTAAAAGAACAAAGATAACACAATTAAGTAAGTAATTTATATTTAAATTCTTATTTTTTTGGAAATTAATATTTTAATTTGTAAATTCTTGAAAACGTATAAAACACAAATAGAAATGTGGATATGAAACAATTGCACTCTCACCTTTTAATGATGTGTCTATTGCCTTTTTACATATAATTTTAATAAAAGTCCATCATAAGAGTAAGTATTTACTGTAAAGAATAGGCGAGTGCAACAAGACTACGAATAAAAAATTTAATGTATGTACTAGAGCATTACCTTTTTCCAATAGTATTATTCATATTAAAAAGGATTTAATTAGTCAAGATATAAATATGTTTATTAGTTAACATCCTTTTGAATATTAGACTTTAATTTTATTTAAATTTCAATTAGTTATTGTATTTTAGTTAAAAACATGACATTGCATTTTAATTTCAATTACTTTACAGGAATATACAGAATTAATGGAATACCTTAAAAAAATATTGCTGTACCGACCACATTTACCTGAATAACGATTTTTCTAAATTATTAAAGAAGATTTTAATCTAAATATTTTATCCCAATCATTTATAAAAATGGTTGCTCAACATTTTTGTTTATTATATATTTGTATTAAACAAAACAAATAATTATTACTAAATTATTATTGAAAACGAATTATTAATAATTAAAACTTTAGATACGTAATTATTTTGTGACAATAACATATAACCAATAATATATACCTGCAATGTAAAATACCAATAAAACTAAGTTTTGTAAAATTGAAATATTTTTTTTATTCGAAAATTGATCATTTTTCTAATTAAAAATAAAAAGTATTAATATACAATTTGTTGCATTAAAAAACTCATAGCAAGTTTCATCAATATCTTTTATATTTGAAAACCCAAATTCACATTAAAATTTTAATTTCCAGAGACTGAGTCATTCTAAAAAATTAAAATTAAAATATAAGATTTGAATAAAATTAGAAAAATATTTTTCGCACTATTCGGTTAAATAATTGTATATAATATTTTACACATATGCTTAATAATTCCTTGACTATTGGCTGTAAACGTGTATTTCTTAAAAATTTACGAATGTTTCAATTAGCTTATCATTCATTTTAGCTTATCGCTTAATTAATTAATCTTAATCAATATATTAACACGAATTACCTAATGTTCAATAGTAAAAATTACGTATAAGGTATAGATAAAATTTGACATATTTAGTTGTTTACTGTTGTTTTTATTAATTCCGATTGTTGAAAAGAATAAAAAAAAAAAAAAAAAAGGAAATGGTAAAGTAAAAAAGTGATATATCGATAGGTATCAAATTGTAAAATCACTAAATTATTAAGTAGAGCGTTGGTAGGAATCTTCTTGATTTATTAATGTTGCCGAATACTGGTCGACAGTTAGCGACTTTTTTTTGGAAGTTTGAAAACCGAAGAAAGACGTGGTTGGCAACACAACATCGAAACCATTCCTGTTATGTTGAGATGAGATCAGATCGGGCCGTGAGATCTGAAAGAAGAAACAAGCCATGGCGGATGATACCAGTCAAAGAAGTTTGCGAATAACCGGTTGGGAAGTAAGGGCCAAAAAAGGGATCGGTGGAAGTCAAGGGCTCGCACAATCACAATCGAGCGGCATCGGCACTACCGACGGGAACCTCGCCTGGCGCAGGGGGGCAGCAGTGCTCGGACCATCTACGACTTGTTGAGCCACAACACAACACAACTACAGCCTCAACTTGTCACCTTCTCTTTCCGTTGTAGCGCTGCTCGGGTGTCGGAGGCGCGGGGCGAGACCAGCGGCGCGCGCGAACGCCTGGACTCGGACTCGACAGGGCGTCAGTTAGCCAAGATGGCCGTAGCTCCGGTATGCATCCTTCGCCTCCTCTTCGTCTTCCTGGTGAGCGACAGCTCTTTAGGCCAGGAGCCGCCGCAGCAACGCAGCCGATACGCCAACACCTACTACGGGCCCCAGCCGCCGCCCAGCGCTCCAGGATACCAGACCTATTTGTACAAGGACAGGAGGTACGGGTATCAGCCTAGCTATCTCGATCCCTATTACAACAGAGGGCCCACCCGTGCACCCGAGGATCGCTTTCACTTCGACGTGAGTTACTTTTTTCCCTTCAACTTTTATATTTTATCCTCATTTTCGCCGTTTTAAATCATGGGCGTGGAAGCGTCTCTGCTTGGCCTGCCTTCTCCAGGTGTATCTTGCTCCGCTATCAATTTCGTAATATTCAGACTTTCTTTTGTTTCTCCGGTGTGTTTTGATTCGTTTTCATTGGTTAAGATTCTTGTTTACAATTTTTTTCTTTTATTCTCATTCCGTAACCGACCTCTTTTATTTAATCTTTTCAATTCAATTTACTTATCGCGATTGCGACTAAAATTCAAAATACTTTCTTAAAATTTATTCGTTTCCTGTGTACTATCGAATATATGTTTTTTTTTTTTATAAATCAGTTAAACTTTTGTTTTCAATTTTTAACTCTGTAAATTATTCGTGCGTGTTATTAATTAGCGTTACTTTTATTTATTTTTTTTTTTTTATTATTCAACAATATGTTTTGATTAAGATTTTGTTTAATATATATATAAAGAAAAAATTTAACTTGATTCTTAATTTTTATATTTTATGTAATTTTATAAGTAAAAAAGTGTTTTATTTTTTCAAATATAAATATAACAAACAATATAATTAGAAGATGTAATAAAATACGTTTAGAACTATGTTGATTTTTTAGCATTTATAATTTTTTATGTAATTGCAAAAAATGCTCAGAATTATAAAATGTATTACATATTTATGGCAATATTTGCATACCCAAATCAAATTTTTATATACCTTTCATTCAGTTTATGTTACAAATACCTACAATTTTTTTTTCTTTTCTTTTTTTCTTTTCCAAATTAATTTGAATTTCCTAATCATTTTCTCAATAATTAACATGAATTATATAATCAATTTTTTAAAAATATTTAATATTAAAACTTTATAAATTCCATACTAAAGATAAAAGTTATTTTATACAAGAAATATTTAAAAAATTTTAAATATAATAATAATGAAACTAATTGCAAATATGATTTTTTAGGTGACCGAAAGATTACCTTTACCTGGAGTATTAGGAGGTTGGAGATCAGACTTGCAAGGCAAGGAACGACCTGATTCTAAAAACCTTGATCGAGATGTTACTGTTTCAACTCATTATGGAGTAGTTCAAGGATTTAAAGTATACCTCTATGATCATCCAGAAGCAAGACATAGGCCTTGGAGTCTTCCTGTTGAAAGAATAACAGCTAATGTTAATGTGTTTCTTGGAATTCCTTATGCAATGCCACCAGTAAAAGAAGGGCGATTCAAACCACCTAGAATACATAAGTAAAATATACAACTGTTACTAATATCGAAGCACAATACTTACCCATTCTATTGAAGCGTTACAAAGATAAATATACTTGAAAATATTAAAATGTGATGATGATAAGGTGAAAGTGATTAATAATGAAAATGATTAAATTTGGCAGACAATTTTATTTTTAAAATGTATGATATTTTCAAGCGTGTTTTTTCTCAGATAAATTTAGAATGCCGACGCTCGCTCGCCGATTTTGTTTCTTTGCCTACTTTCCCCTCGCGAATTCACTTTTTTCTCTATTAATTAATGAAATGGTTTCTGTATTTTGTTTATTTAACGCACACATTATTTTTCTCTCCCTATTTCAACTTTTTGCAGAAAGCTTCTATGTTTGGCAGAAAAAACCTTCTTCCTGCTAAGAAGAAAAAAGCCAGTACAAATTTAACTAAATTTTGTTTAAAACACTCCTTCCGTCACAAATCAAAATTTCATGATTCATCAAAACACCTGAACTGATAGTTTTTTTATATATTGCGAAAACTAGCTCATGCCACGTGAAATAATTATCAAGAAGTATATCGATAAATAATCATGCTGTTAATCGTTTAACAAAGATACAGAGAGAAAGAGAAAAATAAGAGAAAGAACTAGATAGAGTGTAAAGAATTACTAGACAGAATTTCGTCCGCGAGATATTTATATTTTTACGTAAATAATCGAATAGTATTTTATCAAAAGCGACAGTAATTTTTTTGAACTCGCCTCAAATCTAAATTCGCAAAGTCGCATCGTATTATAATCAACAACATATTATAATTCAAGCTATTATGAGAAATTATTTTTATTTCTCAAACACTTAATGTGTGTTATTTATCACGTAATATCTAATCATTTTATAGAATTAAAACGATAATTTACAAAATAATAATTTTCAGAAAAAATATAAATTAACTTTAGGAATATTAGAGATTGCTATATACATAGATTATGATATTTTTGATTTAATGTTCAGAGGTTGGCATCTTATGCAAGCTGTTGATTGGGGACCAGCTTGTCCACAACCAAGTCACTACACTGGTGCAACAAAAGGAGTACGAGATGTTGATGAAGATTGTTTATATTTAAATATTTTTAGTCCTAATGTGAGTATATATTTTTATTACATATATATCCAAATGAAATCTTTATAAAATTCTATTATTGATATTTTTTTTTTATTTAATTATCATATTTATTTATATTTATGGTGTATGCATAATTATAGATATTTGAAACTATTGGATCAATATCAAAATTATTGTTTTGTTAGATAAATTCTGGATTACCAAGTAAATATCCTGTCATGTTTTACATTCATGGTGGAGAATTCACACACGGAGCAAGTAATCTGTTTCCAGCACACATATTAGCTGGTTTTTATAATGTAATTGTTGTCTCTATTAATTATCGTCTTGGTGCACTTGGTAAAAGAGTATTATAATTTTTTATCAAAATATAAAAAATATTTTTAATTTTTCTCAAATATTTTATTTGTGTACCAGGATTTCTAAGTACTGGAGATGAAAATAGTCCAGGAAATTATGGAATTCTTGATCAAGCTATGGGACTACGGTGGGTGTACGACAATATCAAATTTTTTAATGGAGATCCTGAAAGGATTACATTATTTGGACCTGGAGCTGGAGCAGCCAGTGCTGGTCTTTTAATGGTTGCACCAAGGTGAAACATTTTATTCGTTAATATTAATTTTATAATTATTATTGATTATTTAGACCTATAATTGCAATAAAGCTATATATGTAAAACATGTATTTATATTTTTTTACATTAAACTTTTAAATTTAATTTTATAACATAATTTCAAACTTTATAATTCATAAAATTATTATGTAGATACTTTAAAAATTTTTTAGGCAATTAAAAGTTAATTTTGAATTAAATTTTTGCAATTATATTAAGATAATAATAATTCGTTTATTTTATAGAACTCGAGATTTGGTTGCAGGCGTTATAGCTCAGTCAGGTTCAGCATTAGCTGATTGGGCTTTAACAATTGATAAATATCGTGCTCAGAATACATCCAGAGTCTATGCAGAGGCTCTTGGTTGCAGTATCGAAAGTAGTTGGAAGCTTGTTCAATGTTTGAAGGATTTTAGAAGTTTTTATGAACTTGGAAATGCCGAACTTAAGCCTCATGTTGGTATGTTCCCTTGGGCACCTGTTTTTGATTTAAATTTTACTGTACCTAGAGAATATTACGATTCATGGAGTGCTTCTGATTGGCATTTCTTCACTGAACTACCTGAAGATAGTATTAAAGGACGAAAATATAGATCTGATCTAATATATATGGCTGGTGTAACTACTCAAGAAGCATCTTTTATTTTATGTATGTAATATTTTTTGTGAAATAATGTAGAAAAAATAAGGAAAAATTACATCTAATTTCATATTTCTTTGTTATAAATATTAAAGAGTTTTTATTTTTTTTAGACAATAATGCTACATTGGCTAAGAATGACTTCATAATAACATCTGAAATGTTTGACCAAAAAATTTGGGAATTAGTTTTGCGTTACAATTATACATTAAATCCTTGGGGAGTATATGAAGCTATTAAATATATGTACACATACTGGCCAGACCCAAAGAATGTAACATATATACGAGATCAGTATATAAATGTATTGATTAAACTAATCATTTTTTTATAATTTTAAAAAAATATGTAATTAATATTTTGTTCTTATGTACAGTTACTATCTGATTTTCATTACGTTGCTCCAAATGATAAAATCGCTAAACTTTTAGTGGAAAGGAATGTACCTGTTTTTCTTTATGTTCTAAATACAACTATTGAAGCATTAAATTTACCATTCTGGAGACGAGTTCCTCATAACGTAGAGCATTTATTATTGACTGGCGCTCCATTTATGGATGTTGGTAAGTTTTTAATAGAAATTTAGATATATTAGTTCAAGAATTTATTATTTACTGTAGGAATTAATTATTATTTATTAATTAATTTAAAATTATTAATCTACTAATATATTTAAAAAATTTTTAAAGTAAAAGTTTTATATGTAATAGTTTACTAACAAAATATAATAATATATTTATGTGTATCCCTAATTAAATGTTTCATGTTGTAGAATTTTATCCTGAAAAATTGAAATTAAAACGAGATATGTGGACAGACAATGATCGAAATATGAGTCACTTTTTTATGAAAGCTTATTCAAATTTCGCTTCGATGAAGTACGTTTTAAATATAGAAATACAACATAAATGAATTTATATTTATAATTATTTTAATTTAAATTTTTTATTTTAGAAATCCAACACCTTCTCAAATCTTAGGATTACACTTTGATGTAGCAAAATTTGGAGAACTCAAATATTTGAATTTAAACACAACTTATAACAGTTCAATTTTCTATAATTATCGACAAACTGAAAGTGCTTTTTGGTCTCAGTATTTACCTACAGTAATTGGTCGTTTAGTTCCAACATATCCTCCAGTCACGGAAGTAAATGATCACAATATTTTTTTTTAGCTTTACCAAAAAGAATACATATAACTTTTTGAATTAGCACTTAATAATTTAATAATAATCAATTAAAATGAATTATTATAATTATAACATATTTAATAACTATATAAAAAAAAAAAAAAAAAATACAATGAACAACATGATAGAACTTGAATTTCTTTAAATATAATATATACAAAATCATAAATAATTAAAATTGTTTATAAATTAATTTTAATATTCACACTATTATTATATTCATATATATTCAAAACAATAAATTTTATTTGCAAATTTTATATTAACTGAATTTAATAAAAAAAAAATTGGCTATTTTTAAAATATTTTTAAAATCTATTGTTTAAAAACAATACATGTGTTATTTTATATATTAATGTAGATAAATTTAATTCTTTTTTTTACTTTAATACATTGAATATCATTTCCTAACTTTCAATAAAATTAATTATGAATTTATTTTTATCTAAATATATTAGGTGATTTATAGCCATGTTATGCAAGTAAATTACATAGTCAAATTTATGAAAATAAAGAAAGCTTTATTATTTTTTTAGTATTGGTGGGAACCGAAACAACCACTTCAAATTGCATTTTGGTCCATGTCCACAGCCTGTCTTCTATTAATTGTTATATCATCAGTATGTTGTATGCTTTGGCGTAATGCCAAAAGGTAAGCAAAAGGTAAACAGAACCAAATCCATGTGATTACGCTCAACTGAAAAGCCAAGGGGGTTGGTAATGCACGTGAGCACAGGTTTTGGTTTTTTAACATATAAAAAATAAATATTTATTGAATACTTTAAATAAAATATTTAGGTAATTTATTTTCTATATTTATATTAATTGCTTAATTACTAACATTTGTAAATAATAATTACTATTTGCTATTTTCTTAGTAAATTGGATACTGCAAGAGAATATGCAGGTAAAATTTAATATGATTTACTGAAAAGTACAGCACTATTTGTTTTATTATACACTGTTAACTTCAAAAAAAATCATTGTGTTATTCATATTATTTTGTCTATTTAAATTACTTCAAAGCACTAATGCTTATTTTTAATTTTAAGTATTTTGCACTAGTGTTTATAATGCACTTAAATCATTATTTTTAAATGATTTATATTTTTTATTATTATTTGCTTATTTTATTAAATATTAGGTGTGTGAAAATACATTAATGTAATAGAATTTTCCATTAAAATATTAGCTATTTATATTTTATCAAAAAGTTTATGATAAAATATAATTATAATTATAAGTTAAGTAAAATAAAAACTTGTTAATTTTAATAGCCTCCAATACAATGTTTTATGAAAGAATATTATTCGTAAATTATTATTTATTATTATATAAAATTTAGTCTCATTGATATTATTATTAATTAATTAAAACAATTACAATATAAATATCATATTGAAATGTTTCTCTAATTTTGTAGATTATAAATATGTGAAGTACACTCATTATTAATCAATTATTTAATGTTATTTTATTCATTTATAATACTTAATCTACCAACAAAAAAAAATAAATTCAATTACAGTTATGAATATCATTATTGATATAATAAGTTCTAGAATTAAATTGTTTTCTTTCACCATGTAAAAAAATAGTGCACAAATAATTTAAGAAAAGTTAAAAAAAAATTTTTTTTAATAAAAATATAAATCCATTAATATTTAATTTATCGAATCATTAATATAACAAATCTTTTTATACAAAAATATAAATATAAGTAATGGCTATTAATAATAGGTTTTTTTTATTATATAATTTAATTATTTGCAACGCAATTTTTATTTATCTATTTGATATTTTGTCATTACAAAAGCTGCAGTGTTTTTATATAATTTAAAATTATATTATATAAAATTGAATTTAACTCGAAAAAACCATTAATTATTTGAAAAATATCTTCTTATCCAACAGGCAGTCAGATCACTACTATAACGGAGATATCTTGATGGTACGAGAAGATGAACTCTCCGAGGGAATCGACAATTTAACACGCGCCTCAAAAGAAAATGTGTACGAGTATCGAGACACTCCCCCGATGCGTCCTCGAATGTCGCGAGCACATCATCAAAGTCAGCACGATATAAAGCTTCAAGAGCGATTAGCTCAAAATCGAAAATTTAGTTCGACTCCTTCGTTACGCAGCAACTCAAATAATTCTCTTAAGGATGCACGATCCGAGGCTTTTGTTACAAGCTCACCAAATGGTCAGCCACGAATACTCGATAGGGTACCAAGTCAAGGTAGCCTACCCAAAAGCAGGAGTAAGACGCATCTCGTCCAGGGAGTGCCTCAAACTGCGGTTTGAATTAAATATGCAATTGCAATTTGTCTGATTCCGTTGCTGATTTGTATTTAATATAATTTTTTTAGAGGCATATTGTAGTTGATTAAGCTTTGAGAGGTTTGCTATCATATTTATATATCGCGGTCATTGGAAGATCCATTTATATATTTTTATATATTTTTATATATAAATACCATTTTTATACATTTTTGCTAGAATTCGAAATTGTGCACAAAGATTATGTTGACATCTAAAATGTGACGTTCACTTCTAGCACATCTAGTTTCAGATATCCAAATAAATCGTAATAAATTAATAGAAGTATTAAGAACTATATGAATGAATTTTTATTTACTGCAATTAGCTTCATGTTTACCTAGTTTTACAATTAAGTAATAATCATTTAAATATTTTGAATTGATAAATATGTGAAATATTTTAATAAATATTAATTTTACAATTAATTTAAAATTAAGTTTTGCAGAAATATAATTTATTTTCATAAATTTGAACAATTATAAAATTATTATTTTAATGTTAACAAATTTATTTTATAAAAATTAAATTTGTAAATTTTTAAATAAGAAACTACTTTAGATAAGTAAAGTATTGCTTTTGTCATTAAATTTTAAAATAAAATTTCATTTGCAGCCAATTGAAATTTAATATGTATAATATAATAAATTTAATCTTAAATGTTTTTTTATAATAGTATAAATACGTTTCATATTGAAAACTAATTTATATTAAAAATTATTATTTTATATTTAGAAATTGTTGGTTATAAAAAAATCTTAATTTTTATAATAATTCATCCATATTATATTAAACAATTTGATTAATTTTGCTCTATCAATATGATGACATTAAAATAAACAGCTAATTCAGAACTTATTATATCCTGTACAATATTAATACAGAATTTATAATAATTTGATTAATATTTGTGAAATCATTTGGCTTTTAAAACTCATTAATTCTTTTGCATATTTCATATTTAGTTTATAAAATTAATTTTTATATTTTTATAGTCTATGAATTGTAAATTCTATATGAATATTAATCAATATCTGTTTTATTACAATTATTTTAATAAAATCTTTAAATTCATTAGATTATATAAAAATATATTATAAAAATGCATATATTCGCAGATTAATCAATTGTTTTCATGATTAATTAAAATAAAATTATTTTAATATTGTTGTGAATAAAAAAAAATATTTATATAAATAATTCCAGCTGTGTTACGAATTCAAGTACAAGTATTTTGTAAAGTAATAAAATATTTATTGATTACCTTTTTGTTAACTGTCCAATTATAGTTATATTGCACTAAGAGTGTAAAAATCGATATCTTTTTGAAGATAAATAAGCTTTTGTGTTTTATTTTTATTGTAAATGTGTCGTTAAGATTTAATGCTATGGAAAAAAATGAACATTATTAAAGTTATGTATTTATTGTAAATATTTTTAATTGAATGATTGTATTTCTTAGACAGCATAAAATGCTAGTTTAATATTAATTCATTTAAAAAGAATGCAAGTATGAGTTTGGTAGATGTATTTTTATTTTAAACAATTTTGTAATGGACTTTTAAAAATAATGACCCTCCATAATTATGCATAAAACTGCCATTGTAATAGTATTTTGATAATATAATTTTACAAAAGTGATTTTCTTCTATTTAGTCGTATCATCAATACATCCGTCCAATAAATTTATAAGAATATTATGTAGTGTATAAATGTATATTTATATTTATGATATACTTATATATTATATATTTTTTACTTTGTATTATATAAAATTATCGACACTATTTTTTTATGTTAAGTTTATATAGTTATAAAAATATTGCTTCATTATGCTTTTATTGTAACTTTCAATTGTGAATTGTAAGTTAAAAGCATAAAGTATATTTCCAATATGCAATAATGTATGTACAAGAATATTATCAATTATACATGATTAAGAGATCTAGAAAAATTTGACATTAAAATATTTATTAATTGCAAATTTTTAATTGGTTATTAGTATGATTTAAAAATTTCATCTTTTATTTATCATTAAATGATGATTATAATGTTTATAAAATATTTGTTTAATTATTGCTTTATTTTCAATTTAAAAAATCTGCAGGAATATAGGAATATAATTATTATTATTATTATTATTATAGTTAATTAAAATTAAAAATACATTGGATAGTTATGGTGAATAAATTGTTTATGTTCATCTCTCAATGCATACTTTAAAAAAAAAACCATTCAATATTATATAGTTACCAATTTTCTTATTCAAAAGCTAATTTTTGAAACAAATTTGAATATAAATATGTTTCAAGAAGGTATGAATTTCTTGCTCACCCATTACTACTACTTTTATATAATTTTATTTTATTCTTTTATTTAACCACTTAAATTATTTGATTTTTTTGGAAAGATCGAAATGCAAATTATTTGTAAAACGCGTATATTAACTCACTTGTTTAATGTCTTTTTTCTAGCTTTTCTTGAGTGAATTTTTTAATTTTTACTCGTTACCACTGCCAGCATTGTTCTTTGTCGTTATTAGTGATCTCTGTAAATCAAAGCTAAATAGTTTAAGGCAATAATAATATGTTGGTTGATCGACCTGTTTCAAAATATTGTAAAGCGTTCAATTTAGTACATATTTATAACTCTCCACATCGTTAAAATCATAATTATTAATTGTAAAACTATAATGTTAAAGTTTTCTGTTTTAGATTTAAATGCGATATGAGCGATCTAATTTGTATTATCATCACTTATTTATTATTCTACTCTATTAATGAAAACATAATTTTAAAAGCATTGAAAATCTCTTACTAAATAAAATAAATAGAGCACATCATAAAATGCATGTTATAAATATTAAAAAAGAAAATTTATTTATAATTAAGTCGTTGAAATATCAGCTTAAGTATTTTTGATTGATGCTAAAAAAAGTTTCACCTATTTTTAATTTATGTAAGTTGAAGCTTAAGAAATTTAGAGTATGTGAATTTATTTTATATAAAATTGAAGTACATGAGAAGAGTAATTAAATTAAATTTTGTGTATTTATTGCATATTTCCTTGAGCCATACGGATTTCTAAAATTATAACATTTGAAGTTAACTTAATTCGTCAATATATTGCAATTTCATATTTATTTACTAAAATAACAAAAACAAAAAATTAAATTAATTACTCTAACCTAAGAAAGAAATAATTATATACCATGAAGAAAAATTTCAAGGTACTATTATTTTTACACAACTAAACTATTATATAGTATATTTTGCAATTTAAATTATATATTTTATATGTAGGTACGTATTCATAATCTGAATTATATAAATAATTCAATGCAGTAGTATTTTAATCAATGAAATAAATGTTGAATTTAAAAACTAGTATTATATTAAATAAATAAATATATTGTTTCATCAGATAACAAATTGTTTTTCTAGTTATCGCAAAATACATAAATTAATAGGAAATTAATTATTGATAACATAGTAATTATTAATATAGTATAATATTTTTGAAAAACTTAAAACTTTATAAAAATAACAAAAATACTACTTTTATTGTATTTTTAAATATCATTTTTTAAATGTAATAAAATTATTCCTATTTACGAATAAATATAATTATTTAAATATGAAGAACCATTGTTTATACATGTTCATATATTCATGCATATTTGTGGATAATTAAAATAATTTTTTATAAAACAATAAAATTTGTAATATATGAATAATAATTACAATTTTTATTTTTAATTAAATTCTAAATTTTTTACTTAATAATAAAAATTAAAATCATAATTTTATTTTATCAAAATCACAATTTACGTGAACTTTACATAAATTTTTGTAATAAACACAAATAAATTTACAGAAGATTTAGTAAATAGAATTTTTCGAAATAAATTTTACATATAGTCTAATTTAATGCTTACTTTCAATAAAATACTTATGTAAAAAATGCTAGATTGATTTAAATTAATTTCAGAATATCAAAATTAAGTTCCTTGTTTTATAATGTATTAGGAAATTTCAAAAATTAAAAAAAATTTTATAGTTAGTTTAATATTGTTGTAAAAAATACTCTCCATTGTATAATTTTTGTAATGTTAAATAGATAGTTGATTTGGTTAATTTTGAAAAATAAATAATATATATTGGCCACAAATACTTATTCGGATATTTATAGTATCTAATTAAAATATAGCATCAAAAGGAAATTATTATTACAAATTATAATTTAATAGATATTTTTATATTCCTTAGTTTCTTGTAGAAACATAAATAATATATTAATGAAAAATTGTATAATTTTTGACTTTACAAATTAAATTGTATAAATAAAAGCATTACATTTAAAAGTTTTTCCTTAAATATTTAAACAACACTAGAATTGCAGTGTCCAATATATCTTTATTTATAATTATCTAATTATATAAATAAAAATTATTATTATTAATAATCTATCAATCTGAAACAAAAATTATAAAATAAATGTTTTGTACTATAAAACTATTCAAAGAGTAATAATTTTCTTTGTATGTAATATATGAGGATACATTTGTTTCTATAAATATGTGAGAAAAATGAGAAAGATTAAGGTAGATCTAATTACTATTAAAGCTCCAATTTTTATGATTTGAATAGATTTAAAAATATAAAACTAATTTACGTCATATTTTTTTTTATTTTTTTTTTTTTTTTTGCATCGAATATTATCAAATAATCTTTGTCAAATAATAAAGGTTTTGATAAAATATTAATGTTTAAATTTATAATAATACATTAGTTTTGTTTGCTTGAGGAACTCACAACTGATAAGTAACTAATGATTGATAATTTTCAATGCCAAGGTTTTGGAAAAACGATGAATGCTCGAGGCGTATTACATCAGTAGTAAGACTCGAGTTGAAAAGTAGTTAAAAATTGATATAACTTTTTACTCGAGTATATATAAATTTATTTGTTGTGAAAATGTATGTGTCAAGGGTTTAGGCGTTAAGAAACGTAAATTGCTATTTGTGTAAGTGATTTTCAGAAATGCGTCTCTGGGGGTCAGGAATGGGAGGATCGGACGCCGAAGGAGCAGTCGAGGTTCGAACCGGTGAGCATCGAAATCCAGGATCCGGATACGGCGATTCTGCTGCTCAAGAGTCCCGAGAAGCCGATCCTTCTGGCCGCCGCGGCTGCATTGTCCAGATTCGGGGAGAAGACGAAAGGCAACCTCGAGGCACTTTTCGATCTGAATGTTGTCGAGAATGTTCTTACCCTGATCGAGCACGAAGATCTCTATACTCGCAGGTCCCCCATCAAATTAGTTTTTGGCATTTATTATATTTTAACTATTTTTAAAAATTTTTTATTTTTTAAACACGATACACCTCCTTGCACAATGAATAGTTTTTTTTTTTTTATCAATTGTTATTGGTGTTATGCTTACAATTACGTTTTAAAGAATGAATAATCATATAATTCTCTGCTAATAAAGATTAAAGTTGACGTTGAAGTTTTATAAATTGCTTTTGTCTCATCGATTTAAGCTTGTAAGATATATTTTAAACATTCGACAAAAATTGTAAAAATTTATTGATTTAAAACGATGATTATTATATGTTATATGTTTATTATATGCGGCTACACGATTTAATTAAATTTACGAGATTCATATGTTCATAATGTGACAAAAAATTTATAAATACATTATTGAGAAGACATTGAAAAATAAATGAGCAGTGTTCTACTCGACTTTATTAAACTATGAAACTTAAAAACTAACTTTACATAATACTGCTGACTTTATAAAGCATATACGAATAAATTATGTTGCCCAAATAACATTTCATGGATTTGAAAATGAAATATACAAATATATCAGATGAAATTAAATTTAAAGAATAATAAATACTTAAAAATTTTGTGAAATTTAAATGATTCGAATAATAAAGTATTTTTTTGAATATCACAAGTAAATAATAAATGCATACTTTATAAATAGCTATGTTTTATTTATAAATTTTTATTAATCATTTCATTTAGATTAAAAAAAGAAAGAAACAAAAAACAATAAAATGATGGTAAGTTTGAGTTTTCAATTACAATGATGGAGCATCAAATCTTAATAAAGGACAAATGGTAATAAAAAATACTGGACCAAATAATAGTAACATAACCTCTGAGTATGACAAAACGTCATGAGAAATGCTTCGTAAAGCAATGATTGAATTTATAATTTTGAAAGGCTACTTTATTGTTCTCTTATTGGAATCGACTTTCAAATACTATTTGTCATCACGTGGATAGTATTCGCTTAAAAAAAATTTAATATTATTTAATTGAATTATATATATATTTCGCATACACTTATAAAAATTTTTTTTAATATCTTTAACATCCTTTCTTGAGATTGCAAATTTAAAGCGTCATTTTCAATTTTAGTTTAAAATAAATTGATTATAAATTTTATATACCAATTAAATTAAATCGAGTTGAATTGATTAATTTTTCAGATTTTCGTTAAAGCTCTTAGCTCTTATGACAACTGTTCAAAATGTTCAAGCTCACCTATTAAAAACAGATACGTACATAATGCTTTTCATTGAGATATTATCGAACGAAACGGATACCTTCTTACAAGAATTTTCCTCTCGGATTCTTGCAGATTTATCAAGTGATCCTTTCGGGGCTGTTTTAATTTTAGAAAAAATTTCTGATCTTAGTATTTTATTTCAAAAGTTAAATTTTCCTGATCCAGACATAAAAAAAAATTGCATTGAAATTTTAAACAATCTACTCAAGGATTTAAATGGTTTTAACATTATCAGTTCTTGTAAGGTTTGGATTTTTAAATACGTATGAAATTGTATTGATATAAAAAATAAATCATAATTATTTCAATAAACTTTCTTTTTTATTTTAATAATTCAGTAAAAAAGTTTAGTATTAAAATGAATTCTTATATAGATAAGGAATTTGTTATGAATTTAATATAAATTTAAAATATTGTATGCTTTCTTGTATGCATTTATAACTTATAAATAAATACTTTTTTTAAAAATATTAATATAAAATTTTTCATTTATAGTAAAATATAATTTTTGTTATTTGAAAAAAATCATGTAATTTTAAATATTTTATAAGTACAAATAATTAATTTTAAATTTACAATAGGACTTCATTATTCAAATTAATATTAAGTTAAAAAAAAAACTTTTTTCATTATTTTCGTATTAAGTTAATAGAAGTATAATAATTAACAGTATTATGTATTCAAATATTGATTTTCATTTTAAAATTATAATAATCTTAATTTAAGATTTATACATTGAAATTGCAGGATTTTAATTTTGCTGCTCTTTATGAATTATTTAGTCAACCTTACGCAATTATACAAAATCTGACTCTCAATGTTATTGAATCTTTTCTAAGTTACAATACAGATGACGGTATTTATGAAAAATTCCGTACATCCGAAGGTGTGGAATCTTTACTCGAACTTTTAAATGTAAGAATAATGAAAAAAAACATAAAATTTATAAAAATATAAAATTAAAGAGATTTCAAATACTACATACTGAATGCTTATTTTTTCATCATTAATGTATCAATGCATTAAATGAATAATATTCAGATTTTTTATTTCAGATTAATTATTTCAATTAAAAATATGAAAGATGTTTTCATAATCATATATATTATAAACCATATAATATATTTAAAAAAAATCATATTTAATAAATTAATTTTTTAGCGATATCGATTTTAGAATATTTAGTTGTTTAAGAAAAAGGAAAAAAATTATATTATTTAAGGTGTAAAGATGGTTTAATTAAAATTATTGATTAAAATTTAAATATTATTTTTAAATAGTTTAAAAGTTTACATTAACGATTCTGAGGTTTGATGTTTTTAAATGTCTTTATAAAAAAAAATAAACTATAGTATTGTTAGTTTGAGTGTAAGCATTATATTAATACATATTTATTTCATTAGCGTGAAGATTGGAATGATTTACATTGCAAACTTCTTCATATTTTACACTTGTGTTGTGATAATTTGAAGACTGCAGAATACATAAATAAGACCGATGCAATAAGACAATTAATAAGTTTGATGGAAAATACTAAAACTAATGAATTGAAGTTTGAAGCTTTAAATGTTTTGGTTCGGTTAGCAGGAACTTTAAATGGAAGAAAAGTATGACAATTATAAAAAAAGTTTTTATTGTAAATCATAAAATATATTAAATATATAAATATATTAACATAAATAAATATATTAACATAAATAAATATATTAACATAAATAAATATTTGAATTTTTAAATATAAAAATTAAATGCATTCAATTGTAATAAATTAACAAAAATTTTTAAAAATTAACAAATGAATTAAATTAGGATTTATTATCACAATAATTTATCCGATAAAAGAATATTAGATGTGAACTGCTCATTATGATTAGTAAATTTTTATAACACCTTTACGGTTGATATTGTATTGAAGCATTATTTTTCTGTGAAATAACTAATTTAAATCGTAGTCGTTACATTCTCAAGAATTAGTTAAATATATAATGGAATATTTAAAAGCTTATGAGGATTTAGAGATACATGCTATAATTTGTGAAGGTATTTCAAAAATGACACAATATGCTCCAGCTGCTATTGAAATAATGCAAGAAAATCCTATTGCTTACATTTTACGTAAGTTGTCATAAAAATATATATTAAATTAATATTTTATAGTATATTATATTTTTAACCTATTTCATATTTTACAAATTTATATCGAAATGTTATAATTTTTTATAGAATTGTTAAATAACAGTAACGCGAGCTGCTCTCAGAGGCAAGCAGCTGCTTTTGCATTAAAGGAATTGTTTGCTTCAAATCTTCAAAATTGTTTGAATTTTTTAGAAATTAATGGACATGTATGTAATAAACTTTCAACAATGTTTTTAAAAAATTATTTAAAAATGAAATTTAAATAGAAATAATCATTAATTTAATTAATAATAAGCAAAAGATTTTTTTATAAATGATAAATTAAAAAAATATGTATACATTATTAAAAAATTATAATAAATATTAACGAAAAGTATATTTGATGAAAATAAAACTTTTACAGAATTATTTGATAAAAATGATTGAGCAATCGGAAAAAGATGTACTAATGGAAACTCAAGTTACCACAATTGAGGCTATAATAGCTATTGTTGATTATCCTACGATAGTGTTAGATTTAATTGAATTTAATCTTTTTCAAGCACTTTTTTCTGCGTTGGAGGTAAAAAATTGTAGTTAAATTAAAAAATAATTTCTAATACATTTAAGTTTCAATATCAATGAATTTTAAATGTTTTCAAAATATATTTTTTTAATTTCTCAAGTAAACTTGAACCAATTAAAACCATCATAAATAGAAATTAAGAATCTTTTGTTAATTTTATTTCAAATTGAAAATTAAAACGGATATACTTATTGTAAATTTTATGATTTATAGATTTGATTGTCATTTTTAATGAGTAAGTAATTTTGATAAATCAGAAAGACAATTAGCGAAAAATGGAAGTAACCGAAATATCATTTTTAAAGCCGGAAAAAGAGGCGTCGGATGAAGTGAAAATTGCAAGCCTGAATGCTTTGGCCAGGTTTCCCATCAACGAGGAGACAAGAATGGTCCTGGTGCAGACTCACGCGATCCCAAAGTTGTTTAGGGCGATAGCTGAGGCGGAGTCCGTACCTTTGCAAACTGCTGCTTCTCACCTGGTGCTTCTCTTCGCCGCAGACTCTTTTCTTGCAAATTTGTGTAACCAGCAAGGATTCCTCGTTTAGTAAGGATATTACTTTTTGTCCTAGATCAAATTAGGTCAAATAAATGCAATGTCGTTGTACTACCTTTTTTTCGTAACTGCATTTTTTTTATCTTCGGAAAATTTCAACAAAATTATTGTTTTTGTTGAAAATGAGCAGTGTACTTGCAAGTATACGAATAATATAATTTTAATTTTTTTTTACCACGTCAATAAGATTAAAAATCCATATAGTTTAATGAGGTCCGTTTTAATGACTTAAATATTCAACTTAGCCTTAATTGCTGTTTCTTCTTGGATTTCATATGGATTTTTTCATAGGTTTGCATACTGCAAATTTGACCTGTATGTAAAAATAGAGTTTAGTTTTAAACAAATTGCTTTCGTGACAACTTCTTCTTTTCATTCTCTGTGTTTATATTTTGATACTTTTATTTTGTGAATAAATATTTTTATATATAACCAGTAAGAATTATTTTATTAATAATCCTTTCAATAGTTTTAAAAGAGTTTTCTATTTAAAAAGCTTTTATTCGGCATTAATTATTTAATCTTGTACATAATTCGTGTAATATTTTTATAATTTATATTTTGTATTTAAAATATGCCTTAAAAATTAATTTAAATATACAAAATCAAATAAAAAAAATGTTATTTTAAGTGGTTAAATTTAATCATAACTTAATAAGTATAAATTTTGCGGTGGATAAATGTTCATATAAATGAATATACAATAAATAAATACAATATATAAATATTAAATGTGTACATAGCTAAAAAATTAAACTTTCAATCTGATTTACTTCGTCGGTAACCTCTTGATCCAAATCCCATATTGTTTGACTTTTTAAATATCTAAGCTTAAAAATTCATTTGATTTATTGTTTCAATTTTTATTTTCAATATATTATACAGACTTTAAAAGTATTAAAATAGAAATATAAAATTTTATCGATTTTAAAGGAATGTTAAAAAGTCAAGTGCATTTTTGAATATTTAAATTCAATTTTAATCCAATATTATATAGGAATATAGTTTTTAACATTAAATACTTGTACATTGAATAGTAATGATCAAAGTAAAAAAAAAATTAATATATTTTAAATTCTAAATAATAAGTAAAATTATGATTTCTCGCTTATAAGCTTAAATTTTAAATAATAATAAATAATATTAAAAATGTTTGCAAAACTATTTTAGGGAAAACATACATAGCAAAAATTAAATTAGGGAACCATTGGTAATAAAGGGGGGTATGCTATGACATCTTGTTCCTTTATTTTCGATGTTTTAAGTATGCTTCCACAATTGACATTACAAGTTTTTCTCATAAGAGAGTTCGAAATCAAATGCCTCTAGCTCTGCTGCTCCTTCTCTCACACTTTTAATAACCAAACACTTGTACAGGTGTATTCAATCTGGAAGTTTGAAAGGGGATGTGAATGTGTAACGAATAAAAATATTGAATACAATTGATAGTTTCAAGTTTTTTTTTTTTAAAAATAAGTACAATTAAAAACTTTGATGGTGAAAATAAATTTGTAAATTTGCTTTGGAATCGGTGCCAGTATGCTGAAAAACCGAGCTGCAGCTCGAGTCATCACAACGTGGGACAGCTGCATCGAAGCTCTTTTTAGTGCGGATTTACCGATGAAATTCGCTTACACGGGTCGTCTCTCATTGCACGATGTCACCAAAGATGGATTTTACGTATTGCGTCACAGTTCTTGTCCGTGAGTCATTAACTTTTTCCCATTTTTTGCATTTTTTATGTTACCCGAAGCAAAATTTTCTTAATAAATTGAATTTACACAAAAAAAAGATTTAGAATTTCGTATAAAAAAGGATGTATGAGCAATAAATATCCAGCTTAATTTCATATTTAATTATAAATTTTAATATCAATTCACAGCTTTTCATTTAAATTTGATTAATGTGGTTATTAATGTTGGATTTAAAAAGTAATTTTTAATGGATTTTATTAAAAATGACCCCAAGCTCAGTGGCAAACAATACTAATTTTGATTTAGAAACAAAAAGAAAATATTAAGTACTTTCTTTCGAGATTCTGTCAAATCAAATCGTATACTTAAATATAAATACTGTATTCATAGAAAAGTCGACTGAGTATACTTAGACTTATAATTTTTCTGTTTACTTTAATACTGCTTTTATAATAAGACCCTTATAGTTTTCCAGTACTTGAGGAGCTTTTTCGCCTTAAGTTATGCCCATTAGAGCCCATTTACGTAGTTAATTTCAAAAGACCAAAAAATTTGGAAGAAGATGATTTTTATGAATGCGAAGAAATTGCTATGGAAGGTGAGTAATATTTGATGTTTAATTTATATGCATGAACAACATCCTGCAACTATTCGATTTAATACTAATTGAATATTTATAATGTTTGTATTTTTCATATTTATCGAGTCTTTCAAACACTACTTGCTATTTATTTCCATTTGGTATTAAAAATAATTTTTAAAATACTAACTATTCCGTTTGAATTATAAAAATTGGAAAAATATGAAAGTAGACACAAACCCTTTGCGAATATTACAATATTTGTATAATTATGCGGTTTTCCCAAAGTGAAATTAAGTTGAATCATTTCCGTATAATAACAGATTAGATTAGATTGTTTACTATTTTACTGAGAAGATTAAGTGTGCTCAGATCTCATGATCATTTTCGGGGTCTTACTCCCTCCTATTTTAGACAAGAAAATTGGTTAGGAAAATTTGTGGCAGGCTCGTTAAAAAGATCCCGCTCCTCCGTCGTCACCAGGGCATGCACGAGTCTGTGTAGCTTTCAGACTTACCGACATAACACGAGTGAGGTACTTGACTCAATTAACCAATATCCCTTGACCGGGATCTGTAGATCGTAAGTATTAATTCTAACATTCAGTCAAGAAAAATTATAGGCTAGCTAGCCCATGAGTAGATAAGGGGTAGGTTTGCTATTCTAGCTGACACTCCACCCCTTTCGTAACAACCTATTTACAACAGACCTAACTACAGGGCCTGCTGGCATTTTAGCTAGTTAGTTGACAATTTTGTGGCTACCTAAACGATGGTCGATGCGCTTTGTTACCTTAGCATGCCACAGTTTCTAATACCCATTATTTCCCCTTGAAAATCCAAGGTTTTGTATTACGGCTATAACTGTTTGCATCATATCAAGGTATTTATCGAATGCACCAGACAGGTAGTTACTATGATGCAGATTGATTTATAAGAACTCAAATCTGGTGGAGAGTATGACACCAATGGCCTTGGAGGAGTCCTTAGTCGTCTCTGGTATGCTATATATTGGAGGTACCAAAGATTTTCTCTGTCTGCATGATAACAGCTTCACTTGGAATTATGTCATCATCTGTTTAGTTTTTCTCAATGAACACACAATAAGTCCTGTCAAAAATATAATAAAGCCTACAATGGACACTTTTGATGGCGTCTATTTACTCTTTATCCAAGCAGGCAGTAATGAGAGTTTCCTTTTCCTTTACTGCCTTCCTTATCATTGACGACTGGCCTACAGATCATCACCTTCCATTTATTGGCACGGAAAATCTTTTTCTGAGACACCAAACGTACCATAATCCTGCCGGAGTCATGGCTTCAGATAGGACCATAAGCAACTTCTTGAATCGAACAAGATCCGCCATACTAAAGGACTTTTTCATATATTAAATAAAAGTGGTTTTTATTAAATAAAAACCTTATTTATACTTCTTTAGAAGCAGTATCACTTTTTTATTAATTTAAACAAGTAATTTACTTATTAAAATAAAATCATACTTGCTAAAAATATAAGAAATTACAAATTCCACATGTCCCTTCAAACCGGATATACAGTGCGGCAAAAATAGTGTTGGAAAAAAGACAGTGAGGTTTAATAAAAATAATAATGGTGACGACTCAACCATACACAATATCTCAATTCGAAATGGATTAATGAGCAGAAGTTTAAGATTTAAGATCAAAATTATAAGCGTGAGAGATTCCGCTTGTATACCAGGTTAAAAGATACAAATTTAGAGCGACCACGAGCCAGATCATAGTGATTAAAGATATACTATATCTTAGTCGAGTATTAAAAAAAGGTAAGCTCGCTAATTAAATAAACAATCGCTGTAATTCAATATTTCTCGTTTTTACATCCTTTTCGAAATTAAAAAGTGAGTACTGTCGATAGGTATTAAATTACAAGCTCGGTATAATAAAGATACGCTTGACAGTATTTAAGCATTTTCTCGACTACTATGATCAGAAGGCGCTAATATTTTTAAGCTAAAAATTCGGTTAGATAAACTCATATAGACATAAAATCTAAGAAGAAATAGAATTAATCCATGAAAAAAAATAAAACAGAACAAGAAATCTAAAGATATAATATTCAAATTCTGTACTTAGATTTATCAGCTGAAACTGAAGAATTTATAGCTAAATTAGACGTAGAATAACAAAGAATATCCACGGTCGAAATCACATCTTATCACAATACATCGCAACCTTTCTCCTACTCAGGTTAAAGAATAAAAATTAAATTTACTTGAAGCATCGATCCCGGCAACGAAAATAAGGATTGATTAGTCTTTAATGATTCATTTAGCTTGTTAATTGATAGCGATACGGATTTAAGTGCAATAGAAAACTGTAGCATCTAAAATCTTTTATAAGTAGCGAAGCTGCAAATAAGATAAAAACCATGAAAATCATAAGTTCCAATTATAAACGTGTATAGAACATTTTGGAAAATAAGCTTTTAAGGCTAATTTTACGATAACCAGTACAATAATGTAAATTAGCCGAAGGATTGTTTAAATTTGTTAAGAAGACGCAGCTGCATATTGAATCGCTAGAATCATTAGGGGATGTTATTTCGGATAAATTATTAGTATAAAACATCGAAGAAAAATTATACAAAAATATGATTAAAAAGTGGGTAAAAAAAAATTGTCGGATGAATTCCCAAGCTTAGAAGATATTCTGCAATTTTTACAAAAAACTGTTGCTGGAATATTGAAATGTGAAGAAAGAATGATGAACTATAGTGGTGACAATAACAATTACACAAAAAATTTACAGCAAAATTAATTCAATAAAATCGAAGTGTCAAATATTTTCTTCAACGATCCACTAGGTTGAGCCCCATCATATTTTATGCTAATGTAATTGTACCAAAAACCTGGAAGGGAGGAGCTAGGATAGGTTAACAATAAGTCATTAATAAAATTCATAAAAAATGGTCTGATTTTTGTAAAAAAAATACCACAAATTAATAATATATCCATCGAAAGGAAATTTTCTCTACTCAATAAAACATCAATTCATCTCCATAGATTCTGTGATCCGAACGTTAAGGGTTGTGGGACATGTATTTATTTGCGAATAACAAAAGAAAAAGAAATTGAATCTAGATTGTTATGTGCAAAATTTTATTATATTCACACATATTCACTGTTCTTTGTTTTCCCTACCCCTCTTTTTTTCTCCGTTACTCCGCCCTGCCTTATTTAATTTTTCTTTCTACTTGTATTATGTTCTTCAGGAGTTTGTGATCTTTAATCGCACCTCTGAATTTCTGTAAAACTTCTTCGTTGCTCTTTTCTCCTCTGAAAATTTCTTCTGTCCCTTCTCACTCCATTATCCAATTGTTCCAGCTTTTGTTGTTTCCATTGCACAATTTACATTTCCTGTGCCTCGTGTTTGTCCAATATCTGTTTCATTCTATCATATTTCCATATCTAATCCTTGCAACTGTTCTAATTTCCTCCGCGTTCCTGTTGCCCCTAAGATATTTGGGCATCCCATTTTCCATAATTTTCTTATACACTTTGTTATATCTTGCCTTTTCGATTCTATCTCTTCTCGTCTGCGTCTGTATCTCTCTGTCTCTCTGCCTTATATTTTTATACTTGTTTCTGCCATCTTGTTCCCAATGTTCTACTTGTGTTCTGCTCAAACAGATGCTATTCAGCCATTTCTCTGTGATATCTTTTTTTTTTATTTTTCTCCCAGTTTTTGTTTCTTTCCATTTGGCATTTCCTGATCCATCTTTCCTCTGGTAACTTCTTGATTTTATTATTAATTTCATTAATAAAATTTCATTACTCTCAGCTTCCACTCCACTCCCATTTTCATTTCGTCCATTTCCTTGTATAGCTGGGTATGCAGAAATCTATTTATCCACTTCAAGTAATTAAGTTTGATTTTTTACATCTTTCATATATCTTCGTTTCTCCAAATCTCCACTCCATATTCCATGACTCCTCTTACCAAATAATTAAACATCATTTTCCTCACCCTGAAGTCTCCCGCACATTTTTTTCTCCCCTAATCCCTATGTGACCTTCACTACAATTCTTCCCTTGTGTTCTCTCTCCTTTACATAATTCTTAAGCTTGCCGTCCCTTCTCACGATGAAACCCAGGTATGTAAAGCTCTCCACCACCTCGATGCCTTTATTTTTCCATGTCCATTTCTCTGCCTTTGGTTTCCTACCATTTTTCACGATCATCATTTTCGTTTTCTCTGCATTCAGTTTTAAGATTCTTTCCTCCAGAAATTTTTTCAAAACGTCTATCATACCCTGCATTGCTTCTCTGTTGTTTTCGATCAGCACAATTTCTTCCGCATATGAGCAATCAGATTCTTTCGTTGGCAATTTTAGTTCCACCTATATTTTTCTTTTTCATTACCTCCTCCAGTTCTGATATGTTTATGTTGAACAGTGAATTTGAAGGGCTGAGGTTACATCCTTGCCTCAGATCCTTCATTGTTAAATAGTCTTCCGTGTTCTCTTTCCTATATCTTACGCAATTCTTTGTTTCTTCATAAATGTTGCTTATCCTCTCAATGATACCCTCACTGAATTCCTTGATTTCCATAATTTCCCATAGGCTATCTCTGTTTACTATGTCGAATCCGACCTTTAGGTCTATAAACAGGACAAACATCTTTCTCATTTCATCTATTGCTTTATGGATCAGGTGGTTCAGTATATAGATTTTATCCATCGTGAATTTTCCCTTTCTAAACCCAACTTGTCCTTCTGGTAATACCTTGTTTTCCTCTGTTTCTTTCTACAATCTTTGTTTTAATACCTCTGTATATATCTTGTATGCCATTGGTAACATGGATTGTCTTATATAGTTTTCTGCTAATTTACATTCTCCTTTCTTCAAGATTGGCATTATCACTGCTTTTCTCCATTCCTCTGGTATACTTATCTCATTTCAAAGTCTCTGTAAGATTTTTATTATTCTTTCCTTGACAATGTTTCTTCCATATATCCATGCTTCATTTTGCAGTCTATCCACTCCCGCCGCTTTCTTCTTCTTTAGCTTTCTACATATCCTATGTATTTCACAGTCCTCTAGTGTCTACTCAGATCTCTGTTCCTTCCTGTTTTTCCTCTTCCACTTATTTATCTTTCTCTGCTTGCTTCCATTTTCTTCTTCCTAGTAGGCCGCTGAAGTACCTCTTCGAAGCATCTTTTCCAATGGTCGAGTCTATTTTCTCTCTTTTTTTCTTTTCTCTGTTTAAATATTCCTATATCTCTCCTTCGTTCTTCATCTTCTGTAGTTTGCTCATCTCCATCTGTATCCATTTCTTCCTTTTACTTTAACAGATATCTTTCCATTTTCTTTTTTGTATTAAATAATCTTACTTTGATTTCTTCCTCTTTCTCCATTTCATCAAATCCTTTTTAACCCTTCGCTTTTCAATGTTACACCATACCCTATCATATCATACTTGTTCCCCTATCCTTTCCTTTATTCTTATTCTTTTCCTGGTCATGTGCTCTCTTACCATTTCCTTTATTTCTCTCCATAGGTCTTCCGTAGGCGTTAAGTTATCCACCCTCTCATACCCTCCATTGGTGCTATCACTTAATATTTTCCTCGTCCCATATACTTATCATTCTTTCATTAACAGTCTCTTCCTTCTCTTCTCTCTGGTGGTCCTCTGTCTCTGTTTTAATTTTAATGGTGATCGGGAAGTGGTTCGACTCCACTCTTCTGCACCTTAAATTTAGTCACCCTATTTCTGCATTCTTTATCTGTGATCTCTAAGTCGATTACTGTACTTCCTCTGGGTCCTACACATGTGTTCTCCCCCTTTTCATCTCCCCTTATCGTTCCATTCAGTATTTCCCAACTGTTGTCTTCTTTTTTTCCATCGGTTCTTTTCCCTCCTTCTCTATCTTATGATCTTTGCTCTTTCTTTTCACCATTCAACCGTCATCTCATCCATTTTTCAGTCTCCCAGTACTTACATTGAAATCTCCTATTATTAATATTTCTATGTCTCCTCCATTGCTGTCTTCTTTTATACTTTTTCAAACCCTTTCTAATATCCCATAATTGTTATACACTCCCCATATATCCAGCAGTTTTTCCCCTTTTTTTTTCTCTATCCTTATGTTTATGATACCTTCACTGTTCGTCCTCTCAAATACTCTCGTCCTATTCTGTATCTTCTTACTTGTACCTACAATAAAGCCTCCCTTCGCCCTGCCTCTCTTCTTTCGTTTCGCACCAATTATTTCCCACTTCATTTGTTTAGAGAGTAGCTCTAAACATTTCTTCGCGTCTTTTCCTCTACCTATGTTTCGGCCACACCGACGTAGTCCATGGTAGTTATGTATACCAAAAATCTTTGTCCTTTCCCCAAATCCCTGCTATATTCCAAAATAATATCTTTATCTCGCCAATCTCCCTCCTGTCGCGACCTTCTGTCTTGTCTAAATCTTTGTTCTTTCTATTATTCTTTTAATTGTCTCTTGTTCTGTTTTTACACTGTACCCTTCTTACCTTTACTCTTCTCCTCTCTCGCTTCCTTTCCTTTTCTGTTTCTAGTATTTCTGTACCGTTTCTTTTCTAGTTTAAATCATCATCATCCTTACTCCTATTCTTGTCTCTGCTCTTTTTCTCTTTCTCCTCTTTTCTTCCTATTGCTTTTGTCTTATTATTGTTCTGCTACACTATCCCTGCCGTATCTTTCCCTGTCTCTTTCTTTCCTTTCTTTTCTTACTTTTCTTTCTCTGCCTCACATCTCTGCAGGATTCTGTTCATCTTCCTGTCCATTTTTTCAGTTTCCTTCTACCTAGTCCAAATCACGTCTATGAATACTTTTTTCAGTCCAACCTTTGTAAATATTCCATTCTTTTTTACCTTCCTTACCCATTCTTTAATTTCTGTCTGCGTGGATCTCTCTTCATAGGTAAGGTCATAGTACAGGAAAATGTTCATACCTATGAGTCTTCATTTGTTTTCCCATACCCTGTCTCTCTTCTTTTTACTTTCCATTTTCACCACCACCAGGTTGCCGCTCCACCAGGCACTCCACATCCCTGCGTCCACTCCAAGTTTATTTCCAATAAACTTGGTGGCCCATTCTTGTATCCCTTCCTTTTCCATCTCCGCCCTCACTGCTCCTCTGATCACAAAGTACTTCTCTCTGTCTTTCCTTTCCCTTTCTCTCATCAGCTTCATTAGCCCACTCAACTCCCTGTCTGTGAGGTTGTCCTCATCACGCTCCACATGCGCCCGCTGGTCCATCTAGACTTGTTAGTTCTAACGCTTGACCTACTCTCTGCCCCTTTTTCTGATTTATCATCGCTCTCTACATCCCCACCACTGTCGTCACCCTCCAGTTACTGGATCTCTGGTTTGGTGTTCGATATCCAGCATTTCACATCCGCCCTTCATTCGCTCTCCTTCCTGTTCTCCTGTACCTCTTTCAAGCTCTCAATCACCCTACTAAACTTTTCTTCCATTGCCTCTATCAGCTTCTTTGTTTCTTTCTCCCAGGCCTTTCTCTCCTTTTCTCTTTTTTCCACCGTTCAATGTTGTCTAGGTCCCAATGATCTTCGTAGCCGACCTTCCTCTCCCTGCTTTTCCTTTTTCGTTACTCATTTACTCTCGTTTTTTTACTTCTATCTGGTGCCCTTCTTGCACCCTCTTTCCTCACTGTGTACGTCCCTGCACTTTGTGGCGGTACCAAGTCGCCCCTATATCTCCTCTAGGTACGTACCTGATCTTAGGGTGCTATGGCGCCCTGTCGCCCTTTTAATTTTTGCCGGTATGCCCCTTGGCTTATTTCTTCCGGTTCCCGCCTTTTTCTCCTCGCACCGGTATCCTAACCTCTTACGTAAGCTCTGATTTTCTTTTCACGGTCACTCCTCTTCTCTGCTATATTTCTTCACTCCTTTATTTTCACTGCTACTTCTCACTTTCCTCTACTATTCAACTCCTTTCTATCATTTTTTTCCTTCAAAAATCCACAAACTAACAGTCGCACTGAATTAGTAATCGCGATCGTCATGCAAACCATACAACGGCCACATGCGGAATCCCCACAACATAAAAAATATTAAAAACTCTCAAAAATGAAAAGAAAAATAAAAATTTTGTTGAACTTAGAAACCAGTATTTCCTCAAAAGATTTTAATTAAATTAGATGTCTATAATATCGTAAAATTTCTATTAATTAAAATCGAAAATTTACAAATCTTTATTAACAAAGAATGATGCGAGTAAAAGAGAGAATGTAGGATGTTATATTTATGAATAAATCTGTGTAGAGGCACGAGAGGTCATGAGACGTGAGAGCTTGAGGAAGGGGATGTGTGTGTCAGAAGGTACAATGAATGCCTGGGTTCAACTCAAGTTCGGTAAACTCCAGATCGATTATGACTTAATAGGTTATCTCGAACTATTCAAAACGGAGCTCCAGGTCGCCGAAAACAAAGAGTTCGATATGTGAGTAAATCTGGTATCAAATATTTAAGCCTTTATTATGTCTAATTTATTATTTAATTGTGTTGATTCTGCATTTAAATTTGGTTATTCTCGTGTAAGGAATTTTTTTTAACGGTATGCTTGTATGGCAGGGATAGATCTCACTAGCGTCCAGGTGTGCGATAGTATCAGGTTCAGGGTGAGTCTTATCGAATTAAAAATGCCGTATGGGCGTCTAGTGAACAGTATATATTTTAATAATTGAAAGAAAATGTTACAATACAATTTCAATACAATACAGAGGCTCTATATAATAAAAGATGCTGATGGTGCGATTATGCAATATTCCAGACATGTTACTGTTAAAAAAATATTGTGTTCTCTCGAAAATAGTTATTAATGAAACAAAGTTCACTGGACGGAGCGGTAAAAATAAAGGAATTATTAAGTGAAAACGGTGTGATAAAAACAAGATACTAGCTATTCATTCTGATAAGGCGATAATATCTTTAAACAATACTTATTTTAACAGCGCAGTAAATTAAAACTAAAGTTTTAATTAAATATTTACTGTAAAGATGAGCAATGTGATATACTTGTCAAAATAGACGGTATGACTAAAATGTAACATGACATTTAGTTTACAATATATCATAATGTAAATATATAAATAATTTTTTTAAGTTCTCTTTTTGTCGTACATAACGGGATGTCACTAACCCCTGTAACGTCCGCGCGTGACGGTTACTCGGCTGGGAGTACTTTGCGTGATTGGACTTGACCACGTCGTGCTCCTGTAATGATCCAGAGACCAGGTTTCATCACAAAAATACGACTCTAGTCGACGGCGGCGAGTAGGGAGTCGGCCTTTATTATAGTCCTATCGCGTCGAGGTACCAGTCGACCAGGGCGTTCCTCGGTAGTATCGTCGGCATTTAACGGGAGAGAGACTAGGGCATACGGATAAAGAGGTCAAAATTCCGCTTGGGGGTAGTATCCCAATTTCATGCTCGTTACTAGATGCCAGGCAACAAGCGAGAATATTGATGGTCAACATTGATTGTCCTCCCGGAGACTACCCGCCCTTATTTACTTATTGCGGCGGCTCCGTCGACCACCGTGCGTCGATGGGAAGGGGGCCGCTGTACAGCGTGACAGAAGAAGAGCCATTGTCTTTGGCTGCGCAGCGGTGGAGGTGGAGGATTGGCGGTAGTAGGGCAAGCGCGGTCGGGGCTTAATGCGGCGCACTCTAGGGGCGCCTTGACGGAACCCTTAGTGATGGTATAACCGTCACATGTTAAATATATAATAGATATTTATCACACAGATATTTGTCGAATTACAGAAAAATAAGTACTAAAATTAGTGCTGGTGATTCTTAATTAACCACTGTAACAAGATAAGCACACCGTGAACAACTTCTTCAGGACGAGGTAACCTCTCGTAGGTAGGTGACAAAGCATTCCTTGTCTGGATTTATTTAATTCCGCTAACCTACGTGCTTAAGCCATTCAGACGTCCAGAAGTTTCCATAATGAACTATTATTCAAAAATATGATGAACAAGAATGTTTGACACAGTAGACTGCTGCACGCTGCGTGATCTATATTAATTGAAAATAATTTTAATTATGGAGATTATAAAAATTAAAACAAATCGTTTTATACTTCCCAGACAAGTGTTTTATTAAGTTATTTTACAAATCGCCAATGATAATCCGTGGAAGCAAGAAAGCACCTCTCAATAGAAAATCTCTGACCAGAGTGTCTCGGAAAACTTTAAAATTTGTATCCTACCCTTCTTATTGGTCCTTCTCCCTTCTACGTCTCTCAAGTTTTCAATACAATCATTATTATAGATTTAACAACAATACTTCTCATAACTACGCTTGTACAAAATATCACTTACACCTAAGCGGCATAAAAAACCTCCTGCTGGAGTCAGAGAGGAAAAAGCCGTTGTCGCTACAATAACATTAGTTCTAAAATATAATATACAGCTTATAAACTAAACATCTTAATATTACATTCCGTTCCAATATTCGATAAAGCGACAGCCGGTCTGTCCAGGAGTCGGGTCGGTGGTAGTCAGGAATAGAAATAAAAAAATTTATAAATAAATTTGTTTTAAATAATCACCACCGGGGCGACGGGTCCTTTATTTAATTTTTCTACAACAAAAGAAATTCAAATATTTATATCGCAGAACAAAAAAAGGGAAATCGTCGCAATAATTTTGTGTGCTTATTTTAACACGACAATTTATATCAGCATTTATGATATAAATTTATTATTGACAATTTGAACGATTTCGAATTCCCCGGTAATGTTTAGGTTTGTACGTCTACTCTACGGCGTGACCGTTGCGGGGGTCGGCGACAACAACAAAGATGAACATAAACACGTGCGTGACCGTTATTCGATCCTCAGCAATTATTGATAATAATTACTTCACAATTTATGTTTTATTTCTATATGTACGAAATTATACTTCATAAATTACCGCTATTTACCGGTTTTTTTCTTTTAACACAATTTGTCGTTTTAAATTAAACGCTTTTACCTAACTACGCAATCGGCGATAAACAAACGGAACAATTTTTACGTTAAGCAAAAAGAGTGGAAAAGTACCGAGGGCGGTTAGATAAGACGCCCTGCGGTACACGAGGAAGCTCCAACGGAGCTAAGGTTCAGTATTAGGAATCTTCGGATAATTGTACGGATGCAATTACCTGAATTCACAAACTCTCTGACTCGATATAGGATCAAACTTATAAATCGCAACCGATTACTAAGTCTGTTGAAAGGGAGCGAAACAGCACGGAACCGTGACACGTTTCGGAATTTGTTGTTGCCACGTAAGCGTGTACAACTGGATTGGAAAGATTTTGAATGTTGCAACGGAATCGTGTACAACAGGAGATTTGGAAGGAAGGTAAGCTCGGGAAAGAGGCCAGAAAGAGTCTGCCACGAGTCGACTATTCGCCAGCAGCACATAGCCTCGGTCCGGGGGCGCGCGATACATCGGCCATCCGATTGGCTCTTCGCGGTCACGAGGGATGTCGGACGCGGGGTCGAGTAGGGAACTTGGAGCGTCGAGGGCCCCCCCTATATCTGCGTTTAGCAACGGGCACATCTCGTTGCACAATAATCAAACAAAAATATATAACCCAGCTCACTTAGCCATTTTTATTTATCTTTAATCTTAAATTAAACATAAGCTTTCGGTTGAAACAAAATATTTTATCTTATTCATAACTAAATCTAATTTTTTATTTATACCTATAATATATCAGTCACAAAGAAAAAGTTCCTTTTGGGTATAGTTAATAAAACATACGTTTTTATAAATGTGTTGCGGCAACGTTTTGACAACTTACGTTGTCTTCATCAGACTTAATTTATTGAAAAGTTTTTTAGAAATTAAAACAATACAATACAATAATACAATATAAATAAAAGTACAAATTTTGTATTTACCCAGGTATATTCGAACGGAGATTTTTGCACGACTTGTGTTGTCGATTTGTCAATTTTGAACATACCAAGGTGCAATTACGTCGAGGATTATATCTCCGCTGTGTAACGCGTCATCAATGACGTCAAGTGTTTATAGAGTCCGTTAAAATTTTAGTATTCTCATGTTTGTTTACAGTATTAATATTTAATTGTTTATGAAGCATTTCCAAGATTTGTCTTTTTCTATAGTTATATTCTCTGTCCAAAAGTATAACATTATCCAAATCTATACTGTGTTCATTATTTTGTGAGTGCAATTGAATCATGGAATTAGTGTTTTGTTGTTTTTTATGCTCGTAAATACGTTTTCTTAAAATGCGTTTTGTTTCGCCTATTGGGTAGCATTACAATCTTTACATTTTTTTTTAAACGACGCCAGTTGCTTTCCATTTTATTTGTTTGTCTTTACCTAATTTGATAATATAATTCAATTTATAGTTAATTATAAGCACTGTAAAGGGAGGGTCAGTATTTGTCGCCTGGATAGGACTCAGCGGAGTTCAGGTAACGTGACAGGGGAACGGAATAATTGGAAAAGGATGTTAAGTTTTAAAATTCATATTTAATAATAATAAAATTAAAAAAAGTAAAGTTTGTTACAAGACAGTATGAATGAGAATTTAGTGTACAACCAAGAGACCTTAAAATTACGGTGACTCGATATAATTCTGTTGATTTTAGCATTTACGCGGTGATTTACCTGTTTAATATAATATTCGGGGCATCTTCGGTGAATTTATGCGATTTTCCTAGTATTTGGTGGTTCCGCGTGAATTATAATATTTTTCGGAGTTTTGGAGTTTCCGCGGTGAATTTACATTATTTTTCGGGGTTTAGGAGCTTCCGTGGTGAATTTATAATATTTTTCGGAGTTTTGCGGTAAAAATTCGCATTTACATGGAAAAATTTTAGTTTGTTCGTTCGCCGCTATGATTTAGTGGCGCGGCGGTCGCAGTGACCGGTCAGTTCGGCTGCCGGCCGCCGAGGCCTTTCGTGGGCTGAGCCTCAGTCGGATGACGGAGCTCCGCGCCGACGGACGGATTTTTCACCCCTCTGCATAGCGGTCCAGCGATCCTGTATATTTGCTTGCTTGAGGGCGTGGTCTGCCGCTTCAGCGCTGGTGCTCGTCAGTTCGACTGCAGCCGTCACCCGAGTCGAACCTACTTGCCCTGGCTCGTTCGATGGGATGTCCACGGCGACGAGCCTCCAGTTATCTTAGGGATGCTTTTCGTCGCCGAGACTTCCTCGACGCCGACGTCACGTCGTCCCCCAGTGAACCTGGGAGTCCGACGGGAAGCCGTCGCCGATTTATCTCGGCGCCACAGTCGTGACTTTGGCTGCCGGCTGTGGGGGTGAGCAAGCTCACTAGTGCCACACGGTGGCCTCCCGGTAGTCGTTCTCTGGTGGAACCCTCCAGCGATCCTGAAGTTTGTTCCAGAGGTTGGCTCGTGTCAATCGACTGCCCTTCGAAGGGCTGTGTTGGTGATTTTATGCGCGTCGGCGGAGCAGCGGTTTCCACCGAGTGCCGAGCACGGGTGGGAATGGGAGCACTCCACTGATGCACAGTGTATCCTGATGGCTGCGCGGGTGGGAGCTGGTGGGGTGCTTGCCCGGGTGGGGATGCGATGGCGGAGGGGCCTACTGCGGCGCGCTTTCGGGGTGCCGAAGCACAGTTTTCGTGAGGAAAAGAGGTTTCCTCACAGTACAGTATTGATGTTATATGTTTTTAATGTGTTGCTAATTTTCTCATAAAATTTATTTATATAAGGTATTGAAATTATGTTGTCAAATATTTCTTTAGAGTTGTTATGGAGAGAATCTTTATATTTAATTTTCCTCAGTCTGTGTTTTATTTTTTTATCATAAAAGTAGGGAGGGTAGTCATTATTATATAGTATATTACACACTTTCTTTAAATTGTCATTGTGGTAACTTATGTCAGATTATAAAACTGCCATGCCTACAAGGTTATATACAATATTTCTCTTTTGGCTAATAGAATGACGTGAAAGAAAATTAATTATTGTATTGGAACATATCGGTTTTTGATACCAATTTGTCAGATTTCTGTTGTTAATTTTTTGTATGGTAATGTCAAGAAAATGTAACTGGTTTGACATTTCTACTTTGTGTGTAAACGGTAGATGAGGGTCATAGTCATTAAATATTTTTAAAATAAGGTCGACCTTACTGTTTTTTATACAAAAAACAGTATCATCTACATGTTTGTAGTAGAAAACAGGAGAATAATTGACTCAATTTACCGGGCCCAGTTCCACAAGAGGCCTGCATACGTACTCATTCTATCACACTATCACACAACAATATAATATCAATGTGAAGAAAAATCTAAAAACAGTCAACAAAAATATGTGCAAATTGACGAGGATTAACACATAAATTAAATTTTTACTCGATTGTAAAGCTAAAAATGTCATCCCTACTAACATCAATCAAAATATGGACCGTTTGAAATCCACATTTGTTTACAGACAGACATGTCAACTCAAACTAGGAAAAACTATTAATAATTTTAATAACAAATTTTTAAAAATAATTATTATGGGTATTTATTAGTTTATTAAATATTAGTTACTTAAATGCTTTCCTATTGAAACTCTTCTTAATAAGAATTATAAAACAATTAAAAAAATTTTCAACATTATAGAATAATGATTACCATTAAAAGTATAATGTACGAAGAGTCTTTTCAAGCACTAATACTAATCATTTCTGCGTTGATGTGCAATACTGGGATGATCTTAGACAATTTGCACAATCTTTAAACATTGGAGAAGAGATAGCCTTACCAACATGAACTATGTAGAGCTTTAAAGACATGACGTCCGGAATCCAAGTGGCACCTAATCGTTCAACTTCCTCCTGTGAAAGCTTTCTTTCGCGGGTAAGTTACAGGACTCCACATATCATGGTTGTTTACAGTACTATAGCCTTACTTGCTTAATACGTTTCAGGTATTGATTTGGTTACTTTCGTTGCAATAATTGAAAAAAAACAACTTTTTAGTTTTGAACTAGTTATTTTCAAGAATAACCGTTGAAAATAGTTTCATTTACATGGAATTATGGGGTTTTAGGTGAGGAAAAGAGAAAGTGAGAGAGAGAGAGAGAGAGAGAGAGAGAGAGATAGTATGTGGTATTGAATGAACAAGTTGAGGTATGCGGTATAATTGCCGTGAATGTGTTCGAGATGAATGCTTAAGAATCGACAAGTTATTGGACGTATTGTTAATTTTCGGGCGAAAAACGGACATATTTCGCTCATACTTCGAAGTATTAATACAATGATTAGCTTATGTGTTTTAAGATTGTAGTACGATTACTTATTAAAGTTATTTTCATAATTTATTATATAAATTTATATCTTGCAGTTCATATTTCTACATTACAACATTACGCCAAGGAAATTATACAAAATGTTTTATGTTACAGAGAATAAAAATATTATGAAAGTCAAAAATATATAAAAATTATAGTTTTAACATAGCTTTAACTTCCTTGCGTCAAAGTGTAAAACGAAACTTAGCGATGTTAATAAATTTACTGTGCTGTACTTTATTTATCATAGAAACTAGTTCTAAAATACGATGAATAATTATTACCTTTTATTTTTATTTTAAATATTTATGTGCCTAAAAACATTTATATTTCCTTACATTTAATATTCATTTTATTTTATTGCCTTAAAATTATAATAAAAGAATCTAAATATTTTTTTTTATCTATTTTAAAAAATACTTTAATAAATATTATATTCAGATTAAAAATTAAAAAATTGATTTCAAATATTAAAACGTGAATATTAAATTACAAGACCCTAGAAAAACTCATTGTTAATATTTTCATCTATTATAAAAAAAAAAAATAAGGTAAAAACGTAAGAAAAAAAAAAAATTGAAATATTATCGAAAAATGACAGGTTGGAAAGAAGCATCCCTGGAATGTTAGATGTGAGTAAGATCGCTTTGAGAGCTCGAAAATTGGGTGAATTCGTGGTTCGTCAATTATCTGGAACGGATCCTTCAAATCGTTTCTGCATCGACCAGCAATTGGAATTACACTTGCGTCGGATCAAGGACAAAATTCAGACGAGTATCATACCCCTTGGATTATTACGAGTTGGATCTAGCCTTGAGCGTAGTCTCCTGTTCAAGGTCATGGCCGATCGAATAGCATTACCCACGAGTCTAGTACGCGGTCGGTACGGAAAGTCTTGGGTTGAAGTTGCTGTGCCCATTGTGAGTAAAATAAAACTTAATAATTCTGATCCATAATTTAACTTTTTGATTAACTGCTGACTTGTCAGGAATAAATGTCGAAGTACAAAGTATGAAGTAGCACTATGGGTGACAAACTACTTTACTCATGTCGTTACATTTATTTACTAAAATTATAAATTAAATATTACTTTTTTGAGTCTTTAAGTATAAACATTGATCTTCCATATTCAAAAACTATTTTGTATAAGATATTGTTTTAGCTACACCATAATAATACTTGTTCCATACTTCCGATTTAAAAGGGCTTACTTAGTTTGGTATACTCAAAACATGATCATTTTCAGAACTTGCACAAAAAAACTTATAACTAAATCTTTTATAATTTTGATAATATTTTTTTAAACTTTAAATCTAGTTTTTTACAAAATATCAAATAAAAATATTGTTTTAAATTTAAGATATATAATAAGCTGTAGAGGTAAAAAGAAAGCTTTAAAACAATTGACATTGTTGATGTCGACAGGTTACTTGTAAGAGAAATATTTTTTTCTGGAATTAAACTAGATAAAATTCTACATGCAACGAAACTTTACTTTTTTTAAATTCCAAAAATTATGGCTACTTTTAAAAAAAAATCTCGGAAGATCACGGTATGCAAAAAAATATTTTATACGTTGTCTCAAAATTTCAAATTAATCAGAGAATTTTTTTTCGAGCTAGAATAGCAGCCGTTTTTAAAATGCAGCTTTGAGAAAAAGGCATTTAAAATTTTGAGTAATGATTAAATAATAATGAGTAAATTTGTTTAGGATGTATGAAGGAGTCGGGAAATACTCGTAATTTTAACAGCTTAACGAGTTTGTAAAATTCCTTGTAATTATTATATGTGTTTAAAAATGTATGTAAATTAGGGAAACACCCATAGTTTAGTAAGCGAACGGTTTATTAATGCGTCTTATATTTATATATGTAAAATATATGCAGGATTTGGGAAATTCGTATTTTATTAAATTAATGATTTTTTCGTATTTCGTATATTAGTATGTGAGAACTGGAAAATAATCATTGGCTTGGTAACTTAATCGTTCTACAAATGGTCAAGGGTTGTACCTTATACCTATTTTACAGTTGATTTTGACCTGTCTAATCCATTGTAAAATGATGTTCAAATGTCGTTAAATAGACCAAGTACCGGAAAACCTGAGTATTACTCTAATGTAGGCCAGCGATTGGTCGAAGAAAATTGGCGTAAGGTCGTTCGGGGAGGGGGGGCTCGAAGTTGACAAGTAAAGCAATGTAATTGCAACTACGTAGAATCATTTATAGTATCAGTACGGAAACAACTTTGCAAAGAAACAAAATAAATCAACCACTTTAAGCTTGCATCTTCCGTGTTGTTTTACTGTCATTTATCTATTAATTACATTATCAAATGGTCCACCAGAATAATTTCGCGTGTGTGTCTTCAAACTATCGAAATAGGATAGTCAGTGAAGACAACCCAATCAACACTCCAACAAAAACAATATTTATATTATAAAATAAAATGTTATATGTTTACACTCAATATTCTACTCCAGGCCCATATAATGTTGCTTCTTTTACCTAAACAAAATCCATGTGGCTTTTCTCAGTCAGGTACATAGGAGCTATGTCATATTTCTCGATATAACCCGTCGTACATTGATCAATGTTTAATCGCGCTATTTTTGATTCGTAAAAATACTTTATACCATCATTAAAAATCTTTACAATAAAAAAAATACTAATTTAATTAATGTTAATAATTAAGGTATTTGGAGGCAAAATGCTACAGAAAATCATTATTGTTTTCATTATTATTTTGAGTATGGTCATCTTTAAATTTGTTAAATAATTTACTTCATATTGAATCATTATAAATTGAAAATAAAAATTATGAAACAGTCAAAGTTAATGCAAGATAATCATGATCAAAATTGTTCATCTTAAAATTTTTCATTTCTACTCAATGATGTTGAACGAGAGTTTTGATGGCGTGAATTTAATTTTGAGCTCCTTTATTGTCAATTACAATATTTTTTTCTTATTTTGAAACTTTTGTAAATTATAATGCATTTTCGTAAATTGTTCAAAAAGAATATAAGTGACCGCATCATGCAATCTAAACTTAATTTATCTATCTGTAACCTCTTAATAAATATATGGAAAAGTGATTATACATTATTTTAATTGGTTATAGATTTCTTTATTTAATATTTAAAATTGAAAATTAATTTGCAATGACACTAAAACAATATTAAGAATATAACAGTTTGATGTGAAAAATGCTACCTCAGAGCGTCGAGTACCTATTTCGAGTTATTAGGTAGGCATTTTATAAATATTTGTGATATCTATAATATTTTTAAAACAATAAATTATAAAAATATACAAAAAAAAATATTGATTTTTTCTGTATCTTTCGTAAACAATGTAATTTACGTAGAATTAGGAAAGGTTAATCTCTGTACAAATGGGCCATGATTCTAAAATTATCGCAATTAATTGAGAATCCTTGAATATAGACCTCCGCGAATTGAGAACATTTTTTAAAACATTCGAAAAACTGAAAAAAACCTCAAAAAAACTTTATATAATACTCAATTCTTATAAATTTCTTTTGACGTAAGGTGATATAATGTCAGAAAAAATTTAATACAAAATATTTACAATAGTTTAAGTGCAAGTTGCAATAGCAAACAATAATTTTAATAAATTAAAATTTATTGACCTCAATTAAAATAAAAATTGATTCCATACCTTATTTTTTGACAGATTGAAACCTCATACAAAAATCAAAGCTTTACGAATCTCTCAAATATGGATGTTAATACTGATAATTTACCTAAATTTCGAGCACTACCAACAAAATACTTGCATGAAAATTTTATTGTCGATTTAACTCGTATACCTGGTGATTTAATTCCGATTAAAAGCAACCGAGGTCGTCGCTACCATGACGCTACATATGGTTGTGAATTCTTATGTTGCGAATGAATTATATTATTGTTTCAGAATAAGATGATCATACATTTGTCATTTCTCAAGTTTGACAGACAACTTATTTTAAAGCGAGAATTATCAGGTCTTAAAGTTTAGTCATTTCCTTGTGAAGCTTATGAGATATTTAATGCAATACAAGAAGGAAAAACTTTACAATCACATTAAAGCACAATTAAAAAAGTTGTGAGTCATTGTTAATTATAAATAAATATACTATTGATATTAATATATGTACCATTTATTAATCCTATTTATTACGAAATATTCGCGATTCATATTATGCATTGAAGAAATTCAGTAAATTGTATGGTATCATTTTTAATGCTTATTTTAAGTTTGTCAGATTATTTTATAATAATCTGAGTTTCGAATTGATCTCACGTGTCATCTCCATTTGTTTTATATGAAAATTATTGTTTTTTTTGTTGATTGATTTATTGGATTGATTTATAAGCATTGGAGTAATGTCTACATAATTCTGAACGAAGTGGATTGTGTAACACTATATATCACATTTCTTACAGTATAGTCCATATAATTTTTTACCAATTCAGTGATAAATAAATACATCATTAAATTTAAATTTATCATGAGTTTTATATAATGGAATTTTTAATTTCAATATAATTGTATTGATAAAATTACGACATTTAATCTACCATTTAAATCGATTCCAATTGTTTTTTACATTGATTTATTTACTTATTTCATTGATAAAATAAGAACAATAAATATCTAATTTACTTTACATATATAATACAATATTATAAATTTGTAATTTTAAAAAAATATATAAATTTCAAAATTCCAACAAGAATTTATTGTTGAATATATTAATTGCAATATAATACAAATATTAAGGAATGAGATAAATCATTCGTATGGGTATATGGGTGCCCAGGAATTTACATGTGTCGATTGATTTTTAAGTATTAAAATTCACATATAATTATCAAAATTAAAATCAAATTTTTGTAATTCACTTAATCAATAATAATTTTTTCTCGATATACTTTAATAATGATGTATAAATTTTATTTATTTAATTTTATAAATCATGATAAACATTGATACATTAAAAAAACATGTAATACAAAATTAACTATATGCTATACTATAAATTTGTTTTGAAAAAAAAAGGAATATCAAGATAAATATTAAAAATGAATAATTAATTCACTTAAAAGACATTTTTTTATAATATTATGTATTTAATACACTGAACTTAATCTTGAAAAGTGTTTTATTACACTGTTGGCATATAATTTAAATTTAGGAAAATAATTACATCTGACAGATATAAAAATTGCAATTATGCTGCATAATTTTTAAAACTGTTGTATGCAATATAATACAAGTATCGTATTAACTTAACTGACAAACATATAAATAGTATTTAAAATCATGCTGCAAAATCTAGTGCAAAATAAAATTATTTCACAAAAATCAAAACAAACAACTTTTTGATATGAGTAGTAGATATGAGAGATAAGAAAATTAGAGCTTGATAAAAAAAAAAAAAAAGAAATATGTAGAAAAATGATTAGTTAGTTATGCAAATCTCGTGTGATAGGCTTGTCTGTGACTAGCAGTTGCCATTTGCTCTTTCCACCACCATCAGTGGCAACGTGTTGAGCAAACAATTCATGTTGCTTCGATATTAATCTCTTCCTGTGTCGCATACTTTGTTCAAAGTTCTCTCCATGTTCGTTCTCAATGTGCCTCAACGTTGCGAGAACTTCTTCCACGTCTGTACTAGCACAGGGTGTTACTACCATTGGGGATACGGATCTTGGGCTACTCGAGTCACCATCGGATGGATTTTTGGGTGTTGGTGTTCCGGTCTGGTAGGGGGGAGGTGAAGTTGTCACTGTAGATGACTCATCGTAACTCAAGTCGTAGTCGCCGCCGTTGATCGAAGACATTAATGATGAGTCTTCGTCTTCACTTTGATCTTCAGCATATAACTGGGTAAATCAAAAGATTGCAGAATACAGAATCTTTAGTAAGGTAGATTCCATTTATGTTATTTAATAATTTATTCTAATTTGTTTTTCTATTGTTAGTCACCATAATAATACACTATAAATGTTTATTGGGTACGTATAATTTTTATAAGACTGTAAACAATATTTATTTTGTATTAATCGAATAGAAGGAGTTTTTTAAATGCACCTGTTCCTCGAAGGCCTTGAGTTTGTCGAGGAGATCTTTCTCCAAAAAGCGATGCTTGAATGTCTCAACATCCCTTTTGAGAGTTTCGACGTCCCGAGTGACGGCTACGAGGCGCTTTAGCTTCCAAAGCTCCAGACCCGTGCAACTGAGTGCCAGTAAAAGAGCCGTGAAACTGAGGATCGTCTGTCGACTGCAGCAGCTCCACCGGGGCCAAGCCTTGTTAAAGTTCTGCTCAAACTCCAAGTTCGAGATGCTGAGGTTCTCGCGTGAAAAGTTGATGAAGGATCTGCTCTCCTCGTGACCCTGCTTTTGTATCAAAACTACTCTAAATGTTGTCTTGGAATCTATTAAAACTTTTTTTTCAAACTGATCGGTAAATTTTTATTTTATAAATGACGTTTTTTTCTATAGTATTTATCATTTATTTTTCTGTTTTTTCATTTATCATTTAACATCCAAAATGTTGCTTCTTAAACCTTTAAACCTTTCGCTAAAAATAAGAAAACCATCGGTTGTCCACAAATAAGCATGTGTTTCCGATAAATCTGTCGAAACTTGAAAAATCAATTCATTGATAAACCATTTATTTATTATTATTACAACTACCTTACATTTTTTTAATTGCACTCTTTATTTTTAACGTAACGTATACAAATATACAGTGATTAGAATTCAAGTTTTAAACTATAATGTTCGTTTCATAATATTAAATATATTTTACCGGTTATTATGAATTCTAAATGTAAATACTAGAACATTGAATAATATGACAATAACTTCAACTCAAAACTACTAATTTGATTGATATTATTTTTTTAAAATGATTTTTTATTAAGTAGTTAATCTACAGAAAGCATTGTTTATAATAATTATCAATACTTTAATCACATTTACATTAAAAGGATTGGCATTTTCGAAAGTAAGAAATAATAAAAATTCTATTTTTATTAAAATTTTAAATTATAAAAATAAAAGATGGTTGATTGAGAAGAAATGGAAGAGAAACTTCAATGAAACATTGTTTTAAAAAATTTTTTAAATTAAATTGATAAAACATTGTGTGGAAGAAATATAATGTATTAGAGAAAAGAGAAATTTTACAGAAAAGGTTTTATGATAGGGCTGAGAAGGCAAGGACGCGTGATAGATTAGATGGCAAGTACAGTAGTTCTCGAGCCACCGTCCCGCTCTGTATATCTTTGTATCATTTGAATAAATGTGTGTAGTTTTTGATTGATTCTTTCCTTTCTTTTTTTTTAATATAAAGTACATTTCTACAATTGTTATTTAGTTAAATTAATTTTATAATATATAATTTATATATATTGTCGGAAGTATGCAGCTTAGGCGATCGCGTTCTCGCCGACCTAATGATCGCTTCTAGGAATTAAAAGAATAATTGAGCTGTGATATAGTGTGTCAGCCATATAACTATTTAGGTGATTAGGGCCGTAAGCTGCCCTTTGTCTATATTTTAATCTCTATCTATACGTAGCCGCGCGCTCTTCAAACTGAGTTCACGCGGTAGATTGTTTTATAGAGTATAAAAAAGAATTAAGAGCATCACAGCGTAACGGTGTGTGTACCACCAAGTAAAAGCATAACTAAGATTATACAACTTTGCTGAAAACGAAGAGACAATAACTCTGCAAGTATTGAAGGCTATCCAAAAGATATATATATCAAAATATGGTTTGTAAATTATTTTTTAAAATTTTTGAAAATAGACCAATAATAAAGTTTCAGAGGACAATAGTATTCGCCATTCATTGAGGACTTTTTTTAATACTGATATATTTGTTAATAATTTAAATTTGATAATTTTTACGCTATTTTAATGCGTGTCAAATTATTGAAACCTATTTTAATATATCTTTTTTGAAATATTAGCCAAGAACCTTAATCAATCCTTCATCTTTATATTTGATTTCAGGTATATATATTTGAAAAATAAGTTGATAAACATTAAAGTAGTGTAAAAATTATGAAATTTAAATTATTAACAAATATATCGGTATTAAAAAAAATCCTCAATAAATAGTGAATACTGTTGTTGATTTTTGTGTAAAATGCAATTGAGTTCGCCATGTTTACGTATCACACAATATACGTACTACACGTACTACACGTATGCAACACGTAGTGGTTAGCTAAGTTAGTGTCGGACTTGTCCTCGTGGCTAGAATGAATTTTCAGTTGCTAGGCAAAAAAATTCTGAACGTGTCCAATTCTTGACGAGCAAGATAAAGACATTAAAATATATTTTGCAGCATCCTCCAAACAAATCGGTACCAGCATTCATTAGGTGGCTATTCCAAGGATTTTTTGAAAGCTCCTAAGTCATTCAATCGATAAGAACTTTCCAACACGTGTCCAAACTTCCTCCCCCCTATCGAAAGGTGAGAAACAATAGGACTAGGACTCAAGAAGAGGATATGGGTAACGCGCCCAACCAAGAGATGCCCATACCCCGGGTTTGGACGAAAAGCGTCAAAGGGTGGTCCGCGTGCGGGATGCGGGGATGCGCATTTTGCTGCGAGTAAGGTGAACCGGGACCATGTCAAGTACTGATATACAGTCTCTGTTAAACTAAACCCGGAGTAGACCTTGCAAGTGAAGGTTTCATCCTTTCAAAAACAAATAAGTATGAATCCTTGATGGCGCAGCTCATCAGACGCCTCTGGAAATTCGAGTCAAAGAGAATAAAGAGACTTGTAGAACGGTATGCACGAGCCAATAGTGTTTGGTACCATTTAAAAGTTTTGACTAATTCCTCAATATGCAACGAGCAGTTACTTGAATTTTGGGAGAATAGGTTACCAAGGATAGTGCAGAAGGTCCTCGAGCTGATTTTGTACCAGAAAGTGCTGAAGTTCGCGAAAATCACGAACCACCTTTACGCTCTTTCTGGGAAAATAATCTAGTCATTTTAGCTAAAAAAGGGTCATTTTGGACATGGCGCGAATTAGTCGAGATATTTTTTGCAATCGGTTAAATGCTGTTTGTATATAAAGAATATCTCAATGCTAAATAAATTTATAATTTCTATGCTAACAAATTTATTTTTTTGAAGTGGTTTGCTCTCCGCCCACCCGAAATAGATAAATTTGTTACTAATTATGTAAAATATCCTGAAACTTTGTAGGTTCCATAATCGAAGGTTAATGTATACTTTTATAGATTATTTAGCATAAAGACTAAATTTATATTGTTAATATTAATAAAAAAAAGAAATTTGTTTAAATAAAAATCAAGATTAATAATTTATTGAAAATGTAATTTTACAGGTGTTATTATTTTATTATGCTATATAAAATTAAAAAAAATTGATAAAAATTGCTTGATTAAATGTTGAGAAATAAAATAAATTTTTCTCTAACAAATTTAAAAGACCCGAAAACGTTTTGAAAAACATTTCCCTCGCCACACAAACAGCATGGTGAGGGAAAACTTCACTTGTCTACGCATTAAAATATAATAAAATCTTTTCCGCTTAACTCATAGAAATGAATACTTAGTAAATAATATATAAATAAAAATATATATATTTAAAGAGTAAATTTATTAAATTTTCCGTCGAATTATTTATAATTCGTCCAAGTGTATTTTACTATTACTCCATTATATTACTAATGCTCCAAACCTCGAAAAACTGATTTTATTAGAAACAAAAAAATTATTAACATATTTAAATTCGAAAAAAACGTAATAAAGGTATTTAATGCTCTTTTTAATGAAAAAAAATTCATGATATTTCGATTATTTTTCGTCTCGGAATCTATTTGTTAATTAAATCAAAACTTTTCAAAGAATCTTAAAAATAAAAAAAAATTTCGTTTTTTTTTTAAATTTACATTGCCTCATATTGAAAAGAACTTGAAAAGAAGACCGCATCAATTTCCCATTTACAGATTTATTTTCACAATAAGAGCGGCCTTTCATCAGTATAATATTATATAATTCTATTAATATTAAGTATTTGTAAATATGCATAAAACTTTATAACTGATTTTTTGCAAAATTAAGGCTTTTTTGCAATAGAAAAATTGATATTTTTATTTTTTGTATTTAAATATTTATTTAGAAAATTTAATAAGAAAGAAAATTTTGCTAATGAAATTTCTTCGTTCGAGGCTTAATTTTCAAAATATAAGTACTTTTTTGAGGAAAAAGAGGATTTTTTTTTTTTTTTTTTTTTATTACTTTAAACAAATTTCCACCGATAGCTCACACGTAACGTTAAGATATTCTTTATCTACAGATTGCATTTAACTGAATTAAAAAAAAAATCTCGACTACTCAGTGAATTTTTTTTTTTTTTTTTAACTAAAATGACTGGACTAAAAGGACCCTGACGGGGGTACGAGTAAGAGCGGCAGGCAAAATGTTACGTTTTTTCCAAGAGTCAAGGCGATGGAACCGCAGACGGTTAACCTCGCCAAATTCTTGCGCATATTTTCGAGATTAAAAAGTCCGAGATGTGCCTGGGTCTGAGGTACAAACTTTACAATATTCATACTAACATGGAGGCTGTCTTCTCAAATTCTAGACCTCAATTCCCAGGGGATAAGCTAGACCGTCCAAAATTCAAAGACAAATAAAAAAACGAAAAGAGTGGCTGTCCGACATGGGAGGAGTCTTTGTACATAACAAACGGAAATCTGATTGGAACATTCGATAACATGGCGGTCGACTTAAAATCAGATTTTAAGGAAATCTTATTGTTGTTAATTTAAATACTTCTAAAGCATTGAAATGAACAAAACAAAAAATTTAAGAAGTAGATTTTTTTATCCCGCAAAGCATAAAATAATTACCTTACCTTCTTCAATAATTCTACCAATTTTATATTTTGATTTATTTGTAAAATTCTATTGTTAAATTAAAAGTAAATTCATTTTTAGTTTTTTAAATTTGATGTTTATTAAAAAAAATCTATTTATTTTGAGTAGTTTTTTTATAATATTCTTTAATGTACTCGATAAAAAAGAATTCATGCAAGAAACTTTCTATAAAACAACACATAAATTAATTTTTTTATTTAATAAGCTTAGGATTTAAAAAATATATTCTATATGTTTATAAAAATATACATAATGATGCTCTTGAAAAGTAATATTCATAGCGTGTAATAAGTTTATAATATTATATTTATTGTGTTCAGAAGTAGAGTGATCTGTGCTTTTTTATTTGTTAAACATTTGATAGTATTTTATAACTCTTTACTTTGAGTTCATTCAAAAATAAGTTTTGTATTTCCAATATTCTAATAATTTAAATCACCTAAATAATCTAAATTTCTTTTTTTCTTTAATTTAATAATATTTTTCAATAATATTTTAAGAGGATGCAGTAATTATAAATAATTTACTTTCATCTTGTATTTCCTGATATAAATACATATCATGCTTAATGATATTCAGATAATGCTTATAAAATTTCATAAAATATATAATAAAATTTTTTCAATAATGTTCATATATTAATGAAAACCAAAAAGTAATAGATTTCGCATTGTTTACTTACATTGTGTAACTGTGACTTTTGTTTTAGTCGAACCACGTTAATCTCATCCTCCGGAAGTGTCGATGTCATTCTTAAACGAAATGTTTCTTCTTATATATTTAAATAATCATCAGCTCAATCTAAATTGAGATTCATAAACATTAATAATTAAAATGTTTGGTTTATTTTATTTATTATTCTAATAATAAAATTTAATATTTAAGTACTCGTAACTACATTATACTATATTATTATTTTACTATATAAAATTATTTATCTCATAAAATCTAATTTATTAAGTAATGTAAATTTTTTTAAAATCAAAATATTGATAAAATTAATATAATATTTATAAGATTATATAAGGTGTGGAACTGATAATCATATAATTATATTTATATAATCAGCGAATAATTTAATATCAGAAATTTTATTCTATTTTATTTTGTTAAGTTTTCTATTTAAGTTAAATGTACCAAAATTATTCAAAGTAATTCATATTATTGATCAATTAACAATTTAAATTAAACTAAATTATTTTTAATAATTGACTAGAACAGTGAAAAAAAAATTATTTTCAAATTATATATAAGAAATTTAAATTTATTTCTCACTTTACTTTGAAAAAATAAATCTCTGATTTTCATAATTTCAAAAATACATTTATACAGATAATTAAAGTATTTTTTGAACTTATGTATATACATGTATATCAAATAATCATGTTCGTATAAATATCATATATGTATAAAATTTGAATTATTGACACTATTGCAGATCATTGTTTTCTGTTATGATGTGCGCATAATTACCTTGTAACTATGATTAGAATATGTTAATATACAAGAATGTCAAAAACGTTTGATATTATCTGATTATTCATACTGCCCTTATATTTTACAATTTTGATAATTATTAACGCTAATATTAAAACAAAAATGAAACTCCAGTCGAAGATTTTTTGAAAATATAGTAATAATATTTGCTAACGTCATAGTACGGTTCGATAGGTTAATTATGTAATGTATTACAGTCCAATGATCCTCACAATCTTTCTTTGCACATCTATTATCTCATTAGCAACTAAAGTTTACTTATTGAATTATCAAAATCGCCGGCCAACAATTTATAAATTTTCTATTAATTTAATGCATCGAGAAAAACAATTAAGTTATTAAATTTTTTAACAATTAATTTTAGGATAGGTAATTCATAATATAAGTTTTATTTATTAGTTCAAATATATATTTATAATGATTATTTATAGTAATAATAAATAGATACGATCTGTTAAAACTAATTTAAACAAAAAGAGAAAAATTGGTATAAACTATTTTATTTCTAATTTAAAATTTTATATTTTCAGTATTAAAAAGGAAATAATTTCAAGAAACAAGTATTAATTAAAATATATTAGTATACATTAAAATTTAATGTTTACTTAAATTTACTTAAGAATATTGATGTACATAATATTGTAACTGCTAATAAAATTTATTTTTGTACATACAAAAAAAAAAAAAAAAATTAGTTTTATAACGGAATATTTAACTTGGATTTGATGCATGAAAAACTTTAATATGTTGTACTAATTAATAATTAAACCGGTACTGGTTGTTATTCTAATAACTATTAACCTTAAAAATAGAATGTAAGTTTTCAAACTTAAGCAAATTATTTAAAAAAATATTTCTACTTCATTTTTAATCCTAAAACATAATAAGCATTAATTATTAAAATGTATTTTAATAATTGAATTATATTTTTTTAATTATATTCTCTATGTGTAAATATAGATAAAATAGTAAAATATATTACTATCAAACTAATTAAATTAAAAATATATCTAATGAAATAAAACTGATAATGTTTATGATGGATACAGCAAATTCTGTATTTAAAGTATACGTGTTTGTAGATTTTAAAGCCATTTAAATATTAAATGAAATTGTAAGATACATTTTAAGTTGATAATAAATACACATAAACTATTGAATATAATAACTGTTAAATAAATAAACACGAATAGGAAAATAAAATAATTTTTTCAATGTATAAATATCATTTAAATTACTATAAATGTAAACTGAAATATACAAATGTGTCAAATCACACATGTTTTAAATATTTTGAAATGAGTATCTCTTTATATTTTCATTCTATTTTAAAATTAAACGTCGAGTGCATTTTTTGAAAAAATTTTTCATAAGAGTTAAAAATTAAATAATTCAGATGTATTTTTTGATTAAAAAAGTCATTTTAACTCACGCACCTTTTCTGTGTTCATCTAGATAAGACTCTTAAAAATTCATTTCAATCACTTTTGAGGAATGAATGAAGGGAGAATTTATTAATCAAAACATCATTTTCTTGTGGACACACCACCAGACAAATTAACAAGATAACAAAAAAAATATAAAGCTACAGGACGAATTAACGAATACAATTTTAAGCGAAACAAACGACTGTCAGCTCCTCGGGATAACATCGAAGTTTCGAGGAACATTGAGTCCGATGTCGAAGTGGCTCCTGCGATAGCTTCTAGTCGACTGCTGCAACACCCAGTGAACCGCCAGAGCTATCACCCGGTCATCCTAAGCTATGCGTATCAATAGGTGAGCCCATGCGATCCTCGGATTCCCTCACAGGGTAAAGACACGACTTCAGGTGAAAGTCAATAGGGTAAGTAATTTTGATTGAAAATAATGCTGAAGATCAATGCAAGACGTATGTCAACTCTAAGATTTAAATATTATGCTAACATAAAATTATAGTTCACAGATATGTATTTATAGAATCTACACATTTTTATATTTTCATTAATTAATTCAATCTCTATTTATACCGATATTTTGGAGTTGTGATTTCAAGCAAATATGAAATCATTTTACATTTCCTTATATTAAAATATTTGATTTAATAATATGTACAATTTTACTTTGGAGATAACAATAAATCTGAATTTTTTTTACAAATGAAATAAACAATGAAAACAGAAACATTCGTACATAAAAGAAGATCATTAAAAAGAATTTCATATATCAAAATGTTATAGAAATAAAATTATTATTATAAAACATAACTATAATATAAACTCGTCGATCCATCCATAAAATAAGAGTCATTCGATTTGTGTCGTATAATTAATATTTAAAAATTAAATATTTCATATTTTTTTACAAGTTATCTTCAAAAATAACAAAATCTAGAGTAGTAAGGCATAGTGCAATGTTTAACGCAATAATACCTGAAACTGATGTTTAAAAAATTAATGAATTTGATCAATATAATTACAGGAACGGTGTTTTCTCGGATTATAATGAATTTAAATTTATTCAAGCAACACATGTCCTATAGTGAAATAATTTTATTTATTTCTACAGTAGAATCATGTCGTTTAAATATAGTACAAATAATAGAATATGTTTTGAAATATTTAGGTATTATTATTTACTTCATTCTATTAACAGAATTCTCTGATCACATAAACAAAATAAAGAACAAAATAATAAATATTTTGAATTTTTTGATATTAATTTATTGAAAAAAATTTTCAGTTTAAATCATTACATTTAAAAATTATTGTTTAAACTATTATTTAAGAATTATTTGATTACAATATTAATATTTATAAAACAGAAATTAATTTTTTTTTCCTGCAGATTAATCATTATACTTTGATGAAGTTTTCGATTAAATTTTATTTTTCAATTTTAATTTCTTTCTTGATTTTTGTTTTATATTTTTAAAGCTAATTTAGAAATGTATTCATAATTTAATTTAGAATAATAAAAAAAAATTGAAATAATGTGAAGAAATATAAAATTTTTCATTGTAAGTAATGTATTCGGAAAACTTAATAATTAATAAATAATTAAGAAATATTAAAAGTTTAATATTATAAGAGATTTACGGTTTATGCTCATTTATATGTACAAATATACAAAATTTTTATGAATCAATTTTTTTTCCACATTGAATTTCTCTTTAACGTCCATAAGTGAACCACCAAAACAGCGAATTAAGCCAAAAGTTTGTCAAGAGAAAAAATCCATTATAAACTCTGTATTTGAGTTAGATTGTAATTAATTAGTGACGACCTTTAGGGAAATCTGAGTGTAGCCACGGGTAAAACTATCGTGTAAATCGGGAACCAAACCACTCAATTAAAAAGAAAGTTTATTGCAGTTGAGTGGATGCATATGTTTGGGAAAGATGAAACATAGTTTGAGAAGAAGGTAAAGATAGCTTTATCAAATCTGAATTAAATGAAGCGCAAAAAGCAAGCCACGATAAAACAAGACTACGGGTATGAAGACAAGAAAGCTCAACATACTTTTAAACGACTATTACTATTAACAATTCAACTTTCAATTTATTTGTATTTTTTAATAGAATATTTTAAATTTTGATTAAAATTTGTTGTAATTTTTTTAATTCGAAAGTTTTTTTTTATATTATCAAGCACGGATAAAATTAGTTATTTTATTTAGCATTAGCTTGAAATACCATGACGAGTACACTATATTTTATATGTAATTTATCATTCTTATGCTCTAAAACTATTTCCAGTTATATCTAGATACATTGAACTCGTGAAATAACTCAAACATTTGAGTCCGAAACTGCACTAATCACTCAATTGAAACAGTCACGACAACACCCGATTCTTTAATTCACTACGTAGGGCGTTTGCTTATGAAAATTTTTCATTTTGCTCGTAACTCCATCTTAAATTCTCTCAGAAATATAAAATTAAAGATGAAAAAAGAAACTAAACTTTTCTTTTATTTATATTTTTATAATGCAAAAATGTAATAATATGATCGAAAATTATAGAACGATTGAATTAATACTCTGGAGTATACGTTTAAATAAATCCTTTTTATGACATAATTTATCATTTATTAAATTACGTACCAATTCACAAATAAAAAGATATTAAGAAATTAAGACTAGATTAAAAAAAAGAAGCATATTAAAAATAATTGCATCATTTCAAGAAAATAATTTTATTAAGAAAGTTTTTTCTACAAGGTCATCATTGCGATAATCAAGAAAAAGATGTTACTAGTATTGCGATATAAAAACGTAAAATTAAGTTCACTTACACTCAGTTAAAATTTTTATAATTCAATGAAACTATTAATTTTTAGAAATAATTTAGGCTAGTTTAAAAGCATTAGTTTAATTTGCTTATTGATATTTTTTTGATTTTGAACATCGAGTAGTAAAACATTTAATAAGTAATTAAAATGAAAATAAAATAGTTTAATATATTCAAATTTTAATATATAGATTTATTTTATCTCCCGAAAGTTTCATTGATATTATATTATTTAATTTTTAATTTACATTATTTTAATACATTTAATCCTAAATTTTATTATTATTAACTTTATAGAAGAAAATTTAGTCCTAAGTTTTTTTTTTTATTTTTTAAAGATATAAATATTATGAACTATGACACATAATTAAGTATATACGTTCATTCTATAGAAGCATTTAGATGCTTAACTTTAAATTAAAATCCTGTAATCACTAAGAATCTATTTTTAGTTAAATTGAGTTACTTGAAAAAACTTAGATTTAGCATATCATTTATATTATTTTAAAATTGAAATTGAATCAATGATTAAAACATTTTCTAGTATTAAACTAGTTATTATTCTTTTACAAGTTTTTAAACAGATAAATTTAATTAGTAAGTTATTGTTATAAATATTTTAATAACACAATATGATAATTAATACATAATAATTAAATATTAGTATACGATAAAATAAAATTTTTGATCTAACAATTTTCTTACACTACCACATTATGACTTGTCTATTATTTTATATTTTTTAATAGAATCATTTTTTTTCAATAAAAATTAAAAATTCTTGTAACAATGTTTTGATACGTAAATAAATTAAATTTCAATATAGAATTATTAGTAATATGAATTTTAGAATATAAAATTAATATTTTATATATATTTTTTACATAATTTTAAATAAATTAATCGTGTTTTCAATTATGTATTTCCCAACATTTAATTTAGAATAATAAGTAATTTAAATTGTTCACTAAACTTCTTAATAAAATTAAATTGTCAACTTCAATGATGTAAATTATTTTATTATTTAACCTTGTAAATGCAGATATATATAATATTGGATTTATAGCAACTGATAAATGTAATTTTTAAGTTCAGAAATAAATTGTTAATGGCGTGTTATATTTCTTAAAAAATACTATTGAAAACCCTGAAAGAAGGTATAATAACATGGCTTATGTAGAGATGATAGTTTAAGAAATATTAACATTTATAGGAATAGAAAAACATATATTTACATGGAACAAGATGCACTAACACTTGTACAACTTGTAGACAACAATATACTAAATTAATAACTTTAGTTTTGTCACTATTAAAAGATCTCCATTGAATCGAGAAACAAGATACTATCTTTTTTATTTTTTTTTTTTTAATCTTCATGGTTCAGAACAGACACTTGCGCCTGTGATGCTATAATTGCTAAGAATCTAAGAGATACCCAAGTCCCACCACAATATCTGTGGAATTTCACTCAATTGATAAAATGAATTTGATGCTTAAAGTATAAACAATAAATTTATTCTATCTCGATACATAGTTATATATAGCTTATTAGAGATAGTTTAATATCGTAATTTTATATCAAAATTTTATTTTTTACTACAGTGCTAGTTCAAATAATAAAATGTTTTTATTTATAGGATTTAAATGTATTAAACTTATCAATATTATATATATTGTAATTTTCATTTGAAAAAAAATATATAATTTTTATAATTTTATTTATAAAATAATATTCTTGTTTACATTTTTCTATAGAATAATCTGATTCTATTTGAGGACACACAAATGTTAAATTTTAAATATCATATGATCCTCAACAACATGATAAATAAAAACGTCATGACGTAGATCATAACGTATTTGAATTGAGGTGACATTAAATAATGTTCACATTTAAATTGTGAGATTACGACTAACACGTCGTGTAATATCGACTTATTCCTGCGATGAAACATTAGGTAATTATATTCAAAATTAAAAGAAAATTTGTATCCATTGAACATATGTGATGCGGGGTTCGTTAATAAAAAAACCCCCACTTTAGATATATTTGATTTATTTGAATAGAGTTTACAGAGGTGATGTTTACAGGTACGAGTATGGTTTACGTCTGGCATACAAAATTTTAACATATACATGTCACGCTAGTTCCCCCCATTTCACATAGTATTATTCTTAATGCCTTTACAATAATAGGCAAAACCCCTTGTACGCTGCAATAATTTTGATCTGCATAAGTTTCGACAAGTAAACTAAACCGCTCTGTTTACAAATGAAAAAAAAATAACGTATTTTACTTCCCTTACGACTAACGTTTTGCACAGCAACATACCGACCACTTTGAACTAATTAGTTCAATATTGCGCTTGATTAACTTACGATTCCTAGTATTAACCTTAGTTAACAAATACAATTTCTCAATTACTTTCGTCTACACTATCTTTCTTGACAGGTAAAGGGGATAATGTTTTTAATGACTGCTTAGTCATACCTATCGCTGTTTTGACAGTTTCCACTCGAACAATACCATCAGGACCTGCAATAATTTTGCCTAATAGCCATTTCATAGGAGGGATATTGTTTTCCCGAAGTAATACCATAGTTCCGATATCTACCAGTGAGCCAATATCTTTATGCCATTTCTTACGTACCGTAAGTCTGTTCAAATACTCTTAATGCCAATACATCCAGAAGTGTTGACGCATTTGCTGAACATGCTGTCAAGAACTTAATTGTGCAGGCGGTGTTGTGGTCAAGTCTCCTTCTTTTCATCCTTAAAGATATATTAGGATAATATAAACGCAAAACATTAATCGAAAGAGAAGAGGGACAGGTATTAGACTATATATACATGTATATATATATATATATATATAAAGAGAGAGAGAGAGAGAGAGAGAGAGAGAGAGAGAGAGAGAGAGAAAGAGAGAGCAGAGAATCAAATCAAATTTTTAAATATCCATTTTTGACTTAAACAAAATATACCTACATACGCACTAAAATACTATTAAGAATTTCAAATCATTTATATCTATGCTCTAAACATATCTTAGAAATATCATAATGCGAAATCAATATCATTTGCTACGGCATTTTAAGGTACATTATAAATGTCAATAAATTTTTATTTAATATTATCAGTTTTAACCACTTTTTTCAATTTGTGTAAATACTTAATTTTTAAAAAAAAATTTCAATTCAATTTTAAAAACATTTTTTTAGTTTAAAAATTATTTTAAAAAGTTTGTGTCACAAGCTTTTCAGTTCATTTTGAATATTAAAACATGTCAAACACATTTTATTATATTTTATTTCATACGTTATTTCATTATAATTTAGTAAATTAGTTAATCGTGTCAATACTTATAATAGATTAAATAAATAACAATTAACAAATTGAGCCATAAATAACGATAAAAATACATGAAATGTTATTGGATTGTATGCTAATCGAAGCTGCTATATAAAATAATTTGTGTATGTATTAATGCATTTTTTAAAACTGAAATTACTTCAAATATATCATGAAATACTGATATTACAAGTACAAACCCAATATTTTAGTCAGGAATAATTAATTGACCACTAAAAAAAATATTTATAGATCTGGACTAAAAGAAACTGTTTGGTTAGTGTTCTTATTTTTATAATATTTATTTATTTAGAATATTCAGTTCATATAATAAATTTAATACTTAATTTTACCTACATCTTTTAGATGTAAATTGAAAATTAAATACAGTTAAAATATAAATTAAATTTTTATATTTACTTGTGTGGATTTTGTTCAAATAAATTTTAAACTAATGCAAAAAAAAAAAAATTAATTACAATACATCGTATACAATACATTAATAATACAATACTAATTAATAGTCAGATATGATTTTAGTTAAAAAATTTGTATGAGAATAGGTAAAATTAAAACTATTAACATTGTTATTTTTTGCTATATTAATTAATCATATAAGTTTACGAATTCCGATAACTATATAGATATTTTAACCTTTAATTGTACTATTATAAAATGATAATAAATATTTATAATCTGTAATCTCTTTATGAATAAAAAAGAAGATACAAATATTTTTTATGCTATAAAAAACTTGAGTTCTGACTTAGAATAAAGAAGGTTTGTCCTAAAACAAACTAGATAGTTTATATGATTACTTAATTAAAATTATATATATTTAAATGTTACTTATAACATAATAAATGATAAATTATTATATAGTATAAATTAATGCTACGTTCGAATATGTTCACGGGTTGAACATAGTACGACTAATAGCCAAATGAGAAGCAATGTTGGGGTACATTTCAAATTCCACAGTTGTAATTAATAAAAAAAATGTATCCTTTTCTTGTGACTAGAAAGTTACGCAACTTTGACACATTGTTGTTTATAGATTCTCAATTAGGATTAGTAAGCAAAGCTCTACAGCTTACGTGTTTCACGAGTTGTCGCAAGACCATTATAATCGGTTTTTAAATCCCTATTTATCACTATTTTTCGAACATTTTTCCATAACTAATTCTCAAACTGTAATTACATGGAAAAACATTAAGTTTTGTATTTGTCCAATTTCTATATACATTTTATGGTTATTTTTTATAAATAATTGTAAAAGTTACTTTAATTTAAATTAATTCAATTGTATATTTTTTATAAATTTATATTCTAGCAGTTTTAATATATTTCAATTAATCAATTCGATCGTTTTTACGGATAAATTATGTAAATATTTTTTTGGATTGAATCATTGATTATAATACAACAAACTGTTTACAAATATACAGCTTTTTTTTTCAATTAGAATTATATCTTGGCAGTTAAAACTTAATCTATCCAAAAAATTTACAATAATTTTAGACTGATATTTCAGTTTCTTTTTTAATTCCTATTTTAATTCCCTTCTAAGGTTGTTTCGAACAACATTGTAGTTTCTTTTTTCCTTTAAAACAAAGTCTTAATTTATGGTAATATTTATAATTTCAAATATAAAACAAATTTTATTATTTAAATTGCTTGTTTATAGATAAATTAAAGTATTGCCTTGGTACTATTGATCATTAAAATATAAATTCTGTCAGCATAATTATGAAAGTTGCTTTGAAGAAAATCATACGTATAACCGCTGGATAAAGAATTTATCACTGTATTATGAAATATATTATGAAATATATTTATTATGAAATATATTTTTTTTTACGCATCACTATAATCATTAATGATCAATAAAAAGTAAATATTAAAATTACGGTTAATTTTAATTTTTACTTATAAAATGCAGTGCAGTTTATTTATTTGCCGTCGTCCTACTTTTTCCTTAGCTGAAATAATTTTCAATTTTTAAAAAGACAAATTGGTTCGACAGAAATGGAGAAATAATTCAAAGAATTGCCCGAACATGTAATGCATGTATAGTCAGATATCCAACATATTGGAGGATTTGAATATTAGCAGGATCAAATGTTGCAACGATTAAACGCATAACTCAGACATTGTAAATGAGAGTATCTTTCACATAAAATAATAACGCATATAACTGCGAAGTGTAAATCACATACGAGGATATAAAAGTAGTAATCACTCTGACCTGAAAATTATTGAATAGGATTGACCTAATATAATCGACCTCCTTTTAATTATTTCATATGATCATACAAAGACATCCTTCCTCATCGTGTTTATTTTACTGGATGCAAGAAAAAATTTAGAAAATGTTTCTTTTTTTTTTATTGCTGCTATTCAAAATAAACCATATTATATATTGGAAATATTAAAAGACTTGTGGATATTAAAGAAAAAACTTTCTATCATTATTTTACATTTTTTTTACGTTACATTGTTTGACCATCAGTTGCTATATCTTCTTTTTATTTTCATTATCTATCAGTAGTCTTAAATTTTTGTACCATTTTAAAATAATTTATAGGTATTATTATTTATTTTTACTATCATAAATAAATTATAATTCATATTGTAACGAGACGATTCCGTTCGCCCTTTACGGGTGGAGGGCGACTTGAGCGCCCGTTTAAGAAAATAGAAAATCGCCGGGATAAGCGGGAGCCGATCAGCCAGGGATTTCGGAGTGTCGATCAAGGTTAAGTCAATAATAACACTTAATTTAAAAAAATATAAAAAAAATCATCAACGTGACGGTTTAATTGGTTCAATTCTGAAATTACAAAAGTTTTGAATTAAACGACAGCAATAACATGTAGCTTAAAATTTATATAATTTTAATTATTAGATAATTAATAATTTCAGTCGACAATTTCGACTTTGCTATATTTATCTATTAAGAAGTTTTATTGACCTCCGGGCGGGTCATCGCACCGAACCATAGCATAAATTTTATTATACGGTAACCGTGTTATTCACCGGGATTATTTGATTTGATATCAAATAGTTATTTCACGATTTAACGCAAGACGAAAATATAAAATCACAATACTGTAATCCCGCGACGGATTTTCTCGCTCGAAAAAAAAAAAAAACAAACAAACAAACGGAGTTGCGGGACGGTGGAGGAAAGTGATGTCCTACAGACGTTTAAATAAGAGTCTGTAGTGTGTGAGAAACTCACCTAAAGTCAAGGGTGGGCGGCGGATCGAGCACCTAAACGCAATTAGCGCTCGTAATCAAGTTCGCTCTCAGGTGTGAAAGGTGTGAAAAATTAAAACCGTAAGCGATTTTAATTTTTTTTTATAAGGAAGTGAGCGCCCCGAAAACGGGTCTCGCCCTGGAAAAAGGTTTTCGCGGAATCGTGAAGATTGAGGTCAAGGTTGAGGTTATTGTGGCCCGAAAGCACACGATTTAAGGTGCTCGGGAGGAACTGTGCTTGGATCGATTGGAGCGAAAAATGATCCTGAGTCTTGCACCTGTCAGGTGTTTTAAAAACTTGGTTTCTCCTCGCGTGCGATCAGCGCAGATGTTTATGCGCGCGCAATTAAGGGCTAGGATTGGCGGGAAAAGGGAAAATGAGGAAGCGAGTTGGGGGAGTTTTGGAAATCCGCGCGGAACAATCGGGTTCTGCGCATTTCCCCTTCGTTGCGAACCGCGCGGTCACTCACCTGTGCGCCGGCCGTACAGGTGAATGTATGTTTATATACGACTCTACTCACACTTGTGAGTTGGAGCGCGCGAAGGACTTCGGACGGCCCGAAGTTCTTGTATCGAACAAATCTCGTTACAATATAAAAACCGTATTTATAACTAAACATATATTCATGGTTTTAATGATTTAAAGTTCTTCTATATTGTAATTTTTTATTTTTTTTTAATCATAACATTTCCAACGAATCCTTGCGTCTAACATTAGCAAATTTACATTACATTTCCAATTTAAATTTTATATTATACATTTTTCATGCGTTTCAAATAATGTTGTTTTAATAGTATAGATATCAACGAATATTTAAGTTTTCTATGTATAATAACTAATTTAAACAAGTAATTTATATTTCGATCAATGTATTATTAAACAACACGTAGTCATATATTTAACGTTTAAAAAAATTTTAACTCGTTACTTTGTATGATTACCTAATTTTAATAGCTATATTAAAACATTTACTGTTTATGTATAAGAAAATAAAAATTATATTTGCAAATTCAGAAACATTTTCAGAATAAGTAAATATTTAAAAGTAGCTCGTTATACATTTAATTTAGTATTAATTGTATTTTTAAAAAGTATTTATAATTCATAAGTGTTGTATTAAAATATTAATAATATTTATAATTATAAATTTTATTTTTGTTTGCAGTTTATTTATGTTTTATTTGCAACGTATTTTATTATTTGTATTGTATAATTTAATTAAAAAGATATTCTATTGCACATTTGTTTATAAATATACATAATTTATTACAAGTATAAATTGAAATCATTTTTTTCATAAATAAACTTCGATATTTATAAAATTAAAAACTGTATATATATATATTTGCATATTTATGAAGAAATCATTGAACAAAATTTTTAAAAACAAAATAATTTATTAAATAAATATTCTTCGACATTTAGCAGATAACAGTAAAAATATATCTTTTAATATATTAATTTTTCATTGTTTTATTTATATCACAGTATAGTTACGAAAACAATTTTAATGAAATATTTTTCCATTAAATATTTTCATCAGTCTTATGTATTTTTCCTATTCATTTAAAAAAAATTTTTGCTTGAAATGGTAGTTGAGATGAAATGTTTGCACTTGACCTCAATGAGTGTTGAAAGTATCAAAAAGATCAGGTAATCATGTAGTCAACAGCCTGAATCATCGTTTATTTGTCCAGCCTTCAGTCATCTGCTGATCTTGCGATACTTGTCAACCTAAGAAAGTAATGAAGGTTTTCAATTATTATTTAATACTTAATAAATTTAAAATGTATAATATTAATAATTCTGACCTACTTTTTTATAATTAGTTTTTTAAAATTTACATTACTAATTATTTCTTTATTCAAAAACATAAAGCTCAGACTATGAGGATATTTATTATATAATTGACATCCTACTTTATATGATTACTATTTAACTGCGCATTTTCAGTATATTACGTTTATTATATTATATTATGTATATAGTTCGTTTTATATCCAATAGTCTGGTTAGCTCTTCCCTAAGAAATATTCCAGTTTCGGGATAGATTTCGTTTTTAAAAAATAAACAAATTTTATCGAAACCTTTCCTAACTTTGTATTCAATTCATATATATTATATATGCTATTTACTTTTTGTTAAAAATCTATGATATTATTTGTAAAAAAATAAAATAATTTGTTTGCTCTTATTAAAGCCTAATTGCAAAAATTCGACCTGCAATTCTTAACAACGCTCACTAGCAGATGGCTATTTTTTTATAATTTTTTTTTCTACAAATGCAATGCAAGTGATACGTTTTTTAAAAGATTTGTAAAGTAACAAAATATTTATTTATTACTTTATGTTTAGTTTACAAAGTAAAACATTTTCCGCTGTAATATTTTACAAAGAAAGATGAAAGTACTGAATTTTTTATTTTTACTCACCTGCAACTGTCTAGCGCTTGAGATGAAGCTTTACTTTGGCATTTAATATAAATTCTTTTTAACGTTCAAGCGTTAAATAAATGCCCAGTGTTTTTTTTTTTTTATTCTTAACATCAAAGTATTTAATATTTATTTTTCCATTGAGACTTTTTATACTCATTCTTTGGTTTCTCTTTTTATTAAAATTTCTTTTACATAAAACAAATAATGGAACCTTTTTCAAAATGAAAATTGATATACCGATATAAATTATGTCAATCATATTATAAAGCTTGTTAGAACTTAAAATTCTACTTTTTCTAGTAACTAAATTCAATTAAATAATTCAGATTTTCTTTATTCAGTTTTAATCATTTTAACTTAAAGTTTTAATTAAAAAATAATTTTATCTAAAAGGTTCCTTTAGTATATATATTTCTGACATTTCAATTGTTTTTTTTTTTTTTTTTTTTTTTAAATTTTCTCTTTAAATCTGTTTAGATTATTATTTGTTGTTTGCGATTCTTTAGATGCGCTAATTTTCTCGTAAGCTTTATTTATTATTGCATTGGGATCCGCTTGCTGGTATGTTTCATAGTATGTCATTCCTGAGAGTATTTTAACTTGCCGCCTGTGAAATAAACTGAATTCATGTGAAATGACTGTACAGTAAATAAATTCTTTAGTTTAGTTTTTTGTTTTTATTATAATTCGTCTTAATCTTAACTACCACATAACATAAAATTTTTTTAAAGAACTAAAAAATTCGAACAGAGTCTTAAGGTTTGTAGTGGAAATAAATTATAAAGTATATGACAATTGAAAAACAGTTTTAATTAGGAAATTTGTATACCTACGTTGTAGTTTAAGTTCAAAATCTCTGGAAACTTAACATTGTTTGTTTTTTAACTTGCATGTGCTGGCATATTTCTTTAAGTAGTTGCTGGTTTAATTGTTATGCTTTTTATGTATAAGCAAAACAAGCTGGATATTTTATAAATTATACATTAATTGTTAATAAATCTTGTTTGCTTTATAATATACAACAGTGTGCAGTATCCACTTAATACTTACAAAAATTTTTTTAAATCAAATTTTTTTATGCATATTAAAAATACTAAATTTGTGGTGACCACTGAATTTTGGATTTTTATTTTCTATTATTTTTTTCGCGTACAAATAATTATTCAATAATTAAGAAAATCATTATTTTATCATTCCTACCTAAGTATTTTTGTAATTTAATCAAATATATTTTTTATAATAATTATTGTTAAAAATTATTTTAACGTTATCATTACATTAGAGTAAATTGATTTCGAATATTATTTAATGATATTTTTTTAATTTTTATTTAAAAATCTTTCATTATTTTTTATCTAAATATTCTAAAATTTCACAAAAATTACTATAATTCAATTTCACATACTTCAAAGTTAAGTAGCCACCACAGAAATTGTGTATGATCAATATGAATACTACTATTATAAACTTTTTATTTATTTACCTGTGATATTTAATTCAAAAGGTTTACGTATAATAACGAACATTCTATAAATTTGAGGTCAACTTATATACCATTATGATTTATTATAAATTATGTATTTATTTACTTATCTGGTTACAAATAAAAGGAAATAATAAATGCAAAGGATATTTTGAATCGATTTTTAATGCATTTTTCTTAATTACTTCATGATTGAAGTTTATTTATAACTTACAATATCTAATATTTATTGATAAACTACAGTAATGACATTTGACAATCTACTTTATTTTATTTACCTATTTTTATAGTATATAAGATTATTCTTAAAGCGGAAAAAGTAAAAAAAGAAACAAAAAACAACTTTGTACATTCTTGTTTTATATCATTCAGACATACAAAAGTATTCTTCACTCTCTGAAGAATCTAATCTTTTCTACAAATGATAGTATAATAATAGACATTAATGACAATTCATTGAGTCCACTTTCTTAAAGAAAAAAATGGTCCTCAGGTCGTATTTTTTCGTACAAATTCAATTCTAAAACTCTATTATTCAAAGACTATTATCAGTCTCTTAAGCGGTTTAAAAAAAAAAAAAAAAGAATAATTAAATTAACCCCTTGACTCCAAACGACATGTAAATACGTCATACACTATTTGGCTTCAAATCACAAATGACGTAGGTACACGTTAAAAATATAAGTTTTTATTTCAATATTAATTATGCAATTTTTTGAAAATTAAAAATAAATTAAATTTGTTTAAAATTCATCATATAAATGATCGGTAGAGTTTGAATTATTTATAATTTTCTTCTAAACAGCAAAGGGGTTAACCGTATCGCAATTCATTTTTCAATCATATTTCATATTCTTTACAAATAAAATACTATTTTTCTTATATTAATAAGAAAGTATTATTTTCTAGTAGTGAACAATCGTAATTACAATTTCCTAATCACAATTTTAATTATTTACTTTTCTACTTTTCAAGTTATAAAAAAAATGTGTATTTAATTTTTACTGTACAAATTTAACACGATTAAGAAAAAATAAAACGAGTTTTCTTTAGAAATGAATTCCGGCACCATTTTTGTTTTTATTTAATTTCAAAAGAAGTTTTAATATTTGATAGGTTACAGTTTCTACATTTGAAATTGCATCAACAAGTGCACACTAAGCACAATATAAACCTAATGAAAGGTAAAAGGGATATCTTTAACGTTATTTAAGTATAAAACTCTAACCGTTTTCTATCAATTGTATCTTGACCAAAAATACATAATCCATTTTTAATATTTGGACGTGACAAAGTTCGAGTAAATCCCTTGAATTATATTTGTACATGAAGACCAAGTTCGTTTTTTACTTTAAAATATTTTTATTGTTAAAACAAAATAAAATGAAATAAAAAGTTCTCAAACAAAAATAGCTTTCTCACGCGCTAAGAGAAACAATATATGACAATAGATTGCTTTGCGTATAAAAGAGAAATTGATTTCACGATTATTCGACTTTTTCATATCTAAAAACATCGCTATCACTTTGTAAATATACTGATAAATTTTTGTGATACTTTGCTTTTCTACTATTGCTGTTGTTTAATGCATACACAATAATAAATTAAGCTACTACTTCCTCTAATTTTATAAAATCAATTTTTTGAAATTGCTTGCTCCATATTTCTAATGAAGTATAATTTTTTTTAAAAACTTTTACAGATTAAATATAAAAAAAGAGCTATTCAAGTTCAGTGTTGCCAAGCATTTTCACACGTATCTATTTTTCTTTTCTTTTCTTGTAGTTATTACGTATTTATATGTATATTATTGCGTAATAGTAATTTGAAAATATTCGTGTCCAGCGGTTAATAAAAGTTTACTGAAAGTTGTCAAATATAATTTTCAGTCTACACCTATTTTTTTACAAAGTGAATGATAATAATATAATAGTATATCATAAAAAATTTTTTCTTTATATTTCGCTTTTTTTGCTTAACTTGAGACTCTATATAAATATACAGACTATTTCTATGATAGCAATCATCAAACATTCGTTGATTAGAATTCTGGATTTAATGTTAACTTATCAATTTTCTCTTTCTTCTTTATGTTTACATAATTATTTGTTAAATGATAACTATCTTTCTTTTGTATACATCTAACACAGACCTAGTTTATGATATTCAAGTAAACTGACACTGTGGTAAGCAATTCTGCATTCTTTGTTTTCTTTAATATAACTAATGCTTTTTTCAAGTAAATAGAGCCATATTTAAAACAGAATTACGTACTACAGTAATCAAGAGGTATTGATTAACGCGAAGTAATATTTTTTTCTCTTCGTTTCAATATCGGTACTTACCGTAATCCTGCTTTCCATAAACACCATCTTGGACCGCATAATCTAAGAAATAAAACATTAAAAATTAAACAAAATATATACAAATTTTCTTCTTAATTATAAAGTTAAAATTTACTTGACTAAATTTGTGATAATATAAATAAAATATTATATAATTTAAGTAGTTAAATTCTAAGAAGAGTACTTAAAAATAATTAATCATTTTTCATCAATTAAATATTCATTTTGAAATTTTTTTTGTTTTTTAATTTATCATAAAATAATATAACTTATAAAAGTTATTACAAATAATTTACTGTTAATAAAATTCTATTCTAAAATTATACTCTATTTCTGCTGATTTACATTGTTTGTTCAAATTTCTGCTTAACAAAGATGTTTTTCGTTTTTTTGAATTTTAAATAAAATATAAGAATGTATTTAACTAAAATAATTGTATATGAAGTTAAATAAATTTTCCAGTAGACAAACAACCTTTAAAAATCAGCAATAATAATTCAAGATTTTCATTAAATATTAATAGATATTGTTATTTAAATTAAAATCAGAATAAATTTAGAAAAAGTACAAATACTTATAAAATATTTTAAGTACACTCTTAAAAAATAGAAATTAAAAAATTAAAAAATATGTTTTTAAATATCTAAAATGTAAATATTATGATTTATAAGTAATTCAAGAATAACAAGAGGTAGTGCAGCAGTAATTTGTGTATCAAAATAAATAAGCCATGTAATATAAATATAAAAATGAAAACAAACAAAAAGCATCTTCAAGCTTTAGCATTACATTACAAATTTTGAACTAACAATATTGCAAATCGTAGTCTTATTAAATCATTTATTTTTATAGAAAACTTACGACACAAGAATAATAAAAACAAATAGGAAAATGTAATCCAGCGAACAAACTGACCATGAAACTGCCGTAATCGATTAATTGCTTCCATAGTTCATAGGAGTGTAATTAGCAGATTGGCCTTGATAGTCATAAGCTGAAGAATAATTATAATATCCACTGTCCACTGCCTCTTGTTGATAAGTAGCTGCATATGCATTTTTTCATCAGTATAAATGTTCTATCTTTTAAAAGTTTAATATATTTTGTTTTCAATCAATAAACAATACATATCACGTTTTTCTTATTGAAAACTTACACGTTTTATTATTAAATCAACTTTATAAAAATAATGAAGAAAATATTAATGAAAATGTATTTCATAATATTGCACATATGTACTGTCACATTCATTGAATGACAATATGGAAAGCCTCTTTAAGTGAATCCAACGAAAATTTTATGTGGTCAAAACAAATGCAATTTTAAGTTACCTGCAGCTGGTGCTTTGTAGCCATAAGGATCTGCATAACCAGACCCAGTGACTGGTGGTGCTCCATATCTACTGTCTGGTGGTGCTGCTGTAGCGTAGCCCTAAAATTTTTTGATTTTAAATTATGCAAAGGATTTAATTACATTTATTTTATATATATTTATTATCTCTATTTTATTTAAATATAAAATTAACAAATCTTTGTACAATACTGAATAATATTTTATCAATTTAATAAAAAATTTTTAAATAAAAAGAATTATTATGACTTTATATATGGTCATATATTTTTTAAATACATGAAAACAAAAATTAATTATAAAAATCAAAAAGCTTCAATTTTTAGATTTTACAAATACAAACAACATATATATAAATGTAACAAGTTATCAATAAATGTTAATATATGTAATATGTATAATTCAAAAAATATACATAATTGATAACTTATTTCAAAAGGTATGTATTAACAATTAGATTTAAAAATAAAAAAAAAATTTTATTCATGTGTTCATTAATTTTCATGTGGTTAATGCAAAATAAAAATTTGATTTTTGAATAATTATAAAAATCATTGGTATAATCAATTTTTCTAACTTAAACAATATTTTGCTTTCTTAAATGCTTTTTGATGTTATCATTAAGTATGAATAATATAACATTGCTGTAATTTTATAACAATAATATTATATGATTAAAATTTATTAAAATATTCATTAAAATTAATTTTAATTTTACATCAATATATTATAGTTATATTATATTATAATATACTGTATCTTTATTATATTGTATTTGTTTTAAACAGTTAAAATATTGTTATGAAATAAATAATTTAAACATTCTCAATTAAATACAATTATATTATTTAATGTTAATTTTTAATTTACATACAACTTATAGATGTGTTATAGATATTTTAAAATTAAATTTAATTAAAAATGTTTATTGTGTTATTTGCATAACTTACATTATAAATAGTTTTAATTGAATCATGATTTTAATAACATGAATATTTATAAATATAATAAAATAATAACTTTACAGGAATTAAATAAAATTATAGATATCTTAATGAAGAATAATATTAATAATAATTAAAAATGTTGTTATTTCTTTAAAATATAACCGTTTTCAAAATTAAATAAATTTGTGTATAATTTATACATACATACATGTGGGGGCATGTGTAATAAGTGACAATTTATTTTTTAAGTATATTTTAATATATTAATTTTTGGACTTTTAATTTATTTAATAGATTATATACGAAATTTCAAATTAAATGATTACATTATAATTCTAAAAATAATTATTACAATTATGTTTATTAAATATCTTACTCAGGTTAAATATATTTTTAGTATTTTCTATTACCAAACAATATATATATTAACAATAATGTAAAAAAAAATAATTTCGTTTAATTATTTTACTTAAGAATTTTAAGATAATTCAAAATATTTTTTTTTAAACTGAAATAATTTTACAAAATAATAATTGAGACTAATCATTAATTAAAGCTAAAATATAATTTATAAAAAAGTTTTACACTAACATAGTCAATTTTTGTGAATTTTTCTTTTAACTTTAGAAAAATATTTTGAACGATTTCAGTTTAAGAAAATTTAATTAATTTAATAATTAAAATAAAATATATATATTATATTTCTTTTGTAAAATTCAATTCTTAATATTGATTATTTTATTTTATAAAAGATTACTATTTTTCTTTTTTCAATATATTTTTTTTCCATTAAAAAATTCATTCATATTTAAAATTAAAATTCTTTATTAAAATTTTTATTAACTGTTATAAATAATAATATATGTATAATTAATTCAAGATATTATTATAATATTTTAACAAAATTTATACATAAGTATTAATAATGTTTATAATATAAAAAGCTTTAAATTTAAAAAAAAAGCGCATAAAAAGAAGATTAGTATTCCTTTTCATTTAAATTATGTTATTTGATATTTCTAAAATCAAATATAGAAAAAATTATTTTATAAAGAAATATTTTATTTCAAATTTTGTCAATGCATTAATATTTTTATAATTAAAAAACGTGTAGAATATGTAAAACATATTTTTTTTTCTACAATTCTTTACATTTTGTGAATTTATTTTATAAAAATATTACAATTGAATACATAATATATTCTTTGTTTTCTAAATATACCACAAAAATTCTTTCTTATCTTGTTTGTTCAATTACTTATAAATTAAATAAATGTTGAAAGACAATAATAGTAATTATATTAATTATTTTAATTAATATATAATTATAAAAATTAAATTTGATTAAATATTTTAAATAAATATTTGAAATATATTAACAAATATTTACGTACTGCAGACTGTGCATAATCTGGTGGTTGTTGGTAACTTTCATAACCTTGGTATCCTTGGGCATAACCTTGTTGAGGATAACCTCCACCATAACCACTTGTGGGTGGTGCTGCAGCAGGATAGCCATTGCCTGCACTTCCATAACCTGGGGCTGGTGCTTGTGTTACATATCCATTAGCAGGTGGAGCAGGAGGTGCATCAAACCTTGGCCTCTTTGGTGGGCCACTGGCTCCGGGTGGGCCTCCTCCACGTTTTTGGGGACCACCACGTCCACTCGATCCACCAGAACTACCACGACCTCCTCTGTCAAATCCACCACGACCTCCTCCTGGGCCACCACGTGGTCCACCTCTGTGAAAAAAGTACCAGATATTAGTTTAAATAACAATAATTTTATATGAAGAATTTCATAAAATAAGAAAAATTATGAATTAATTAATTTTAAATTAAAAAATAAATATAATACATTTATGTATATTTATCAATCAGAATTTAAATAAAATATGTGATAATTATGTAAATTTTTTAAGTAATATATTCTGTATTTATAAATATTTATATCTATACTTATTAAGTTTTTCTTTTAATATAAAAACAATTTAAATTGATACAAATAAATTATTTTTTTTAATACCTCTTTGATCAATAATTATTTAACATACTAACATTTCATGTAAAATTATATATAATATTAGCTTTTTACATCTTACTATTTAATATAAAAATTATATTTTTAAATTACATTATCTATAAATACATTTATCATTTACAAAAATTTAATATCTCTTTCAATATTTAAATTAATTTGTAATGAAAAATTTAATGTTTTAAAGTTTTTATAATTCATATATTCACTTGGAAACAATTCCAATAATTATTTTTAATAGTAAAAAATTTTTTATTATTAAATTTATTTACATGAATGAAAAAATAGATTAATAATACAATTAATTATATATATATTAATTAAACATTTCATCAAAAGTACTTTTTCTGCATTTGAAATCAATATTATTTAAATTATTTGATTTTATCAATAAAGAATTTTTATGTTAAAAAATATCTACCTTCCACCACGACCTCTATCACTTCCAGGTCCACCACGCCCTCTGAAGCTACCGCTTCCACCGCGACCAAAATCTCCACGACCTCTGCCTCTAAAACTTCCTGATCCACCCCTTCCTCTTGATGATCCTCCTGGACCACCAGCACCACTACTTGTTGAATCTGGTGGTCCTCTGTATCATATCAGAGAACAATATTAATGATTATCAAGTACCAATAATTTCATTTACTTTCGTAAATTATGATATTAAGTTTTGATACTTTAAAAAAAAAAACTTTATTAATGTCACCTAACGAGTAAATATTATATTTTCACTTTTATAATATAAAATCAATTCAAAAACATATAAAATGAACAAATTAAGGATTAAAATTAAATAGTTGGAATACCCGGATGGGAAATGTCCTCCGCGTCCTCTACTTGGTGGACCTCCTCGACCTCTCATGCCAGGTGGTCCTCCTCTCATACCACCAGGTCCACCACGGCCACGCATCATACCTCTTGGTGGACCACCCCTTTAAATGAAATATTAAATATTATATACTTAACATGTATTTAATAAAAATATAAATTATATCATTTTAGTGGTAAATATTAATGATACAAATTAAATATACTTTTTAAACAACCAATCTATCCTGAATAATAATTGTTTAAAGTATTATAATTGTAAAAAGGGTTGGGTTGTTAATGTTTATTAACAATTAATTTATATTATAAATTTTTCAGTAAATAAATAAAAGAATTTTATAATAATGTAAATTGTGTTTAATCTATTTGTTATACTTGTAATACAAATATTTGTTGTATTAATAATTCATGGTGTTAGAAAATAAGAATTAGAAAATTAAAAAATTATTGTAAGGCGTTAGCATATGAAATAATAAATAATCATTTGTACACAATTATTATGGAATCATTCAGTCTTATGAAAGCTAATAAATATTAATAGAAGTATATGTATGAAATATTTATTTGTATGTTATTATGTACTAAATATTGTATATTATTGATTGGGTCAGATTAATGTCATTATTCATTAGGTAGATATGTATTAAGAAAGTGTTCAATAGTATGCTACTCATTAAAGTGATGTATTGTTAGAAATATCTTTATGAGAATGGAAAATATATTTAGTATTTAATTAAATATCAATAGATAAAAACGAAGAAAATTAATTCACTTGATAAAATTTTCATCTACAAACTAATGATATTAAATTTAAAAATTGCAATTTTATGAGAGTACATAAGTTGAATATACTAATAACAAGTTAAGATTAAAATGACCAATTAAAAATCACATATTAAAAACAAATTTATTATTGTGGAACATTATAAATGTTGACTATGAAATCTTGCATTTATGAGAAAAGTTATTGATTATAGAGCAAAGGAACGCACCCCAAATATGAAGTTTTAAATGAAAATGTGTCGGATATGAGTCCTCGCAGTAGTGTTTGGCTTTAGAAAACGTTGCGTTATAAACGGCACCAGAAAAAGTAATCAATAACAAATTCAGCCCGACAAGAGCAGCAGCGTTACCAAAGTATAGATATAAGGAGAGAAGCACAGAAAAAGACGGATATACGCATGCCTGATTTTAATGACATCACTTACCTTCCGCGCTCGAAGCCGCCGCGTCCGCGTATCGGTCCGCCACTGCCGGGTCCGCCACGTCCCCGGAACCCACCTCGTGACGGTGGTGCATCCGCCATCGTCTGGTGCTCTGTTTCCTACAATTAATCCCAGTATGAGCGACGGTCTACTGTTTTGTTTTTTATAATTTATCCGCGTTTTGCGCTCTTCCCCACCCTGCTCCAAGAGGCGTCGGTAGGGCGCGCGCCTTTTTCCTAGTTCTTGTCCAACCCAATTATTTCGAGAACCTGCCCCCTTTGCACCCGGAGATAAATCAGTACTTACTCCGTGGAAGCGTCGAGGTGGCTACGTTAGCGTTTCTCTGAGTTGGCGTGTACTCGCTCGGAGACGAAAGCGACGTAGTCGGCGCGCCGTGGTATGACGAGCGTAGAAGATGGACGCCGGTTTCAGCCGGAAAAAGGAGCATCGACCATGCCGCAGTCCAAACCGTACCGACCCCCACTTTTCCTCGCCCTTCCCCACTCGACCGCAGCATCACTCCACCTACTATCGGCGAGCGGGCTTAGACCGGAAGTCACACTCTTTGTTGCCGACTGGAACCGATGCCACTGCTGCCTCCGCTGCCACCAACCCGAAACTCCGTCCACTGTACCTTTAAATCCTTCACCCAGTAGTTAACCCCTAAGCTACCCGGGTTCCCTGCCACTCCTCCAATGGAATTTCATTGGCTTCTGCAAATGTAATATTCGTAATAAAACGCCGCTCAATTCATCAATAATTCCTCTTCCTAATTTCAATTCCACTTATACGCTTATTACTTATTACGTACCGATAATAAGTCTACAGTGGAGTTTAACAATCCATTCTTTTGTTCCATCCTCAATTTGCTCTTTAATCCGTTTAAATACAATCAGTGGGACATCACCACGGATTTATCACTTGATTTATCTACTCTAAAGCCTTTAGATTTTTTTCAAACCATTCCTATGGTAAAATTCTTGTGTGTCAAACGTAAACAAAATTTACAATTTTGAATGAGCTTGTCAATAATTTTGTTTATTATTTAACACATTGAAAGTATTTTTAATTAAAGAAACCAATGCACAAATTTTTTCAACTTATATTCGTATTTATGAATAATAATTTTCTCAATGATGTGTCAGTTGTTAACGTTATTAAAATTAAATAATTTTGATTTTTAAATAAGCATTATTTCAGTTATATATGACGGATGAATACAGTCCCTTTATTTAGTTTAAAACATATTGTATTTGTGTAAAAAATACTTTAAAGACAAACAGAATTAGATTAGAAATTTAATATTATATAGATCTTATATTGATTTTAATAAATAGTAATGCACCTAATTTTTTAATGCAATATAAATTGTTTTATATTTAATAGGTTTAGAAAATAATTTTGACATAATAAAATTATTAATGAATATAATAAGTCTATTAAATTAAAAGTATATATATTTTTAGATTTATTTATGAATAACAAGATTATTTGAAGAGATTATTTGAAAAATTAATCATCAACAAAATAATAAATTTTTAAAATAATAAATTTTGAATGTTCTATTACAAAAATATTTTGATATTAAATTTTAATACTTTTTATTGAAAATACCATATGTTATAAAGATGATATAAGCTTTAAAAATATTTTAATTTACTGAATAAATTCCAATATTAAACATTTCTTGGAAAGAAAATACAAAATGACACTAGTTTTTTTTTTTTAAATTTAATCTAAACATCGAATAATACTATTAAATAAAAATAACAATAATAATAATATTTAATATTGTAATAATTTATTAAGTGTATTAACAGTTTAAAAATTCGCGCGTTAAAAAAACTACTACGTAAACTATTTAAATAAACTATGGTAAAAATTTTAATTTCAGATAAAAAAAATAGTTTTAGAAAAATTACAGTTTTAAAATATAAAAACAAGTGAAAAGCAGTTCTTCGGTACTCTTGTATTTTAAATATATTGTCATAAATGAACAGTTTGTTGGAAAAAGCAGTCGTAGCCTGTGTTTAACATCAATTTGATTATTTGGTAATTTGGGCAATATTATACCGAGTCACGTGGTGTAGTATGTGTTGATGATTGGCCGTTGATTTAATTTAAATTTAAACGTTCAGTGTTGAAGAGACCGTTGTCTCCTTTACTTCATGTTGCTGTAGATCCATGAGTTAACTTACCTTATTTCGGCTCCTGCTGAAAGGACTAAGTATTCGATAGACTTCAGGGTCGGCGCGCAGTGCGGGTAAACGAATTGCAAATAAGATCTCCGTGTGCGCGAGATCCGCGAAAACATTTCCTCATAGACGTAGTAGTTAAAAAAAAATAAATAATGTCAAAAGAGGAGAAGGAGATGGTCATTCCTGATCACATCTATGACAAGAACACCGGAAAGTCTTACATCAAGGGTCGGTATTTCGGCAAGGTGAGAGTCAATTGCTGAGTAGATTCATGGCTTCTTTAAATTATTTGTGTCCAATATTTTTTACACCTCGTGCTCGAACGAAAGGTTTCTGTATACTAAGCTGTCTCCTAGTTGTGCATTTTAGTGACAGTTTGTTTACTCATAGAATCTTTCCAAATTCTATTTATCTGTGTAGAATTTTGATTTTATTTTCGTAATTTACGGAAGTGATCTTTAAAAATATCTATGCGAAATTGTTATTGATCGATTATAAATATATTCAACATTAATTATATTAAAATGTTTTAATGATCGATGTTTAATATAGTATCAATAATATAATTAATATAAATATTTAAAGTTTTAAAATGAATATATTTATATTTTACTTATAGATTTGACAAATTTTTAGATATGCAGTTGATGTGCTTATAATACAAGTATTGATTTATAGTCAAGGCACATAGTTAAATTTTAAAAATTAACCTAATTTAATATTTTTTAATATTATTTAATTTTATCATTTTATGATTTTTATCTTAATAATTTTATAATATTCTATTAATTAATGTTTTTAAGTGAAAAGCATAGTTTTTTTTTTTTTATATATATTTTTTTTATTTAAGTTTTATAGTGATTGGATTCTTGCAAATAATATATATTTTTAAATTTGATAGTGCATTGTTTATAGTTTAAGCTTTTCTTAAATAAGAATAAAATTTTTTATAAGGATAAGCTATTAATGTTTTAATATGACAGATTCTCTGTGTATTAAGCCTTTTTTATTGTAACCTAACATAAAAATATAAATTAAAATTTACTTATATTTTCATTCCGTTAACTACAAAATATTTATAGACATTTAAATACTTATTTTAATTGTAATATATTTATATTTATAAATCAAATTAATATATTACAGATAATTTAGTATTTTATACTTTATAAAAATTCGATTTTAACGAATTATTTTAAGAATTATGTGTAATTTAAATTTTTATTTATAAAATTACATTATCTATCTATAAATAATTATTTCTATTTCACAAAAAATCATTTGTAATTTAAAAAAAATTATTTAGTCTAAAATATGGGTCAAATTAAATATTTTATGGAATTATATTATGGCAGAAAATAATAAATTGCTTACTAAAAGTTTTTGAAAAATATTTATAAAATAATACACATTTTTTTACTTAATAATATACAATAATTCATCATACATTATTGTACTATTTATATAAGAATATAAATATATTGTACCATATAAGTATTTGTTACATTATCTTATTACAATAATTGATATGAATAAAAATATTTTATTAATTTCCTAATCAATAATTTATTTTATTTTTAGGGTGGTTTTGCAAAATGTTACGAAATTCGAGATTCAAAGACACACGAAGTCTTTGCTGGAAAGATTGTGCCAAAATCAATTATGACAAAAAACAACCAGCAAGAGAAAATGACCCAAGAAATAATCATTCACAAAAGTTTAAATCATAGGCACATTGTTGGATTTCATGGATTTTTTGATGACAGTTATAATGTTTATATTATTTTGGAATTGTGCAGAAAAAGAGTATGTTATAAATTATATCTTGTTATAAAAATATTATTATTTGAAAAAAATAATTTTTAAAATGTTTTTAAAAATATGCTAAAAAAAATGATTGAAAACACTTTTCTTAATTCAATTATAATTTTAAAAATAAGAAATAAAATATTTTTGAAACATAAAATGTTTTAAAATAAAATATTACTTTAATATATAAAGAACATATGTCTATGAACAATATTTATATTATTTTAATACTAAATTATATTTGATACGATTATTAAACAAATAATGAATTAAAAATATCATGTGTGATTTATAGTATTTGGTATGAATGAATTTCCAACTATATAAAGATATAGAATTTATAAGATTTAGAGAAACATACAGTTTTATACTGATATTTAAAAAAAAAAAAATTTCATTACTTGAATATAATAAATGTTTTAGAAAAAAATGTTTTGACAAATTATATAGACCCTTAAGTATATAATTACAATTACATGTATTATATTTATAGGTCATAAAAGTTAAAAAAATGTTTAATATACGTGTACTTAATATGCATTTTTTATTCTAAAATTACAGACAGAATGAAAAACTAATAAAGAATTACAATTATATAATATTCAATTTAAAATATAAGTAATATTTTTTCGAATTATATGAGTTTGTAAAGTTTGGGAATATTGTATGTATTAATCTGTTTGCTTTGTTAGAATAAATTTATGCAGTATTCATTATATTTATTTTACAACAAATAATTTTTACATTGAAAATGAATAATTGCCTTAGATAAAAATGTACATTTAATCTTTTTTTGTTATACATTTATAAGCTTTCACAATAATTGTAGTTGTATAAAAATTTCGAATTCGAAATTTAAAAAGTTTTTTTCACATGAAAATGTAATAATTCAATTTTTTTTTTGTCAATATAAATTTTTTATTAGGCATTAAATTTGTTAAGTATATAGCTAGTATTTTAACAATATTGCAGAGTAAAAATGATTGAACATATGTCAAACCAATATTAAAAATATTAAATTAAATTCATGGAGATTTTAATTTATTTAATACTTTAGTTGTTGTTTAGAGTTGCCACTTGATCAATTTTTAAATTTTTCAAATAATTATAAAATGATGAAGAAGAATGCATGCATGATGTATTTTAAATAAAAAATTGCTTGATATTATGAGACGATATATCAATGTATATTTCAACAAATTTAAAAACTATTTTTTATATAAAGTCTAATAAAAAATTAAATAACCAATTAAAATGGTTTATTACGTAAAATATAGTTTAGTATTAAATGGACATGCTTTTAATTTGTTTTAAATATAACGCCTAATGACAAATTTTTTTAAGGAAAAAGAATGTTATAGAAATTACATTAAATAATTGTATTTTATAGTTTGATATAGTAAAAGGATTTGTCTCCCTACTAGTTGCTTTCTTCACGCGGCAAATACCCCTTCCTATTACAGCTCAACTCATGCATGTGCACGAAGGTCAAATAAAGAAACAAGTTTACAATCGTGTGTCAATTACATACTTAAACGTAACACACAGAATTGAAATATTTTAATTGAACTTAAAAATCATAATCAGGGCTATGGTCAAAATTTATAATTTAACTATTTTTACTTGCTCACTTACGAGTATTCAAATATACATGTTTTGTCTATAACTTTTTTAAAAACATAATCAGTCACAACATGCGCGCGCGCGTACACGCAAGCTCACACACACACAATTTATTATACATGTGTGAATGTTTTAGGTAATTATACAAATAATATGAATTTAGTATATACTATTATAAATAAAATATAAATAGAAAAATTCTCTAATTTAAGCAAAAAAATAATCAAAAGTTTTTGATTATAAATATGACTAAATCTTATTAAACTCAAATATATTTTTATAGTATACGAGGATAAAATAATTTTTTTTTATTGAAATTAATTTTTATTCATTACAATAAAAATGAAATAATTATACATTAAATTATACCTTAGTGCATTATAGTGAAAGGCTTATTTATTATTATTTATAAATTTCAAAAGTTTATAACATAACATTTTTCTATATATGTTTTATAAACTACGATTTAAAATAATATTTTTCATTGTATCATTCATTTATTTTCGAAAATGAGTCAACTATAAACAGTATAATTATTTAAAATTCTTATTTAACGAATTGTTATTATACAATATATAAAATATGTACAGTAATTTATTCAAATAATAATATTAATTGAGTTCCTCAAAATGAAATATTTACATGAATTGATTTGCACAATTTTTAATCTATATGATATAAAAGGCTTGAAATTAGAGTTACAATTATATAAAATTTTTGTTTACACTTAATATTAATGATCTAACGTTTTTATGTTTCATTTATCATTTATAAAATTCTTTAAATTTATATTTGATTTTTTCACTTATAATTAAAAATAATAAATTGAAAAGTACTTTAAATAAATTATTAAGACTTAAATATAATATTTAATCATTGTTTTAAATAATGAATATCGCCTGATTAAATTAAATATTCCTTACAAAAAATATTATACAAGTATGTGTTATACTTCAAAGTGAGTTACTCTCTGTGTCATTCGATATTTGTTGCATAGTGAAACTATTAGTAAAACTGTGCATAAAAAGAGTAAAAATCTAGCATAATGAGACTGATTTTCCTCGATGATCATAACAATTAAAGCATATTTTACCCATTATGAACAAATCTGAATCACCTTTTAAAGTTTTGACCTGTAGTTGAATTTCATATTAAATTACAACGAATGAGTAATCAATCTTAATAATATGTTTGTATTTTATTTCTGCAATACCAATTTACTATAATATTTAAAACATATATTATCATTCATATTATTTGTAAATAAATAATTATTTTTTTTAAAAAGCTTACATACATTTATAAAAAGATACATTTTATAATAAACATGTATAATTTTATTTTCTTAACAATTTTATTTATTGATATTTTTTTATCATAATAAAATAATAAATTTATAGAATATGTATTTTATAAACGAAAAAGATTTTTTTACTTTAAAATTTCTTTGTATGTTATTTTATAAATATTCAATTTTTATAATTTTCTTTTAGTCTATGATGGAGCTACATAAAAGAAGAAAAGCTTTAACAGAATGTGAGACTAGATATTACATGAAACAAATTTTAGATGGAGTATCTTATTTACATCAAAATCGAATCATCCATCGAGATTTAAAACTTGGAAATGTCTTTCTTAATGATGATTTGCATGTGAAAATTGGTGATTTTGGATTGGCCACTAAAATCGAACATGATGGAGAAAGAAAAAAGTAAATATTAAAAATTGTCTTATAGTTTTGAATATTCAATTTATTTGTATAATACATACATAATATACATTATTAGAACATTATGCGGAACACCAAATTATATAGCTCCAGAAATTCTGACAAAAGTTGGTCACTCTTATGAAGTAGATATTTGGAGTATTGGATGTATAATGTATACACTACTGGTTGGAAAACCACCTTTTGAAACGTCTAGCTTAAAGGAAACATACGCAAGAATTAAACAAGTTAATTATAAGAAACCGTCACATATGCAAAATACAGCTGCAATGAATATGATTTCAAATATGTTACAAGGAAGCCCATCAAAACGACCAAGTGTTGCAAAATTACTCAAAGATCCTTTTTTTACTTCTGGTGAATAATACTACAATAAATAATTTTACTTTAAATGCAAGATAATAAATTGTTAATTTTGTCCAGATAAAATTAAAAAAATTAAAAAATAGATTAAAGTCGTAAATTTATAAATTAAAATAAAAGTAATTTTTGTAATAAATTAATTGTGTTATATATACATGGAAATAATGTATTTATAAATAATTATTAATATATTAGTAAAATATATTAGTAAGTATATATAGAGATATATATATATCTATATATATATATTAATATATATTATATATTTAAATCTTTGATTATAATGTTTTAGTATTTACATTATTTTATAAATTTTAAAAAACAAAAAATAATTATGAAGTAATTAATTTTTAAATTATTTATGATAAATAATAATATTTAAGCTTTGATTGAATCAATGCAGATTTAAATTATTTAGTTATTTGAAATAATTATAGGTTTTATGCCTGCTAGTTTACCAGCTTCGTGTTTATCTATGGCACCACGTCTTGATATGCTTGAATCATTCAATCGTAAACCATTATCTGAGGTTGCTTTGAACAATAGTTTAAATATCGATGAAATCTATAATAGGGTTCAATCAAGTCCTCGTAAAACTAAACAAAATGGCCAAAATGCAGCGCAAAAGGCGGATCACGATATTGATAATATGCTCAAGACTCTAAAAGAACAATTGGAAGCATTATTAAAGTCTAAGCCTGGTAAAGAAATGGCTTGCTCAGGTACGTTAAATATAATCATAAATATTATCATTCCTGTAATTTTTATCAATAACAACAAATATTATTGTCTGACCTTTTTAAGTATTTCTAAATAGCATAAGCATGGATTTTAATACATATTACTGTACACTGTAACTTAATTTTTTTTTATATAAAATGGTTATAAATATTATTTTTAAAAAATTAAATGTATTTTAAATACATGTTTGTAATTTATTAATTATTTTAAACAATTAAAATAGTAATATAAATATGTATATTGCAAAGATATGTATTACTAAAATAAATATTAAAATTTATTTTATGATTTATATATTTGTAACTTTTACATTTCTTATTATCTAATTTTTAAGTTTTTTAAAATCAATATTTTTGTACTGTATAATTTTATTAATATTATAAGTTATAATTATACTATTCTTCATTAGGAACTAAACTATTAAAAATCTTTAATATGTTACGCAATATTATTATTATTAAAATATTACACTAGAATTAGTGTAATATTAGAAAAATAGTATTACTTTTATTTTATTACTGCATGACAAAATTAAGAATAATTTATATAGTTAATATTATACAAAGGTTTAAGTAAGAATTTTTTTAAAATATAGTACATTTTTTAAATTTTATTGATATAATTTTTTCATCTTTAATTCTTTTTCCTTTTTAATTAATTTTTAAAATTATATTAATTTCAATTTTAATATCTTAACAGTTAATCTTATTTTTCATCACACAATTTATAATTTCTATGAAAAAAAAAGTTAATAATTTTTACTTTTTTTAAAAAATGTAAATTATTTAAAATTAGTTAATATTTGTATAAATTTTTGTAAACAATTATATATTATTTGAAAAATTTGTATTTACATATAAGTGGAATTATCACAGTTGTTAGTACCATCATAACATCTTAAAGTTTTCATTTTTTTTATAAAGAATTCAAAATTTTATAAAAAATTTGATTATATTTATTCTCATACACTACTATTAAAAGTTTAATGAAAAAAAAATTTATTTTTAAAAAAATAATGATAAATATAAATCATTCAACGTTATTTTTCTATACTAATCTTATTATCAATTATTTATTATAATTATTACTTATTATTATATGTATAAAATATTTTTAGATGAAATGACTGATCCCAATGCACAGCCATTTGTATGGGTAAGCAAGTGGGTGGATTATTCGGACAAATATGGTTTTGGATATCAGCTCTCAGATGATGGCGTTGGTGTCATGTACAATGATGGCACACGTCTTATAATGCTTGCTAACAACTTCAATATACATTATATTAATAGATTGGGTGAAGAATTGTACTATACCATCAGGGATTACCCACATTATCTTGAGAAGAAAATGAAACTATTGAACTTTTTTTTGCGCTACATGAATGATCATTTGATGAAGGCAGGTGGTGCGGTTGCCATAAAACAAAGCGACTCCCTGGCAAGACCACCATATATGCATCAGTGGTTCAGGACGCAAACAGCAGTTGTTATGTTGTTAACGAACGGATCGCTTCAAGTATATATTATTTTTTAATTAACTAATGCTTATATCTTCATAGATGTTGAAAAGACTATTATTTTTTAATTTTTTTATTTGAATATTAAATATTGTAGATTAAATATTGTTTTTAAAACTAATTCATTGGATATCCTTAATTTAAAATAGTTTAGAATTTTAAAATTTGATTCAATTCATGAAGATTAATTCATTAGTAATTAAAATTAAATTTATATTATATGCAGGGTTTCGGAATTAATTTATAATACTTTACTTTAAAAATAACTTATCTTTATTATTTAAAAACACAAAATAATGTTTATAAAAATTAATTTAATTTTAGATAAATAAAAATATGAATAAAAATATTTATAAATAAATTTGTTCCCAAATTAAAATAGTTCTTTGATTAGCAAAATTATTAATCAATTACGGTTATTCTTATTTATTTTTTAGAATATTATTTTTTATTAAATTTTTAATTAAATATTTTTAATTAAATTATATTTGTAAAATATTGATTTATTATTAAAAATATTCAATATAACTATATTTTATGGTTTTGTATATTATATAAGAAAATTGAAAATATATTTAGGACATTTATAATAAACTAAATATAAATGTAAAAATTATTTAATATTGTTTTGCATTTCAGATTAACTTTCAAGATCACACAAAAATTATTTTATGCCCTCTAATGGCTGCTGTTACATATATAGATCAAGAAAAGAATTTCAGGACATACAGATTTAAAACAATTGAAGAATTCGGTTGTTGCCCTGGACTTGCTAAGTGTCTTAGTTATGCACATGGCAAAGTGAATTTGTTAATTACTAAGATGTTATCTCACGTGGCTGCCTTTCCTTCGGACAAGTAGGCGAAATTAAAAGAAACAGCGATATTAGCGAGTAAACTCGAAGTAGCTGTATATGATGCGCCTTTTAAAAAACAAGCCCAAGAAACATGTCGAACTGCTTAGTTAGGTATCTAATGAGCTGTTTTGTTTGACATTGCACAGGTCTATACATTTTTTATGCAGGTCTATTAATAGTTTTTAGAATAACTTATTTTTATACAATACGATATTGATAGGTAAAATATTAAAAATGCAGCCTATATTTATAAACATATAAACATTATTTTTTAACGTCAAAAAGTAGGTAATTGTCTATTGAACCTACTTTATATTTTGACAATATAGAATTGTGATATTACAAAACTTTATTTTTATTATTACAAGAATTTTATATCTAGATTTTTATCATTTAAAGAGTGAAAATTTGTATTGCCATTTTGTGTAATTTTATGTTACTTAAAGGGAGATATAATTTGCTTTTAACTTATAAATGCACTCTTATTAACTGTCAGTTTATATGTGGTAACGATGAAAAAGGGAATTCATAAAGTAACTATTTGAAGTTGTGCAATCAATGGCCAAACTCACATAGCTATGAGAATCATCATAGCTTTCATTAATGGAAGCTAGTAAAACTTATGCTTTCAAAATATGATATAAATATTTGAATACAGTAATAGTGTCCAGAAGATCTTTAATTTTATTAAATAAAGCCTGTTTACTGTAGATTTATCGGTTGCTTGACATAAAATTAAAAGGTATAACAATTCATAAATAATCGTCATGAATTATTTGAGTACTGAGTATGGGATGACAATATATTGTTTTTTTTCTTTTTCATAATAAAGGCAAGTCATTTTTAACTTAATTTTTGACTGTATTTTGGCTGATTTAAATTAAAGCAAGTAAATTATTTTTTAAAAATTTAGGGCTGCTAGAATCAAAAACTTGATGTGGTGTTTATAAGAATAATGCTCAAAAAGATTATCATTTTATTTTGTATATATATATATATTTTTTTATGTGTTAATATTTCTACCACATAAGTACGCCCTTGAAAACTTCATAAATTTAAATGTTAATAGTCGCTGAAAAACGTTTACTTAATATATTATAACATTTTCCCCAAATGTACTTCCCTTTGGATTCAGTAAAATCCTTGTAATAGCAATTATAATGAAAAAAATATTAAAAAAAATTCATGTAAATTTAAATTTCAGTTAAGCGTAATTATATTGTTAAATTAAACATTATCATAATAATTTATAAATAAGAATTTTTTGCAATTTTTTTATTCAATAATTGTGTATGACGAAGTCTGTACAATAAAATTTATCTAATTTCATATTCAATTTTTTTTTCTTACTCTTTACACTTAAATATTTAAAACAATCTCATTATTAATACTATTTTAAAGATAAATTTTAAGATAATCTCAAAGTAACAAAATTTTTAGAATTTGCAAATGGGTACATTTTTTTTAAGGCAAATAAATTTTTAATTATTTTAAATATCTTTATTAATTACAGCTACATAAGAGTTTTGAAAACAATTTTTCTTAAAATATATAATGTATAATGAATTAATTAATTAAAATTAAACTGTATTATTTATGATATATGATTATATCCAACTTTTTTTTTAGTTAATAAGTTATTCCTTATTTTTGATCTACTAAATTGTTTATACTATATTTTAATTCATATATGTAAATCTTAAATATATTTACTTTTAGTATGATTTTTTTTTTAGATCAATATATAAAATGAATAAATTATTAGGTATTAATAATATTATGATAAAATCATTTATTTATTTATATATAAACACAAATCAACAATTATGTTTGTAAGAGAAACTTTTTAATATATTTAGTAAAAGTTTTAAAAAAAATATTTTTTCAATGTTTATTAAAAATTTATTGGATTAATAAACAAAAATTTTCTAAATATCATCTATAAAATTCAAAGAAAAACATATAGAATTAAATTTTAGACAATAAAAAAAGTTTATTATTAAGTTATATATACATGTTTATTAGTAGATATTAACATAGCACTATACTTTCATTTATTGTCTTATCATTATACAAGAAAAAATTTAATTCTATAATTAATAATTAATTATGATTTCGAAAAGACTCGTTTTGTAATATTAAATAAGCGTCTTGTAATTGAAAATATATATTTTTAATGAACTATTAAGGAAAAAGAGATTTTATAAAATATATTATAAGATAATAAAATATAAATTTTTTTAAATATCCTTATTAATTTTTTTAATATTATAAATTAAATTAAATTACTTTAATTTTATCAAGTTAATATATTTATGAGTATATATTTTATTCATAGAATAGCTACTTAGATAATCGAAAAATTTTATTTATTAAATAATTCTTAATTAAATAGTTGTATAAAATAATTATGAAAACTTCTGATACTATAAAATTTAAATAAAATATATTTTTTTTTTCAATTGTATTTATAACAACTAAAATGAAGAGTGGTATAGGCTGTATTTCTTTTTTAGTAGCAAATTATTCGACCATTTATACGAATGAAATGTTTCTACTACATTGTAATACCTGAACGTGACTAGTTTTAATATAACTGATAATTAAGAAGAATTCATTTAAAAATATTTTTAATAAAACATTTTTAATTTACATATAGTTATTATAAAGTAATTTCAAATGCAGAGAACAGATTTGTAAAAATATTTATTTTGATTTATAAAATAAAATCGTGTAATAAAATGAAATAATAATTAATCAATTGACATAAAAAATTAAAAAAGAACTTCTAGTTTTTTCTGTATTTATTAAAACACTAGATGGTTATAGTGATTATTTATAAAAATAGTTTTAATAATTAATTTTTAATACTTAACAATAATTTATGAAATTTATCAATTAATTGATAGAAATTTAATTTAAAGCAATATGAAATATACTAAAGTCGGTATAAAATTTATAAAAAAAATTGCATTTTCTTGCTAACTTCTATTTAAATCTAATAAGTCGCATAAATTTTTATATGATTATATAATTATCACATGATCTATCAAACATTTAATCTCTATCAACTGCATACCGTGATTTATATCTGTCGTAGATTTACATTTATAATGTGTAGTATGTTCAATTATATTATTTTTTAAATGTGCGTCACAGTATGTCGCGTTAGTGAACTGTATCAAATTTATAACACAATAATGAATTCAAGAGTAGTTTTAGAATTTTTTAATTATATTGTATTACATTTGTTATAGTTACACGTGTATTGTTTTAGTGAGTACTTAATATAAATTTTTGTATAAAATTTAATAAAAAATGTTACGTGAAATAATAAATACAATCTATATATAACTTTATATAACTTTATATAACTTTATATAACTTTATATAACTTTATATAAATTAATGTATACAGTAAAATTATTGATATTTTGTTATAATTTCTTCTTAAATATTTAAAAATATTTAATAAGAAAAATTTATATATAAAATTCTCTCTTTATAATTTTAAAAAAATAAAAAGTGTAATGAATATATTATATTTCATAAGCTATACCATTAAATATTTATGAGTAAGTCAATATTTACGTAAGCAAGCAAATTAATATAATGAGATCATACATAAATGATTGAAAAGAAAAATAATTACAATTTCGTGATATCAAGATTGTTAATATGAGAACTAGCCAATTATCGTGAACATAAGAGTATAATGTGATTTTAATTTATCTTATTTTTTTTTTATCTTTATTATCAAATAAACAAATATGAAAAAAACAGATTTTAAATTATTTTTTATTAAAGTAAACCCGTAAATCATATAATTTCAAACAGTTCTAATTTATAGAATCTAAATAAAAATATATTTTTATTCATCAATAAATTTATAAAGTTTTATGAAATAATACAATTGTTTTTAAGTAATGAGTTATGAATCTGTAGTATTATCTGAATATTGTAGTATCTGAATAAATAGTATTTTTTTTTAATTAATCAAATCTTGACAAATAATACGAAACCATGAATAAAATAGTAATTAAATTATTGAAATAACAATTTATGACTACTTATATAAATAATTCATCTTATCAAATAAAAATTTGGAAGAATAGTATTTAAATTTAGGAATTAGAACTAAAGAAACAAGTTATGGAGTTTAATAAATCTAAAGATGATTTAAATCTTCATGAAAAAGCCAAGTTGTTATCCTTGGAATCTAATGCAGTAAAAAATCACCCAAATCCTCGTGAAAAGGCTAAATTTCTGTCTGTATTATTTTGGTGGTAAGTATAAAAATATTAAATAATAACATAAAAACATGGTCAATTAAGTAAAAATTTCAAAAATTATAGATTATATAAAAATTATAATAACTTTTACAAAAATAAAATTTTAAAAAATAAAATCAAAATTAGTTTTATGTATAAAAAAATTAATTAAGTCTTAAATTAACTTAGAGTTTATTTTTATTTATTATTTTAAATTTAAGAAAAGAATCTAACAATAAATTGCAAAGTTCCACACCCTATTTATATTTTGGTAAATGATAGTAATTTTAATTTTGCAAAATTTATTTTTTAATAAGTGTTTTTAATAAATCACATTGTAAAAATAATTCTTTTGTAAAAAATACCCTAAATTAGTATAACTATTAAATAAAACTTTAATAATTTAAATGTTAAAAAAAATATCAAGATATATAAAATGGCTGTCTAAAAAAGTTCTAATAAAAATTGCAATTGTTATTATTAAATCAATAATTGAAGGCTGATTGTTGTATGAAAAAGATAATTTATAGAAATATTTACAAAAAATATTGTATAAAATTAGTAATTAAAGAAGAAATAAGATACAAAAGTGTAATAAAAAAGAAACGTATACAGAAGGAAGGATTGAATTTCGCAATAGATGGAAAATCTTTAAATTATTGAAAAAAATATGAAAGTGAAAAAAGCAAATTGTAAAGAGTGATTAGAAAATGAAAAAATTATTAAAAAAAGTATTTTAAAGTTATTGAAAAATAACGTGCAAGTAAAGTGAATAATAATAGGTTTTAATAAAAATAAATGTGTATTTGAAAAGGAGAGAAAGAAAATGTGGTCTATTATATAAGTAAAAAGATTTAGGATGGTAAATAAACCTATACAGAATAGACATTGATTCTTAACAAAAGATAAAATATGTAGAATATTAAAAGAAGACTAAAAGTTAATCGAATTGTAACATAAAAAGTATATAACTTTATTATTTCAATAAATATCTAATCTATAAAACATTATTACTGATTTCAAATTTTCTAACTTGATATTTTTTCTATACCTTACTTTTTTTTTATCAGAAAAAAAATAATTAATTTTCTTTTTTCGTTCCTTTTCTCACACAAAAATTTAATCGAAGTAATTCTTATAATTTCCATCTCTTATAACCTTTACAATAACCTTTTTTAATTTATTCTAAGCTTTTTCTTTTTATATAAATTCAGAATTTAATTTACAACAATTTCTACTTAATTTATAGTATTAAAAAACTAATATTTCAACTTGGTAATTTCAAAAAATGAAACTATTATTATTTTTCTTTATTAAATCATTTACTGTTTCCAGTATTTTATTAATTACCTTGCATTATAGTAAAATTGTACCATTATACATATATTGTGCATATATTATACGACGCAATATGGAAATAAATTATTTTATCTCTCTCGAATATATATACTCATACACATAGTCACAGCATAATGAACTTGCAGTGTATGCAATCTCAAAATACATATTATTTACATGAAAAATTAAGATAATTTAGATTTAATGTTAGGGGTATAAAAATTTATTTTATTAGCTAGATTGATTGACTATTAGTTAATTACTAATCGTGATTAAAAACAAAATAAAAGTATTTCATAAGAAATAAATACACCACAAAAGATAAAATTATCAATAAAAATTTAACATTGAAAATTTATAGAAGGTTTGAGTAAACCTAATTGTTGTATTTATTGTATTTATGGATTTATTATGAGTCACTTTTTGATGTTTTACCGTTTTCAGCTACTTTTTAAAAGGAAAAAACAAAAGTTCTTGATGATACGTTCTTACTGATATTTTATAAAATAAAATGGTAAATAAGTTTAGAATTATAGATTATGTTCTAAGTAAAATTAGTAATATATTGTGTAAATTATAAATAATAAGTGTGGGTTTGGCAATGCCAACATTGGGTCTAGATTCATCGGAATCTGGGAAAATGTCAAGACCCAGATTTCGATTGGCGAAGATAAGTACAAATAAAAAAATATGTGAATGTTATGAAAGATGATAGATTTAAGAAAAGTAGGGCAAGTTTTATACCACAATGACCCTGTTAGAGATTATTGAATTTAATGACATCATATATTGTTAGGTATAAACCAAATTTCAAATACGTGAATAATTAAGCCAAGTTTATATAAATATAAGAAATCATACAATTGAACAAATACTGGACAAAAACGAAAAATAAATTTTCTTTACGAAATTTTAAAATTACTCCTTTTTATGTTTTAAGTGTAACTAAGTTTGTATGATAGAAAAAAAAACTAAGCACAAGGAAAATTTAAAGTAAACAGTTCTGAGAGCTTTAGTACACAAGAAAAAATTGTTAAAAATAATACCAGGATTTACAGTTTAAATTAAAATAAGTTATCGAAAAATTAATATTTAAAATTGTATCACTTTAAATTGCTCGTGAAACCGATATAGGTTTTTTTAATGAATTTTTTTTAACGAACCAATCCATCTCATGTATGCGTCTATAAACTATCTTTTCATTCTATCTGTTAGCCTGGCATACAGTTATTTTGATTAGACTACAATAACTAAATATTTAAATATTTTATCTTATCTTTCATATTTCATTTTTCTATAATTTTTTTTTTTTTTAAAAAGATAATGTTGTATTAACAAAATATAATTTTTGTTACAATAAAAATCCATTTAATTTCAAAATTGTGACAGATAAAAGTTTTTAAACTAAAATTCTACTTCATATTATTATCTTCTTTTTATATTTATAAAACTTGATGTTACAAATAAATATTTATAAAATAATAAAGTTAAGAAATAAAACATTTATTCAATTTAAAATATTTCTATAATTTATTATTTATAGTACATATAAAATTTGTATTTTGTAGTTACATTTGTAAAAAAGGAAATGTAGAAAAATAATTTAATACGAATAATAATAATAATAATAATAATAATAATAATAATAATAATAATAATAATAAAAACAAACGAATTTTTTAGTAAATAATAACAATAATACCTCCTAATTAAGTTTTTAATTTGTGTGTAAATAAATAAGTTAATTTTTTTATATGAATATCATATTTATTTGCATATACATGCACAAAATAAAATTTTTTTTGCATATTATATTTCAAAGTAATTTTTTTCTTGATAAAAAATTTATTTATGTTATTTATTAGTTGTTTTATGATTAATTTTAGCTTATTTAAAGTATACATAAAAAAATAGATAATTAAATTAAATGTGTAGTGATCTTTGTAATGATCAAAACAATAAGAAAATTATTAAGACTACATCATAAATTAATTTAAAATTTTTTTGACAAATTTCGCTAAAAAAGGTGTATTATTTAATCGTCTATGTTCTTGTCTATATTAAAATAATTATTGTTTAACAATTTAAATTTCAATTTAATAAAATACAAAAAATTTTGTATTTCTGATCTTCAAATCAATTTTTGTAGTACAACAGAATATTAAAATATTGCAATACTCAAATTTTAAATTTAAATGGTGTATAATAAATTAAATTTTAATTGTAACATAAAATACCATTAATAGAACTTTTATTAAATATGTAATTTAATATTTTAATTAATATTTTATGTATCCTACATTATTATACAATTATTTTAATTAAATTAAAAAATAATATAATGTACATTATAATGTGTTATGCAAAAATAACATTTTTTTATATTAATGGTTATTATTAGGTGGATTATAGATCTTTTTAAAAAAGGTTACACGGAAGCTTTAACATTTCAAGATCTGTATGAACCATTAAAGAAAGATCGTTCAACATTTTTAGGAAATAAATTAGAGAAGTGAGTGTTTCATTAATTTGTCATATATAATTGTTTAATATTTTATGTATATAATAATATCAATAAATTTTACTTATTATTTATTTTTAAAAAGACAATGGAATGCAGAATTGAATAGAACTAAAAAAGTGAACAACCAACCTAATTTATACAAGTTAATCTTATTTACTTTCCGTAAAGAAATTTTATATTTGGGAATTATTCATTTTTTTATAGATGTCATCTTCAGGTAAAAGCATTTATATAAATATAATTATAATATTTACCAATTATGTAGAAAAACTTAAATTTTTAAACTTAACATTATTTAAAAATATTTCATACGATTTTAAGCGTAAATTAATGAAACATACGTCGATAATTTATAAAGCTAACGGAATTTTAATAATTTATTTATTTAAAGCGGGAAAATATAAATAATATTTAATTACAAAAATTCATAAAATACTAATTTAATAAGGTTGTAATAAAAATTATATATTCAATAAGCTCAAGAAAACTTCTATGGTTTCTTACACAAAGTCAAAATTTTTTCATTATAATATGATTGATACTTAATTAATTATTTTATATGTATTGGTACTTTTTTTTTTAATTTTATTGATACCGAATATACAATAAATAAAATGTATGTTATGAAAATAATTATAATATTTAAAAATGTACACATTATTTAAAATGTGTTAAATTTAAATAATTAAATAATTAAATTTTAAATAATTTAAATAATTTTTAAATTATTTAAAAGTACATATAATTTATAATACAATATTTAATAAATATTTTAATAAAAAATTTAAAAAGTTTTATAAATGTAAATTTCAATATTTTTTATACACGTTATAAATATATAATATAAATTTTATTTTGCAATAATTACATAAAACTGCGTTAAGGTTATACAGTAAAGTATTTTTAAATGAAACAAAACGTACGTAAAATAAATAATGTTTCTTATATTTTAGTATTATTTAACTATTACGAAAAAAAATTGTTCCATTGCGTTTTATTAGGTATAATTAATACTGTGAACAATACTTTATTATTGTATATTTTTAGAATATACTAGATTGTTTCGTAATAATTACGTATTATCTGGCCGAAAATTTAGTTTCTCATATTAAACCAAGTAATAGAGCACTTTTTAGGCCATTTAAAAAAAATAGCTAGTGATACATAACAATATTCATAAAAAATGAGTAGATTTTACTTTTTTTATGATAAAATGAAATGTCGAAATTTTAACACTTTAGTGTCAATGAACGAATTATAGCAAATAAAATTATGAAAAAAATTCATTTTTATATAAACCGATCAGAAAATTAAAAACGGAAAAATTTTCCAAAAACTGGAAAATTTTTAATATAATTAAGAAATTTATAATTTTTTTTTTTATAATATATAAAATTCTATTTTTGGAAAATTAAAGTGATTAATATACACTTTATTTGTTCAAAATTTTAGCTTGATCGGATTATTAGTTTTTGAGTAATATTAATGTTAATTGAAATATGTGAAAATTTACAAAGCTATTTCCAGGTCATTTCATTCTACAGGAAGATTTTAGTTTTTTCAACAGTTTTAAAAAATATAATTGTAGTACAACAAATCCTGTATCTTACATTCCTTTTACATAATTATGATTTTATGATTTTTTTTTAAAAATTTTGAAATGTATCACTAGCTGCTTTTTTATTGTCATAAAAGTGATCTATTGTTTAATCTATATCGCCTTGTGCTGGATGAAGCTTATCATTGCTGAATTTTTGACGGTGAAATAAAGACTACGGAATCTACGTGATAAGATACTAAAAAAAATTTTTTTTTTGCCAAGGTTAAGTACTAATAATAATTGCTTCTAATAATCCGCGCAAGAGAATTTAATGTTTAGTGGAACGATTATCGTTTGTTAAATTCCAATAGTTAATCGGAAAACACAATCGTAGTAAAAAGAAATTATCGACGTCGAAAAGTTTGTTATTTATTTTTCAGCTTATACACATAAATATTGGTACTTACTAATATATTTAAAAATTATTTTTCTCCTGTTTTTTAATCTTCTTTAGCAATCGTTTCGTTTAAAATATTCTATTTGATTAATTTTAAAATACAACTGTGTTTTAAGTTATATTGTTATAGAATTGTATTATAAAAAAATTTTTATTATTTTTTGGGATAATTTTTTATTAGTATCATTTTTTTTAATTAAAAATTGTTGGTATAGCATACAGATAATTTCCCTAAATAAATTAATTTTTTTTTTTTTATAGATAAAAAATTAATATAGTTAGAAAATATTTGTTTATAACGTCCGATAATATATTCTAATACATACTTTTTATTTTTAAATTGACTCATGGTCAAATAGTAACTTAGTGTAAATCATATGTATTCTTTATGAAATAAATTTTTTACTAATATAATATTATATAATAATTGAATATTTATAGATTAGCACTTCCATTAATATTGGGTTTATTTCTGGAGTATTTTAAACCTGAAATGATGACAACTTTTAAGGAAGCTTTATTATATTTTGGCGCCTTAATTGCCATGAATTTGATTATAATCCTTTTGGAAAATCATGGTCAGTTTCAGGCAAATCATCTTGCCGGCAGAATTCGGATATCTCTTTGTTCATTAATTTATAAAAAAGTTAGTAAGCTCAATATACTAAATAGAGTTAATTAAATTGCGCAAAACTTTTTAAAAAATTATACAAGCAAGTAATGCTCTCTGCAATTCTATATATAATAAAATATAAATTATTATTGTTTTCCTTTTTAATTTAAATACAGCTTATTACACTAAATAAATTTAAAGATAAATTTGAGTAATGATACTATTATTGAATGAATTAATTATCATTTATCATTGATCAATTTTAAAAAAAATATTAAAAAGTTAAAAATTTTTTGTAAAATTATTGCAAATAAATTTAAATAATAAAAGTATCGAAAATACCAATTCATGGTGATTATTTTAAATTTATTTTGTTTTTATTCTAAACATTTATTTAAAAAATTTTATTCAAAAAACTATTTATTTAAATAGTTATTTAAAACACCAAGGAATCGAATTACTTTTTCATTATAGCTAAAAAAAATAGATTAAAAGAGAGCGCACAGCATACGATGATATGTGTTGAATTTTTAAGTCACGATTTAATAACAGTAAAAAATTGCAGTTTTGGGGATATACGTAAATTTTAGCAAAAAGAAAAGTATAAAATAGAAGTCATTGCGTATAATGAGATATTTAGTTGTTTTTTATGTTGAGTTTTTTTTTCAAAATTTACATTATTAACTAATTTTCTGTGCTTCTAAAGGCTTAGTTTTTACAAATTCTCTCGAGTCTTGTAATTTAAATATATAATTTAAATAATTTTTTAATGTAAGGTCTATAATTTTATTTTTTATATTTAATATATGAAAAAAGTAATGATTTATAAGTATTTTACACATAATCGATAAAATAACAAATTTTAATGAGAAATTTATGTTATATTTTTGAAAATAAATATAACTTCCAGACTAATGTAGATAAAAAAAGTTTTTAACAGAATTAATTTAAAAGATTGATAAATTTAAAATTTGATTTATAAAGTTATGTTTATTTATTAATTTAAATTTTAGAAAAATATTTAAAAACAAAGAATCATTTAATGGTATAAATTAATATATTGAAATACCTTTTAAAAAATTTGAACATATTTTTATGGACTGTTTAAATAAATTTCTGTAATATTTTAACTATTCCGTAATTTTTTAGTTAAATAGTATTTTCAAAATTTTTATTTTTATGCTTAATTAAACTTTTTAATAGTTATTTGATTATATTCAAATTAAAAAATTTTTAAACTACACATTATTTTTGTCTACAATTATTATTATATAACTTTATATTTAATTTATAAAAAGTTATCAATAAAAAGAAAAGCTAATTTAATAAGTGAATTACTTAATGTGAATTATATGTGTAAAACTCCAATTTAAAAATTTATAAAATAACATTTTTTATTTTTTTCTAGATTTATATAAAAAATAATTTTTATGATATAGTATTTATTTCTGAAAATATATATCGATTTTTTATTAAGTGAAAATTGTAATAATTCATTTTTATTACATTATTTTTATTCACAGGCATTAAAGTTGAACAGTGCAGTTCTTAATGAAACTTCAACTGGAAAAATAGTGAATTTATTAGCAAATGATATAAATAGATTTCAATATATTATGTTATTATTAAACAGTATGTGGACTGCTCCATTATCAACTATTATAGTCGGATTTATTTTATTTAACAGCATTCACTTTGCCGGCCTCATTGGAATAGTTGTTATGTTGACTACAGTACCTATACAAGGTAAAGTTTTAATACTATGGTTATTATTGATAGGTAATAATCATTTAATTGTAATATTAGAATATCATAAATATTTCATCACTTTAACACAATGTTTAATTTAAATCAAATAATTTTAAAAGAAATATTTTTGAATTTTTTATTTATATTATTGTCACTTTTCTTTTATACGTTATTTATTTTTTACTATTGTATAATTTAAATATTGTAGTATATTTAGGAAGGGAGCTTGAGAAAACAGGCAATATATTTTAATTAATCCATAGTTAAATTTTTTCAAGGGTTACAAGAAAGAAAAAAAAACATGTATAATTAAAAGATTAATTAACAATATTATAAATTTCTGGGCTAATCAGTTTATAAATTAATAAGAATAAATTGAATTTATCACACATTGGAAAATAAAAAAAATTATTGTAAGAAAATTTGCATAGCAAACCTTCTTTTTTTTACATTAAATGATTCTAAAATAACAACAATCGACGAATTTAAAAAAACCTTTCAATAATTTTCAACATGTTTATTTATAATACATTTGCACTTTATTTTTAAATTTTACAATATAAATCGAACACGCATGGTGAATTTGATTATTTAAAGTGAGTAACTTTTTAACGCTTTACTATGCGACTGTATGTTGCTTTATGAATTTAATAACTTTGTCTTTTCAATATTCATTTTATTTGTAGTTCATACATGCATTTGCCAAAGTTTTGTCACTTGCTCAATTAAAACATTTGCTCGATCGACCAGTGGATTCAATAATTTAAAAACTTTACCATCTATCTATTCCTGCAGTAACACAAATTTTAAAGAAAAATCTCACAACGGTACTTTCTTAAATATGCGCTAAGAAAAAAAATCGAAGTTCAAAGGAGTGAAGAAAAAAGATACAAAAACATATAAATATAATACCAAAGAAGTATTGTGCAATTAATTGGAAAAACAATCACATTCACGCATCCGATTACATCTACTTTTAAAAGACAAATTTATTCATATACGATTAAAGTTTGTTCAAAAACGTGACATATTTTTTAGCTTTAAATAATTTTTAATATTTTTTTATACTTTAAATATAACTGTTTTGAAATGTTCAATTGATGATATGAAAACATTTTATGATTAATTATTTCGGTGATTCTCAAATTTTCCATAGAAAATTATCAATTAGTATCTAACTTAATCTATCTAGAATAAAATCTACTCTTCATAATAATATAATTAATACATGTTTTTTTTGTTGTATTTTTAATTCGTATTATTATAGATGTAAATAGATTTTAGAATTGTACAGTGTTTTTTTTTTTTTTTTTTGTAAGAATAAGTATTTAAGAGCTAATATCTCTTAGTTTATGGATATATATATAAAAGATATTACATATTCTTATACATTATAATCAGTAATAAGTCAATGGCTTGCCATCTACTTGCGTTTCCTACTATTTCTATTATTCAAAAATTTGAAAAATGTTTTTAATATTTCATAGTATACATTGATTACAAAATGCTTTCAGTTACTAAATAATACTATTAATATATTAATAATATAATTATTATTTTATTAATATTAATAAAAATAATTAATTAATTATTTACGTTTATTTTCATTGAGTAATTTCTGTGATATTAAATATTTTTTTCATAAATTAAAGAAAATACCAAGCTCAGAAAAATAAGACTGAAGTTTTCTTGTTTCTGTTTATTTCACGAGCAATAACTAAGCGATTGTGTAATGATGTAATGTGTCTTAAACACGTAGTACATAGAATATAAACATTGGAAGAAAATATAAAGTAATAAATTAAATAGAATTTATAAATTTTAATTATTTAATAAATTAGTAATGTTGATATTATTAATAACATTTTATTATATCAATATAATTATTGATTAAAATTCATATCAATGTAGTCGTTGAATTTCAACATAAGTATATAGAAATTATTAATTATCAAAGCGTACGATCAAAATTTAAATAGACTCTAATTATTTCAAAAAAATTCATTTTAGTTATTTTTATTATTATAGTTTTTATACATAATAATTGTTTAAATTTAATTCACATAGGCATAATAATATTTAGTAATTTTTATGAAATTTATAATATTTTTTATTAATATTTCGTACTAAAAATTCATATATAATATATGTGTTTTATATTTTTTATAATCAATTTAATTATTTAAATTAGATAATAGAAATAAGATATAATTCATGTATAATTAATAATATAAATGTATTTTATTTTTATTTCTAATTATAGTTGCTACCTATCATTTATCGTCAAAGTATCGATTGGATGCATCAATAAAGACAGATGAACGAGTTCGGCTTGTAGAAGAAATAATATCTGGTGTACAAGTAATTAAAATGTATGCGTGGGAGAAACCATTCAATGCTCTTGTTGAACACTTGCGCCTTTCAGAACTTAATGTTATAAAAAAAAGTGCATATGTTCGAGGTCTTTTTTTAACAGTTTTTATTTCTATCGCGCGTGTAGCTCTTTATTTTACGATAATATCGATGTGGATGTTTGATGAGAAAATCACTGTTGATAAAATCTTTGTGGCCGGATCTTACTATAATTTATTGGCATCTTCGATAACAGGAAAATTTGTAAGAAGTTTTGCAGAATTAGCCGAATCTAAGGTTTCCATTACTAGAATTCAATCCTTTCTTTTAATGGATGAATTTCAAGGTAGCAATATCGTTAAATCAAAAAATATTAAGATAATAAAGTGTGAGGAGGGTGAGAAAAAATATGAAGGCGTTAATAATGCTGAGTAAGTAGATAATTTTATGAATATTAATAATACTATCTCGGTAAATATTTAATAAATATATGAGGGCTCCACAGAAAATACTAAGTAAACGAAATTATCTTCTTTCTTTTTTTTTTATTTACTGTATTAACAGAAAGACAGAAAATTATTCAATTTTTAGTCACAACAACAATTTTACGTTCTCAAAAGAAATGTCAATTCTTCTTATTCACTAAAGATCCAATCAAAATTCAATAGATGGTAATTTTTCGACAATTTTCTTAGATAAATATATTTTAGCTTTCACAACATGTGTTTTTACTTATATACGCATATTATCAAGTTTACATGATATTGATATCTAGTATTATGTTAACAATAATACAGTTTATCTCAATAAAAATTCTTCTATTAGAGTAAAAATAATTATAATATTTATAATAATACAAATAAATCTTAATAAAATTGTGAAAATTATCTGTTTTACAGCTAAATCTGGGTATAATTAATTTATTATATTATAAATTTTAAATGATGAGATTTTGGAATTTTAATTTAAATCAGCTGAATTTTATTTTTTTTATTGTTAAAATGTTTTATAACTTTTATAAATATTTTTGAATTAGCGAGATAAAATTACATATTATTTGTAAAATAAGAAAAATTAAAAAAATACTATTCGTTTAAAAAACTAAGTAAAAAATTTTACTATTAAAAAGAAACGAACATTTATGTAATCTTACATACCATTTCGGTTTAGTTTTTCTTTTTTAACTGTCTTATTTTTTTTTAATAGGTATCAGTTAAAAATGTATTATTTTTTATATCTCTATATTTATATTATTAATATAAATAGATATTGAATAATTAAATTGTAAATTTCAATGAGTTCAATAAAGTTTGTGAGCATGTATAAAACAGTATAATAAAATAATATTTGGATAGGGTAAACAAACTGCACAAAATAATAAATTATATCCTGTATATTATTGCTCAAAGTCATTAATTATTTTAGTGAGAAACTAAAATGATGTGTGGGAATAAGTTCTAAGTCGTCAAGAGCCTTTGGAATTATATCAAATTGATTAATGAAATTATCTAATTTTTCCAATTGGTCTATTCATTTTTTAGTACGTTTATTGCAGATTTAGAAAGTTCATTATTAATTTTAAATAATTCAATTCAATGGTTAATAAATAAAGATATGACATGCCTTCTATTTTTTAAAAGTCAATATTTTCTTGTGTGAAAAAATTGACGATTGTGTAAAAGTGTAATACGAATCTACAATCTGATGAACATATTTATATTATAAGTGCAACTATAAATATATTTCTCTTCTATTGGTTATTAGAGCACATACGATATAAATATTTATTAGCTTTCAAGTGCTTTTTGTTTGTTTATTTTTTTTTTTTAATAAAATTTTTATCTGCTTCATAATCATTTTAACTCTGAAGTTATTTCAGTATTTTTACATTATCAGTCTCAATATTTAACAATGTCATTAATTCACTCCAAATATTTTTAACTTAGGAAATAATGCTTAGTGCACGTGAACTATACAATTTTATAATTTTTTATTCATAATTATCATTAATGATTAAAACGCATTGAAAAATTTATAAGAGCATCAAACTTCAAACTCAATTTGATTTTTTTTTTTAATAAAATAATAAAAACTAAATCTTTTATTTCACATTTTGGTTACCTTGTAGATAAGCTAATGATACCTTTATAATTTTTTTTATAATTGAATTTATTACACAATAATGAAATGAGATTAAATATTTATTAAATATTGTATGTGTGTGTCTGTGTGTGTGTGTGTGTGTGTATGTGTGTGTGTGTGTATGTATTGGTAAATAAATATATTTATATATCGCATGTATATATGAGGCATTTATAAGATAAATATATAATAAAATATAAGTAATGAGATAATAATCATCAGACTAATTGTCAGTTTCATTTGCCATCTTAAATGTTAAGTTATAACATCGCTGACTTTTATAATACTATAAAATCAAGGTACTTGATAGCTTTATTTTTATACCAATAACTATATAAAATATTGATGAACACTTCACATACATTAAAATTAATTTTGTTAATATATTTATATTTTATTAGATTCACAAGTTAGATTTAAAAATTAATGTGAACTAAAAAAATATTTAGTCTATTATTATGAAAAATAGCTGTAATGTTAGATAATAAAAATAAGATGATTATATTTAAAAAACAATTGCATACTGAAGTTTTTATTTTATTTTAGAATTTTTTTTAAAAAAATTAACAATACTAGTTTTAAAATATAAATTCAAATAAATACATATAATTAATTATTTTTTATATTGCACACTTTTTCAGAAAAATAATAATGAAATACGAATAATATAATTATCATGAAATTATACCGACTTTTCATATCGTATACAAATTCTTATATTATTTTTATATATTATTTTGATTTCTTATTTTTTAAATTTAAATTACGTGGTATCTTATGGGTGCTTTTTTTAACATAGAAAAATATATTTATCTAGCTAATTATAATAAATTGAATTAAAAACTATTTAGATTTAGTTTAAAATTATGTCATGACATTAAGAAACCAGCACGTACATCAAAATAGATACTAGCAGTTAGAATATCTATTTTTAGAATTTTCACAGCTAAATACTACTTTTATAAAATATCAATTACTTATTTTAAAATAATTTTTGTATATTATTTTAAAAAGCATTATTTAATAAATACGTAGATTATAAATCTATGTTAATATTTATAAATTAAAGTAGAAAATAACCAAGATATTATCTATAAAAGTTTACAGTATAAATTTTATAATATACGTCGGTTTTTATTGAACACATTACGTTAAATATATTATTAAAAGTATCATTGAAGATTTCTAATGTATTGTCGTAATTCAATGTTAAACTATAAATCATATAATTTTTACTTTCGAGAAACTTTTGGCTTTTCTATATTTATGCTAAAAATTACTAATAAATGTATAAATGTTTTATAATAATGCAAAAGTTTTATCTTTATTTCTGTTAATAATGTAGAATTTTGTATAAAATTCCAAACTTTTAATAATTGACTAAAAATATTATAAATTCATTGAGTTTAAATTATATTATACAAATCCATTATGCATGCATATAGCATACACTTAATTTATAATTAATTCATACTTAATTTATAATACTTATAATTAATTATTACAAGCCAGTAAAAAAGAGTCATTAAAATAAAAAAAATAAAAAATAAATAATAGAAATTTTTTTAATTAATATACTATTGGAATAGGTACGAATAATGAGTTTTTATCATTTAGTTTAAACATATTTATTGTTGTATTAAACGATAGTTTTATTTTTATGATATTATAATTTAAAAATAAAATTTATATTATAAATATAGATAAAAAAATGAAAATTTTTTTATTTTTTTATTTTTTGACTTTAAATGTTGAAAAAATTTAAATTTCAAAGATTTTTATTTTAAATTTTATCAAAAATATTTCGATTAATGTAGATTATAATGTAAATTTTAAGTTATTGTTCTTAATTTATATTGTAATGAAAAAACCCCGACTGGGTTTGCTTAATGACGGACTTGAGTAATTCACGAGAATAACAAGATGAAGGAAATAAATACGCATGATGTGAGGAATACTAAATACATTACATTTCTTTATATAATAAAGAAAATATTTAACAGTAATTTTTTATTAAAAGTGCATTCAGAGTGACTTAAAAATTACATTGCCTTGATAAAAAATAATGTTGCAGCTTAAACATTTGACATAATTAAAAAAATGTAAGCGACGATTTTCCTGAGACTATTTTAAGGGATTATAACTTTAAGAAGAAGCTCCAAAAGAGAAAGTGCACAAGCTGTGGGCCGGATGACCTCCGGTCAACCCCGACGGACCGGGGAAGGATGCATCACAGCGCCGGGAAGGTGGACAGTTATCTTCTTGCCGTAGGCTCAATCCGTTGTACAAACCCTATAGATTTTGAATAGACGTAGCTGCAATTTTGTTTATTTACTTTTGCAGATGATGATCCCTATCTAGCAGAGGGAGTGTCGGATACGTGTTTGAACTATTCGTTTCTTACAAAAGCAAATCAGAAAATTTAACATTAACACATAATAAAGTAACAAGAAAGAATATAAATATTATTCATAAAAATGTAAAATAAGAGCAAAGATTAAACATATACATGTATTTACTAATTTAAAAACTTGAGGTTACTGGGAAAAATATCTTTATTAAAGTAACAAAATATCTGTTTTTACGTTTGAGTGTGCTCGTTCCCCCATGAAAGAGGGAGAGGAGAGATAGCTGTTTGAGAAAGGAGATGTCGTGAAGGCCAATTTTTTATTTCTTCTATGATGGTTACTTGGGAACGTGGAGCTATAGTCAAGATAAGACGGGAGTCCCCGTGAAGAGGAGCGGAAAATGTCATTCTTCTTCCGAAAGTTTTGCTAGAGAGGATGTGATATCAGTTTGGTAAAAGAGCTTCAGGTTTTCCATGAATGAGGCTTTCAAAACGGTAGGAAATTCACCGTTACAGAGCCTTAGCGTTAAAGAGCTCTGAATACCAGGACGATAAAGCACCAAATGAGTCTGGCTGAACGAAAAGCTTCAGTTCGTTCGCGATCGGGATAGGTCGTAATATAACTAACAATAATAATATAAAATTAAGATTTATTACTTATGTTAACTTTTTTATGTAAAGTTTCTGCAAATAACTTCAATTTTAGTGAGTTTGTTACGTATTTAATGTTTTGAACATCACATACTGTAAGTTTTACTTGTCAGAGAAATTCAATACAAATAATCATTAATATTATATACTTTTTAACTATCAGTTTAATTTTAGTATTATATATTAAAAACAAAGTTTCTACACAATAAGTTTGAGAACCATTGATTACTAACATGTGATTATCACAAAATGGTCTCAAACAAATACGATATATCATATATATACATATATTCATCTACAAAGCATTGATTACATTTATATACATTTACTTTTAATCTAGAACTATTATTTTTATTTAATTTATTATTTTACAATACAACCAATATTGTTTATTTAAAGAATTATAATACACACACTTATGCACGCATGTACATGCACATATATATAATTAATAAACCAAATGAAGTTTTAACTTAAATATAAATTATTTTAACATTAAATTAAAAGATTTTTTAAAGTTCTCTTTTTTATCTTTTTTTATATTTTATCTAAAATCATATATTTTTCAATATAATTTTGAAAATTATATAACATGGTTAAAATTGTAATATTTATAATTATTACTATTATATTTATAAATTTATTTATAAAAATCAAAATTTTAATAAAATATTTTACATTTATTCTTATATTTTTTTTATGAAAATCAATAATTTATTATAAATATAACATTTAATCGGTATATTATCTAGAAACTACATTTTCAAATTAATTACAGCATTTAAGATATTTCAAAAGTAGGTATGTTACAAACGTCAACTATGAGTTATTGGTGATAATTTATAGTAATAGCAGAATATTATTGGTAAATAATGTTCGTTATTGATAAATGACTAGACGCGACATTTTTTTAATTGCTAAACGGATTTTAAATGTAATAATTTGTTATTTTTTGTTTTTGAAATGAAAGTATCAATTTCTAGTTTTTAAAGAAATTTAAAAGATAACAGTTTTTGAAAGTACAAATTCACGTAACGGAAAACGTAATTTATTTGTTGATTCTTTTTTTTAATTGATGAATATACATAAACATATATATTTCACATAATTATTTATTTCTTTTAAATTTATGCATAATTCGAAGTATATTTAATTTTTCATTTACAGTTAATTAATTATGATTATTGGCAGGATAGAAAATGTATCTGAAGAAACTTGTATAAAGATTAATAACGTGACTGCAAAGTGGTATCCAAATTCATTAATAAATACCTTGGAAGATGTGAGCGTAGAACTTGAGTGGGGCAAACTGTACGGGGTAATTGGTACAGTCGCTTCAGGTAAAAGCTCCTTTCTTTCAGCAATTCTTGGTGAGATAAACATTATGGAGGGTAACATCAGCCTCAAAGGAAGCATCAGTTATGCTCCACAAGATGCTTGGGTTTTCGGAGCGAGTATCCGAGAGAACATTATTTTTGGTGAGGAATTCGATGAAGAGAAATATTTGAAAGTTCTCGATGTTTGCTCACTAGCTGAAGATTTGGTCCAGTTTTCGAATGCGGATCACACGTTAATGGACGAGAAAGGAAGCTCGTTATCTGGTGGTCAAAGAGCTAGAGTCAGTTTAGCAAGGGCTATTTATAAGGACGTTGATATTTATCTGTTGGACGACCCTTTAAGCGCAGTAAGAGTATTATGATTATTTAAAATGAAACTTCGTATAAATATTTCTTTAATATTTAATATTTTGTTATAATCAATGTCAATATTTGAAACGAAGAATCCTCTAAATTTGAATTATTTGGAAGTAATATAATAATATTTGAAATTTGAGAAATTTTTTTATGATTTTGTTTCAAATTAAGTCAATTTGAAATAATATATTGATTCTTTTCGATATATATCATATATATATATATATATATATTGTAAGAAAATTGATAATTCACTCCCGTCAGCAATATACGGTCACGAAGGGGTGAGGTATACACAATAATTATTAAAATCAATATTTAATGGGATAATCGCTGACTTTTATTCAAGATATAAATATACACAACGACTGTCATCACCGACAGCCAGGTAAAATCGGACCATCTTCCCCCGCATGGCAATGCATTTTCCCCGCCCGTCCAGGTAGTTTCCCGACAAATCCCTTGCAGCTGTTGCACTTTTCCCCTTTTTTTTGCCGACTTTTGGCTAAGCGACGGCATTAAAAAATCCGTCGCTTACAATATATAATTTAAAAAAATATTAAATATTTAGTTTATTTCATTTCATTTTTAAATATTCATCATCAGTGATAATTTTGTAATATTAAAATAAATTTTTTATCATGTTGAATTATTTTACTTGAAATTTAAAAATTTATTCAAAAGTTAACTTAGTTTTGTCACGTTGTGAATCTCGTCAATGGACAATTTATATTTATTAATATTTAAACTAATAATTAATATATTAAACACAACATTTAATCCCGTGTAGGAGGAAAAGTTATTAATATATAATATGTTATTAACACCAAGGAGTTAACAATAAAATTAAAATACTTAGACGTAATGTCGAATATATTTATTTGCGTTGGCGTGAAGGATATACAAATGCGACAGCTCAGCCAAGACTGACTTTCCCGTCTAATCTCCGAGGTGCCCTTGCCATCTCGGCCCTACCATGAAAATTTTCCCTTTTACTTTTTTTTCCTTTCTACACTCAGTCATCCTGATTTTTCAGGCGTCCTCGCCTGGACTTCTCTCAGGAGTCGTCTCCCTTGAACTTCCTTGGTGAGTGGACGCTATGAAACAGTTAAATATGAAATGTGGTTAATTTTAGTCTGATTTTTTTCCTCCGCAAGGTTTTTCTTTGGATTCGATACTTTTCTCCTTTTCTCTTTACGATCTCATTTTCATCTAGCCCCCTCGTCGCCCCTGTTTTCCTTTTTACTCTAGCTTCTCGATTCTCTGGTAGCGAGTCTCTCCTTTCCTTGGCACGGTCTTTCTGAAAACTTTCCTTTTGCCCAGCTCAATTCCCATGTGGTTCCTGCCAACCACATCTGAGCTGTCCGAACCAACGAGATCGGTTCCCATATAGGGTGCCGGCCAGCGCTATACCAGATGTCTCCACCAGCTCAGTTACCATACGAGTTCTGCATACCGTACCTGAGCCGTCCAGACTCTCGAGGTCAGTTTTCCGTATAGGGTGCAGACCAGCCCTATATCCGAGCTCTCCATCAGTTACTCACCTACCCCGTTGGATCGAGGATACTTCATTTCTTTATACTGTCCACCACGACTCTGTCTCGGCCTCTGTTTCTTGGGATCTCCCGCATGTCCTGAACTTCGTGTCAATAATTTTGCAGCACTTGGCGTTCCTTTCCACGCAAGCTAGATTTACATGGACAATTTGCTCCTCCCGTCATAATTTTTTAGTTTTTTTTTTCTCCCTAAATTTGCGCGTGTAAAAGAATAGGTAGGTAAGAATAGGTTCAGAAAATTAAAAGTGTAAAAATAAAATACCACGATTTTATTGAAAACCCTACAAACTATCCACTGTCCCGATCTTCCTTTGAGAACAATGATATTTAAAAAAAATTTTATTTGTCACTATCAAGAATCGCCCTTATAATTATATCTAATCTGAATATATAAACTTTAACACAAGATATCAATGTACTCGAGATTCACAAAGCACATTCAAAACAAACTATAAATCTAAATTACAATTCTATTACACAACATTTTGAAAACTTAAACTTTAAGCCTAATGAATTTTCAGATAATAATATAAAACTGAACCGACAGTAACGCAATACAATGAAACATTATTCAATTACTTCGCGTGATATTTGTCGATAACAATATTATTCCACTTCCATTAATACTAAATGAAAATTATTGTTGTACGGGTCAACACTGCAATATTATTCTCAAAATTCACAGACTACAATATATATTAATCGTATTTAATAAATCATTAAGTAACAAACTTCTTACCTTGGTAATAGAAGGACTTGAATATATATGTATATATATATATATATATATATATATATATTTTAATTTTATAATTACTTCCAGGTATTCCTTGATTATATGATTATAATTCCTTTTATCATCAATACATATATGGATGTTATAAATATGAAATAATTATATATAATGGACCAGATTATTTCTCTTTCTTAATATCGAATTTATTATCTCTCCTCAATATCTTCAATGCAATTATAATAATGTGACTCACCTTTAAAATTTTATTAATTTTCACAAGAAAAATCTTTATAGAAAAATATATAAATTCTAGTACAAAAGATGGATAGATACTTACTCTTCTGCTCCTTTTACTTTCCCGAGTTCACACGGAATTACTTGAAATCTGTTAAAATCGACCTATCACCAATAATTACAAACCCATTTCAAGCTCCACGTTAATATTACATCAATTTCCTCTTTTATATATATTAATTTAATAAATATAAGCACTCGCAGCCCTGTCGGTCTTTATTTATTTTATGTTATTTTATTTAAGAATATCTTATCAACTATATTACTATTATAATTACTTAAAATAAATTTATCAAATAAGATATTACAAAATTATAAAATGTATGAAAATTATTAAAGACGAGTAAATTGTTTAGCTATTGCTTTAAATTTTTTGCCAAATTTTATTAAAATTTCCAAGAAAATTATGTACTATAAATTACACAAATGTATTATAATACATTGTATATACCTATAAATAAATATAAATGATAATACAAATAAAAATGCAGTATTTATGTATTGAGTATATTTTATTTTTAATTGGTAATAAATTTTGAATTTCTCAGTAATATTGTTATCTTGGTTATAACATAATTTCATAGATTTTTTTAAATCATGAGCTCAATGTAGATGCATAATAAAAATAATCATTTTTTATATTTTTTTTTTTTAAAAAAATTTTTTTATTTTACTTAATAAATAAATATTATAGTTTTTAAATATAGAGTGTATTTTTTGATTTATATAATAATAATATAATACTATATATACATACATTTAATATGAAGAAATTTTTAGGTAGATGCAAATGTAGGGAAGTATTTATTTCAGAAATGTATACTGCAATATTTAAAAGGAAAAACTCGAATTTTGGTAACACATCAATTACAAAACATAAAATATGTGGATGGTATTATTTTCTTTAATGAAGGAAAAATGCAATATTATAAGGATTATCAAAGCCTTCTAATAGCACATGCAGAGTACAATAATTTATTGGCTTCAGATAATGTTTACGAATGCGATAATGGTAATTCTTTAGAAAAGATTGAAATGAGATCACGTTTTACTTCAATTGAAATGAAAGTAAATAAATTAAGCTTACTCTTTTTCTTCTTTTTTATTTATACTATTTATAATACTAATTTATACTACTATTATTACAATATGTACTTATAATATAATATTTATTTATAGTGTTCAGCATTTATATTTTATTGTTATATTTTTAAAATTACTTGATTGTTGTTATTATAATGATGATTTAATTATTAAGTATGTATAAATAATAGCATTATATATATTTTAGATTCAAAAACTTGATTATACTAATAAAATGATTGAAGGTAAAGGAAATTTGGATTTAGAAAAATCTTCCAAAGGCGTGATCGAAGGCAGTGTATTTTTAAAATATTTGCAATTAGGTTCTAGTTTCTGTAGTTCTATTATGGTAGTTATATTGTTTATTTTAACACAGTTTCTGGCCAGCCTTAATGACTTTTATATATCTGTGATGTAAGTATGTACCTAATACTATTAAATTGAAAATTGTATAATATAACTTCGATGTACTCTGTACATTAAGTTTTTAATATTTATTTCCATAGTATGTTGTGAAAAATTTCTTTATTTTTTTTTAATTAAAAAATAAAATTTTATTTGATTTATATACTTTCATTGTGAACTAAGCCGGAAAGATTTAATGTGCAGATCATATAAGATTTAGAATAATTAAAACTAAATATTTTTAATTAAATGTTTATAATAAATATATTGAAAAATTTTAAATATTTTCATAGTTAATTTGAAACATGTATTTTTAATAGATGTATAAATTGTTAATTTAAGATAAATTATATACCTTAAATGATAATATAAGCAGGTTGAAATATTAGAATTAGAATTTATTAGATTTTAATGATTAAAGTAACAAAATAAATATAATATTAAAAATATGATAATTAAATAAATTGAATTGAGATGAATAATTAAATTAAGACTGATATAAATGCGGAATAAATTTAATTTATTTAAAGGTAATTTAAATATAAAAATATTTAGCTAATTATAAACAAAAAATTAAAATTTTTATTTGTACTTTACAATATTTGTGAATGATAATTTAGTAATTTAGCTCCTAAATTTGACGTAATTGAATTATAAGATTAGAAAAATGTTAAAAGAACTTATAATTCATAACGATAGTTTCATTATACATATTATTTTAGGAAAAATTGTAAGCAAATAAAGTTTAGTATAAAACAATTTGATTCTGATTTTTTAATAATTCGTATAATATTTTCAAAAGTTCCACTTTATTTTTTATATTTAGAATAAATGCAGAAGAATATCGAAATTACTATATCACCCAAAACAACGATTCATATTTGTTTAACAATAAAAAAGGTACGCAATGTTTTAAATTTTTTCCGTTTTTAAATCTGAAAAACTAATTACAAATGTATTTATAAAATTTATTTTTTTAGAATAAATTTAAAATTAAGTATCAGTAATATGTTTTAAATTTTTTTCCATTAAACGTTTAATAAGTTAATCGTGTCATTTGATTTTTATTTAATAACATATGTTTTCTTTATAAATATATTTTGAAACTAATTTTACAGTATTTATTTATTTGATTTATTAAATTTTAAATTATCAAATTAATATTTATTGATGAATTTAATACTGCAAATTGAAACAAATTAAGTAATATTATTAATATGCTAATAAAATACTCTTTATTGTTCTAATAACTAGTATCCTCTATTTTTAATATATAAAATAAATCATATTTCCGTAACTTTTATAGAATATTTATTTAACCCTTAGATTTTCTATTTTGCAAATTTATTTTTAATTATCAGATTATGCGTTATGGGCTCCTCTTGATTTACAAAAATATAGAATGAAAACAATACCAATTATTATTTATGTAATTACATTTATTTTATTATATTCTATGTAATCTAGAATGTAGTAATTAGTGTATGAATTGTAATAGATATCTGACAAAACTACATGAATAATAAAAAAAAATTTTTAGAGTAATTTATGTTTATTTAATACTGAATGATAAAAATAAAGCGCTATAAGATAAATAAAACTTTATAGTATTATATTAACACATTAATAGGAAACATTTCAATTTACTCAATAAAATAATTTATTTAATCTTTATCATCAATTTTATAAATTATATTATTGATAAGACTACATGTACATGCCATTTTTTTTGGAATTGATGTTTTATATTAAAGAGAATTTTTGTAATTTTGGTATAAATTAGTTTAAAAATATTCGTAATTTGAAATAATTTTCATATAAATAATATTTTTTAAACTTTTGTTTTTTTTTTTTTTATCCAAATTTTTAATAATACAAGAATTTTAAAAGCATCTGATTCACAGCCAATAATAATTAACGTTTATTCATTAAAAATAAAGTTTTTTATAACAAATTAAATGAGAATAATTATAATGATATGTGTTTGTAAATGACTGCACTGACCTCCATGTATGCACTCGTATGATTAATGTGAATTTTGATGAAACCTCTACAATTCACTTGAATCTTAATTCACTGAATTTTTATTTATATAATCTTGAAAATGGAATAAATTTAATTTATGAAAAATTAATGAATACCTGTATTATTGTATTATGAAATAGGCTCATATTTCACATAAATTATTTTTTATTTACTTGAATGCAGCAGCAAATGCTTTTAAGGGAAATATCTATTCGAGGGAAAGTTACGTCGGCTATTATACAGTGATTGTAGCGGTAATTTTTTGTGTCGGCCTTCTGCGCTGTTTTATGTTTTTTAATGCATGTTTGCGGAGCGGTAAGAGGCTGCATAACCTGGCTTTATGGTCCATTATTCATGCGCCGATGCAATTCTTCGAGGCGAATCCCAGTGGTCGCATTCTTAACAGATTTGCCAAAGAGATAGCCATAGTCGACGAGATACTGCCCAAAACAATTTTGGATGCTGGTCAAGTGTTGCTGACTTTATTGGGCGCATTCATGCTTACTTGTATGGTAAATCCATATTTTTTACTACCCGGATTCTTTATAAATACAGTCTCTTATTGGATCAAGAAGGTCTACTTGAAAAGTAGCAAGGATCTTAAACGCCTGGAGGGAATGAGTATGAATTTCACAGCTTTTATTTATTTTATTTGCTGTTTGTCTATTTTTTATTAGTCCCATGGTTATCACCTATTTATAAAAGCTATTCAAAGACAATCGCATAACCTGTAACCGATAATAAAAAATTTGAATATTACAAACATTAGTAAATATACAATTTGATAAAAAATAGTACTCGATAAAAATAACTTTGTGTTTATTCATAATATATATAACACCTTTACTTTATAAACCACGAAATGCTTTCCTGTAAAAAATAATTTCATTAAATGTTAAATTATTTTAGATAGAATTTTTTTAACATAACCATTTATTGTAATTCGAGAAAAGTTGTTTTTATTTAAATTAAGGGTAATGAATTTACGTGTTATTTTATTATAGTGAAGTACATTCAAAATTCTTACCATTGTTATTCAATTTAAAGGTGTAAATAAAATTTTATTTTAGTAAAATTACATTACTATTGAATGGCCTAATTAAACATTTATTGCTTAAACATTTATCAAAGTTTATTATATTTTGAAATATTTTAATTTCAGCTCAATCACCAGTTTTTACACACCTTAATGTAACGATCAATGGCATTACTACAATACGAGGACTAAAGGCACAAACCAAACTTAATGAGCAATTTAATAAATTTTTAGACAATCATACGATGTCTTGGTATCTCTACACAGCTGGTAGTTTTGCCTATTCATTTGTTTTGGATATCTGCAGCTTAACTTTTATAATATGTATCACTTTTAGCTTCCTTGTTTTTAAAGAACGTAAGTTTTTAAAAAATATTTGCTAATGTTATTATTACATATTTAATAATATTTAAAGCAATGAAAAATCACAGTTATTATTTCTGAATATATAATCTTTATTTTGCACATAGTTCCTTTCAAATTTTAAAATGTATGCTAATATCTCTTGTCCACCTTACAAATAAATTAGTTTTTATTTTGACACTACATTACAGTTTTCTAATTGATAAATTTTGAAATAGTTTTGAAATTTTTTATTTATTTAATTTTATTATAAGTTTTATTTATTATTAAAATAAAATCTGTATATACCATTAATTATTTAACATTTATCTGTAAGAAAACCACTAATTAACTATGTATTTTTATATTTCATTTGAAGAAAAAATTTAATATAATAATTAATAATAAATTAATATAAATACCATTGAAAAAAAAAAATAAAAATTTGAACTATACAAGAATGTATAAATTATGAATTTGATTTATATTTGATAAATTATAATTTAGAATAATACATATTTTATATTACAATAAAATATTATAATTTATATTTATTATTCCTATCTGTTATTTCTTGCATTTATTAAAAATTTTATGATATAATAATATTTTTAATTTATTGGAGAAATATTTTATGTTACTAACTCGTTTTGGTCTATAGTTATATCTCAATATATTTGGAAAGTTATAAATAAATAATTCATAGATTTTTATTAAAAAAAAAAATTATTTATTGCTAAATTAATGTAAAATTGAGTGAATAAAAATAATGATTGTTAAAATTTAAAATTTATAATTATGTTGAATTTAAATGATTTTACATAAAATCAGTAATAATTTACAAAAATAATAGAATCGCAAAATGATTTATAAATACAATAATATATCGTGTTATATATGCATTATTTGATAATTGCGCATTATTATATTATCTTGTTTTTTTCTCCCACTATGACATCCTTTATAATGAGCGCTGGTTCTCTTCTGGTTAATAATTTTTGATGACGAAATGTCTAGAGTTTTCTTTCTGTAAGTTCGATATATTTTGGTTTTTTATAATTTTACTTCATCGGTAATCGTAATATTCATCGCAATATGAAATTAAATATTGTGATGCATTTAAAGCTCGAAACTTTGTTTCCTGCTTCTGTTGCACATCTTTTATGGTTTCGCTTTACAGGTATATTACTCGAATTCATTATGTTGTAATGTGATTACGATTTTTTAAAAATAATTTAGTTTAAAAATGTTGAGACATTAGACTATTCAGCACCCTTAAATTTTGAATTTTTTAAATAAAATAAATATTTCATATAAATATTCCATTAAAATTATTATTAAATAGTATAAAATATAAATATTAATAATAATAATAATAATAATAACACAGATAAAAAAAAAATAGAAACAATTTTTTTTTTTTATAAATAACATACAGGTTCAACGCAGTACGTACAATTAATCCTAACAAAGTTGAAGATATTTAATTAGATATTATATAATTAAATATTAATTCAAAAATATGTGTAAATAATTTTGAATATATAATAAATAAGCAGTTAAAAAATTATTATCGGAGGTATTTTAGCCAAGAATATTTGCAAAAATTAGGTCAATGCTTATCTTTATAATCTTTTGATGATATTGCTAACTTGTACATTTTTTCCTTCTTATATTCATTAAGATTTGATTATCATATAATATTGCTAAAAGTATTATAAATTGTAAATAGAAAATAACTGTGAATGAATAAAATTATAATAGATAATGGAAAAATATTAACAATAATATAATTTCTAGATTTTCATAGCGGTGAGGTGGGTCTGGCTATCACACAAATGTTATGGATCAGTACAGTAGTTCAATGGGGAATGCGCCAAATCGCTGAAGTAAGCAATCAAATGACGTCTGTAGAACGAATTATTGAGTATAAGCAAATTTTGCCGGAAAAAAATTTTTATCGAAAACATAAAAAAATTATGAAGAAAGTGAATGTTGAGGATAAACAGAATTTGTTGTCCACACTTGATGAAAAAACTGAAAATTGGATACATGAGGGTAACATTAGTTTTAAAAACGTTTCCATGACATATACAATCGAAAGTAAATCAGTCTTGAAGAATTTAAACTTTGAAATTAAGGCAATGGAAAAGGTTTGTCATTAAATATTTTTTAAGGAATAAATCATAACTGATAAAGTTTCTTAATAGTTTTATTTATTTAAACATTTGTAAACCAATTTAAATTCAGAAAATTCTTAAGAAATATTAGCAATGCATAAATTGTATTAGACCAATTTAAGTAACTCCACAAATCTGCAAATAATATTTCTTATAATTTATTGTTCTTAAAATAATTTTAATTAATTATGTATTATTTATATTTTGTTAATTTGTAATTTCAATATATACATATTATAATTCATAAAATCGAATATTATTATAATATTATTTATCAACTTCAAAACATATAATTTTTATTTATAGGTATACATTTAAATGTAAAAATACTTAATTTGTTTACATAAGTTATTATATTTTTTTTTAATATAATCTCGATTTTTTGTGAACTTTTGTTCTTTAGAATTTAATATAATAATCACTACTGTATTTTTCAATAAAATATTAACATAAGACTGATAATTATTATAAAACTTAAATCATAATATAAAATATGTTAATTAACTATTCTTAAATGAAAAATACACCTCTGCATAAATTTCATTAAACCTTTTAATGTTTATTTTAATAAAAATCTAAAATAATATTAATATGAATTGTTTTAAAATCATTTTTTCTAATGTTTTCTATAATATTTATATAGTATATAGTATTTATTTTATATTGACGAATTATAATATTATAATCTAATATAATATACCTTTTGAGGTTAAATTTTTATACCATATTTACCACCTCAAGAGAATGGCAGCAAACGCCACCGAGATGTTACGATGTTTTAATAAATCAGTTTTTTTATTTTTTATTTTATACAGTTGTTTTTATAAAATATTGTTTAAAAAAAAACCAATATTTCATTTTCAAAGAGGATTTAAATACAATTCATATTGATTAATAAAAATGGAAGCTAAGCTTTTAAACAGTTTTGAAATTATATAATTTTTATATAAAAATTACTCATTTGAGAACTGTGTAATACTATAAAATAATACAGTAAAATAATTAATTTTAACTAAATAACAATTTTTATTTAATTTATACTTTTAATTCAATATAATCCATATAATTTAATAAAATCAATATGAATAAATAATTTATAAAACAATAAAAAAAGTATAAATATCTATAGTGAATAAATTGTACGTATGACTTTTATGATTGAAAATAATTTTCAAAATTAACTTTTTATATATTTAATAAATAAGATAATATTTAACAATTTCTTTGAATATTTTACATATTCATTCCATGTAATTTTTTTTTAACTTATTTTTTTTATCTTAAAATAATACGTTTATTATAATAAAAAATTTATATTTACCATATAAACAGATAGGAATTGTTGGAAGAACAGGTTGTGGAAAGTCATCATTAATATGTGCAATTTTTAGACTCGCTAATTTAAGTGGCGTTATTGAAATTGATGAAATTGACACTTCAACAGTTTCCTTACAGGATTTAAGAAGTCATATTTCTATTATTCCCCAAGATCCAGTATTATTTTCTGGCACATTAAGATGTAATCTAGATCCATTCAATGAATTTTCAGATAAAGATTTGTGGAAGGCATTGGAGGAAGTTAGTATTATTAATTTGAACAATATTATCGCGAATAATATTAATTAAATTATTGATTTTATAAAATTTTATCATTGTTTGATAAGTCAATTTAAAAATTACGTATAATTCTAATATTAAGAGTAGATACATCGTTAAAAATATTTGATGCGGTAATATTTTTAGGTAAAATTGAAAGACACAATTATTGTATACGAAAATGGTTTAAATTATCATGTACATGAAAAAGGAATGAATTTTAGTGTTGGACAACGACAGCTTATTTGCTTAGCAAGAGCAATTTTAAGAAATAATCGCATATTAGCTGTGGATGAAGCAACAGCAAATGTTGATCCACAAACTGATTTTTTGATTCAAAATACGATTAGAAGAAAATTTGCTTCGTGCACAATTTTAACAATAGCTCATCGTTTGAATACAATAATAGACAGTGATAAAATTATGGTGTTAGATAGAGGACATCTAGTAGTAAGTTATACTTGTTGTTTATCGAATATTCTTTAATTACAATTTAAAATTGTGCTTTATTAAAATTTAAATAATCAGTAATAATAATAAATAATGAATAAATAATATATGGGAATTATAGTGAATCTATGGTAACAACAAAAAACTATTGTAATATTTAAAAAAACGGGTTTCTTGCAATACATATGAATTAGATATGTATTATTGAGTTACTAACCAATTACATATATTTAGTATATTTGTTAATTTTTTTTTTTTTTTTTTTCGTTTAACTATTTAATTTCATAGGCTATGTTAAATTAATTAAATTTTAAAGTTTCTTTTTTAGCTTCTGATACATTATAAATTAAATGTTTTAAAAAGGTTAAATTTTGATGCAAAAATAAAATTAAAAATTGCATGTTTTTTCGGATTTAAGGTACACATTCTGGTATAATATGAATAAATAAACAATAATTTTTTGTAAAGATTAGGTAACCCAATACATTATATAATAATAATAATAATAATAAAATATACATAAATACATCATTTAATGATAATTATATATTACTTAATTTTTAAACACAAACAGAACGTATACACCTACATATTATAGTAATGCAGAGTTGTACAGTGCTATAAAGTATAATATTATTAATTACATTATAAAAGAAGGAAATATATTGTAAAATAGTTTTTTGAATACTTTAATAATATAATATCAAAAATGTACTTCAATAAGTAACTAATAATTAAACTTATTAGAAATAAATTTTATTTAAAATGTTCTTCAATTCAAAGGAATAGGTTAAAAAAAATATTCAACGTAATAATATAACAATAATTTATAATAAATAAAGTATAAAGATATAGATTTCATGTGATTTAAATTTTTAAGATTGTAGTTTATTACTATTTTTTATTGAAATATTATACTATATTACATTGTAAAGTTATTTTGCGTAAAAAATACATAAAACATATATTAAAACTATTTTATATATAAATCATTAAATTTATTTTAATTTTATGAATAATTATTGTCATTTTATATTTATTCATTTATATTATATAATTCTATAAAAATATTATGTAAAAAAAAAATAATTTTTATGAAATAAAATACTAAAATTTTTTACATTTTTTTAAACTAAAACAATCGAATATCTTTTTTAAATATTATGTTTAATATTCAAATGAATATTTGCTATAATTTATAAAATTAAATTCAATTTTATAAGAATTAGTATGAACCTATACGTTTAAAAATTATGTATAATTTGCAGTGATAAGGTTCAAACAAAGTTAATTCATAATTTAAATATGTTTTTAGGAATTTGATCATCCGTACATGTTACTTCAAAGAAAAGATAGTCATTTTAATTTACTAGTTAAAGAGAATGGTGATGTAATACATGAAAAGTTTCTTAATTTGGCTGAAGAATCTTATAACAAAAACTATAATTATAGTAATTAAAATAAAATTAGAAGTGTTATGGAGGTTAAAATATTATAACGTATTTACAGTAATATATATAATTCATTTATTTTATTTTAAAAAAAATTATGTATTAATTTAATAAAAAATAAATTCATAATTTCGTAAATATATATAATACATGATGCTTGCTGTAATCTGATACACCGTATATAATTAAAAAAAAAGACACGTGGATCGATGTAATTAATTGGTTTTCAAAGGTTTCGAATATTACTATCAATTTTTTTTTTTTTTAATGCATTCGTTTTATCAACGAGATAGTTGACAAATAACAATAAATCAAGCGGAATACTACGTAAGAAAATTGGATTTAAAAATGAAAATAAAAATATCAATTTTATTATAATAGTTGAATGTTGTTAAATGACATTTGTATAATATACATTATGTAACAGTTTTGTAAGTGAAGTTAATTAATGTTTTTAAAAAATATGAAATATCAACTGTAATAAATATATTGTTGTATATATGGAAATTTAAATATAATCTTAATTATTAAACGAAGAATATTGCACATTTGTAAATAATGATGGTACATAAATAATTTTATGTATGTTAATATTATTGATTATTTAATACTGTCTTGTTTAAGCTGAATAAAGTCATTTTTGCATATAAATCATAAAAATACAATTTTTTTAATGTTTTATTCTAGTTTACTATTATGCTAGAAATACTTTCAAATAATATGTAAGTAATTTGGAATTTCATTTTTTAATTAATTTCTAACATAATACTAGAGAAATTATAAAAATTTAAAAATTGTGGCATTTTAAACGAAATTGGAAAAAAAAATTTAAACACTTATTTATTTTCTAATCCAATTAAATTATCGTAATTTTTTTCATATTGATCGATTAAGATTGAGGTATAATTAAAGCAAAGAAAAGTATCAATTATTCAAAATTATATTTAATAAATCAAAAACTCTTTTTGAAAAGACTTCTAAACAACCGACAATTCACTTTATATATTTAAATGTTTTATTTATTTTATTATTTAATTTTACGATAATACAAATTAAAATTTTTCTATTGTAAAAGAAAGATTAGAATGTATTTGAAATCTTTTATTAGTTTAATTTTTTATTATTATAATTTAATGATTAAATAAAAATTAATCTTCTTACAATATTAAATAAACAAATTAAATAAAATAATACAGTGGTGCATAATCTTGAAGAATGAAATTTATTTCGTACACATTAATAGACCTAAGTGAAATATAATGCAGTTTAAATAATATTAAGAATAGAGAAATCTTAATGATTAATAATATTATTAAAAAAATAATCAAATCAGAAAAAATTAATTTTATTAATTAATATTAAATAATCAATATTAATGATATCAAAAGATTTTTTGAAAATAAAAATAAACCAGGAGCCGATTCAAGTTATATATATATATAACAATTTTTTTTAGAAAAATAATTTTTTTTATTGAAAAAATAAGCATTTGTTAAATTTTAAAGTTCAATACCTAGTATTATGTTAATATTAGAATTAATCTAGTCTTGAATGTATTGATGGATTATAAAGGTGTATATTTCAAGGGTGTGGTAAATTAAAATATACATGTGTAATATATTTATAAAATAATATTAACTACTATTGATCGTAGTGATTCGGAAGTGGTATTAATGTACGGGGCAGTTTTTTCTATTTCTCCTTTTTTTTTTTGTTATTTCGATAATTAGAAGCGGTAGGATTTTTCTTTGAATGAAGAGTGTTTTTCAGTTTTGTGATACGTTATGATGGAACGACTGGTAGAACAGATTTATAAACTAATTTTTGTTGTTACGTAATAAAATACAATAAATTCTTTTAAATGTTAAAAAAAATTTTTGAGGATAAAATTACGTGTATATTTCAATTAGAAAAAGCATGTACGGCTCCTTCTGATTATCTCTGTTCTCAGCACCTAGAAACCCGAATCGATTCTAACGCCCAATATGAATACAAAATTTTAAGTTTTAATCATCATTTAAGGATTAAAGTAGTCGATGAAATTCTAAATTTATCAACACATACATACACTTATTCTTAAAAACCTTAATTAACATTAAAAGATCTCTGAAGTATTTTTATCAAACCGAAAGTCAAAATTTTATCACATAAGGCTGTTCTATAGTAGTTCCATCGTGCCATATCAAAAAATCAAAAAGCATCCCTTGTATGAAGCAAAATTCTATAATTTCTAATTATCCAAAAAAAAGGAGACAAATAAAAAAAAACTCCCCACACTTGAAGTCCTCTCCCAAATCGCCATGATCAATAATGGTTTCAATAAAAAAAAAAAAAAATTCAATACTTTATGGACAAACCATGTGTTATATTATACTAAATTTTGATTAAAAGTTTAAAATAAATAATATATTATCAATGAATTGAATTAGTGAAATATTTATATAAAAGCTTTTTTTTAAATGCAAAAATATCTGTGGAAATACTAATAATGAATTTTTTAAAATTTTATATGAAAAACTTTTCATCTTGTTTACTTAAATAAAATTAAAGATCCAGGTGAGGTGCAGTATGAATAAAACAAGATATTTATAATTATTTCGCCGATATTTCGAAAAGGTATCCCTTTTCATTTTAAAGACTAATGTTTTATCACAGAAATAAATCGTTATTATTCGACGTGTTAATCGTAATGTCACAAATTTTAATGTGATATAATTGTAATAACCTGTTTTATTCATATTGCACCTAATCAGTATCTTTAATTTTATTTAAATAAACTAATAATCAATTTGTTTTGAAAAAATACATCATACGCAGAAAAATATTTGATTATTTCTTAATATTCAAGTCATTTCCAAAGTCCACATGTTAGAAATGCATTTGCAGAAGAAAAAAAAGAATACATATAATAAACATTAAATGTCATTATAGAATATCGTTAAGAATAACTTGCACATAAGCAAACTATTTTTAGAATCAGAGGTATGGGTTGCCTCGAAAAAATTCAGAGAAATTTTTATTCATATTTGTAACGAAGGAAAAGTTATGAGCAACTATGTATATATAAAATCAACATATGGTTTCGATGTTTCGCGGATAAAATGTGTCGCTAACGAGACAAGCGAATGATTTTCACGCGCGACATCTTGAATTCGGAATTTTGTCTTCAGTTAATGGGTGCATAAGTTATAGTGCATATTTTGCGTTATTCATAATGCCTTATTTTCAGTGGCGTTGTTTGGAAAATCAGCTATCAAGATTTGCTTTTCAACAGATCAGCGCAAATTTCTCGTTAAGGGAGTCGCAATCTGCCTATCATTATTATTGTACCTGTTTCACATGACAATCATTTTGGAAGGCCAAGAATCTTCTTAAAAACCACAATATTGTTATTTGCGGAAAATGGTCTCCCATGGGTAACGCAATAAATTAAATTCTATGTGAGATCTTTAATAAATAATGTTGCTTCTTATTTACAGGGATTCACATATTTTTGCATATCGAATCGTACATTGTATTTATTTATTTATTTTTTTATTTTCTATTATAATATTTATCTCTTAGAATACTAACTTTCATTGCCGACTTCATAGAGTTAAAAAAATATTGAAATTTCACATTTTTAGTGAGCTTAATTTATTAATTACTAATTATATACTTTTCTGTTTTACATAATCAATATAATTATTTTTAATAATGCACAACTCTTCTATGCAATATCGTGTTATTATATAATTATTATATTATAATTTTTATTTTTGCAGATTTGTTATAATAGTTAATAGTATCATTACTACAAAATAGTATTATACAAAGAATAGATATATTTATATGTGTTTGTTATAAATCATTAAAAGTTAACAACATTATGACTTATTTTCAATAATCTTACATAAATTAATAACTTTATTTATAAAATATTGCAAAATCATTAAAACAAAATATTTAATAATATAATATACATTATTACTGATGCATTATTGAAATAAAGATTTAATCTCTATTTAATTGTTATTACAAATTTATAAAATGCATAATTTTATTGATATTTTAGTGAATAAATTAAAAGTAATTTTAGTATTTTATCGATTAATTGAATAAATATTTGGTTAAAACAGGTATTACCATTTTTAGATATTTAAATTAGTTAATATATTAATAATTTTTTTTTTTGTTAAAATGAATCATTGCGCACATTTTATTTTATAAATTTTTTAGAGTAAGTCAATTTTTTGTTTAGATGAATATTATTTATATTTTATAACTATTCATTGTATTATCAAAAAATATTATTTATTAATGCTTTTATATTCTTTAAAATTATTAATATCATTTATATTAAATAATACTAAGAAAGGTCTAACAGATTTTAAGCCTAAAAATTTTTCTTACACTTTAAATATATAAATTATTATTATATAATGTAAATATATTTTTATGTTGTATATTTAATAATTGTGTATGCTTAATAAATCTATAATAAATAAATGGAATATAGTAATAAATTATACATGTTAAAAATTCAATAATCTTATCATGTTTTTATATACAAGAAGTTTCATATGTATAACACACGCGCAATCTTTATTAACCTAATTTGTCATTTAATAAAGTTACGAGTGTTTGGAGTTAAATTTTCAAATTATTTCAAAAAATTTATATAAAGAGGAATTTTATACGATAAAATAATATAATTATTATATTATTTATAAAGATATTTACATATATATTTAGATGTGTGTATTAAAATTTATAATACTATTATTATCACTTCAAGAAAAATGGTAAGCAAATTAAAATAATAATGTAATACTAATTTATTGAACTTAAAATAAGTAAAATTAGTAGAAAAATTAATACAAAACAGAAAATAAGAAATGTTAGTATGCATCTCTACGAATTACAATTATCATTAATTAATTTATATTTTTTATATATGATATGAACACATAATTCAAAATATATCAAATTACAATGGATATACTTTAAATTTCTACTGTAATAATATCTACTACAATTGAAAATAAAGATTTTTTATAACTTTTAGTAGAATAAAATTATTAAAAATTTGTATATAATTGATGTATATATTTTTATATTTCACTTATATGTTTATAATTTTTAATTTACAGTTATCAAACTTAAAATGGGTACTGTAAAAATAAAAATTTAATCTCGAATATACTATATATAATAGCTCAGGAAATTTATAGGATATATTTTTTATGTAATATACTCTTGGATTTTCTTTATTTTACTTATAACAATTATTTATTGAATGGATTCAGAATATCACCTGTAATTTCACAGCAACTAACAATTAAATATAGAATTAAATGCTAATTTAAACAATTTAGCTTTGTTAATTAGAAATCAGTAATTGTAAATTGCAGTTTTTGAACTTTTAATAAATAATGTTATGATCTAATATAATGCATGCAGATTATTTATTGCTGTTTACACTAAATTTATATAAAAAAATATAATTTTAAATAACGGTTTAGAATACAATTACGTCGTATATACATTATGAGGATATTTATTTGTTTTATTTTTTTAGTAAATAGTGGTGATATAGAGAAATATTTTCAAAATTATATCAAGTAATTATTTTTAAGCAATGAAATTAAACAATTAACTGAAGGTATTTATTTTTTTCAATTATACTATCCATTGGGATTTTCAATTTAAATAATTTATTAAGTAGGTGTTATGTCCGTAACATTTATTAAATTCTTCCGAATTCTTGGTCTAGAAAAGAACTTAATATCCGACGCGAATGACTTTATTTTTTCATTGACACGTTTGGGCCTACGTTTTACCGCACTAGCCTGTTCAACGATTAGTCGCAAAGACGTTTTTTTTGTCCAATTCGAGTTATTACACTTGCGCGCACTAGCTCTTGGGATGGAGTATACAAATCTCGCGAAATTATTTTTATGAAAATGAAAATGAACGAACACGAGTAGATAATATTTCAGGAAAAATATATAAATAAAAATAAACAATAATTTTGATATAAAATACATTTTAATGGTCTTACTTATAAATGGTGATTACAATGTTGCACATCTGAAAATTGGATTGGAATGTAACCCAGATTCGTCAATGAATTGAAACCTCGAAAAAATTTGTAAAACCCAAAACTCAAAGTTTTGGGTTTTACAAATAATATCTAAGCTCGCGATGAAAAATGTTTTTTGAGTATGGTAACTTTATGATCGGAAAATTTCTCGAAGCTTAATGCTGCTGTTATCGGGATTCGGGCCCTTTTTATAATCCTCGACACTTGGTTATTTTTATATAGAAAGAATCTTATTTGTCGTATCTAATCCCTTTTCTCGATTTAAAATTTAATTATTTGGAGTTGCCCAATCATAGGGTCGCTTTTAGATTTAGATGGAATGTATTTTATGAAAGATGTAATGAGACGCTTACATGTCTATTTTATAACTATATATAATGTATATTTTATAACAAACCAGCTATTTAACAATTTTGTAGCTTGATATTTCGATGATCCGTGATCGGTATAAATGGTTAATAGTTAATTAATTCGTTAGTGTGTTGAATAAAAAATCGATTACTTTGTCAACTAACAATTTTCTTTCCTTTTAATTTCAGATTATTAATTTGGTATGAACAATTTTTTGGTTTGATACATTAACAATTTGTTAATAATAATTTATTAATAATAATTATAATAAAATTTTTTTATTGATCACTATATTGATTGCAAATCACCAACTTGTTAATAATCTTCAATTAAATTAACAATTTGTTAATAACAATAATTTATTAATTAACAATTTGTTTAAAAAATTTTACTTTTTCTTGATATTTATTTGTAAATGGTGAATTTTCTTAGTTACATTGTTGTTTAATTAATAATTTGTTTATAATAATTTGTTAGTTAATAATTTGTTAATTAATAATTTGTTAGTGATAATATTTGTTAATAATATTTATAATGGTTAGTGTGAAAATTGATTATTTGTTTATGACAATTAATTTGTTTATAATATTTAATTGTTAATAAATCATTTGTTTAATTTAGTTTGTTAGGTAGTGATGGTTGGTTTATTAATTAATGGTCTGTCGATTTGTTTGTAATCGACTTTGTACACTTTAATTTTATGTGGTTCATGACCTGTTTGATTTTGTATAATTTTATGCTTTTTGGGCCTTTACTTTGTTCTATGTATGATCAGTCTTCACATCCGCAAGATATTAGGTTTTCCCTTCCGGTCCTAAGTTCACTTTTATTGTTTTCACATGCATAAAGATCAAGCCTTTCCTTTATCTGTGTAAGTTTTCATAGATCTTGAGTCTGGATTCTTTTGAATGCATTTGCCCTATTCATATGGTTTCGAGTTTGTATATTGGTAAAGGAACGTGCTCGTTAAGAGGTTTGAAAAAAAATTTTAATTACCTATTTGGGATTAGATCATGCTTCGGAGTGCGTTTTTACAGAGTATGTCCCTTCGAACATTCTAAATTCATTTTAGTCTCATATTTTAAGTACGAGCGAGAACGGAAATAAAAGTAAATGGAATAATATATATACATATATATATTTAAGTATTAATCGTTTCGGCTCGGCCCGTAACATAGGTATATATTGAGTATTTAATTTTTGTATGATCAATGAATGGTATACAAATTTATTACTGGAAAGTTGTTTGGTGGATGAAACTATTAACTAATACTCAGTAATTTTTTCATTTATTTCGTAGGAATTTTAAAAAACGTTTGCGATTGAATTACTTTCATTAATTTTCAAATGATCGTTTGATAATCGTATTTCATAGATTTGAACTGTAGTTTCTTAATAAATTTAATAGGCTTTTGGTCAATTTTACTTTAAACTATTAATTCTTATTATAGTTTGAAATTGAATTTGATTTTATATCATTGTTTTGATTTCTTCTATAAGATACTAAATTATTTAAAATTTAATTTTTGCAATTATTAAATAATTATTAAAGTATTTACTGAAAAAAAATCCAATTTAATTATTCTTAAATTCTTAAACATTCTTAGTCACTTTATTCTTAAAGCTTTATCTGTTTTATGTAATACAGAAAATGAAATTGAATCTGCATTGTATTATTTATGAATATTAAAAATAATAAACGTTGATATATTATTATTAATAATAGTTTTAAGTCTTTTTAAGGAAAAGCAGTAAGCCACACATATGAAAAATTATCAAAGAAAATAAAAAACTCTTATTTTTTAAAATTCTACTCGTACTATTCAAGGTTTTTGTTTATTAACAATTTTAACGATAAAGTGCATCTTTTTAATTTTTTTTATTATAGAATAAAAAGTCATAATTTCAATATTATATTGTTATTAGATGAATTGTAGTTAATAAAATTAAGAAGAAAACTATTTTTTTATAAACCAATTGATAACTTAAAAGGGACGAAATTATTAAAAAATTGAAAAATTTTTAAATTAATTAAAGAAATTGTAGCTTTGTCAATATTGAAATACTTGCAATTCTAGTTTTAGAAAATTAAAATGATAAATATGAATTTTATATTTAAAACATTTTAGCTTGATAGGAGTATTCGTTTTAGCAAAATACTATTTTTAATTAAATTATATGAAAAATTTCCAAATTTAAATTAACTTCATCTGCTATACGATTAGTTTTTTTATGATTTTAAAACTTATAATTATATTATAACAAATTCTATATTTCTTATATTGTAAAAGTTGTTTATATTAAAATATATATATAAAAAATGCGAAGAACGGCCGAGCGCACAAAACTTAACGAGGAGTGGGAAGAGCAAGAACTGAGGCAAAGTAATACAATGTAAATAGTAATTAATACAAGTGAAATACGCGCAAATTAACCCATCATTTCTTGTTTTCTCCATTCATTATCAAATTTTGCGTGCTTGGTCGCTTTTGTCCATTTTTATCCGCATTTTTTAGTTAATCAAAAAGAATTTTTAGAAAATGTAAAATACAAATTTTTTTTTGTAATATAATTATATTTTTTAAAATCGTTAAAAAATATGAAATTGTATAATAAAATGAGCTAATAATAATTTACGAAATTTTCGTATAATTTAATTAAAAATCAAATTTATCTAAAGCTAATACTGTTATTAAGTTGAAATTCTGTACAAGAAATGTGCATATAAATTAATTATATTTTCTTTAATAGGGGTTATAAATATTTAAAAATAACAAAATTATAAGTTCTTTAATTAATTTAAAAATTTTCTTCGCTTCTAATTTTCTAATCGGTTTATGTAAAAATGAATTTTATTGGTTACAATTTGTCCATTGACACTATACTAATAAAATGATAATCTTTTAAATTTATAAATAAAAAAAATAAAAAAAATGCATTATTTCGTTAAAATAATTAACAAATTAAATCGCAAATATTTTTAGTAGAATTTTAGAAAATAAGAATCTATTGATTTTTTTATAATTTTTCTTGGGTGTAGTTAGCCGCTTCTCACTAACGATCTAAAAATTGCTCTGTTGGTTGGTCTACGTTAACGAAGTGTAAAAATGTTGAAAAAACAATTCGTTTTTATTAAATAATATAAAAATTGTTAAATATATTCTTCTGATATATATGTAAAAGTATGTTTGTTATTTAAAACATTTGAATAAAAATAAATGTTTAATAGTACAATAATATAAGGAGTTCCTTTTAAAATTAATTTATTAGTAAATATCAATCAATGGTTAATCATTTTTATTATCCGTTTATTTTAAAAATAAATATTGAAGTGAAAAATTCTATATAATGTAATAATATGAAAAAGTTTAATAAATAAATATTGGCATCAAATTAATGCAATAATGAAATTATTCATGTAATAAAATGTACTATAAATTTTAAACTGTATTAAAAAAAAAAAATTTATGTAATAGAAAAAAAATCAACAAACTAGTAATTTTACATAATACATGTGCATAATATCGAGTAAGTAATAAACAATTTGATATGGTAGGAAAATCTTTATAGATAAATCATATTATTCATGTGTGTAATAATTATTAATTTTTATTAATTATGTATTTAAAAGAAAAAACCATAAATATTTAATCAACTAAATTTATGAAACTTTCTTTTACGCTTTGATAACTAATGGAACAAATCCAATGTAGATATAACAATAAACTGATGCCTTTGAATTATTATTTTGCAATAAATTATATTTAAAAATTTAAATATAACATAAGTAACGAAATATAATTTATACTATATAATATACTATATTATAATTTATAATATAATTTTAACATTTATAATTTTTTAAATTATTAAACAAATATCGAGAATGGTTTGCTTTTTCAATTTTACTCATTTAAGTACGTTCGATTAACTTATGCTTATATTTAAAATTCGAAAATTATATAAGTACAAAATATTAATAACTGGTTGATCATAAATTTATGAACGTCTCAAAGAAAATATAATTATTAAAAAATAATATTGACACAAATAATATTAAAAAAAACATACCAAGACACTAAATTTGTTTAAAAAATATATTCAAACGTATTAAAGTATATATGAGAAAAGAGTAGCTTAAATATAATTGTCTAAAAAAAGTTTTCTGATATTAATATTTTTTTATAATATATTAAATATTCGTTCCCGTTCAAAAAATATAGTATAAACAGAAAGTAAAGAAAAATAATGTTGAAGGATTGAAGTTTTTATGAAATCATGATGATCTATATATACAAATAAAAATACCTATATAAGTAGGCAAGGATTACTTAAACTAAGCATAAGTTTGAACGAGAAAATTATTTGGTATCATTCAATAAAACCAAATTTTTTTTTATCATAAATCGTATTAATTAAAAAGTTGTTATATGTAATTAGGAAAATATTAATACTTTAATAAGAAATAATTTAAACATTTTTATTTTTATTCAAATTCATCAATTATGATTAAAATGAGAGAAGTTTTATCTTGATTTTTATGAAATTTAATTTCTAAATAAATTTTAGTTTTATTTTACAATTAGTTATGAAATAAAAAAATACATATAAAAAATTATTTATTATAGAAAGCGTTACATAACAGTTTTTTAGTATTATGATACTCAAAGAAATTACGAGAACACAATTATGTTATAATTTTATTTCGGGGAATAATGTATTATTTTTTATGAAAAATGTGTTTTATAATTGCAAGATAATAGAATCAGCCCGTAAAAAAAAATTTATTGCAATATGCATTAATCCCTCGTATAAATATTGTAATGATGTATTCTCATGTAATTATACATTAAAATAATTATTAATAAGATAATTTTGTTACGGTAAATAAATAAAAATCAAAAGTTTTCTTTTTAAAACTATATTCTTTATTCCAACATAATGATTTGTCAAGTATAACTTCCTAAATGTTAAATTAAGAAAAATCATTTTTAATATGATAATGATATTCAGCTCCAACGATAGTGTACTTATATATACAATCACTTGATTAGATAAAATTTTGCAGTAGTTACAGTTATGTAATTAATAAATTCAATATTATATAAATTGACCATTTTTAATATTTAAAACGCAGAATTTTTTTAACATATTTTTCGAATCGATTTTTATTCCAATTTTTATAATTATTTTAATAAATTTTCAAATTTTTAAATAATTTCAATAATTTAGTAACATGTCACAATGGTTATATTAAATTGAATATTTTTATTGTTTGTTGTTAAATAAATTTAAAATCGTTACAGTTTTTTTGCTCTTTGATTAAGCATTAATCAAAAAAAGAAGAGAAAGTATAAATACGTGTATATTATTTATTAATAGTGTTGATAAATATGATATTGATTATGTCAACAGATTGTAATCTTTAAAATGCTTATCATTACTTCGTACCCGGCTATGGAACATATCAGAGAAATCCACAGCTCTATTAAATTTTAATTATAATAAATAGTATATTGTATAAATAAAATTAATATGATTAATAGGTCATTGTATTCATGCAGGCAAAGGTATTTCACATTTATACATTTATTTTGATTACACTTATAAGTACAATTAACAAATAATTTAATAATTTACGTTATTATTTACCATAACATTTTTAAATCTCTTGACATTTAGAATATAAAATAAAAAAAATATTATTTGAATGGTTGATTTTTATTGTTATATTTCCATATGCCAGAGAAAAAATATCTCAACAGTATGTTATTAATGATTTAGACCTATACAATAATTTAAGGCATTTAGAATATATTGTGCGAGTGTGCTGTTGAGCAAAATAGGAATTAGTGCGTCGGGAATGGCATTAAAATATGAGATGCTAGTGGCTTGTTTTTAAATAATAAATAAAGTCTCATCAAAAAGAGGAAAGAGTGAAAACATGGTGTGTGACATTAGATTTTCGGTAGCGAATACGAAAGTGAAAAGCAGATAGAGCGAGTGTCACGTGGCAGGGAAGGCTGGGAAAGGTTGGGTTGGGTTTGACAGTGGTGGGGGCGAGGCGGATCGCTTGAAGCCTCGGGCACTGGTTTAGCTTTAGGCTGCAATTATATTGTGACTGAAATTTAGAGTCTAAAGAGCATTTGAGTTGCCTTTGGTAGACTCGCTCGGAGCTGATTTGCGTAGCTCTTTAAATTATCTCTTCCTCTCTCCCTCCTCTCTTCCTCTCTCTCTCTCTCTCTCTCTCTCTCTCTCTCTCTCTCTCTTTCACTCTTACTCTCACTCTCGCTCTCTATTCCTCCCTTTCCTTTTTTATCGCTCTCTGCGTTTTTTTTTACGGAGTCTGACCCACTCGCTTAGTCACACGAATATTTCCTCGTGAGTGTCATGTTCAGGATTTATCGCCTTCGGTTAATTGTTATTCTGCAAGATTCGTTCAGTTTTTTATACAATATTTTGTGATGATTATGTGCCGAAGATTGAAGAGGTTAAGTTTTCCTGCAGTTTCGTTCCATTGATGCTTTTCTTACACTGATTTAATCTGCAGTAAGTTGGTCTTTGTTTTTCTCACTTTCCAAGACCTGAAATTTTAACTCGATTGGCTCGATTCACAGTAACTATACCTCATTTCTTAAATATTTCTTTCATTTGCATTTGATTCATCGAGGCTAATTGTTGCTTTGCCTTAATGTACACAAATGCTTTAATAACTTTATAAAAATTTTTATTGTGATATTTTAATTTGTTTTTTTCTTTCGTTTATTACATTTAAATTTTCAATCTTGTGACAATGATAAAAGTTTAAAATTTATTTGTTTTAAATGTAATTTTAATTAAGTTTTGTAATATGTGGTGACTGTATTATTACGTCAATAAATATTTCTTATAACGTTTCAATAATGAATTTATTAGTTTGCAAATACTTCAAATCAAATGTAGAAACTTGTTCATAAACTCTTTATCATTCGCATGATATGGCATTTAGCATTTTCTTAAATTTTTTGCCACCCATTATATTTTTGTAAAACTTATTTTAAGCGATTTGAGGTTAGACGTTATCATTATCAAAATATCGAAAACTGTGTTAAGTAAATTATAAAATTATAAAAAAAAGTATTTATAATTTTATATTACGCTATACAATTTAAATGATTTTTTGTAAATGATATAATTATTTATCATTTTTATTTATATTTTCATTTATAAAAATAACAAGTTTCATATTATTGAAGATGTGAATCTGACATAATACGATCATGAATTTTTTTAATGAAACCATTATTCCTAAAATTGAACTTAACCGGTACAAATGTATAAAATTTATAATTACCCAATTTTTTATTTAAATAATTTTTTCTCAGTTAATTTATTTATTCATTAAATTTTGCAATTAATTAAGCTATTAGCAATTTGGTATTGTTATTTATTTGAATGTAAATAAATAATTTTCGTTGTTGTCAAGTTTATATAATTTATATAAATGAATTTTATCAATATATTTTACTATTATTTATGATTATTTCTATTTTAAATAATACAATAATATTCTAATAATATTTTATTTTATTATTAGCATATTTAATTTTTTTTTTTATTTATAATCTTATTATTCAAGCTTACCCTAATCTCATCAAATTACAACATTTATTACTGGGAATATATATTTCAACATCATATTAAATGATAATGATTTGAAACCTCGATTTTTATTTTTATTTTATATCTAAACACTTAATTCATATCAAGTATATTTAGGTTATTAAAGCTTTAAAATTATTTATGAAAATATTGATTTAGATACAATCATTCAATAAATTAGCTTATATTGACAAATTTAGTAAGAAATACTTAAAAAATTGACGGTATTAACTGTAATTAACACTCGTGTTGAGATAAAAATTCTCAAGTACATATAATCGACAATTTAATTTAATTTAATTTTTTTGATATTATATATTCTATACAGATCTTCTTTTAATTGTATATCTTATTTTTTTATTATTCCTTCGTCGATTACTCAGTGCATATGAATAAATATGAATAAATGGCAGTAGCTAAATTTTTTTGTGATCCAATAACGGGTCATAAGTGACTACACGAATCACTTTGTTTTTAGTTTGCTCGTGACTTGAATTATCACTTATACTTTTCTTTTCAGTTCTATTTTTTACTGAATTCTAAGAAAGTGCATATAATTAGAGATAAAGTAAGTGTTAATTTTCGCTTACATCAAATTACACTTTTAATTAAGTATGGAATTCAATATGTTGATAAATTAAGTTATTTAACCGTTTACAGATTCATTGTCAGAATTGCGTAATTTATTGAGAATGTAAATACATTATTTATTAGTTTAAAAAAAACTTTGCATAAAATTATATTTAATATTAAATTTTTTAATAGTTTTAAAAATTCATTATGATATATTGCGAATTTATTATTATTATTTATGGATTATATTATGGATTTACTGTACAAGGTATAATAATAATGAATAAGGTCTAATTTGTTTTTCAAATAATAATACAATTCCTAATAATGAATGTATACTTAAATGGATTCTAAACATTATGGATTTATATTTTAGATAATTTAAGAATATCATTAAAGGGGATCATGATAATATAATTCATAATTTTGTTTACGTAATTATTAGATTTATAAATAATATTTATTTTTTCAGCAATATATTTCGTAAAGTTCATATAAAATATGTTTAATTTCTCATATTAGAAAAAGTTTAAGAATATATAAATTTAATATTGACAAAATCATATAATAATTTATTATTATAAAATAATTTATTATTATTTAATTTAGAAACTTTTTGATATTATAATATTAAATTATAATATTCAATAAAATCATGAATAATATTAAAAATTGTAACAAAATAAAATTCAAAATTATTTTGAAAATAAAATATTGATTTTTAAATATTTTAATATATATAAATTATATAGAATAATCTAAAATTCTGATTAATATTATATTCAATTCAATTAGAACATATTATTATAAATATATAAATATAATTCTTATTAATAGAATTAAAATTGAATATTAATATGAAATCTATTTATTTTATATATTTATTTTAAAATTCTAATTATCTATCAATCAAGTTATAATCTTGTTTAGTAGTGTTGTACTGCATTTAATTAAAATTAAAAAATAAGTTAATTAAATGAGTAAAAGTATAACATAACAATTATTTCTACAGTTTTTGTGTGAGTAATGCTTATGAGTGTAAGAGTGTAATTATAAATTTTTAAACTATTAGATATCCCAGATACATTCTTTTAAATATTTGATATAATATTTAACCTAGCCTAATGAGAATTGTTTAAATTGTATTTTTTATCGTATTCTTCGATAATTTTATGCATTAAGATTGTGGTCATTTTTGATTTATTTATTTTCACCTGTATTATTTTTTATAGTAAACAAAGCTTGTTCATTATATGTATGTACAGCAATAAAATAAATAGATAGTTGCTTTTTTTATATCAATATCTTTTTATTTCTATACAGATAAGTGAATAAAATTATATGTTTTTTAAAATAAATTAAAAATATTTTGAATATTTTTTGTAATAATTGATAACAGTACACATCAATTTTATTATGAATATTTTATTTAAATTTCAATATTTGTGTCCGTAAATGATAATTGTATTTAATTAATTACTGACTTACTTAATTTTAATTGATTGCAATTAAATTGTTTTTCCAGCAAATAAGAAATCAATTAATAGTTATTTAATCAGTAATGAATTGAAATTAAATTTTGAAACTGAATTTCGTTTGCTAGTATTAATTAATCGTAAAAATTATGGACAAAATTTTTTTTTGTAATTAACTATTGAGATTCATATGATTATATAATATGCCCAATAGCTTATTAAACATTAATAATTAATAAATTAGCATTAAAATTTGAATGAATTAATAAATTCTCTTATTCGTTTGTCAATAATATGATACAGAAAAAATTTTCATTATATAATATTTTTTTAATGGATATTATATGAATTTAATTTTTAATTGTTGAATTTATATAAATTTTAATTACAAATATTAATATTAACAGTTTTATATTCATGAAAGAATTCTTATTAGATAAGAAAAATCAGTTTGTAATCAGAATCATTATTTTAATACTGTTTTAATGTACTTTTGTAAAAAATATTCCACAACTTTGGAAATTGATTAACTTGTTATATAAACACGTTTATATTTACATATTAATATTGAAATTTTTCATTAAAAAAATTATTTTTAATTATATTATTTTTAAAATATTAATTAAAATAATTTATGTTACTGCGATTAAAAATTATTTGTATTACAAAAAACATGTTTCACCAAACAACAAGACGCGTTTTAACCATAAATTATTACAATCATCCAGGTTAATTACATCTTCATTTTTACCTCGAAGTCTTCCTATTTCGTAATACCGCTGCTCGGTTGTAAGTATTCGAAGGTTGACACTACAGACATTATTAATAGCTTCTGTTCTTTTTAAAAACTGTTGGCTGGTTCGTTGTTTTCTGAGACCACTAATATATTAGATGGAACAATTACTTCTGTAATCATTAAAGTTAGCGATAACATAATTCACTTGTTTAAACAAGAGAACTTGGGAATAAAACTCATTGCTGTAATCTTGACTTTTCTCGATGATTTATTAATGATTGCGTTGGTCTATTTTGAATAATGTACTAAAAAAATTGAGAAAATTATTTAATTTTTGCGAATAATGTAAGGAATATTCTCTTTAATACCAAACAAAAATATTTGAAATTTAACAAATATTTTACCATAATTAAATAGAGAGGGTATTACTAAAGTGAATTATGCAATAAAGTATAAAATTTTTTTTTTGTATATTATAGTTTTTTGATTTTTAAAATATTAAAATTAATTACAAAAATATATTATATACTTTTTGCTAAATACATAATTTTATAGTATCAATTTTTTCATATTTATAACTATTTACACTAAAATAGTTCAAAAAAATAAAAATTTTTGATTATTTAATCGAGTAACATTTATATATACAACTTTGATTATTCGATAATATTATTTGCAGTTAAAAGTATTCAAACGGGTAAATATTAATGAGATTTAATGTATTTGTTAAATTATTTTTATCGCTATTTAATTAAATTTTTATGTGTATCTTCATCAGAAAATACTAAAACAACTAATGTTAAAACTTTAAAATATATTTTGTGGTTTTGTTTTTATTTCCTTTTATAGTTCAGTTTAAAAATAATTAAAAATCACAATTTATTAGGAATATTATTCCTATAAACTTTAATGAAATTTTTTGAACAACAATTTAATAGTAACTTTAAAAAAATACTTATATTACATAATGAATATTTTTTAATTGTATTTAGCATACATTTCTTACTAGATTCCATGTAAATAGCACTAAAAGATATTAAAATAAATTATTTTAAGTAATTATTTGAAGTAATAATATGCAATTGTAAAATATAAAACGAACTTGATACCTTAAAAATAATTTAAATAAAAGTAATCTTTTTTTTTTAATGTTTATTCGCACAGTGAGATTAACTGTAAATTTTTAAAATAAATAAAATAATAAAGAATCTTTTTTTTATGTAAGTTAATATTTGTGATAAAATTGGTTTGTATAAGAAGATAAAGAGTATTAATAAAAAGGTTCCTTTTAAGTCAATATTTGACTTAGTTCGAAAATTAAATAACAAAAATTTTGTAACAACTAAAACAAGTAGTAATTTGGCAAATGTGTTAGAAATTATTATTTGATTTTCTTTTTGTATTAGTGGTGATACGACTTTTTCTTGATTAAATTAGATCTTTAATGGTATAGATTTTATGTAATAAAAAACAAAGTGATTATATTCTAAGTTTTATATTCTAATTATATATAAATTTTGTTTTTAATTAAATACCATTTACATTTTCTTAGAGCTACATTCAAATTCGAAGATTATTTCATATTTATTATTATTTGGTTTTAAAATATTTAGCTATATAAATTTCATTATAAAACAGTTAAAAATTATAATGTAAACAATATAAAGTAATTAATTTGTTATATGAAATTTTTATTACATAATAATTTGGCGTAGAATAAATTAATTTTTTTTAATTTCATTCATTAATGTTATATTCATTTATATTTAAAAATATCAATTAATGTTAATCAATTTGTTTATCTTTATCTCTTGAATATATCAAGTACTTTATCAATACTTCATATTTTAAACTCAAAATAGTATAAATAGTTATAAATATTTAATATTTATAAATACGTTCTTATAATCAACAAGATAATCTTTTAATTACTAAAATAAATACCAAAAATGTATTTTTAGAGCTACTAAAATAATTGATGCGTGATATATTATATAGATAATTTTATACATTATTTTTCTGATCATTTTATTTATTGTAAATATACAATAAATATATTTAAAAATAAAAAAGATTTAAATTATAAAAGCTTTACTATCCAAGTTATTTGTTAGTGTAATTTAATATCACTAAAATAAGTATCAAAAAAAACTTTGTTTGAAATTTAAAAAAAAAAAAAGATAAATACTTTCTATTGCAATGAATATTAAATAAGTATTCAAATTCAATATGAGAAATATAAAATTTTCTTTTAAAAAAAATTTGCATAAACCTTATATACGATATTTTTCAACTTTCAAGAGTCTTTAGTTATTTTGATATATGAATTTATTATATTTTAAAATATTTTATTTCATAGAATTTTATCAATTATAGTTTTAAGGATAATAATTATTCCAACTTATGTTTTTATTTTATTTGGTTGCATCAGTGAGAAATATGTAGTTTTCTGAAGTCGTGTTTTTCCACTGATTTAGAATAAGACTAATTGAGTGATGTCATTTATAAATTTTTATACGAATTCTAGCTTAGTATTAATCAAATTTTATATCTAACCTTGTCTAAATGTAAATGCAGAAATGAACGAGATAAAATAATCAATGAATTATATCATAGACCATTACAATTTTACTATGTTAATTAATAAAAAAAAATATTATAATTCTTTCGAAACATGTATTGTTTACTTATATTATTAATTGTATAGAAAATTAAATATAAATGGTCTTATCAACTGCAAATTCTTCTTTTAATTATGTATATAATCAAGATTTAAGTTAAATCGCAATTTATTATGTTACTATAATCTATGAATATTGTGTGATATTATTTTGAAAAATTTTAAACAAGCATTTACTTTTCAGTTGTAGTAAAGTACTATAATTTTTTTTATTAAATTTACACGCGCAGTAAGATGTCACTTATCACATTGTTGACGAATAAGAGTTTTGAATGTCTGTTATGAGAGTTGAATTGATGTTGAAATTTTACTATAACAATAAAGATCAGTTACTGCTACTTTTTTAAACCAGACGCAAGTGATGCTGATTGTAAAGTAAGACAAATAAATTTATAATTCTTATGAACTTAATTGACATGCTTGTAACTGTTCTTTATTAAACTAACTTTAAAAAAATTTTCAAATATACGTTGTTGACCTCGAACAGCTAGTAATTATTGATATTTTTAGTAATAAATAAATGTGTATTATTAGAATTTTTATATACATTTTTATTTATTGTTTTAATATCAAAAAATTAATAAGTTTTTTTTAATGGATAGGATATGAATATTTATTTTTTTCATTATGTAAAAAATTAAAGGTCACGAAAAAATACATTTTATTTTTTGATTAGTAAAAATGATTGTTGAAAAACTCATTATACTTTGATATTGCATAAATCTAATGCACATAATGGCAAATATATGAAGAATATAACTACATACGTGTACACGTCATATTAGTATATCGACTTTTGCACACGTGCACTTACGCAAAAAAACATATATATGTATATGTATGATGTATGTATGTATGTATGTATGTATGTTTGTATGCATATATGTATGCATATATGTATGCATATATGTAAATGCACACTAATTGGACAAATAAATAGTTATGTTGTAATGTAAAAATCATGCTAATAACTTCAATTATATTCTGTGAAATATGAATATATTTTTAGTTGATTCATTTCACCATGACTCGACAATTTTCTAATCTTTGATATTCATTTTTACATTTATGTCTCCAATTTTTTTAATGTTTTGTTTTTATATAATATAAAGTATTATGTTTTACACTATTTAATAATGACTTTTAATTTTATAGTCTTATATGTTAAAATGAATATTGACGAGTACTTATTACGTATAATTGTATTCATTTTTTCAAATAAATATTTTGAAAAATTTTGAAGTATTTTGAATGTTTACTTGCTCAGCATTTTTTGAAACATATATAATTTAGTGTAAATTGTCATTTTTTAGGCTGATAGTGACATGAAGGTGATATAAATAAATATATTTCTCGAAATTAATAGATGAATTGGGAAAGAATTTATCAAGAATTCCAAAATTTTTAAAAGCACTTACTTACCAAAGATTTTTTGTTAATCTCTATGTAGAATATATTTATATATAATAATATATAATTAAAAAAAATAATCTTGTAAAATATTTTTTCGCGAAGAAACTATTTAATTAATGATAATTCGCAATTCTAATTATTATTTTTATTGTTTTTGTTATTATTGTTATTATACTTTAACTTGATTCTTAAAAAGCTAATAATTTTCATATTTATTATTTTGTAACTACAATGATTTATTTCATCAGATAATATTTATATTTTAAATCTATTATTGTTTTAATTTAATTTAAACAAAGTTTATTAAGACCTATATTTTGTAGCAAATAATGATTTCCTTGATGTAAAATAAATATTTTAATATACTTAAAAAGATATAAAATATTTTTATAACATTAAATATGGCAAATTTTTAAAATAATTATATTACAAACAATTGAATTTTATGTAAAAAATACACGGTCAGCAACTTTTTAATATAAATTTTATAGTTTTCACAAATAAATAAATAAATTTTAAGTGGCATTATTTGAATGTGATATAAAAAAGTGTATTTTATTACTAGAATAATTCATTGATTATTAATTTATTTAATTTATTTTTTCAAATTAAAATATAATTTTACTGTAGAAATTAAGATCAAATTTCTGAATTTTATCTTACAAAATTTTTTTTCATTTTTATTAATTGTTTTGATAAATATTTATATATAATCATATATTTATTTTAATAATTATTTGTTGTATTTATACTAGGTATATGGATATAAATAAGATGAATACACACAAGTAGTTACTTATACTAAATTGTTGAGATTATTATTCGTATGTTTTACATTTAAGTTATACCACAATATATATTTTCATTAGTACATGACATTATCTTATCATCGAACATAAAATATTTTATGCATTGTATTATACAGTGATTACGATAAAAAGTTAAATATTTAAATCACTCAAAAATAATAAATTATTAATTCTTTAATTTCTTACTTTATTAAAATATAAATTATTCTTAAGAATATAAATAAAAATAAATTTGTTAAACTAAATTAAATTGATTGAAATAATAATATAAAATGTAGATTGCACAAATGTATATATATCTTTAATTTAATTCTAATCATATTAATTTTATTTGTTTCTTATTTTTTTTATTTAATATTATACATATATAACTTTATAATACTTGATTATTGTATTGCGTATAACACATAAATGCTGGTTAATATTATAATTCTTTTAATAAAGACGAAATTTTAAATTATATTTATTATGAAATTTTTGTCGCAAAATTTTTAATTTTTTTAAAAAATAATATGACATATCATAAGATGAAGGAAGTATACTTTTATTTAATTTTTATTTAATTGGTCAAGTTCAAGAATTGTGACGTCTCACAATGAGCACGTAATTGTCATTTATACATGTCGAATAATTTCGTAAATTGTTTTTTTTTCAATTCTAGCTTTATTAGTATAAAGAAAACCATTATTATTACAGATTAATATTTTCAAATATTAAAAAATTAAATATAGTAAAATGTAAAATAATTGAATTTATTTATAAAATTGAATAATTATGTTTACTTATCAATACATTATTACCATAAGAAAAAAAATAAAAATATTAATGAATAATTATTTAATTTATTTTTGATTACTAATATATATTTATAATTTTTTAATGTGTACAAATTGCATAAATTTAATTCAAATTTACGTATAATATAGAATCAATGGTTGAAAAATATTAATTTTGTACAAAATATAAAATAGCTCGTGTGAACTCAGTAACTTCAGTTCTTATGTTGTTAGAATAATATTGTATAAATATTGAATACTTAATTATTTTATTGAATAATTCATAATAAATGAAAAAATAAAACTAATATTATTTATTTCCCTAATTATTATTTGAAGTACTATATTTTTAAATTAACTTAATAGTTTATATGCTATAGAAAATAATCTAAACTATATTAGATAGTATTTTTTAAGATTTATTTTATTTATATTAATTTAAAAATTATGATATACAGTTTATAGTTTTTTAACGATATAATTTGTATCAAGGAATTTTAAAATATTGGCTCAAATTAAAAATAATTGTAACGGCTACTGGTAACATATTCCTTAGAAAAAATCTCATTCTATGAAATAATTATTAGAAAAGTATAAATTTATTAAAACAAATATATATATTTATAAATTTTTTTACAATATTTGTAATTTATATTTTAATATTTATTCAATAATAAATTAAATATATTTAGTACACTTTGGAAATTCTATTAGAAGAAAATTCTTTTTTTAAAGAAAATAATTTTTTTTATGACTATAAAAAGGAATTTTTAATATAAAATTAATAAAAATAAACTGTCATAAATGAAATCTATTGTTTAAAATTAAAAAGTAATGATGTACTTAAATTTTGTATTATAAATAAATAAGTTCAATATTTAGTTAATGATCTTTTATTTTTAACATAATTGCAGTTTGATTATATTACATAAATAATAATTGACACAAATTTTCAAAATGCAGATAAAGACAGAATATAAAAATACTGAAATTTCAGTTACAAAATAAATATAACTTAAACTAATCAAGTTATATTAAATTATATTAATTATTTTAATAAATTCATATAATTCATATCAAAATAACATTATTATAGTTCTTATCAATATTGCAATGTACATGATTTTCTTAATTTGTAATTTAGAGCAGCGGTGTGATCTGATTTCAACGCTAATCATTTGGAGTACTTACGATAATCATGAAACATGAAAAATATCACTCGCTCGTACAAATATTTCTTTGAAGTTAGCGTTCCCTCTCCTTGAATTGTTCGATTAAATTGTTTTATTAACGCAACAACAATTGATGGGTAAATAAATGCTTACTATGATAATAAATTTGTTTCATTTAAATATTGTTCATTGTAAACTTCTTTTTATTTGAAATATATAGCGCTAAATGAATTTGATCGACTGTCTAATAAGATCTAATGTTAATGAATAATTTGTTTATTCTTTTTATTATTACGTAATTTAATTATAATAATCATACCTGTTGTATAGAAAGTTTATTATTAAAATGAAATTTAAAAAAGTGTATTTACATTTCTTGCCTATCATTTAACTAAATGTAGTTGTGATTACTTTTGGTATAAATCAACCATTTTTTCTTGTTTTGATAAATGACACAGCATTTATGTGTGTGCATATTTATACCTTTATAGTATCATGAAGCTTTTGTTGTACCAGATAATTTTACTTTGATAATTATATTTTATGTTTCTTACAAATGTAGGTATCCGAAAGCTTGGAGCATCAATTGATTGCATTCAGCCTAACCGTGTAGGTAGCCGATGTCATCGCCCTTGTGTCTTAAATAAAAAATCTACTGATTTTATACAAGTAGTATATAATTACGAATAGAAATCTAGAATTTTTTTAGAATAATTTGTACATTGTTTTCTTGGTTTCAAGTGATTAATATATTATATTAGAAATAAATAATTTACATAATACAAACAACGAAAATTATGAAAATTAAATATTTTGGACGTTCGTCGCAAAGGATCGATAATCTTGAGACTCTTAGAAGTTTTTTATTCTAATTATGAAACTTACACGTTAAAAAATTAAATTATGTAAATAAAGATATTGAAAATATTAATTATTTTTTGGATATCCAAAAAATAATGAATCAAAGAAACTAAATCCAAAGTAATTTAGAGTGTGTACACATGATATTCAATGAAAGTTTTCGATCATGGATACTACTAAATCTATCAATAATCCTAATCCACGAGAAAGTGCCAATCCAATTTCTGTTTTAGTATGGTGGTGAGTATATTTTATAAAAGCCAAATGATATATATAAAAATTATTATTCGCGCATATTTTTATTTTGCATTATTAAATTGAACATTTAATATGATTTATAAAATTAAAAATATTGATTAATTAAAAAATATTAAAAATTTTCTCTATGCAACATTTTTTTATTTTTATAGTACACAATATTTTTAAGTATACAATTTTTCTGTTAATACTTTACAGAAATAAAAAATTCTGTAATTTCAAGCATAGGAAACTATAATTTTATTAATCTTAATCACCTTAATTAAAAATTACTAAAACTTAAATACAATGTTTTTTTTTATTAATATAGTTAAACTATAATATATTTAGTTTTATATATTATGTTCATAAGTACTGGATAACTTATTATAACAAAGTATTTTTAATCTATAAAAATGAAAGTATTTACTATTTATTTATAAATATAATTTATAAATATTCTCAATTTTATTTTTGTTTATTTATTGATGAATTATATTTCTCTCAAAGTTTAAGATTGTAATATAGAAGTATTTATTGTTATTTAATTAATTAAAATCTGGAATTTGAATTTGATATTCATTTATTCAATTAAATGTTTTGATCAAAAAATAGTTCTACCATATTGTACAATATGTATCGTAAAAATGATAAAATAACTAGGAGTGTAAATATGCTTAGCTGAAAACATATCTTTATCAGTAAAATAATTTCAATCTAATACAGAATACGTTAAACTATTAAATTAAACTATTATTTTATACACTTTACATATATAATTAGATATTGAAAAATTTATTAAAAGAAAAAACAGGTAATGGCATATTTTCTTATTTTATAAATATTTGTAATGTATATTTATAATGCAATATTAATAATGTACTTGTAATACAAGCATATTATAAGTACCTAAAACATGTTTCTTATTTTATTTTATTTACAAGTCAAATTAAAATATATTTTAAAATGTTTACGTCAAAATGAATTACTTTTATAAATAATTATATTTTCAAAAGTATAATTAAAAAAATTGTTAAATGAAAATAAAAATTAAATTTACAATTTATTAATTCATTTATAATATTTTTTTATGTGCACTATTAAAAAAAGATGATCACTGTTTAATTATGGTTTATTATTCAACTTATAGTTTAATGAAATTTTAAAAATTATAAAAAATTACTACCTACTTTAGCTTTATTTCTATACTATAAAAATAATTTAGTAAAACTATAGTTTTTATTGGATTTTGATATCCCTCAAATCTATTAATAAATATATATATATATTCTTTCTATTGAATATATTTGCATAGCCAACTTCAACGAAATAAAATAACTACAAATTAAGAAATTATTTTTTTTAATTTTATGTTATTCATTGAATTCAAGAAAAAACGATTTTTATAACAAATACATATTGATCAAATTATGTATTTAATGTTATAAAACTTATTTTTAATATGTTGCGAAGAGGATTAATATAAAATTACTATTTACTTTAAAAAAAAATGTATACATTATGAATTAACTTTAAATTTTAGGTGGACCGTAGGTTTATTCAAAAAAGGTTACAGAAAAGTTTTAGGGCCAGAAGATTTATATGATCCGATTGAGTGTGATAAATCGACGAATCTAGGTGATCGATTAGAAGGGTTAGTCTTACTATTTTTTTAACTCTCGTATAGCATTCATATAAAAATGCTATTTTAATAATGTAAGGAATACAATTAAAAACAAATGATTTAATGTAGTATCAAGATTAAGGTAAAAAAATTAAATTAAATTATAATTTATTTATAAAATATTTTAGAAATGTGTAAACTGAAGTAATGTTAATGTATAATTTTTAAGCAACTTATATATTTTTTAAATATAGTTAAATATTCATTAGATATTTGTAAATAAAAAAATTTATATTTCAACGAATATTGCTTTTAGACGATGGAAAGCAGAGCTACAAAACGCAAAAAAAGGAAGACGACGTCCAAGTTTGTTTCGAGCGATTTGTCGAACATTTCTTACAGATTGGTTTATGCTTGGATTAATTCAAATACTTAATGAATTCATACTGAGGTAAATATATTGAAATGCATATTCTATTTTTGTATATCAATTTGAAAACTATATTTTATTTTATTTTAACTCGTTAGTACGAAAAACTTTTCATAATTTAAAATCGTTAAAATTATGAAAATATTTAAAATAATCTACTAACAAAATAAATGCAAAATAATTATTTAATAATTTAGTTAAAAAAAATTTTTTTTTGAAAATTCTTATTACTTTTTTTTTAATTCAAATTTTTTAACATATTGTAAAGATAAGGTTAAATAATTAAAAAAGCTCTTTATTTTTAATTAATTTAATATGTAAGAATATAAGAATTTATTTGGCAAACAAATGACTAAAATTTAAATGTTAACTCATAATTTTATTGTTGATCAATCATAGTAATCAATAAATTATTATTTAAATTAAAGATATCCTTGAAATTGTGTACTTGGAATATATTTAGAAAATAATAAAATTTTATATGCATATTCTCTTACTATAAATTAGAAATTTTGTAGTGAAAGTTTTCTGACTGATTTTACTCTCCAAATACTTAGTTTAGGACATTCGTATTATGAGTATCAACTGTTCATTTTTATATTCTACATTATATATTTTTTTCTTTTTTATACCATAATTTCAAATATTGATAACTGAATTACTCTTACAACATTATTCATTTTTTTTATTAAATAAATAAGATTAATTTATAACTTGATTTTTTAAAATAATTAATGTATTTAATACATTTGTTTTTAATATTTTAAAACTTTTAAACAAATATAATCCATAATTTAATGTTTACAACATTATAATTACGACAATAAAATTTATTGATAAATAAAATTGAAATAATATTATCTCAATAGATTGGGTACACCTATACTTTTGGGAGCTCTTCTTCAATATTTTAAACCAGAGCCAACCACATCTTACGAATCAGCGTTAATTTATGCAGGTGGAATATCACTGGCAACTGCAATAAATGTAATAACTATAAATCAAAATATTTTTGGAGCATTCCATTTAGGCGGAAAAGTGAGAATTGCTGTTTGTTCACTTGTTTATAGAAAGGTCAGCAGTTTTTTTATTTTATTCTTATAAAATATATAATAAATATAATAGAAATTGAATTCAATGATTTCATAGTGATTAATTCACGTATAACATTAAAGTAATATTTCCATCATTTTTACTAGTAATTAAATAGCTTTTATGCATTATTTAATAATTAAAACTTTAATCTTTAAATGAAATCTTTCTTCTAATTTGTATATAAATATTTATTTAATTTTATCTTAATTAAATCACAAATTATTAAAATGTATTAAATCAAATATTTTAACATTAAAATTTATGGTTTACAAAATATTTATTATAAAAATTTGAAATACAACAAAAAGTGATCTACAACGCTGTTTTTTAATAAAAAAAATTATTTCATATATTAAACAAATAATATTTATGTATAAACTATACATGTTAATTGGAAATTTTAATTAATTTTTTTAACAATCGAATTAAAAGAATTTATTTATTATAAGTTTTTTTTATTTTTTTAAATAACATAACAATGAATGTTAATATATTAAAAATTATAATGGCAGTAATATCAATATAGCAAGTCATAAAACAAAATTAGAAAATTTATTTATTCTTTAAGATAAAATTTTCTATAAGAATTAAAATTAAACAATAGAAAGCATGGAATGTATTATTCTTAAGTTATAAACTTGTGAACAATTGTGGCTAGTTTAATACCTCATATCCACTATAAAAAGTAATTAAAATTAAATTAGCTAAATAGAATAATTTTTAATTTTGTTAAAATTTAGTAAAATTATTTAGTAAGATGAAATATTGATTGTAATATTGAATGATTAAACTTTTTTATATAAAAACATAAATTAAGCTCAATTCACGATTTATTCATTTAAAAAAATAAATAATAGTTTTTACATACATTTAAAAGAATAAGATTTATAAATTACAAAAATTCAAAATAAAATGTATGAATCTAGTTAAATAATTTACATTTAATGTATTCTTTTTAGATTTTCAATATTAACTTGTGGAGGCTTAGGATTTATTTAATAAAAATACTTTTTATTAGATTTAGCACATATCATACACGCTTTTATTTATTTATAATTGTATATAGAACTTCCTTATGTACGTAATATTTTACAACAGCTAAAATAGCTTTGCATTTTTAATGCGATTGTTAGTGTTGCATATTATGTTTAAATGTGGAAAGTTCGGAATAATAGCGCTATGTCCTGGACGTGAAAAACAATCATTTTTCAGGAAACACCTGCTTGATTGAATGTGTGTATAGAGTTTAGGGATATTTGTTACACATATACTTTGGTGTTGGATGAAGCTGTGTATAACTTTAATACTCCCTCCCTTCGACAAATGCCAGAAGTTATGATGCTGTCAAGAAGGAAAAATCTTGAAGAAGACAGATACGTGAGTCCCTTGGTTGAGACGGCTCGTGGGTAGTGTCAGGTTGACCATCCTAGAGTCGACCGACTGAAAAATCCTCTATCCATTTTTGTAAATTACATCCTTACTCACCTTCCTTATTTACATCATTATCTCACAATTGGATGTTTCTGGCTTCTTAATTCTGCAGATGTTTCATTATTGATTTTATTCTTTTTTAGTCATCTTAATTTTGCTTTTGCTTTTTTGTAACATAAATTTAAAAATAAATTATCTTCGTCATTAACATTCAATGATCTTATTCTTCAGGTATTTATGTGATTAAGCTAGCAATAACGTCATCATAATATCAGGAATATTTTCTTTTGTAGGAATCCAACAGACACCTAACCGATTTTCCTCTACACATTCTTTGATATATTCACTGTGTGTGTCTCCCATGTTTCGTCGAATTCCATTTTTCTCCCGTTTCTTCAATTCTTCCATAATTTGATGAAGTACATTATCAAGCATTTTTAATTTATGACTGCCATCTTTTTTGTGCAGTCACCAACCGATTTATTGTCACACTAGATTGTTGCAGGTAAGTATATCTTTTCTAGTTATATTCCTGATTGTTTTGTCAAGAGAGATCATTTTTGACACGATTCGCTCATTATAAAACATTCAGCTTGGCATATAGAAAGTGTAACATATGACTGTTTGTGATTTCGCCAGTATACTCCGACTCTATGTAGATGTACAACATATCCACTTGTTGATGTGGAATTTCCAAAGTCTCGAAAACTAGCATAAAAAAAACTTCCAGATTTTCAGACTTCGATTTGTACATTAAATCTAGGTTTATGTTTCCTTTCAAATATTTGAATACTCTTCACATCTTTTTAATTTTCTTCAGTTGGTTGGTGTTGTTTACGAGCTAAATAATTTACGACATTTCCTATATCTGGTCTTATCCCATTTGTCAAATGTATTAAAGTTGTAATCGTTTTACTGAATAGAATTCCTTCATTGATGAAAAAAATTGTTTTGTCTTCTTTGTTTCTTTTTATATTAATTCCTAAGAAATACTTTAGTTTTCCTAGATCTTTCATTTTGAATGCTTTCCTGAATTGAATTATTATTTTGTTGAATAATTCTATGTCATTACTTGCCAGTAATATGTAGTTAACACAAAACAAGAACTCAGCCACTTTTTTTTTCCTCCAAGTAAATCCAAATAGTTCATGGAAATTATTAATTAATTTACTAATTTCTTGGCTTCTACGGTAAATATTTGGTTCTATTTTTTGGGACGTACGTTTACATATAAGGCTCGTTGTAATTTGCAAATATGTATTTTTCTTTGTTCTTTATTAATTTCGAATCCTGAAATGTCTATGTAAATTGTTTCATTTAAAACGCCTTTTAGGAAAGCAGTTTTGACATCTCATAGACAAACATATAGATTATATTTATTTATAATTGAAATTAATGAATGCAGTAATTGTAGCCTTTATGTCGGTGTATATGTTTCTTTTAAATTGTAAGTACCTTTATCCATGAATCCAAATACTACTAGACGTACTTTTTATTTGATTATTTCATCATTAATTGTTTTTCTTTTAAAGATCCATCTAGAATCTATTATTTGTTTAAGTTCTTGTGGTTGCTGTATTACTCTAGGTACTGAAGTCCAAACATCATTATTTTTCATAGAGTTTAATTCTTTATAAATTGCTTTTAACCATTCTTGATTGTCTTTGCAGTTTATAGCTTTATTATAACTCGTAGGATCATCATTTATTTTGATCTTTATTAATACACAGTATGCTGTTTCGTTTTCAATTTGCATTGCATTAACTATTTTGATCGATGCTGTTGTTTTATCTTCATTATCTAACTTTGTTTTATTCCTCGTTATTGGTTTTGAATTTTCAGTTTTCTTTCTTTTTATTTCCTTATTATCGTTTGCTATTTTTTGCAAAGTCTGCCTCGCCGCTATGATAGTGTAGGTGCTTCGTCATTATTTATATTAATTTCTTTGGTTTTATTGAACCTTACTTCATTATTTTCAGATTTAAGATTCGCGTCATTATCATTCTTCTCAATGTTTGTTTGTTTGTTTCTTTTTAATATTTTTATATACTATTTTTCATTAAATCTTACGTTTCTAGATTTAATAAATTCTTTCGTAATTGGATTCCATAAAACATAATACGATGATCTAAATCCAACTAAGATCATTCGTATTGTTTTTGGAGTAAATTTTTGTTTCGCCATATCTGTTTTCGTATATACTATGCATTCATAACTTCTTATATATTGAAAGTGGTTGTTGCATCTTTATTGATTTTTTGTAAGTGTACTTCATAATTAATGCTTCTATGCAGTGTATAATTATATATATATATATGTATTGCAGTTAAAGCCTACATTGTATTTGGTAATCCTGAATCTATCATAAGTGATCTGGTTTACTTTTGTATTGTTTTGTTAAATCTTTCTGTTATTCTATTATGTTCAGCGGTTTAATGTGGTGATGATTCAATTTCGATTTTCTCTTTTTCCTATATTTCTTAAAACTTTCGACCTATATATTTGGTTGCTTGATCCGATTTAATGTAACAAATTTTTTCATCCTTTTTTAATAAATTTCTTGAAGAGATAATCGAATTGCTTAGTATCTACTGCTTCGTCATTGCTTTTAAAACCTTATATTTTTCCCTATGGTGAGTGACTATCTATGAATGTAATGATATATTTGTTTTGTCCTGAATATGATTTCGGCTGTGTTGGACTTATTATGTCTATATAAATTATTTGTAAGAGTCAATTTGAGCTGATTCTATATTATTTATATGGTAATTTACTCATTTTTAAAGTAATGCATACTTCACAATCTTTTATAGAATCTTCAAATTTTACTCCTTCCAGTGATTGGTGTTTTTATCACAATAAATAGTTTTCTTAATTTTCATTTTCTCATTAGTTGTCATATCATTATTAATTGGATCGTTTAATACTAGATTTTCCATATCATTTTCTACATTATTATACGCGAAGAGTGTTTTATTGTATTATATGCTTGAAACATGAAGCATGGAAAATTAAAATTTTAACATCGATTTTTTCCAGCTACATTTAATGAGCATCTTATAAATGCTATTCATAATCTCCTTAATGATATTTAGCATCGATTTTTTATATTTAGAATCTCCATTCATTACGCTTTTCAACATGTCACATACTTGTAAGAAGGATTCTTGCTATTTCCCTTGCATTTCATAGTTTCCATATTGATGTAGTTTTTTTTATTTTTTACGTGCTTTTATTTATTTATAACTATATAAAGAACGTCCTTATATATGTAATATTTTATAACAGCTAAAATAGCTTTGCATTTTTAATACGATTGTTAGTGTCGCATATTATGTATCGAGTGAAAATCTCAGAAAAGTAGTATCACATTTCAGTCGTGGAAAACCATAGTTTTTTATGATACGGACGCTTGATTGAATGTGTGTATAGAGTTTGGAGATATTTATTACACATATACTTCGGGATGGGTCGAAGCTGTGTATAAATTTAACAAATATTATTTCATTTCTCAAATCGTTTTTTTAACAGTGATAGCTACATTTCATTATTCCCTTATTGTTATATCTAAATCTTTAATACAAATTTACTTCCAAAAATTGAGATTAAATATTTAGCATAAAAATGTTATTAAAGTTGATAAATAAATTTTAGGTATTATTCATGAAGAATATTTAAAAATTTGTAATTAAAATTAAGTAGAAATAATTGATGTAGAAGATGTTTAATAAAATAATTTTTAAATATTAATTTATGTTTACATTAATTATTGTATTATTTACTTTGCTATTATACCAGGCACTTCGTTTGAGTAACTCTGCGTTTGGCGATACGGCGCCTGGTAAAATAGTAAATTTAGTGGCCAATGATGTCAATAGATTCGATCTCGTTTTCGTTTTCGTGCATCACATGTGGTCAGCCCCACTTGCAGCTATTATAATCGCATATTTCCTCTACCACGCAGCTGGTTATTCTGGAATTATTGGAATTGTTGCTGTATTTGTCGTCGTCCCCATCCAAGGTAAAATTATTAGTGCCCATTGATTTTTCTGAGTCAGATATTGTCCAGGTATCAACAAGTATTATTTTTCTAAATTAATGTAAATTTTTATTGAATATAATATCAGGAAAAAATGAAGTATACATAAATCGATTCTTTGCTTTATTCAAAATATTTGTGAAAGCATCAATTTATTATCAAAATTGTTAGTATCCAAACATATTAATACTCAATTAGATAAGAAGGAATTATAGTTTTGTTAGATGTAATATAAATAATTATGGCTTACCTATTCATACTGAAATTAATGTATTAAATTTAGTTTAAAAAATAAGAAATTGAAAATTCATTGATTCTTCACATTTACACTTGATATGTGTACGTGGCACAAATGTAATAAAAATAAGATTAAACCAACCGAAATTTTTATCTCTAAAAAAGAACTTGAATCTTCACTTGTAGGGATAAAATTTTTGAAAGATGAAAGTAATAAAGTAAAAAAACTGTGGTAATACTTTAGCTTACACCGGTAAACTATCTTCAAAGTTCCGGCTACAAACGGCTATCAAGACGGATGAACGGGTTCGCCTAATGGACGAAATTATATCCGGGGTCCAGGTCATAAAAATGTACGCATGGGAGAAGCCATTCTGCGCCCTCATTGAACTTGCTCGTCGTCTCGAGCTCAAGGGCGTGACCAAGAGTTCGTACATCCGTGGAATTTACATGACCTTTAACCTCTTCACAACACGGATGGCTCTTTATTGCACTCTGGTTGCTATGTTGCTTACTGGTGAAAAGCTCACAGCCGACACGGTTTTCGTATTCTCGGCGTACTTTGGTATACTCGCCCACACAATGTCAGGGATGTTCGTCCGCGGTGTCGCGGAAATCGCTGAGTGCATGGTCGCTGTAAGAAGATTGCAGACATTCCTCACCTTCGACGAGTTTCAATCTGGCAATGTTACAAATGATGCATTGCTCTCTACCTCCAATGGTACGATCAACTCCGACTCGAGGCACAATTCTACCAAGGCTTCCAAACAAGATATTCCGTATATTGACGAGGACGAGAAACAGGAAGACTTATCGAATAATGTAAGAAAGCAAAACTTGGATTATAACACCGATGTGTTGGCCAATAATTCTACTGGTGTAGATCGTACCCATCTCACTTCTATTAAGTACGTTTTACATCTATTTTGATTTCATAAAATATTAATAATAAGGACTTTTTCATGAGCCTACTACCGTTTATTTCATTATTATTATTTTTTAAATTTAGGCATATTACAAATCCTGAATTTTAAGTAGAAGCATCTAATTTTTATTAAATACAGTTTCGCAATGATTTATAAATTATATTGATTTTCGGTTTATGTAAACTTTATGTACTTAATTTTGTTCCTGTAAATACGAAATATAAAATATTTTCAAAGAATTTTTCCTCAAGTTTTTTTATCACTTAAAATAATATGTAAAAAAATACAAATTAATTTAATGTTGAGTACCTTGCAATTATTAATTCTATTATTTAACCATTAGTAATAAACATTACGATTCTCGTGATGAGGTGTATGCTGTAAGGCTGAAACACGTTACTGCCAAATGGGATTTGCATTCGACCGAAACGACACTTGAAGATATCAACCTAAGAATTGAAAAGGGAAAGCTGTACATTGTTATTGGAATGGTTGGATCAGGAAAGAGTTCTCTTCTCTCAACAATTCTCGGAGAAATGAATCTTCTTCAGGGTGTTGTGGAAGTTAAAGGTGGTATAAGCTATGCAAGTCAAGATGCCTGGGTCTTTGGGGCGAGTGTTCGACAAAACATTCTTTTTGGTCAGGAATTTGACAGGCAAAGGTATCAAAAAGTGGTCAAAGTTTGTGCCCTTTCCAAAGATTTTAAACAATTTCCTCAAGGCGATCAAACAATCGTAGGAGAGAGAGGCAGTTCACTTTCTGGCGGGCAGAAGGCTAGAATCAATTTAGCAAGGGCAGTTTACCGACAAACAGATATTTATCTATTGGACGACCCACTAAGTGCTGTAAGACTTATAATTTCATTTTGACTAAAATACGAGAAAGTTGCAATATAATATTTTAAAATTAAACATATAAAATATATTTACTTTAAAAAATATTATCATCAATTTAATCATTGTTACTTATTAATTGGATAAAAATTATAGGCTCTAGCACAATTTATAAAATATACCTTTTGATTTTGTTTCTCTCATAATGTAAAATTTACTCAAATTTATTAGTGTGAATAAATATAATATCTCTTCTTAATTTGTAGGTTGATGCTCACGTAGGAAAACATTTATTTGAGGAATGTTTACAAAGATATCTAGGCGCTAAAACTCGTATATTAGCAACGCATCAACTTCAATATATAAAAAGTGCCGATTCCATTATTCTTTTTGAACAAGGAAAAATGAAGCAGTATACTGATTACCATCAACTAACCATTCAACATCCTGAGTATAGTTCCTTAATAGCTGAAGAAAAGAAAGGAGATACGAGTAATGAATCTTCAATCGAACGATCTCATATGAGGAGACAATTTTCATCATCAAGTACTCGGGTAAATTTTAAACATTTTTTAATTAACTGAAGGTTCATTTTAAACATTTATTAATTAAACATTTTATTAATAATTGTAAATTAAGGATTAAAAAATACCATTATAATTCTAAAAATATTAGTGAAAATAAATTACAGTATGAATATCAAAATTATTTTTTGCTTAATATCTATATTTTGCGAGTTTTGAATTATTTTGCAATATTTAATACTTTAATATCATATAATCAATGTAGTAATAATAAAATATGATAATTGTACTAATAATAGAGTCGAACACCTGAAGCCAGTGGAGCAGATTCAGATATAGAAGATGAAGAGAATGATGCAAAAAAGTTAGCTGACTTCATTGAAGGAACGTCTCGTGGTACTGTGAAAGGAAGCATTATTTTAAATTATTTTAGAGTTGGCTTAAATTTCGTAGTTGCATTCATATTGGTTTTCCTGTTTCTTTTAACTCAATTCATGGCTAACTTTAACGATTACTTCATCCCACTGCTGTAAGTATTAGAGGCGTCAATAATTTTTAAATTTATTATGCATACATTCATACATTAATACACCCGTGCATTCATAGAGACAGACAAACAGTAGACAGATAGTCAGATTTATATACACTCACATTTTTTTAACAATTAAATTTTCATTTTTACTACAATAATAAAAAAATTATACAATAAAAAAATAGTAATTTAGGTAAATAAAAGAGGGATAGAATGATAATGATAAGTACTAACTTTAGTTATTTGTATTAATTATTTTCAGCGTCACTGCTGAAGAATCTCGAGAGTATTACCACAACTTACACGAAAATAAACATAATGGATCCAGTATTAGCGTGAATAAGAGTGCGACGATACTTGACGAAAGCAGCATCCTTCCTGTGGAGCAATACATTTACATCTACACAGCCATAGTTGTTTCGGTTTTTGCAATTGCAATAATACGTTCTTTCGTCTTCTACATGGTTTGCATGCGGTGCAGTCAGCGATTGCACGATCTCGTATTCGGAGCGTTGATTCGAGCGAGCATGAGATTTTTTGATACCAATCCAAGTGGTCGGATTCTCAATCGATTTTCCAAGGACATGGGCGCCATTGACGAGCTTCTGCCCAAGGCGATGCTCGATTCAGCCCAAATAATACTCATGATGTTCGGTTCCCTTATCGTTGTCTCCATTGTTAATCCAATCTTTCTGGTTCCCATCATTTTTATTGCATCGGTTTTCTACTGGATCAGAAAGGTTTACTTAAAGAGCAGTAAAAATATCAAGAGGCTTGAGGGAATGAGTAAGTAGTTTGTTATGAGATTATTTATATCAGTATTAATATATTTTAATATGCTAACTAATTATGTTACCTTTCAAAGAATATTTGTAATGATATCTTTTAAAATATTTAATACAAAAAATGCTCACATTCTTATAAATAATCATTCGTTTGAATTAATTAATAAAGTCTTTAATTATTTATCTCTATTCTGGTAAATTTATTACGGATAATGCTACAGTATTAAATTTGTTCATAAAATATTTTGTAAAGCAAATAAATATTGTAATATACATTTGAGACAATTTATTTTAAAGATATGTCACGAAAATAAGTAACAGTCTATTTATTAACTAACACGTGGTATTGGTAAAAATATTAACAACATTGTACATACCGAAGTCATATTTAGCAAAATAATTAATAAAATATATTATCATTTAAAACTCTAAATATACAGATATAAAATAAATTGGTGAAAAAAAGGACAGTGATATATTACCATTTACAATATATTTAATATTTAACTATAAAATGAAAACTAAATTTGTAATCCAACATTTAAAAAAAATACGTTGAAATATTTTTACAAGTGCATCAAATGTTGTTTTAAAAAAATAAAAAATTTATAATTTTAATGTATATGGTTTTATAACAAGATAATTTTATATCTTTTTAGGTCTTTATTATACAAAATAATAATTTAAAAATTAATAAAACATACATACAATTTATAAATAATTTTATTTTTAATCTAATGCTTAGCAAAGAATATCAATGCCGTTAAAACATTAAGGTTATAAAATTGAATGAAAATAATTCGTGTTTAAATTCGATTATTTTAATAATTAGTCTTTTTTTTTTAAATATATGAACTATATATTTAAATAATGAGTGTCTTAACATGTATTAATAATATTTTAATGTATTCTTACATGAAATAAATAAAAATAAATTAAATAACAAATTTTTGTTGAATTAAAATATAATTTAAACAAATATGATGTAAACAAATATATTTTACCATGTAATTAATTGTGTGTAAAATTTTGTTTCAACAATTTAATTTTACTTGAAAATAATTTATATTTATATAACTATTTTAGGAACAGTCAAAAATAAATATCTAAAGTATTCTTTGAGAGCAAAATTAAATTATGAGTTACAAATATTAATATTTAAAAAATAATTATTTTTACAGCACGATCCCCAGTTTTCACACACTTAAATGCTACACTAAATGGACTTACGACTATAAGAGCATATAGAGCTCAGAAAATTCTTAAAAGAGAATTTGATAAGTTTCAAGACATTCATACTTCTTCCTGGTATATGTTTATTGCGACGAGTACTGCTTTTGGCTTTTCGTTGGATATATTTTGCTTTATTTTTACTACTTTAGTAACTTTCAGTTTTCTTCTATTTAAAGAAAGTAAGTTTTAAGCTAAATATTTATATTTAAACATTTATAAATTAAGAAAATTATTTATTTCAAAATAATTTAGTTTTAACTATGCTCCAACCGTTATTAATATTATCATACTTAGTCAAACTATAATTTTATAAATAATTATAAAGTCAATAAACTTTTCATTTTCTTTGTAACAAATTGTAAATTTAATGTACATATTATCATAATGCATATATTAATATAATTTATAAATTTTAATTTACTTTTTAATAACATATGCATACACATGTAAAAAATATAATCAGTTATTTCATTTTGAGTGATCACATAAATAAATACAAAGAATTAATTAATTTAAAAATTCATGTATAATGTATAAAACGCTTGTATGAATCGTATTTTTGGTCAGTTTTGTGACAATCATAAAAAAAATTTAATATATTTTATACCCATAATTATTTTTTCGAATGATATTGCTGTAATAATTTATCAAATATTATTGTAAGTAAGTAATTTAGATATATGAATATTTTTATTTCTTTCGTAATAAAATTAAATAATTTAATTTAAATTAATTTGTTTATTTTCAAATATTGAACTAATTTGGAAATTTTAAAGAACTTATTAATCCTTTTTGTAATTTCTACAAATCAATTTTTTATTCATAAAAAAATTTTTGTTTCGTAATATTCATTAAAAATAAGAATTTATTTACATAGTAATTATATTTTTATAAATGTTTAGTGTAAAGGTTTCATAATATAGTTACATAGTATTTAATTTGTATAAACTATTTACATAAAGAAAATTTTATTTTTATATTTCAATAATTTATATTTTCTTCAAAATTATCATGGATTCAATACTTTTTATATTCAGTAAACAGTTTTTAATTGATTAGCAATCGCATTTATAATAATTATTCATTAAACATAATTAAAGACTTGAATTTACAAGTAAAAAATAAAATGCATGGGAAACCTTAGTAATTGAAAAATAATGCATTGTTTAATTTAATTTAGCTTTCACGGGCGGTGAAGTGGGTTTAGCTATAACACAAGTAATGGCAATGACGGGGATGATTCAGTGGGGAATTCGTCAAAGCGTTGAAGTAACCAATCAAATGATGTCAGTCGAGCGGGTTCTCGAATATACAGAATTAACACCTGAGCCGAATCTTCGTGATAAAGGAATTCTTTTGAAAAAGAAAAAAAACAAACAAGAGCATCAGGATACGTTCGCGGAGACTCCTAAGGATTGGCCCAGCAATGGTCGTGTTGAATTAAAACATGTGTATATGCGTTACTCGGACGAAGATCCTCCAGTGCTGAAGGATCTGTCAATCACGATTCGACCAACCGAGAAGGTTTTTGCATTTTTTCTTATAAATTTACTATGGCTTATCGTAATAAAAAAATAAATAATAAAAAATAAAATAATTATTTAAGGTAGCTAAAATACAAGTAAAAAGTTCATTGTGTAATTCTTTGTTGGAGTTTTTATTTTACGCAATACATAATAAATAATAAAAATTTAGATCTATTTATTTATTTTGTATATAATTATATAATTTTAATTAAATTTAATTTATTAACGTATTAATATATAAATGTAATTCACCGATACTCGCGAATCCATCGCTACCAGAATGCGTTTGCAAATGTTTGCACTGATTTCCATTGTCGATGTACACATAAAAATTTGATCTCATACTATTCCAGAGTCACTTGACCGGAAGATGTTCCTATGAAAAAATGATTCGGTGTGAATGCTTCCTGGTCCCGTGAATCGACGAAAACGTGGATAAGCGGTCTCGAATTCACGGAATGTTCGATTTCGGTGAATATATTATGCAAAATTTTCTCGGTGGTAGTTTGTACCTTTAGTATTACGTGAAGCGATGATTTTACAGATCTTATGAGCCGTTCCTACGGTTCCTCACCCCCTTCCATTGCCGTGTTTTTAAAAGTAGTTACGTGGTCTCATGTTTTTCTTCTAATATTATCGGGAAATCTTATCTCAGCCGCTTGCCATTGGCTCGAAGTATACCGTCTTCATCTATTTAAGGACATTTAAAACTCCCGGCCATCCGTCAGATTTCTTTCTTTCTTGACGAGAACTCCATTTTAGGAGGGGGGATTATTGGAAAGACGTACTCCGTCTTCTTTCTAGCTCATCCATCTCGGTGTCTTCACTCGCGGTCATTCGTTCTCGAATTGGTATTGAAAATTAGGAGGTTATTCAAGTCACTTTGTTCTTTTATGGTCAATGTCGCCGTTCGTGCGCGTTGTGCAATAAGCACGGTTTTCTTTAGTCCGAACCAAATGCCAGTCCGATAAGTCGGCCGTTTTCGCGATCTCTGTTAATCTATTATCTACAAAAACATTTGTTATTCGTGGTTTCGTCCTTATCCATGATATTATTACTATCATTGAGTCGCTCCAAAAAATCTTGCTCGTTATTTATAAGTCGAGTTCGGCTTCAATGAAGCTAGCCAGTTTCGGCTTACAGCTCCAATCGCAGGATTATCATTGGCTTCCAAGGAGCTACTCGGCTACTTTTGCCATTATTAAGGAAACGATTATTTTTCCATCGTTCACCACGCTTCATAAATACGCTGATGTCACGTACACCGTCGAACTTGCATCGCTGAACATATGCAGGTGTGTCTAAAAATTAGACCATTTTTCTCTCACCAAGAACCGCGCTATGCTGCACCTTTTTAGTAAGCTTACCGATTGTACCCACGCTTGAAAAAAAACCCGACATCGTCATGTTTTAGTTTTTCTTTCGTTCTTATACCACTTTTCCAAAGGGTTTGCATGACTATTTTGGATTTGAGGGTCCACGGCACGATTAACCTAAGGGATCAAAGACCAACATGATCACGCCCAGTACTTCACTTTTCGTGGGTATCCGCTTCTAGTTCTTTACGAATATCGCACTCCACGGTATTGATTGCACCGGTGGATACCTCTCCGCGGTTCTTGCGTTCATAATAGTGCCTAGCCGCGGCTGAGTCTGCAGCGATGCGACGACGTTGTCCTGTCGGGTCTTGGGGTGAAGGTCGTGACGGCGTCGGTTCCCGCACAACTCCTCTTCCGCTTGGAAGATGGTGTGCTTCTAACACTCTTGATGCGCCGTGACTAATTCTCCGCGACATTTTACCACTAATATCTCAATAAAGCACTGCTGAACTTGAAAAACTCCGTGCACAGTATTTCCTTACGACTGTTCAAATGTTGCCAGGCTTCGGCACAAAAGTTTGTAATTCACTGACACGGGTAAAGTAAGTGTTATGGAAGAGAAGGGTGGCATCCTTGAATATTAAAACGATTATGATTTTGGATGCTGAAATACAAATTTATTCTGTTTAAAAGCCCCGAACTAATTACAGTTAATCTGATGCAACTAAAGGGAACTTGGAATTTTTCGAAAAGGCCAAAGGTACCGATGAGCAAAGTCAAGATTTCGAATGAGTGAAAACAGAAGAAAATCTAGAGCTTTTTCCACCCACACATATATTTATATCTTGCCCGTTGTTTTCCCTCTACAAAGAAAAAATTACAAATTTTCAGCTGCCTCGTTACCTGGGTCAGCGGGGTCCACGCAGGGCGCTCCTGACCCCTTAGCACCATTAGCGCTTTAAGTAGGTGCAGCTGCTGATCATTTCGCGCGCTTTATTCTGAACATATATTACCTGGCATAAAAAATCCACCGCGAACTCATAGAGATAAAAAGCCTTTTAAAAGTAATTTAAAATGCGTAAACTTACTTTAAATTTATTCCTAATCTTAAAATTTACATTTCACGCAAGCTCCCTCGTTACGACTCGGAAAATCTTCGGATTAACGTGGTTTGCATCGTCGCATTCGGCACACGAGTCTCACTAATTCATTGGTAATAATAATAATAATTGGTAGCTGAGGTACGCGTGTCCACGTATTCTCATAGTTTTACCATAAACATTCGAGACCTAGCGAACTATATTGTCCCCGGCCCTGCTTGGTTACTTCCTTCTTTCGACGACTCTCTAAACACAGATCTCAACCTTTCCTATGACTAGAGCACTATACGGTTTGCGATGACTCGCCAAACCACGCCGACGGGTGGGGGCAGTTTTTTTTTTTTGTTGGTTCCAAAATTTTCTTACAATATACACTTTTGTTACAATATTTCGCACTTTCTTTCTAATTTCAATAAAGTAACTAATTCTTAATTCATTAAAGAAATTATTATTTTAAAGTTTAATAAATTATTTAGTATAGTGTATATATATTCTGAAACTGCAATTATGTATTAAATATTTTTTTATAATATTATTTAATTTCGAATTGTTTATTTAAATTTTTGAAAAAATATTTTTTATAATTGTAGGTAGGAATCGTGGGACGAACAGGTGCTGGAAAGTCATCTTTAATTTCTGCCTTGTTTAGATTGGCAAAAGTAGAAGGGATTATAGTAATAGATGGAATTAATACTGGTAACATTGCTTTGGAAGATTTAAGAAGACATATTTCAATTATACCCCAAGATCCTGTGTTGTTCTCTGGAACATTACGTCGTAATTTAGATCCATTTAACGAATATTCGGATACACTATTGTGGGAAGTTTTAGAAGAGGTAATTGTATTTAATAATTAAAATATATTTTTCTAATAAATTCTTGATTGATTTTGCAATTTTCATGAAAAACTATCGCTTTTTTCTTATATTATAAATAGGTTTATGACGATTTTCCCCTATTCCTAGTACTCGAAAAATGTAAGCATGGTAAGGGGGGGACCAAAGATTTATATTATGTACTAACATTAAAATAAATTTTAAAAGTAAATATTAAAAAAAAATAAAGAAATGATTAATAAATTAATTACAAAGCTAAAGCTTTTCTTTTGCTTTTACCTATTATAACTAGTTATTTTATATTGTTTTTTATTTAAAGAATGCTCACGTATACTATTTTCTTTATATTCTTTAATTAATAATATTATATGCTAATTATGGAGGAATCTTGAATTTGATACACTTGCAATTAATTAATTACTCTCAAATGAATTTCTGAGGAAGCTTTGGTGTAAATTCGATAGATTTCCTAAATTATTTCATAATGCCCTGAATTGAATTTATTTAAAATAAATTTAATGTTTAAATCAGTATGAATATTTGAGTAAGAGTTGATTTACATCAGGCATGTTGATGATTGTCTTTCGGTATTTATGTAGGTCGAACTGAAAGATGCGGTTGTAGCGACTGGCAATGGTCTAGAAAATCGGGTACTGGACCGAGGCTCCAATTACAGTGTCGGCCAACGGCAAATGATCTGCTTGGCTCGTGCGATACTGCGCAACAACAAAGTGTTGATGCTAGATGAGGCTACAGCCAATGTTGATCCACAAACTGACTCGCTCATTCAGCGCACCATTCGTACCAAATTCGCGCCGTGCACGGTCTTAACGGTGGCCCACAGGCTCAACACCATTATGGACAGTGACAAGGTCCTCGTAATGGATAGGGGTCGACTTGTGGTAAGTCTTGTGCAGATAGTTATCGTTCTTAAGGATTGTTTTAAAGATTTTTGGCAGCCTTTAATAAACTCAAGCAACCCCGCCCAAACGTTATAAGTACTTTTTTGTTCTTGGAATCGCCGTACTTAAGCTTTAATCAAAATTCTTTTCAATTAAAATGTACAAAACAATACAAGTGATATAGTTTCTTAGAATTATTCTCAAAATAATAAAAAAAAATAATAATATCCAAGTTAAACGATAAACGTATCAAAAAATTTAATTTCTTTTTAAATAAGCATTTGATGTATAATTAAATAATTGTACTTGCAGATTAGAAATTAAAATAAAATTTAAAATGGCAATTATAACATCAATTTTTCAATATTTTAAAGGCAAATTGCTTGATTTTTAATAATGCAAATATTTTTATTAAACCATTTATCGATACTAAGTTACTTTAATTTTAAATATTCCCAGCTTTAGAAAATTTATGGTATTGTAATATACATGTATATATTTATCCAGAAAAACACAAATAAATCTTAAGTAGTATTGCTCAATATTTACTTGTACTTAACTCTTGGTTTTTTTTTTAATTTGAAATTTATATAAAAAGAAAATAAATTTTTTTTCTTTTTTTTTAATACAAATCACTTATATTATACTTTCAAATAGTAATTACTTTGATATTTTTATTTTTATTTCACGTATAGAAATATTATTTTTAATGGATAAAAAAAATAATTCAACATTTTTTTCAGGAATTTGATCATCCACACATTCTTTTGCAAAACGAATATGGCCAGTTTACATCGTTGGTAAAGGAAACTGGTCGTGCTATGTTTGAGCAACTTTGCAAAGTAGCATCCGATGCTTATTTCGTTAAATATAAAGAAGCATAACAATACTGCTAACGAAAATAATTAAATGCCGTTTTAAATATAGCAAACTGAGAAGTTGTTCTTCTAATGTGAAATACTTTACTTTACTTTCCCTTTTCTTATACCAAAAAAAATGGTTTTATCTCAAACAATTTAACATTTTTTACCATTTATATTGTCAGTTATTTACAATTATTATTAGTGTACACTTAACTTGTTAGTTTGCATAAAAAAATCATTTATGCCGTAAACAAAAACTTTTATTAAAAAAATTTTTTACTTTTTTTTATAAATGAAATTTTTATAAATTTACTTTATTTTTGATAAATTTTCTTTCTGAAATTTAAATCTAATTTTGCAAAAAGACCTTTGTTTTTATTAAATATATATAGTCTCAAAAATCCATTATTACATAAATATTATTTAAAATATTTATTATTTTTCATGTCGTGCATTAATAACACTCCAAGGTATTATATAGTGTAATCTTAAATATAAAATAGAAGCTATTTTAATAATGAAATATTAATACAAATTTATAAAATGCGATGATAAATAAAAAAATATTTAAACTAAGAAAAAATAAATTATATTTAATTAATTATATTTAAAGAAAAAGTAATGGATTAATTTATTTGAAAAAAAAAAAAATTTAGAAAAATCTAAATAAAAAATAAAGGAAAACATTTCTTTAATTATGTTGAAAAATTGTATAAAAACATAAATATACTTTAAGATGCATGTTTATAAAATTTATCAAATTTAACATTTTATATCGAGGTATTAATTTTCTGAAAAACTATTTTAAGGTTCAAATCTCTGTACTTCTATACTAAGTAGTCTTTTTATTTCTTTCTGTCGATTGGTTAACTTGTCTCTCATTTATACACTTTCTCTCTTTGTTTGCCAAACTATTTGTCAGTTCACTTTATTTTTGTAAACAAAATTATATATAGAGTATATTATATTTAAACATTTTTATTTCTATTGATTTCCTCTTTTATTTCCTATATAAAACATTATATATAATTTTAATTCAGAAATTTAATATAGGTTATTTGTTATAAATAAATAATCACTAAATTATCTTATTATTAGATATAAGCCTTATTATCAATTGGTACAAATAATTAAATACCTTTTTATTCAAGAAATAAATTTTTTTGTATTAAAATAATTTTATCACGTGAAAAAATGTAAAAAAGATGAATAAGGGAAATTAATTACGTTATTTCAAAACTTAAATAGTTTGAATAGTATTATATTTAATTAATCATTTACATTAAGAAGTAAAATTTTTTTAATTTATATTAAGAAGTAAAATCTTTAAGAATTAATAATTTGTAATCATTGAAATTTGTAAACGTCTTTATTTAAATTTTAAAACGCTTTTAAGAAATTTCATTTTTATTTAATTATTCTTATTTTAATAAATCCTCTAAAAATTGTATAAGTTTTCTTTTTATATAATTTATATTTTATTGTGAATTAATTTAGTGTATTAAATCTTATTGTTTTTGAAAATCATGTTCAAAAGGCTTTTAAGTTTTAGAGTTTATATTTTTAATTGTAAATAAATATTATATACATAAAATTAATTTTAGAAAATTAAAATTTTAATGTAATGTGCATTGTAATTATATATTTACGACTGATTTTTAAAATTTTCAATTTATTTTAGTTAAGCAATTCAATTTACCGCATAAGATATTGTTCAATGCTTATAGTTAATATTAAACTAACGATTGATAGAGCGAATTGTTAATAATAGTTTTATTATTTAAAATAAAAATGAAAAATATTATTTTGATAAAATATCTGTTTCCTAATTTAGTAGTAAAAGACTAAAAAAATGATATTTTTCGTAATTTTCATTATTCAGTTTAATTTTAATTCCTGTTTTAATACAATATATTTAATGTTTCTGAGATAAAAGTAAAACAAATTTTTTGTAAAAAAATAAAATGATTAAATTTTAATTTATTATATTTTAAAATATGTATTTATTATATACTCCAATATTATTGTCATGTAAAAAATTTTTATAGTTCTTCGAAAACTTTATAGAAATTATCTTCGAGGATGTCATGAGAAGTCAAAACTACAAAATTAAGTTTTTATAATTTAGGTTTTGACATTTCGATGGTAATAATTTTGTATCCTTTTTAAGCTTATTTTAAGTATTATTTTAACCGTGTGTTTTCATTAATAATTTTTGTATAAAATACAAATTCAAAAAGAATAGATATCTTAAATCTAAACCACATTGACACATGTTATAACTTTTGTTTATTCTATTTTATAGCTACATTTAAAAATCTTTTCATTAATAAATTTAAATAGATTTTATAACAAACAGGATTCAAAAAGTTGGAAAACTTATAGAACTACTTACTTGTTTTTAAACATTTCTACTTCCAATAATTCTAATAATGTTGTAATGGCTAAAATTATAAAAACTTTGTTTTTATTAAGATTTAAATGATTAACGGTTTCAAAATTAAAAAAAAATAAACATTAATTTTAATTATATTATATTAATTATTTTAAATAGATATAATTTGAATAATAAATTTATTCAATTGTTTATAATTCATAGAAGCTGTAATTTTTTTTTTGTAATATGAAAATTAATATAAAATTGAATTGAACCAGAAAATTGTATAAACAAAAAACTAAATTTTAAATAGAACAAAAAAGAATTTAATTTAAATTTGTAAATTTATTTATAAATTAATCATTGCAATTTTTTGTATAAATTAAATTTATACATACAATTAAAATATATAATTGAAGAAGTGTTTACTTTATATTTAATTAAATTTATTTCAATTTATAAGACAAGAATTTTATTAAAATAAAAATAATTTCATATTATATATTTTACAATATTATACATGCTTAATTTTAAGTTATATATATATATAACAAGAAATAATAATTTATAGAGATTTAATTAAGGGACTTAGGGTAAGGGAAATTGTAAATTTTGTTAAGTTTTGATATAAGAATAAGTAATATTTGATTGCACAAAGATGTTTTTATTAATTATAAGTTAATTAAGTAAGCAAGTATTATATTATTTTTTTGAGAAAATTAAATTGTTATTGAATAAATTGGAAATGATTTATGATTATGAAATGATTTATACAGTAATTATCGATTTTGCAAATTTTTTTCTCAATTAAACAATAAGTTTTAAGCGCTATAAAATCCCATTTATATATCCAAAGTTTTTATAAAATAATTTAGTTTTACTAATGTTATTTTATTTAAAGATATTAAAGTATCGTAATATGTTATTGTAAATATAACAATCATATTAATTGAAATATTATGCAATTAAATATAATTTTATTGCATAATTACAAAGCTTAATAGTGTTGCCTTTATGATACTTATCTTTTATATTAATTTTACCAAAAAGATAAACTACTGCCAAGATAATGTTGTACTTTACGGCGTGTGTGAGATGAGTAAACACGCGCGCGAACATCCAAAAGCGTATGCGTATATATACATATCTAATATAACTATGTACACATAGTTCAAAACTTTTATACATATTTCTCATATTAATATTAATATAATTATACAAATGTAATATAAATCGTACTTGTGTGAATAACATTTAAGATATTAATTATTGTTATTATATAGTTTATGATGCGTTTTTATAGCGTTATTATATTAAACTAAATTGTCACATTGAAAGTATGTACATACATGCAAACTATTTTGTGAAAATGTCTATTCTTATACAATAAATAAATTAAATTTACTTTTTAAAAATACTGGTTTTTAAATGAAAGAAAAAAAAATTATTTATAATCAAAATTTTTATTTCTGTTGCAGATAATCAGACAAATACAGATTTTATAAAATTTTGTATAAATTAAAAAAATTTACTCATGCAAACGTGTATTGATTAATGCAAATTCACTTTACAATTTAATAGTATGTTAAATAAAGAATTTAATCAAGTTAAATTATATGACAAATGATAATGTAAGAAATATGATAGGAATAACAGTTGTAAAATGATTTTGTAATTATAATTGCACATAATTTTTTATATGAAATATTAATGCACATACTTTATACATTAAATCACATTGAAATAATCAATGTGATATGCTTTCATGATTATGATCATAAATTTAAATTTTTGCTGTTAGATTTTAGAGTTTTATTGTTTATTTAGGATTTATCATATTTTTTTTAGTTATATACAAAGTAAAGTGCAAAATATTTGTCTCCATATTTTAAACAAATAATATTATTTATTATTTTATCTATATAAAATTTTATTTTTTTTTGTCATGACATTTTACCCTGTGATAAGTAAAAGTATTTATAAGTGATAACGAAAGTATAATTTTAATATAAATTTATAAAATAAAAAGATTTTTAACTACAGAAATTATTTTTTTACATAATAATATTTAATATTTTTATAATTTATAAAGTTATCTATAATAATGAAGAAAGACATCATCTATTTTCTCACTTAAAATATCACAAGAAAAGTGATTTAATATAATTTATTAATTAAAAAAAATGTGGTTCCATAAAATTTTTAGAAAATATAAATAATATAAATAATTAAGAAAAGCGTGAATATTTTATAAAATTTTACAATTTATGATTTTCGATATATTTTCATGTATTTCAATATATCATTAATAATATTGAATAAATTGCAAAATTTGTTAAAAAACTAACTTAAATATAAAAATTTAAAAAAATTATTTTCCATTAATATAGTTATATAATTTTTAAGTTCAAATTCTAGAAAAGTAATGCATTTTTGAAAATAAGTAAAGATTTATTTGGATACATTATTTCTCAAGGAAAAGGTTATGAATTTAAATATATTCAAAATAAAAACTAGAATATAAAAACTAATGTCACAATTTATAATCATAATTGAAACTTAAAGATTTTTTTAGAAAATATAATTTCTAAATTTATGTTTTTTATAATTCTGACTGTAAAATTACATTATGTCTAAATTGAACAAGAATATAAAAGCCTTAGTTACATAATTTCAATGTAACCGTCTTCTTATTAAAATTGCTTTACTGTTTAGCGATTATGTGGAAGAACTTTCTCTTTTCTTTAGGTCTTCCTGTTTTTTGACTTTTAATTTTGCATTTTTATCATGTAGTATATTGTTGTTATATACTCAGTTTTAAATTAATGAACACAGACATAAAATCTGTACATTTTTTGTTTGTTTTGTATATGCTTTATTGTTAATAATCTTAATATAGTAAATAAAAATAAAATATTTCAAGATAAAAATTAGTTATAAATAAAATATTACAAAAACAAAAATAATTTAATTGTTTTTTATGTATACTTGAATATAAAATTAAGAATTGTTTCCATTAATTGATTTAAAAGTTAAATAAAAGGAATAATTACTTAAAATCAATAAATCATATAAATAAACAAAAAGTGCACATTACAAGAATGAAAATGATCCCATGTCTAGTATTAAGTTTCAAGATATATTTTATTCTGTTTATTGTATACTAAATGTTAATAACATCTTTGATTATATAAAATTTACGACTAATTTAATTTGTGATCTGATTAAATTAGAATTACGACTTTTTTATTTATAAACTTTATTTTAATAAACAATAATTTAAAAGATATACCATGAATGAAGGGTCTGAAGAAAGGATTTCTTCAATTATTTCGAAAAGATTTTATATTATTTTTATACGAAAAATATTTTTTTTAGTGAGAAATTTTTTTGTATATTGAAAGATAATATTTGCTTGTTATATCTTTGATATACATACAGTTTCAATTCATCCTAATTATGCTTAATATAAACTTATTTAAATAGATTATGTAATTATAATGTTAAAAATTATTATATCATATAACAGTCTTCAATAATCCTAACAAAACTATACAACACCTTCTATACGACTAATTTTCATTGTGTAATAGTAGAGACTTCTTCCAAGAAAAAGAAGCGCTAAAAGGAATGCACCTAAAAAAATTTTTTAATTACTTATAAAAAATAAATAAAGATAAATATTTTTTACAAACTTAGTTTATTATAAGAAACTACATTCGAATTTTATTTAAAATGAATATATTTTAACAAATATTAATAAAAATAGCCTTATTATATTAAAGTTAAACAATCTTTGGAATGAAAAATAAAAGTATAAATATCAAAAATATTTATATGACAGTAAAAAGAAAATTTACATCCTTGTTTATTAAAATTCATAATATTTAAAATGATTTATTATACATACCAACATAAGCAACATAAATCCCTCCATTAAGTTTTACAAATGTATATGTACCAACCTGAAAATAAAAATAATTATTTTTAAAAATTTATAAAAACATTATTTAATTTAAAGAAAATTACTTAAATATTTCTAATTAAAAGAATATAAATATATATCAAATATAATTATAATGATAACATAAAGGGATAAAAAATTAATATTCAATGCCATATTCTGTTTTTAATATATATATATATATATATATCTTTTTGCTTTTAGCTTAGTAATTTATTTATTTTGTATTGATTGATATGCTTACTTTTCTGCATTTACCAATAAGATATAATTTTGTTTATCAATTATTAAAGTATATTAGTAGTGTTTATTTTAAGTATTAAAAATTATAGAAAAAAAGTATTGTTATATTTTATTTTTAAATGAATAAAGTACAACATTTTTAAAATTTGAGAAGTCTATAAAATCTAATTAAATTACATATTGGCATTTTCTAAAATTATTTGAATACTAGTATATAATAAAAAATTTTAAATTATAAGATTTTAAAAAATGATACAAAATACAAACAGTAAATAAATAATAAATGTGTAGATTTTTGCAAAAAATATCTTTTTTAAAATCTTGCCAAACATTTTTTCATTTTTTCAATTTTCTATGAAAAGATTATATACTTATTCAAAAAAAAATTTAGCAAAACAAAACAAATAGAAAAATGTATTGATTTAAAAAAAACTTTAATTAATAGTGTAATATATAGTATCTTCTTTTATTGATTTTATGTAAACTATTTTTATTTTTATTGATTATATGTAAACATTGTAATTCACAATATCAACTTCAATAATAATTAATATATTAGAAATATTTTGTATGAACATTTATATAACAAATAAATTTTTTTATATATAGTTTTTTACAATTATTAAATAAAAATTATGTTTCATATTATATCAAAAATATGAAACATGATTTTAATATAGAATTAAGAGAAAACAAGAATTAACTTAAATTATTGATTCTGAATAGTAACTTTCAATATATATGAAATAAATAATATTAAATTGAAGTCAATGTTTTAAAATCAATTTTTCTAATTATTGATTATGAATTAATCCATTATTTTTAATTTTATCTATGAATAAATTGCATACTTAAAATAATATAAGGCAAAACCATAATATTTATACATACAAACATCATTCTTATAATAGATAAAAATTATTAAATATAGTTTTTATATTTAACTTACTGTTATAACAATTCCAAGAATTAAACTAAATACTCCAAGAATAATAAAAAGAATTCCACGTCCTCGTGCAAAATCTGGTCCAACAGATGACACTTTTCGACAATGTGGACAACGTGCCAAAGCATTATTTAATGTATTAAACTGAAAAATTATATATTAATTATTGAATATTTTTAATTTGAGTATAATAAACTTAAAATAATTTTATGAAAAAATTTAGTATACAATTTTTAATTGTATATGAATTTTAAAATGAAAAATTTATTTAATATTGTATTATAGAATAATTTTAATAAAATTTTTAATTGGGACCAGATATATATTATATTTAATAATTTTTTTTTTAACATTAAATGCTTACTAAAAATGTGTCATGACAATGACCACAAGATACTCTACACATTCCAGGCATTGACAACACTGGTGGCGTAACTGGACTGGGTGCCAGATTAATTATTTGTTTACAATTCGGCCTTGGACAAGCAATTCGTTGAGACGAACTTTTACATATGAGTAAACAATTACATGGACATCGTACATATTTCTTTCCAGCTGGAGCATTTTTTATAGGCTAAAATAATTAGTTAAATAATAAAAAATAAACTTTATCAAAGTCAACCATAAAAAATTCAGGTTATTGTAATTAATTATAATTGTAAATATTTATAAATATTATACTCACAGTGGCTTCATTGCACTGATTACATTTTACAACATGCTGATCTCTTTTACCAGAAATATCTATCATTGCTTGACATACTCTACAAGTAACCATATGCACACTACCTGCAGTAGATTGATATGGTGGTGGCAGTTCATCAGGACCAATTGGAGCAACAGTATTAATTCGTTGCTGTGTTTCTACCGATCCTATTTATATATCAATTGAAATTTATGTTTATATATTTATATAAAATATAATAAAAATAATGTTAAAATGAAAATAATCATAAATTATTTTTAAGAATTAATTATATTATTTTACTGTAAATTTATTTTAAAGGTAACTGTTTTTCTTAATAATAATGGGTATTGTTAAAGTATAAGATTCCTTCTTTGTTCATAATTAAAAATTAAATTTATATTTGTTTACAGATACATAGAATTAATAATTTTACATAAATTATTTTCTTTTCGTAATAAAAATTGTTATATATGAAAATTGCGAAAAGAATATATATTTAGAATTTTTCTTGAATAAATAAATTATTAAACTTATTCAATTGAAATTTTTGTAAAAAGTTTTTAATGTAAATTAAATTTTTAAAGTAATATAATTCATCATTAACAATCAAATATAAAATTTCAAAAAAATTAAAATTGATTTTGCTTTAGGCTTTCATGTTTAAATATTCATTAAGAAAATGATAAAATATTTATTGAACTGATTTCATAAATGTGTATAAATTTAATTAAATTAATAATTTTGTATGTAAAGTATAGATTTACCCATAAATTCTTTGATAATTCAATATTTAAAATTTAATTGACTTTGTTCAAAATAAAATATTAATTGTCAATACTTGTTTATAAATAACAATAAATTAAAACTAATAATTTAATAGATTTTCTTAAAGGTGAAATATAATTTAATAAGTGTTGTACACAGAAAATAAATTTGTTGGTCAAAAGTAAGTCAATTGTATTAACCACTAGACAATATAATCCGAATTTATATTAAGCATAATTTGGCTCCTTAAATTATCATTTGAATTTTGCTACCAAGAATTTCCTACGGCAATATATTTACCCACTAATTATAAACAAATAAACAAAGGAGGAACCATGTAGGATCCCAACCCGAACCTCCATGAGCCACTGAGTGGGAAGAATTCTCATTGTGTTTGACGAGCCATTTACCAGCCAAATCATTGTAGTTTTCATTTTCATTCTTCAATAGTGGCTGCCGCTCACTCTCTTTTCCATCGCCCATGTTGTTTAGTCCTCAGTGAAAGCGAAACCAACGACAACGACGTAGACGACGTTTTCCTTTAAATGTTCACTCTTCAATTCCTTTGCTCGTCGAAACTGTAATGACGTGCTCTGTAAGGTCAGTGCTGAAGCCGGGGGGGCGCTAACGTCGAATTTCGCCTGTACAATCATATGTAAAGTGCAAAACTGCAAAAATAAAAATACGCGGGATATTTAAACTGACTTTTATTCTTCAAATATGAAATTCAATGATTAAAATTTGTTATTTTTCATTTAATAAAATAAAAAGGAAAATAAAAAATTCATTTAGTTGGAATAAAAGTGTATTAGTTTTATAATTATCTTTAGATTAATATATAATGATATCTCTAATGTGCATCTCTTCATGATAACTAAAAAATTTGTATTTGTTGTTCATACTTATAATCATCGTTTAATCAACAATTTTTTCAAAAGAATTCTTTAAATTATGAATCTTTATTATAAAAACCTATAAATTATTTGGTAATAATTTTAATTAATTGATAAAGAATTTTATAAAATAGAGTAATTTAATACTTGGTAAACATCAGATTAATACGTAATGAAGAAAAAGATTGTTTTCTTGGTTTATACGTTCTTTACGATACACTTTTTTTTAATATATTAAAATTACAATTAATACTTTCAATAATCGAAATTACAGTTTTAATATATCATAATCTTATTTACAGTAATATATAAGTACAAAATGTGTAATTTCACTATTTGATAAGTACACAAAATGTCAGATTAAAATGTATGAGAAAATGGGAATTACATACTGAAAACCACAATTAGAACAGAAATTTAAAAGCAAAATCTTAATCTTTATTCTTTGACCAAAACTATTAATCATAAAACAGAATGCTATTAATTTTATGCCTCAAATATTCAAGTATCATAATCACAGATCATAATTGAAAATATACTGCACTAGTCAAATGTCAAATGTCAAGAATTATAGGTTAAATTTTATAGCTTGTGCTTATAAGTATCTGCTTGAACTGCAATTAAATATCCTCTAAGTAATAATCCAAATCTTCTGTTTAATGCAGGTTTGTTATCATTTATACGTTAGTAATTGTAATAAAAGTTGCAAGAAATTTTGTATCTGCTTCTTGTACATAAAACTTTTACGTCATTATTATTCTCTTATCATAATTCGTGTAATCTATTAAAAGCAAAATTTATAATTATATGTTTTTATTTGAATTTTTACAATACATGTAACATTAAAATTGAAAATAATGTACGTCCGCTTGCACGCACGCGCACATACATACGCAGAGTCATACAGTCAATGTTTATATCTTAATCTCTGTTCTGTGGTTTATATTGAATAAATGGATTCAATTTTGAATTTAAAAATAAATTGAATAAAATTTTATAACAACTATGAATTATACATTAAAATAAAAAGTTTTTTTTATAAAACACAATTGATGTTTATTTATTTTTTATTAATAATCGACAATTTAAGTAAAATGTTTGTATGATCTTTATGCATTTGTGATAATATTATTTAACTGATTTCGTAATTATATATTTTCTAATTTTACTAGGTATTAAAATTTTACATTTTAAAATGAATAAATTTTGGTTAAGTTTAATAAACAAAAACAAATATTTAACAATGCAAATGTGAATATTGCATTGCTTATTGGCGAATCAAAACTTTACGATTTTATAAAGGTAAGTTTTTCATGGTATAAGTTTTCAGAAAATGTACTGCAATTAAAAATTAATGAAGGTTCTGATCTATTGATTTATTACTTATCAAATGATTAAAAAATTCGAAATTATTTTTAATTTATAAAGTTTAATCTGATATTTTAATAATTATTTTAAATGGATGTGTTTATGTTTATACATTCGCACACACGTATGCATTTTGTCCAGGTGCATATATATATCTAGATGCGCAAAGAATTGCACATACAATCGCAAATGAATTCTAACTTGTATCCATATTTACAAACGCACACAAATGATTACGTGCACGTATAGATCTATATATAAATGACAATGCTCTTGTAGGCAAGGAGTTAAGGATACAAAGGAGTCGCGTCGAGTAAGTTAGTATGAAAAGGATAATGCCAGATGATTGACAAAACTAACCTTGTATTTCGTTCATGGAAAGAGCGGAGTTACAAAATAAAAATTATATTGGAAAATGCCCCCAAAATGTAAATTTCAAGAAGGTATTGTTTATATTAAAATTTTAATTTTTTAATAAAATAATTTTTATATTATACGATAAAAAATGTAATTTATTTATAATGGAATTTTATAAAAATAAATATATAGCTGTTTTATGACTGTCTTATTATTTTGAACATTTTTTTTAAACTGATAGTTTATAATATTTTATTCATATTGTTTTAAAAATTACGATTTTAGGTGAAAAAGTTTTGTGCTTTCATGGTCCTCTTATATATGAAGCTAAGTGTTTAAAATCTTCTTTTTCAAAAGATGAAAAGCAGATAAAATACTACATTCACTACGCTGGTTGGAATAAAAAGTAAGTTGTAGTTATTATGATGTTTGAGTACTAAATAGGTACTTTTTAAAATTTTGAATTTAAATTTGAATAAATAAATTTAGAAATTTAATTGTTGTAAAATTAAAGTTTTAAATATTAGTCAATAATGTTAAATTTATTTGAGCAAAAATTTTAATTTTCAATATTTTGAAAAGCAATGAATTACCAGTTAAATGTGTATCAAAAAAAAAAAATTTATTACAAGGAAACTTGCTGAACAATTTGAATTTCTAAATTTTTTTTCCACTTTAAAATTAAATATTAGAGATTTTTAAACTATTTAAAATTATATACCATTTATAGTTGGGATGAATGGGTACCTGAAGATAGAGTTTTAAAATTCAATGATACAAACGTTCAGAAACAAAAAGAAGTTCAAAAAGTACATGAACAGGCAAGTAATAAACAAAATAGAAAAAGTGGTAGTACATCAAAAGTTCAAGGACGACGGAGTGAAGGTGGTCGTGATAAGGAAAAAGACAGTGATAGTAGAGCAAGTACACCTGTAGCACTTTTAGAAAGAACACCTAGCCGAGCCAGTAAATCTACTGGAAGTGCACTCACACCAACGTCTTCAAGCGATTCTCCGCTGGAGGTACCACGAAAGAAACGAGGGTAAATATAAGTTTATTTATATTTTTTACATACATTAAAACTATATAAAATTATATAAATTAAGAATTTATAAATAATTAATTTAAAAATCACGTATTTTATTTAATAATTTTGATTTATTATTTTTAATGTATAATTTTTAGTTTATCCTTAGTTACAAAATCATTTTGTTGTAAAATAATATTTTATTTTTTTATATATAATTTTATAATTTAACTTTTTTTTCAGTTATATATAAAATAATATAATTAATAGTTAAACAGTTAATATAAAATTTTTAGGCGCCCAGAGCCTTCGGATGATACAGAAGAATACAGTGTTAAGACAGAAATTAACATTATAATACCTGATGATCTGAAATATCATCTTATAGATGAATGTGATGTTATAACGAAGCAAAAGAAATTACCTTCTTTACCAATGAGTATTACAGTTGAAAAAGTTTTAGATGACTATGTAGAAGCAATTGAAACTGGAAAAATTAATGGTCTAAATAAGTAAGAATTATAGTTTGTAAATATAATTTATATTTAAATGAGATATATTTCAATTTCTTTTTTAATAATTTAGGGAAAGTGCTGTAGAAATGACTAAAGGAATACGGGAATATTTTAATGTTTCTTTTAATTTGCAACTTTTATATAGTTGGGAAAGGCCACAATTTGAAGAAATGGTACCAGAAGATTCTGATATTTTACCAAGTCATTTATATGGTCCATATTATTTATTACGGTTATTTGGTATGTTTCGAAATAATATTTTGTATATTATAAGTATATTGTCTAAAACATAGAATATAACATCATTTTTTTACTTTACAGTAAAACTTGGAAATATGTTGTCCTACACAATGTTGGATGAAAAGAGTACTCAGCTGTTGCTAATGCATTTTCATCATTTTCTGCAATACTTACAAAATAATAGTGCAAGTCTATTTGATTTGCACGATTATAAAGATCCTTTACCAGATTATCATAGAAAATTTGTAAAATAGATATGCAATATTTTAGATATTTTAATTTAACATTTTGCACGCAAAGACTGTTAACATTATGCGATAAAGTTATTTTTTATCTTTTTTTTGATGAAGTAAAAATATTTTTTTTTATAAAAAAAATATATATATATATATATTAATTAATTGATATTATCTTTATACAATATATTGAATATTGATCCTGAATTAGAAATTTTTCAATAAATGTAAAATATAAAAATAATAATATAAAAAATATATCAGATATTGACTGACATTCCTGTTTTTTCTGTCATAATTTTATTTCTTTGTATTATTAATTTATTAAATATTAATTTTGAATGTAGTTTTTATATTATTCTTTCTGATTTTTAAATAATTTGACTAAGACAAAATTATAACTTTAAAATACATGGTTGAACAGTGTAGGGCTTAATTATATAAAATATTTAAAAACTATGTATCTTGTATAACCTTTTACTGTGATATACATTATTTTCATTTATTTTTTAAAGATTCATGTTGTCTGAATTTTACGCAAAAATTTTATTACTAAATTGTATATGATTAAAAAAAAAACTTGCTTTTATTTTTCATTTAAAAATTAATTATATAAATAATAGGGTTGTAGATTTTTAAAGTAATTGTTTTTTAACCAAAATTATATTAAAAATTATTCTTTATTCAACTATTAATTTTATTTCGTTTGTTTTTATTAAATCTCTTGACTATAATTATTTAGTTTAAAATTTTAATTGGCTTATGTAATCAATAATATATTTATAAAAAAAAAAAAAACAATTACGTTTACGTTTGTAAAATAATTAATTATATACATTATATATATTTTTTGTCTGCGATTTGATTGAGTGTAACTAAAAATATAAAATTATCATTTACTAATTATCATAAAAGTAAAAGAATTTGATATGTTATAACTTGAAAAGTGATTTTTTATATAAATAATTTCGTAATAATTAATCGAAGTATAGATTAATAAAATGGAATATATTTTGATCTTTCAAATACATCATTAAAGTTTATAAATAAGTGTATTGTAATTTATTATAATACTTTGTTTTATGAAAATAAGAATACTTTCAATACATAATCCTTCTTTTTATTATATATTATCGCAACTGGATTTAGTTAACAGTATTAGGTATAGGGCTTCTATTTTCATTTACAATTGTCCGCTCCAATCATTATTGATCCACTTGCTAGTAATGAATTCAACTGATATCTTTAATTAAGATTTTTTTATTCTATTACTTAGAGATTTTTTCATTAATACAATAAATGTAATTAGCTAAATTTTATTTTTTTAACGTACTAGAATTTATTAAAAAATATATATCAATACTAGTTTAAAGGTTCAAATTTTAATTTACTTTAAAAAAATATTTTTGGTAATACATTTGGTTGGTAATGTTTAATGGGTATATTATTTTAAAAATTTATACATAATTTATTATAGATATTTTAGTATTTATACATAAATATTTCATAAAAATAGTAAATATTTAAACTCAGAACTTTAAGAATTTTATTTTTTAAATGTAATTGTTTAAAAAAAAAATCAATATTTATTTATACTTAAGTTTTCCAAACGAGAAAAGTGAGTTTAAATAAAACATTTTAATTTTTTTATTGTTTTTATCGTCTGTACCAGACTAATTGTAACTATAAAAAGGTCTTTATTTTTTTAATTTAAATTAAAAATCTAAAAAAATATATAATAATTATTGTATAAATTTTTATTCTTATGACTGACTAATTTGCTTCTTTTTAAATTATATATCTTAGATTCTATAATGTTAAACATCTTATTAACATTATACACTTAAATATTTTCAATTTATTTTATTTTTTTTTTATAATTTTATCAATAAATAATTATATCAATGAAGTATGTTTAAACAACTAGAAAAATTTCTTAAATCGAGTCAAGAAATATTTTTCACTGAATGGAAAGTAAGTTTTTGTTATGAAATTTATTTTTATAACATGTTTTATTTTAATCTTACAAATTGATTAAATTTATTGTTTTACTCATTATATGTTTTAAAAATGTTCTAAAATTGATCTAAAAGAAACATACAGTGAAAAAAATAACCAAGTATCTCAATACAATTGTGAGTAAAATTTGCATTATTGGTAATATAAAAATAAATTTTTAAATATTTGTTATCAAATATTCTTTAAAGATACACATACTTTTAGAGATACACATTAAACTGTTTATTTTTAATTATTCAATTTTAAAAAAATTCTGGGCAAGTTCTAAACCATACATTATATTACTTGAAATAACTTTTATAAAAATCTATATACATAAAGGATTGATATAAAAATTAATAATGAATGAAAATCCAAAACGATTATTTCAAGCGAAATCAAGCTTATATTAGTTGACTTTAATTAGTTTAATTAGGGATTAATTATTAGTTGAATTAATAACAGTTAATTCAATAAATTTTTTGACATTCTTAACGTATTTAGTGCTTCATAAAATTTAGTTCTTTTAATAGTATTATAACTTTAAAATCTACAAATAGTTAAAAAAATTCAGTTATTACATAAACTGTTTATGATATGTAATATAAATTAATAAAATAAAGAAATTTAAAATAAAAAGTTTTATTCATTTTATTATGAAATTAAAAATTATAAACAAATTTTATTCAAAGCAATAATTTAATTCGAAAACAAGTTTTTCATGAAAGCTTATTTTATGAAACTTACAATTAAAATTCATGTAATGAATTTATTAAATGTAAAAATTTTTTAATATATACAAAATTAATTAATATTTATGTATCGTTTAAGAGATTTTTTTATATTTTCTTACTAAGTATAAAAATTTTGCTATAAATTTTTTTTTGAATACCTTATTCTAAAGCAAAGTAAATAATATGTATAGTTGAAAATAGCTTTCAGATAATTTTTAGTTAATATTTCGACAAAATTATATTATATTTATTATTCAAAATGTTATTGCGATATTCAATACTGTTTTTATATTTTTGCTATATTTAATAATAAAATATCAAAACAATTTAATTTTCCTATACAATGCAATTAATTTTTGAAAAAATAAAAATCAATTTATAATTGCATAAATTTAAATGTATTAAAAGATTTAAAAAAATAACTGTCTAAGTAAAGCTCTAATGTTTGTAATTACATTATATTTTACTATTTTTTTAAAAATAGAAAAGAGTATTGAAAATTTGTGTAATGATCAGCTGTCAATATCTTCATGATTTTTATCATCTTAAACAATGTATGTACTTTTTTAGTATAATAAAAATAAATGAGTAAGAAGTGTTCTTTAGAATTTTATGATATAAGAAATGGTTGGAAAATATAATAAATATCATTTACTTAAATATTTAGTTTTACAATGGTAGACTTGTCTATTTTAATTAGAAAGTATTATTTTTTCATACACTAAATAAAATAGATTGCAAAATCTATTTTAGAATTACCAGAAATGGAGGAGTATAATTGTTATTTATTATTATTATTTATTTATTATTATTTTTCATAATATATGCAATGATAATTTATCAAAATTATTTCAATAAAAATTTTGTAAAAATTTTTTTATAGCTATTTATTTGTCTAATTGTGAAATTAAAATTGAATATTTTATCAATGAAATTATACTGAATACTTGGAAAAATTTTGAACAATAAAATTTGAAAGATATTTCATTGAGTATAAATTAAAATATATTTAATATAAAGCATAAATTGCACTTAAAAAAAAAAATTTTAAACAACAGAATCAGTAAGTTGAAAAATTAATTTTACAGTTTTTAATCAAAATACGTTATTTAAGCATATTAAAATTTGGTTGGTGTGATGAATAATTATTAGGTTTATAATATTTTTCCAATTATGTTAACTTATAATTTATGTAATACTATTTTTTAAGTGAATTTTTGGTAAATTTCTCTTTCGTATATATTTTAATATCATATTTAAAAATAAAATTAGTACAATCAATATTTAAAAAATCATTAATGTATAAATAAATTAGAATTTTATTAGTAAAATAGGTAAATTTATCCTAGCAGTTGATACATTTTTTTTTATACATAAATATTGCGAATCATAAATTTTTTTTTGAAAAGTAAACAATGTTCGTCTATACTTGAACTATTTAAAATTTAATATTTAAAATTTTTAATTAAATATGTACTCATTTTTAATGATTATTACAAATTCTTTTAAAGAATTATTTTTTAGAAAAATATAATTTTGAAATTTATTACTATTTATACAATTTTATATGCATGTATATATATTGTTATGCTCATTTATACTTAAATTAAAAATATTTTATTCATGATTTAAAATAATTACCTTAAAAAGCGAAGAAACATCAGAACGAAAACCATCTAGATTATCAAGCCATTTAAATCACTTTTTGCAATAATGAATTTATTGTTTATTTTCATATTATATTAAAAATATTCAAAGATTTATTGGAAAGTATTATTAGTATAACAGTGGAAAGTCGTGTAAGTTTTCTTTAAGTCGACGTACCGATACAATTCAATAGAAATGTTAATGTTGGTTTGGTATTTTGACATAATCAAACAAAATATTTTACATGTTATTAAATTAAATTTTATCAGTAGTTATCAAGGTAATGTCAATGCGGATGCAATGCTTTTAAGCATGCCTCTGTCAATGAGAAAGCACTTGAAAAGAAGGGTCGTTGTTACACTTTTATTTCAAGTAAAAGGAAAAGGACAAGGCCTCTCGATAAAAATTTCGTAAATGTTTTTCAAGAACGCAAATGAGATTTCCAATGGCTTAAATAAAGTAAAATCGGTTCTGCTTAAGTTTGTTTACAACGAAAAAAAAATGTTAAAAAAAGTAATCGATAAGGAATCCGACTTTTAAGCGATCTGTCTTTTTAATGTGGACGAATAATTACCAATTAAAGTACGTTACAAGTTGTCGATGAAAAAAATAAAAAGAAAACGGGTGTTTCAAAGTAAGCCAAAAGCTAAGGCCGAGATAAAAGATAAAGAAGGCAAAGAACGGCGAAAAGAACAGAGTCGAGATCAGATCCCGATTGTGCAAAATGCAAATTTTCAGTCGGGAGAGTGTATGCGTGCGTGTAGGAGGGTCTAAGGAGTAAAGTAAGGAGCAATTCCGATGGGAATATAAAAAGTGTATCAGGTGCGAGTAATAGAGAGAGTGACAGAGCACGTACGGCATTTCATGAATTGGTGTGTACGCGGTGGTGGTGTACTCCTCGAGTCACAAACATCGAGTCTGCGCACGTACCCAGAGTGGGCAGGGAGGGCAGAGTGAGGGAGAGAGCGGATCCAGAGAGTGACGGAGGATCGCAGTCGGGCCGAACACCAACGCGAGTCGGGGCTCCTCCACTAGTGCTAGTTGATCCTGCTGAGCAATTGGCGCGTGTGCACCGCGACGTCGTCGCCGTCGCCCTCGTCGTCGCCCGCGCCCTCGTCAGAGCGACCGAGGGGAAGGGAGAGGAGCTGAGGCCGTCCTCGTCGCCTCCGTTGTCGTCGTCGTCGTCGTCATCGACCCCCGACGGGAAAGCCAGCGGTAGTCGTCGACGTGTGGCTTTTTGAGAGTGCGCGATACGAACGTCTTTGTGCGTTCTCAAAGTCCGACGTTCAAATTGTAAAAAAAGACAAAAAATGGCGGATGTTGAGCTGAACATCGACAACTTGATACAGAGGCTGCTAGAAGGTACGTTAACGCGTCGTCTGCGAGCTCTTCCTCCTTCGCACGCGACCAACTACGTGACCTCGCGTCGCAAATGTCGGAGTCGGAAGGGCAAAGGGGCGAAGGGCAAACAAGAACCTTCGCCGAGGCCTCGAAATATCGTTGCCCCGATGGCTACCTTCGTTCTCTCGCCCCTTTTACACTTTGCTCGGCACTGTTTTTTCTCTCAAGTCGCAGGTGCTTTTTTATTCTTCGATTGCACTGGCGCGATGACTGGATCTCCATCGATTGAAAATTGAGAGTTTTGACTTTTCGGTCTTTTTGTTGTTTTTGCGGTTTTGTTGGCTTTGCTAGCGAAGGTTAAATAAGCGTAAAACAGACTACACTGCGCGATATATTTATTCCCTCTTTCCCCTTGTACACTTTTTCTCTTCTGTTTTATATTCTGCGATTATGTTTATGTTTACATTTTTTTAATGATAGTGCACAAAGTAATGATATGTGAAGGTTACCTTTTTTTTCGAAATATTTTTCTACGTTTTTATCCTTAATTTTAAAAACTTGTTTTTTTTCATATTTTTTTTATATACTCTAAATTTTTTATTTAAAAGCTTTTTTTCTTTTAAGTTGATGCTACATGTACAAACTTTCCTAAAATTTACTTTCAAAATTTTCAAGTTAAATCCTTCAAACTTAACGGATATACGTTGTATTTTGATGAATCAATATTAAGCAATATAGTAAATTTTTATTTCCTTTATTTTCAAGAAATATTAATATTGATAAAAAAATTTTTTTTATTTATTTCACTCAATATCTTTAATTTTCTTGAAGTAATTAGCTCTGTAAATGTTTTTTTTTTTTAAGCTGTTTTTGAAAATTTTTTTATTTTTTAATATTTATATTTAAATAACAATAAATTTGATATTTAAACTTTAGAAATTATTTTTATTTAATTATAAAGTTACTATTAGTCATATATGAAACTAATAGTTAATAGTTTATTCTAGAATATTTTTCTTTACTTGTTGCAGTTTCAGTTTTAATTATTAAATACCATGATTTACCATTTGTATTTAATCTTAATAATCGCACAATATTTAGTTTAATCATTCTTAAATATAAATATTTACAAATTCATTATAAACTTTTATTTTATTAACAATGTACAAATATTTATTAGGAGTAAAATATTTTGGCAAACAGGAAATATATAATTCAAAGGATTTCCTGTTACAAATGATTAAATAATTTTTAGAATTAAAAAGTATTTAAAAGGATATAATTCAATTTGTTCAAAATGTATCTATAATCATTCTATTATTACTTTATGTGCTATATTATTAAATAAATGTTGCCTTAACTTATTACTTATTTTTACAATACATAATAATTTAAATACATGTAACATTATTATTGATGATATTTATAACTTTACAAACCTTTTTTTGAGAATAATTCTGATTTCATAGCAGTTATTTTCTGTAAATATATATTTGAATTAAAAATAAGATGAGAATATTTTTAATTTGATTAAACTTATTGTTTATTTTTTAATTCAAACATAACACCTGGCACATTTTTTCTATTTGTTTGTTTGTTTTTTTTTTTCATTAAATTACAAAATTTATTTTAAAATCATGTATTTCTCATTTCACCATCATAAATTTTTTTTACATTTTTCTTTATTTATTTTGTTCAAAAACAAAAACAATGTTTCTATTTTGTTCTTTTTCTCATGGCACTTATGGGGGACATTAATGCCATAAAGCATACCAGACCCAGAAAGAAAATCAACAAGTTCAGGTTCAAACTCAGAAGAAAGTCAAGCTTAAAGATATTTTTTCTTCAGACTTTGTCGGTATGAAAAATTAAGGAACCGTCTCCAATGTAGCTCTTTATTTAGTTGCGCTGTCTATTATATCCTTGTACCTTATATTATTTCATTAATTCATGTGCATGTACAAAAACTGTTCCCAATTCGTTTATTTCCCAGTTAAATAAATTTCCAATGTAACTTAATTTTATTATTGTTCTTTTTGTTATAGTATTATATATGTATGCAGAATTAATTGAAAAATAATTTTAAATTCAAATTTTAATATTTTATTTTAAATAATATAAAATTTATATTTAATAAAATAAAAATATTAATATAAGTGAAAATTTTATTTTATCTTAATACAAATGAAGCAAAAATAAATGATTAATAGAATACATACAAAATCAACTGGAAAAATGTAGTTTAATTTAATATTAAATTATTATTCAGTATTTATCTTAAAATAAACAAAAAAAAATTAGAATGATTATTTTTTTTGAAAATTACTCATATGTATATAATTTTATTTTGATAGATCGAATTTAATTTCTTGAATTATTTTTAATATATTTCATTTTTATTGAATTATTTTGATCAGATTTAAATTTGTTTATGTAAAATATGCAATGTCCATCCATTTGTTCTTTTAACTTATCAATATTAAAAGGTTTTTCTTTGAAACATTAATATTATTAAAAAAAACTATTTAAGTTAACAAATAAATATTAAATTTTTAATCATATTCATACATGAATCTATTTAGTTTTCCTTTTTCCAGAAATATTTATTTGTTATTGAATTGACCTTGAAAATGTTGATTTTTTCCAATAGCCATTGTGATAGCAATTCAAGCGTGTAGTGAAGTCCTTTATGGTTGCTAGTAAACTATAAATAACTGATGGTATCAGCTATAAAGAATCATGCGCATTTTTGCACTCTATAAAAAGTGCATTTTTTAAATTTTTGTTGTTACAGTAGATTTAAAATGTACAAATTATACTAAAAAATATAATCCTTATTATATGAAGATTTCAAATGTTACACCTATCAAAATATCCTAAATAAATCCTTGAAATATTAAAGTATTTTGTAGAAAGACTTGTTCATTGTTTCTAAGATAAATTATTCAAGAATAGGCATCCTACTAAATTTGATTTGTAATAATTTTATTAATTTAATTCATCATTATTAATATATATATAATAAATAAAATTAAAATATAAAACATTTCAAAAGATATTATGCCTATTCTCTAAAAAATAATTTTACATATAATTCAAATTAGAAGTATTTAATCTATGTAAATCCGAATTGAAAATGTAAAATATTTTGTGATTAATTATCTTATTTTACTTGTATAGTGCGAGGATGTCGACCTGGTAAATCTGTCATTATGACAGAAGCTGAAGTACGGGGTCTGTGTTTAAAATCACGGGAAATCTTCCTACAGCAGCCTATTCTTTTAGAACTTGAAGCACCTTTGAAGATATGTGGAGACATACATGGGCAATATACTGACTTATTACGGCTTTTTGAATATGGAGGTTTTCCACCAGAAGCAAATTATTTATTTCTAGGGGATTATGTCGACAGGGGCAAGCAGTCATTAGAAACAATATGTTTATTACTTGCATACAAGATTAAATATCCGGAAAATTTCTTTCTTCTAAGAGGGAATCATGAATGTGCAAGTATAAATAGGATATATGGTTTTTATGATGAGTGTAAACGCAGGTATAATATAAAGTTATGGAAAACTTTTACGGACTGTTTCAATTGTTTGCCTATTGCTGCTATTATAGATGAGAAGATATTTTGTTGTCATGGTGGGCTTAGTCCTGATCTTCAGGTAATTGTTTTATGGCAACATTAAAAGAAATCAGTAAATTATTAACAAGTAAATAGTTTATTAAAAATTACTTTTTATTTGTAGCATTTTGTTTAGTTTATCTATTTAATTAAGAAATATGCAGAAAAAATAATTTTTGGGTATTTGTAGTAAATAGATTTAATTTAAGTTTTTTGGTAATCAAAATAAATTTTTCAACTTTTAACTTTATATAAAATTATGATATTTCTATGAATAATTTAATTTATTATTAACGATTATTAATTATTAAAGTATACCACATTTATTAATATTTCAAAATTTATTAATATTTATATTACAAAAGTTTCAATATTTTAAATATTTTAAATATAGGGCATGGAACAAATTAAAAGAATCATGCGTCCAACAGATGTACCTGATACTGGTCTTCTCTGTGATTTATTGTGGTCAGATCCTGATAAAGAAGTCCAGGTTGGTTAATTTTAAAAATATTATTCAACTTTAATTTGTATTTTACATATTTAAATATATTTTTTATTTATTTACATTTGTTAATAATGATAATAATGATAATTATTATTATTTTTACATATTTATACTTGATTTACAAATGTATTTATTTTATTTATTTTTGAATTATGTTACATATACATGATAAACATGTACAGTTTTTATCGTAATGATCATGAAAAAAAAATAAAAACTTCATAATAAAAATATGTATAAATTAAAATATTGTTTTTATTTTTGATAATATTTGATATCTAATACATATAATCTGCATTGATAATTACTTGATATCATTATAAAATGTTTGTACACATAAAATATGTACATATTTGTGTATACAAAAAATATGTATGTACACATGTGAAATGTGAGTTTAAAAAATTTTTCAGGGCTGGGGAGAGAATGACAGAGGAGTCTCATTTACCTTCGGGCCTGATGTGGTATCAAAGTTCCTTAATCGTCACGACATGGATTTGATTTGCCGGGCGCATCAAGTTGTTGAAGATGGCTATGAGTTCTTTGCAAAGCGGCAGCTTGTGACACTCTTTTCTGCTCCCAACTATTGTGGTGAATTTGATAATGCTGGTGGTATGATGAGTGTTGATGAAACTCTCATGTGCAGTTTTCAGGTGAGGATGTTTGCCTAACTCCAAGGCCTTTTCAATGATTCTAATTATAGGTGGCACGAATTTTCATAATTCTAAAAATAAACTGAGTGCTAACATTGATATTCAAGAAACTGTTTCCAGATTCAGTGTTCTTGTGTGAATGATTTCTTCTACATTTATATAGCAGTAAAAATTATTTAATCGTTTTTCATACAATTATGAATTATAATTATTTCATTGATAAAGTAAAAATGTATATAGCAGCTAAATACAATCAATAGTTGGTCTTTTTAAATTTAATTTATTCTTTAACTAGATTTAATATTTTATTAAATTGATTTGTTTTTTATTTTTGTAAATCTTTAATACTTTTAAGTATGTTTAATAATTTCTTTTTTAAAGTCAATTGTATTATATAAATAGTATTGATAATTAAATCGGGGTAATACTACACAATCAAATTTTTAATTTTTAAATTGAAGATAGTTGAAGGTAAACATTTAAATTACTATTGATTTTTAAACAAATAATAATAATTTCTGGATGTTTGTTTGATAAAAATGTATTCATGTATTGAAAACTCAGGTTGTGAAATAATTCTTATATATATATATATATTTTTGTCTTTAATATAAGAATATTTTCATAAATATTTTTTTCTTTTAGTAAATTGTTCTATACTTATGTATATTATCTATTCCTTTCTATACTATATCTATATAAATATTACAAAACTATATACATTAAAAAAATAGCAATTTATAAATATTTCTTAATTATTTTTATATAAACATAAATAATAAATAAATATATAAACATATATATAAATAAATAATAATTAAATGAATAAATAATAAACATTATATTAATACACTTTTATTATAAATTTTTAAGAATAAACTTATTATGTATAAAAAATTATAATTATCCATAATAAAACCATTTATTTATAATTCAGTTATAAAACTTGATTTATTTGTAATTTAAAATAGTCATGTGATATAAATTTTCTTAATAATATGAATCCAATTAATTGATTTATAGATATTAAAACCATCAGAAAAAAAAGCTAAATATCAATATGGTGGTATGAATGCGGGACAAACAGGTAGTCGACCATCAACACCACAAAGAAATCCAGCAAAAAAAAAATGACCTCCCATGGCTGAGCCAGCATAGCCACAAACATTGGCGTTCTAAAGTAAGTGAATTTGAATTTCACATGTTTTTAAGTTATTAACAAATATTAAAAATAACACTATTTTTTTACATACATATACATATATATATATAAATATATGTATAATTTTGATAACATTTTTAGCATTATTTAGTTTTAATTTATGTTAAAAAATTGGTTTTGTAAAGTTTAAGAATTAAAAAACAAAAGCTTTTTTGATATATTTATTAAATAAACAAAGATTTTATTTGAAATAAAATAACCAAAAAAATATGATACTAATTATATTTTTATTTTTCTTTCAGTCTAGAACGTCAAGTCACCGAACTATAAAAACAACTTGTCAAGTTTGAAGTATGAAAAATCTATCCCTTCCTTAATTGCATCTTAAAACTCATTAGAACGATGTGGGCAATTTGATTTTCCAATTGTCAGGCAAATAATTACATGTGATTGTAAATCGTAAAAATTATATATATGATTTGTTCAGACCATAGAATACCTATCAAAAAGTTAGTCTTTAACAGCATTTTTTAAATATTACTTTTCCTTTTATTATTTATTGGATATTATTAAAGTAATTATAAATAGAATTGATACTTGCGCATTGCAAGTAAACCAATTGTTAAATGATGAAAAATCCACACATGGATACATTAACTTGTACACACAAATACTTAATCCTTTTTGCTATAACTTATCATTTATTTAATTTAAAAAAAAATTTGGATTATGTATGTATGTATGTATGTATGCATGTGTGTATGTATGTGTGTATGTATGTATTTATGTATGTGTGTACCTATATGCATACATATTTTTATATATATTTATTTATATATGCCTCTGTATGTATTATTTGTATACACATGTGTGTTTGTGTGTGTATTTCATAAAGTAGAAGGATTCGTGTAAATGGATTTTTGTGATTGTGTAGTTATGATAAGTAACGGATTAAATATATTAGAAATATTAAAATTGTTATTGATGTGAGATATCTAATACTATTATAGTGAATTATCATTTATTTTGAATATATTACAAGTAAATTGTAATCATTCTTTTCCCTGATTTTAAAGTCAGTAAGATGTATTAGTTAAATATGAGTATCATACATCATAAACTAGCATCTAATTGCTTACAACTGTGAATACAGCTAAAACATGTTTTCTATTATTTATTAATTTGCATTCAATTATTTCGTATTAAATTACTAGATACAGAGTGAGAAAGACGGTTTCTTGATATTTTGGAAACTTATCATTTTCGGTTTGCTTGACAATTTGTGTAATACTAAATTTGTATGACATATTAAAGCAGGATGTAAGCATAATTTGATTACAAACCTAGATCAATCAATAAATTTATATTTCTGCATAATTTTTCAAATCCTAAATAAATGCTGCATTCAAAATAGGTAACGAACAAGATTTTCTATCAATATTAAATTTACCACAATGCTTAATGACAAAACATTAAATTCTTGATTATCAACATATGGCAATATATTGGGCATAGTAATATATGTAATGATATTTATTTTATGTACATTATGAATCATACAAATTACTGGACTATTATTGACAAATATAAAATTCTGATTAGATAAATGATTATGTATTGGTATCATATTTGGCTATGCTATTTATATAGATTATCATCAGTGTTATATATTACAATCATACGAATAATTATACCAAAAATTTTAGGAAAAATAAATCACGCTTTCTTTGGGCAATCAGTTGAAGCAATCTTTTATGGCTACGTACCTGATTCACTGTACTGACAAATTCTGTTATAGAATTATGTATAAGTTAATTCGTGAATATCATCAAGAAAGGTTTAGATCTATTGCCAGAGACACAACTACATTAACAGTTATATTATAATTAATACATTGAGAATCTTATTTTAATAAAAATATTGAGTATTCAGTAAGCAGAGTCGCTAAAAAAGATTCATGATTATAAAAATCAATTAGTTCTTAATTTTAATTTATTAATTTTTTAATGTATCAATCATTTTTTTTCAATACGTTTCTTAGATCATACTTAAGATAATCTTGCTTCATATTATTAGCAAAGACTATTAATCTGTTTAATATTTTTTGCCTATGTACTTTACCATTGATTTAATGGTTTATTTTTTTAAAAAAATTGAATTTAGAGTGAAAGTATTTTTTGCTGCTGATGTGAGATATGACTTATTAACTATTGATATGCGAAAGGAAAATTTTACAATATAATGATTGCTTCTAAAAATGATATACATGTATATATATATATATATATATATATATAAATGTATATTTGAGTTTATTTAAAAAAAAAAAACACTTAATTCATTTATTTTATTTGTATGTTTTTTTAATCAGGATTAATACAAGTGTATGAAAAAATAATTTTCAAAATATTAAAATTTTTGTGACATGTAGTAGTAATTCTTTTTTTAAAAATTTAAATTTGAGTGCAGACACTTCTTTAAAGACTTAAAGGGGTGAGTGAATAAGTTATTAAATTCACCTAAACATATAATTATCAGGGGACGTGAGCATTAGAATTCATTGAAAATTAATTTATAATTATTATTTTAATCACTACTATACTTACTATTGTAGCATTTACTTTCAAGAAGTCTTCCTTTAATTAGATTTATTCGATTTAAAATAAAATTTATTTCCATTTACTACATTTTTGAATTTGAAGAATTTTTTCACAACTTGTTTTTGTTTCTCTTTTTTTGTAGGATTTAAAAATAATGTTCTGTTTTTTTTTAATAATTCTATTGAATTTAAAATTTAGGAATATGAATTCAATGTTAAATAATTTTCTTTTTCCTTAAATTATTATAGAATAATAAATAAATATTCAATATTGAGTAAAATACATACTATAATATTCATAAAAGTAACGTTTAATTTCTAATAAATAATGTTACTAAGTAATAAGCATATTTAGTTTTAATGTATTATTTAAGAAAAAGACTTTTCAATTTACTCATTTTTATAATAATCTAAATTGCAGAACAAAAGTATGTAAATTGTTGTAATAATAAAGCAGCATTTTAAAATGTATTAAAAAATTATTTTATGTTCAAAATATGTTATAGATGGTTTTTGTTTGAAATTAAGGAAGAATTCTTTTCAACCTAGTTTACGCTTTACAAGATATTCATAGTGATTAAACATCAAGCTTATCGTGTCATTTTTTAATAAAACACGCGATACCTGAATTTTTCTAACTTGAGTCTATCTAAGTATGTATAATATTGGTATTGTTTGCATCATAACTACTATGTCTAAGTTTGATGGATTATTGTCTTTTCCAGATTAGATTTTTTCTTGTAGAGTGCTATCCATTGCACTACGAGCATTTTCTTTCCGGGTAGATGTGTGTGTGTTTTGGAAAAATAAATATTACTTGAACACATATTTACTACATTGCTGGTAATCAGTGGTTAAGTTCTATTTACATGTACTTTTTCTTAAAATGTGTTATTCTTCATATAATGTTTATTATTATTAACATTAATTATGTCTCAAGTAACCAACACTGACACATCTTTCAGTATCATGTTTTTTATTGTCATAATGTGTGTTCTGTTTTTTTTTTAAATTTAATAGATTCATAAAACAATATAATATATTTTGTTTTTATATTAAATCTTGAGTTTATGTTTATGAATTTATTAATTTTATTATTATTCAGTGAATAATAATGATTTTTAAGATAAATATGCCCTATCGAATCAATTTTTATAAGATTATTCACGTAGATTTATCTTATAGATTTCAATTTTATTACGTGTCTTGTCCCCTGATACGACTGATTATTAATTTTATTTGATTCATAATATTTGGAAAAATTTAATTATTATTGAATATTTAGAGTGAGTGCGAGAAAGAGAGCAAATAAAGAGTGAAGAATTCGAAATCTAAGAATAAGAAATAGGAATCAGTATTTTTTTAAATATGAACTATGTATGTTATTGATTGTCTCATATGTCTTTTTATCTGATATCATACTTTATTCGATGCAAAACAAAAACATAGTTTTTTAGCCAAGCAGATTTGACGTAATTTGTGAAATATGCAATAAAAAAAAAAAAAATACAAAACATCTTAGACGAGGTAACTTTGTAGTTGATATCAGTTGCGAAAAATAAAAACGAATATAAATTATAAAATTGTCAGACCACAAAACTTTTTTTGCATTTGTAAAATTTTTTTTGAATATTATGATCATTCTATTTTTACGTGGAAATAAGCTCAATTCATCGTATATTTGGTTTGAAATTTATATATACACACAAACACACGTATATGTTTGAGACTTGAAATTTACTTGGAATCTAGAAAATATCAGTGTTCTTTTTATTGATAATATTAATAAATCATCATTATTTTTTAAATTATTAGTTCTGACAAGTATTATTTATGAAGTATATAAAATTTTCATTAAGTGATCATATAAGACCTTAAATATGTTTTTGATAGTTTTTTTCTACATGTACATGAAGATCAATACATATTTTTTTTAATTATATTTTGTAAAATTCTATAAAAATAAATTATTTTTATTATACATCTCAAGATTTTAATGTGCAATTATTGTTTATTATTTGTTATTTTAATATATATGCGAGAAAAACCAGTCTTTTCATTAAATTAAGTAATTTTTTTACAAGATTCTAAGTAAAATACTAGAATTTATGTTTCTATTTTAAAAAGAAAAATGTAGTAAAGTAAGAGTTTAGAAAATAAAAATAATATACAAACAAAGTAAAAAAAAGTATAAATAAATATGGAAGAAAGAGTAAATTGATGTAAATTCACAATGATGATTCTGTTATAAAATAATTTTGTCTCGAAAAAATAAAAATGAACATAAAATTCATCTTATGCAGATGAAATGCGAAATTATATTTGTGAATGATGCGCTTGTTGTGATTCGATTAAAAATATCCAACTTTAATAGTTTTAGGATTATGGCTCCTATAAAAGTGACAAATAATTGTAAAAATAAAAAAATAAATTAACATAATTGTAGAAGTTTAAGTGCAGATTTTTTTTCCATTTAAATGTAGTAAAAAGTGGAAGAACATGCGCGAACGTGATATTCGAATCCTAGCAACCACATCATGTATATTGAATCTTAAATAACTTAAAGGTCAACATCTTTAAGATAAAAGTTTAAATAAACGTGCATATTATTGTAAAAACTAATGTGTTTCCTTTTTACAGATCTTTATTATTTTCAGATTTTAATTTAATGGAGAATAGAATCTGAGCTTTTCTTAGTTTTTTTTTTTTATATTGCATACATTAGAAAAGTTTTAATAATATTTGATAACAATCATAAACAATAAGAAGCAGCAATTAATAAATATTAATAATACTATCGGAATACTAATTAATTCCTAATATTATAAATTAAAATTTAAACATTTATGCAAATTATAATCAATAGTTTTTTTTAATAAAATATTAAAAAATATTCCATAAAATTATAATATTAAAATATAGTTTAGTTTTGTTACATTAAAAATATTTATTCTTTAATAAATATAATTAAATATATAATTAAAAAAAAATTTAATAATTCCTGCAAATAATTTGTAAACCAATAAATTTCATAAATTTAACATTTTTATAAAATTTGTATTATTACAATTTATTGAAAATAAGGAAAAGGGAATAAAATAAGTTTTTTATATAATAGTAAAAAATATCTTAATAAAATTTTTCGCTGATTTTATTTTCAAATAGCATTGTTGTACGCACAGTATTTACATGACGATTAATATTAACTAATAAAATTTTGTTCACGATATTGTACTGTGAGAAAAAGAAATTGAGTTTTTTTTTCATTTTAAAATGATTTTCGTAATTACATACATTAGATTTATTTTTTTTCTTCAAATTTTATATTTTGATTTTTTAAATTAATGATAGTTATTAATCCTTTATTTATACGTTTTAACATGTTCCAAAATAGGTCGATGCACAATCCCTAGTAGTAGTAACGAGCTGAAAAAAAAATTAAAAATTAATAAAAAAAAAATTATAAATTGGAGATACACAGTAACTAAAGTGATGCATTTTAAAGTATTATATAATTTAAAAAAAATATTTAATTTATTTTAATTTTTTATTAATTTAAAATATAATTTGTTTAATAAATTACATTTTTAATATTATTTTTAATTAAATTACTTATGTACATTTTGAGCTTAATATTTTTATGTAATAAATAAGTAGGTAAATGAAATTAAAATAAAAGTTATAGTTGTAATTTATGACATTATTGTGTGCTTTAAAAAGTTTTTTTTTAAATTTTGTCATTTAATAAAATTGATAAAAAATAAGATAAATTTTGTTAAGTATAAACAAATAAAATCAATATTGTACAAAGTCATAAATAAATATTCATGCCTTTTTCAAAATAAGAATAAAAGATTACATAATTTGTTAGTTGAAGCAACGATCACAAATTATTGACAGAACATTTATGTATATCAATATATAAAATTTCTATTCTACGTAAAGTTATATGAACGAGTAAACATCAGCATAATAATCCATGTGTATCTGTGAAGAATTTTTTTTTTTGTTAGTAAAATACAGAAGTGATAATGGAATTAAAAAATAGAATATATGCATACATTGTTTCTCTTTTTCTTTTTTTTTTTCTTTGTTAAGTGAGAGGAGTGTTTTGAAATTACTATACTCATATGTAATAAATGAGTATCAAATAATCAATACTTGAATCCAATTAGATGTAAAAATCAGTGCTAACTCTCAAGAATAAGATAAGAATTTCAAAAATATTGAACAAAAGATGTATTTTATAGTATAAATATAAATATATACTTTAAAAATACTCATCATATTCATTTCATTCAATCGAATTATTATTAAAAAATATAGGAATAAGTTTGGTGATTAATTATTAGCTTTTCAATGTACAAAAACAAACTTTTTTTTCAATTGTTTTTATGAGAAAAGAATTTAATTTTGTAAATCTTATTTATTGTCTGTAATTGGATTAGTTATTAATATGTACATGTTTTTGTACATATACAACGTCAAAAGTATCGTAATATATACTTTGACATAATTTTATGACTAAGAGTACACTGATAGGTCAGTGAATAGGTCTAAACACCAAAACACTACTCATAATAGGTCTCCGCTCACTTTAGTTTTCAATGGTGATTGTACCATGGCTTGGTAAAGTGATAGACCGGAACGGGCTGCGAATAATAGTAATAAGAAGATCCTGCAAAAACATGTCAAATTTGCTTTACATCAACTATAAAAAATGTATTTATAGTCATTGTTTTAGGTTTTTTATAACTAAACCTGGAGGTTCAACTAATAAATATTTATAATTGTTAGTTGTATAAAACTAGATACAGTTTAATTATCAATATTATCGAATAAAATTGAAAAATTGAAAAGTTTAAACATTTAAAAGCAGCTTGTATCAATTGAAAATTACGTTAATTTTATTAATGTTATGATACCATTTAAATAAGGTAATTTTTTTAAATTTTTTCTATACAATTTATAACTTATATAATATACTTGTATATTATGAAGATACATAATTATATTTGTAATTTTTTTAATATTATCATTTGTCAACTGTAACAGAATATAATTTTCGTTTCTGCACTGTGGCTATACTTACTTCAGAGTGTAATTATCAACAAGAACGTTTCATGTAATTTGAAAATTCACGAATGTTTGATCATTCATTATAAATTTTTTGCATCATATTTTATCAATTAAAATCAATTACATATACATTTTGTTGACAATACGCAAAATCATGGCAGAAAACAAATATGAACGACAAATAAATAACAATGACAAATTCATACAAAAACCAATTTAAAAATATAAATTAAAATAAAAAATTGATTTGCCTTTCCTATTAATTGACAGTTTAAAAACAATACAAAAATTCTCTAAAGAAACTATAAAATATAATAAAAACTAAGTCATGCTGCAAACATATATTCTTATCGTTTTCTAATAAGCGAACGACAAACATAGAAGACAATCAATTTCGGGTTATGCAGCTACGAGCCTTTTTGTACAAAAATGTATCATCAAAAATGCTCACATAAAATCCGTTTTTTTTTTTTTCAAAAAACATATTGTTGAGACTTATAGTTCTTGATCTCGTTCTGGAAAAAAGGACGATTGATGATTTATGCTTATAAATAATTTGTGTATATTTATTGAGTATATAATTATGTGTACATATACTTTCTAAATTCCTTAGATTTAAATTATTACTTTATTTTTCATAATGAAAAAAATCTTTTAAGCAGAAATATTGCATTTATAAATTATATTTATATAAAAGGAATTTAAAAAATATTCAAAATTAAAGTTTATTTATTTTAATAGCAACACCTAAACAATTACAATTATCAAATAAATATTTAAAAAAAAATTATTATCACAAAGTTATTTTCATTAAGTTCAAGAAGAAATTTTTTTTTAAATTGTATTTATTAAAAAAGGTTTTGAGACTAATTTAAAATTTAGTGTGAAATGAATTTTTCCTAGTTTCGTTATGCTATTCAAATTTTTTCTTCAATTTTTTATAACTTTTAATAAGTAAATAAAAGTAATAATATGATAAAATATTCTTTATTTATAAAAATTATTTTTTGAATTTCATTTAGAATTTAATTTTATTTTTATGAGTTTATTAAAATATATTTTAACTAGGATATACCTCAGTAACCTTCGTACAATTTTTTATATTCATTACATATTAACAAACGGTAGCAATTAAATCAAGAAAGAAAAGAAATAATTATATTCGTTTTTTTATTGCATTAATTATATAGTAATATTTTTTTAAATAATTTATTTTTTCGTTGCTTTTCAAATTATAGATGAATATATGCATAATATAAGAATTAAAATTTTGGAGATAAACATATCATGAAAAATAAAATTCAAAAATATTTAACATTTACGTTTAAAATAGATATAAATAATTATGAAAATATAGATATTTTGTTATGTATGTTGATTATTATTTAACAATATTTATTTTAAAATTTTATTGAAAAAGTTCTCTTTTTTAATCAATGTAGCGTTTTAAAAATGAGTAGTTCCATTATAAGAAATGTAATCTTGATTTTCTTTTAAAAAATTTCATACAACGCGGAAATTGAAAATTAGAAAGGTTGTGAGTTTGATCAATTGCCATTTATTCGTGCTACTCACGTCAGTGCATAAGCGAACTTTGATCTCTGCTGCTCAACTGCGTAAGTACAGATGCAAATCGAGTGATTTATTCACTTCATAATTAAATTTAATGTGTTTTTAATTTTCCTTTTTAATTAAATGTGCATTTAAAATTATATGTATTTACGTATCGTTAAAAGACCTAGCAGTTATCGACTAATTAATTTTTACTTTCTGAAAAGTTATTTTTAATAAATACATTATTCGCACAAATTTTTAAGGTAAATGTTAATGTTTATATATCGTTAATTATTTAGTTATTTAGTGAAAGTTTATGACTTGTTTTAATAAAATTATAAGTATGAATATATCGTAAGACTTCTATTACATAACTTTTCTGAAAATATTTGTACGATGATTTAGTAAAATATTATTACAACTTAATGTAACAATAATTTTTTTTAATGACGTGTTACATAACTCATTAACTATTTCATGTTTAAATTTACTTTTATATGGATATTAATATAAATTTATATATATATTTAATTTTAATTTGATTGTAGATTCTTTTTAGAATCGAATTGTTCTTCAATAAATTTGTAATACAGCGTATTCGCAATAATTTTAATTTCATAAGCATAATTTAAATAATTAAGGTGTTAAATAAATGTTTAATTATTAATATTTAGTAGATAAATTCGCAACGATATGAATTTTTTATTTAAATAATATGTTTAAAGTTAAAAAAAGTTACATATAATTCAGTCATAAGTAGCTATTTAAAAAAAAACAATATTATTAGCAAGTAAAGTGAACGAAATATTATTGTAAATGAGTATGCAATTTATTTTTTTAAATAGCTATGATGTTTAATAAGTAATAGAGCTTATAATCGAATGCCAAAGTATACTTAACTGTGAAAATTTACTTACAATTATTTTAAAAATTCATTGTTATTCTTATTATATTTTATAAATTTTCCAAAAAATATATTTTGTTTAAAATAAATTGCGTTAAATTTTATTTGCAATGAAGAAAATATTCGAAATTTAAAATAAAAAAATTTGTTTAATATTTTATACGAAAGGATAAGATAATATTAATAAATTTTTATTTTACGAAAGTATATTACACGACTCCTCAGTTTAACCATATTTAATTAACGATGCTTTTTAACATTTTTATCAAGTTCATGGTAATAAATAAAATGATAATTGATAGTTAAATGTTTTGCAAATATTATAGGAGAGTTCCGGTAGTATGGGGGATGATGGCATCATTATTATGAAACCATTGTGATCTATAAATTTATAAGATGAAAAATGAAAAATGAAAATTTCGTACCGAAAGGCCTAAGAGGGTGTCTACTCCAAAGGTATCTCCGCTTGATCGGGCTGAGGTAGCTGTCCCTCAAGAAGAAGGGTTCCCTACGCTGAGCATAGTAGGGGATGTAGGGGGCGTAGCTCGGGTACCACCATGGATCCCTGGTGAAGGAGCTGATTGGTCTGTAGGGAGAGGGGTTGAGGAGGTCTAAGAGGGGTCGGACGCTTGACAGCATCGACGTCGGAATTCGTGGCAGAATGTCATCCAGAATGTTGCCTAGTGATTAAAACAATTTCGATCCATTAGCTCAACTTGGTAAACTCACCTTCGTTTATTTTTAAACTCGCATTTCCAATCGATAATGCCATTCAATAACAAATTTTGAAAAAACCATTTTTTTGTATTTTTTTGTTATGCTCTGCTTAAATTATTGTAGAGTGTGCTTAATTATTTGTACATGTTCATAAAAGCATTATCATGTATTACATTTATCACTAGAATATTTTTACTCAACTGTAGACTTGACAATAATGTCAGGGCACATTAAGTCTATATTAAAAGCATTTTTTAAATGGTTTTAATTTTATGGGCGCATTGTCGGGATAATTAATTTAATGCAAGCACTCAAATTTTATGATACATTATCTGGAGATTATCGTAAAGTTAGAAAGCTAATTCACAGTAAAATATATTTAAAATATTTTGGATTACTTTTACTCTTATTGCGAAGTTTCATTGTGTATCCGATGTGGAATCAATAATTTCATTGATCCTTCGCTTGATTTGAGACCGATTATAAAATTAAATTAAGCTTGGATAGGCGTGGATGCTCCAGCATACACTAGGTGTGCACATATGTAAATGAATGCTTTAGCGAGGGCTAAAGTTAAATAAGTGATTGTTATCGAAGCAACTGACATTTGTAATGAAAAGTGAAATAGGCGTATTAATATTCGACACCGAGGAATAAGGGATGTTTTCGGTGGATGGCTTTTGAATGGGAATTCATTTCAGGTGTAAAAGACTTTCGTTAATTAATGCAGTTTAATGATGCCTGCAGGCTCGCTCCTTTTATATATCCTTCGATTATGAATGATGGTGGTTAAGTGTCATATTCACCCGGCAAGGGGTTTGCTCCCTTGCACTTGGCGGTTGTCGAGGGCGGGCGAACGCCGAGAATGAGATGCCAGATGAGGACAACGCGTGGACGACAATTGCGAGGGCTCGGCTGGAGTACAGACAACTGAGATACTGACCGTGGATGTCGTAGAGTGGCTTGGAGACGAAGGGGCTTCTGTGGCGGTGTATCGGGTTGTGGCTCGGGTACATTCTGTCAATGTTGCCCAGGCGGTTGAGGTGGTCGTTCCAGGCCTTATCCGCGTCGAAGGGTCTCGCTGCGGTTAAGACATGATTCAATGATTTCACTCCGAGTATTCTCTCCGAGTTCAGCTTAGGCTACGGTTCGGGTTATCGCTTTGAACGCTCACCAAGTGGACAATAAAAGTGGTGAAAATAAAATAAATGGCGCTTTTGTTTCTCGCATAATCATCCACATTGCCGATTTGTTTCACTTAAAATTTATGTCTCACCACAGCGAACCGCTGGCATTTTTTCCACAGCCAACGCATTCTTTTCTAGAAAACGTATTATTTGAAGAAAATTTAATTGGCCGGAGTAAACTGATTTGTAATTTCGATTTATTAATTCCCTTAAAAATAAGAATTGTCATTTTTTTTTTTTTTTTTTAATGTAAATTAGGTACCCATTTTCGGAATTGAACAACTCTCTAATTGAGTAACGAGATCGAATTATTGCAATACCCATTTAATAACTATGTATATTTTTTAGTTGTAATCACTTTCATTTCACAATGTGCTTGCTTCTACAGTAGTGCAAGAACCAACTCGAAGCACTTTTAACAGCAATAATAATTTATATCTATTGTTTACGTAAAGATTTTCGATTTAATAAAAATTAATTTTCCCTTGGAAAAGAATTATATTGTGAAATTTTTATTTTAAATTTACTTGTATAAACCGAAATTGTTAAATTCGAGTCTACATAAAATTTAGGTCTAATCAATATTACAATTATATTATTAGAAACATAAATTTAATCTTTTTTGTATCTAATAATTTGAGCGGTTGTAAATTGTTTTTCGAAAATACCTTTCCGTTGATTAACGAGCAACAGATTCGCGTGAAAATGGTGATTGAATTATTGACTTTTCATCCACTTCATTGCTCGAATAACCATTTATCGTTATTTAATTTATAATCTCATATTATAAAAAGCTATTTCTTAATTTATTAGAAATTAAAAATATTTATTAGAAATAAATTAAAAAATTAGAAATTAACATTTCTAATTGAAGTTGCTAATTAATACGTTATCAACCCATATTATAAACATATTAAAAATATAATTTTTAAAAAGATTAATAACATTAATATTAATTTTGATGAGTCAGGATGCAAAAGTATAAAATTTATTTTTATGTGGGTGTAGAATTCTGTCGTATTAATTTTTTAATAGAAAAATTAATGTCATTTTAATTTTTACTACAAAAAAAAACATCTAATTGTACACAATTATTACATTTCACAAAAATAAAGTCTCTCAATAGAATATCTGTTATTCACAAGAAGACAAGAATCTATAAGCATTTAAAATACTAAGAATTTGTTAAGCAAAGAGAGGATACTAGAGTAGCTTCTAAGATTTTATTATGAAGACAACATGATAATGTTAATAATAAAATATTTTATAAGATTTTTTTATGAATTAATTTGGGTGTAATGATAATTAAACATATAATTAATTATGCAGTTGTAATTGAGTTTTTTTTTAATATTATTGATTATTCAATTATATTAATTACATATTTATATTATTAATTTATATAAATTAATTTGTTTTATTAATTATTATTGAAAGGAACTCTAAAGTATTTATAAACTTACAAAGATTATTTTTAACATTATCAGTATGAGTACTGTAATTATATTTTTCATAAATGCACTTGCAATTTTGCAACGTTTTCTACTGAAAAAATCAAAAAACACAGAGATAAGCTGCACGAACGACAATCACATTATATTTAAATAAATTTACAAAAATAAAGATTTTTATTTACTATTATTTTGTTTTTGTTTTTGTTTTTTTTTTTTTTTTTTTTTGAATAATCTTCTAGAAAGGCTATCTTGTTGCTACATAAATGATAAATTTTGCACAAAAACACTCAGAGCTTTATAGAAAAAAAAAAGAATTATATACTGACCTTACTGGTAAAAAAATTTTTTTCACAGTAAAAATTCGAGTGAAAAAATTGCGTGCTTCAAAAAATCTATATTTTTTTTTTAAGTTTGTATTCCGGTAAATTATTATTGTTTAAAAATTTTTGGAACTGCTCCGAAGATTTGATGTTCAATGGTTTTTTTTTTTTTTTTTTTTTTTTTTTCATAATATAATATAGTAAAAAATCCAAAGACTAACAATCTACATTTATAATTAAGTAAAAGTAAACAAGTGAAGTTTTCAACAATTGTTAAAATTCATAATTCCATTATTTCAAAAAATTTGATTTCTTTATAACCGAAAAGACTTTGTAAGAATTAAAAGTTTTCAAATTTGTTATATGTATGAAAAATGATATTCTTATAAAAATTAATATAAAAATTACATGACTAAATAAAATATAATTTTCTTATTTCATAAATATTGTATTTTATTTTATAATTCGTTTTAAATTATAATATTCGATTAAATTGAATTTTTATTTACTTTAAAGGATTAAAATTAAGGATATTTTATGACTATTACAAAGTCTTTTTATATTGGAAAAAAAACTTTTAATTACATTAATTTAATTAAAAATTAAACAATAGAATTATATTTCATGAAATATTTAATTTTTAATTAACATATAAAATATAAATAATATAAAAAAATGTAAAGTATAAATATTAAAGTAAAAAAGTATGGCATCACCTGAAAAATACAACATAAGCATAATAAATAAATTAAAATAATATACAATAAATTATTGTAAAATGTTGTTTTTAATAAACATACTAATGGTATCCATTTTTTAAAAATAATTAAAAAAATTTACTATCTGTATTTGTTATAATACAATGTTTACTACGTATTTGTTATAAATATCATTTTTATCAATCAACAAATATAAACAAATAAATAAAATTAGATTTTGGTTTGTTCTATATTTCCGGAAGAAATTTTTTATTTGGTATAATTTGATATATTTTAATTTAAGTAAAAGTTAATAAAAGGTGTGATTTTTTAGTAAAAAATTAAAGATCGAACAAATATTAAAAGGATTCTAATTTATATTCCGAAGTTATTGAATTATTTACAAATATAATTATTTTTCATTTTTATTGTAACATTACTAAATATTAATTATCAAAAATTCATCAGGTTTTTTTTTACCAATTAAAAATAATTAATATTCTTTCATTGTTTTTTATTTATTTTAGTATTCTCTACTACATTTCGTAGTAAAACGAGTAGAATCTTCCAATGTAAACATTTTATTGTATACTCAACTCTCGGAATCAATTATTTAATGTTTTGTTATAATAAAATAATATGCATCTTTAAAATAATTGTAAATTTATGATTCATAATTAATAAAACATTGAATTTAAAGAATGTTTTTATATGGAATTAGCTATTCCTGTAATTAGCTATTTATATTTCTAAAAAAATAATAACATTCATTACACATAATAAATGAAATATTTTTTTTAATAATTTCAAATTTTTACATGAAATTCAAAATCATGATTTATACCATAAATTAAAATTAAATATTTTAAAAAGTTTTGGTTTTATAATTTTTTAAGCATGGTAATAAAATTTCATGTGATTAATTTTTTCATGAATTATTTAATAATAATATGCGTATGTTGATAATTCCAGTATAATTTCATAAGCATCTTACTATATTTTTTTATACATAATTAATTGCAAAAAATTTTACTCAAATAATTATTTTCAATAATAATAAAACAACAAAATATTCCAAAAATTGTATATGTAGAGCAGGGTCTCCAAATTTACAACAGTATTACGTTAAAGTGTTATATACTCTCAAAAAATTACAGTATAGTAATTTGTTAATTTATTGAACTTTTGAATAATTTTCTTCATCGGCCATTCTTCAGTCTTCAATGACAGTATTCAATTTAGCGAAACATTATCGAGCAACGGAACGTTTTTTTAACTTGGGCACGAGATGCTTTTTTAACGAAGCCACGATATGCTTTTTTTTTTAAGCTGCTGCCATCACCAACACTGTAACGTACAACTATTAAAGAAAATTTTAATTGTATTTTCATTTAAAGAGAAGATTTGAAGTTTCAAACTCAACTATTACAAGACTACTATTTTTTACAAAGAAAAGAAAGAGTTACACCTTTTCGTTTTTGTAAATGTTGTGAAATTTTTAGTAAATAAGAATTTGCGACATGGATAAATTATTTATTCAAGGATTTGCAAAAATAATTTATTTTATAATGATTTTCAAATATAAGTATAACAATAAATTTCATTATTTTTTATCTATACTTCATAAATATATATATAATTTTTTGAACACAATAATCGAAAAAATTTTCATATAATAACTAAGATACTTAATGGTAACAAAGAATCATGACTGATCTGCATTATTAAAAATTTTTAAAATTATTAAAAATTTGATATCGATAAAAAAAATTTAAAAATAATTACAAGTTGTTACATTGAGTTTAGTAATTTTAAGAAAATTTATGATTATGAAAATGAATTATACTTGAAAAAGATTATGAATTATATTGATTAAGAGTTACTCAAAAAAACACGACTTGAATGGTTTGTATAAGTTAATTTAGAACAATTTGACTTTTACATGGTCTTGTTCATCTATTTTACTTTTACGTTATTGAAGACAGTAAATTCTTTCAACCTCAAAAAGTAGATAATGAAATTTGAAATGAAAACTGGCATTTGGATAGATATTTGAAAAAAAATAATTAGTAGTTAACAAGGCTCTTAATGATATAACAGCGTGAGACCGATGCTCCATGTAAGTTTCTGTCAGTGAGGATCAGTTTGCGGAGAATCGGCTCTGATGTGAAGTCGTTCACTTTACCGAGATGTTTGACTAATGTCCATTGAGAGGGTGGGATGCCTGAAAATTAAAAATGAGAGACCACAATGGGTGCATGATTGCAGATAAGACAATTTAGTCTAGTAAAGAAGAGGTTCTGCAGATTTTTTCTGTTCTTATGTTTGGTGAAAGCTGTTAATATTTGAAGGGGTTGAGATTGAAAAGTAAATTATGTTCGTAAGAAAAATAATGTCAAAGAATCACGATTTACTTTGAAAATTATAGTAAAATTAAAAATACAAAAGTTATTTAAATAGTCATAAGAAAAAGCAAATTTAAATTATATTTGACTTGAATATATTTGATTTGAAGCTGAAGTTGTTGAAAAGTCAATCGATAAGAAGTATTAAAGTTTAGCTAATTTTCAAGTAATACAGACTACTCGAATATTCCTGAAGGAAACAACGGTGGCTTACACAGATGAGTGGAAATGACGACGATGGCGAGATTGGTGACAATGATTCTGACCACGTAGAAGGTTTCCCTGGTCAATTATATTTTTCAGTCATTTGCTTTCATATCATTAAGAGATTCGAGGTATATCTGAAACTTTCGAGCTTGTGCAATTCTTCAAAGAATATTTAAATTATTTTATTATTGTAATCTAAAATAAAACAGAAATTTTAGAAATATAAAGTTTAATTATATTTAATAAAAACATGTGCTTTTTATTTATATAATTTAATTTAAATAATTTATATAATTTATATAATTTTATTTAGATAATTTAAATTTTAAATTGGTAAATCAACACGAATTAGTGAATGAGAGTTTATAAAAATAAAATAAATAAGGATAATTAAAAATAAAAATTATGTAAAAGAAAAATAAATAAATCATAAATAAAAAGTATAGAAATAAAAATAAATGAAAAAAATGCTTATTTTGCCTTTTATAGCTCATTTTATTTTTTTCAAAGATTTTTAAATAATTTTTCAAATAATTATCTTATCATATATGTTTGTTTTGTCTCTTGGAATCTATACATTTTTATTATACATAATTTAATTTATTTAAAGTTATATCGTAGTATGCTATTTGAGAAATATGATTAATACGGGCGTATGTAATGTATATTAGTTATAATTTTTGTGATAGGTTTATAGAGTATATGTATGCATGTATATAAATACATATTTTATGCAGTCAATTGTTAAAGTAAGGGGGTTTATACATGACAGTGGGAAACAAGTTACAAGTTCGTAATTAGTGACATTTTACATAAAACGACGTGATATGCACAACATGATTTTTTTTTTAATAAATATAAAAACTACTAGCGATGACATAAATTTAAAATTTTTTCAATTAACTTTCATTATTAAATGTATGCAATGTCTAAATTTTATTTTATAATCAATAATAATTAATACTTTTATTTTAGTAAAAAAGGGCTTTGAATACAAAATAGATCATTTTAACAGAAAATTTGATCATTGGTTAATCTAAGAATATATTTTTTTTTAGTTATTGTCTAAATAAAATAAAATTTTATTTACATTTTTTTCTCAATTTTATTTATTTATTGAGCGATACTTTTTTTAAAATATTTAATTAACTAATTATGGCTTGTAATCAATTCCCTTCTTTATTTTTTGTCCTAATAAAATATATACGTATACGATGTATTGGATGTACACGATAAGATTCCCGTTTTCAACTCTTAATCATGAGCTATCTATATACTTTTTTTTGTACTTATAAAAAAATTAACAATAAATTTTTTTAAATAATTAGTAAATATTTAGAATTAAATAGTTGTTAATGACTTATTTTATGTAAATAAGTAAATAAATTACTTTTTTTTTGTATTTCCGTTACAACTCGAAAACAGCTATCGAGCTTACATAAATAAAAACTTAACATTTGTGATAAATAAATGTAAAATGTTTGATTTTAAAATAATATTGTTGTTTATAGATGATCGATAAAGTAATTTTCGTTTGATTAGTTAAATTCATGGTATTCATTGTGGATGTTACAAACCTTTAACTCGATCGCAGAGAAAAAATATACATATAGACAAATAAACAAACAGACACACATACACGCACCCATACACGCGCTCACTCGCGCGCGCGCGCGCGCACACACACACACACACACACACACACACAAACAATAACGATGGGGTGGCACATACAAATATATGTATGCAATTTGATTTTTGATCTATCACTCGGTTATTAAATAAAAATAATTCCTTGTGTTGTACGCTTAATTTGACTACTTCTATTTTAAACATAATGATCAAATTGAATATGCAAAAATAATATATGTATATATAATTAATGATAGTCGTAAGTAAGTCGTAAATAATAATGAATAACAATAGTAATATATAATGTTAAGATAATAGTGCTAGTAATTATTATAAATTTTTCTAGTCGTTATTTGCGCTCATCTTTCGCGGTAATCTCGAAATATTATATACATATACATATATACTTATATTGCGATATCCGTATTGCATGAGCGTTCGCTTTCGTACTCTCCGCGATCAAAAAAAATCAATGATTTCTTTCTTTATTAATTTATTAAAATGTTTATGGCGTCGAGGGATGCTTTAGTAGTACGTACCGGGGACGTAGCGTTCCACGGGTTTGTATTGGTGAGGGTAGATCTGCCTTGGTGAGTATCCGTAGATCTCACGGTGCATTGGAAGGTACCTAGTCGAAATAAATTTTTTTATAATCACGTTGTCTCTGCCCGAGCCTCTTATCCTTTATTCTAAATGAGCCGAAAATTATAATCCATGTGAATAATTTCAAATGCGAACAATCCCTTATAATTGTCAGAAGGTAAAATCTCTCGCAACAGATTTCAAGTTAATTTATTGCTCGATTTAAAGGTGCATTCATAATAAAACAGCTTAACCGTGAGCGATTTGATTATGTGATATTGAAGGCATTGTTCTTGAATTAGAAAGAATTATTAAGAAGATTGAATCAGAAGAAATTTCGTGGATGGATTTTTTTCGTATTAATACTTTTTTTTACAATTATTAATATGTAATAACAAAGTAATTCGTGTAGTAATTAATAAAAGATCTTTAAAAATTAGTTTACATGTGCCTATTATGAATTATATAAGCATGAAATTAGCTCAATTTTAAATGTAATTTGATTATCAATTTCGCATTAATTATACGATTCAGCTTTTATGGTATTTCAAAAATTTTGCACTCTTTGATAGTAGGTCAATGCAATTACGGTAACTAAACTAAATGGAATATAAAAAAATAATTATGACAGAAAGCCAAAGGGAAAAATTTTAGCCTTGCATTTACTGTAAAATTAACAAAAGAATTGTGGTATTATTGTTTATAAAATTGTAGTTTTTATCGCTCAAGTTCAGCTAAGCGCCCGCTTGTTGTAAAGTACTTTTAAATTTATTATTTAAAACCCTTTATAATAAGCGAGTATCTGGATGCGGATAATTGAAACAATAATAAAATAAATGACTTTATGCAATGTATTTAATATTTAGTACTGGTTGCGGTGTAATGTAAAGGAATTTATTTCTGATGATTATTTTACCTGTATCCCGGGGCGTGAATGCGTTCAGCAGCATGAGACGGATCGTCGTAGATGGACTTTCCAAAAGGATTCCAGTTGTGTAATTCTGGGTAATCCGATCGGAAAATACTGCGTGGCTTGCTAACGTAATCCGGTGCTCTCATATCGTCGGTGCCTGCCCATAAATAAATCATGCAGTGTTACAAATTGACCTCCATTACACATTAACATTTATTTTTTACTATTTGATTCTTCCCGACAGCATTCGAGTGCGTATAAATACCAAATAAAATACGAGCTGGACAATTTATACGAAGCAAAGCTTAACATAAAGTTAAATTTTAAAACATTTTGACCGATATTACTAATATTACTATTTACTTCTTAATAATACTCAATATTCCTGTCAGTAAAATCGTTGCCTTAAAACAATATTCTTTTATGAAAAGTAATAAATAAAATAAAGTAATAATCCTTTTACATGGAATATTCAATTTTTAATATTCCAAATAATCAATATGAATGAAATATCAGATATTTTCAAGGCATGGTAAGCAATCAATAATTGCAATTTCTTTATTATACTTAATGCAATCATTTATGTGCAAAATGTATTGTTTAACGATTTTAAGAATCAGCTTTATTAAAAGTATGGTTTAAAAATAATTTTGTTCCAATGTCATAAATTAAATCATGGATGGAGTTGAGCGATTAGTAGCTACTTGATCGTTATATTTTTAAGCAGTTATTGCGAGCAAATATTAATATTGGCCATGGAAAATTTAATTAAATAAATTTTTTATTTGAATGCAGGCAGCTCAATATTATTTAAATCGGACGATCGATTCAAAGGTATCCGATTGTTAACACGAATGTAATTGGCTAGATGAAGGTTTAAAAAAAAAAAAAAAAAAAGAAAAGAAAAGAAACGCTAGCTAGATCGATGTACTGGCGACAAATTCAACTGCAAATTCGTAATTACCTTTTAAAGCACGTACGTAGCTCTGCCAGAACTTTGCTTTCTTTGTTATCGGTTCGTTGCGACCGATCATTTCGAGGTTGCTTCTGAATCGTGCGTCCATCTTGCCGCTCTACTGAACTGCTATATTCGTTCGCTGAAACAAATAAAATGTCCAAGTGTTAATCCTCCAATTAATCACCGACAAATTTTTCAGCGCTTATCCTTTAATAATAACGTGTAATCATTTAGTCTCCTCTAGATGAAAAATCATTATGATTTTTATGACATAAATTTAGATTAACTATTCGGCTTGATCAACCGACACACGCACGTATAATATTCATCAATTTTAATACGTGGTTAATTTCCCGATAATATTTTTGGACACTATTATTGTATAAAATTTATTCATTTATAATGAAAACATTCATTTATTATTCATCTATTATTGTATAATAGTGAAGAAATTTCGAGCGAATAATTATTTAGTCAACGCTTATATATTTATATTTAATCCTTTATCAAAAAATAACTAAACAATAAAATAAAATAATAAAATTACAGTAAACTCTAACCATTTTATGATTTTTTAACCAGATTAAGTTTCTCAAATATTTTGATTTTGTTTTTATTTCTCATGCAATAAACTCATATTAATAATAGTTTTAATCTAATATTAATATTCATAGAGAATAAATATTATATTTACATTAAAAAATTTCATGTTAACCAAAAAATAATTGTAGTATATTGTACAACTACAAAATTCGTCGTATAAGATTGAATGGAGCTATTGGTAATGTACTGTTTAATTTAATGAGCCGTGTTGGGTATTTTGAGATAAATTAAGATGACTTATATCTCTTAAATTATATTTGTATATTTATATACGTGTGCTTCTGTTTAATTTGAAATACGTTTAATGGGTAAATTTTTTTAGAAAAAAATAATATCGTTTTTTTATATTTTTATATATTGGACAATCGATATTATAAGTTCAATTTGATCTACAAGTATAATTTATATAAATTTTTAAACATATTTCTTATTTTAACAACATTTTTAATTTTTAAATAAAAAACAGTTAAAAAATAAATCCAAAAAGGATTATTTATCTTTTAATAAATCAATAAATAATTCGGCAAAAAATCGGTAATTTGTAAATTAACTTCCATAATTCGCTGGTAAGATATGTAGTAAAATTTACGACAATTGCGTTCTGTGAATTATTTATTTGAACATTTTAACAATTTATTAATCATGTGTATTATTTTTTTACATTTTCCTTCTTATTTTTCTATACTAACTATTTTCTTACGTGATCCAATGGAGGTTGAAATTACATTGGAATGCATTGAAATCAGTTAAACTTTAATACGAGCGCTAGTTGAAAAATCCGTGTATCATAAGAAAAGTTGGATTATTGTCAGATAAACGCAATTTAGATGTAACTAACATGAATTTTGTAAAAAAAAAAAAATACTATGAATTTTACATTTTAATCCTTTACATAATTCTTAGAGGAATCAAGGCTTTTCCTTTGTTTGTAAGGCGCTGCCATTTGTTGTATGTGAATTTTATGTACACTCACTCTAACACAGACTGAACACGTGTGCTATTTTTGTCTTTAAATAATTTTTTATAAAATAAGTTTCAAATATTTGCTACATTAGTTACATGTAATAATTTTGGATTTTAAAAAAATATTTCTATTCAAGTGTGCTGCTATGGCAATAATTATTACACAGTGACTTTATAATGTTACAATGCATTGTACGAATCGAGGTGTTATTTAAAATAAATTAAGTATTTCTCGTTAATAAACATTATTTAAATTTAATTTAAAAAGTTTAAAAACCTTTTTTTTTTATTAAATAAAGTATAGTTTAAATATAATGCATAATATGTAAGCACAGTACTCAAATATTATAAATTTTAAATAATATTATGACAAACATGTTTTATATCATAGGTTATAAAAATGCCTATTTTACTTTAATAAATTGAAAATAATTTTTTTAATTTAATATACAACTATAATATTACAATTTCACAAAAAATTATCAGGCTGGTATAAGGTAATATTTTAATTTACTAAGTGACACTTTAGATATTCTGAAAATGAAGATTTAAATTATAATATAGTTTCAAATATAAGATAACAATTGTTCATAAAATTCACGTAAATTCGTAGTTATTGAGTGATTTGAAATAAATTTCAATATTATTCTAAATTTATTTTTCAATTTAAATAATTTTTATAAAAAGTACTGAATAAATCAATGAAAAATTTATAATTTAATACTAAATTTTGTATTATAAAATTCATTTAAATTATAATAAGTTGAAACTAAGTAATTAAATATTTTTTGATTTAAAATATAAAAAAAATTAACTCATTAAATATTAGAAATATATTTGAATAAATATAAATTTTAAGTTATGTTATTTTAATTATATATTAAATTATATTATGTAATTAAATAAAATTAAACTAATTATTTCTATGGTGTATTAAAAATCTAAAATATAAGAGAAAGAAAGAGACAGAACATCAAATAGGAAAATTGATAGGTTGACAGAAATATATCAAGTGGTAAGAGAGTGAATGAATTGGTAGAAGAAAGAACAAGAGAGAAAGAGAATAAAAAGCTGGATTCGTACTCACTCTAAATTTAGTACTACAGAGATTTGTATTATGTTTTTTTTTATAATACATAAACATGTTGAATTCAAGTATTTAATAAAAGAATGTTATAAACAAAAGCAATGATTGGTAAAAGATATAGGCTAGATGCATATTGTTCCATTAAATTTCTGTTTTAGAATCACTTATATTGAGTATTTTTTCATTTAAGATAATTGTAAGTTTAAATTTTCAGTCAAAATATTTAAAATATTTTTTTTATGAATAATAAATAAATATATCTAGAATAAAATAACTGTAAGTATAAAAAATAGCTTAATATTTATCAAAGTTTATTTGAACATGTATTGAATAAACCAAACTTTTTCAATGGTTATTAATTTTTTTTTTTTTTTTTTATTTGATATTAATTTATTATATAGTTGTTCCATATGTATCATTTTATTATAATTGAGGTTTATTAGAGTTTTAACATTTTACATATATAATCAATATCTTTACAAAATTTTGATTATATTTAAAATATTTTAAACTGTTTTAAAATTTTCAAAAATAAATCTAAAATATTGCTAGACTTTTAGCTATACTTTGAATTTATTGCGGATGTATATTTGTGAGTATACACGGTCTGTCCATAAAGTATTGTTTTTTTTTTTTTTTTAAAGTTAATATTGGTCGTAACGATTTAAGCGAGAGAGATCTTAAAATGTAGGGGGGAACTTTTTCTATTTGTTACTTTTTGTTTTTGTTTTTTCGATAATTAGAAGCGACAGGATTTTTTTGCGTGAAGGATGTTTTTCTGTTTTGTGACATGGTGCAATGGAATGACTATTAAAAATTGGTTTTTGACTTGATAAAATACCGTAGGACTTGTAAATGTTAAAAAAGTCTTTAAGAATAAATCGTAATTAAAATAATCGTATAAAGCTTTCAAGAAGGTCACTAATTATCCTCGTTTTTAGCCCCCAAAAACTCGAATCGATTCTAACGCCCAATATGAATACAAAATTTTGAGTTTTAATCATCATTTAAGGATCAAAGTAGTCAATGACATTTTAAATTTATCAACACATACATACACTTATTCTTAAAAACCTTTTTCAACAAAATTTTATCATATAGCGTTGTTCTACTAGACGTTCCATCGTGCCATGTCACAAAACAGAAAAACATCCTTCAAGCGAAATAAAATCCTACCGGTTATAATTATCGGAACACCAAAAAAAAAAAAAAGAGACAAATAGAAAAAAACTGCCTTATTTTAAGATCTCTTCTAAATCGCTACGATCTTAAAAAAAAAAAAATTTGATACTTTCTGGATAGACCTTGTAAATATTGATGTGAATATTGTATATATTGGATATATTTATTGTATCGCTAAGTATTAATATGAATTTTATTATAAGAATAAAAAAAATTTTTTTAATAATAAGACTTGATTTATACAAAATATTGATTTATAAAAAATTTTTCTGACATACTATTATCGATAAAAAAAAAAATTCACTTTTTGAATCGTGAATAACCAATCCAAATGTTTGAACGATCAAGTATGTTTTTAATTCGTTATATTTGTCTGTACGAGTATTTATACAATCGATTGGGACCATAAATCTTAATTATAAGGAAAATAAAAAGTATGCATCTAGTTGAATGATTGTGAAAAAAAGTGCATGCAATTAGAAAAGTTAGTCACGATTCGCAAAACGAAAAGATGCAGTGCCAAAAATCTTCAGTCGCGCTTTGCATTAAGCGGTATGCCCTCTTTTTTAATTGGGTCACTGTCGTGCTTTTTTGACTACTAATAATTTGGAACACATTCATACATATTCCTTTGAAAAAATAATCATGATTGTAAAAATAAAAAATAGTTTAAATTATATTAAAAAAACACGCGATGGTATTTTATTATATTATACATGTAAAAATCATAAAAATTTTCTTAATGAATGTGATTAACGTGACTGTCTATGTAGATCTTTATTTTTTCAATTGATTTACTTTTGTTTTATTTTTCATTTAATAAGGTTTAAAATTACAGAAAAAATATAATATTCATTTTAGAAATGAATAGCAAATTCCTTTAATTCATCATCATTAATTCCATGTTCAAAAAATAATATTATAATAGAATCGATTTTAAATATATTTGAAAATATATACAAGTTTCTAAATAATATTATAAGAGCATTTATTTAAAGTATTTATATCACATTTTATATGAATGAGTAAAAATGGGATTATACAGTCAAGTTAATCTTGTAATCGTTAATCTAGCGGTGTCATACTAAAAATAAGAATTTTAGAAGTTAATGAATCAACGTGTTTATTATTAGTATTTGAAAAGCACTGAAAAGAAAGTTATGGGTTGAATGAAACTTTTTTTTAAAGACGCGCCAAGGTGGAATTTAGTGGGCGAGAACCATCCGCAAGATGTTTCATTCTACTTTAACAATCTCTCAATCTATTCCTAATAATAGGTACGGCGTAACCATCCAAATCATTCAGGGCGCCGATCCAACAAAAATTAAATCTCACTCGTAGGTGGTTTTGCTTATCGCTTTATTAAGGTTAGGCACTCTCCTATTTAATAACTTGATTATTTTTTTAATTCCAAATCTTTAAAACGATCGATATTTACTTTGAAATTTAATAATGAATAAATATTAAAAAATCTTTTTACAATAAAGCATTTTAAATGCATATGCACAATATATTAATTATTGTACATATTTTTTCAAATCCAATGATTGTTTGTAATGTTATTAAAAAATTAACAAACTCATAAAATAATATTTCATAATAATTCAGATATAATACAAAAGACTATAATTAAAAACAAATAATAATAACAATAATAATAATAATAATAATAATAATAATAATAATAATAATAATAATAACATATAAAAATATCTACATTCAGAAAAATTAAAATTTTTTTTAAGTATATTGGTTAATAAAGTTAACGATATCGATCCTTTTATAAAAGATCTCTCTAGTGAAATCTAAATTTTTAAAAATATTTTATGACATAGCTTTTCTTAATAATATTTTTATAGAAAAATATTTAAATTTATAATAAGTTTTTATAGAACATTACCACTCAGAGAATAATTAAGACCAAATAATTTTTTAATCTCATGAATGATTAATAAAGCAGATAAACTATTTTCTTTTTTATATCATTTAGTCTCTTCTCTTTTTAATTTCTTCATTTTTTTCATATTTTTTTACACTTTTTATCTCATTTTCTCTTACTTTTTAATGTTAATATGAAAGTGAATTAGTTTTGCTACCGAGCAACTTGGAAGTATTGTTGAGTTATTAATAGCGATTGTTAATTGAACTTCAGAAAAATGACTGTGTAAGCAATTTAGCCATTTCAAAGATTTGAATTAATTGATGAGTGATATCTTATGGCGGCTATTTTAGCAAGAATTCCCTTAAAGTATTGAGTTTTCGTTCAATAGTCACCGTATTATCTATTTCAGAAAGTTATTGTGAAACTCCTTAATAATAAAATTATTTATTTTTTTTAAAAATAAAATAATTTTCATTTGAACTATACTTGTTTAATTTTAATTTACGTATAATAATTTTTATTAAAATTGGTTTAAATAATTTTTACATCCTAGTGTGTATAATCTGTTTAATAATTAAATTTATTAAAATTGAATTTATACAAATACATATGTATTGTATAATGAAATGTATTGTAAGTATAATATTTTTTTTAGTACTTGTACAAATAATTTATTAATATTGGATGTGTTACTATAGTATTTTATATTATAACTTTCTATTACTTTATGTTTATCCTAAAATATATTTAGTTCAAAATTTATGTATGTTAACTTAATTTTATAATGTTAAGTTTCAATTTCTATTTATTTTACTTTTGACTTGAGCTAACAAAGAAATTTCTACTCCCGAAATAATTTATTCAAATGATTCTGAGAAGTGTTTATGGTTTATAAAGATGAATTTTAATGTCGGTAGTTTTATTTTATATTTATGATTTTTAAAAATTTTTAAAAATGAAAACTTTAAAATAGATGTACATTATAAAATGAATAACTATTCGTTGATTTTATTACAAAAGATGTGTGTGTATTAAAAGAATTACTATTTTATCTCCACTTACATTTAAATATTAATTAGTTCTTAAATTATTTATAATTTAATATAATATATGAAATAAATATTTTTGTCTTCTGAAGGTTTTGACTTAAATACCTGTAGATTATTTACTCGAAAAAATAATAATCAATTTATACGAAAAGAATAATAATTTTATAAATATATACTATTAAATATATAAAAAGAATTTAGATTATTTATTTTAATTTTTATTATTATTGAGAAATATATTAATAAATATATTTGTAAATTAATTAAAAAAAAAATTTTGCAATAAAATTATAAAAATTTGTTGAATTAACCCATAAAAAATTGTTAGTGCCAAAAAAAGTCTTTTGGAGTTTAGTTAACATTTACAACCCAAAAGGCTAAATTATTTAATTAATTTGATCAGTAATTTACTTAATAGTTATATAATTATACATATAGTTACATATAAATATATTTTATATTTACGTACTATGAGAAAAAAAGAGATTTTTTTCTATACAATAAATATGTACAATTCAAATATTCAGAATTAATGATTGTTCCTATGCAAATATAATTTTAGGTTCATATTTAATTTTTTAAATTAATTGCTTATGAAAAATCTTATTTAATTAGTTTAGAATTTTATAGAATTTTATATAATATAAACATTAATTGATTTATGTGCCTATTGGATTTTATTTCATTTTGTGCATACTCACCCATATATATATGAGTTAAAATATCGATTAAAATTTTTTTTAAAGATAATTCATTTTATTTATTTAGTTCGTTAAAATACATGTATGAAAATCATAAAGTTTATGTACTTTGTACTTAAAACATAAATTTCAATTACGTATAATTGAGAGTAAATTTTTATTACAATATTTAGTTGAATAAAAATATAAATTAAACATTTTACATATTTTCCTTAACATTGTAAATTTGTTATTTAGGAAAAATAATTCAAAACTTGTTTCACGAACGGTCCAATTTTAGATTGATAGTATTTATGAGGTACATTTGAAGGTCATTATTAATTGAAATTAAATTTAATATAAATAGTTTTATACGAATGTTCTGCATTATTTCTAATATGTGATCGACTGTATTTTGAATTATCGAATGTTTATTGTTAGTTTTTTCTTAAAGTTTTTTTAGTATTTGCTGATTAAGTATTTAAGATATTTTTTAAGGACTTTTGCTAAAAGCGAGAAACGATAAAATGCACAAATAATTAGAATGGAAAATTTATGCGTGCAAAGAGAATCGCGGTGCCAATTACTTTTAATGCGATGATAGAAAAAACAAAAACAGTAAATTAGTTGCTTTGGGTGCTGCAAAAAATCTCAGCCCCAATCGAAATGGTGTTTATAAATTTGTAATTCTGGTTGAAAATACGGGGAAGTGAGTTTAAATCGTAATGAACCCTAAAGCGAAAGGGTCAGCGGGGGTCAGGTCGGGGCTCACCAAAGTTCTGGTCAAGCGGACGGTCGAGCTTCTAGCGTCTCTGTTGAGTGTGTTGAATGTCAGTTAACCCACGTACACACTCGCAAAGAACAAGGGCTAAAGGAGGCAAAGTGCGCGCGAAACTCCGTCGTTCCCCCGGAGGCGACCCGATCCGATCTCGGTGATCTCTTCCGTCTATTTTGGGGTCGGCGCTGGCCGAACTCGGGGCTCGCGCGGATCGGTGCGCCCAAGCCTTATGCCTGGTTGCATAACAGCCCCACCTCTCGGATAAGACCGATGCCAATTATTATAAACAAACTCCCGTCTGATTGGCGGAACCGAGTGACCATTTTTTGTTTTCCCTTCTCCGCCCCGGCCCCAGTCTGTCTGCCTGCATTCTTGAGGGTACTCGATTCACATCGAAAAAACCGAGAAGACATCCCGAAAAATTGTCGGATCTTTTGCGAATTATCACTTGACCATTTTTTTGCGCTATCATCTATTATGTAACCGCTAACAAAATAATGAGCTATCTCAATGGTTTTAGATCTCTTAATTAATCCCACGTGTTGTATCCTTCTAAAATCTTTTTTTATTTATTTACAACTCGATTTGACCGTTAAATTATTATTTACTTTCATTTCTTACGATTGGCCCTTATTGCAGAATAAAATGTTATTGCTCAAGAGATAAAAAGAAAAATTACATTCTTGAATGTATCCAGGTATTATGGTTGTTTTTTTATACAATTAAAGGTTAATGTATCATTAAATCAAATCCACGATAAATGGTTGGCTTCATGTTATTATTTATAATTAATGAAAAATGTAAATTCCCTTATTATTCCTCATTTTTTCACATTTTTTAGTATAAATTCTATAGGATTATGTAGATATTTTTAATTTATACCTAATTTTCATTATCAAGTAAGGTTAATGAATTAAATTTAACAGGTAGTTATACTAAAGTTACCATTGAAACAATCTTTAATTATACGTACAATAATCAATATTATTTGTTTATTTTAATTTGTTTAATTGTTCTTTATGAAAATCAATTTCAATGCCTTTTTTTTGTATTGCAGGTATTATTGAAAAATAGTCAAGTTTTGTATTCTTGTTGGTACGTAAGGTATGTACAATTGAATATTACTGTTGTTTACTAAACATCGAGGTTGCAAAAAAGTAATTGTTGCTTGAAATTTAATAAATAGAACTTTAATAGTTATTTTAATAGAATATACTTGTGGATTATAGAAGCTATATGTCAAAGTGTTCTGATACCACTGATGATTACTTAAGACTGAAATACAAAATTTTTGAAAATGAATCTTATCGGTTAAGGTTATGGGTATGATAATTTATTAGAATACAAAATTATTAAGTTACATTGAAACATTTGTTTTGTTTGGCTTTGTTAGTATAGTTATATCAGATGTATGTCACGTGTTGGATAAGCCATAATGTAATGTTTCTTTAAGCTTGTAAAAGAAGGAAATGGCACTTAAGAGTTTGATTGGCTTAAACATTTGTAAGAGATATCAAATTAAGTTCGTTTCCTTTTCATTAAAGAATCTCACTTTGTGTTTGAATTTTTACAACATGCATATACTTTCTCTCTCTCTCTCTCTCTCTCTCTCATTCTGTTTTTATCCCCCTTCCCATCCCTTTCCCTGATTGGGATGAATGTGGTTATTTGCCTGACGCTTTGCACGGTCTGACCACTACCTGGTATTTTCTACTTGTTGCAGCACTACAAATCGGTATCACACACTATTTTGACTTCGCGCACTCCTTTCGGTCTTACTTTATTCATTTACCGATTGAACAGCTTTAGGTACAATGTTCGCTCTCCTTTTTTTAAAAAAACAAGTCACTTTTACTTTGCAAATATCCTTCGCCCACGCTCTTTGTTTATCTCGGTTTCCAATGATAAGATAATGAAATGCCAATATATCTGTTTTGTTACGTGAAGAAGGTAAGGTGCTGATAATCCGAAATCTTATAAATTTACCTATGTATTCGGTTGACCGTTCGGTTCGAAGATTGGAGCTTAGACTGAGCTTCGACCGCCAAAAGTGCAAGCTAGTATAGATGTGATGGAGGGTGGTGATGGTAGCGCCACCTGCCAGTTATCGTAATTTGGCAAACTTGCCACCCGAGACATTTAAGGCAACTCCGCCACTTGTTTTTCTTTTTCCTTTTCTTTTTCTTTTTCTTTTTCTTTTCGTACGCGTGGATACTAGGAGATTTTGACGATGCGCGCGTGGGCTCGAGCGCCGCGGAAGGTCATTCGGTCTTAACTTAACTCTCGCTCTCTCTCTCTCTCTCTCTCTCTCTCTCTCTCTTTCTTTCTCGCTAGTGATGTTGACGCTTTGGTGGCCTCTAAGGGGAGGAAAAGTGAACGGTAAGGCGAAGGTCGAGTTCTAGAGCCCCACCACCTTGGCGATAGCCTTGGGAACGATGCACGAAATCCAGACACTACAAAATTTTATCGAAACTTTATAGCTTCTTTGTTCCTTTTCTGATTAAGGACACATGGAATTTTAAGTTCTTCATTTTAAACGTATATCAATGAAATTCACTTGAATGCTTCAAATAATTTTACAATGCACGTGCCTTCACAGTAGATGAAACAAATATATTCAAACTTTAAAATTTATAGATGCATGTATTATTAACCTATAAATCAAACAGTGTTAATATCAATTTTTTTTTTTTGCGAACTTTTATAAAACAAAGTTACTTTTATTAATTAAATTCAATTTAAAATAAGAATTTAATTTTTTATAATATAAAATGCTGATATTAAAAGCCATTAATTATGTAGACCAAATATAAATTGGCAAATATTTTTTATGTTAATAATAGTATTTTAAAATGTGAACAAGTTTTTTTATCGACAGTCTAATATTTGTACTTTTAATGAATTAAATATTTCGGAAATGGATTCAAAATTAAAATGAAATTAAAAATACCTTTATATCTAACCAAAGTTAAAATTTATATAAACAAGATTTAAATGGTTGGATGTGGATTTATAATACAATTATTGAAAAATAGCCTTTGTAAAACATTGATAAAATTTTAACCACATTATTATATTGATATTAATAAATATTTTTTCTTAATTATTATATTTATGAATAAAACAGTACTTAGATCGATAGTTTAATGTAGCATGCGAAAATATTTAGCAAAATTTTAGAGTTTACCATTAATGTACTCATAAATTGATAATTTAATTTTCATACAAAAATATATGTTAAATTATGCACTAAGTAATAATGTAATAAATAAATTAATAAATGTATTAATCAAATTTTTGCTTAAAACAATTTCAAATTATAATACTAAATACAAAATAAACTCATGGCAAGATATAATTAGAAATTTATATTTTACCAATGATTAAATTGTTCTCTTAATGTACTTTTATATTCTAATGTTATATATAAATTTGTAACGCAAGATATAATATTAAAATATTTTTAAGAAGTATTTAGTGATAATATAAAAAAAAAATTTATTTTAAAAATAAAAGAATTTTAAGAGAAGTATTAGCGTTGAAAGATGAAGGTAGAATGCTATAACTGGAAATTGTATCATTGAGAAAATTATAAACTGATTATGTAACAATAAAATCAACGAAATATAAATATTGCATAATTATGATTTTTTACTTGAAAAAAATTGTACCAATCACTGCGTGAACTGATAATTTTAATATTATAGCTATAATTAATATATATTATTAATCCATTCAAGTTTAACGTTCTAAAGTAAGTGAAAAAATACGTAAATTACCATTTTTTGGTAAATTTTTGAAGCGATTGAACAAATTATTTTAAATAAAATTATATATTTTAAGAAATTTCTAATAAATTTAACAAAAGTAAAAATTTACTTTGAACGGAGTCATCATTATAGTTCGTTTGTTTACAAAACGTGATGAAACGACGTCATAAAGAGAATTTCGCCGCCTGCGAGTGTCGTATACGTCACGATAGTCAAAATACTAAATGACAAGTTTTTTTCAAAACGCAAAAATATATTTCTTACTTCTTCATTCAAAATAAGTTGCGTCATTTGTACTAAGAAAGTGTTGACGTGGTGTTTTATTTTTAAACATTTTTTTTCTAAAACAATGACAAAACTTATGGTGTCACATCCCAATTTTAATGTTAGTTCATCAGATAGTTTGTAAAAAAATTTATATATTTTTAACGATGAATTATTGAAATTAAAAAAATGTTTTTATGAAAAATATTAATAATTTATGGTGTGAGGGTAACAGAATGATAGATTCATAATACTTATATTTTCATTCTTTTTAAACAGAATAAAAATTAAGACTATTTATTATAATTCAGATTTATAATTTTTTATATTCATCTTAATTATAGACATTAGTTATTAATTAATTTTATATTTTTTAAATGCTAATTACTTAACGCTTTCAGTAATGTTTTTATAAAAGTGTAATTATAAATTATTCAGGCATTATATTTATAAAAAATTGAAAAAATTTATCGAAGGTCGGTTATTATATTTTTTACTTAAGTTTTATTAAAATTAATATTTAAATTTAGTTTCAGAACAGTATTTTTAAATAAATTTTTTTTTAGTATAGCTATAAAAATTAATTAAAAAGAAACCTTTTATTTAATTAGTGGTTAAAAATTCTCTATACGTTCAATAATATGTTAATAAAAATAATGTTGTTTATACTATTTTTTACAAACACTCGTATGTAATAGTGTTTTATGTGAACTTTTTTTAAATAATAATTTTTATTCCTTTTCTTTGTGAGTTCGAAATTGTATAAAAGTATCCACAATTAATGAATAATTATATTCCAAGTTTGTTGATAATTATTGTATATAAATATATTTGCAAAATTTTGAATTACTTTCAAATGATTTAAAAGAATATGTATGCGAATGTACTAGATATTACAATTTCTTGGAAAGGAATGAATGTGGTTGAAGTTAAATTAAAAATTTTTTATAAACGCTCAGGGTTATCTAAATATAAAAAAAAATAATCAATTTATTTTTTACATTTTAAATATCAATGTATTTATAATAAAAAAATTTGTTTGTTTGTATGTTCGTTGGCTCTTTGCATACATGCGAATACACACGCGCATATATATGAACCATTTGTTTACTTTGCACATTTTTAAAATGCAATAAAAATAAACTTTTGCCTTTGTGAAAAATATTTCTCTTATTTTTAATTTCTTATTAACTTCCATTATTTCTTTATTTTATCGATGTAAATAAGTTGGGGTTTAAAATTGTAAAACTTGATTAAAATTAACGAGAGTTGTGGAAACGAATGGAATTTTTGAATAACCATTTTAGAAGTACATTGTTGATAGGTGCGTAAAAGTAACGAATATATATGAAGTAAGTCAGCCAGATTGATTTAGTGTAATGAATTGAATTCATCGAATTATCGGTGGAGGGTGTAACGATAAAAACGAAAACAGTTGTGAATGTTTTTCAACAGCAGCACCAAGTTTAAAAAATACTGTTGGTCTCGTCAAAACTCATGTCCGTAGAAACATCGTGGCTGTCACCGAGGGAATTTCGAGTGAAAATGGGTGATTTGAATGACTTTCAAAAGAGAGAGAGAGGTTGGGCTCCAAAAGCAGATCAGGAGTGAAATGGGCAGGTCGAGATTGGAAAGGTGATCTCGGATTTGGCAATCTTGGGTCATTCGCAGCCACGTACTCTGACGTACGTGCACACTTCCACCAATACTCGCCCACTAACACGCATACAAGCATGTTTATGCACCTACATACAAACCCACCGTGCCGTCCGCTCTAAATGCAGGGCTATTTTCGTTTCTGTGTTCCGGCCTCCCGGCACCCCGGCACAGGCGGCCGCGCATTTATTTTCAATCCGGCCACGGCCAAACGGGCATTGGGCGACCGCATCATTTTTCATCTTTCGTACACATGAACCCCCCTGCCCCCCCCCAAAAAACTATCACTTCTGTTCTCTTCTTTTCCCCTTTTGGGCCGGAGTTCAAGTCACACATTTCCCGGCTCACATTTGACGCATTTTTGACAGCATTCTCGCTTTTTCACGCCATTTTTTCTCTTCTGCACCCCCATCCGCGGTGGAAAGTCACGCCACTCCCAGAGGTTTACCAAGCCATTTACTCCCTACCAATATCCTAACCCTTTATTTAAAATATATAATTACCGAATCTTTGGATTTGACCAAATCATTGCGCGATTTTCGTTATTTAATAAATACACTCCTTCACAAAACTTTTACCTAAGAATTTATTGATCCCACCATTCCATTGTACTACTTAAAGTTCTCATTTTATTGAATTTTTCTTTTTAAAATCTTCAGTCCATTCCTACCTCCTTGGTAATAAAATATTTTGAAGCACGATATTTAATTGTTTTGTCAAATAATCATATATCGAAACATTTTTACACTCGAATTGATAATTTATAATTTAATATCTTAACCACAATAAATACGATTAATATAAATCAAAAGTATCGATATGATATTTTTTTTTAATTAAGATACCAACTAGTAATTGTGCCATAATTTTTATCACATCATTTTGAATAAAACTTAAATATTGCCTGGCTACTATATATTAGTTTATAAAACTGTACAAATTATTGTAAGTCAATTACATCGGATAAATATTTATTAAATATCATTTTAAGTCATATTATAAAAATTTTCACTTTTAATATATCCATCATGGAAGTATGAATTAATAAATTACGAAATTTTTCAAACTGCAAACATATTTTTTATAATTAATATCTTCTGTTGTAATAAATATAGCTTCTATAATTTTTACAATACAAAATTCATTAAAAATTTTTTTATTTTATTTTGTACATATTTAAAATACAAAATTATTTTAATCTTTCTGTAAAGTTAGTTATACACCACATCTAAAAAAACATTTTTAAATTAAATATTAAGACAAGGTATGATCTTTAACTGTATAAATAACACAACATTAAATTTTGTCAAGTCTGTAAAAGAAATTTTTTATGTAATTCGATTTATAAAAGTGTTAAAATTTTTTTAAAAATATTCTTCTAATAAATCTTATTAAATTTATTAAAAACGTTGAATTTTAATACGTTTCATATAATGCACTCTTAAAAATACATATTAAAAGTTAATATATTTAATAAACTAAAAATTTTGTAGTATTTTGATAGTTTTTTGTTGAGCTAACATTAATTTATGAAAAATGTATATTATTCGTGACAAATATTTGTTAATAAATGTGAATAATATGAATAATAGTTATAAAAACTGTTTTAATTCAATACAGTTTAGTGTATTCGTTCCTGTAAATAGATACTTTAAACTTTTGTAATTGCTGTAAAAACTTTCAATATTCAAACAGTATATTATTAACAATATATTTTGTTCTGTTATTGGTAAAAACAAATTTTAATAAACATATATAAATATCCCTATATTTCATAAATATAGATATTGTATTTTATAAATTATATCTTTTGAACCTATAAATCAAATATGATTATCATTTTATTTTATTTTCTCGTGATTTATATTTATTATCCCATACTTGCTAGATTATACGTATAGAATAGGTAATTACTACATTTATATATAAGTTCTTATGTATATATAATTATTTTTATCAGAAGTATCATAAAAATTTTTATGAATATTTAAAACATAGTTTTATTATAACTTCAACGTTCTTTATTTTATGTTAAAAATTTGAAGTGAAAATTAGAACTCGAGCTTGAACTTATTTCACACATTATACCCTACTTACAAAATTCTTCATTTGAGTACTCGACCCAATTCTTCACAAGCAGATTTCGTTGTAAATTTAAAATTAGACAAACGTTTATGTTTCATTTTGCACCCACGCTGCCCTTGTCTATCGTACCCGAAACTTGTCATTATGCTTTCTTCATGAAGTGAAAAGTAAACTATCAACCACTCGTATTTCACACTTTATCAGATGATTTAAATATTTTTAGGGCTGATTTAATTTCTTCAATTCTTTATATTTTTTACTTCAAAATTACTGATATGTTGTCGATTGATTTTTTTATCAACAATCCATTTCTTCTTTTAAAAAAATTAATTACAGTAATGATTATTGTACTATCTTTTAAGTGGTAATAATTTGAAAAATACTAAGATTCCTAAATAAAAGTATTTTTAATGTATAATTGCCAAAAAATATTTGTCATAAATTTACTGTAAATATTTTATTTTTACATTTGACTCATTAATAATATATTCTGTAAATTATTTTGGATTAATTAAATTGTATATTATAAATATAAATATTTCAATAATTATTAAATGTAATATCAATTAATTTTTTTGTAAATCAAAAATATTTTTATTTGAACATCTTTTTATTTATAAATCAGTTGTAAATATCTTTAAAAAGGGGTCTTCTTAAAATAAACTAAAAATATGCCGAATATTTCTCGATATAAAAATTTTTACGTCATACAAAATGTAATTTTCCTTAATTTAATAAACTAGTTATAATATTTAAGTAAGTTAAAAAGTTCATTTAATATATTAAAAATAATCAAAAATTTTTCAAATAAACAACAATAATTATAGAAAAGTGTTATTTATATGCAAACTCAAATATTTTTATTTTTTATGTTTTAGTAACACAAACTATCGGTAAAATTTAGTCTTTAAACAATTTGACTCTACAATATACAAAAAAAAATTAAAAATACCTTTTTAATTTAAAAAATTTTATTTATTTTTATAAATTTTAATAATCATATGTTTAAATTTGATTTTTTTAAAAGATTGTATGTAATATATTGTAAATTTTTTATATACAAAAAATAATTACAAAAAAAGTAAATAAAAATTAAAGTATAATGAAAAATTGTGAATTTTAAAAATGTTTACAATTTCAAAAATTAGAATAATTCAGTTCTTTTGGATTAAATTATTTATTTTCAGTAAAATAAATTCAACCTTTTAATTAATAAATATTATTGAGAATGATTTAAAAATATTTTTAACATAAATTTGATGAATAAGTTTGATGATTTTTAATTTAGTGAATTATACAGTAGTAATGAAGTAGAATAATATTTATAAGTATAATATTGACTTTCATAAAATTATAATATTAGAAACTCTGTTAATCCGTCCTTAAGGTACTTTTCATTAATATATTTGAATAATTTACATGTTTGGAACAATTTTTTGTTTAATATAATTTATTCATATAAAAAACCAATTATAAATGAAATAAATATATATTCACATAAAATCTATAAAATTAAAGTTTTTTTTTATTTATATATATATTTTATTTTATTCTTCTTCTTATTTTAGTTTATGTACTTAAAAAATATTCCTTAAAATAAATCTATAAAAATATTTACCAACAACATTGTTATATATTCCTACGGTCATCATTATCGTACATTAAAAATTACTTTTTTAAGCTTAAATCATAAAATTTTTATAAAATAATATTGTATGAAAATTATAAAATTGGCGTTGATTTGAAGTGAAAGAAAAAAATTTTGTAGAACATAGTCAAGCATTTATTGATAATTATCCTATAAATATTATTTTTACTTGATTATCAATTTTTCTTTTATAGTTTTATAAATTTTCTAATGAATACTTTAAAAATTGTATTAACGTAAATTTAATAGAAAAATATTATTGAAAAAACTTTAATATTTAATTCTGATAATATATGTTTTCAGATTTTTCTTTAACGTTTTTACGTATTAGCATATTTTTATGCTATACAATATGGCATTTCATCGTGTATAATCATTATTATATCTAAAATGTTAAACGCCATATTATATTTGTACACACGCCTTTTCACATTAATCAAGTCAAAGAGTAACAATGTGATTTGTTAGCATTTGCCAAAAATCACATCTATTTACTGCTTTATTTATTTATTTATTATATTCTTTTTTCTAAATGATGACGAATTTGTGGTGACTTCCGAGTATTATAGTGAGAAATGACTGCATTCGTTATATTTTCAGACTTCAATGATTGTATTATTTTTTTGAAAAAATGAATAATTACCAGTATGATGTACATAAAATTTTTTGGTGAATGAATTATCACTTAATAATTTACAATTGTAATCTTCCGAAATTTGTGTAAAATTTATATGTTGTTACTTTTAATTAAAATTTATTTATAATAACTTACAAATTACATTATTTTTTATTTTTTTAATATTTATTTAAGAAGGATGATATTGTCATATACATTTCTTGAAATAAATTTAACAAAAATTAGCAAAGATAAATCGTGTGTTTTTTGAAATATTATATTGAGAATAAATAACTTTATTATTGTAATATATTTGTCATGGAATTTAATATTGAAGTAAAAAATAGAAAAAAAATAAATATATAGGATTAGGCAAAGAGATTTAATTTACATTAGGGTATCATTTTCATCGTATTAATTGGAGAAGCTTTTACTGTGACTTGGAAAGAAATTGACATGGTAAAGTAGCACAGAACAAAATCAATAAGGCGCTTGCTTACTGCGTCCTAAAGGTCTTAACCATATCTCTTCTGGCTTTTACTTAGTGCCAAAAGAACGCTGATCCTTGCTAAATTGAAACTTATGAGTTTTTCCAACCCCTAGTTTACAAGGCGGCGATGGCTTACCTTTTCTTTTTCATGCTTCACGTATTCTCACCCATTTTCTCTGTATCACTATGCTTTTTTCATTTTACTCCTACTTCACTACTCCTCTATTATATTTTTCTCTTTTATATACTTGTCATTTATCCAATTTGTTTGTACTTTTAGGATATTCACATTTATTTATTATATTTGATGTTTCATAACATTTTTGTACATAAACTTCGTTTAAATTTTTTCATTATTATAAGATAAAAAAAAAAAAATATTCTTATGGCATTTGGTTATTTTATTTTGTTAAAAGTCTGTAATTTGTCTGCTTTAAATGTATATATGCTCAGTAAATGAGCTAATTTTAATTTATAATACTACCGATATTTTAGCTATTCAAATAATATTATACCCAAAATTTATTATCTTTAATTAATATATATGAAATTGATATATAAGTAAATATTGGTCGAATAAGATCATTTTACATAAAATACAAAATGATTGTTCATATTCTATTTAAACACTTCAGATAATTGTTAAGACGTTATTGTTAATTGTTAAGTTATATATTTACATATTTTTTAATTATTTACGTATTTATTTGTACGTTAATAATTTTATCTGAAAACAAAAGAAAGCTTTTAGTAATAAAGTACATTATATATATTAATTAATTAAATACAAAATAATTTTAAAACTTTTAAGAAAAAAGGAAAAAAATCATTTAATACAATATTATTATGCAATTGATTTTTAAAGTAAATTTGTATTAACGAATCGTAGTTGATGACGATGCTGTGAAAAATCCTATTGAAAATAGATTTAGTATTAGAACCTTGTTGAAAACGACAGTGACATAATTATATGACTGTACAAAAAATCATAGAAACAAAATCAAAAAATTAATTAATTAAATACTACATTTTGAGGACTTAATGTTGTTGTCCTCATCAGGTAGATTGCAATTGAATAAATACATTCGAAATGCATCTTCATCGTGCAAATTTCAGTAAATATTATGGACTGATAATCCTATTAATTGTCATTTCAACCACATAATTTTTGCTCATTTAAAAAAATATTTACATGATTTTTAATATAACTAATACTATAAAAAATAGTTATACCAGTACATTTTATTTTCAATATATAATTGAAGGTATAAAAAAAAATGGTAAGATAAACTTTTGTGATGTTGCTCTGATAATAATCTAAAAATGATAATATTAATCATATTTTTACTTTAATTACATACTCAGAAAGAACTTAATGAAATTAATAATTTAGTTACGTAATATTAGATTTTACATATAATATATACGAATGAAAATCTAAAAATCAATACATGCGATTGCTATAAGACACTTTATGAAATTTGAATTGATTACGTCTTTGCAATTCAAATTTTTGTTGAAATGAATGTATTTTTATTAATTTAAACATAAATGAAAAATGTTTATATTGGGATAAAAGGATGGAAAGTGTTGAATATCACTATTATTTTGGTTAATACTTACTTTTTAGGATTGAGAAACAATTTTATTAATATTTTTATATCTTTTATATTTATTTATTAAGGATTTTTATATTTTTTCGAATACAAAAATAGATTCAAGTAATTTAGAAAAATATGCTCATACATGTATATGCATAATTTTTTCTAGATATTTCCTTAATAATACAGATACATTAAGTATTATTAATTGCAATTATTAGTGCAGATAAGGAATTTAATGACAGATGAACTCGACAACGTTTGTATGGAATATACAAGATATATATTTATATATATTTATGTTTATACATGTATGTTAATGCATCTATCAACATATTTTTAGACAATAATAATTTATTTTCTCGTGAAATAGAAATTATTGATTAATAGATTTTATATTATAATTTTTAAAACAAAGTTAATTTCATCAATATATTTATTTCTATTACTTTTTGTACTATATACTACTGATATATATTTTTATTTTTTATATAAACAGCACGCAAGACTCTTCATAATATACTCAAGGTAACATTCATTATTTTTTTTTTCTTTCTTTTTCTTACATTTGCTCCAATACACCTAATTCTGTCTGTCTGTCTCTCTCTCTCTCTTTCAACCTTCTATTTTTCACCCATATAACCGTATAATTATTTATTGAATATATGCAGGTTATAATTCAAGCCGTTAAGGTTTTTTATACAGAAGCCAGGATAGCTGAAATAGTGAATGCTGATCAGACGTTATATGAATCTGGCAGCTGTGGTCCAGAAATGCATCATCACAGGAATGTTTTTGTAAAGGAATACAATCAGGTAATGGATTCAAAGAAAACTTAAATAAATACTCATCGGGGGTCCGATGATTTAAATTAGACGTGTAAAACACTAAATTATTAAAAAATATATTTTGAGTTCAAACTGAAAGAAGAAAATAATAAAATATTAGTAAAATTACACTTTGATTTAGTACTTGTTAGTTTTATCTACAAGAGATCAAATATTTTTAATACCTATACAAAATAAATAGCAATTATGATAACATTAAAATCTTATCTTAAAATAAGATTGTTGACGAAGTAATAATAAGAAAAACAATGTAAGGAAAATAGGACCTCATGGAGAAACATTTAAATAGTTTTTTAGTCATTCGAAATATAGGATGACTAAATCTTTTAAATCTATTAATTGATTTTTGTACGATAAGCTACCACAAATTAATAAAAGTATCTTGTTTGAAATTTGTTTATTTACTCTTTAATGCAGACTTTAATACTTTTTTTTCTTACTATTTCTATTCTTTAAAAATATATATTAAAATCAATAATGATTATTTGTAATGTTAATTTATGGAAGCAAATTTAAAAGTGATACAAAAAATTTTAACATTAAAACAATGTTTTAATTCTTATATATTTAATTTTTGTTTACCTGATTCATTTAAAACGACTTGGAATTATGCAATCTGATATATGTATACATACCAAATATTAATTTTATGATTATTTTATACAAAAAAATTAAAATTATATTTAAGTGTTAAAAAATTATGTTAATTTAATTATGGATTTTCAAAAACTATCTACAAATCGTTACAGCAACTATTTAGGAATTTTTGGAATTTTTAATAAATTATTACATTAATGTGTTGAAATATAAATTAAATATAAAATTAAAAATGGTGTAGTACAAAAAAGTATACAATAATATTTAATAAATAATATTCATTATATTTTTCAAAAAAGTCTTCACATTTTGTGATAATAAATTTATTTTTCCAGTTAAATATATACAGATAAACATATTTTAATAGCAACTTGTATAATATGTTTCGTAAATAATATAAGTAAATACGAAGTATCCATGTTTAAAAGTACATTTTTTTAATTATTACTCTGAATTAATATTAACAGACTTTTAGTAATATAGTTATTCTTACATATAACATTAAACATTTTATTATTATTAAAATATAAAATATATTATAAATTTTCTAAAAAATAAGTTTTTCAAATTTAAGATTAGATTTTAAATTGTCAGACTTTAAAAATGATAAATTTTACAACTCTTATAACTCTTTATAATTTATTAGAGTCTAAAAATATCGTTACATAATCCATTTATAACTAAATTAGTTTTATAAACATTTTGGTTTTTTAAGACAAATGTAAATTAAATTGATTATTTTTAAGATTATTGTAAATAAATAATATTTTAGTTTTAATTGAAATATTACATTTTTAATATTTTTTAATAATTGTTTTTTAGTGAAGTAAGTGATTTATATCATTCAAATAAATGTACATAAATATGCATTAAAAATATATATTAAGTATTGCGTTGACAAATATTCTAAATGTATATTTTACATTTCATCTATCAATTGATCTAATATTTTATAAAATTGAAAATAAATTTATGAATATGATTCAGACCTATTTAGTATTACTAATTTATTAAATTTTTTATTAAACATACATTATTTTAACCTTTTTTTTGTTTTAGATTAATTATTACCATTTAAATTATAATAATTTAATTTGATTTAATTTAAATTTATATTTTGTATGAAAAATTTTTTTAAAACGGTCGATTGGAAGATAATAAAATAAAAAAATAATAGTTGATCTTTACATAAATTTCAAATAACAAATTATTTTATCTTTATTTTGTATAATTTTTTTTTTTTTTAATATAGATTTAAGGAATCTAATTATATTGTAAATAATTTTGGAACAGGAAATTACATTTTTTTAAAATTTTGGAACTACTTATTTTATAAAAAATTTTAATTATTAAAAGATTGTAATTTTTAATATTATATTGAAATTAAAACTTTAGAAATTATTAAAAAGTATATTTAAATTATTTGATGTTGCACTACATATTTTAAAAATGCTTAATATTAACATTGAATGGATTTCATACAGTGTTTGGTTCATGTATTGACTCAATTTTAAAAATGAATGTAAGTTTTCACGTTATTAGTCCTTGTTCAATACTTTTATGTCAAAAAGTTCAGTTATTTACTCGTATACTTCCTTAATTCAAAGATGCACTTGATGGAATTTGGAGAACAAACAAGTTTGCCAACTGAAAAAAACTTTGGATGTCATTTAAAACTCTTGACTGACATGTGCGTGAGAAGTTTTGCCATATTTTGAGCTAAAGAAATAAGAGGAAGAAAAAGAACACCGGTAGTTTCAGAAATATTGACAGCTATTGTAAAGTATTTAAGCTACTCGGGTGGTCAAAAACTTCGAAACTTCTTTTCTATTCTCCATTATTGAAGCTTCTTCCCTCTTCTATCTACGCGAAATGCTTCCTGAAAGCAAGCTATGAGACATTTTAAATCAGGAAGATAGAAGTATATGGTAAAATAAAAAAAACTGAAAAAAATATAAGAAAAAGAGAGAGAAAGAGAGAGAGAGAGAGAGAGAGAGAGAGAGAAAAGTACATTGTTGATGTTGAATAACTAGTTCGAGTTGATTAAAAAAAAAGAATACACGTATCGTTTAATTAGTATTTATCTTGTGGTCTCCAACAGTCGTTTCGAGAACACAATTTCCATTAAATCTGCATTTCCAATTAAGTAGTTCCGAACATTCTTCCAAGCCCTATTTAAGACACTGCACCGATTCTTTTACTTGCAGCCGTAGCCTCTTCACCGCTTCCTTTCAGTGATTCTTCTTTGGTCCTTTCGGAATTTATCGTAGTTGCAGGTTACAAAATTGTATCAGCAGCTGACGAAATGGGCTTCGCGGACAGTCGGATGCTGGATGTACATCCGCACTCCCACATTCAACCCCACCTACACCCGCACGGATACCCATCGGCTCTACGCACAATCGGACAGCCCGAGAGTCTTGGCTCTTTTGTTAGGGCAAATGGACTCGGCTCGCACTCTACCACGAGCGTTAAATTTCTTTTTAAGAACGCCCACGAGACGTCGAGACATCAAGGCGTCGACTCCGGGGAAATCGATATACACACGGGCCCGTTGTTGGGCCCCTCGTTTCGCCCCTCGTGTGTGCCCTTATGCCCCGCGAGACTTTATGTCAACTTTTTGTCACCCGGATGGGACTCGTTTGCAGCTCAACATGCAATTTGACCGATTCTTCCTTGTATTGCGAACCTTTCTTTTCCTTCCCCAAATTTTCCCTATCCTTAAATAGCTTTACAAACTTTTATAGGCGCAAATACCGTGAGTGTAATGCTTCATTAGCTTGCGTTGTAACGTAACATCATTTGTATTAACAAATGAACCGTTCATTCCCACATTCCAAGTAAACTTTTCTTTTTAAAGAGTTTTCTTTTTTTGGACCATTTGCTTAATTCCACGTCAACTGCACGAACTTTATTGCATTTTAATCGATATTAAAAATTTAATATTTTTTTAAACATTAAACACCCAATGTAAATATAAAGACAACATGAACTCAACTAGAGTTTTTCTTTTGTTTGTGCATTAAAAATGAATTTTTATTATTATTAAAATAATTCATTATTTTAATTATTTAAATTAATTCCTTAATTGTACAGATATTAGATCAATTAAATTAAATTGATATTCATTAAAATATTGCAAAAGTAATATTGAAAAATAAATATTTTCGTTTAAATTCAAATTTCAATAATATATTTATAATTTATTTGCAATTTAAGTGCTTTTCTGCAAGTATTTTACAAAAATTTAACATTGAAGAAATTATTTTTTGAATTTGATGGATATGTAATTAAAAAAAAATTATAAGAAGTAATTTTTATCGTAATTTATACCTGCAAGAAAAGGTTTAATGTAAAAAGGTTTAATGTAAAAGTAGCCGACATTTAAAACTAACAAGAAAAGATAATTAAAAGATAGTTGAAAAAATAAAAATAATTTTTTGCAGGCGTAAAAAGTCAAAATAATTATTTGTTAATAATTGATTAAAATATTGATACACGTATAATAATATTTAATTAATAAAAATTGTAATGATTATTTTGTATTTAATTAATGCAAACAAATTTATATTGTTTTATAAAAAATGTTAATTTGTTTTTAATTACCTGTTCAAAGGTTTTTGATTGTCTCTTGTATCACGTTTTCGCTTAAAGAAGGATTGTAATTAATCGAGATGCGATTGTCATTGGACAAGACGATCAATAGGGCAAAGAGCCGTGATGAATCGTGTATATTAGAACCTAACGAGAATCTTGTTTAAAGTCCTTCCGAGTTTGTGTGTACGATGAAGAATAAGGAGACCGAGGAGAGACACTTTGACGGGGATGAGGGGCGAGGGGGTGGGGTTGAGATATCCTCGTGGGCCCTCCATTGTTCCCCTCTCTCGCATCGATCTTCCTCCTCTTAAACAGTGGCTCGCGCGCCCCGGAAAAAGAGAAACTCATGGTCCAGAATGGCACGGGCGCACGCCGCTTTACGGAAACCACAGCATCCGAGTAAGTGGAAAGAGAACAGACGCACCTGGTTCGGAGTTTGGCTGTAAAGCAAAATTTGTCAGCGGGCGCACCCGAAGATATTTCGAAATTTCACGCCCATTACCATTGTGAATGAGCAGATGCCATCAGACCTCGAGGAGCCGCACGCGCACGCGCACAATCGCACTCACACACACGTGCACTTTCCTCTTTTTAATCGCGGACGCCGCTCCCCAGGAATCGTCCCTATTTGTCACCTTCGAAGGCCTCGGGAATTATAAATCGCACGACTCATAAATGCGTACATCGGGAGCCATTCACAATCGAAGCCCAAGATAGAACATAAGCCAACCCGATATAAGCCAATATAGACGTATTAGCCCGAGAAAGCCTGTATACAGGTTGCAGAGACCTTTTTTTGGTTATAAAACCTCTTTGTGTACGAATCCTGGAATTCAAAAATTAAATACGACGTATTTTAGCTTTTTAGCTATTTTATTGCCCTTTTAAAACAGCTGGAAACTTAAAAAATATTGTACAGTACACCGTACTGCAGACTATTTTTTATTAGTTTTATTATAAATATAAAATAATGTTTTTCCTATTTTATTCTTTGCATTGGTCTATGCCCTCACTTGCACCGCACTCCTTACTTTTTTGAGCATTGAATGATTTTCATCTCATGTTCATTATTACTAACTTTTTATTTACTATTAATAACAAAAAGTTAGTTTATCATTTTAATATTTTTTAATAATCTAGTAAAAATAAATATTATAACACATTTTTTATAAGTTACAATAAATATAATTTGATAAATTTACAATGTATTTATAGAATTCAAGGTATTCTCAAATAATTTTTTGCATTTTAATTATTCAATTAATAATTAAAAACGAGTAGTTTTTAATATTGTAATTTAATTTTTTACAGTTCTTTTTAAGAAACTTAAAATTTTATGAATAATTATATATTTTTTTCGAATAAATTCATTAAAATTCTTTAATAGATAAAAATAATTCATGTATGTAATTAATACGTTAAATCATTCGTTGTCTTTAATTTACATCGTCAGCTAATTGTAGATCAATCATCACAAACAAAATAAGTTGTTATCATCTATATATAGGCAACCCCAAGAGGTGTGGTTCTGCTAAACATTGAAAAAAAAGTCAGATTTAAAATGAACGATGCGTCAAAAGAAATGCAAATTCATCATCGCATTAATATCCGTGTATAACCCCACCCTTATCTACTTTTCTCTTTAATATTCACTTTTTTTTTAATTTTTTGTAATTTCTTTATTATTTTTTTTATTTTATGTTGCACTATATATGCCACATGTGTAACGCCTTCATCAATCTCGTTTCCTCCTACATTAAGCATTTAATTAAACCTCATCGATCTTTATTAGAATGGACGGGTAACGTATCGAAAGCCACCCCCAAATTCTCCTTGTTACCCTCTTTTCTTCGACAATAATGATCATGAATATATTTACTTCATCGAGGGTGGTAACACTAAAATGACTTTATTCCTTGTTTCTTCATCCTTTATCTTTGGAGGTAAAATAATCATCTTTTCTTTTTTGTTGATAATTTTTTTCTGAATTTGCAATCTGAAATTAATTTTAATAAATTTGTTTTGGAATTATATTTATTATATATTTATTACATAAGAGACACCGTATTTTTATGTATAAACATAAAAAAAATTTAGAGTACATCACTATTTTATTTTCATTTAGGTTTAAATTTTTACATTTCTTCGGTTAGTATCTCTTACAAGCTTGTTTAATAAAAAATAATGCATATTTAAAATGTTATAAGAAATTAATCACTCTGAAACATATAAGCAATGGTTATTTAATAATTTTTATTCTACTGAATTAAATATATTTATATTTAATAATAAAATAATTATTTAATTTGATTATTAAAAATATTTTTTATAATTAATATTTCATTAATTGAAACTTTGATATTATACTTTTTTGTTAACATATTTGATAATGTGAATTCAGATGTGTTTTAAGTTTTTTTAATTTTCAGTTTTTTCATGAAAATTTTATTTTTTTAATATTCAATCAAGTATAATTTAACGGTATTGTCAAATGCATGCATTTGTAATTTAAGCTTAAGAACAAGGAGCATTAGATTTTTATAGCCAGATTGGATTATTTTGGCTAGAATGTAAGATTACGTATTAGCATTTGGCTGCACGCAGTCATACTCCCTGTATATGTATTAACGTACAAATGTTCAAACACATTCAGCGTGATATCACAACTATGAAAGCGAATTAACAGTCGTTTATAATCATGTAAGCGATCATGTTGATTCTTACGTGGGGTAACTTCGAAGGGTACCACTAAACATTGAGAAAAGGATGGATAAAATATTAACGTTAGTTCATGAAAAATATAGCAGGAAAAAATAGAGGGAATAAAAGAAGTAGTAAGTTGTATCTAATGGGTAACGAATATTTTTTTTCATTCAAATTTATTATTTTCTTCATATTAGGAGTTGTTGATGAAACAATAAACCCACTAAATCGTTCAATTATCTATTAAATATTTTAACTATGTTAAATTTTTGATTTCGAAAAATAACAAATATTTATTTATAATAAATTTATAATTAGTTTAAAGACATAATAAAAATAGTACATAATTGATTTCACAATTATTTTAAAAGTAATTATTTTTATTTTATTTTGTTAGATTTAAAAATTAAAGTTGAAGATAATATAAAAAGATTATCAATTAAAAATAAAACTCACACGCGTATTATTTCATGAATTTAATTTTTCAAGGTTATTAATATTTTTCTTATTATTATTTAATGTGATTATTTATTAAATTATTGATATATAGTTATATTGTTAACGTATCGCGTGATATATTTTTTGTTATGGAATGATTAAGAAGCTGTTATATTTTGATATAAAATCATAATACTATACATATAATTAATTTTTTTATAATTTTATTATACTTGTTTTTTATTTTTAAATTAATAATTCACTATGAATAATAGATAATTTATAAATAATCATTTTTCTTATCAAACTAATATAAAGTTGATAAAGAAATTAAAAATTTCTTTTTTTTATAATGTGATGTACATTAAATTTTTGAACTATTTATTAAAAAATGCATTTAAAAATGAAATTGGTGCCAATTATTTATGTTATTTTATAAAGTTGCATTATTTTTTTAAAGTAAAATTTATTTCATCAAATCAGCACTTGTTGATACTACACGTATTTTCTTCACGCGCAGTACGAAGATATTATATTTGTCAAATTGATTATGCTATATTTAAATTCCTAGTGAATTCGCAGGTCCTCTTTAGTCAATAATACCAGAAATTTTTGGTTTTTACACTAAGAAGATCGACTCAACCCTCGCCCCCTATACAGCTCTCTTTTTTCAAATGTTAATAGAAACTAGACAGAACTAGGTATGAGGCTTTCGACAGACCTCCGCCCTCCTCCCACTTATTTCCCCTCATACAAGCCCGGACATGTGGGCTCATATAGAGACACACAGATAAAAACAGATATACGCTGGCACATAACGGTAAATACTTGTACTTCGGTCCCAGGCACGCGTATCCAAATAACAATATCGAGTTGAGATTGCCGCCTCAAAATCCAAGGGGTTTTAACGCTCGCCCGGAACGCGATCCACATCCACGTCTTGGACCATTTAGAAACTGCGAATGTGTAGGAGGGCTCAGCCCCCATGGAGGTATGACAATTATATTACGCCATGGCGTTTATATTAATTAGATCCTGACATTTTCGGGGGAAGAGCTGGTCCGAGGATCCTCCGACATGGCAGCCTCTGCTGGGCTGGGGTGACCTCGGAGGGCTCCAGTTACGGTGTTTGTCGTGGCGTGGGTTCAAGCAAAGGGAATTCTGGAAATTGAATCTGGTCGCGTGATGCTGGATCGACCTCGAGTTTCGTGATGATTTCTAGGAGAATCGAACCTCTAGATTTATCGTGGGCACGCGCCCTGCTGTATTATTTCTCTCCCCCGCCCCCGGGTATTTCTCCGGCGCCCGTGAAATGATTCGCCAACTTGCAAACATTTTTATTGGGTTTCGTTGAGAAGCACGAGTGTGGGATTCGTACTTGGACGATTAACTAGGGATTGTTAGCTCTCGGTCTTACGCGTTACATTTAATAGGATTTATTCGGAGACTAAATTACATTTATTACTTTGAATTATTCAGAGAACCGTATTGCTACTTAACGAAGGACCAATTTTCATTTAGTTAAGCTTGTTGTTTTAATAATTATAAAAAAAATTGTATTGAGCATCTAGTGAAACTCTTGTTTTAACTCAAATACCAGTTACTTATAAATTTACTTATAATTCCTGGAGAAATATGGTTTTCTTTGGGTTGTGTAATACTACTGTGATTCATTCTAGATAAAGTTTGTAAAAAATTTTTTATAAATAAGTATAGTAGCATCAATATTATTGACGTTTAAATCATTTATATAAAATTGAAATTATATTTTGCTTAAATTATATTTTTCAACTTATATCTGAAAATAACTTTTAACTGATTATTTTCTTTATCGTTAAAGATAATGACACTTTTTTTCCCTTGAATTAAAGTTATATAATAAATTTAAATGGTTGACAGGAAATAATATTTCATCATTTCACAATGATTTTAATATCGAGGAAAGTAGAATGTGATACTATTTATTAATGCACGTAAGAATATTCACAAAGATGATATTTACTTTTGAAATACGCTTTATAGCGCTCAAATTTTCCGTCATGTAGTTATTAATAATGACCGTTGCCAGCTTTATACTGATTTCGTCAAGTACAATATGAAATATTCCAAGTATACTCGAGTATATGCCTAGTACCAATAAAAGAAAAAACATCTGTCTCTATGATATTTATGTAATCTTTAAATTTATGATTTTTCCTACTGTCAACTTTTTCCTAATCTTCAATTTTAGAATCTTTAATCCACAGGGAATACATCCGTTTGAGAAGGGCAAATCGAATAAACCTTTGACAATTATCTGTATAACCTAAAAAAAAAATAATTCATTTTCAAATGAAAAGAGTACCCTAAAATTGTAATTATTACGCTTATAAATTTTGAATAAAAATCATATGTCATTTTGTTATTAACGTTATTGCAAATGTAAATTTAGTCTTAAATAAAAATAACTTTCTTAAATATTTCAAAAAGTTATGTCATAATTTATGTAATTATTGAATTTTGCATAAACTTGATGACTAATTAGTAAAACAATAAGCGATATTTAATTATTCATACTATTTTAACAAGAATTAATTATAATTGAAGTTTTATAAATATTTTTCGACAAAGCTTTTAATACGATAGAATGAACAGCATTCAAAATTATAAAAAATGTATGTACATATATTAATAAGTAATTATTATTTCACAAGTGTATTGTTATTGAATAAATATACGAAATTTTGAGTTACATTGAAGTATCTCATTTAGATTCTAAAAAAAATGGAAAAATATACTTGTATGCAGATTGCATTTATAGAGTTCATAATACTAAAATGATTTATATTGTTTAGTTGAATTAAATTAAAATTATTAAAAATTTGATATGCTGGAAGCTCATTAACGTTGTTCCTACGTAATTTTATTACTGGAATCGTATACAATTCGATTCTTGATATGATTTGTATATTCAATTAAATATCTTAAAAGTAACTCCTCATAAAGTCAAAAAGGCTAAAAGGGCAATAAGTTCACGAATGTAATTGTGTTTATACACGCGCATGTAAAATAAAAGAGAGATAGATAGGTGGTAGTATACCCGTGTAGAGATATTGGAAAGGTTGAAATTCGGCTTTCGACACAACGAGACCCACGCGCGTTTACATCCTCGGCGATAAATCTTTCAGGGGGCATCATTTAGGAACGTTTAACCCCGGGGAACCTTCACCTCGCGTGCGCTTGCCGAGACTTACTTGCGCTCACACAGGACCGGAGGGAAGGCGGGGTGGATGGAAAAGGAGAGGGAAATTGCTACCAAAAGTACATTTTCCCTTTGTTCGCTCTGTCGAGGGAGCATATGATTTTTCTACCTTAGATATCTCATATCCCCATGGAAGTGTACAGCAAATTCTTGAATAGTTTGAGGAAATGAAAGCGGGAGTTTCAAAAGCTTGCTTTTGTGGTCTGTTGGGAATTGTGTATTTTTCAATACTAAAGTCTCTAACATACTATAAAATTTATAAATCAGTACCCTCAATCTAAATTTGCGTACAAGTATTTGAAATTTAACTTTTAAATATTCTTGTATTTAAAATCCATTATAATACTAAAAAGACAACCATTTTAAATTATTGGGAATGACGAATATTTAAAGAAAAATAAGCCATCAAGCACAATGTGAAATAAAATAATTTTTAGAATTAATATTTCAATCTAGTTTTTAACAAGTTTATAGAAAGGTTTTTGTAAAAATAACTATTATCTTTCTACATTATTTAAATTTTTTTTAATTATAAAAATAATGTAACACTTAATTTCATTTGATTGTTAAAAATGCCTTTAAAATACGTTTTTTTTTCATTTTAATTTTTAGACAAACTCCAAGTTGATAACAATAGAAATTTATAGTGACATAATTAAATTATTTCTCATTTATAAATGGTTTAGTGGGTAATAATCTAATTGATAATACTTCATTATTTAATTCCTACACCAAAAAATACGAAGTTTATTATTGAAATTAATTTATATCTTTAATAAGCACTTTATATAAAGTTTTTAAGCTTAATATTTTTACTAGAAATATATTTATACACATATATAAATATATTTGTACATTAATTTTAATCAAGTATAAAATATTTTAATATAAATTTATAAACAAAAACTTCATTTAGTCATGAAAAATATCTTTTTGGAATTTAATTTTTTTTAGATCATAGTACGTAGGAAATTATTAATTATTTTAACTATATAAATACAAAATAAAAATAAAAATGTTTACACACAGTACTAAAAACTTTTTTTAAATTACAGAAGTAATTATATCTATTGCATATTTTCATTTTATATTAACATGAAGTATAGGTTGTAGAAGTATGTATAATCCAGTAGAAGTAAGAGGTAAGAGGTAATAAAAATTCAAAATAATAACATTATGAAATATTGATAAAAAAATTCCTTGTCATTCGTAATGCTACGATTTATTAAAATCAAAATATAAAATTTTATACCTATTCTTTTCAAATTACAATATGTATAAACCAAAAATTTTCGTTTATTACTATTAGTTATCTATAGGTAAAAGTTAAATGCAAATTTAAATTAGCAATTATAATACGATATAAAAATAACCTAAATATTTAACTAATATATTTTGTATTTTTATTTTTATCATATCCTAAGTAATATTTTATAAATTTTTTTTTTTTTTAAGAACTAAAAAAAAGACATACGTACATGTAAGCATATATAAATATATTTATTTTAATAACTGTGGTACAGTGTCATTTCGTATATTTTGTATAATAATTATATAATGAACCATAAAAATTTTTTTTATAAACAAATATTTGATAAAATAGTTAATATTTATTATTGTATGAATCATAAATTATATCGAATGCATTATTAGATTTGAAATAAGATACATTCTATGTAATAATATGTGCTGAAAAACATTTTTAATTTCATTATTTTTTATGGTTCTTTAAAACAAAAGAGTATATATTTTTTTAATATCAATAAATTCTTATTTTTAAACTTATAAATAAATTTATTTGAACTCAAAGTATTAACAATTTATGTGAGGTAGTTTATCTTTTTCTCTAAATGAATGACATTATCAACATTCTTAACAATAGCAAATTCAAAAATATACGTAAAATTTGCCACAATTTTTCTTAGGAAATTAATTATGTTTCATGTTTTTTTATAACAAAATTAATTAATATATAATAAATTAATGATTATTATGAAAATATATACCGCAAACTGAACAATTTTTTTTTATATTTTAGAAAATATTAACTACCATTTCATTTTATTTATTTGAAAATGTATCGTTTCTCTAAACAAAATAAAAAAGTACATGCATTGAGATGAATATTAGTAATAATATAAGAGAAACAAATTTAATTCAAGTTACTTTTTCATATACTTTTTTATTTATTATATAGATGACTTAGAATTAAAAACTGTTGAACTGTGTATTTAAAGTCTGTTACTTTTGTTTCATAGTTAAAGTGCTTTTAATTATGAATAATTTAAAATAAGATTTAATTATAAGATAATATTATAATTATTATAATCTAATGCAAAGAACTATAATTAAATATTTTCTTATTGTTACATAAATCATATTAAAAATGACTTAAATTTTTGCAATTATGACTGGTTTATTATTATAATTGAAAAAATTTATAAAATATAAAATTTATTGCTCTCAATATTTGTGTTCTTGAAGTATATAAAAATTTATGAATATTAATCATAAATATTGAATTCAATAATAAAACTCTTAAACAACACATTAAATATTATTAAAAAATATAACTAATTATTTTCAATAGGTAACTAACATTTTGAGTTTAAAACTATAAATAACAAAAATGACATTGACTAAAAATTGTTTAGAGTAAATCTATTAAAATAAACAATTTATCTTACAGAATATTTCTTTAAATTTATTGATTTAATTAATTAATCAAACACGAGCGATTATAGAATTATGAATTATGGTTGAAAAACAGATATATTTTTGTAATTGTAAGTAATTAGAGTGTATTGAAATCAGAAGTAAAAGTCATTCTTCTGCACAGATTAAATTGGGTAAGAGTAGACAAATAAAAATCGGTAAATTCAGCGGAAGTTGTGCAATACATCCGTTTTTTCTCTCGGAAAAGGGAACAAACCAAAGAAAAAGAAGGGGGAGCCGAAGGAAAAGGAGGAAAGGAAAAGATGTGTCCGTGTTTTTCTCCGGGTACACGCCCAAAATCGGTGTAACAATTGATCGGTGCGAAGGTTTGATCTTTTATGTGCGAGGTTTCGAGTATTTTACCCTGGCTTCTCCAACTTTTACCCGAGGAAGCATCAACTTTTTGTCTCTCTCCTAATGCGCATCCGGCCGATGTCGGATGTACCTCCAGGTTTCGCGCAGTACGTGTGTATTTTCACGCGAACCAGACGCACATCTTACAATGAATGAGAATGGCGAATAAGGCTGAGATACTTCCTTAAACTGCCCTCAAAATCTTTAAACTTAAACTGAAAAAGAATCGTTGGTTTGCCTCAAGTTTTTGGTAAGTCTTTGGTTCGAATCTTGTACATAATACCTTTTCTCGCCGGGCATTCAATCTGAACCAATAGAAAGGGATAAGAAACAGAGACTGAAATTATTGACCGAAAAGTCACCGCATAAATAAAGCACATATCAATACACTGTTAATGAAATTTTAATTTGGTGTCGAAATTGAATAAATTAATTATATATACAATGGATGGTGTTATAAATTAAAAAAAATAATTTCTCTTTTGATCGTAAAATTGAAAAATCGATTATTATATATTCCTATGTATATTTCAAAACATTTATTATATTTTTGAAAAACATTAAGTTTGAAACTCATAATTGTAATTAAGCAAGTTTTCCAAATTGTTAAAAAAATATTTTTAGGTAAATTAAAAATGTATCAATCATTTAGGGTCTTTTAATTCACTTTTATAATTATTTTATTGTTATGTAGAATATTTAAAATATTTTTTGATATTTGGTAACATTACGGCTGATTGCGTAAGTTGATGTAAATAAATGTCTGTGCATATTGTTAAATATAAAAAATAACTATTACATTTATTGAAATTCTATTTCCATTATTTATTTTCATACAAATTATATCAGCATATATTACTAAATTTACAATCATTATAATAAATTACATTATATCAAAGTTAGAATTTTATATCAGAATTAAACAAAATTTCACCTTTTAACAAATGATATATTTTAAAGAAATGTTGTTAAATAAAATAAGTTCTTAATTCTTTTATAATAATGAGAATTAAATTTGCTTATTACTATTTTTTAAAAAAAATTCATTTTTAATTGAAATAATATTAGCTAATGAAGATTAATTATCATTTTAAAGCTTATTAATTATATTATTCATAAAAAATACTAAATAATATTTTGAAAAGTAAACTTTGAATTGGAAGAGTATTTTTTGAAAAGCCAACAAAATTCATTCAAATTTTTTAAAATAATTCTTCATTTAAATATTTTATAAAATTTAGGCCGTATTCTAAAAGATCATAATTATTTTAATACTTCATTAAAACAAATTTTGAATTAAAATTTAAAATTTTTGTAACAGCTTCTAAAGTGAAATGCTTATTTAGTTATCAAGAATTATTATTCGGTAAAATCAATAATGATAATATCAGTATGATATTTTATATTTAATATATTGTATATTTTAATAGTTTGATTTATTTTAATATAACATGAATATAATAAATAGTTTGTTAATGATAAATCATTACAAAATGACATAAGAAAATATGTTTCCTTGTCGTTCAACGACTACGAACATAAATTAAATAAATTTAAAAATGTGGAAATAAATTTTTATTATCAATCCCATAGTACATCATACGCCTTGTTTTCGTAATAAAAAAAGGTGGAATAAAAATTTATGATCTAAATTTTCTTCGCTGGTTAAAGTTCCCATGATCAATAAGTACAAAATCTTTCAATTCTCTTGCACCTACTATACGCCATAAGAGTATAATAGGTAATAAAGTATAATAAAATACATAGTCATCGGAAAATGTGAAAAAGCAATCGAATAAGTAAGTAATGCGGCAAAACGCGGAATGAGAAAAAGCAGAACAAATCGGAATCACGACTCTGACTCGTAAGCTAGAGTACAATAATTACAAGCCAATCGACTGTTCCTTGGTAGGCGCGACAATCGGCCGGATGTTTCTCTACTCGGCCACTATTGTTGTACTTGACTTATTGTCAGGTCGTGGCACCCGGGTAGACAAGCCAACAGACGCCTCTCCACCCGGACATAAAACCTACCGTAAAGATTCTTTGCGCATGGGGTGTTTCAAACTAACCGGAAAATTTTAATTTGCCGCGTCCCACCGAGTCCTTTACGGGCTCATCTCGGAAAACCGGAAAAGCTCTGCAACCAAAACCCAAGAATGCGAATTCTCATTATGTCGATAACAAGTGTGGCACGGGAGTACAAATGTCGGAAAATCGAAAAACTAGACTGTTCGGGCGTAACGGAGTGGGTTTGGGGGAGAAACACGCGATGTGGAGGTACAGAACGATCGGATTCGTGAGCCTCGGCAATTGAAATTTCTAAACCTTCGACACTCGATTTTAATATATAAAATAAAATTTTATTTTCCGGACTTTCATTTAAATTGACATATATTTATAAAATACAATCTAAACGAATGACCAATTACGAACGAATCGAGCGTATATCGTCCATTTTTTTCAATTGAAATTTTACCCTTATTGAAAATATATTATTCTATTCTGTAATAGTTAATGTCAAAATCATGTTCTTTGTCCTTTAACTTGTAAATAAATTTTTTTGAAACAATATTATTAGAATGTTTAATGTGATTTTACATTATAAAAAATTATATCCTAAATTATATTAAAATTCAAACTGTCTTATTGTTTACAGCTAGAAAATTTATCAATCATGTCATAGAAATATTTTTTATTTAAATTGAATTATATAAAAGGAAGCTTGAAATATAAAATTTATTTTTCACTATTATTAGCATTTACGATCGGTTTCTATTTTTCGCAATGACAAATTGCTTAAAAACACAATTATTTTTTTTAAAAGTTTATATAGCTACGGTTAATTTTGAATGTCTAGAATTACCGAAAAGGAAAAAGATTGCAGTAAAGCGAAACAACACACATTAAATCCATTTTTTAACTGCAAAACGAAATTTCTCACTACTAGATGCTAATCTATAATTTCTTCACGAGACGCAATAATAACCGTATGCTAAGAAATATAATCGTTTATTATTATTGCTAAAAATCTCGACCATGGATTTCGGCTACGCGGAAATATAAAATAAAACATTGTAAAGGCTAAAATTTTTCGTATTGTCAGTCCAAATATTACACATGTATTGCGTACACAATACATACAAATTCCAGAGAAAAGGAGGGATGCTTTCATATGTTCGTGTATTTACCTTACGAACTTGCAAGAAAAGCTCCTCATTTATTATCATTGTACGTTGTTATCATCTATCTTTCTCTTTTCTTTTTCACCTTTTATTATTTTTCTTTTTGCTTTGTTTCTTGGGTACGAATACATATGCATGTAAAAATGAATGCTTCAAATTTGTTCTGTGGTAAATCCAGTGGAGGAAAAAATAAAAATACAAAATATCGTGGAAAGAAAAAATAATAACTTTTAAGGAAAATAAAAAAAGATTTTACTTTTTTAAGTATATTACAATAATACTTATAAAAAAAATATATCATTATATAAAAATATGGTTTTAGAATGTAAAAATTATTTAATTTTTTCCTTCTTATTTTCATACACTCTACTTATTATTGAAAGTAATAATATAATATTTAATTACTAATTCTTATATTATGTATAATAATATCTAAGATATAAGTGATTCGTAATAATTAATTTGGACCTGATATTTTTATTAAATGAATTAAATAAAACTACATTTTTAAATTGTATTCAAATACATGAAAAGTTTCAAAGAATTTTATTCGAAACTGGAATATTTGATTACGAGTTTCTTTTAGAAGAAATTATATATACAAATACATACATGTATGTATATCTTGACACAATAAAATGAAACTTATTATTAATACATTCAAATTTTGTTAATTTGTATTTCAAACGGCTAAAAAGTTCAGAATTCATGAATTTTATCAAATTTAAATATAATTAAAAAATCAAGTGCTTATACAAATAGATAAACAATTTTTTTTTATAAAAGAAAAACAAGTTTGTGCTTAATAAATATGAAATATTTATTAGTATTAGAATAGAGATTTTTAATGTAGTTAGTTATTGTACGCTGATAGCAAATATAATATAAAATATCAATTCCGCTGAGGAGATATTTATACAGAATGATCTATATTTCCATTTCACGATGACTACAGTAAAATCTTTTACACGACAACAGTACTTGTTATGGAATGAAAAATCAAAAGACGAAATGAAATAAAGAAATAAGCGGAAGCGTCGACAAGTGATTGATTGAAAGGAGTAGAGTAATAAGACGGAAGTAGAAGGAGATAGTGGAAATCGCACCAAGGGTGTGAGGGTGAGAAAGGCGGAAAAAACAATGGTAGCGATCTGGCGCATGGTCATGGTCATTATTGTACTTCCGGTGACAGAAAGCAGCACTTAGGCGCCCTCGCCGGGCCAGAGTTCACGGATTAAGGGGTTCCAGGCGCGAATCAGCTCGTTTTCACCCTTTAAGGGATGAAAGAAAGATAACTAGAGGGAGACAAAGATGAAATGTACAGGACGATTAATATACCACGAAATAACAAACAACAATGGGAAACCATTTTTGCCCGTCCTTTTTTAACTTTTTTTTTGTTATTTCTGCTAAAGCAATCGATATCCCATCGCTTTTGAGTAATATTTTTTATTTACTTTTTCATATTAATACTGAAGAAAAAATTACAAGTGATTTATTTCTTTATGATAATTACAATAATTGATTAAAATTAATTAAAATAATTAATAATTAAAAATTATCTGTTGGTATTAATTATCAATGATGTACTAATACATTTAATTATTAATATTCTAAAAAACTATATCCGAGGTATCCACCTTTTCTTTTTATTCTGTATTAATGTGAAGATATTATATAGTAGATGATAATATATATAATATATACATATATATATATTTTGATTTATATTTTTATTCTTAAAACATTCTAAAACATTATTATATGGAACTTAAATTTATTAAAACATTTATTACTATCTTAACACTACTCTTTTCAAAAAATCAAATCTCTAAATTTTTTTATTATTTCACAGATATTTAAAATTTTATTTATTAATTTTATTTCTAATATTTTTTAACTAAATTCGTATTGTGTACTTTAACAATTAAGAAACTTGATAATAAATTTCATGAGATATTTCGTTTTTTGATTGCTACTTTATTTGAAAATAATTATTATAAAAATTAAATTAAAACATAATTAAAATATAATTAAAACTATTAATATATATTATAACAATAATTTTTTATTTTTTTGAATTTATTGTGCAAATCAATGACTTAATTTTTATTACAATAGCAAGACACTGAATATCAAATATTTCTATCATAATTCATTAATATAATATATTATATGTTCTAATATTAAAAATAATAAGTAACCGAGTGTTATTTATTTATTTAAAATTAAAATAATCGTTACATTTATATATTATATTGGTAAGACCATGTTAATGAAAATTTAAATACCTCAAGGTCAATATCTATTTATAATTTTTTGGCATCCGAGATAATATCATTTAAGTTAATTTTCCTAATATTATTGACTTAATTATTCGCTGACATTTTCGTAATTATGCAATGATAATTGATAAGGACCTTAAATTAAGATAATTTTTTTTTTTTAAATTAATGAACTTTAGGTAGACATGTGTTAAATATACCAATGCTTAAACCGAGACCTTCAGTAAAAGTGGAACGAACAAAATAAAAGTAGAATGGAGGAAGGTTTTGCAGCTTATTATCAGACTTGGATTTGTGCCAACTTTGATAATCTATTGGAAGACAGTGAGGGGAAGGTGGAAATATAGTAAAAAATTCATTTTAATCTTCGTTGAAATGTAAAGTTCATATATAATTAACCAGTGACACGTGCCAATGATTATAATTATATGCTTGTATTTTTTAAATTTAAGTACGAGTTCGTTAAAATCGTTGATGTGTGATACTTTATCTTTTGCTGCTTCTTTTCGATTGAACACACATTTCAAAATTGTGAAAAAAAGTTATTAGCCACAATAAAATAAAATCCGTATATTTAGGAAACAATTCTTAATTCTATTTTTTATTATATAAAAAAAATGTATATCAATAATTTCTACTTATATTTATATATTTAATATAGTGAATTTAGAAAAAAGTTAATGAATTTTGAAGAGTAAATTATTTTTAAACAATGATGATTCTGCAATGAAAATTTACTTTTAATTCTTAAACATAATGTCAGATATTAATATATTTGTATTATATCTTATTGTAAAAGTTTTTTATGATAAAATAAAATTAATCGTAAATAATTCACAAAAAATAAAATATAAATAAGTAAATTTGTTCACAATATATACAAAAAGTACTTTACAGACTAAGATCTCTTTCCAGAATGAAAAATAAAATTATAAACGGTAGTTATTATAATGTAATCTACATTAAATTTTATACCTGCATATCTGGTCATTTATGACATATACAAAGAATCGAGTTACCTCGTGGGAAAGAGTCAACAGTGATAATTTTTTCCAATGATGTAAACTTCAACACTTATATACATAATTAAAATTAGTATTTTAACGCAGGACAAGTTTTTATGACGAAAATAAAAATAATTGTAAAAAATATATTTTATTTATTTTAATATACATATTTAAAAAAATGTAAATAATGAATAATCATTAATTTAACATATATGATATATATGATACTTACAAAATATCGTTACTCAACCCTAATATAATAATGTTTTTTCTTGAAATGCTATGTCCTTACTGCTTTTTAAAAATTACAATTCTAAAAATATGAATCACAATTGTAGTACTAGCTTTATGATATTTACTTTACGATAATTATAAGAGTAAAATTTAATTATCAATAGTAATTTATGCAACTTAAACAATTTTTAAATAATCATAGTAAATTTATTATGTGCATGTACATACAATATATATATTGTACAAGACATGTATGCATTTGGTTGTTTAGTTTTTTAAGATCTTACTTATAAATTGTCATTGTAAAGAAATGTATTTTGGTATAATCAATCATTTGTGTTATTCAAAAGCAATTTTGAATAAATTTTTATATAAATATTTTGTCAAATTATGAAGTTTCTTTTAAATCATACTCAATTTTTTGCTATTAAAGATAAGGAACGCGTATTTGAATTAAAAGTTTTGGTAATTATTGATAAAGTTGAATGAGTCAGTGGTTTAAAGTTAACGTATTAATAAACAGAATGTAGAAGCATTTTAAGAATTCTGTTGGCCATAAATAAAAACTCTTTAATTTCGTTTCTCCGGTATTTAAACAGTCTGGTGTTTTCGTAGAGTCTCGAGGAAAAAAAATTTCAAATCTGAGAAGGTCATTAGCCCACAGAGCCTCCCTCAAATTGATGTGGAGCAATTTTTCAAGCGTCGTTTATATTTCCGACGATTATCCTGGGCACACGCACCGAGTAAAAGCCTCGCGCGAACTTCATCGTAAGTTGCATCCCATCCCACGACCCAGATAAGGAAGAGCGGAGGCGGTAATGATGTTCCACCCAGTGGCGAAGTACCCCGATAGCAATTTCCCTCGTACCCCCCTCCCCCGCACGCTCTCTCTCTCTCTCTCTCTCTCTCTCTCTCTCTCTCTCTCGCCAGCCTCGCATCCCTTGGACATATCGCCCTGAGAACTGTCTATGAAGCGGCAATTAAGTAGTTTGCCTCCCGCAACAAACTCGAGCTCTTCCTTCCGTCCGTCTTGCATTCAGCCCCCCCCCCAACCCCAATGAAGGAATATCGACCACTCGCACCCTGGCCACGCCTTTTCCTCTCCCTCCGGCTCCCTTCCTATTCCTCAGGTGAGTCGACACATTCGCGACGCCGCGCCCCCTTTTTTCCTTCATGAGTCCCATCCACTCGCGGCTTTTCTCTCTATTTATTTTTGATCTCTTGCACATCGGGCTGCTGTGTGTGGATAGGAGCGAATGGGGTTGCATCAAGCTAGCAACGAAATTCGAGATTCGAGTTCTTTCACAAGCAACTACGTTTCTAACAAACTCATGGATACTAAACTAAAGTGCATGTCAAATTATATTACTAATCTATTTCAATATTATGAAACAGAAAATTAGCTTTTATTCATCTCATGTGTGTAAGCGCCATTTTGTTAAAATTATTCTTTGTTCTTCTCAAAAGCTTTATTTTTATATTGACATGAAATGAAAATAAAATGTTCACCTTTGCAAATAAAAATAAACTCTTTATTTTTTAAAAGTACCATTCGTTTTTCTACAGTATGATTCTTTAAATACATAAAAAGAACTCTTTTCTTGAATTCTTCGATTCAAAATCTATTTCCATTGAAGGATCTGTTTTTCTAATCTTTTGCTTTTTCTTTTTTTATATCTATCATCATCATCATTATTATTATTATTATTATTATTATTATGGTTGTTGTTGTTTCTCTTATTAATAAATTATACAATATCAAATAAATAATATCTCACTAATATTTAGTTATAGATTTATTTTATTTATTTTATGTTTATTCAATGTTTATGTAGGAGTATAGTAGTTACAAAAATATTTACAGTTTTGAATCAAATATATATATTTTTTTTATGCTCTAATATTTTATTTAAATAAAAATTTCAAGACTATTGTATAATACGGAATATATTATACGTTTAATAAATTTTCTAATAATTTTGTTTTTAATATATTTCGATATGGTGTATTAAATATTATTTTTATAACAATATTTACTTAATTTTAAAAAATAAATAGTGTAAATTATGTCTTTTTACAGATCATTACTCATACAGGATAATAAGAAATTGAACAAGCTAGATGAAATATATAACACAATGAATGGATTAAAATATTTTAAATATTTATATAAAAAAAATTATTATAATATCATAATTATATTCGTATAAATTGAAAAGTAAATACAAAATATGGATTTATCATTATTTAATAGATTTATTTAGAATAATCTAAGATATATTTAATACATAAACCCACGAGATGAGTTTTAAATAATTTTATTATTTTAGCACATATAGTACATATAATTGTTTCAGTACTATTATTTATTTATTGTTTATACATAAAGAAATATTTTATAGACAAGTGGAGTTTTAATTAGTCACATAAATATTATAATTTAATATCAATGGTTGTATCCACACATATATAAATGAAAATTATTTTATAATCTGAAAATTTTTTAAATAATATTAGACCTAAATGTAAGAATGTAAAATTTTGGTAATTAATTATATATATATATATATATATACATATAAGTTTCAATATTTAGTATGATAATAAATTGATCATTGAATGATAAATTTAATAGTAATTTATTATGAATTTTTCTTAACAAATTTATTTACAAATTATACGTACCTTAATTATATAAAAAATTAATATAAAAGTTAATTTAATGCTTTATTTTATTTCAAATACCAGATGATGTTCATTGAGTATACTGAAAATATTTGTAATTGTGTTGATATAAAAACAGTATTTATTTTTATTGACATAATATTATTAGCCCATTATATTTCCTCCTAAAGAGATCGTATTTGTATATAGCAACGAATGGTCTATCTGTATGCTTAATATAAAATCCTAATCCTAAAATATTCAAGCAAATCAAGTGATTCAGCCCATGAAAAGCTATCAGAATAAGCATATACGATGTACATGAACACTTTCCTTTCTTCTTCCATTACTACTCTCGCCATTTTTTCCTTTCTCATTTTTTTCACATTTTAATGCGAATGTCTTATTTCTAAACTCGTTCGTTGTTTCTTCCATCTGTTTTTCTCATTCCTTATTTCTCTAAATGTTTTTATTTTTGTTATATCAATACCTTGTTTTATTTTATTTCAGTCTTTTTTATGCGATTTTTTTTTATCATATTTAGTATTTAAATGTATTTATTTTATGTTTTATATAATTATTATAGCTACTAATAAATGATCAGTATTCCTGCTTCAAATTTAATTTTAAAATTAAATTATTTTATATTACATTAATTATAAAATATATGATAAATGCATTTTATGAATGAAATATTTAAAAATGATAATTTTGGATTATGAAAGAGTTTTTACGTTATATACAAATTTTTAATGTTATTAAACTTCTAGACCATTAATTATTATCATTTTTTTAAATATATATCTCAATTCCACATTATTATTATTTTATATTATAATAATTTATATTATAATAATATTAAACATAAATGCTTTTATTCAAAGATAATTGAAAGAATAATTGTTTAAACACACAAATAAATTTTATGTTTATTTTTTTATATTTAAAATATTTTTGAATCTATGAATTTTGAAATTTATTTCTAATCGAATTCTCAATAAAAAAAGTTTTAAATTTATATCTGTGTATATATATTCTTTTTCTAAACAAAAATTTATTTTAAATTTATTAAGAATTAAATGTGTAATGATGAGATCAACGAAACATTCATCGTACATCTACTTATAATTTTTATAATACATAGTTCAAGAACTTATATCAAGACCTGACAAAAATGTTTTAAGAAATCCCAAAAAAATATTAAATTTCTTAATCAACTAGACTTCATTTCAACAAATTATTGTACGAATCTTTTATAAAAAGCTTTACCTTTTGTATTATTAGAATTTCAATTAGTATTTGAAAAATTAAGAACTCAAGGTTTTTATATTCTTTTATTAGTTAAATTAAATTTAATTTTTTAATCAAAGAATCAATAAATATGAAGTTTAGATTTATCTAAAAATTCTTTATTCATACATAAATTATTTTTCTATCTTGATATATATCTTTTATTTAAAAAATATTTTTATAATATTTGCATAATGAATATTGTTAATTAATTTGTATACTTAGATCATATAATCTATAAATAACGGGCAAGTGTATAAATAATATGTTATACACATTAGATTACTTTCTTATATTAGTTTTTTAAAATACACTGTGATAATTTTTGTGAATGAATATATAAAAATATTATACTTGTACATTACATTACATTTTAGGTAAGCGTGTTTATTTTACGTTATTAGAGCTCGTTTCCTTATAATCCTATATAATGATGCTATAGAAAATAGTCTAATGGAATTTTAAGCTTTAATAATTAATTAATGTTCTATCTATATAATATTCGTATATCTTTAAATATATTACTTGCACATCTGTAATTATCTATTTGAAATTGATGCAATATAATAAATACGTAGCTTTGTATTAGCGTTTATTAAAACATTGAAAATTTCATCGTAATTTTTTAAAAAATCGACCATAGTAAATTTTTTATTAATGTTCAATAAACTTTTAATGTTTCAATCTTAAAAATCATGAATAATATTTGAAGATATTGAAATACATTTAAAAAAAGAAAGATAATTATTGTTTTATTGATTATGTAGATTAATAAGTAAAATTAAGCTCAGCTATTTGTATTTTTTCTTCTAAATTCATTAAGATTTAATTTTTAAATTTCTATTGATAATATTCAATTATAATGATTTTTTTTAAAAAACATTTCCGTATTCGGCTTTATATTTTATCAAAAAATAAGTATTCTTAAATATTTGAAAAAAGCTGGTAATGATTATTTTTATTAAATTATTTCTGTATACTTGGAATTAAAGTAAATAATCAAATAAAACTTTTTTTTAAGTCGGAATAAATTTGATATTTAATTAACTTACTTGTCTCAACATAACCGTATTAGGCCTAATAGCGAGCTATTGCCTGTGAAAAGCTCCTACATTTACCTTCGACTCATTCAAGAAGTGCTGCCCATTTTTCCTTTTTTTACCAATGGTTTGTCCAGATTTTTCGTCGCTCTTCTCTCTTCCTCTCGGTCCTTCTTCCTTTATTCTTTAGGTGAGAATAAGAATGTCTCGTCCGCGTTTAACGTGCTTATCCAGGGCGATCCACAGTTTCATTGTTCCCTTGTTACATAGAGACGGTAGTGGACTATTAGCCCTCGAAATGGGCCAGCTTAGTCCTCCTTCACACCTTGGCAACGATGACAACAGGAAAATTGAATATGCTCGTATTGGTTCATATTTGGATAAAATTGAGCGAGAAATCAAAGCATGCACTGACACCCCAATTTAAAGCGGTTGGTGCTTCTTAGCTCCCGCTCCAGATTCCATCCAGTTTTGTATTTGGAGAAAGACAGAAAGAGAGGGGGGAGAGAGGAAGGGAGAGAGACAAAAAAATCGGTGACAAAGATGAGAGGTGGTGTAGCTTAGGTGTACAGCAAGTATTTTTCGCAAAAATTTGTGATCCTGGTTTGGATTATCCCAGGCTGTATACTTTAAACCATTCGAAATGGATTAAAGAATCTCAATAGTTCTTTAAAGAGATATGTGTTATACATGTGCTCAAGTTTTTTTAAAAACAACTTTCAAAGAAATGATAATTTTTGTATTTTATTGAGCATGGGATTTCTTACTATATGGCTTTGTCGTTCAATTTAAAAAAGCGTTTTTCTATTTTTATACAATTGTTGCATGAATCCATTCGAGAATGTCTAAATTGGCTCATTGTCATATTTAAAGTGAGAATTAGAGTAATTTTTGTGTTATAATAAGAAAATAGTAAAATAAATGTTTATCTTCTGTAATTTATTTTTCAAACTAATCATATTATGAAAAATTGCGTACAAATTTTTGATACATAAAATATATTATTAAAATTAATAATTTAATACATCAAATTTTTTTTTTCTCAATATATATTTGTGATAAAATATTTTAATAAAACATTCAATATTTAAAAGCATACATTTTTTTAGAAAATTGTCAATATTTTAGCTACTTATTATATAAAGTTGAAATTTGATGAACATTTAATATATATTTTTCATCAGCTTCATATGGTTATTTATATTTACCAAATTCTATTATAATTACAAGTATTTCATAATTTCTTATTATAAATAATGTTTCATGATCTTAATGTTAAATTAAAAAAATATTCTTTACTTTTTATAATTGTCATAATGAAGTAAATACGATAGTCTACAAAATATTATGTTGTTGAAATTAAAATATTTTAATTTCTTAATTATTTTTAAGCATTTAAATTTTGTAAAACAATAGTTAAGAAATATCTCATGTATCCAACATTTAATAAATGTAATAATATAATATTAAATCATTTCTTTTTTACATATTTTATAGTTTACTATTACATAATAAAATAGATGATTATATTTTAAGACTATGTAATATAGACATGTTTCTTTTCAAAAAAGCTCTTTTTTTATATGAAAGCCAAAATATTTAAGTAATAATACATGAAAATTTACATTTATTAATAATTAATGTTCTATTTTAGCATAATTAATAATGAAAATGATAAAAAATTAATTACTTAATATAAATATAATTCTTGCATAATAAAAAAACTATTTGAATTTTATACAAATACATTTTTTCTATTAATATATGCAATTACTTTGAACTATTTATAATCAACTGTGTACAAAAATTTATTAATCTATTAAATAAACTTCACAATTTAATGATTTAATTTAATAATGTAATCTATAAAAAAAATGATGATAAATTAAATATAAAAATAAATAATATAAATTTTTTTTATCAATGGATTTTTTTTAGATTGATGAAAAGAACTAGTAAAAAATCCATTGATTTTTTTTTAGCTTGATGAATTTTGAACAATCTTTTAATTTGAATTAATTTAGTTTTATTACTTAATAAATAGTGTAGAAAATGATTTTTATCCATTTTCTTACCACGGAAATTTAAAAAATTGAATTAATTAACTATGCAAGAAAATATGATGGATTGAAAGACTTACTAAAGAAGAATACAATGGAAACCTAATTAAAAAAGAAGAATCGAATACGTTTAACCGATAATATTAAATGACATAAGATTAGACTTTTATCAAATAGAACGAGTCAGGATTGTTTAGCGTGTTACTTGATGTTCATTACATGGCCATGAAAAAAATGTAATCCATCCCTTCACATGTGTATCTCAGCAGGAATGTTACAATGGATTGACATGACAATGAAAGTAACAGGATCTTGTTGGAATTATTAATCGTTTATAATGTCCGCATCTTTTCACGAGCTTCACACATTTTAAATTTGAGGCGCAATTTTGGTTTATTGATTTCTTTTTACATTGATGAAGCACACGATATATGTCTCGTTTAATTGTTTAACTCTAGGATATTAAATAATAAAAAACTATTGGAATGTTTTTTTTTTCATTTTATGTTGTAGCATTTTAATTGAACTTCTGTTACCAAAGATTCAGATAGTGAATAATATTAAAATCTAATTAATATTTAAAAATATACTTAAAATTCAATAAATCAAATATGTTTCAGTTTTAAAAATACATTACATTTCACTAATCAAGCACACCTGTTAAGATTATTTTTTAACATAAATTTTCATTGTGTACATTTTCGCTGTCCTTGGGTGATTGAATAATTGATAATTACTCTAATTAATGACACAAATGTTAAATATAATTGATAGTAGAGTATTAAAGTATTAGTTGTATGAAATTGTAATCATTAGAAATAAAATGGTCTTGCTAACGTCATCATGAATAATATTACCGCGAATTAATTTTCAGTTACTTTTACTCGTAAGAAACAGTAAAAGTTTAAAGAAAACCAGGAAGTGAAAACTCAATTTTTCATAAGCATTTTAGGGCGGAAGATGTTTATGGCAACGGTGGGTGGGTGGCTCGACCTCGCGAACCCGCGGCTGCGTCCGCGATGACAAAGACGACAACGACAAGGACGTCGAGGATGGGAACGCACGCGAGCGGTAGGTTTCTCCTGGACGTGTGCCAGAAAGCGGACCAAGTTACCCCGTTGCCGACGGGTGCGTATCCGCGGGCAGAAAAAGCCCTCCGAGCAAAATTAATCAAAGAGAGTTTCTGTGACTGCGGTGCCGGTATTCCAGTCGCAATCGCAGTCGCCGCCGACGAAGCATATTCCCCGTAAGAATGAATCGCTTCCGGTTCCGCTCCGGTTTATGGTACATTGCGGCTCAGCGATGTATTAAGATTACTTAATCGATACGGGGCTACGAGAGCTCAGATCCGGGCCTTAATTTGTTTTTCGTTCCTCGGGGATATTGCTCAGGCCGATTGTCACTCGTGCTTACCTCCCTTCCTCACCCTCTTGTTTACGAAGGGATGCGCCGGTGTCGAACAAGTCGAGCCTATTTGTAAAATTCGAATTCGGGCTTTAAGAACACGAGATTCGGGAAACAAAGGATTTGCCTTTTTTCTCCCCACGGATTCATATTACTTTTTGCAAACCTCTCATACTACAGAACACACATTTTTAATATAGAGCAGTATTAATAATTAGGATTCAGATTGGATTAGGTTTACGATATTTATCTTCTGTTCTAAATTGTAGTAATTTGCAAATACTCCATTTGGATTCATTGATTCTATTAAATGTGCACATAAATAACAAGGCCTGGAAATATATAATGTTCACGCGATATATAAATAGGTTATGCTTTTCACATTTTTCATTCGCTTCTAATTTAAAATTTTCTATTAATTCTATATTAAATTAAATAATATTAAATTGCAGATCAATTAATGATAATTATAAGACTTTGTTCACTGGCAACGTTCACTAATTTAATAATTAAAAAGAAAATATGTAAATTTTGATTAGCAAATTCTTAAATTTATATATTGCCAATTTATCAAAATTTCATTGTATCATAGACATATGTTAAAGAAGATTATTTTTTAATTATTGTTACAATCACCATCTCCTAGAAATTCGATAAAAAATAAAATTCCAATGTCACCTTTAATCCTATGTTATATTTACCATTAAATTAGATCCTATTTTCATTTTGTACATAAACAATTTTTGGTTTTACTTTTATATTTTAATTTTATATTTTAATTTTCAATTTTCGTTTTTTCTTTACTATTCTCGTTCTACTATAAGCTCATTTTTAAAATGATTATGTTATTGACATACCTCGATACAATATCCAAATACTCATTCTATACTGCAATATTTGTATATTGAATTTCAAAATATTTTATACCTGGGTTTATTTTTATTTTATAATTTACATATCAGAAAAAATAATATTTAATTACTATATCTTATTTTATTTGTTTGATGCCTGGGGTAATTAGTAATGTATGTAAACATAAAACAAAATATAAAATACTTTTAATTAATAAACAATACAAAATATAAGAGATTAAATGTACAATAAATAAAGTATTGTATACAATAAATGAACGTATTTGCAAGTAATACACAAAACATTAAAACTTATAAAGTGAACATTTAGAATGCGTACTTTAGTCTGGTGATTCACTTTGACTGGTTGTCCACAGGAAAAATCGAATTCGCTTGGTTTGAAAGGGGATTTCTCTTTGAAACTTAGCGAATCTCGCCTTGAAAGACTGAGACTAACGAAAGATGTATACAACATAAACTCCTGGACTTGACGATCGAAAAACTTTTATCACAACACTAGTTCGTACACTTCTCGGACATCCTTTTGCCTATTTCTCCGCTCCTACTTTATTTAACTTCTTTTTTGTCAAATTCTCTAGTCAAAAGTTTTTCCGAAAATTTATATCAAGATAAATACTTTCTTGACAATCACGTAAATGCATGCTGGGTCTAATTTTTTTTTTTTTTTTTTTTTTTTACTTTACTGTTTACGAGATACCTTGTGTTCCATTTAGTATGCTTAAAATTTTGATTCAAATGTAATAATGGAATATTTTATGTTAAGAAAAAATATTAAAAATATAAATATTATACAAATATTAAATGTGGTTTATAGAAAGAAAAATTAATATTAACAGTATAAAATGAGTTATTCTTAATTTTTTTAAAGTAAATGTGTTTTTATGCCATTAATAAAATAATTTCATAGCAATATGTAAAAATATTTCAATATTATAAGACCAAACTATTTAATAATTTAAAATTAGTTTAATAAAATAGAAACATTAATGAAATTGTTGAAAAGATATAATAACTTCACAATATAAAAACATTCAAAATATTGGTATAAGCTCTATAATTTTAAAATTTCAGATTGATCATACAATTAACATTTTTCTCATACTTGTTTTCTCCTCGTGAAATTTGATAAAAAAGTAGATAATAATAAATTATTTAGGGAAATATCGTGAGGATCTAAGAGTAAGCGAAATAACTGAAAAAAAAGAAAAAAATCAAGTGTCACCTTGATAAAAACAGGCTGCACGAAGTAAGGAAGGTTGTACATGGAATCAATATCAATTAGGATGCTCTTTCTGGTCGCGTGTTCTAGTCAAATTCACTTCTTTTTTTTTCGAATTGTGAAGCGCTGCTTTAGATGCTCTAAATACACACACACACACACACACACACACACACTAGGGCACTTTTCGTCGGTTGCATGCGTGTTTTTGACTTCAATAACCGCCATGCGTCAACCAAACGTCCTTCTACGCACACATACACACGCAATTTATTTTATCTATCTGATTCTCTCACGAGCACAATCAACGATAGCATCATAAAACCTATACACGAAGGTGCTGATTTGCGATGTCTCACGGGATTATTTAAAAATGCTTTTTGTCCGCCACTTGACATTGTTCACCCCTTTTTTAACTTTGTCTACAGACAGTCTTTTTTTATTACCATAAACTTTGATTTTTTTTTTTTTTTTTTTTGTCAACCAATGTATTCTTCAAATTTTACAAACGTAACAATAGACTACAAGATCTTTTACGATGCTCCCACAGTAAGGCTTTTATTGTCCAAGTATATTAATGTTGATTTGGATTAGATAAAAAAAAAGATTTAATTAATTTGTCAGATTATTGAAATCACATAATTAATAATCATTTTTTATGATTAACTATAACTAATTTGCGGCTATTATTTTTTTTTTTAATAAAATCACATAATTTTTTATAACTTTCATAATTTATGCATTTTAAATTTTCTATCATGCGACAAAATTTTTGTGAAGTTTTTTATTAATTATTATTAATTATTAGTCAGTTAGATTTATTTCAAATACAAATTTATTAATTGAAATTTATAATATGTACTGGATAATTCAAAAAATATTTTAATTTTTGTAAACTATGTGTCATAATATTTGTTGAAAAATAAAAATAAAATGTACTTGTAATACATTTAAAGTGTATTGTTGATTTTACAAGTATAATCATCAAAATTTTTCACATTTTAGATTTTGATAAAATTAAATAAAATATATTTATTTATTATATATTTATATTATATTTATTATATATTTATTATTCTATTTTCATATTTTTTTTATAATATATTTGTATGAATATTTGTTTAAACATTGTATTACCTTCAAATACGTAAATACACGAAACGAAGAATGAATTAAAATTTTACTATGTGTTTGAATAAATATAATAGAAGAATTTTTTAATTTTATAGCAAATATGATTATAATGCTGGTACTAATTGCAGAGAAATAGTAAAATAATTAAAGTTTTAATAAAAATGACTATGAATTTGGAGTTAATTAATTAATAGGTGTAGTAAGCAACAATGCGATTTGAGTAGCAGCATACGATGGTTTGTCCTGGATGTTTATGAATGTACGTATATCGATTGACAATCTACACATATATACTACACTCCGGAGAGATATTCGAGCAAAGATGTAAGTCTTGAAGAGTAGCATCGAGTGATGTGGGTGGTAGACAATAAGCACATGTCAAATGTCGAGGTAGTGTAGCGTCCAGTGCCGGGGTAAAGGGCAAAGGGCATAGGCAAGAGGCGAGGGAGCAGCGGGTTAAAAAGAAGAATCCACAGGAAAGCCGTAGTTCGCTTGTAAGCGCCCAGATTTCGGTTGGGGACACCCCACGGAAACCAGCCAATAAAACACTCCCCCGCATTCGCACGACGTTGTTACAATTCTTCGTTTTTTTCCTCCTTTAGTTTTGATGCTCCTCTTCTCCTGCCTGATTGCTCATCTCAGTTTTTTTCGGACAACCGGCTTGGTATTTATTGCTTCATGTCCATCTCGTTATTCGATTTTTCTTGGCGTATTGAATGCATACAATCTACTTAGCTAATGGAGTTGAAAAAATGATAATTTATTATATACTTATTCGTTATTAAATTAAAAAATAGATTTTAATCTTAAAAAATAGGATGAAATTATATAAAACAAAGTTTAATAACTATTATCCTTTATTTGCTCTATACTTTTATATTTCATGAAATTATATTTCATGACTATATATGAAACCTATATTATTTCATAACAAATTACTCAAAAAATAATTAAATTTATACTTGATAACAATCCAGGTGCTTTTTAGCTGTGTAATTTAATTAGTAACACTACATTAGATTGCTTTCTTTCTTTTTTGTCTTTTTTAATTTATGTATGATTTTTCTTTAGTGAATCTTATTATTAAATATAGTAGCTTTTAGTATATGAATATCAAGAATTGGTTCGTTGAGTTTTAAATTTAAGTTAAACAAGAAGATGGTTTACTAAATTCTTATGGAAAGCACCGAACTTATGATTTTATACTGCATTTAATAAAGCAATGTTAGTACATTTAAACTCAGACTGGAATATCGTTTCCAAATGTAAAAAGAGAATTAGTGAATTAATCATAAAAGCAATTTCCATGAGTATTTTTTTTCTAACAAAGGCCAATTTCTCATTCAATTTCAACATTCAATACATGCACATTATTTCCCTTCCTCTCTCTCTCTCTCTCTCTCTCTCTCTCTGTCTTTCATTTTTTAATGGTTCATTTTCTCTTGCTATTTTTCCAAGAGTACGTGAACACTCCCTCTCGATTAGACTCGGAAATATTAGGGGACGTCCCACCACCGCTTTACGCGACAACTATCAATTTATTTATATCTGTATTATCGATCGCGACTGACCCTCATCCCTTTTTTTCTTTTTTTGATCGGTCACAGATTTCGACGTTTCGTGCATCGCGCGCGTGCCATCAAACTTTACATTGGTCCAGCCGATTGACCACATTAGAGGCTTGCAGGGGGTAAATCCGAATAATAAGGATGCTGTTCAAGTCTTCCTTCTTTTTCTGATCCATCGATGACTCGACTTTTTTTTGTCATCTTTACAATCTACCACCCCCTCTTCTCTGCTTTATATGTTACTGTAATATAAATTTACTATAATTTACTTCATGAGTATTTATTTATATCTTTGTTTGTATAATTTATCAATGAAATGCTGAAAAGATAGAAAGCGATTTGATAATATGCATTTAATCAGTTTTAACTGTACATGAATGTTTTTCGTCAAGTTAATTTTGTCAACTTAGCATCTTATTGTTTTTTCTAATCAATAAAATTTAAAATTTTTTATTTATTTAAAATTAATTTTGCAATTAAAGCTTGCTTTGAATTTTATCCATCATTTCAAGACTTATATAAATTTTCCAAATTTATAAACTTTTATTTCTTAAAATTCTTCCAGTGAAAAAATGTAATATAATTATATATATTTGTAAAATTTTATCAAATGTTTGTACTAAAGTAATTGCAAAAGAATTATTTTCAATTATACGATTATCCAGTACATTATATAGAATGTTTTATTCTTTTAATTTTTGAAACACATATGGGTGTTATAATAAAATTGATATTACTGAATTTTAATACAAAATGCATATATTTATAGCCATACATGGAATGATAATTGATATTCGAAAAATTGATATTTTTAGAGACATCCGATTTTTTTTATCAGAAAATAAATATAAAAATTATCTTGCTTATTTAATTATATAAAATATAACACTGACAATCTCATGTAAAATGTGAGTAAGGATGAGTTAAGGATTGAGAACCCTGTCTAATTTTGAATAAGAATTTTAATGTGGTATTTAAATGGATTTTTAATTATTGTCACATGATTAAAATTTGAATAAAATTTTTTAGTAAATATTATATTAATATTGAATACTTATATTTTTTTTACTGAGCACATCGATTACTAAACCAATAATATAATAAAATATAATGTTGAACTCGTATGTTTACAATTCAATCGGCTATATATAATAATAATCGGCTAAATATAATAATTTGGATAAATTTATTTCCTACGTGTCACTGATCTTTCTCTTTGTACAAAGCTATAATTATCTTTCTAAAAATACATCGGCGAGTCACGACTGAAAAATCGGCTCCGCGAAATTCACAGCATTCCGTCCGACTGAGCTGATAATTAAGAATCGAACGCTGATGTGCTTTTAATTTCGAAGATGACACAGTACCCAGACGCGAATTTATTAATAAACTTGGTTGAGCGTCGGCACATGGAAGCTACAAATGAGGGCGCGTCATCAAACCGTCGAAACTGAAAATAGAATTTTTGGTTGTGGCTAAGACTTCGGTTCGGTACCAAGACAATGTTGCATTGTTCGGCACCTCCGAATTTATTCGGTTTAATTTTTAAAGAAATGAGGTGTTACCCATTGCATTACCTTAATTAAGTTTTAAGCTTCCTTGTGAGCCAAATTTTGTTTTGAATTATTTCAATTCTTGCTTAACTCAAATTTTTGTTTTTTTACTTTGTGTTTTTACTTATGATTACATCTATTCAAATATCCAATACAATTTTTTTAAAACAGACCATTGAAAATGATAATCTTATTAGCGAATCAGAATCTATTTATTTAAATAATTCACTTTTTTATTACATGTGCTTTATTTTTCAACGGAATAAACTTAATAAATATGATTTGTACAAGCATCAACATTTTAGACAGACTTATAAATAATACATATAATATAGAAAAATATTATATATTTTCATTTAATTTTTCATTAGTTTATCAAAATATAATAATTACTTAATTTTTTAATATACAAATAATTGACGTTAAAATTTTGATTTTTAGCAATTGTAATTAAATAGAAAATTTAATAGTAATGATCTTGAAAGTAATACAATAACATAAAAACGAAATAAATTATTATTTTAATTATTTGAATATAATTAAAGATATTCTATGTAATTAGATAAAAGAAATTTCACGTAATGTAATTTTATATGGTTTTAGCATATGTAATTTAATGCTTAAATGTTACGGGCACGACATTTGCAGACATAAATAAGTTCAAATAAATAGTCCAAAAAAAGTTTCCTTCATTTTTACTTATAAAGCTTTGCATTCCTTGGATTATTATTGCAAAAATTTATTAAAATGCACACGTTTTATTTGTTGACAAAAGTTTCTGTCTGAAAAGGTTTCCATATATAATATTTTGTTAAATATCAATATCAATATTTATAGAGCAGAGCGAAAATATTAAACATATTTCTATTTTAGAAACATATGTTTTCCATTTAATCAGAAAAATCAGATTTTAATATTTGTTTAAAAAATTTAAATTATCAATGCAATGTGGATCGTTTTATACAATACTGCACGTAAAAAATTATAACATAAAATAATGATTTCTATGCTTACTGTTTTTTTATTCACAAAATTATATGTTAGTATTATTTTTATTATAATTTTTTAAGTATTTTAAGCTCATTTTAGAGTACAATATAAAATGTCAAATATATTCCGAGAAAATTCTTGTTTATATCTATAAAATGAAGGCAACATAAAAAATTTTACTAGTTTCCAAGTTACATTCAGATATACATGGTTTGTATTTATTGACCTTAAAATATATGTACCAATTAGTTGGGCGGATTGCTTAGACCAACAATATATATAATACTGAGAATAAAAAACTACCGTATTAACGTATTTAATATTAAATTTATTATGATTGCATAATTTATTAGTGTTTTAAAATCCTTTAATTTGAAACTTTTTCGAGAATATCATTTTTTTATTTACGTTTAGATACATAATTTTTGTAGGTATTTTATTTTATGTTTTGTATATTTTGAATGGAAACTCGTAATAAGTAGAGTACTGTTTGCATGATAATTTTCAAACAAACCAAAAGAGATGGTTTAAAGTTTACTTAAGTAATAGTAAATTTTGTTATAGAGCAGCCAACTGTAGTTCATGAAACCGATGCTCGGGTTGTTTTGGAATACTTCGAGAAACTAAGATTACACCAATCACCAATATTTCAGAAAAGTTTTTTCGAATTTTGGATATACTCCTGTTGCACTCAGCAACTCGGAAGGCATCTGAAGTTTCGTGAGCAGAGACAGCCAAGCCGCGGATCCCGGAATACGATCTGGGCGCTCGTAAAATAGTCGGAGGACGGGAAATCCCTCAGAATAAAAGATAATAAAAGAGAAGTAGATAAGAAAGTGGGTGCAAACAGAAAACCGTAGAAGGAAGAAAACCTGGTGGACTCATCCTCGAGAAATGTGCGAAACGGTGGTAAGCGCGAACTGCTGGCGGGGGGGGGCATAAACATAATAAAGGCATCCGTCGATGGACTGTGTCCGGATCAAGATTATGACCGTATGGTCGTCGTATATAAATCATAGCGGGTGCAGTGCTGCTGAATGTTATCAGGAGCTTCCAGTCGAACGCATGTGCGCGTTATTCATCGGAACGAATAACACCGAGAAAAATCAGAGGAGCATATGCCGACCGCTGTCCACTCCATTTACTCTGGACCAACGTCGTCGTCGTCGCCATCCTCGTCGTCGTCGCCGTCCTCGGTGTCCTTGTAGTTGTAGTGCCTGGGTGGGGAAGTGCATTGGATTGTGGACTCCAACACCCGGGAGATTGACTCTTCGCAAAAGGATTGCCTTGCCTGCGTCCTGTGCGTGGTACAACTAGAGACACTTTCCAGTTACTTTAATCTTTTCCTAATAATAACAGCTGTGAAGTGCCATTACTTCTCTAGTTCTAATTTGAATAAGTTATTTATATATTAATAATAACTTTTTAAATTCTTTAAACATTTTTAATATAAAATCTTTAAATATTCATAATCTTCAGGTAAAAGGATATTTAAAAACTTTCGTACATGTATAACCAATGTAGAAGACAAATTGTCAATTGGGCATGACAAATTTTTGAAAAAAAATTTATGAATGATTTTGACATAAAATAAGAATAAAATTTAATTCAAATATACTGTATATTATTATTTTATGTATTTCTCTATAGAAATCAAAGTACACTTGATAAATTTCTTACCAGTTAATAATTTAATAACTAAAAATAATAAAAAATAATGATCACTTTTGTGAATTAAAAAATTTATGTTTTTAATTAAAATTTTATTGACACATAAAAGATTAGTACAAATAGTATCATATTATGAATAAATTTTAATACTTTCATATTTTCCATATTTTTATATATTTTTCATATTTTCCATAGCTTGACAGTAATTTTAGACATACATTACTAATTATTAATGTCAATTTTTTCATTTCAAATTTTATGTGACATATTTTTTAATAATGAAATATATTCTTTTAAAAATACCATTTCTACAATCATTTTATTGATTGAAAAATTTAGTAATAAAAAAATTTTTTTTAGTTGTAAAATTTTTTAAGATAAAATTTAATTAATTTTAATAAACTTATTTTAAAGATTAAATAGTATATAATAATTAAATAAATTTAATAAAAGAATTGTTAATCCTATAAGATTATTTAGTATCTGAATTTTTTAAGAAAAAAATTTTGTAAATTTCAATAATGTAATGATTTTTAAAGAAAGTTTTTAACCGGCATTTATTAATAAAAGAAAAAAATAAAACATTTATTATAAAAGGAAATTTGAAGTAATAACCGAAATAATACTTTTTAGACGCTAGAAAAGATAGATCAAGCACAAACTATCAACGTTGTATTTAATTAAGTAAAAAAAATTATTAAAATTGTTTCACATGTTAAGTCGTTCATCACTTTTTATAGCTGTATACCCAACTCTTGATCTTTTCGTCTACATCCTTTTTATTTCCGTTTCATCGTGACCCTTGGCCTCGCGAACTTGCGTGGATCGAGTGCCCCCTGGCAGAAGTAGGAAATCTAAACCGGTAACAAGATGGCCGATTCGGAAGCGGAAGTCGGAAACGCGTCACTCAAACTCAGGGCTCATCCGGCGCCCAAAAAAGGGGCGAACTTGTGCGAGGACATCGAGCTGAACGAGACCAACATACAAACGAGAGTGAGCGAGCAAACGAGCAGGAGCACACACACACGCACACGCACACGCGTACGAATCCAACCGAGACATCGAGTGTCAGACAATTGGACATGAGAAGAGACTCCTCGTGTAGAAAAATGTCACCCTCGTCTGGATTTACACTTACGTTACTTGCCAATTGAAGCAATAGATTAATCCGCACTCTTTTCCATTTCTTGTAAATAAACTAAATTTTCCATCTATTTGAACAAAGAGCTAATTATTATTTCGATGTTTAATAAATTAATTTAGAATTAGATTTTGTTTAATAGTCAATAAAATAAATTTTATCATGCAATAATGTTATGGCTAAAGTTAAGATTTTATAGAATTTATAAAAGCAATTTCGATTGAATTAAGATAAATAAAAAGATTTATAAAATTTAAAGTTGTAATTCGAAATCTTGACGTGGTTAATATGTAAGTTAAAGTAGTTTCATTTATTTTTCATTTAATTCTATTCTTTAAAAAATGTCTTAATCTTATTCTCAGATTTAATACAAAGATGTATGATAAAATAATGATTCTAGTTTGATATTATTATTCCCATTTATGCATTAAAAATTTAGTACATTTTTTATCGTTTAAATATAATATACAATTTAGATTATATACAGGGTTCGTACAAATTATTTAAATAGTTACCAATATTTAATCAGTTATTAACTTTTTAAATGTTTTAAATCCCTTTTGTAATTCTTATTTTATTATATGTAACACGTTGACATATTTCTATTTAATGTATCAGTTGATTCGGAGATATTTTCCTTAACTTGCAAGTTGCTTGCGTCTAATACTCGAAACTGATTTAGTGTTATTTCTTTGCTTTTTTTTTGTTATTTATAAAATTTATAAAAAACTAAGTTAAAAGTTGTATAATGAAAAATTGAGTATCCTCACTTTGTCAATATGATTATTTATAGATGCATAACCATATTACCATTAGTAAACTTTTTGTATATTAGTGTGAATGAGTAGGGGGGGGGTGTTAAGTCTGGAGTATGCAACCAGGAAGATAGAGGCTCCAGGGTTCCGACTGTCAGAATTTTCCGTCAAGAATCAGGACGAGAACAGCCACGCGTTGGGCGAGTTGTTCAGCCTTGTTCTAACTTCGATGCGTTCCGTGACCGCGCGTTTCGTCTTGTACCGGTGGTTTCGGAACTTAAAACTTAATCTGCGCGCGAGTCAGTCGGATTATCGAGGCCAGCTGCTCACGCTCGGCGGCACTCAGGTACCGCTGCTGCGAGTCAAGAGAACCAGGATCACCCCGAGAATGAGTCAGGGTGATCCTGGTTCTCTCGATTCCAATTCCACTATTTCCCCCTTGTTCATTCCCTCCTTAACTTTTCTCCTTTATCCTCCTGCTCTGGAAGCTCATCTTTTTCTTTGGAGCCCTCAACGCTGCTCTCACGTTGAAAAGGATAGAAAAGGTCTGAAACTACAAGACTCGTTGAATCTGAATCTAATGTATTGCAAAAGTCAAAAACAAAATTTTATTTATTTATTTATTTTATTTATTTATTTTATTTATTTATTTATTTTATTTATTTATTTATTTTATTTATTTATTTATTTTATTTATTTATTTATTTATTTATTTATTTTATTTATTTATTTATATCACTAATTATAAGATAGTTATAATAAATTAATAATAAAAAAAGATGTTTGCTGTGCGATAATCGATGTTGATCACAATTTAAGTTAAAAATCTGAATCTTGTAGATTTATATTACATTTTTTCGACACATTATAAATGTAATTCAAATTTGTTAATATTTTATCTAATTATTATCTATGTTTGTTATATGTTGCTCGATATATATATACATAGTGTTCTAATTATTATTTAAAAAATCGCTATTACACAATTTATTTTAATGAATGTCATTGGTTTATCACATCAAATACATGTGTTTGATGATAATATTAAATAATAAAACGTCAAATCATTTCAATAAAAATAAAATTAAAAAAATTGTAATGTATATTATAAAAATTATTTCAAAATATTATTATTCATTTAGATGTTGAATAATCTTACGTTAAGTAGCTTAGAGAAAATTAAAGTCAATTATTTCTTACTTGTTTGTAAAACACAAATATATTATTAATTCGTGTATGAAAACAATGATTGTTGGCATGTGAAAAAAAGTAAATCGAATAAGTTAAATTTATAGATTAGTTCTAATTATAAATATAACATGAATTTTCGCATTAAAGAACAAAGCTGCAATATGAAACAACGAAGAACTATAAAGTACAATGTCATTAAATGAACCTAATAGATATGCCACATGTTGGAGTATCATATTGTAATCATACGACTACCATTTCATATCACACTATCAATGCATTTTGTATATTAATGTGCCTTTCAAGTGACTCAAAATTTTTTTTATGCAGATTGTTAATTAGAAAATACTCAAGTGTATTACACTTTTATATTAAACGTAAGTCGTCCCATGTGTCTATAAGTTATTCTTTAATAAATGAAGCTTGGTTCGTGGGGATGGTTATTAACTTTAAGATTATAGATAGTTGACTTTAAAACACACTTTAAAGGTATTTTATTAAATTTACCAAGGACAATTTTAAGCTTATACAATGTGGCATAAAGTATTGTTTATTTAATAATTGTGAATTATTTCAAGGGATTCGTGATTATAATGATAATGGTAGTGAATATAAAATTCCATTTGTCATCATTTTGATAAAAATATTTATAGCCCGGTGTAAATAGATATTACTGGATAACTTTCAAATACATGGAAAGAAAAGCGTGATGTGTGCCAGAGTCAGCACTTGATATGATTCTTGCTTTGAAGCAATAAAATCGTGCTTTCAAAACTTCATGTAGCATTATTAAATGAAGCTGTAAACCGCACGTGTGCAGATCATTTGCGAGCGCACTAAAGCTTGCTAATTGAAACGATGAACGTTGCGCATGTATTTCGCCGCAATGCGTAATCCCCTGAGAAATACGGATATACGTGTATGCGTGTATGCATTTATATTTACGTTTACATTTATACTTACATTTACATTTATACTTACATTTACATTTACATTTACATTTACATTTACATTTACATTTACATTTACATTTACATTTGCATTTACATTTACATTTACAGTGGGTACCCTCGCGAGTACACGCAAAATGAGCTTTATATTGGTTTGACACCCTCTGATCCAGCAACCAGACTATATATACCATTTATATATTTAAGCACGAACGTGTCAAACGTTTGAACGAACCTCGGAATTTCATGTACATCTATATGTTTGCTTTCATTCATTTGAATATATTAAAATACGTTTTACGTAGAATAATTAATAGTCAGATTATTATTTAAGAATGGAGTCATTTTATGAAGCTAAGTTTATGTTGAATTTTATGCTTGAGGCAATGAGATTGGAAAAAAATTTATGAAGAATTTATTTAAATACTCATCTATTGGAGCAATTTTAAAAAAAAAAGTAAAATTATTGACATCAATAATTATTGTTATTGTTAATGAACGTTAAAATTCTTCCTTATTTGCTTTACTTCAAAGTACTGCTTCTTTTGTATGTATCAGCTTTCTTTTTTAAATAATGGTAATTCGTTAACTTCCCTGCCGTTTCATTGTATAAAAGCGCGAGGGCTTATTCGAGTTCAGCTGGACATTTTTCGGTGGGATGTACATTTGCTAAACTCTTGACAATTGAAATGAAACGTACTTTTATAATATTGATTGATTGGCCATAAACTATGAAACAGGCAATCGAAATGTTTCCATTCTCATTGAGGTTTTACTAATACTTTCTTTAATATTTTCAAAATACATCTCAGGATCCACATTTATCAACCATAACAATTTAAATGTATTTTTAAAATATAAATGAATAAAAATTGTATTAAATATTATAATAATCATTACTACGTTAAATTATACTGTATACGTTGATTAAAAAATGATTTTGTAATTTTAAAACGAAGCTGAAAAACAATCAATTTCAAAAATAAATTTTTATTTTTAAATGCTTATGGACTGATCATTTTTTAAACGATAAAACGAGACACTTGTGATACTCTACTCATTAGCCAACTGATTCTCCGCTTCCTAGTTACTTAATTATTTACTTATAAATAAATTTTTTATATATTAAAACGAGTATTATTAATGCTACGAGTAAATAATGTTTGGTATAAATCAATGACAAGTAAATCATCTCGCAATAAAGCGATTTTATGTATCCTCCCACTCATCCTGAGAGCGGGGCTCGATCTCTGCATTACAATGTCAAATTTAAATCACGCCGGTCAATTACCTTTCCGGAAAATCATCAGTCGAGGCATCTGCCCACTTAATTTCCACGATTGCAAGACCCAAATGCAGCTGCAACTATAATCGGCGCCCCGTTCCTTTTTGGCTTCGACGGACATTCGAGCACGTCATCGAGCACGCGCACACATAACCCGCGGATAGACTTTTTTAATACCTCGTTTCAAAATAGTGAGTCGCTTAAACAGCAGCTGCAACATTCAAATAAATATTTCCTATGATTGCAGACTATCCTGCAAGTTATAACGTTTTAATTATAAATGAGACACGGTTACCTATCTTATCTTAATATTTACGATTTAAGACCGTTGGGAAATAAATTTCAAGGAAATCTTAATTTAAAAATTTATTTGTAATACTCATCAGTAACGTTTTTATTTCCTATTAAATATATACTCAAAATTATAAACAAGATTATTTAGATGCTCAAAAATAAAATACGATTGAAATCAATATTTTTTAATTGAAAGTTATCCTTCTCCTTTTCTTTCACAATGCTTCCCGTTTACAATCATTAATTAAATTATAACTACTAAACATGGGTTATATTATGTCACCAGAGAAATTAAAATAAATAAATTGCCTGTAATTTATAAATGAAGTTTCAATAATTATTTGGATTCATCTGTATATGTACACACATCAATATGTATACAAATATCAGTTATTAAATTAAACAAATGAACAATGATCAATTAATTTTTAAGCTATGATTTTTCCAATTAACAAATATTTTAATTATTGAGAAAGAAAAATAATTTTTTTATAATAAAATGATATTCACACCACTTTAAATGATTAGTATTTAAAAAAAAAAAATTAATCATAAGATTTAAACTTTATTTGAATTTTATTAACTCTGAACTCAAAAGATCAAAATTTAGTAAAGGTGAAAAAGTGAAAAAGTATATTTAAATGATCACGCAAACATGAGTAACGAAATTTTATGAGTTACAAGTCTTTACAATCGATTTAAAGTAGTTTCGTACAGGTTTTGAACGTATCGTGATTGCAAATACGAAAACTAGTACAAAAGTTTTCGAGTAGTTCTTCAACTTTTCTATTAAGCAAATAGACGCGTATTTAATGAAAAAGTACATGCAATATGTATTTTTCAGAATACTGGAAAAATTATTGTTTCTACGTACTTAATTATTCAAAACTTGAAGTATTTTTTAACAAAAAGCCTTAAATCCATTAAAATTTCACCAATTGAATTTAAATGTAATTATTGTAGTATTGATAATATATAATTCATTTATATAAAATTTGTGTTAAATTAAATCCTAACCTTCGGATTTGCTGCAAAATAGCCGTAATCGTTCAATATAAAAAATGTAGAAAGCCTGAACACTGAGGCAGAAGATTCAACGGTTTAAAAGATTAGTAGAAAAATATCAAGTATGAATGACTTGATAATACTGTTATAATTATATAATGCGAACCAGTTTCTAATTTTGATTGAGAAAATGGCCATATTTTTGAAGGGGTTTTAGGAATAACCAATCGAAAATAAGCCTAATAAAGAAGTGCAGATATTGCTCATATTTTCATGTAGTGTACTAGGCACTATCAAATGAAACAAATGAACGCCAACGAATATTTTTATATTTTTTTTAATTTCATTTTGGCACAGAAATTCATGGATTGGAGAGAGTTTTAAAAAATAAAATAACTGCATTTGATAAGTAGTATTGGTTTTTATTCACTAAATTTTCTCATCACAAGTAATAAGTGGTATGAAAATATGCTGTGCCTAGTGTTCAAGGATGTTGAATAAAGAAAAAATGAAGAATTAAAAACATAGAATAGTAAGAAATGAATTAAGTAGCTCGATATTTAAGAAGTGAACCTAGACGTATTATGGTACCTATTTCGAAAGTATTAAGGTGAGTTAATTTTTGTATTAAGAAATTAGTGTAAATAGAAGAATTAAGATTCTTGCTTAAAATTATGAATTATAAAAAAAGAGTTTCAAAATTTCATTATTTTAACATTTGATTATTTGTATTGTAGCGGTATGTATTAAGAAAATTACGCAGAATATTTATTTAGAAACCTTGAAAAGAGAGTTATGTTTATACTACGGTATACTATACGGCGGTATACTAAATTATTACAGGAACTGTGCAAGTAACGACTGTGAATACCTATAATTTAGTTTTTAGACAAATACGGAAAATTTTTTATAAAGGAAGTCAGAGGATGACGAGCATAGATGATTTTTATTTTGATTGCATTTGCTCAAAAAATTTCAGGTGTTAAAAAATATAAGCCCCCATTACTTATTGACCCGCTGGAGGTCATCCGATGCAATAAAGGCATTCGCCCTCTAGGAAAAATGCAGTGAATTAAAAGTAAACAGCGATCGGGCGGGTATTTAAAAAAACAGCAGAAACACATAATCAATATATATATATATATATTAAATACAAGGGCTATTAGTGCAACAACATATTCTTAGTTAAATAATAAAATAACTTTTCTTTGAAGATAATGCAACAGAGTAAAGCCATGAACTAGAAATCTATTGGCTCCTCGGTAATTTTGATGGTTCGTAAAGTGGAAAATACAGAATGCAGAACTGATATGTGCACGAAAATAAAAAAGGGAAACAAGAATAAGTGATACAAAATGGGCGATGCATGGGCGTGACAATCGTATTGAGATCAAAAACGATTCACCACAGAATCAGGAATATAAGGTAAGCGAGAGTCGACATGCATCTGTCCCCTGGGTTCGACATCTGTTAGGCAAGACCAGTTTGGTCTGTCCTACGGGGGCCTATTAGATCCTGTTTAAGAGGGGTGAATAGACCAATCGGAGGGTGCTAAATAAATAATGGCTTGGGATAAAGGAGAGGACGGGAAACATTTAGTGCTTCTGAAGGTGGGGTTGTGCTCGGACTTGAGTTTAGGCTCGATTTGGGAGGAAGATCACACCGAGTACGCAATTCTACAAAGGATTTCGTGTATATCGACCTCAAGAATTATTATTTTATTGACCATGATTTATGTGTTATGTACGCAGTTGCTCTCATGGAGGGAGGAATGCAAGCGAGTACCTGGGTTATTGGTCCTTCATACAAGGATATCCTTGTATCTGATACCATACTTATACTTCAGCGTTTTGCCAATGTGAACTCTTTGAAGTGCTGGATTTGTAATTTCTTTTTTATGTATTAGACAATGCAGGACTTAGAAATAGTACATTCACACATTGTTTCATAATACATTTCAGCCTCATATCTCTAAAACTAAGTTACAATTAGCAATGAACTTTTACTGAATTTCCAAGAAAAATTTCTCATGCTGAAGGGCTTAATGAAAATTTAAAATTTTATTTTTCATTTATTTTATATTTTAATTAGACATGTCAAAATCATTACAATTATATCAATTATTTCACTTATAGTTAGCTGCATTAACTGTTAGCTGTTAACAGCAATTTTCTTATTATTTTTTTTCTAATTAGTTCACTTATAAAAAGCTAATAATTTGATATATGCCATACAGTGACTTTTTTAAAAAAAATATTAGGTTTGCGAAATCAGTCTGTCATTCTCTTTTTCTCTCTCTCTCTCTCTCTCTCTCTCTCTCTCTCTTTATTATTTATCATTTATCATTGATTAATCGTTGGTTTTACTTTATGCATTAAAAAAAATGTATATATTCTTATGTTAGATTACTTGCATCTTAAAAAGTAAAACATTACAATACAAACTTTTATTGATAATTCTTTTTATATTACCATTACAGGGATGCAAATATTATTGTAAAAAATGTTATTAAATTATAATACTACATTATTGGAATATTCAGAGCTGTGAATTAAGTGATAATAATTTTATAAAAATACACAAACTAAACAGGAATAACTAATTTTTATTTAAAATATTTTGTTAATTTGTATATTATCATATACATCCTCAAGAAAATGTAAATAGTATTCAAGAAATTTATTTTTAAAAAAAAAAATTCAAAATTCCGAAAAAATATATAATTATGAATTAAATTATCCTATAGAAGAATTACCTGAAATGAATAAAAGTACTGTACTTTAAAATTTTAAGATGTAATATTAATAATATTATTGATATTTATACATTCATTCGTCTGTCAATGTTTTGCAAACCTATAAAACACATAAAAATATGTATAAAAATATATAAAAAATTTATAAAATAACTGTATAAAAATTAATTTATACAATGAGAAATTGAATATCTTAATTTTTTTATATGATTAATGAATGTATTCATATGTAATATATTTTAATTATTTTTAATTAGAAAATAAATAATCATCATTTAAAAATAATTTAGAAGATTTTTAAAATGTATTAACGGTTTGTAAATGAATATTATTGAATTTATTAAATATTATTTATTATAGATAGTATAGCTCACACACTTTAAACATATTAAGCATTTTTTTAAAATTTTAAGTAATACATTATAACTTAACAATTATGTTTATAAAACTTATATAATTTTTTATTAAAATATATTAATCTTTTATAATATAAAAATTTAATTATATAATATAAAAATAAAATAATTATTATTGTATAAAAGTTATAAATTAATGATACTAAAATACAAACATCATTTAATAGAAAACTAGATAGCAAATTTAGAAAGTCAATAAAACTTTATAAAATTAATGAAATACTTTAAATAACTTAATTTCTCCGGAAACAATTAGTAATAAATATACAAAATATGATTCACAAATTTAAAAAAAAAAAAATTAAATCAATTAAAAAATAAAAAAAAATTTCAATATATATACATTGTTATAAAAAACATAAAACTGAGTATAAAAATTGTCTTATAAAAATATTTTTTATAGAAAATAAGACCATGGTTTTTACGATCTGATTATAATACTTTGGACGATTTTTTTTAAAGAAACTATGTCATTAAATATCTTTAAAACATAACATTAGGTACTCTGTAACATCATTATAAATAAATTATTAATATTAAATAAAAACTTAGTATAGACAAATATTAATAATTACAGAAAATATATCAAAAATTGAAAATTCGCAATTAAAATTATTTATTAAAATCAATTATTTTAAATAAAGAGAATTTGATTACACTGTGTTTTAAAAATATTATATTATCAGTTCAAAAACTGTATTACTTGCATTAAATCCAGAATGAATGAATAGTCTTCTATTAATATTCAAAAATTTTAATAGTAAAATTTTAAATAATTGAATGTACTAAATTATTTTATTTAATTATTCGCCTATGAAAACGATCTAACGACATAGTCCATGTAAACATAAAAAATCAAATTCAATAAATATACAATAATTCTAATATTAAATTTAAAGAAAAAATTGACAAAATGAAATTGCTTTAAATAATATATATTTTATCAGTTAACTTTTTTAAATAAACATTCATCGCATTAAATAGATCTCTCATCTTTCTTTTAGTTGCCTAATAATTCTAATAATTGTAATGGAATATTTGAAGAAGCAAAGATTTATAAATTCAGAAAGTAATTGCAATCAATGCATGTATCTTTTTTATTTAAATACGGTTAATAATTACAATCTTTATTTACATTTTTTTTCATTAATAAAAAAAAATAATATACAAAATTTAATGATTTCATCAGTCAGTATAAAAACAATAACATAATTATAAATTATTACAAAAAATATCTACATTTTTCAAAAGGATTTTCGATCTTTATATGTTGGAATACTAGTCATTGATATAAAATAATACTTCCAATTTTATAAATAAATCTACGAAACTGTGAAACTACACCAATATAATTCTTTGGAAGAAACAAAATTTATATATATACAAAAGAAAAAAATATTTCCAGTAAAATCTATTAGCTTTATTTTATAGAATATAATTTTCCACTTAATGATCAATAAAACATTTATTTAAATATTCATTTATTAATTAATTTAAATAAAATAACACTTCTCTATTTGCTTTAATAGTTTTATTTAAACAACTTTTCTATTTACACTAATTTCACGTGCACTATTTAATTAAATCTAAAGGTTATAAATTTATGGATTTATTTATATGTAAAGGGGAGTGTCTTCCCATACATGAAATATACAATATTGCGAAAGGGATTATTTCCCAACTACATAAAAAATACAAATATACAATATAAATATACAATATTTCTATGTACAATATTGAAATATCAAATAACTGTTTGGATTTAAAATACAATTGATTTGAATACAATGTTAATTGTAATCGTTTCTATGACCAAGTAATATGTACTCAAGTTAAAAATATGCAAAGTACATATATTTTTGGTATATTAAAGGAATTATAAGCATTGGTTCTGATCTTCTTAATCTTTAAATCTGAGTTATTTTTCTACAGATAATTCTTGAAAAAGATACAAAAGTAATTAAACAATCCTGTTTAAAATCAATAAATGTAAAAATATACACAGCTACCATTTCACCCTCCAATATTGAAGAATTTCCTAATAAATACTTCAATATTCCGACAACATAGTATTTGGATATTACTATTTATTAACAAAAAATGATGTATTTATTAAATTATAATAATAATATGTTGTACATGATTCATAACATTGTATACAAAATCAACTGCTTCGACTGTTCTGCAACGTATATTGGTGAAACAAAATGCACTTTGAAGACTAGAATTAGTGATTATTAAGTATGTACCAATAACAATTCAACAATTTCATATTACTTCATTATTACTTGTAAATACTTTCAATCACACCATTGACTGGAATAATGTCGAAATTTCAAATAAAGAATAAATTAAAAAGTAAAGAAATATTTGAGAAATGTTTAACATTAACTTAATAATGATAATATCGATAGATACAATGGACATTCCATTTCTCATTACGTAATATAAACAACTGTTAAATCCATCTGGAAAATGACGACAGAGAAATGGAAGTATGAATACGACGCATCAATAATATGAGTAATATAATATTATTTACAAATTTGTAGTTACATCTTCGATAGACAATTTGAAATTAAATATTTCGATAAACCATCGCCTAAATGCAATTTCATTGGATTTTTATACTACATTGTGTATTTTTCTATTGACGATCGATAAGGTAGAGCTAATTGCAACCTATTTCTTAGTATTGTGTAAACTCTTTACCACCAGTAAGGTTTCTGCATATAGGTGTGCATGGGGAGAGGAGCGTTAAGCCCAGGGTACGCGGCCGCGGAGGCGGAGACCGCAGCAGCCGCTGCGACCCCTGCTGCAGCTGCCGAGCATGGCTCCAGGAGTTTCGACTGGCAGGGCTTGCCGTCCCGAACCAGGACGGGAACGGCCACGCGCCTGGGCGAGTTGTCCAGCCTTGTGCCCGCCTCGACGCGCTCTGTGGCAGCACGCTTTGTCTTGTACCGGTGGTTCTGGAACCAGATCTTGACCTGCGTGGGCGTCAATCGGATTATCGAGGCCAGGTGCTCACGCTCGGGGGCACTCAGGTATCGCTGCTGCCGGAATCGCCGCTCCAGTTCGTACGTCTGAGCCTTCGAGAAGAGAACGCGCCGCTTCCGTTTTTTGTGCTCGGACTCATCCTCAGGGTGATCTTGGTCCCGCCGGCTACGATCTCGCTTCTCCCCCTTGTCCAGCATTCCCTCCTTTACTTTTTTCTTTTCTAACGATTCGTCTTCGTCATCTTCTTCCTCGTCGTCGTACTCAGCCTCCATCTCTTCCTCTAGAGGTTCATCTTCTTCTTTGGAGCCCTGAATGCTGCTCTCGCGTTGAGAAGGATAGGAAAGATCCGAAATTGCAGGACTCGTTGAATCTGGCTGTTGAAGTACTGAAAAAGTCAAAAACAAAATTTTTTTTTATTTATCTGTTTTTATCACTAGTTGTAAGATAGTTTGTTATCAATATAATTGTTTTATAATGTATTACATTATAGTTTTTATATTTTTTTATATTATACTGCAGCCACAGTTAATTGATAACAGTAACTTTTGCATTATTTATCTATAATTAGTTTACTTTAATATAAACTGTAGAATGATGTTTTTAAAAAAATATAAAGATTAAGAAATTTTATGATTTGACCTCTGTCACTCTTTAATTTAAATATAATAATAATAATAATAATAATAATAATAATAATAATAATAATAATATTAATAATATTAATAATAATTACTCTTAATATAAAAATTAATTATAAAAATTATTATAAAAATCATAGTATGATGTTCGAGATAGATTTAATTAGTTTTTATTTTATTAGATTTTCATTATTTGAACTCTTCTGGAGCGATAGTAAAATAATTTTAGAAAAATATATGGTGAGAAAATCTGTAAAAAGATTATCAGTGTAGGTTTTGATAGTCAGATTAAAATCATGATCAGACATGCGTGTAATAGTTTACGTAGATGTATATTTAATACAAATGTACAAAAAAATAAAGAATAAGTAAATAAATAAATAAGTAAAAATAACATGGACGACCGATACTTTGCATTAGTATTACGGGGCATAAAATAAACTTTAATCTATATTGGGTTAATGAAAATTTTGAATTAATATTTCACATAAATTAAAATAATAAAGGATTGATACATGATAATTTTTCAGTAAAACAAATAAAATATTATTTATTGCTCATAATTAATAGTTTGAACTAATAAACATCAAGTGTGAATCTTAAGAATTACTCATAAAATATTATAGAATTTTCGAAATAAGTATACATATACAAATGTATATATTTTTTTAAATCACAAAAATATTGAACATTTTGTGTAAATTTAAACATCATTTTGATTTAGTTGAATATATTATTAAACAAAATAATTCGATTAAAATTGTTTTTAAAACATTAAAAATCTGTCAAAAAAGACGATCCTAAATATTTTTTATTATATTATATTCGCATCATTATAGAATTAATATTAAATTGAAATAGTATAAATATTTTAAATTAAAATATTCATAAAAAATTTATGCTAAAAATAATTTAATAAATTATTTTAATATATTTAATAATTATAAATTTAATAATTATTTATGATCCCTACTCTCTATAAATGAATATTTTAGTGCAGTAAAAAAGTCGGCTAACGCGTCAAGTGATGGATTTAAAACTAGTATTAGGGCTACGTAAGTCTCGAGTCTACTTCTAAATTACTTTCATAGTCTTTAATATCCAACTGAATACACAAGAGACTTTATATTTACTTTCGCTCTCCGACCATTTTTAAGTCAAAAGGTGGTTTTTAAGGGTGATCATTTATAAATCTTTAAATTGTGTTTCAAATACTAGACACAGTAGCAAATAATTGGAAAAGGTACAATGAAAATGTTGAAAATTTTTATCTCTCACCGTTGACTTCATCTAGAGTCTGGGGCAAGGTTGGGGGTATGTTCGTAACAGCCGCAGCTTGGTGCCAGCTGAGGAGGCCGGCGGCCGTCGGAGGTGCGATTGGACCTGCTCCCGTCGACAGAGGCCCTACTCGGTTTAGGGTGAACCCGGGTCCATGTGTTACCCCCGGGCCTCCCGGGTGCAGCATCGCCGTCGTGTGCTCGAGCAGCTGCTGATACGTTGTCGGCACTTCGCTCACCGGTGGCAGTATCGTCGTTGCGCCTATGAACATTTTAATAAGACTTTTTCTCAACTAAACTCTTTCAGACATTAACATAATTAGAATAAAAAAAATCCCCATTCCCACTTAAGGAGAAATTGTTCTCGATTTTAATATAAATACACCCACTTTTTTTTCAAATGGATTCTTATTCAATATCGAAGAATATGTTTCTATATTTTTTTTTGCAGAGTATCATAGATAAAATTAAAAAAAATTCAATTGTAGTAGTTTATGAAAAATATAATAATTAAATTAATTTTATACGAATATTTAAAATTGAATAATAAGTTGTTTGTATTTGCAATAGTATGAAACAATAAATAATAAATTTATGTTACTGGTTAATTATATTATTTATCATTGAGTCAATTATTTAGTCAATATTTAATTAGCGATTTTGCGAAAATAATTATATATATATATTTGTAAATTCAAAGTACGCTTTACCTGAAATGTCTGTTTCTTCGGTGGTTGGCTTCGGATCATTCAATTCGAGTATATCACTTATATGAAAACCAGATGTTCTACTCGCTGGCATCTTCATGCTTTCTAATAACCTGCAACGTAAATAATAACTTTTTATTACATATTCATAATTTGATGCTTTAATAAAAAAAAATAAAGTAATAAAAATTGATAAATATTATGAATTTAATGTAATTATTGACCTCTTGTGTTTTAATTTTGATACATTTTAAAAAACAATATTATAAAATCATTTTCGCTATCTTATAAAATTAAATAAATAAATAAAAAATGTATATATTACAAATTAAAAACATTACTAATGTATATTGTTTATAATGTATATTCAATGAAGATAAAGTTAAAGACATATTACAAATGTTTATTATTATGTAATTTCAGACAAAAAGAGAATATGATCCATAAATGAGGGCATACTATCTGAATTTTATAACGATTTCTAATCGATCTGTAAATTTGGACTTACTTGAGCCATGCTTGCATTAAGTAGATAAGAAGATAAGAAATTTAACGACGATTAAATTATATTAATTAATTCATTATTATTATTTCGAAATATTATTCAAAAAATGCGAAATACAATTTACGGCTTCAATGCTAATTTTCAAATTCATAATATTGTATAATTAAAAAATATTTCATAATATATTAATATATGTATCATAATATTAATATATATAATATAAATATTAAGGTATATAATAATAAATATTAAGGGAGTAATTTGACTTGTCGACTATTTAAAGAAGTGTAAGTAAATTTCTGGGATATCTGAGTTAGTAAAATTTTTTTAAAAACACTGAATTTATTGGATGAACCGATTTTCAATAAATACTGACATCAAATTGACCAACGAAAAAGGATATTTGAATTTTGTTGGTCATTTTGAAGTTGAACGAGAAATATACTACCATTGCATTCCAAAAAGAAGACCGGGCTGTAGCATCCAGAAAAACGGAAAAAGGAATCGAGGAGAGAGAGAGAGAGAGAGAGAGAGAGCGAGTGAGAGCGAGAGGGGGGAGAGAGACAGGAGGGTAGGGATACGGCCATGAAGTATTTTTCGTCAAGAAGTCATAGGCCCTTAAGATGGCGATTAAACGTGTCCTCGAACAAAGAGAGACGATGGAGCGATCGGGACCCCACGCGGTGCACCTGTCTCGAGGGCTAGTTTTCACTGTCGGCGGTCCCAAAACATTGGGTCCGGTGCAGGTTGGCGCGCGCGAGGAAACTACTGGTACTGGTGCATCCGACCCGAGGAAGCCAAACCAAACCAAATCAAACCGAGCCGATCCAAACCAAACCAAGCCCCCAACAAAGCCGGCGGAAGAATTTTCCGAGTCCGGCTGCCGGTATATCCTAAGCTAAGTGAGCTATTATCGTAGCACGTTCCGCACTCTCCGACTCATTCCTTCCCTCTTCCTCGACAGCCCGATCCCCACGTTTAAATTGTTAAAAATTCGATGAACGGCCGATTCTTTGAAAGAGTGAAAGAAAGGAGGTAAAGGGTCTTTTTTATTTTATTGTACGTAGTTGAGAACTCGAGTTTTTAACTAAATTGTTTAGTGAAGATTACAGGATTGTTAATTGTTTTTTTCAAACAATTATTTACGTACTTGTATTAATTACTTCTAGTATATATTTATATATTTGAGAAATGAGAGTGGGAGAAGAGCATACCATTCGAAAGAGTTAAATTTATCAATAATTATGTATAAAATATCATGAAACTTTATAGGTTCCATAATTGACGATAAATAAGTACTTTCATAAATAATTTAGCCTAAAATATAAAATAATATTGATAGTAATAAAAAAACACAAATTGTTTTAAAAAAAAATTCGATATTAATAATTTTTTTTAAGTCTAATTTTACAGGTGTACTCATTTTGTTTTGCTATACTAAATCTAAAAAAAAGATTATAAAAATCGATTCATTAGATCATGAGTAATGAACATTAATTTTTCTCTAATAAATTTGAAGGGCCCAACAATCTTTAGAAAAGTCTCTCGATTGATTTTTCCACCACCCAGACGCCGTGGTGGGGGAAGTTTTACTCATTTATACATTAAAATGTTTTAATATTTTTTCTATTCAACTCGTGGAAACGAGTACTTTATACAATTTTCCGTTGAATATTGTATAATTCATCTAGGTAGATTATTTTTCCTGCAAACTTCAAAAAGTTTATTTTGTTAATAATAAAAAATAATATAAAAACCTTTACATCCTAAAAAAAAACGTAAGAAAGAATTTTTAATGAAAAAATTTTTAATGAAATTACAATGATTTTTTGCCTCAAAACGTATTTGTTATTTAAATGAAAACTTTTCAAAAAATTCTAAAGTCATTATAAAATAAAAAATTATGTTTTTTGGATAATTTATGTGCTATACTGTTTCAAAGAATTTAGTGTTACAAAAAGTGTGCGCACTTGTTGCAACTTTTTTTACAAAAATTAAACAACATTGTAATTTTGCTACCTTGTCTTCTTAACAAATAAATTGTGAATAAACTATTTATAACTTTCGTAACCATTTCGTATTTACAGATTTTACAATAAGAGCGATTATTCATCAGCATAATATCATACAGTTTCATTAATATTAACTTTTAATAAATATAGATAGATAAAATATAATAGCTTATTTTATAAACTCAAGGCAATTAACTATTTATTAAGAAAATTATATAAGAAGAATAATTGAGTTAATAAAATTTATCGTTCGTCAATTAGTTTTCGAGATATAACGATTTTTTTTTTGGGATAATCAGAGGTTTTTTTTTGTTAATTTAAACAAATTTCCGCTGCTAGTTGATACATACTATAGCGATATTCTTTTTCTACTCATTATAATTAACGGATTTCAACAAAAAAAACTCACATACTTCATGCCATATCAAAAAAGACTCTTTTTTCAGCTAATTTAACTAAACTATTTGTGTTTCAAAAAATCTTGTGTTGCTTAGAAGATGCAATTTTATGGATTATCACCTACCTAATAAACGGGACAGTTACACTGGATACCATTATAATTTTAAAGCCTTTTCAAACAACTTTCTGTATCTTAATAATATTTAAATAATCCTTTAGAAAAACCAATCATCACATGTTTTCATAAATATAAATATATAAATTTACAAGATGCATATGAAAAAAAAGCAATCTTTTATCATGTATAAACAAAACTTTTTGATTCAAAGAAAATTTATGTTATTATCAATGAATATTATAAGATTAACTAATGAAAACTAACAAAATATGCAAAAATTCATTTTTCTAAAAAAAAGTCTATGTACAAAGTAAAAATTATAAAAATAACAAAACATTCACAATTTTAAACAAAGAAAAAATATTTTTAAGTCTATAGAATAAATTAATAAAATACTACCTCATAATATTATATATAAATTATCAGAAATCATTTATTTTATAAATTTTTGTTATCACAATTACGAAAATAAAAATTTGATTAAATACACTTTCAGATATAAGCCAATGACTAATTATTTTAATTAAAATTTTACCGATTATTTAAATACTCTGAACATGTTCATTAAAACACATTCATATACATATAGATATATATGTAGGCATTGGTATATAAAAAATATATTTCTGTAAGAAAAACTAACAAAATCATCAAGAATTAAAAATTCATGTATGTAAGTATGTAAGGAAAATCTGTTTCAAATGCTTTTATTTAATATATGAATGCATCAAAAAAAAAGGAGAAATAATTTTGGTCTTTCAAATTAAGATTTCAGTGGAAACTGTGAAAAGCTATTTTACGCTAATTAAAGATATTGAAAAGTTAGTCCGTCGGAAGTTCATGGGGTGCAAGTCCACTTAACCTTACTTAAAGCCATTTAACAAGCCAAATATAAAGGTGCAGAGTTTTGGTCTTTTTGCCGGGTGCGCATACTTAAAGTTTACAGGTGAGTACTTAAATCCTGGAGATTTCTTCGCTCGTCTACCTCAAGCTGTCTTAAAATTTTCACTATAATTTTCTTTAAATTTTCGGGACTTCCGAATTTTACCGATGTCTATGACCCTTTCGTTTTCAAGATCCTGGTCTACCTTTTTCAGTACTCTCCTTGTTTTTCTACGTGTTTCAATGGCGTTTACTTCAAAGTTTACATGGCTGAGCAATCTCTATGGGCTCAATAATTCGAACGTGCAGAGATAATGAATAAATGATTTTAAATTTCTGCTGCTAGCTTGCACCTAATATAGCAATATTCTTTTTTCAAACGTGGAATTTAGCCGATCTCAACAAAAAAAAATTCGCGTATTTGGTGAAATTTTTTTTTTTCTCGGCTTAAATAACTAGACTATAAGGTAAAATTTATTTGTTATGATTGGACAAATAGGGTCGTATTTGGAAGAATATCAATTTGATGTCAAGAGACTGTTGGTTTATTGAAGTGAAGAGATAGGTTTGGCATGGGGTCATAGGGTAGACGGTGTGCCAAAGAAGGTTTTCTATAGAGAGACTAGATTCGTGACAAAGTGGAAAGTTAAATTTTTCCAGGTGTTGTCAATAATTACCTAGTGTTGAGCGCGAGTTGACTGTACCAGACGTGATTGAGGAAGCTGGCCGGATATGGTAAGAAGGACCACGGGAGTATCTTGTTCTTGTCCGCCATTGCCGAGGAAGTAATGCGATATCGGCTTTGACACTAGGGAATATACGTTGATCCCTTCTCCTTCTGGTGCTCCTGGCGTCAGTTCATGCCTATCATTGACTCACTTTCCCGTTTCTTCGCAATCACAATTACCGCACTTTGCGTTAACTCACTGGTTATTTTTTTATATATAAACTGCGGGGTGAAGAGTGAAAGGTGAACGAGGTATGGCCGGAAAAAATAGATTGGTGTCGCGCACAATGTGTTTCACTCCAGCGCCGAGGATGGGCTTAGACCGGAGGATAGGGGCCTCAAGGAGTCGAGGCTACGCGCGCGTACTGTACTTTTTGGAGTGTGTCCTCGACGAGCACTCGACTGCTAGTGGCCTCACCCAACCTCCGGTTTTCCCGCTATCTTTCTCTCCCTCTCTCCATCTCTTATTCCCCAGGGGCTCTTCTTTCTCCGCCGAGTGTCCGGGGCAGCCCTTGACGCCAGGGGCGGGTTTATCCCTTGTTGGGGCGGGATTTCCCTCACTCTCGGTTTCCGTTTCGCTTCCCCTTAGATTCTACTTCTGTGAGCACTCTAAGCACTCAGTACACGAGAGTGGGGTGGCTGGATACACGTGTCTGTACAATTTTTTTCAATTGTAATTGCTACCATTTGCAATTGTCATCCAGACTTTTCAAAGTACGTGGCTGGTTAAATTGTCTTTGTTTTATTTTTAAATCCATAAAAAGATAAGAGCAGAAAGTTATTGACATATGGTCAAACATGTGTCAATAACTTTCTGCGCTTGTTCACTCTTTTATGTTTAGCAACCAAACGGTTAATTATAAGCAATATTTACTTTTATAATAGTCATGACAATCGTATCAAAAATAAACGACTATATATACATATATTTTTATTAATTTAAATAGTAGTTCCCACATTACATAATTATTATGATTCAAGCCTATGAAATTTTAACGCAAATTTCATTTTATTTTTAATTATTGTTGTTAACGTGTGATTGTCGAATCATAAAATTATGAGAATATCATAAAATGTTGATGTATAACAACGAACTTTAGATTTTATTATGGTTTCATACTTGAGAATATAAAATTATTACTTTTTTTTATAGTTGTACCAATAATGGTACCTGTATTATACCTTGGTACATTTATTTATGCATGATTAATATCGTTTCAATGATAATATGAAGGAAAAAGAGAGGTAAAGTTTTTTAAATGGATTTTTTGCCAATTTTAAAAATTAATATAGGATTTTTTGTATCTTTTTATTTTTAATAAAATCATATTATTTTTTAAGTTTGTTAAACTATCAAAAGTAATTTTTAACAATAAATTATTTTGCGTTTTAAACTTCTTTTTTGTTTGAATAAAACAACGAGTTTGAGAAATATTCTATAAATAAAAAATACATTGATAATGAGTTTATAAAATAAATTATATGATTGTTATGCTCCATTGTATTTGTTTATGTTTAAACGAACTTTAAAAAGTAATACACAATGTCATGAGAATTATTGCTATTGAAACTGTATCGTTCCCTTGAACATAAAAAATGGTTAAATTTCAATAAATGAATTATGATTCTTTGTAAAGTAAGTCGTATTTTTTATGTTACTTTTTAAATATAAATACTATTTATTATATACTAATAATAATAGTGTAGTACACGTACTAAAATTATATCGTAAATTCAAAATTTTTTGGATATATTGATAAGAGTTTGTTTAGTCCTACTAAATAAAATATTCCGATAAGAAAGTAGGATTACTAAATAGATCGTGTTATAAATTAGTGCACAATTATAAATATTTATATTTATTATATAAAATATAAACTATCAATTCTATTTAAGATTAAAGTAGTTTTTTTAAATTGTTCCTTAGATTTAAAAACAAATATGTATCAAATTAAAGTTGAAGATTTCAAAGGGGAGTAATTATTAAGATTGATTCATTTAAATTGATATTAATTAATACTGCAAATATGAAAATATTTCAATTTTCTATAATTTTAAATACAGAAAATTTTATTCGCTGATTATACGTCATTGATTCAAGTTAAATTAAAGTAAGCTGTTATGAAATTATTTTTAAACGGACATTAGCACAGAAAAACTAATTAGATATTATTGATTAAAATAATTATAAAATCTTTTGTGCTTAGCAACAGTCTACTTTCAAATAATAAAGGGGAATATGTATATGTATTGTTCTCCATCGTGCAATATGTGCGCTCATCTTCATGAATTCACACCCTCTCCGAATTTCCCGTTTTAACGTTCTTTCTCCTCACCTTCTCAGAAAACCCCCACCACCCTTAAACTAATTGGACGCGCCCTTTTGGGATACGCATGCATGCGCATTGGACATGTGTTCGAGAAGCACCTGGACCGCCTATTTCACTCTTTTGTTAGAGTCGAGTTGGAGTCGCGTCTGCCTTCACGCACTCCTTCACTACTACCATCCTCGATCTCACTCTTTTACACTTGCGACTACTATACATTTTTATCCGCTTGTGGTATCTCAAGTGCACAATATTTCAAAAACTTTTTTCATTAACATTTCGTTCTCAAATAATTTTCAAAACTTATTGCAATTTTAACAATTTCAAAACATTCTAATATCAATTGTATTGAAAATAAATCATTTTCAATTTATTCAATATAAAATATTCATATTAATGTACTTTATTTTCACAAAATTAAGCTTTATTTATAATTTTTTGGATTTAGTTATTTAAATGTAAACTTAAGCATATATTCATTTACTTGAAAACACTTTTTTAAAAAATTTATTATTTAAAAAATATTTATTTAAAAAATATTTTAATTTTTCATATTTTTTATAAAAGTATTACATATTTTTAATTTTAAAAAATCATTTAAAAGAAGATTTTGAGATTTGCATAAATTTTTCTTAAATTTTTAGCAATAATTTATACTGTATAAAAAGTTAAAATCTTTTAGTGTTCGACGTTGATTATGTTTCAATTTAACGATTGTCACATACATTTATATTATTTAAAATATCTGTTTTAGTATATCTGATAAAAACTTTTAAAATTAGTTGTTAGGTTAACAATAAATATTTGTTCTTCAAATAATTGAAGTTTACAAAATTTAATAATTTAATATAATTTGGTTAAATACGCATAATGTTATACCTAGGTAAATACATATGTAAATAAATAAAAATATAAGTAACTAAATAGATGAATACAATAGTAAATAACTTTTTAATTCTATAAATAGATATATTTGTTATTAATTGTAGCCCAATCATGAATATATATTTTGAGAAAGCATCTATCACTATTTTTCTCGTCTTTATCCTTTTGGATGTATAATGTTTATACATTGTAATAGTAATACGATGACTTGTATTATTAGACGAGTGTATGAGTGCAAATGTGAAAAGGTAAGAATCACAAGGATACATTCTCTATTTAGTATTTACTTTTTACTTTATTATTCTAAGAACAAGGTATAAACTGATACAATTACATACTTATTCTAGTTCTACCTTTTTTAGTTCGTCAATACGTACGACAATTATCTTTTAGATGTAACCATGTCGAGATACAAAGAAGATTACATTTTCGAAGAAGATATATTATATTATAATAATGCATGTAAATCTTTCCTTATGCTAGATTATATATTATGAAAATTATATTATGAAAAGATGTTTAACGATATTAATTTAAATATTATTATGAAAAATCATTCTCTTGGTACTTATTGTATTATAAAAAACTTTATTATTTCACCATTATGAGAATTACTGATAAGCATACATACATTCACAATATTATTAGCCTCGCACATTATATTATGATATTTTATGATTTTAATACTAATATTAAATTGCAATAAATAAAAATTTTTATTTTAAATAAAGTAACTGATCTCTTCGTAATGTCATTAATATAAACTCAGTCATCTTAGTATACAAGTTTAGCTTACGAGTTTCATATGCAAATATTTTTAATCCTGGTTTAAGTTACTTGTGAATGAAAGGGAGCTAGCAAACAACAAGGATTTACTATGTAACAAATTCATATATGCTTCTGAGCTATATTAAAAAATATATCTATGATAACAATATGTAAGGTATGAATATTCAATTATGATGAATATATTAGATGAAATAACTGAATATTGAAATGAAATTAACATAATTGATTTTTGTGAAAAACAAAATACATGCACAAGATTGTAAAGGTGGTGCAGCTGAGAGTACTTTTACAAGTGATACGAAGTACTGATTTTCCACGAGGAAACAATAATGTTTGCGTCTGTTATTAAAAAAAGTTTTTTAAATTACAAAATACGTCGTCGTACAGTTGCCTGAAGCATAAAATAACAGGGATATCGGTTTGAAACGCTGTTTTTCTCTTGGATGCCAAATCTCATATCAAAACATTGCAACTGCTCTCGATCTCAATTCAAACATAAACGTATTCATTTTGTGCGTTGCGGCTTTGAATTGAAGGTCGTAAATCGGAATCGAACTCCATTGGCCAATCATCTCTCGACACTCCGTAGGTTTCCACAGTTTTGTATCCTCTCTAAGCCCCGTGGAGAAAAATACGAGGCGCCGCCCCTAGGGCGAAACACAATGCCTGGGGGTGGGGAGCGCTCCCCAGTTACAGCCAATGGGACTCAAGGGGCTCGTGAAAGGGTGTCGTGTGACTGGCCAATCAGAGAACGGGATCGATCTTCCGGAGGGATTGCGGGAGGGTTGTGGGGTCTTCTTCTTTACACCCCGGGGACGCACTTTGTCGGGTATTGGGCGTTAATGCGCGAGGGCATTAGCGGTGCTTTTACCGTGTCACTTTCGGCTTTTTCTTGCCGAGCTGTCGGAGAGAGCACAGAAGGGGAGGAAAAGAAAACGGAGAGGGTGCACAATTTTTTCCGGTGCTATTGCTCGGCACCCCAATCTTTTTCTGCAGTTAACCTTTTTACGTTTTTTACGGAGGCATTTTGTGAGGCGATAGTCCGTGGAATTGGGTCGGCTCTAGATACTTGTGCGCACACTTTCATGCAGAAATCTTTCCTTTCACGATACTCGGAACTCTTTTATTTTCCATTTGCATAGGAGGAAATTATTCTGAATAATTTACTACTGATCTTTAAATCTCCAAACTCCTATAAACATATACTTATTCATATTTTATCCATATATATCCATTATCCAAAGCATATACTTAGTATTTTTTTCTTTTGTACATTTACTACTTTTCAGTAAATTTTTAATGATGAATAATTGTAGGCGTGTGCACATTAAATCAAAACATTTTATTCAATTATATTATATGATTTAAAAATAAATTACGCCATGCAATTTATTTCTCCACTAATCAATATCTTAATTTTACTATTGTCTTGCTTTCAATACATTTTTCAATTTGACTAATTTTTCATTAAAACTATATAAAATAATAATAATTATAAAGCTTTCCTGTCCGAATTTTAATGTGATTTTATATTTTTACGTTAGTAGCTATACTATATACGTTTGTAATTTTATAATGTAACTTTTGGCACCAAACACATATCTATTCAAAAACGCATTGAAATCAATAATTTATCGTAATTAATAATATCATTGTAAGTAACTTTGTAAAATAAATAAAAGCTGTGATCAAAAGTTATGGATTTTTATATCATCATTTTATATGAAATTTTGTATTAATAATAATAATAATAATAATAATAATAATAATAATAATAATAATAATTGTTGTTGTTGTTGTTGTTATTGTTATCGTTGTTGTTATGGTTGTTGTTGTTGTTGTTGTATAATAATTGTTTCAAAAACATATTTCAAACATTGAATTTCACCTAAATATTAAAAAGATGAATTTTAAAATATCCAAAATACTACTCAAATAAAAGTTATATTGCAAGTTTAATAAAAAGAAAGAAGTAAACAGAAATAAATAAATAAAAAAATCAACTTACAATATAACTTTTATTCTAATTATATAATTATCAAATATGATGGGCGTATCTCGTATTAAATTTATGTAAAATATTGCATTTATTTAAATATTTAACGATCAAGAAACTATAAATAACATTCCATTTATGATTTATATAATCTTAATAAAAAATAAAATTTTATTATTTATAAGAGATTATTAATCCTTGTATGGATGTGCAGTTATAAATATAAACAAAAAATTGTAGTTAACGCCGACGTTTCGACTAAACATTTCATCATTCTTATCAAAGCCTTCTTTAAACAATTTCAAATTTTATTATATATTAAATTTCACTGCATATTTTCATTGCGGAGTCAGTAACAAACACACCCATGTAAAAATCAATAATCTGTCATCAATAATAAAAATGAAGAGTAGTTTTTTCAAACTAACTCAATTAAAATTTTTGTTTTATATTTGTCAGAAGTAGATAATACATGTATCTTTACGTATAACATTCACTTTTTACTTACACCTATAACTATAAGAATCTTAATTAACATTATAATTTTTAAAAGATTATAATAAAAACGAAATTAATTGATTTGAATCCGTATTAAAAAGCACTATATTCGAGACGTTATCATGTAGAGAAAAATAGGCATTACGTACGTAGAATTGTTTGGACTAATCCGAAAGATATTATCGATTATGAACATTGAAAAGATAATAGATAAATATTAGACTGATGTATAACAGCGTTGTAAAAATGATACAATTTATTTAATAATTTATTTGCCAATGTTCTTAAATCTCTGTGAAACTCTTTTTTTTTTAATAAGAAATTCAATAACCTTGGTAAATACTTGCACTATAAAATTTTTTATTTTAATATTATTTTTTGATTTATGTAATACTCACACTTATTTATCAAATTTTTTAAATTTATTATCTTATTTACTTTGATTAAATTATTATATTATTAATTTAATTTATAACACATTTTTTATTTTATTAACCTTACTTTCAGTTGACTTTTCAGACAAATACAACAACTAAAACATTTATAAAGAGTATTAAATTTAAATAAATTTTATTGCTTAATATTCATAATTTCTAGAAAAATTATAAACAAAAATTTAATATATTTTTTTAATATTTATAAAATTTATATTTTGTTTTTTTATTTCGTTTTTTAAAATTAAATTAAAATGTTATAAGTGTTACGTGTTTCTAATCGTACGTTACGAAATGCGTTTAAAAGCATCTATTTTTATGATACATGTTTTCCAATTCAATAATAGTACATACTTAAATAATAGTATAGACAATTCCATAAATTTAATTAATTAATTTATTAACTATTAAACAATTAAGATATAAAATATAAATTATAGATATATATTTTTATTATTATATATTATTATTATTATTTGTATAATTATTATAAATAAGAAAATGGTATTTTTGTTGGTGCAGGTTTACAAATAAGTAAGTATAATAATAAAAGAGTTAACTTAATTTTATAGACTATTATAATTTTAAATTGAAAGTCAGATAAAATAGCAAATAAACTTTTTCAAACACTAAGAATATCGTCTCAGAAGTAAATTATGGATGAATTTTGAAATGGAATTATACATTGAAAGATAATTCGATTTTGTTTAATGGATTATTTGGAATAAAATTTTTATTTTTAAGAAAAAATAATCTTAACAAAAATTATGAAGATTTCTAAACGAGAAAAATGATAATTTTTTATTTATCGAAACGTAACATTTCTCTGGTTGTAAAAATAATGCTGAAGGAAAGTATCGCTTTAAAAAATTTTCCTACTAGCTTCACCTATATTAACTTTTTTCATTCACTTTCCCAAAGCACTTTTCCTGGAGAATAATAGTTAGAGGGCCTAGGCTGTAGGTCACCAATATACATAATAACTCGTCGCGCATGAAAAGAAGGACGTTTGATATATTTCGTTAACTAAAGGAAGAAATATTGAGGAGTTGGACCGCGTAATACCAGTAGGGAAGGCAGTGTGTATAAAGAATCGATAGGTGTGGTCCCCGTCGGCATTAATGGGCATTAATGGTTTACAATTCTCGAGTGCCCACTGAGTCAGAGGTACCCTACCTAGTTATCCTGTGTACACGTACGCGTATACAGGAACAGGTAGTGGCAGCTCAGCCAGGATATAACCGATATCCGGTGCATTGTACTACGTCTATCTCTTTTTTCTGGCTCTCCTTTCCTCTTTTTTCTCTCTTGTCTCGATGCATCTAGAAGCAAGGAAGCAAACGCCCACGATTGCAAGTGTATCTTTTGGCTTTATACCCCTCTGCGCTTTTTTCCTGGGGAAAATCGGAAAATTGCCCACTAGATAATGAAACGAGTCTACGAGAGCGTATGTTATATGCGGAAGAAGGCGGGGTAAGCACAACAAGAAATTTTCTCAGAGCTACTGATCTTTGCCGTATGATTTATTTTCTTTGGATGTGCGTGTCGACGCGGCTCTGTAAACTTCATCGACATGAAAGAGTCCACCTGAACCCAGACAACTTGGATACCTATGAATTAAGAATATCAAAAGTATAATAATTTTCGCCATCTTTCGAATAGATTCCATTGTTGAATTCTCTAATTTTTGACATGATGAGATTCATTAATCACATTTATTGATTTATCACTAAACATTTTCCAATATTGGACTCAGTCAATTTTTTTGATAAAATTACGATCATAAAATGTACGATTATTTAATTATTAAGTAATACAATTATTGACCATAAAATTAACATAGATGAATCATTTCATTGTTATGCTTCACTATTTATTTTATCTTTACAAAAATATTTATTTCCAATATATATTTAATGCATTAATCAATAATAGTTTTTTTTATATTTTTTATTAATTTTCTTATTTAAATTTTGAATAATGAGCTTTTTTATAATTGAAATTTAAAAGTAAAAAAGTAACGTATTTTTATTAAACTACTCTTAATTATTTAATTAAAAGTAATTCTATTTTTAAATTAGAAGCTTATATTTTTATTACACCTTTTTGGCAATTGATATTTTATTTTATTTATTTTGCAAAAGGAATGAATATGATTTTAGAAATGAAATGCTGAATGTTATTTTATAAAAATGATGAAATTTGTATTTTCAGTTTTTAAAATAAAAAAAAATATAAGACCAATTAAAATTTTTTTTAAATATTTTTTCACACTAATGTAAAAAAATTTTTAATATTTTTTATATTTAATAGAATAATTTTAAAATTTGTTGTTCTTTTTAAAAATTTTCATTTCAAAATAAGTGACCAATTATCTATTATTTTTTATTAAAAAATTCATAATTCTTATGATTAAAACAGCAAAATTTGGTTTAAACAATATATAATATTATTAAATTATTTTTTTATTATTTTTCAGCTTAATTATTGTTGCATTAACTTGGAAATTTGGAAATTTAATTTAATTGTATTATTCATAGAATTATATTATTTGGAATATTCGTGCATTATTTAACCCTAATACTGTGCTTTCTCTATGTCAATTAATTAAATAATAACAATAATACTTTAAAAGAAATGCTACTTTTCCTATTTATTAAAATAATAGTATAATTTACAATTTACTAAACTTTGTTTTTTATTCAATTGATTTGAAAAAATGAGTGTTTGAAATTTAACTTGAGAATTAATTAAAATTTTGTTTTTATTTGCAATGCATAGTTACATTTTATTGATCATTTTTTCACACAATATTTGCTGCTTCATTTTAATAATAATTATTATTCAAAATTGGAAAACATTTAAGTTTAAGTTATTATGACTGAAGACACGTAAAAAGTACATTATTATTGTCTATGGAAATAAGAATCATTGATTAAAGAATCAAAAAAGAAAATTGTAATACGCATTAAACACAAAAGTGTATATATAAGTCGACAACCTTTATATATATAAAGCAAATGCAATATATTATTCAATAAACATTTAATTCTAAAATGAAAATTAAATTATGATTATAATGGTAAAAATAAATAAAAAACTAGTACTAAATTGTATAAAATTAAATACTATTAAATACAATATATTAGTAAAAGTACTTATTTATATTGTTTTCAATATCTTTATATTTTATTGTTTATATTTTTTATATTCAATATTTTGAATATTTTTTTTTATTTTTTACATTATAAATACCATTATTAGTCTTTTAAAAATTATATTTACTTACCAAACTATTTATTATTTTACACTTAATCCAATAATATTTATGTATGTAATATGGATATTTATGTTATCTTACATGTAGAGATTAAAAGATTTTTTTAATTTTAGTAATATTTCAAAAACACATAGATACAAACAGTAATAAAATATTTGGTTTAAATATATATTTTTTACAGTATAATTGTTATGATATTTATAAGTATTTTATGTACTCGATAAAAATTAAAATTTTTTTTTAAAATGAAATGTTTATTCAAATTTAATCAATAAATTTAAGCTATATAATAATTCTTTTGCGAGACTTGAAATAGCTTAAGGAAAAAAAAAATTATCTATTAATTTAGATTGTTATCGTAACTTTATTATTATGTATTAGTATTATGTTTATTGTAATGATAAACTTAAAGGATGACTTTCATTTATTTTAAAGTGTAAAGAGATGTCTTAATACGCGATCTATTATTTTAATGTTGTAAAATAGTATTAAAATAATTTTCACTTCAGCTATACATTATTTATAATAATTTTTTTTTTTAATATCATCTAGCAATATGGTTAACTTTTTCTATAAAAAAATGTTTTAAATATTTCTAATTTAACTTTTCTCGGATAATTCAAATTTATACAATTTAAAAAGCATGGATTGATAAAACAAAATTGGATTAGATAAAATTATATATCATGCACGGTCAAGATAAGGATAAATAACGACATAATAATAATTACTGAATTAAAGAGTGGGATTAAATTGTAAAAAAAATCTAATAATTTTTTAAAAATGTAAATGTGTTTATTCATTTGTAAATAATGTTATTAAAAAGATATTTTTTTACATATAGTACGCGTAAACGTGCACAGAATAAAAAAATATGTTTTATTTTTAAAACAAATAATTGTAGAATTGTATTAGAATAGAAGCGTACATAAGCATTATAATTTATTCCAGTTGAGTTTGTGAAACCCTCTTCAGAATTTTTGCAAATACGAATAACGGCATTAGAAATTGTTTCGCAAATAAATCCGGTGGGTTTCGAGTGCGCTCGACATTCGAAAGAGCAATAATATTATGCACCAGGACAGGGATGAACGACTCGCTAATTTTCGCTCTGGTTCGTTTGTTTCAGCGATAGCTCTGCCAACTTATTTCGAAGAGGGTTGAGAAGCACGCGAGCCAATTTGTCTACGGTTTGTTGTTTTGCACGTGCACCGTATTATATTATATTATATTATATCGCCAGTGATGCATCGGATGGACTCATTATGACCTGCCCCGCGAATTGATCCTCGACTTCCGGTTCAAATTAAACCATTGCGGGAATTGATGTTGGCCTTTTTTTTCGTGCACTCACAGCCGAATCCTAAACTGGAATGGAATATCACGTCCATTGAATGCTCATTACTCGGCTTCACTACTTTCCGCCTCTCTTGGGGGTGGAACATTCGATTATTCGTATGGGTTTGATCACGGGGTGCAAAGACTTGAATGCGTAATCCGTAATAATCATACATGCACCTTTTGCGATGATTGATTTGAAAATTTAATTATTATTTTTGATTAAATAAATGTTACATTTCAAATTTACGGAATAAAGCAATAAAGCATTTTGAGAACGTACTTGTTAATTTTAGAATTGAATAATTTGTGGCAATTTAAAATATACCATACCATTAATCTTTAGTTTAAATTAAATATTTTTGCAACCCTTGTGCTTTATAAATCACACAGAAGATTCCAATTTATATTTTATAATTAAAACTGTCGAGAAAAATTTTTTTAAACATAGTTATTTTATACCAATAAAGTATCTAAATTGAATCCACATAAATTATATTGCAGTTAAAAAAATCAGTCAACTTCAAAAATATTTTTGAACACAATCAACGAGTAAACACTTGAAAACTTAATCGGATAGAGCTTTAAAATCTCAAGAACTAAGCTTTTGAACCTCAAGAATTGTCGTATTTAAACTAATAATGAATTTTTCGTATTGAAAAAAAAAGAGGACAGGTTCTTCGAGGTATAGTGGTGCGAGTCAAATAAGGCTAACGAGGTTTCATTTTAATCCTATAGCCCACAGGAGAGAAGGAAAATTCTGCAAGAACTACTGCGGGTCACTAGCCCAGAGTTTTACAGTTTTTCCGATTAAAAGACTCCTTTTTCGCATTTTAAAAACATTCTACAAACCCACTATTTATTTAAACTCATTCAAGACGGGCGGCAACTTGAAAGAGCAATCGCCAATGAGATTATAGAACTGTGGGGGTGCGTGTCATTTTCTTCACCTGTTACAGCTGCACAAATAAGTGCGATTTTCAAGGAGTCAACAAATTTCAATAAATCGTATGGTAAATCAATACTATGAAATATATATTCTTCATATGTCGATATGCTTATATCTTTAAGAATTTTTCTATTTTCTTTACCATTAATCATTATTATTCATCAATAAATAATTCTAAAAATTCCATCTACTGCATTCAACTTTTGCAGTTTATCGTTTATTTTGCGTTTTATTATTATTCTTAATTGACTTTTCTTGAATAATAAAAATCTAATTATTAATAATGTAATATCTCTTGGTCTTAAGCAATATATTTCATTTTTAATTGCATATTTATTTCCATTTATAACTGAATATATAAGATAAAAAAATGTAAAATAATAAAAAACTTTATAAAAGGTTTTAGTAAATGGAAAGACTGACGGGTTAAAAAAAATATATATAATTTTTTTCTTCAATTATGTTAAACTTTTACAATTCGATCTAAGAAAAAAAATTAATAAATTATGAGGATGCGCAATAAAAATACAAGGCAAATACTGCAATCGTGAATTACAAAAAATTTGAGAACTACTGCCACAGATCTATTCAAGGATAACTGATAACTAAAAACAGTAATAAATAATTTAAATATTAGTAACAATAGTAATGTTTTATTGAGTCTTATATATATCATAAAGCGCAAGAAAGTGAGAATAAGAGAAGAAAAAAACGAAAAAACGGAATGAATATTGGTTTTTTCAAAAATAATAATTAACTGATTGCATTAATTTTTTTAAATAATTAAATGTTTCATTTAAAAAATAAGAACTTTAATCAATAAAATATGCTTATTAAATTTAGAGTAATAAAGATGTTTGATTATTTGAATTTAAGATCTAATCTTTTTATTTATTACTTAGTTTTAATTTTATGGATTTATTGTAGTCTAATAATATTATTATGTATTATTAGAAAAAAAATATTTTTTTTTTTGTATACAGTCTTAAAGATCAAATACCATAATTAAATTTTGTATTAATTAAACAATAATACGTTCATAAACTATTTTTTAAACAAATTGTTTTCATTATTTATCAAATAAAAATGATTGTGCATTTAAATTAAATTTATTGAAATAGGCAATTTTAAATAGAAGATTTGAGTAGAGAGTATTTGTGATAAAGAGCGCTGGCATCACTAGTTACAAAGGTAAGTTAAATAATGCGAAAGGTAAATGATTAACTTTCAAACACATGTCATATTTCAAAATAAACAGTTTTTATTTACAAAACCGTCATAGCAAGTTATAAAAGAATCCGTCATAATCATTGACATAATTTTTCCAGAGTAAGCCTCTTGGCCTTAATATTTTCGAAAGAAAATAAAAGGCAAGCTGTGATGTGGCTAATTCAAGTCATGCAAAAGGAATGTTCTAGAATTGAAGATAATAGAAATGCACACAGAATCAGGATTCTCATCCTCAAAGCTAAGGCCACACTACGCTTACGCTTATGCTCATGTGCATTGTGAAAGCTTGACTGGGCTTTAACCGTGCTAGTGGTTGTGTGAGTGCCATTTTCTCGGCACATGAAGCTATTTAAATACTGTCGGGGGAGGAAAAACGTGAAGGCGTCAATGCAACTTCACCCATTTACGGGTGAAACGAATTCCTCACAATTGGACATTAACATAACAATGGGAGTACCTGTTGAAGGCTCGATCTCCGATTACCGCTCGACCTGCGGCACTTTGGTGACAATTTCCTGACCGAGTGTGCAGTCGTGCTCCGGACAAGGCAAATCCCAGCACGAGGCTCCGTGAGAACGGCCATGGGAAATTGAAGGACAGAGACGGAAAAGAGGGAAGGATTTCGAGTTAAATGAAGTGGATGGAAACCAAATGAAAATACGGAAACGAGGCCTCGCCCAAGCCTCCGTATTTCCAACTTATTGAATTATTTATTACAACTCTGAGCAAATCAAATCTAAAGGCATTTTTTTAATGAAAATTATTTTTCTTCTCATAAGTTTAGTGGAAATCGAAATAGTTTGTGAAGGCATAAATGTTAAGCTATAAAAAAAAAAATGTATTTACAAATATGTGGATTTTATTTAAATTTTATTATATTCATAAAAATAAACATCTAAGAATATTGTATTTAATTTCATATTTAAATTTTTCTATTTTTAAGAATAAATAAATAATTCTATTTTTAAGAATAAAAAATTTTTATTGAATCAACAGTCATTTTTAAGTTTATAGAATTTTAAAAATGAATTAAATTTAAGTATTTGCATTTTAACTTAAAGTTATTTTATTACAAGAACGTAAAACTATTGCTTTTAAATTCAATTTATTTTATACTATAATACTGTTCTATTTTTAAAAATAAATTATCTAAATAATGTTTATGGAGACTCGCATCCAAAATTGCCATAAAAGTTGGTAAATCTATCAAAATATTATTATTTACCATGCAGCAATCAATTTATGTTTTCTATCAGTTATAACTTCTGTCACACTTTTAATCAAGAGTAAATAGCTTTGAAGCACTCGACTCGAATTATTGAGAGCTGGGAAAGAAATAATAATAAAAAATGAGGGAAAAGGAAACATACAGAGGCTTCACACCTGATGAAATAGATGATGCACCTGAGAATAATTTTACTTTTGGATCTGTGTAGCACCAGAAGGTTTCATATTTATGGCTTGAACGTGCCAAAGAATAAATTTCCCCAAAATTTCTATCTCACCCTCCTACCGACACTTGAGCAATAAGACCAAAAAAGGTATTGTACTACTTTTCAAAATCGTTTAGGACTCCCGATCTCGATAAACACAATTTTTATTTGTATATGACGCCTCTACCTAAGTGTATTTGTTGAAAGACAAGAGATACTGATTGTATAAAGTATATTTATTAAAATTTTTACAGAAATATGTGGAATTTTATGCATCTCAGAGTATACACACAAATCAATTGGTGTAGGGTTGACCCATAAATAGTTAATATTTCTTTTAAACTTAATATTTACTGTTTTATCCATTAATTTTTTCTGTAAAATTAGATTCTAGGCATCTTCCATCTTGTTTATTTAAATAAATTTTAGATCCAGGTGAGGTGCGATGTGAATAAAACTACATTATTCGATTATTTTACGCCGATGTTTCGATAAGGTAGCCCTTGTCCTAATAGAGGTTAATTTATTAAAATTTTTTTTTTCTACAATTAATACCTACATACGTTTAATGAATACAAATAAATTTATTATAAATATAATTACCTAATTTTAAGTCACAAGAATGAGTTGTTATTATACGATATATTAGTCGAAACGTCACAGCTTTTAATTTAAACAATATTTAAAATCACCTCAATTTATACCATTCAACAATGTCATACACTACGTCATGATGTTCTTGTTTTTCATGTCGTTGAAGATCATATAATATTAAAAATATTATTATATTTAAATATGTTATAGTATTAATTATTATATTAATTGTAAACAAATTTTTTTAATAAATTAGTCTCGATAAGGACAAGGGATACCTTGTCGAAACATCAGCATAAAATAATTTAATAATTTAGTTTTATTCATACCGCAATTCATTTGGATCTGAAATTTATTTAAATAAAATTAATTTTTTTTATTTTAAAATTTAAATCTAAAATTAATTTTAAAAAGTTATATTTAAAATTAAAACTAGAGATAATTTGACTTCTATGGATTAATCACAATTAATCTAAAGTATTATTTGTGCCAATTTTTAAAATAAAATATCGAACACAGATATAAGTTGTATGAGTCTGAATGAAGTAATGTGTGATTTATTTGTTCTCTAATTAGATTTGTATTGTGACATAACAGGTATATTTTATATCGGCCATTATGAATGTATCGAACGATCGCGGAATGTATAGAAAATAATGATTATATTGAATAATTTTTTAAAAAATATTTTTTAAATAAAAATAAAAAAATATATATTTATATCATATTAAATGTAATAAAAATGTTGAAATAAATCGACTTTATTTTTTTTACTAATCGAATAAAAAATTACTTTAAGTAAGTAAGCAATTAATATGTATTCCTATTAATGGCAAGTTAAAATTTAATATGAACATTAATATGAACATTTACTACGGTGTCACATTCTTTCAGTTGTTCACAAAAATAAGGCACCAAAATAAAAAACCTGGAATTTCTATAAGTTGGAATTTTCAACAAATATATGAAGTGCCACTTATAGTGCAAATCCTATAATCGTTGGCTGGCCGGTCGTTCTTGAGAGTCTATAAGTGTCATCAAAAAGTCGAGTGCCACATTTCATAATCAAAAGTGTTTTGGTTTACTCTGAGCCTATTGATGCATAATCTTAGCTTTTCATCAAAACATTTTTCTTAAGTGCATCTTTTATGATTCTAATTACACATCGTGACCTTGCTAAAATCGTTATAGTTGATGATAAGCTTCTTAATGGAAATTCCATCAAACTTAAATTATGCGATTACAATTTTATTTTTATATTGATATTTCATATTTATATTTATTATCATTATTATTGTTGTTGTTGTTGTTGTTGTTGTTGTTGTTGTTGTTGTCATGATCATTATTATGTCGTCATGTAATTTTATTTTACCGTTACAATTTTTGTAAAAAGAAAAATAAAAAAATTTAAAACTAAGCAAATGTGGAATTAAAAGGTCATGAAAATTATTGAAGCATCTATTATATAAGGATTAAAAAAAGCAAGTAAATACATAAATATTCATAATACTTGAATTAAAATCATTTTTCGTAAGTAGAAATAGATTATTATTGTATATAAAATATAAATTTTATGATAAATCTATTAAAATATAGTCATATAAAAAGTGTAATAACTTTTTATAAAAAGGATCTTATTTATATTTGGAATTTAAGTATTTATTCTGATTTTTTTTTTACTTACTTTATAATTTTTTTGCTTTATATTTAACATATCGATAAAATTTAATAAGAAAAGTACATTTATTTCACTATTGAAAAACTTACATGTTTCAATGAAAATAGAATGCTAATTTTTTTTCTGTAGTTTAATAATCCATATAAATCTATAAATTAAATAAATTTACATTATTAAATATTACAAAAAAAAAAAAAAAATTGTGGTAAAAATTGTCTTTCAATATGTAATGTATGCATAAATATAATATTAAAAAAAACAATTTAACTGAAATCCATCAGAATTGTATTGATGTAGGAATTGACTAGGGCCGGAAATAGGAACAAGCACTTCATGTTTGGTGTGTCATGTATATTTCATTCCGTGTTTAAGAAAGCGCTTTTCATTTAAAAGGTTTCAGAGAAAAGCTACTGTCTATCTTTCGACTTCAAGCCTCGTCTTTCGTTTGCCTCATTCAAGTTGAAAATCCTAAAGGGCGCTCGTGAGAATAAGAATGAGAGGGGAAGAGAAAAGGAGAAGATTTTGGAGTAAGTACACAAACTTGGGCAAAGAGGACAACTTAGCCCCGACCGAGAAAGAGGAAGTAGGAGCGGAAGGGCAAGTTTTGTGAATAACCTGCCTCGCACCCTCCAAAAATGCCTAGGGAAAAGAGACATCCGGAGAAAAAGGTGAACAAGGTAGAAAAGAGGAACATCTTGCTGTCGGAAACAAACATCGTGGTGGCGCATTTACCGGAAAAAACATGACGCAACATACTTTTCCTCAATTTTCGAATTATTATTTTTGAACATGTGATTTTTATATCTTCAATTTTTAAGAGTTATTTAAAAAAAAATGTTCTTGTTCTGCAATAGACATTATTTAATTATTATTTAATTTTTTTTTTTTTTGTATTATTTTGATTTTTAAAACAAAATTTTATCTCAATATTAGTTATAGTTTGATTTTAAAATTTTTATTTTAATTTTTAAATTTCATAACCCTATAATTTTTGAAAAAATTAATTTAAAAAACAGTTTCGATTATAAAGTTTCGAATCTAAAGTTTTTTTGTTAATTTAAATGATATTTATTGATGTTAGAATAACTTTTTTATTAACTTCAAAATACAATAGATTTGAAAAACTTACTAAAATAATGAGTACCATAATAAGATATAAAACAGAAGTTTAAAGTTTCAATGTAGAACGCTAACCTTTTTACTTGGTATATACTTCACTTCATTTACGCTAAAAATGATGTTTTTATTTTCATTTTCGTAAAAAAAATCAAATTCCTGTTAAAGGAGAGAAAGAGGTGGAAAAAGATGTGAGATGGAATCATGAATGAACGAGTGAGATACATTAAAATTCCGGGATGAGAAAAGGAAAGAGGGAGAGAGAGAGAGAGAGAGAGAGGGAGAGAAAAGGAACTAAAATGGAAGGATGAATGTAAAAAGGCAAAGAACACTTTGAGCAGGTATTAGCCAATGAAAAAGCATCATTTTCCCTACGTTCGTCATTCTGTTTCCCAACAAAAGCTCAGCGGGTTCTACGCGCCGCGCCGTCTGGAGTTTATGAATGAATTGCGTAGTACTACGACGGCGTCTCGGAAAAGCTGCCGCCGGGTGTCTTTGAGGGTCCCTCCCCCCTCTCACTCCCGCCATACTTTTCTCCTTTACATGCGAAACGTGACTAGGGCATGTTGAGGCCAGTTGATCTTTAAGTTATGACGCGACTCTGCCTCCTCCCTTTTACAATTTTCTTTTTAAGAAACATTTAAGAAGTTATTCCTTGAGACTTATTTGTCAATAATATCATTTATCATATGCTTTTTTATTCCTTTAAAATACCATTCGTCGATTTTTTTTTACTTTCATCTTTATAAATGTTTCATATATTTCTATATTTTATTTAAAAATTTTTTTCTCTTTTTAATTCTAAACAACTTTTACTTTTTATCTTCTACTAGCCTTTAATTACTTTTTTAATTTTTGTACATTTATTATCATTCTTTATAATGATTTATCTCAATACTGTATACTTTTTTTAAAATTATCTTTAACGAAATAATATTACTAATTAGCTCATTTAATTTAATTAAATATATATACATTTTTTAAAACACTTGTTTATTACAGTACAAAAAACACGAAACTATTTTATATTTAGTCTATAGAATAAAAAAAAATTTTTTTGTAATTCAAACATGATAAAAGATTATACTCCATTAATTAATACTGACATAAGTTTACGTTTTCTGATAAATTTTACTTTAATGAAATTATATTTTTTCAAAAAGTAATGTAAAATAAGATTATCTCTAAACCAATTATTATTTCTTTAAATTAATTTTTCTTTTCATTTTATTTTTTATTTCATTAAATAATATTTTTTGATTATAGAAGAAATTTTAAGTTTTGAATTACTTTCATTGAAAAAAAATTTGTATATTCTATTATTTATTCAATTTATTTATTCAAATTTTGTATTAAATTTGAATTATTGGTTATACTAAAATTATGGATCAATAAAAGATATTATTCAATTTATGCAATTTTATTATCAATAAATTTTCCGCAATACGCTTATTTTTATTATAATAAACTAAATATTTTAATTTTTGTAATAAGAATTTGTAGTATGTTTTTATATTTACAACACATCTAGGTTGACAAAATTACAAATATAATGTAATAATAAAAAGTGCTTTTAAAACAAACCTATTTTAGATAAATAATTATTAAATCTATTTTATTAGTAATATAATTCGTTAAAATATTGCATTATTTATTGATAATAAATAGATTGATGACAATTATATATTAAATAAAAATCTAAGTAATTGTATTGATGTATTTGAATATTCATCTGATTTTAGTGCCAACAGTTATCTTTTATGTAAGATGCATATAAATTAATATGTAATTTTGTTGTTGCAATTTCTCTTCAATAATTTTTTACTTTTCTGATGAACAACAAATGTTTTTCGCAATATTAAAATTTGATTCATTATTTAAAATTTCATATAATCATTTGGTAGGTATCCATTTTAATTTATTGTATACTCTTAATATTATCTAATTCATTATTAAGATTTTTCAGTTTTTGACTGGAAAAAATTGATGGATAAAGAGTTTTTGTTTTTAAACTACAATTATTTTATAAATGAAAATAATCTAAAGTTTAAACATTAATTATTTGAATAAAATAAAAAATAAAAATTGTTTAGTAAATTTTATTAAAAAATAAGTTAAAAAATATGCTTTGGGTAGAATTAACAAAAATATTTTGCTTTCGATAATAGTAATAATATATATTCGTGTGAAAATAGGATATATCAATATCTTGCTACGTTTGTGTGTCAATTCATTTCAATAATTTGTAAGCTGCCGCTGTTCCCAGTAATACGTTCAACTCTTTGATTGACAGCTACTGAGATTCTGTCCCGTTACAAAACCCTGCCATCTTTCAAGTTATTCAAATTTTGTTCACCTTTGCTTTTTTCTGCTACCACCTTACTTCTTTTCACTAGCAAAACATCAATGGCACGACGCTTTTTGCTCTTGCTTGTCAAGGACGAAAGACGGTTTTTTCTATAGACAACAGCATTTTGGAAGGAAGTGCGAAAAATAGCTAACACCTCAATGGACATACCGAGATATACGCTAGGAGATTTGGTCACCGGATTTTCCGGTCGTCAATGAATAGGGAAAAGTTTAAAAAGAATATTTTCCATATAATTAACTTGAAGCTTTTTTTGATTGTCCGATAAGGACAGCTTCTCATAGCTCTAACTTCTCAAACATAACGTTGATTTCTTATCTGCTAATGTTCATAATGGAATGTTTAAATTTTGTCGAGGATTTATAATTGATTATCTTACGAAAAGCACATTTATATCGTTCAAAATAAAGTATAAACACTTATTTCATTCATTCTTCAAAGTAATAATAATATATTTTAAAATATATTTATGAATAATTTTTATTTTGCATAGATAAATTTCTACAATATATTTATACAAAATTAATAAAATTTTACATGCCAAAAATTTTATTTTATACTTTGGAAGTTTTAAAAAAAAATTAAAATATTCTCAATAATTTAATATACTCTACCTGAGAATTTAACTATTTAAAACTGCAAATTTTTATACAGAATGTTAAAGAAGGAATACGATATTTTTAAAAATATTTTTTTTATCTTTCCATCGTCATATTATGAGAAAATATAAAAATTTTAATCCAATAAAAAACTTTATTTTTTTTTTATTAATGCTTATAAATATTTAGCAATTTAAGTATCAAAATATATAGTCTGCCCGTTGTAAATATTTCTGTTTTACAGTATTTGCAGTTTTTAAGAATAAAATAATTTTTTATCATCAAAATCTAAATACTATTTTTAATGATCTAAATGTTTGAGTAATTAATATCTAAGTGAAATGATTTCACTGATAACATGTGATATATATTTGGGTAAGATATTATTCGAATATCTGTAAGAGGAACAAAGGTTAATTTATTAAAATAAATTTATTTTATTATAATTTAAAATTATATTTCGTTTTAATATGAAAAAATTGAACAAAAATTATTTAAATTTATATACCCTTTATATGCACAAGATTGAATATTTTATGATTATTTTATTTTAAAATAAACTTTAAAATAATTTTCTACACTATGATTTAAAGTAAACTTATGTTTAGTTTTACCTACGTAATGAGTAATAATGAATATGTATTATGGATATTGTAAAGGTGGAACCTTAGTTAATCACATAAATTTTTTAAGTAATGAATCATTCAACGTCTAAAATGGAGACATTTAAAAATGCTGCATTACAGGTTGGATAAATTAGTTTTTATAATTAATTCAAGGAACAATAATTTGGGCTTTTATGGTGCTCCAAATGAAGGTTCTTATCGTTTAAACAAGACAGAGATATAGAGAGATAGAGAGAGAGAGAGAGAGAGAGAGAGAGAGAGAGAGAAAGAGAAAAATTGGAAAGGGTAGGTAAAAATAGGAACGATGAGTAGTTACACCGGAAGCGTTTGCATGCGTGGCTCACAATGAGGGGTGCAAAGAAGATCCGCCACCCCAAGTGGTACACCCTGTTACAGGCTATACTGCCAGTGCAGTATATGCATATAATATGTCGGCAGCAGTACTTATTGGTTTCCAGTTTTATGGTTCTTCGATGATATTTTTACGCGAGCAGCCAATTGATTATATCAATGCTATTAAGGGATTAGGGATTCTCTCCTTACCTTATCACCTACCCTCATTTCCCCCTACCGTGCTATTAGTCATTCTATTTCACCAATTAATCGTTATAAAGCTAAAACTTAAAGCTCAAAATATGTTCAATTTAATTGAAGTATTATTTATGCAGGTGATTCTATTTTATTATAAATAAATTATGAGATGACCAACTATTATTTGATTCCTACTGCGTTATCTTATACAATATAATTCACCAATTGTTCCGATTTCTTGACATAAGGTATTTAAAAAAAATATTTAAATATTAATAGCTTGTAGAAATATAAAAATATTTATTTTTTAAATTTTTCTTACCAATTATGCGTTAATAAAACTATTTTTAGAGTTTTTCTACTGTCAAATAAAATCTAATGTATGAATAAAAATTTTTAAAATGTTGAAATTTTTGGTAGATTATTATTTTTAAGTATATTAATAATATTTATTTGTAAAAAATATTAGGAAAGGTATCTATAATTAATGAAAATTACGAAGTTTTATTTTTAAATAAATAAATAAAAACATATTTTGCTTTATAAATGAAAAATTTTAATTATTGATGATTAAAACAAATATCAAAATTTAAAGAAATTGTTTTATATATTGATGTGGTCTTACTCAATTTAATTCAAAATTTTATTATTTTATAACTTTTTGTAAATTGTGTTACGACCAGAATACTTACAAATTTTGACAAAATTGTGTTAAATAATTTTCATTTCATCCATTGGATTTATTTTCTGTCTTTTTATTTGTTATTATTATTTTTATTATATATTTATAAAAAAAATTACCATTTAATAATATTTTGCAAATAACAGAAATTCATAATGTCGAAACTTTGCATCGCAAATAATATATACTTTTATTGTATTAAAATTTTTTATATACCAGTAGACTTTTTAGATAGTGTAAGAATCAATAATTACTATAAAATTTTTTATTTAAATGATACCTAGTATTCTATTCTTACATTACAGAGATGTTTATAAAATTTTAAACAACTATTCAATAAAATTAAAATTTAATGTCAATATTTTATTAATGATAAATAATTTTTAAAGACAAAAAAATACATTGCCTTTATATATTTGATTTGACTCTATGAAAACATTTACATTTTTATATTGAAAAAAGTTTTAAATTGAAAATTGTATTTTATAGCTAAATATTCAAAAATTATAAAATAAATAATTTTTAATCAATTAAAATTTACGTAATATAATATTTCAAATAATGCGTATAATTTAAAATAAAAGATATGAAATCACGTTATCATCATCATAAAATTAATATATTACTATTATATTTTAATAATAAAATTAAATGCTTTAAAATAGAAAGAAAATGCATCCATCTGCTTTAATATAGAAAAATATATATAGATAATTTATAATTATCAAGCAAAAATATTGGAAATATATTTGAGCAAAATAACTTTTTTATCTTGACCAACAAGAATCACTTTAAAATATGAATTTCCGTATTTCTCGCAATAATTGTACATACCCGTAATCATCTCCATTAGTGACATAATCCGGTGGGAACATGTGCCAGGATGAATCGTAGGAATCTTCATATCCCGAAGCCATTACTATTCTCGCTATTCCTCTTAAGCGGCTTAAAACAAATAATATCTTTTATGTTATTAGTAATAATATTGTTGTCGTGATAAGAATCAATCAATTTATTATCTTTTGCAATAAATATGTTCTGCGTTAGTGGCTTATATAAATATAAAGCAATGTTAAAGGCAATTTTTATTTTAACATATGATTCACTGAATTTATAGATTTTACACATTCATCGCTACTTTATCGGGTACAGTACAAAATTGGGCACAATAGTTACCTACTGGAAATTGTCTGCACAGATATTTGAAAAACTGGATGTTCAACAACAATCGCAATTCACTTTAAATACGGAAATTGATAAAGAATAAATATTTTATACAGGGAGTACACAGTTTTGTCTCAAGCATGGAAACTCAAGAGAATAAAGATAGTAATTGCGAGTTGGATGCATGTAATGTATTAAATCACTTTGCGCTCGATCACTTTGACCTGAAAAATCAGGAAAATGAAACGAGAGGACATACGAAATCGATTAGAATAAGAAGCGGCACTGGTTATCGATGAGCCAGTTACATCGCACTGATTTCCACGTACTGATCGTATTTGGATGCGGGGGACATCGGTCACCTATGTATTATATCGATGAAATAAAAAAAAAGAAAAAGAATGCTCGGCCGCCGTTCGAGAAACCTTATCTCTACTAACTCTTCGATAACGCAACCCCGGGTGATACGGAGTCGTATCGAGGCCCCGAACTACAAAAAGAGCTGTCTATTACAAGGGGAGAGCCCATTAAAGCCTACAATTATCTAATTTCTTTATATTACTCACCTTTAATACCTACAATTTTTTTCACTTTTCGTACTTCTCGTTTAGTTGACTTTAACACAAAAATTTTTTCGAAATTTTTATCAATTTAACCAATTACACTCGCAGTTGATGTCAATTTCCGAGATAAATTTTTCATTCTCTACTCGATCGACACTGTATATTATTTTAATTTAATATTTTTTTCCTTATCATTATAATATCTTCATTAGAAAAATTATTGCCTTGTAGCTATAGCTATCGAATATTTCAAATTAAATAAATTATAAATTTGATAAACTGGTTTCAAAATAAAATCACTTCTAATTCTATGTTACTGCTGTTTAAAACTTATTTTGTGCTTTTTAATTTGTTCAGTAAATCAATGATATATATTATTTACGATATTTATTGAGAGTAAAACTTTTTTCGAATTAATATAACGGGTTTTGGACATTTGAAATTTGTATCTACTTTACAATTTTTTCTATATTTTTTTGTAAATTTTACTTTTAATAAATCAATGAATAAAAAGTTATTTTTTAGTAATAATATTCGAAAGGAAATACTTCTTTTTGTTTAGTCAATAAATTATTTAAATGTTGTATTCAATAGGAGTAAATCCTAAATGGAATTGAAGTAACGAATAAATTTTATTATTTATAAAAAAACAATCTTTATTCATAAGTACTTATAAATAATTGTAACATTAAAAATATTTATAGTTATAAATCTAATTTATAGAAACCAATTTATAATTACAAAATGAATAAATTTGTACACGATTGAATGATTGGACTATATCATTGGAAGATCTAAAATTCTTTTTATTTTTTATGAATTACTTCATGAATTAGTTAGTATAACTACAACTACTGTAAGCATCCTACAACGATTACTACCGCTATTACTAACGACAACAAAAGCAACAACAACATTTTTGAATGTATACTAGTAGTTTTTCATTAAAACGTTTATACATGTATTAATACGTCTGTGCATAAGCAAGTACGTGTATGTTTACACTGTTATGTGCAATACTACATTTATTGTACTTAAATTATATATTATAGTATTAAAATAATTTATAGTAACTTAATATATTACCATTCAATCAAGTATTTAAAATTATTAGTTAAAAAATGAATCTATATGAAGATTTTGATGGAATACATGAGAAATGTGAATAATGTGAAAAAGAATAGGATTTGAATTATACTCATCAATATACATGTATATAATCATACATATAGCAATTATATAACAATAAATTTTATGGTTTGTACGATAAATTACCCAAAATTTAACAAATTTTTTTTTTTAAACTTGAGAATATAAATTAATTAATTATACTTCTTCTTTTTATTGTATGAATCACGATATTTTTATTTAAATACAATATTTTAGATGTTTATTTATTATTCTTATTTAAAACGTCAATTCCTTAATTATTAAAATATCAAAATAAAAAAAAAAAATAAAATAAAAAATATTATTATATTAAATATTAATTATTAAATTATTCCAATATGATTGGAGCATTTTGCGCCATCTACTTTTATATTACGTAAGTACTAAACAGACGATTTACTTGCTAACGGTAACTATTATAATCAGAAAATAATGTACATAGGAATTATATTAAATCTAATAATATTATCATTAAAAAAATAATTATCACAAATAACTAATCACTTTTATTAAAAAAATAAATAAATAAAATTTACAATGATTTTTGTTTATATAGATATTTTACACGAAATATTTTAATGTTTACTAATCTAAGGAGATATTTTATTTTTTATATTTTCATGTATAATTTTAAAAGAAAAATCAAAGTTATACACTAATGAAAATATACATAATTTTAATCAATTGCTAAATTTAATTTCTACTAGAATTTTTTAGGTTTATTATGTATCCAATATTAGGTTTCGAAATTAATGAATAAGTGTGCGGATTTGGATGTACAATAAATAGAGACTACATTTATTAAAATGTATCGAATAAAACTGGGTGAAATATCCAAAAGTTTTATTAAATAAAAAATAAAAATTTCATATTCAAACCTTTAAATTTTAACTATTATTATTTTATTTTTCAGATTCATTTTACTTTTAAAAAAAACTTTTCAATGTTTGTTTAATGATTATTATAAACAAATTATAATATGTATCATTTTTTAGGCAAATATGTAATTTATAGACATTAGTTATTTTATATAAGTATATAAAGATATTTTAAAATGGATTTATTTTTACATTTAGAAAAATTATAAGATAAATGAAAAGTCTTATTTTATTGGATTGAATGTATTAAGAATAATTTTCTTACATATAGCTTTTTTTCTTTAAATTACTTATAATACAATTTGATTAAAAATTACTTTAATAGTTCTCTTTGTATTTAATTATAATTGGAGAAGGGCTTTGAATGGAATTTTATAAAAATCGATCAATAATACATGTGTTTATGAAGAAAATGAGGTTTTAGGTATTGAATTTGGCTTACTGATAATTAATCGCGTGTAGAACGAGAATTTTAAATATTTGCACTTAAAGTAAACCTTTATTAGCTATCTATATTTAATTGAACTTATTTTCATGAGCTTTGATAATATTTATCAATACCTCACAATACAATTTTAAAGATATAAAACACGATTTTATTCTTTTCCTGTACTTAATATTAATGATGATCTTTATCAAATTTAGCGAGTGGTTTATAATTACTTGTAATATATAATAATGTACATATGAGTAATATAATTATTTATTATATACATATGAAAATCTTTTTTTACTATAACTCTATTATTTTAAATATTTTACAAATGATAAAAATTTACTTATTATTATATTGACTATAAGTATATGAATTAAAAATAATCATAAATATACATGTTTAAAACATAACATTACAAATGTATATTTACAAATATTTAAAATAAAATTCTTTTTAAATTTGTTATCATGTTGTCAAAAGTTTTAATGGTAGCAAACAAAAAATTTTTTTTTACAAAATTAAATAAGTATAAAATACTATTTCAATGGTTAATGTAATAAAAATGTAATTACCAGATACGTTTTTCACTTCAAAATCAATTATTTGATGTATTAATTATTAAGTTTGAGTCGTTTAATATTGCGTACTTATAAGTTTATAAATTAGAACTTGATTTCAGGTTTAATTTGAGTAAAAAGTATGGACTGACAATATAAATTATGAAATATAGTACGACATTAAACGGGTATATGAAAAATATTAATATGCACACATACATGGTTTATTTTATATTTTAATAAATAATTATCAATCTCATTTCTATTAAATATTCGAAATCATCTTTTACATTTGAATGCTGTAATTAAATTTTATTTAAATAAAATTTTTGCTGGTACATAATTAAATATAATTATGAATCAATTTGAAAAATATTTATCTTTAAAGATAGCTTTAGGATATTGTAACAGAAAGCTAATAAATGGTAATATTCATTAATCTTTTACCAAAAATTACTATACTTATGACTCATGTAATATCTATGACCCACATTTTGAAGTATGTAAAGGTCTTTTCACATAAAAATTATACCAACCACTTATTAAGATATAAGAATAATAGGCAAGGTCTTTTATTGTTTAATTTAATCAACAAAAAAAATATTCATGTTAGATATGGGATTCATATTTCAGTTTGAGTGCAAAGGACAAGGAATACAATTATTATTTTAACAATTTTAATACCATCGTATATATGTTAAATATTAATGGTTCATCTTTTATCTGATAACGAATAAGAAAGTATAACTGAGAGTTAAAAAAGAGAATAAAGTTTGTACTTTATAATAAAGTTTATTCGGTGTTTTTCTTTTATATTTTATAATTAATAAATTAATTGTGAATATAAAAGATGATGAATTATTGGGGTCAAACCAAATGCCATTTGGATAAAGTTCACTTAAAAACATGGAGTTAAAAGTAATAAACTAATCGGGGTTTAAAATTTGTTCCCATGTTCGTAAAAGAGGAACAGGTAAACGAGTTCGTTATTCCCGTTTCTTGATTAGCCCGAGTACGCAGTGTTGTTATGTTGTGTTAGATTCGTAACAATCCCTCTACTTAGTGGTTGAGCTTAGAACAGCTGACGTGCAGGTATTTCAGATAATCAGGTAGTTGAAAAGGGATTGGCTACCCTGGTGGATTTGACGTGTCTATAGTTTATACCCTTCTTCACTTTAGGTCGGTGTGTGTATCTCTCTACTGGACCGTTTACAAATGGCGTCAGCGAAAGAGAACGTCTCTTTTATTGAGGAGAAAATTTCGGAGTTGTCGGTAAATGCATCGGAGGAAACGTCAGTGATTAAACAACAGCACAATGTCTTTGAACCTCATCTTTCAGGTTTTGAGATGCCCGAGCTATATAAAATCGCTCTTAACTTTTACAAAGGTAATAAGTTTAGGTAATAAACAAGCATGGCAAAATCGTATATGCAAAATTGACAAGCGTTTTTACTTTTTCAACACTCACCACTTTGTTATAATACGATCGTATCATGTTCGTTAATTATTTATCAATTCAATTCGATCAATATCATATCTTTCAATGACTTTAGACGCTAGCGAGGTTATTATTTTTAAAGAAGGTTATTTTATTGAAAGGCATAATTCTATATCAAGGATTTAATTTCATTTAATATATTTGATTTTCAAAGTATTTTTTATATAATCGTAAACAAATGATTAAGCAATATAACCAAATTCTTAATTATTTATGATTTATATTTTACTTTAACATACTAATTTTTTTTTTTAATTATACCTTTTACAGATCGACAATAAGTCATTAAGGGTAGGCTTTTTCATAAACAATAATATAATGTAATTTTTATCAAAAAATCTTTTATTTTAATTAAAAAAATATAAAGTTATAAAAAATACTTTTATATAAAAAAAAAGATTTTAAAGTCTTTATAAAAGAATTTGAATAGCAAATCATTTATTTTCTTTATATTATAACACAGCTATTTTTGAAACATTAATTTTTAATATAGTTTTTTTGGTCATCAAGAGTATGAAAAATAAAATCAATACAAATAAGAAAATTGTATATTTATGTATACTTATATATATTGTTAAACAATAGTAATGTTAATTAAAAAAGGATTTTAATAAAGATTTAGTATAATAATATATGTATTTCATCTTATTGATAAGATTTTGTACAATTACATTTTTTAGAAGTTATATGTTTTATATAAATATATACATTTTGAGAAAAACAGACTAAATTGAGTGATTATGTGTTAGATGAAGAAATTTGAATAGTAAAATTTATGGCTCTTGAAAAAAATTAATTGAATTATCTTAATTTTGCTGGAATAAAGATTTAATATATTTTGGTATTGAATATTAATAATTTTATAACATGATATTATATTTTAATAATTATGAGATAATTATGTAATAATTAAATGAATATTATTTTGACTATAATATATATAGAATAACTAATACATTTTTTCAATTTTTTTTATTGATTACAATTTTCTTATAATAAAATGATTTCTTGAAAAAATATTTTATATAATTTTTATTTTTTCACTTTATTTTTAGATATATCATTTTTTCTTACATTATAAATATTTTATTCAATAAATTAATTTATAATTATATTTAATATACATTTACAAAGAAATTAAAATTAAAAAAAAAAAATTAATTTGTATAGAAAAAGAAGGCAAGGCTGTACACTTATCGTATGAAGATAAATTAAAATTAGTAGCTTTTACGCAACAAGTATCTCATGGAAAATATGCCCCTGAAAAATCACCAGAATTAGGAGTTTTAGATGTGATTGGTAGAGATCGAAAAACAGCATGGCAAACTCTAGGAGATATTTCAAAAGAAGAAGCCATGGAGGGTTTTGTTGTTCTACTTGATAAGCTTTGCCCTCTTTTTAAAACGTTTGTGGAGGCCCAAAAACGTGATACAGAGGAAAAATTAAGATTAAAAAAGGAAGAAGAATTACGAAAAATTGAAGAGGAAAAAAGATTGCAAGAACTAGAAGAAGAAAAAAAGAAGGAGGAAGAAGAACATTTAAAGCAAGAAAATCAACGTAGGCAGATACAGGAAGCATTAAACCAACAAACATATTATCAGTTTAAGTCATATGCTGAACAACAATATCCTGGTAATCCAGAACAACAGGGAGTACTTATCAGACAATTACAGGAACAACATTATCATCAATATATGCAACAGTTACACAAAAACCAATTGGTTATAGAAGCAAAAGAATTAATTAAGAAACAGAGTTTAGAATTTTCTAATAGAGAACCTGAAGAAGATCCTTTACTTTCAAATGATTTACCTGTTTCGAATGATGAAGATTCTGACGAGCAACAGGTTTGAAATCTTTATTATTTATTAATTTGAGTAGATCATTATAATTAAAAATATAAAAAAATGTATGTTTATATATAACCATAACTTTATATATATTTTTCTAAGATACACAATTTATAATTATATAAATTGTGACTAAGTTTTTGAAAAGAAAATTATTCATAAACGAAAATAGTTAATTATAAATGTAATTTTTACATTGTCGTAGGATTGGCCAACAATAGTTCCTGCAGAAATGTGGACAAATAAAGGCGTAGAAGAATTTAAAAATACTATTCGAAAAGAAGCAGGAGATGCTGTAATTAAAGTTGGACATGGAGAAATAGTTACTGTTAGGGTACCAACACATGAAGATGGTTCTTGTTTATTTTGGGAATTTGCAACAGATGGTTATGACATTGGATTTGGCGTAAATTTTGAATGGTCTAAGCCTGATACAACTCAAGTATCAGTTCATATTAGTGAATCAGAAGATGATGATGATGATGAAGAAGACTATGAAACCAGAGAAGATTTAGAGAGTGGAGATATTTCAGGCGAGTCAAGGCAAGAATTTAAACCAAGCACAACACCTATCAGTGTTATAGTACCTGTAAGTTATTAATTATAAATATTTTAAAAATAAAAAATTTCATAATCAATTTATCTAAAATATTTAAATTTTATTAATTAAGGTATACAGAAGAGATTCTCAGGAAGAAGTATATGCTGGCAGTCATCAGTATCCTGGACAGGTATATATTGTTATTTAATCATTTTTATTATTATTAAATAATTTTTATAATAATAAATAAAAGGAAAAAGAAAATAATGACTAATGGTACATTCAATTCATAAAATAATTTTTAATTAATAATTTTCAGTTAAAACATAATTTAATTTCTTGAGAAAAAAATAATTGAATTGAACTTAAATTTGAACATATAAAATTAATTATATTGTTAAAATTTAATAAAACATGATATTTTTAAATTTCAGGGTATATATTTATTGAAATTTGATAATTCCTATTCATTGTGGAGAAGTAAAACACTTTATTACAGAGTATATTATACAAGGCTTAATGGTACAAAAGAATAATCTAATAATCGTTTTAAGTAGGACTTGAAATTATTAAAAACGTTGTGTTTTAATGTATAACTGTTGAACACTAGCCACTGATGCAATATTAATAACACTATGCTAGTCTGATTAATTGAAAACACTTGAGTTATTTTCGTGTAAAAAAAGGAGTACACTTCTTGAGTAAAATAGAAAAAAATTTATATATTTATTACAAAAACACTTAGCAACATTTTTTGTCATTGTACTAAAAAACAAATAAATTTTTTTAACATCATAGTACGTGTAATTTCATGTACAAAAATACTGTTTATATGGAAGTATGAATGAAAGTATGTATATTTGTAACTCCATATAATCCATGTATCAATATAAATTTACATATATAAGTGAATGTGTGCATGTGGATGAATAAATGTGTGTAAATAAATAGTTAAAAAGATAAAAAGAATATTTAGTAAATACAAGGTGGAAATAAGTTGTAAAATTTACGTATATCGTCACATGCGCATATTGCAAAACCAGTTTTATGAAATTGATGTAAAAAGTAATGAAAATAAAAATTAAAAATATATTTTAATTGAAAATTTAATTTCTTAAAGAATATTGAAAAGATTTTTTAATATCTTATTAATTAAAAATTAAATAAGAAATATCCTAGAAAAAAATTAATATACACTTTTTGTATGTATAAAACAAATTTTAAATTTACATTAATTTCTTAAAATTGAATTAGGTATGTATTAATTTTAAAGTAGATATTTTGTGTATAATACAAGTGTGTTAAAATAAACTTATAAAACGTTGAATTTTGTTTAAAAAATTTATGATAGATTTAGTTAGTATTATTTCTTTGATATTATGATTTTCTATTTGTACAGTTCAATCATGAATTTGTAAACTAATAAAAAATTCCTGTAAAGATTAGACGTATTAATTTAATTTATAGATGTAATATTTTAAAAATATTTATTTGATAATTTGTATTTATACAGTTTCAAATTGTGCAATAATAGATCAATCAATACCACCAATTTATAAACGTTAGAGAATGTTAAAATAAATTGTTTGTAAATCACTTTGTTATATTGATAATCATTCACGTGATTCTTATACTTTAAGAACATCTCGTACATGAATATTGTGTTTTTCAAAATATAACAATAAACAAAATGTATTTTGTTTTATTTTATAACCATACTTATTGAACTTCAAAAAATTCATCCTTTCATGCAGTATACTTATAATTTTTTTAATTAAGATTCCAAATTATTTTAATAAAATATATATTACAAGTTTAGTATTTCAAGCGAATTAAGAAAAAAAAAAGAAAAAAAAATCGAATACATAATTTAATGTATAATAAATTTTATGTTTATGAACATTAATATGTATGAACACAACTTTAATCATTTACTTTTATTTAATAATTATTTTTACAAATTGTTTACTTTACAATTACACAAGTTAATGATAAGTTATTTATATACAAATATACATATGCATGATAATAATGAACATTAATACAGGTTGTTTTAAAAACTGATTAATAATAATTATTAGTGAAATTTTTATAGTAAAAGAATGTAATTAACGATAAAATTGTAATTTTTGATAAATTAAAAATATATAATAAAATTTTTAACATATTATATATCTTAAAATTATATAAGTACAAATTTAATAACTATATTTTAAAAAAATATTATGTTTATTGAATATATTCAGAGAAATTTAGAAATTTGTATACAATTGATTATTTAACTTATTATTAATATATTTACAGAACGTATTTATTATAATAATAATTAAAAGAAAAAATAAACAAAATAAATGGTCTATTGTATGAATGTTGAAAAATTATATATCAATGTATAAATAAAAGTAAAAAGTAATTCGAATTTTTACTGATACTAATATTTAAAATTAAAAAATGTATCTATTATATATTAAACTATCACACACACAAACATATGTGTATATATACATATATTATTTATAGTTTTTTAAAAAGCAATTTTAATGTTATAATAGTATAATAGATTTTAAACTATTATTCATTTAAAAATCATAACTTAAATTTTTTAAAAATAAATATTACATTTTTTTGTGAACATATTTTATACGTGATTTTAAGTACTATTATAAAAATAACTATGAAATATAAATTATAATATATTTAAAATTGACAAAATTTATTTTATAGAATGCAATTTTTTATTTTTTTTTTAATAACTTATCCAAAGACAACAAATGTACTTTATTGTAATGTATTGGAGTCTTTATAAACACGTATTAAATCGAATCTGGAAGAATAATTTAGATACTTTTGATTATAAGGAGAACTGTAATATACAGCATAGACAAGGACCTGGTAAGTCAAAAACTGTAACCATTTATTCGTAACTATTTATTTAATTATAAGAGAGTTTTTTTTTTAATTTTTAAACCATATCTCATTGTTTTCAGCTATCGAAGACAATTGTATTATGTCGATATATCTGCAGTAATATCTACGTTTACTACATAAATTTAAATTTATATACATTTGAGAAAAAGCACATTTTTACACATATATATAATACTGTATGACGGATTTACTTTTATTAGATGGAAATAAATTTCATAAGGTTTTTCACGTTGTATTAAAAATTTTTTTAGAAAATTATTAACAATATTTGTAATGAATAAAACAATGTTATAATTAGCAGTTACTTGATTTGTAAAACAGTAGTAGTAGAACGAACCTTTTTCATTCAATAAAAAAAATATATATATTTTATTTTTATACAGCATAGATTATTTTTTCTAAAACTGTAATTAGTAGTTTTAGTTGGTAAAATAAAGCAAATATAAAAATAATTAGAATTTATAAAATTTTTTGTCAAATTTTAAAAATAGTTTTTAATCAATGGTAACATACAAATAAAAAAATAATATTTTATTTAAATTTATTAGAATAATCAAATATAAAATATTTTTCGTAAAGAATAATGAAAACAATAACAATAATTATTGCTAGTATTGTTATTATTATTTTATAAAAACTCAGATAATAAATAGTTTTTTCCTTTATTTTATTTCATATTTAGAGATTTTCATTGTTTGAGTACAACATATTTAATACGAAAATTTACCAGTGATCAAATTTTAATTACAGAGAGATTAGTATTTTTTTAAACATGATGATTATGTGCTAATTCCCTATTACATGTTGTAAATTTGCAATGTAATTTTAGTTTGTACAGTTGCATTTTTCTCTCTCTTTTTCTCTGTGGGTACGCGTGCGTGTATGTGTGTGTGTACTGAGGTTGCTCACTTCGCAACACACGGAGATCAGAATCTTAAGGCAAATCAGAGACGTCACCGTCTTCGAAACTTTGACTTGTAAGTCAAGGAGTTTTGCTCACTGGATGTCGCGGTTTCGCCGGCGATGTGTCAGTGCTTTCCTCCACAAGGAGCTGAAGGGAAGAACCAAATGTTTTCAGAGTTACCCTTATTCGCGTTCGGAACGGTCAACCTTAATAATTACTCACTACCGCCTTTTTATGCGATTGATCCAGCGAAATTTTTGATTAAATTCACGAGAGTTATTTCATTTAAAATCACTTTCATGATTATTTACCGGAGAATTCACGAGTTGGCATAGCCCTTATTTTCTTGGCGATGAATATCGGTTGCAAGTTTTTTCGTGCAACGGACTATCTATCTCTGTCGAGGGAACGCAGGAAGCAGCTTCTTGGATTAATCTTAAGCTTAATGGATTAAATAAATTAATAATAAACAGTAGGCAGTAACACCAACAGATAAAAATAAGTAATTTTATCAACGTCAAATCAAAACTAATTGTAGTTGGTATATTTTTGTTATCAATTCTTAATAATGTCGAGAGGACTTCAATAATGAAGAGATTTAATGAGTAATAATTGAAGAGAAAATTAAAGGGAGCAACTTGGCTAATTATTATTATTATAGCATCTTATTTATTCAAACTTGCACAAGTAAAACACAGAATTATTTATTTTTATTTTAAATTTCTTGAAATCAAAATATTGAATTAAATTGCTAATTCTTAAATTCTATTTAAACTCAGCTTTTGGAGACTAAATTTATCGTTCTTTGCTTTCTTAACTTAATAATTGAATTAAACTAATAAATTAAAATTTTTAATTAAATTAATTTTTTTTTATTTAATCAGATTTAATTTCTTTTTGAGATTATTATGCTCTATAAAATACATTAATGATCAAATTATTTAAACAAAATTTAAATTAACCTAATATAGCTTGCAAAATTTTGTGGGAGGTACGACCCCAAGATAAAGGAAATTAATTTTTTTTTACGGCATGAAGGTACAGATATCACACCTACTTGCAAAATTTATAACTGCATTAAATACTTTAATTAATAATGGTATTACTGTACGTGTAATATATTAAATTTTCTTAATTGTAATATTAACAAAATTCTTATATCTAATTAATAAACATTTAAATAAACCATTATGTCAAATTTCTACTTACAACAATCTCTCATAGAGATAATTAATAAGGTTATATCATTACAAGATATCAAATAAAGTCTATTAAACAAAGGATGAGTAATGATTGAAGTTTTCAAGAGACTTTTCAAATAAAAAATAATTAACAATGAATAAACATAACAGGACACTGACACTAATCGACGTTTACAATTTTCTAAATCTTATAGAAAACAATCAGAAGTATTCATGGAAGGTCTTGCATAAGTACGAGAAACAAAAATGACTTGGAGGATAATTCAATACCTAAACATGAACGACAACCAGAAAAGAAGCCAACATTTGACTATATTGATAACAAAATTACGGAATAAATACATTAATGAGTTGAGGAAAGAAGATTGTGAACATCTGTTCAATGGGTGAAAAAAAATGGAAGAATGTAATATCTACACTACCGGAAACATTGAACGGAGTTAAAAATAAACGAGTGATCGTGCCATTAATAGGGAAAATTAGTATATATTTATTTGTAAATGTAAAAATGGACAAGGATTCTGAAAATTAAATAAAGTCATTAATAAGGAATTTAAGCGGAAAATCGAGTCAATTAGCTCAATTATTGGCAAAGTAAATCGAAATTATAACAAATAAATTACAATATAACGACCAAAAATTGAATTATTCAGAGGAAAAAGTTCAAAAAGTTATAAACGATGCTATCCAGTTACAAGAGGAGCTTCAGTGGTAAGAACTTATACTCTTATTAGAGGATTATGTAAATATACAGATAAGATGTACTACAAATAGTCCAATTGACAGTGAAAGGAAAAATTCACCCGAAATAATTGGACAATAATTTAGTTATAGTAACAGTAAAAAAAAAAAAAATTAGTGAAAAATTGATTTCTAAAGAATTACCAATAAAAATTAACAGACCGATTGACGAATTAATCGAAATATCTAATGTAAAAATTATTGTGGACATGGAAAAAATCATATATTACATAAAAATACCTTTAGTAAATGAATTAATTTACTATATAAATTAATATCCCTACCCGTTACAAAACAATCCGAGGGAGTTGTAATATATATAATCCGTGACAAAATATATGGCTGTTGATTTCAAAATAAAAATGTACATTAGGGTAATCCAAAATCATTTTCAAATACGCACTAACACACGTATTAATTATATATATTGAGATTTAACACCAAGGGGAAAAATAGGTAACTATAGTCCGTGCAGCACAAAATTAATTTTCAAGGATCAATCCTTTAATGCATTCGGTCGCCATATATGAATCGGAACAATGTGGGAACGTATGAAAAATAATTAAAGAAGAAAACACCTGGATTATAATTAGTAAATCAATTATTTTAAATAAATATATAGAAAAATACTATATACAAATTAAGCAATTGTTGTGTAAAAACAATTTTTGTTTTTCTCTTTAAAATATTAAGTCATTGTGTCTGTCTATGACTGATAACAGATAAATTCTTGAACAGGTTATTTAAAAATTATCAATTAAGAGAAGATCATCCCCTTTCTCCATCTCATCTCTAAAGATGTTATGGTGGGGAAAAATTAAAAGGCTATAAAAGCCATACTGAATGAGAAAAATTACTTTTTGTCAACAATCGTTTGTTCAATAAAATGATCTTGATCAAATATATAAAATGGGAACTATGTAATAATTCTAATGTTCGACAACGACATCGAAATTTGTGACCTCGAGGGTCTTACGTATATAACGTAATTATAGATGCTTAATAATTAAAAAGATTCGGATTATAATTTAATATTATTTAATATTATTAATATTAATAATATCATAATTTATTTGTTATTATAAAATTTTGGCTTGCATTGGCATGAACTAATTTTAATATATTATTTAAATTATTATTAAAATATTACACCTGTTATATATGTAACGTTATTCGACATAAACATTGATCATTGGGAATTTAACAACGAGAATACTATACCTGATATTAAGTAATATATTTGGAAATAATGGACTATTAAATCCAACAAAATGTTAAATAATTAAAAAAAAAATTGGGAACAGCTCCAGCAACAGTGAGAGAACCCGTAAAGTTTAGCAGTTTTATCATTATAAATAAAATTTAGACGAATAGGATTTCGATTTAGTTTCGAGATTTGATCGAGTCAATATCCCGGAAACAGGATTCCGGCTCGGCATCGAGTCGAATTAATAACACGGTACTTATCTTTTAACTGATTAATACTACAATTGTAATTATCACATCGATTCAAAGGTCGAAAGTTAGGAATAATATTTTATCATGAGCCACATATACTTCAAATGCGAATAATTGTTTTTGTAGATATTTTATACATCCAATCCTCGAAAAGGTTAATGCACTTTGACCGTTTTAACACAGAAAAAGTACGTGAAGACGAATAAATTAATAATAAATAAATACATATAATTAATAATAGATATATAAAAATTAAATACTTAATTACGAGATTTTTTATAAATTATTGATAAAGTCTGTATTTAATTTATATAATTTAAATTAAATCTATAAAATATACATTATAACAATTCATTAATATAGATGACTTTCCTGGATAACGTATTGATTTTATTAGGATATTTTAATACTTGTCACGTACTGTAATTAATTATGAATCGTATATATGTTAGTTTATTAGTAATATACGTGAGAATTCCAATTATTACTGCAGTTTTAGTGAATTAAAAATAAGCTCATTTAACTTATTGTTGCGACGAAAATTATCACTAGTATGTAAACCTCTCGCCACATCTTTCGAGAGCTGAGATGGATGACTGATTATTTACTGTGAAGAATTCAGATCCAACTTAATATTTAGTCAAAAGTGAAAAATAACCATTAACTATTAAAAGTTTTAATTTATTATTAGCACCTTTTAAATTTTTTTCTATTGTACCGTTTGCTTCGTAAATAGTTTCACTAATTCCATATATTATAGGTATTTCTTTAAAGTTAATCTCGATATTTTCTTTAATAGCAGAAATTCTTATTATGTTTTGTCGCGCATCGGTATCTATTAAAAACAGAAAATAACTGTACCTATTGCATTTTTATTGTTGGTATTTTTTTAAAGGTCCTTTATTATTTATTCTGTATCTGTCAAAAATTCCGGTTTTACTGTAATCTCGGATAATGTTCCTCTTCTTAAATTATAGCATTTACCTGGCAGAATATAGTTTTAATTGAATCAAGATGAATTCACTATGTCTGGATTTTTCTGAAAATTTAGTAGTATTCCTTCTTTGAATATGGCAATTTTTTTGTATATAATTTCTTTTTCCATAATAATTACATGTTATATTCGAATTATATAATTTTTTATTATCCTTATTATTTGATATTTTTTAATTCCCAAATATCTCATGATCTATTTGAATTTCTCTCTCAACTTTGTTGATACTGATGATTAAGTTGATTAAATTTTCGAACCTTAAATGTGCCCGATATTCTTGTTATACAAAAAAGACAAAATATTCAATAACTAACACGTCGATTTTTTAATTTATTCGGGTAGAAGTTGTTATGCTTCTTCCTTCATGTGTGAACAATCACTAAAAATATAATATAGATCCATGAATTTTTGTATATATACCAACATATTTTCCGAGTTATATAAAAATGAAACTTAATTTACTCCGAATTTCTCATAATCCATGATTTCGTTCCAAGACGTCTCTTAATTTTCGGATTAGATCATCAATAAAATTAGATTCTGACATTCCGATAGTTATGTGAACTTAAAAATTAATTTTTTATTTTATCAAGTTAACAATTTCAGATTGTTATTCTATTGGAAAATATTCTTTGATAATATCAATAGCGCGGAAAAATGAAAAATATTAGTGCTATCAAAAAAGGGTATTATTGTAATACTCTCTTGCATTATTATGCGAGAGATGTATGTTTATTATTAGTTGTTGTTGGTAAAAAAGGAGTATTTGCATATTCATTTGGTCTTAAATTTGTACAAAGTGTATTTAGTAAATCAATTATTTGTTCTTGTTCATTTCAATTCAATTCTTTTTGTTCGTGAATGTTGATTTCTTATAATTGTTATTCTAATTGTGTTATATTTATATTTAATGATTCATTTAACTGTTGGGTTTTACGTTTTAATGTTTCAAGTTGGGTTTCACGGATTCTGAGTTGTTTTTTGCATCTTTTATGTTCATCTGTTTGCATTTTAATCATTCCATTTTATTATTATGATTATAAACTTCTTTATAAAATTTAAAATGTTTTTTTAAAAATCTATTTTGTATTTTAATACAAATTTTAAATGGCTTTTTACTTAATTGTACAAATTTATATTATAACTTATTATTTGGTTTAACATTTATTTTTATTTTTATTTCGATGCATTGTTTGATAAAATCTTTAATTTTATTATCACATTGTTGTCAGCAATTCTATTCAATGTTTTATTCTTATTGTAATGTCTCAATATGTAATAGACATATAAATGAATAGTTAGTAAATCTTCTATATAAAAAATCATTTATTCATTTAATAACTTATGAAGTTACAATTTAAATGTTTAACTAAAAGAAAATCAGTAAGAACAAGTAAATAAATTATAGTTATACCCAGATGACTTGGTGCTACTGGGAGAAAACAAGGAGGTGCTTGAGACCATGATGAGAATCCTAAAAGAGTCATTGACAATAAGGAAACTGAAATTAAGCGTGGTATTGTAATTTACTAAAAAAGTAATAAAGTATAAAAAAGAATAATACAATAGTTTGAGACGATCGTAATAAATTAGGTTAGTTAATTGCAGTTCGTAAGTTTAGAGGATAGGAATAGATAATGCTCGGATAAATGCAATAGAAATGCTAAAATTTATCCTTTTTAAGATAAGAATAAGACAATCAATTTATTTAATCGTATACTTACTTTACGTTGGGGATAAAAAAACCCTTTTACAGGAAAAAAAAACCGTATTACAATAATTCCGGTGTATACCTTGGTTCATATACGTAGAGGGGTGGGTGGGCTGGAGGCCATTTTGGTGGTCAGCAGATTCGTTGGTCGGGCGGTCGCGTACAACGCAAAACAAGTCCACGTGAATCCGCGTCCAGAACACACACTAAGAGAAAAAGGGTCCTTTGTCCCGCAGTAACCCGTGTAAAAGTTTCAAATTTTCGCTCTTATTAATAATATATAAACGATGTAAAAGACACATAGATATGTAGATATAAACGCAATTGAGGTCTGTGCAAATATGACCATTCCGGACGACGCGTGGAACGACAACCCTCTACCACACGATAGGGGTTCAAGTATCCGATTACTCCTTGGTAAAGGCAGCTTATAAAATGTGAATGACTGGACGAGCTTTCGGGATTGTCCCCAAGGTACATCTGCTAGGGCCTTCCCGTAAATAATAGGCTGCAAACCCGAACACATGGGAAAAACGAAAATAATGATTTTCAATAGCAGAAAAAGGAGCAAAGAGAATGGAAACTGGGTGAAAGGAAGTGTGGGGGGGGTGACTTTAAGAAAAGGAAAGCACTGTTAAACTACCTGATCAGAGGAGTTACTGATTACGTTGTTGAGATCTAGAGAAGGGCAGAGATAATAGGGATGAAGAGAATAAAACTCAACTATTATAGATGAATTCTGGAGCTAGATTTATGCACCCGTATGTATATTGTCTACAAGGAAATAGATGAGGCAGAAATGAGCGGGGTTTGGAAGAACAAAGTACTAAAATACATGAAGAAGATGAAGCATAGAGCGAGAATAGATGAATGAGGAAATTCCTAATGGAAAAAATGAAGAAATCTAGAGAAGACGAAGAAACAAACAAAATAGATAAATGGCTGAAGAAATTGGAACTAAGGTGAGAATGACTAGAGAAATGGAAAACGGCCAGGAGAAACATATATAGAGAAATAAGAAAAAAGAAATGGGAAAGATAAAGGATGAAAAAGAAAAAAATGAATAATAGAGGCTAAATATAACAATGGATACAAGTATTTAAACGAGACAGGTTTACCTACATATCTCATAGAGGTAAGGAAACATAAAGTAAGGAAAGTAATTACGAGGATCAGATTTGGAAACAACCACAAGAAATAAATATTGGTCAGAAGAAGAGAGGAATAAAGTGCGCTATGTAGGATGGATTGGGGGAGACTTAGAGCATATAATAATGGAGTGTACAGAAACTAATGAGATTATAGAAGATTTGAGACCAGAGAAAAAATGGACATACAATAATATGATGGTAGAACTTACGGGGACGACGATAAACTACAAATTGATGGAGTGTATAAATATGCAAGAGGATAAAAGATAAGAGGATAAGATGTTGGAAAGAGAGAGAGAGAATAAACGAGGATGAGGTTATTATAAATAGACGAATCAATAAATATATATAGATTCAAGTGAAAAGTGGACGGGCTGTGATATTAAAATAAAATAAAATAGGAAAGACAAAAAAACTGAATTCAGTGAAATGCGAATAAATATTGTGATATACATTATATAAGAATGTAAATAAGTAGAAAATGATAACACAAAAGTTCATTCTCAGGCCAAAAGGCTGGAAATAATTATTATTAAATATAATTGGTAGAAACTGAATTACAATTCGTTATCGATGAATATAACTTTAATTGATTGCATGACGAGTTTTGTAGTATCTGTTTATTAGTGAGTGTTCTTATTATCTGAAAGGATGATATGGATAAAATCTATCTGTCACTATTCCAGATTTCTTCTAGAGCTGGAGAATCTCCAATAATTAGTAAAAACTTAATTTTAAAATATACAGAATCAAAAAATAAGAGGTATCCTTTTGTGTTTTATTCTAGTTTTTATATCAGCTGTATTTTATCTCCTCTATGCTATTTTGTAATTATTCAAGTTATTTCATAGTACCAAGAATTTAATCGAGCGCCTGTTTTACGAAACTTCCTTATTTTTATTTTCTTATTTTCCTGATTTTATCTTGTACTTATTAGTAATAATTCGTTAATAATGTTTTTTAATTGAATTACGTTTTTTGGTTGGTCAGCTATTAATTTGTTAGTATTATAATATGTCTAATTGGACGTCTTTATAATCGTTCGTTTCAATTCATGATAAATAGTGTGTTTCATCTCTATTATTTACCTAGTTTCTGTTTATAATTCATGATTATATACATAAAATTTTCATTTTTATAAAGGTATTGAAATTTGATGAAAAAATGTTACTTAAAAATATGGAGACGTTACACAATATTGAATAAGGAAAAATTTTAACAAAAGGTAGAAAAAAAGGGAAAGAAACTGAAATGATAGAAAATTTGAGAAAAGAAATAAGAGAAGAAACTAAGGTAGATAGAGAGATGCTAATGAGTTGGGTAGAAAGAAAGATAGGAAGACTGGATAAAAGAAATAGAAGAAATGAAAGATAGGAAAATAGAAAAACTAGAAAGAGAGTTAGAAAAATTAAAGAAATAGAAGGAAAGCAGGCTAAGGCAGAGAAAGAGAGGTAATAAGAAACTGAATGGAAAATAGAGATGGAGGTAAAGGTTTGCTGGCTCGAAAATGAGAGGGCAGTAAGCGAATCAGAGATAGGAAACAGAAAATTGAATAGCAGAAACAATAGCCTCTCTAACATTTCGTATAACAGCAGATCCAGGAAAAGCAGTCCATCCAGTATTCAGAGCGCGTCTCTAACGGAGAAAGACGTGCTTGAGGTAAAGAAAATAGTGAACGAGAAAAAAAGAAAAGAGAGAGAAGCGAATCTGGTGATAAAAGGAATAACAATAGTAGACGAATTTATAGAAGAAAATTTTTAAAAAATTTTAAAAGAAGGCTAAAAGTAGATGCAAAGACGAAAAACATGGATGGAATGGAAGAGTGATAATAGTAAAATTCCAAAACTCCGAAGTCAGGAACAAGGTGTATATAACCAGGAAAAACCTGATAGGATCAACAATTTACATTGAATTCGATCTAACATTTAAAGATAGGAAAGTGCAGGAGGATATAAACTCTTGGGTAAGAAGAGTGAAAGCAAAAGGCCTCCAAGCAAAAACGAGTTTCAAAAAAATATACTTTAAGGGTAAATGAAGAAGATGGGGAGACACTAAGGCAATGGAATAGATGATGAGACAAATAGAAGAGATATTAACAAGAAATAACAACACAGGCAGAAGGACACAAGAAACAAGTAACAAAGAAAGGACGGAAGAAAAAAGAAACGAGGCGGAAGAAACAGAAAAAGAAAGGAGTACGCAAAAAAGTACAGATGTTACATTTAGATAGGATTACACGTTCAGAAATGAAAATGAGAAAAGAAAGGATTTTCAAAGTAGAAAGAAGAATTTAGAATAAGAGAGGAGTAGACGACAGAATATGAGAAGAAAGGCATTAAAAACACATACAAGAAGATTGATATACACAGAAACAAAAGAGAAGTGAAAGAGCACATAAAAAGGTAAGAGGTAATACACAAAAAAGATAACAGCAAAGAAAGACAAGTAAATAAGAATGATACAAACGGAAAAAACAGAAAAAACAGGAGGAAAAACGCAAAAGGAAACAAAGTAAACGACAAAAAGAAAAAAGAAAGGAGAAAAGACAAAGGAAGACTGAGTCGGCAGACTTCAAATAAGTGAAGAAAACACAGAAAGACAGGATACCAGGAAAAACTTAAAAATGAAAGGCATCGAGACAATACAGAAACAAACCAGAAACATAATGTTTTGGAATATCGTAGGAGCATGGAATAAAGATAGGAATTTCTAGGAGTACATAGAACAGACTATGTCTGTTTAGCGAAAACCTGGATAGAAAACAAGGATATAGAAAAATGTAAAAGAAGAATGTCAAAAAATATGAAATGGGAAATAATAGACGCGGTAAGAGAAAGAAAGAAAGGAAGAGCTATGGAAGGCTTCCTAGTAGGTATCAACAAGAATTAGGACATAAAAATCGAAGAAATGGGCACGAAAAAGCAGGAAGAATTCTTAAAGACAAGACTAAAAATAGACACAAAATAAACGCAACTAGAGATCTAGAAAATGTATAATACAAGAAACTTGGAAGAGAAATGGGACATAATAGAAAATGATAACGACGGAAGTAAAACAAACCTGCTTATCATGGAAGATCTAAATACCAGGATAAGACAATTAGGTAACTTCATAGAAAAAGAAGGACACGGAGAGATGATGAACAGAAACAGCAAAGACAAGAAGATAAACGGCAAAGGAAAGACAATGGTTAAAAGAATAGAAGAAAATGGTTAAACCATATTAAACCACCAGAGCAGATCATCTACTGATCATGGTAATGATTATAACAGGACAAAAAAAGAAAAGAGAATCCAAAAGAAAAGGAAAACAAAAACAAACAAACCATAGAGATATGAAATGAGGAAGGAATTGAGGAATACCAGGCAAAGACAGGAGATTATATGGAAACAATTAAAGAAATGAAAGATATAGAAACATGCTGGTCAGAACTGAAAGAGATAATAGAAAAGCGATCAAGAAGAAGGAGATTAGAGTAAAAACGTGGAAGATAAGACAAAACAGATGGTGGGATAAAGAATGTAGAACTACAAAAGAGAAAAATAAAAAAAGCACTTGAGAAATGGGAAAAAGTAACATCGACGAAAGAGAGATATATCGAGATGAGGAAAGAATGGAGGAAGGTATGTGAAAATAAGAGGAAAGCGAGTATTGAAAAAGAAGACGAAGAATTAAGGAAACTGAAAAATGAAGGGGATATCTGGAAATATCTCAATAAAGATAGGAAAAAAAGAGACAGGATGGAAGATATAATTCCAATAGAAGACTGGGCGTAATACTACATCAAGCTTCTAAATAGCAGCGTGGATAAGAAAGGAATGTCCAAAGCAAAAACAGTACAGACAAATAAGAGAGGGCAACATGAGATTAAAGGAAACGAAATGAGAAAGGTTTGGAACAGCTTAAAAATGAAAAAGGCCAAAGGGATAGACAGCATCCCAAATGAGGCCTGGATAAGATGATAAAACACAGATTAACAGAACTAATACAGAGAATATGGAACGGAGAGAGTTTACCGGAGGAATGGAGAACGACGGTAATAGTACCTATATACAAGAAAGGAGACCCCAGTAACTTTGGGAACTGGGAAAGTCGGAACAGAGAGAATCTGGTCTCTAGCCTACTATGCCGATCATGTAGTACTCCTAAGCGACAGCAGAGAGACTATGCAAATGATGATGGTCACACTGAAAAAATTAGAAAATAGAAAAATGGAGATTAACATAGAAAAAACAAAGATGATGGTCTTCAAGAAAGGAAGAAAAGGAAAAAAAGGATTGGAAATGGAAAGGACAGAAAATCGAAAGTGTGGATAAATTTAGATATTTAGGATTTGTATTTGAAAGAAACGGTGAATACAAAGAACATTTAGACGAGAGGACAAATAAAGGTACGATAGCCGCTAAGAAAATATGGGGACTCGGAGAGAGAAGATTCCCTGGAGACTACCACAGAAGAAGAAAACTCTTCGACTACCTAGTGAGCGGGTTCCTGGGATAGGGTACCGAAATATGGGGTATGGAAGACTCTAAAAAACTGGAAAAAGTAAAAAAGGATACCTCAGATGGACGGTAGGCCTAGAATACTGCATACCAGGATATATAATACAAGAAGAAACAAAGGAAATGGACCTCAAAAAAGAATGGAGAATTAGGCGCTCGAATTCGAAGAGAAAATATAAAAGTAAGAAGAAAGGAGACTAACGAAGAGATGCCTTGAGGAAAAGAAATAATTATGGAAAGAAAGGAAACACGCGGAGTACACAGAAAAATAGCTAAACAAAATTGGACTCAATAGAAAACAAATAGATTATTGGAATGAGAATAGAAAGAACAAGTATTATGAAATCAGGAAAAGAGAAGAGGATATATATAAACTTAAACTAAGACAAAAAAGAGACAAAGGAAAGTATAATGAGACATATAGAGATATGGTTAAGAAGAACTACCCAATTACATCAAGAAAGGTAAGAAGATTAAAGATATAAGAATAACTGCGATGGTCAGATGTAGTAACATCACAGTCTGAAATAGATATTAGTTAGATGAAGAGGGGAAAAAATGTGAACTATGCAAAGACGAAGCAGAAGATTGGGAACATCTAATATACAAATGTAATAGTACGGAGGATATAACTGAAAAAATAAGCAAAGAGAGAAATAGGATGAATTGCAGAGAAATTTTGAAACAATTTTATGGCAAAGAAGTACACCAACAGCTGAGAAAGATTTTCTAAAAAATTTTAAAAAGAAAAGAACTATATAGAAAGAAAAGATAACCCCCACATCCATTAAAATATAAGAAGCAAAACCAAAGAGAGGATACAGATGTAAAGAGAAAGAATTACAAAAAAGAAAGAAGAAAAAAAAAAGAAAGAACAACACAAGAAACAAACAAAGAAAACAAATTAAATGTGCTAGAAACAATAAAAATGTGTGGGAAAAAATGCAAAAAGAAACTATGAAGTGTAAATATGTAAATATAATCACAAAATCCACTCCTGGGCCATGAAGCCGGATTTATGTAAATAAATAAAAAATACCTAAATTTATTCGTACAATTCACCTTAAGTCTATAATTTTTACATTCCATTTTATTTATCCAGTGACATATTCATTGATTTTTCTTCAAAAATAGTTTTCTACATTCCTTATTAATTATCGATTATTCCGTATCTCGTTGATTCATAACTTTAATGAAACCGTCAGTAGATTCAGTTTAAAAATAATTGATCTCACATTTCTGTATGCCAACATAATGGTTATTGCTTGCGTTTTTAGTGTCCCATTGATTGTTGAGAAATAAATCATTGCTGTGGTTATAATTATTATTCACCAACACATTCATCATACTTCTTACTTGTTTCTTATGACCTTCAATTCCACGCTGATTTTGTACCAAACTGTCACGACGCTTTGCGACCGAAACCAATATCAAACAATATTAATATAATGTTATCTATATATTTTGATTTAATATTGTTTTATTGTATTAAAAAAATTAATATTTTTTTATACCACTACTGAAAATTAATATTCAGTTAATATATCCTATATTAAAAAGAAGAATATTACTCATGCTTACAAAAATCAAATTTAGGAAAATAATTTCTCTTATCAAACATAAAAATGAAAGCTGAAACATATTTTTATTTCATTGAATATACGTACAAATTGATTGTACAAATATTAATAATATTAAATTTGTATAATTCGTTAACTATTTTTAGAAATGGCTTAATTTAGAGAAACAGTTTATAATTTATACAAATTTTATATTATTCACATATATGTCAAACATGTATTGTATATAGGTTTTACATATTATTTTTACAAAATTCCTTCAATACGTATTTAATCGATTCTTTACATTACAAGATTTGAAAATTTGTAATTTTTTAAATTCAAGGCCTGCCTTTTATAATGACGATTAAAAAATACATATAATACGTGAAAAATTGTATTTGCTTTTAATATAATTTGAAAGCATGTTTTTCAGTATTTTTGGCTTTTGCGATCATTTAGTACGTTTGTCTTTTAAATTAGTTTCTTGATTTTTAATAATTATAAATTAAATTAATTAATTTATCATACAAATACTTTCAAGATTTTATGTATTATTGATTTTTGTAAATTTATAATAGAAATCAAAAAGTTAAAATTTATCAAATAACATTTAAATACTTATTAAACCCTGAAATTTAATTAAAAAAATAAATCGTAGATAGCACAAATTTTTACTTTTTGACTGCAAAAAAATTTTGTCGTTCCATCTATTCGATTGATCAAAGCACACTATACATGATCTGTCTACGAAGTATCGAGTATTTTTTTTTAAACTGCTATTGGTTGTAGCGATTTGGAACGGATCTTAAAATGTAGGGGGAAGTTTTTTCTATTTGTCCCTCTTTTGTTATTTCTATAATTAGAAGTGGCAGAAGTTTGTTTCGTTTGAAAGATGGTTTTCGATTTTGTGACACGGCGCGATGGAGCGACTAGTGAAACAGCGCCATGTGATAAAGTTTTGCTTTAGGGCTTAGTAAAAATACTTTAGAGATTTTTTAATGTTAAAAAGGTTTTTAAGATTAACCACATGCATGTGTTGATAAATTTAACGTATCCTCGATTATCCTGGTTCTTAAATGATGATTTAAATTCAAAATTTTACGCACATATTGAGTGTTAAAATCAATTTTGGTTGTTTTTGAGTTCTGAGAAGGGGGATATTCGCTAACATTCTTGCGAGTTTTATGTGATTTTTTAAATTACGATTACATGTAATTTTATTCTTAAAGATTTTTTTTAACACTTAAAAGTCTTCACAGCATTTTGTTCAGACACAAACAAAATTTATCATATAAATTTGTCCCAACAGTCGTTTCATCGCGTCACAAAATTTAAAAACATTCATCGCGCGAAACAAAATCCTGTCCGTTCTAATTATCGAAAAAAAAGGAGGGGGTAAATAGGAAAAACTCCCCCCTCCCCATAGTCTTAAATCTCTACTAAATCACTACGACTAATAATGGGTTAAAAATAAAAAAAAAAAATCGATACTTTGTGGCCAGACCATGTATAGTTTTTTTCATTCCTTTATACGTATGCTGGTATACTCATGAGTTTTATTTCTCAAAAATTTACTACTATTTTTCATTGTCATTGCAAATTTACTGCAAATTCCTTAAATGATACCTAATATTAAAGCAATTTATCTAGTTTTTGAAAGATAATTTTTTTTTAATAATTTTTATTTCAATAATAGCCATCACATGTTTTATTTATATATATTGCATAAATTTATTATATAAAATCATACAATCATTCATTAATATTTTAGGTAATATTGTATTATTTGAAGATTAAATTAATCATTGATTCTGTGCATGACAGTATTTATCTGATACAGGGCAAATAACTATTAATTATGTTTCATTGTCATTGCATAGGTAAAAAAATATCTTACGTTATGTAGAAATATCGAAATTTATATTTGAAATATATTATAGTAAAGGAAATTTTTTTTATAGATTATATAATTAAATATTTCTTTCATATAAACCAATCGAATTATTTTTAATAAATAGCCATGAACCTTTAATGCACAATTAAACTTATGAAATATAATAATTTTTTTTTAATATTGTATTATACGACTAATATCATTGCATATTTATTAATTCATTTTTTATATATAATGCGTTTAATTTTAAATTATAAATTATGTTATTAAATTAAAGATTTAAAAACTGAATGTAAACAATGTAAATTAATGTAATTATATTAATTATAATGTAATAATTTTTTTCCTTTTGATATTAATAATAAAAATGAAAATTTGAATTTTTTTGAAAATTATGAAATAAATTAAATATCAATTATTTTAATACAATATTATTATTACTATTGGAATTGCTGATTTCAATAAATGACTTTGAATAATGGATTTTTTGTAATATTGCTCAGTCGATACAGCGCTTGCGGAAGAGACACATTTATATATGACATTCGACCTCGTTAAACTAGAGCTCATACATAAAGTTTGAAGCAGTAACATTGAATTTGACGGTAGAATCGTATATCCAGGCTTTTTCTCGCTTTCCTTTTCACTTTTATTGAATGCTCGTAAATTCACAGCCGTTTTTTCTTCTAAAAAGCAAGCGCAAGCTTTTCTCAGCATTTTATCGTAGATAAAATTATATAATATATATTTATATACATTTATAAATAATTCATTTATAATTACAATGTTTATGCGTTTATATGACAGGTTTTTACGATTAATTTTAAAAAATGAAACTCTGAAAAATTTATTTTTCTGATGAAATTGTATTAGAATGTCACTTTTTGTTTATATGTGCATTGTAAATCATTATTAGTATATTAAAAAAATTTTTTATGGATATTTTCTTATTTTGCTACATCATATTTATCAATTTTTGACACTATCAATATTTTTATTGTTGAGTACAACATCTTATTAATCATCAATTATTTTCAATACTGGCTATGTTAAATTTCATTTCATATGGCCTTGACGTATCTGGAAAACGTTAATCGACATACACAAATACAAAACACTCAAATTTATTTCCATTAAATTACTAAGCTTATTTTAAATTTCAGTGCAAATAAATTTTGCATACTTTTTTTGATTTATTTACTGAATTAAGAACATAGCATAATAATATAACAAATTCTAAATAAAGATAAATAATTATGACTTGAGTTGCATTATTAAATATAATACAACCACAATATATAAAGCAATAAAAAATCGGAAGGCTTTGCATTTTTATAAACGCATTTTTAAAATCAATCTATATATTTTTTTCTTTTGAAATTTTTGTACAAAAAGAAATTGTACATTTTTTGAATTATAATTTGCAAATGCAATGAGGTAATAAAATTATTACCTAACATTGCGTCTTTTTTAATAATTATTGATTAATAATTTATTTTTAAAGATGTGTAAATGGGATTATTTATATTTTTTAAAAAATTTTTAGTTTTACAAAAAACTACGATAAGCATGTATTTTTTTCATTAAAAAATAAATTTATTTATATAAAGTTTGTATGTAATACGAATGAGTGTATATGGTACTTTAATAACATTAATTAGTTTTACAATTATTTTTTTTAAAAAGAATTTTTAACTGTTATAATAATTTTATCAAATTCATATTATCATTATTAATTCATATAAAAATTAAGTATATCAATGATTTACTTAATTGTTATTTTTTAATATTTAATACTAATAAATAATTAACAATATATAAATAATATTTAAATATTAATTGAAAGCTTGAGTACAAAGTATCATTTGTACCACTTATATTATTTGTACCACTTCAAAATATCGAAAAATGTATTTAGTATACGAAATTTCGTAATAGTTGTACAATTTTTTATAGAAGCTTATTATTATTCCAGCAACATTTCAATAGAGTAATGTAATTTCGAATGAATCAATAACACAATGAACACTCAGGTAAAAATACGATCATACTATCGCTGATCAAACGACCTTTAACATTTATAAGCTTGATGCATAGAAATTACTTATTATATTAAGCAAAAAATCTTTTTTATAATCATAAATATATTAATATATATATATGCCATGTACGTGAAGTAAAGTATATTAATGAATGTCATTTTATAAGATATAAAATAAAAATAAATTAAAATTATAATAGTGAAAGATGGTTAAAGTAGTTTAGTATTGGAATAATTATTACTTGATAAAACTAATAACTTTGTAAAGTATTCACAATATAAAAATTCTTTAAAATTTTTTACTGCAAATGTGTAATAAGTATATTGTAATACATTAAAAATAAAATTTATTGAGTACTCAATTTTAATTGCACTGTACGATGTCGTAAATAAGATATCAAATGCTATATGTGTGCTATTATGAATAAAAATATATAAACAATATTTAAAAAATATGCAAAATTTAATTTATTAAAATAAAGTTAATGTAACATTCATTTTTAGAAATATATGATTTATTCTTTCTTCAAATATAACAACATTTAAGCTTTAAAAAACCAGTCGTAATTCATAAGAATTATGTGAATAAATTATTTATTAGAATTTAAAAAATTTTTGTATATATAATTGTTTAAGGCAATATAAAATAATGTATATATAATCATCAATTCATTGAAAAATAAAAACTTTTTGCATTAAAAAAAGTATAAAAATATAGTAACAATTAAAAAATATTTTATTCTGATAAAGAAATTTTTTTACAAATTTTCATTGAACTTTAATGTTACAGTTTTACATATAAGTCGATTTCAAATACTAAATGAGCCATTTCTCAATAAATACAGAAAATGACAAAATTTAAGCTTGTAAATGTTAGATAAACACAAATTTTATTTTTAGAATCTTTGTAAATTTTTTTGATTTAAAATCAAATTATTCGATTAATAAAATTTGAAGATAGAGAAGTCGATTGTTATTATTCCTATAATATATAAAATTCAATTATAGTTTTTGCTGCTTTTTTCGACATACCATTAAATCAGCTTGTGTATACTCTTTTTTTTTAAACAACCCTAAAGATGCATCTTTATCATTTATTTTATTTGCAAACCAATAAATAAACACACGATAATATTGACTAATTTATTTTTTTTTTCAATACAAAAATTAATTTAAATACTACTGAATCAAATAATGATTATTATTCTAATTAAAAATGAATAGTATTGAGTTAAAAGTAAAGATAACAGATTTCATCACCAAGAAAAGTAGATTTTGAATTCTATCATTGGAGGTTATGATATTTTTGTAATGCGTTTATTGGGCAATACAAAAGTTACTATATTTTTGTAAAAAATCTCTAAACATTACAAATCGACCCCACTATCTTCACGAGAAGCTGCAATAAAATGGAAACTCAAGCTTTCACTTTCACTGTAAGTCATGTATGATTAATATTTGTTTCAACGCGTAAAGTCTATTGGATAGGTTTTCCATTGAATTTTTACATTCGCGATTAACTTACAACGATGTCTCAATGTTGATGTTTGTGCGTTTCACCCCGGAAATTCGGCATCCAGTATCTATCCTGTCGGTGCAACTCTTCCTGAGGAGTTGGTCGTGTCTTCGTGAGCCTGGTGTGGTTCGCCTCTCGGTCAGCGAACGCGTCAGCTTCGTCTTGACCTAATTCGAAAACATATGCACAGTAAATCATTTATTTTCGCTTATCCATAAATAAATGCACAAGTGGTATTAAAAAAAAAATGATTTATGTATCTATATTCATCTAAGATACATATGTATATCTCTAAGATATGCTTATAATATTCCTTCTAAGTTCAAGGAATAAAAACATTAAGGTATAAATCTAGATCGAATTCACGGTCACAATTCTTATTAATAAAACAAAGAAAATAATGTTCATTGTAAAGTTATCGAGCAAGGTAAGCAATTCTTTGCACTGTCTATTTATAAAAATTTGGACATCAGATACGTCTAGCTTCCACTGTAATTTATATATATTAAAAAATTGTTTTAAAAGGTTTATATAAATGAATAATTACACATATAATAATGCACGTAGAATTATTCTATTGTTAAGATATTTAGTTCAGGAGCATATGAAAATTATAGAGGATTTCATTGGATAAAGGTAATTATTATTGATTATTACGGTCATCAAAGCTAAACAAGTCATAGGGATAGTATTTCTCTCAACTCCAAATTGCAATTACAAACATAATTAAATAAAGTCATGTTTTAATTGTATTATTAAATTTAATGTTGTTATTAATGGAAATAAAATGATGCATAATTTACCGTATATTTTTATTGTATTAAATTACATGAATCGATAGATTATTAATACGCAGTGTTCATTTATTGTATAGAGTAAATATTTAAAAAATTGTAAGTTCCTTAAATAACTAGTGGTTTTATTATGCATTTATTTTTAATTATTTAGGCCCAGAGATTTATCCAATATCAATCGCATCTATTTTAGCTGTCTCGCTAATTAAAAAATAATATTTGTAAAAATACTTGGTGTTTCATTGTTTTTAATCTTCATAATAGATATAAATTTGTCAAGACAGGGTATGTTACAGTTTGTAAAAATGCTAATAAACATTAATAAGAAAGAATTGAATTAAATGAAAAGGTGTTGATTATACATCAACGAAGGTATAAGGAAGGTGTATGAACGAACCCTCTCTACGCCGGTGTGAGTAGCTCCACCTCGGGGGTAGTCGGGCTTCACTGACGAGTTTGAGGAGTTGGTCGACAGTTCGTCGAGCCTGAGGAAGGGACTGCATTCATCATTCGACTGGTTGACTGGACTGCGAAAGTCAAGAGGCACCGTCAGACAGTCGTACGACGGTAAGGAAATCGTCGTTTCGCTCCTCCCCGCCTGACTATTCATTGAGCTACAGACGAAAATGAAATCTTTGCTTGAAAACATATTTATTTTTTAAAACACATAGTGCTAAGAAAACAGCACCGATTCATTATTATTATTATTATTATTATTATTATTATTATTATTATTATTATTATTATTATTTTGTTTATATCGGTTCATATTCGTTTTAATCTGTTCTTTTTTCAAACACTTAATTACTACATACCTATAATAGGTAGTTATATAAATTTATTTTTAGCCGCTTTGTTGAAAAATACAAATAATTTGCTTGAACTTACACAATGCCATGAAATCGATATTGGCTATGTAAAAATATTGTATAGAAATCTACAAATGTATTTATAAAACTTCTCTTGCTACACTTTCACAAAAAAAACTACAACCTACGATATAGCTATCTTTATAATTAAAAATTTATAAAAATATTATAATATAAAACAAGAAATAACATATTCATGTTTAGATTTTTGAAAAAAAAAGTATAAAGAAATATTTGTTTATGCAAATAAGTAAAACCTACAAAAAAATTCTTGAAAGATATTTTAAAGTATCAAAACATGGTAATCTTAAACATATAATTAATAAATTAATATTATTTTTTCATTTTTTACTAAAAATGACAGATTAAAAAAATGTAATTTATTTTTTTTATAATTTTTATCAAATATTAAGAAAAGTAATTTTTTTAATTTTTCTCTTTTAAACATATTTACGTATAAATCTCAATCATTTGACTATGTTTTATTTATTAAAATACATTTACGAATTCGATTATTATTTATATTTAAATATCAATTTTGTTACGATCAATTATATCACTATTAATTAAAAAAAAAAAAAAAAAAAAAAATTTCTTGAATTATTTATATTTCTAAAATATTTTATCAAAAATATTTGTTATAGAATTATAGCATTATAACTGATGCGAATTATTAATGTATTAAAAAAGACTAATTTAAATTTGTTTATTATTTCATGCAATTTTTTTATTTTTTTTAATAAATTTAAATAATATAAAAGTTAAATTTTTATGTTATAAATACTATTTTTTGTATATATATACATTTCAGTGCATTAAGAATTTATTTCATATTTATTATTCTTGAAAATACGTTTTATCCACTTTAATAAACATCTGTAAGTTTTATGAGTGATATTGTAATAATATTTTTGGAAATTTTGTGCAATAATAGTATACGTATAAAAATGATGGTAATTTTATTACAAACAATAATATTAATAATAATTAAAGTTAATAATTAAAAATAAGCTTAAAAAATTTGTTTATAAATAAATTTTAAATAAATTATTTATTTAAATGAATATATAATTTTCATAAAACATTTATTATTTATTAAAAAGAAAGTTGCAATATTTTTAAATCATCAAAAAAAAAGTATGAAAGTAAATTACATGAATTTAAAAAAAAAAGAGAATTATTTAATTATAAATCAATCCTTATATAAATTATAGCAACTTGGATTAGAAAATTTTGTGATGTAAATCAAGAAAAATGATAAAATAGGAATATATTCTATGTATACCTAAAAGAGGCTAAGTGCTGAGGGTCTGTGCTTTTGGTTCGACGGTGTTTCCAACTTTGCCTTGCTCGCGAATTTGGAGTGCAGGAGATTGTAGTGATCATCGAAGATAAAGAAGAGGAATCACGATCGGTGAGTGAGCGACGCAGACGAGAAAGGACTGGCATGTTGATGGCCTCTTCATAATTTGGAGGGTTTTGACTTTGCACGACCTTGCGACCACCAAATGGGTCTGATGGGCAAACCACCTGGATAGGACTTGCAAAGATCAGGGTTCTGTGGAATAAAATTATATAAATAAAGCATAAATCAATCTTCAATCTCTGAGCCAATGTTCATTAATTTTTCTTTATTGAGATTTATAATTAAGCCAAGATGATTTATTAAATGCACACTGGCGGATAATCTTATGTCAATATTGATGATAAATTAATTAAAAAATTCAATTAATGACATCATATATCTTATTTTTTATATGAATTTGAAAAACTAAAATTGCACGAAAATTTTTTAAATGATTGATTGAAACGTTTTTTTTTAAATATTAATTAGATCTAATTATAATTCTTTATGAATTCGTTAAATTAATAACTTTTTTATTCGCGAGTGTTACAACCTTATTTTTTTTTAAATTGTTTTTATTTTATTTTTATTTAATAATATTATCCAAAACTTTACTATAAATATATTATTACTTGAGATTGTTAGAATAACTAAATGAAATACCTATACAGTAGTGGCATAGGTGGCCTATAATAAATATCTCTTTATAATTTGTAGCAGTTATGATTAAGGTCATTATTAGTTTTTTTTTTTAAATTTATAAAATTACTGAAAAAGTCAAAGTTGCCTCGTTCACATTTTAAAATATTGTATTGCTCGTATAACTACCTTGGGAACGTGCGTAATTGCATAAAGAGCTTATATATGAGGCTTACTGAACCAAAAAGGTATATAAATAATGTGTTATAATAATATCGAGGCTGAATTTTTTATGCACAAATATTTTTTGCCGTGTTTTGGGAAATGTCAGAAAATGTGTGGGAGAGTTTCCTATTTTTCTTTTTTTTGTTTATCTTTTTAAATTAGTAGGAGTGACAGGATTTGTCTTCTTGTGAAGCCTGTTTTTAAATTTTATAACATGGTACTCTAGAGGGTTGGTAGAATAGCTTTATACAGTGTTAAGTCTTAAAATGTAGTAAATAAACAAATGAATAAGTAAAATATTTGTTAATTTAATAATTATTTGTTTATTTAATATATTCGTTAGATTACAAATTAATATATTATTTTTAATATTTCCAATAAGAATAATATTATAAAATATAGTTGTTAAAAAATTATTATAATGATTAATCGATAATTTTTAAATATTACTTGAGTGATAGTTATTGGCAGCAATTGTAGCTTAGAATTATTTAGTCCGAAAGAACGATGTAGGCAGTTTCTTAGAGGCAGTAGTCTATCATCACTCCATATTTTCAGGATTGGAGAGTTCTTAATACTTGAGTTGAGTTTTATATCATTTGTAAGTTTATCCTTTCCATATTAATTCTCAATTATAAACCTCGGTTCATAGGTGATCTGAGCCGATCATACGATTTTGTTTATGATCATGTTCTTTCGTAGTCTTCTGTGTTATCTTACGATGAAATAGAATATTGATTTCCTATTTTATTTCTAAATTACGATTCGTATTCGCGTACTATTACTACACTTGACCTTTTTCGCAATCGTTAATTCTGGATATTGATGAAGCAGTATTTCACCCGTATTATATTATTTAATTCCGGTTTCGATTCGCGGTCATGAACTTAAATAATTTATAACGTAAAAGTCTTGGATTTAGAGAAGGAAGTGTAATTAAAATTATTGGGACGTTACATACCGTAAAATTTTGTTTACGGCTCGATAAAATTACTGTGGAGATTTTTAAATATTAAAAAAGATTATTAAGGGAAACTGTATGTAAATATTGATAAATTCAGGATATCATTGATTGGTCTGATACTTAAACAATGTTTTGAACACAAATTTCTGTGCAAACATTGAACAATACAATCGGTTTGGGGTGTTTTTGCACATTCAGAACGGGGCTTACCGATAATCATTTCTCACCCTTCCTCGAAAACTGTAGAATTTTTTAAATAGCGATTTATATGTACATTTATTTTTTAAATATTAAAAAAGTCTTTAAAGTTTCCACAGAATTTTTATTAAGTAGCAAATAAAATTTTACTACCAAAGGTGGCTTTACCAAATACTCCATCGTGTTTTATTGCAAATATAAAAAACACACTTTGCGCGAAGACATATCCAGCCGCTTTTATTGATATTAAAATAATACCAAAAGTAAAGAAAAGAAAACCTCCTCTAAACCGAAAATACTGGAACAAATAATAGTCATAAAAAATCAGCCTCGATACTTTTATAACATACTACATGTAATTTGTGGATTCGCTTCGTCAGTCGTCAGTTCCAAATCAATTACTTTCTAAAGTTTGACATGGATTGCACACACTCAGAACTTTTGATAAAGAGTTTTTTATTTAACATGAACTCATAGTTTTCGCTCACGTCAGCAAAGATATGCTTGTGTTTTACTTAAGTTTAGAGTCATCTGGCCGGAATAAGTCCTCATATTGACTGTAGATCTTATCGGTAACTATCGAACCTCTAGACAACGCATGCTCTATCTTTCACCGCGTGCATATTTACTAGCACATACATAAATAACTAACTATTATGCATACAAAGAATACTATTGTTAATATCAATATACATTGATTCAGTGCATGATAACCAAATTTATGAATAAATATAAAAATAATAAGCAGCTCATTCATCTTATTTCTTTATTTTTGATGTATTCTGTTATTACTGTTGATATTTTTGGCCAGTCTATCTTGATTTCTAATAAATGCCGACTATCACTATGATAAATTGAAATTAACATTACGTCATATTAATGGAGTATTAAAATTTGGTATTTATCATATCACATCATATTACTTATCATATCATTTTTTTATCAAATGCATTTTTAAACACAAAAAAAACAATACAGAGAACTAGCTATTATTAAAATATTGACTTAAATATATTGAATTCTTGAAATTTTTTACATTTAAATGAAAATATAATATTTGTTAATATACACGTGTAATAATGATTGCATATCAAATATATGTTAAAAATTAAGAAAATATTCAGATAGAAAGAAAAATTCGTTTAAAATGAGCAAAAAATATTTGACCATGAAAATGATATAACCTTCTCAATAAAAGACAATAAATGATGTATTACATACATGCACTTGAGATAATCTATTTCACGGGTTGTTTCATTTATATAACCTTCTACATAACTTTTTGAATTAATGAGAGAACAAGTTAAAACATTGGTTGTCCTATTATGACTTGCAAACACGCAAACTATACTGAACGTATTTTTTGTATCAACCAATGTAAACTAGTAAACTACAAGATTGACTTTCAATACAAGTGAATAAACTAATAACTGTAAAATTAAAAAAAAAATTAAAAAAATAGAATAAAATGATATTTTTATTCTTTCTTTTGAAAAAATTCTATATTATTAAAATAATTTATAAATTTTAAAAGTTAAGGAGTAGGATCTAATGGTTTCTATTCATGAAAAATTTAATTAAACATTTTATTTATTATATTCATTAAATAAAAAGTTACACATACAGGCGTTATCACCTTTAAATTATAAAATATCGCAAATTTAATATTATCTAACTTGAATAAAAATAAAATGATTTTTTGTATAATGTTATATTTTAAAAACTATTTTCATATCCGAATTTTTCTATTTAATATTAAAGTATTTTATAAGTACAGTATATTTTGATTTTTTAGAGTTAAAATCTTGTTATTCATAGATTCTTTTTTAAAATCTTATTCATTTTTTTAAAGGAAATATATAAAATGTGTGGGTAATAAAAAAAATTTTTAAATCAAAATGTTACGTAAGAATTATTGCACAATGAAATCGTATTTTAAAATAACAAAATTAATGTAGTAAAAATAATAACTTTTTTAATAGAAATGATAATTTTTTTGTTACTGAATTTTACATTATTATATAAAAATTTATTATAAATTTTGTAAAGTAAATCATAAAATAAAAACAAAAATTCTTTATGTATTTTGAAAAACACATGCTCAAGTATAAATATGAGTCGTACATCATAAAAATTAAAATTATTTTTAAATATTCTACATACATATAATTTATATATATAATTGATATATTTTCATTTTGGTAAATTTTTTTTAATAAAAATGTTATTCTTAAATAATAGAAAATGGATACCGAATTAGAAAAGAAATACAGATAAAAATATTGATGCATTTATGGATAATAATCAATGAATGAATAATCAGTAATATTAATAAAAATGACTTTTATATACTTTCAAACTACTGGTCATATATTTAAATTCTATAATAATATTAAAATAAATGATTCTGTTGGTTTTAATCCATAAAATAATATGATTTTTAGTTCCTATAAAAAATCATATATGTATTTATGATTAATATTCTTACTTTCTCTTAGAGTCCAATATAAACATAATATATATGTATTCAAAAATATATAAATAAAAATTTTTAAAAATATATAAATAAAAATATAACTAACGAAATAATTTTAATGTGTTTATATTTTCAGCTCAATGTAAATTACAGAATTATTAGAGAATTGATACGCGTGTTAATTAATAAATAAAAATGCATAGCATAAATATTACCAAATTATAAAAAATGTTAGTCAATAAGGATTTAAATAATAAACGTTATTAGTCAGATGCACCGTAATGTGTTTTTTTTAAATGCATACTAAAAATTCTTTTCATTCATATGTACTTTTAATATGACTGATAAGATAATTTTTAATACGAATAATAATTATTCATAAGACAACTAATACGATTTGAGGGTATCAATATTAAGTTTGATTTGAGTATTGGAGAAGTAACTATTAGTCACTGGCGATTCGTTATAAAAAAGAATGTGCTGATGAAAGTTACGCAGATTGATGACAGATGTAGTTTATGTTTTTAACGATAAATGCATTTGAAATTTATTTTTGCATAGATAGATATTCTCAGGTAAAGATACAGTTTGCGCCTGACATACAAAAATTTCAACATACATATGTTGCGGTAATTATCCCAACCTCGCACAATTTTATTTTTGTTGTTTATAAATGATAAAGGAAATAACCAAGCTCGGAAACACCCTTGAATACATCTAATCCGTATAAGTTTGAACAAGTATGCTAATCAGGTCCATTAACATAAAATAAAGGACAATAAAGTATTTTTCCTTTCGCCAAAAATAGCATATTCCTCATCTACACTCACCTTGAGTTCTCAATTCTAATACTAAGAGACTGGCAGCTGTAGGGCCGCGGTGGGCGCTTGCCGATTCCTAGAGCTCCTGGCCTCTCGAGTTCCACCCGACATCCATCGCAAAAGCACTTTTCTTCAACTTCATCTCCGTCGGTATCCGATTTAAAAGGCGAACCTTTCAAACCATTAGGGTCGAGTTGCGTGAAGCTCTGCAGTTCCTCCGGAGTCACGAGGGTGAATCGTCGCCGGTTATGCTTGAGGATGGACTTGAGGCAGAAGTACGTACTCCGGGAGTTGGGGAGCCGTTTGACCGCATCTGCGATGGGATTCATTGTGACCCGGCTGCTCGAACTTTGTGCTTTATGGGGATCAGACAGAGTTCGTTTGGGGATGGCCCCCATGCTCTTTGGCTGCTGATGGCTGCTGCTGGATTCGCTGCTCTCGACTGTTTCCACTCTTCCCGAAGTTCTTCCGCTCAAGGAATTTTCTGTAGAATGAAGGCATGCTATTAATAATCACATCAATTGACAAAGAGTAAAATATCAAGTTTATTGACTATTGGCTAGTCACTATGCTCAGTGTTTCGTATACAAGTCATTTAAGATAATTTAAAATATACAACAATGTAAAGATTACAAATATATATTTCAATTATATTCAATAATATAATATAAAAACTTAGTATGCTGATCAAATGTCCATTTAATTAACTTTGAAAGTATATTCTTAATTGGGCTTAAAATATTTTTTTATGTAAAGTCTCATCAACAAGTTTGATTGAATGCGTGTAAAAATTTAGAGATTTTCCTAAGTCATTAAAATATATTTTTTAATATTCTTTTGTTATTATTAATTATTAATGTAAAAAATTTAGCATGTTAATAATATTTAAAATTTAAGTTAAATTTGCATTTTTAAACATAAAAATATTCATTTCATGCATTAGATACATACATACATATATCGCTTAGATTCCGGGTCGAGATTAGGTGTGGAGTTAAAATCTAACTCCTTATTTAAGTAGGAAGTAAAGGGATTTTAATAATAACACTTTCTCGTTCATGTAACAATACTCGCTCGTTATTATTGGTTATATATGAAAGGGAGACGTGACGCGTACAGGCTTAGACGTCGGTTCGCGCTCATGTGTCAAACTCCCCGATAAGATAAGTGGTCCAACGGTGGTAAATAATTCGCTAGTCCGTTACGAATTTAGGTAAAGTCCGAATGTTGTTTGATCCGCTGGTCCAATACGAATGACTTCAATTTCCGTTTCGCGAAAATCGCGAAGATAAAGTTTCCGCGTGGGCAAATTCCGCGTGTATCTTCCCGACGGTCCGCTTTAACGCTTTCGATGCTGAATTTGCAAATTCCATGGGGTATTCGACATCTTTGCGAGCAATGTGATGACCGCGTTCGGTGCCTTTTTTTTTTTTTTTTTTTTTTTCTCGGTAGCCCCTGTTTTGCGGGAAACGCATCTGTCAGGGCGCGATAAGCGCAGCTCAGTTTCGTATGTAACTTTTCCCGGGTAACCAGGTCGACGGAATTTATCCTCTTCACGGATAACGCGACACCCTCATTCAGTGTTGCGGACTGCGGTAGAAGATGAATTTAAAAAGTGCGTATGTCAGCGACAGTAGGGCACAGCTTGATATCACATATAAGACATTAATCATTATTTTAAATATTTTATATTTTTAAGTCAATAGGTATTGCTTTCGATAGAAAAATATTTCCTTGAAAAAATATTTTTTGTAAAAATTGTTTTTTATATTATTTTGTTTATATAAAATATTTTTTACATAAAATTTTTTTTAAATATGAAACATTATTTGTACTTATTCATTAAAAAAATTTGTTTTTATAAGCATTAAAAATATTCTTAAATATTATTGTAAAAAACATTTATATGCGTCGGAACTCAAATTTCCCTTGTGTCAAAATACACGTGGTTTACGTTAGCTTGGTATATTGGGATTTTCTTGCATACGTTCGATTCCATACAGATTTTGTATTAGAGAATTTGGTACACAATTAATAAAAAAAATTCATACCTATGAATTTGTAATTGTGTTGACGCGACGGGGGAGAAGACGCAAAAAGTCCTCATAATAAATTTTAAAGAAGGTGCCTAGGAAAAATGTCAAACAAATTTTAATACTGCATCATTATATTCTTTTGTTTATGACCTTTTATAGTTTTACCTATACTTTAATATATTCCTTATTCTTTCATGTTACTAGAAAGCGCACCATGAGAGTAAATTTAGTTTAAGCGCACCCTTCATTTCAATTATTATGAAAAGGTGTGGGTGAGTAAGCAAAGTGCCTTGATGACATTCAACTAAACTTGACAGATGCTATAAAAATAAAATTTACTTTCATAAAACCAACAGCTGTGTTTATTGTTCTCAAAATAAGCTGAGTAAATACGTTTCATAAATGATAAATCATGCCTTGGCACTTGACTGATAGATCAAAGTATTCAATGATGTAATCTAGTACCTTTCTATTTACATTCTGATTTACATAATAATAACTGAACATTATTAATTGAAAATCTAAATTTTTTTTTAAATAAGTAATGGGCTAATAATAGGCCACAATTTATGTTTTAAAAAAGAAGCAGAAAAAATAGTTCACCAGTATAGTCATAGAGAGCTCCACTCTACTTGCTACTTTTGTGAGAACATTAACCATGCTCCATTATGAATGGAAGAAAAAGTGCGGAATTCATGGCGAGACGATGAAATTTCACCTGGAGAAAGGAATTGCATTGAATTCGTTGTCGGAGTCCGCGTAAACAAGGGTGTACCCGTCTACCGAGGAACTGCAGCGTGGTATGCCCCCTACTCCACCCTTCGCCACCACTACCACATTTCACCTGACGAATATACGCTATGCTTCTTCTCAACTGGGGAATCGTCTTTTCCTTTTTAAGTCGAAGGGAAATTTTATATTTTCATTCCGTTTTTTCTGTTTCCACTTTTTTCATGGATGTGTTTTCCCTTAATTCAGCGTGTTCTCTCACTTTCTATCTATTATCATTAATTTGTTCATCAATAACAGAATTTTATATTTTTCAAAATTTGTCTATTTATTCAAAAGTATATTCTATTATGTATTATCATATAGTTTTATAATTGTAATATGATTTTTGTGTTAATATTATGGAAATTGATTTTATTCTAAATTTTATCTGTTACGTATTTAAATATCGTCAATATATATATTATTATGTATTATTATTTTATCACCGGGTTACTATTCCGCCGTAGCTGAGTCGGTCAAAACATCTCAGCCTTTGCGAGCATCGGGTTACTTCAAGGAATGATACGATGATTAATATTCACGACTTTACGTTTATTTCGTATAATTGGAAGAAAGAGTTTGTTATGTGTGTGTGTGTATGGCTCGTGATACGTCAGTTGTACCCTAATTGCGTCCGTTTATTAAATTATTGTTACACTTCTCGTCTTTCGTTAATTACGCGTTACTTCTTACTCGACTCGGACCGGGAACCTCTTGTGTGATCTTGACTGAGTTTTTATAATCTCTGTATTGGAAGTTTTCGAATTCTCCCACTACCTGTTTAACCCATTTATCTTTAGTATTTGTTAATTATTTCCAAACCTCTTGTGAATCTGGATCAATTTTATGCCGATCAACTATTTCATAATTCCAATCGTTACCCAGTTTATGCTATAATTTGTAACTTTTGAATTGTAGGTTACTAAATTATGTCGAACGTACACAACATATTTTATTCTGATTTTCTTCTAAACTTACGTTCTACAATCTTATTCGAAATTAATATTTTAGTTTTTGGCAAAATTCATATAAAAATATTGAATTAAACTTTGAACTATTTTCATTACTTTTAATTATCAGAAAATATGACTTCGATTCAAATTCATACAATGAATAAAAATATATATCCAATAAACTAACAATAATAATACTCATTAATGAAGTAATGTAAACTGTGTTTGTGTAAATTTAAAATTTTATTAAAATAATTTTTTTGAATATATAAATAATGGTTTATTAAATTATTGTTAATATATCGTCATAACAATTAAGTACTACACTAAAAAATTTTTACATATTTTTAATATATAACTCAAACTGATGTGCTCCATCAAGGTGTAACGATAAATTTACTCTATCTGCATTTCTATACATTATTTGATGTACAAAAAAATTAAAAAAACATTATTATAAATATAAATTCAATTCAATATTTATCAATTAATTAACATTTAATTAAATATTCATACAGCAATTATTTAATAATAAATATTAATAATAAATTAAATTATTAATAATAAATAAGCTCCAAGATGATTATTTGTTATAATTTGAAATAAAAATGTAATTCAAAGAAAAATTTGAGGTACGTTTATTTTAAGTAAGTATTCCAATGATTTTAATTTCATTTTTAATTAAAAAATATGTAGCAATTGATAGTTTATAAGATAAATTGTATGTCCATCTTAGCTTCTGCTCGTGGATAAATAGCAACAGTGTAAGATGTTCTTGAATTTTGTATTATTTTTTTAAATGCTATTGCCATTATTCATTATTTTAAAATTGAATAAATATTTTAATATTTATATTTTCAAAAAATATCTATTACCATTTATTATTTATTATTCGATTATGTTCAAAATATGATTTTTATTTATGAAAAAAAATATCTACACGAACTACCCGCGAAGTATCGAATTTTTTTTTTAAGCCACTATTAATCGTAGTGATCTATGAAAAATCTTAAAGTATGGGGGGGGGGAGTTTTTTATATTTGTTTTTATTTGTTGTTTCGATAATTAAAAGCAGCAGGATTTTGTTTCACTTGAAAGATGGTTTTTGATTTTGTGGCACGATACGATGGAGAGACTAGTGGAACAGTGCTATTTGGTAAAATTTTAGTTTACAGTTTGATAAAATCACTATAAATTATTTAATGTTAAAAAAGATTTTTAAAATTAATTGTATGCATGTGTTGATAAATTTGGCGTGTCTTCAATTACTCTGATTCTTAAATAATGGTTTATCATAAAATACTGTGAATAGGAATAATCGGTGACCTTAAAAGTTTTATGTGATTTTTTAATTGCAATTTACATGTAATTTTATTCTTAAATATTTTTTTAACATTTAAAAATTTTCACCGAAATTAAATAAGCTACAAACAAAATTTATCATGTAAATTTATTCAACCAGACGCTCCAACGCATCATATCACAAAATTTAAAAATATTCTTCGCGCGAAACAAATTTCTGTCATATATAATTATAGAAAAAAATTAAACAAAAATGGTGATATAAATCGATAATTAGATGCGGCAGGATTTTACTTCGCGCGAAGGGTGTTTTTCAAATTTTTAACACGGTGCGCTGAAGCGATTAGTGGAAAACTACTACGCAAGAATGTTTTGTTTAAAGATTAAAAAAAAAAAAATTCTTATCATTTTTTTTTGAAAGATGATTTATTGGTGAACTTATAAACAGTATGAAATAAACATTTCAAATTCTTCAAAATAATTTCCTCCTGCATCAACATATTTTTTTAAACGAGTTTTCCAAATTTTAAATACAGCTTCAAACTCTTCAGCTTTGATGTTTTTCAAAAATTTTTACATTTATAAATTTTTTTGCACTATACTGTACACTGAAGATCACGTTAAATTCAGTTTTTCCTGAATTGCTTTATCTGTTAATCGATAGTTTAAATTTTAAATTTCTAACACGCGCCGGGTATTCCTAACCATTTTAAATCTTTTTTGGGTGTCCAGATCGAGGCTCGTCGATGATTCTTTCTCGGCTCTTTTTAAAAGCTCTGTGCCATTTTCCACTTTGTGATTTTGACATGCAATTATGTTTATACGCTCCTTGTAACATTTTCTACGCTTTCACACTTTTTTTTTGTAATTGAAAATTTTATCGTGTAACGCTGTTTGAGTACTCGTTCTATTGCGCCATGTCAAAAAACTGAAAAACATCCTTCGCGCGAAGTAGAATCCTGCCACTTCAAATTATTTAAAAAACAAAAAAAAAAGGAACAAATGTGGAAAGAGTTTGTCGACATTGTAAGACCTCTCCAAAATTTCTACGACGAATGGGCGCAAAATGAAAAAAAACTCGATACTACGTGGATGAACCATGTATATATATGAAGAGGATGGTTTTTTTAAAGTGTATCAGTAATTACAGTTTGCTATATCTTATTTTATTGTAAGAAATGTTTGCCATCGAAATCACCGTACATTTATAAAAGTACATATTTTATTTTTGAAAGCATGTAAGAGTTTTTAATTTAACAATCATATAATAAAAGTTAAAACTCCATAAATTAAGATGAATGTTAATTTATTATTAATTTAAAAATACAAAATTAATTTCAATATTTTTAATTGGATAACAAGTGAGAGATTTATTTTGATATTATTTACTCGGGAATGAAAAGACATTTTTCTGATATCAGATGTAAATCGCAATGTAGCTGGAGGCTGTATCAATATTACTGTACATTGTATGGATTTTCATCTACATTCGTGCAATGCGTCGTTCCATTGTAAAGATTAGTACTGGCAAATCAGAGAAAAGCTATTAGAAATAATTTCTCACCTGTCTCCTCGTGTTCAACGATGCTCTCCAAACTACGTCCGTTGCTTCGCAGGAAGTTCATGCTTTCGTTGAGCAACATTTCAGCGCTTCGCCTCAAGTCTGGCTCCGAGTAGTCCCGTTGGATGGACCGACGGTTCCGATGTCTAGGTTCACTCACTTTTTGGGACTCGAGATTACCGGTATGGTCTATTGAAACGTCGTTCAGGCAGTTTTCGCAGATGCGCGCGCAACTTCTACTCGTGCCTGTCGGCTCCAGCTTTGTACTCTAATAAACAACTGGTATTGTACGAAGATCTACAGGAAAATGCTCTTACCAGCTAATAGAACTTAACAAACTTCTTTCCGATAAGCTTTTTTGTTATATATTGGATAATCTTATGAATTTCTTGGGCGAAATTTGAATAAAAAATGAAATGAATTTTAGAACCGTCAAGTGTAAAACTCAACCAAGATTTTTCAAATAATTTGGTGGCTTTGCTTTATGTTTGAATTTTTAATTGATACAATAACGTTAGTACATAAGCTGTATAAACTTAAATTATTGTGTTTTATTATATAATATTTATTATTATAACCAAACTTAATACAATTTTTTAATTATTCATAAGTAATAATTTTAAGTTATAATAATTCGTCGCATTAATATACAGTATCGGATCCAACTTTATTTTGATATAATAAATTTATTTTTAATATAAAAGTATTTTAAAATAGTATTTAAATGAAAATTATTTTAAAATAAAAATGCGAATTTTTAAATTTGGATGGTTTTTATTTATCAATAAAAACAATATTTGTCACAAATTTTTTTAAATATTTAAAATTTTCATTTATATTTTTTATATGTTAATTGTTTCACGATATTTTCAAAATGAAATAAGTATAAAGTACAAAGTGTTTTTAACTTGAATTTATCAATTTTTTTATTTTATTATATTTATTCATTAAATATGGGTTTTGCAGGTAACATCAAATTTTAAATTTTAGTCTTTGAGTTTATTTTTCACATTTCAATTCCATATTTAGGAAAAATTTTAAGTAAACTATTTAAATTTAATTAAAAAATGTTTTAAAAAACAAAATTGTAAATTTTATTGAATGAATTTAATTAAATTAATAATTTAAATTTAAAAAAAAGTTTTTTCCTTTTATTCCTAATTTTAATTATTTCTTTGATGCATGTAAACTTTTATTAACTTTTGAAGAAAAAAACTTTGAAATTACTTGAAAAGTAGATTGTAAATATTTGTACAAACTTGAATATTTGTTATTTTTTTATATGATTTTATGAATATGTATATTTTTGACTCATAAATAAATTTTATTTGAAAATGCTTTTAATGTATTTTATTCAACTTTTTATGTTATATTTATTTAAGTTTTCCATGTTTACGGGGATAAGAACATTGAAATTTTATAAAATTTAATAGACCACTGTTTATAACTGGCAAAGATAGGCTAAGAAAAACGTGAAAAAGTACTATAAAAAGCTTCCCACCACTCGTCTCTGTTTCCAAGTGCACACAGCATTTGAAAATCCAGCGACCTCTTCATCGGGAGTCGATCTCCAGACGTCATTCATTCGCAAACTTTCCAAAGATGGAAACTCGTGGGATACATGTTCTGATTGTTGGACTAATCCGTGGCAAGGGCAGTCGCAGGTGACCGGGGATTCGGTCTCGTGCCCGTGCTCGTGGTGCTGGTGCTGGTGTTGGTGCGACTGGGATCTGGGCTGAGCTGCGAATTCCTCAGTGAAGACGGGCTGGTGCTCGGCGGTGGCCCGTTCGTAGAGCAGGGCCTCGGAGTAGCTCGGCACCAAATCCGAGTAGTCCAGCTCGGTTGCGGCTGTGGCAGATACCTGGTTGCTGGGGTGGATGGCAGGTTCCATGAGCAAAGCCTCGCTGTAGCTCGGGGCAAGCATATATGATCCCGGAGCACTCAGCTGACTAGCCGAGGTGTGGATCTGAATGTTGGTGGGTGTGTCGTAATTTACACCGAACAGTTTCGTCACCTACATTTATCATTTTTTTACCTTCATTTAAACCTCAAAAAACTTCCAATCTCATTTCTGTTGGTTACTTTAAAAAGTTATTCAAAGCAGTTCGCTTAAAAACAGCTATTGAATCTTTTTTGCGATATCTCATACTTAATTGAATATCACATTTTCAATATTTTAAAAAAAGACTATCTCTACTCTAATATCATTTTAATTATTATATTGTTGTTTGGGTACAAGTTATACATGATAGAGTCATTTAAATACCTCAATTTTAATATTACAAATTTATAAATTCTATTATAATTATTCAGGAGTTTCATTAGTCTTTTTTATATATTAGAAAATATTAAGCGAATAAGATAATTTAATTTTAATTTAAAATAAAAATTTTCATATTAATTTTCATAAATTCATTGTAGTAAAGAAATAAATATAAAGAAACATGAAAAAATGGGAAATAAAGGAATTTTGAATATCCATTTTTAGCTTTATGATAAAAATTAATCTTACAGTAAGAATGTATTTCTTCAGTTTGTATGTTATTTTTATGATAGTTTAGTAGAAATATAAAAATAAAATACTTATAAACTAGTTTAAAAAGTATTATTTGTAGAAATACACATTCCTCTAGTTAAATTAGGCATATTAGTATTTCGTTCGAGTGCACAAATTTGAAATATACAATCCAATTGTATTATTTATATTAATAAGATGGTCAATATTATTGGTGTTTTTAACAAAATTGTTATTGATTTTCTGAATTAAAATAATTAAAAATATATCTTTAGTAATGAATATATGTAATATTTAGTATTATCACGATTCACGTATAAAATTTGTTTAAAAAATTAAACATTTCATATTCCAGACCATATTTTTTACTTAATTGAAAATTTAAATAAAGAAATGTTGAATGACGAAATAATGCTTTATTAAAATATCAATAATGTATTCAGAGTTTATAAAATTTATATAGCATACTTTCACAGTTTTATTTATTACTTTTTATATATTGCATTTATTTAAATGTTGATGCAAACTGTATTGATCACTAAATTTGACTATTTTTAGAAGTAATATATTGTTCTCTATTGAATTTTATACAGTTTTTATTTTTTTATTGATTAAAATTTATAAAATAATAATACTAGAATCTACTTAATAATACATGGTTACACTAAAAATATATCTACAATGATATACAAAATATTTAATATTTTGTTGTAAAAAAAAAAATTTATTTTTTAAAAATATAATAAAACGATCTTATTAAATAATAAATTTAAAAAGAGTACATTGGAATTGCAAATACTCGGTCAAATACTTGTAGTGAATAAAAATTAGCAATACAATCACTCAAGGAAGATAAACACCATAATAAAACAATGATTGATTTGTTTTGAAAAAGTAAGAAAATCCTTATCGGCAGAGCATAATGATTCTTTTCAATCTCGTAGATAAAAAGTAATTTTCGAATTTTTAAAATAATAAAATGAATAATGAGCACTTTACTTGATAGTCGGCATACTGTGTATTACATTCAATGATAATTCTGAGTGGCCAACTAAGTAGCAGGGCGCTAAGGCACCAGTAGACGTAAGACCGAGTGAACCATGGATTTCCAAGGACCGCTACCAGGGTTATTGGACTAAAATTACACCCTAAATCCAGACCTTCCCGCATTTCCATATAGTCGTCTCTAAATTCCTGTTAGATAAATTTCATCCACTTCTAAATAAAATATTAATAATTCTAAAATAATAATTCTAAATAAAATAAATAAATAAAATATTCGGTCGATTTATTAAAAGACAAATTTTAATAATTCTAAAGAATTTACGAGTGCAAAAATATTAAAGCACTCTGTTCAACACTTATAAGTAATTTTTTAGGATTTATTTGCATTTTTGTGCGCAGTATGTATAATTTATAATTTATAACGATTACAAAAATTTATCTATTAATTATTTCTTTGATTGAAAATTAAATTTCTTGCCCAGTATTGTAGGTTTTTAAGAAAAATTTAGGAGCGAATTCCCAAATGATTCTTTTATTAGAATTATAAATTAGATTTCCCAGAGAAGAATAAATTTTACCTGCTCGGCGAAGAATCGTGATCTGGCCTCTTCGAACTCCGTAGCTGACCTAACGTTCGAAAATGCAAATCCTTTGGATAAAGTGATTTTCGTTATTGGCGTTTTTGGATCTAATATCAGTTCTTTGCTAATGTCTTTTGAGCCACAGTAGTCGTAAAAATAGAAAGACGTTGCTGCATGCGAGTTGACTCGCTCATAGTACACCTGTATAAAGCACAAATAAAACCATTGTTTTATTTAATAATTGCGTATCTTTCTGATGCGAGGATAGTTTATATGCAAGGAAAATATATCTTTATATTTTATCCGAAAATTTTCGCCGTAAAAATTCATTTATTTGAAATTCATTTAACCTAAATAGGTTAATGTATTGTATTTTGAATATTGTTGAATATTGCATTAATGATAATTTCGGTAATGATAAATGTTGAGAAATAATTACATTTAAAGTAATCTAGTATTTAAATTGATTACAATTAGAAATTCAAATAAAATATTCATAAATAATTTTTTTACATAATTAGTATTTCACAAGTAAGCAAATAATTATACCCATCGGATTTATAATCGATGAACTATTGTAGTTATTATATTAATATTTATGATAGTAATATAGACATTTGTTTTAAGCTTCAAGTAACTTAAGAACCATTGATTAATTAAGAAATTAATTTAATATAATAATAAGCCAGGTTAATGAAAATAAATAAATAATAATAAAATAAAAAAAAATTCAATTCAAACTTTGATAATTATATACACATTAGTTTAATAGATTATTTTTACAAGTTTAGAACATTTATATTATATATTACATATAGTTGAATTTATATGAAAATATGCATTATGTATGACATTGATAAAAATTCATATTACAATATAACTAAAAATATTTTTAATTTCATAAGTTATAAAAATAATATGAGACGATACTTCAGTGTTAAAATATCCGATCAATATTTAAGATAATAGGGAGCTAACTTTCCATAAGGGAAAGCAAAAATAAACACTTTAGTTCTATTTTAAGTTATTTATAATAAAATTATTTATAACTTATACAGTAGATAAATAGAAATTCTAAAATAAAAAAATACGATGATACTTGAATATTTTAAAAGTTCTATGTGATCTGAAGCTCGTTGAAAGTTGCTGAAACGATAAAAATATGCACTTAAAACGAGTCTACCCTAAAAGTGGATTCTTGATTCTTTCAGATCGATAGGCTTATTTGCGTGTATACACAGACAGATGCTCAAGAGGCGTTAGAAATGGCTGAATGCAGTCTCGACATTGTAGTAGGACGCGTGCCGTCACGTAGGCAACTTTCATCACGGTAATCCGCAAGTAAATAATTAATTGTGTAGGGAGAGGCACTGCGCACATATACGTATACGTTTAGGGGGTGAAGCCTGGCGTTTCTCTCTGTGATCGATTCCATAATTTCGTGGATCGTTCATTAACGGGGAACGACATGAAGGTGCAGTCGGTTTATTAAGAGGATATTTAATGAATCCCGCTTTATTATACCGGGAATACCTTCAAAACTCATTACTACAACACGTGCTCATTGGACACCTTCACTTATGATCAATAAATATGCTTATTTAACATTGCTTAAACATTTACAAAATGTAATTTACTGGGAGGGATCGTTTTTAAATTATTATAATAAATTTGCTTTACAATAAGCGGCTTATGTGTGTCAATGAACTTAAACATGCTTCAATGCTTCAATCGTCTTTGAATATTTTTCATCCGATTAAATCCGATATACTATTCAATATTTCGTTTATTTTAAAAAACTTACATTAAAATAAAAACAAATTTATTTATTTAAATTGATTAAACAATCAGCATTTTAAATGTTAAATATTTTAAACAGCACCGTTTTTAAAGGTTTTTATTTTTGTAGAAACATTTTTAATTCAATGAATGTAATTATTCATCAGTAAGTTAACACTGTTTTATACTAAAATTAGTTTATCAAAACGTTTTATTTATACATATATTATTTATATTATTTATATTATATGTTATATAATATATATATTTATATACTTATTGAATATATAAGTTATAAATGTGTTCAAACTCAATTACTTTATACTGTGTTCAGTAGAAAGCGAGATGCAAACCAAATACAACAAATCTTAGCCTCATATAAGGAGCAATAAATAATAACCAAAATGTTATTTATTTGCTTTTACCGAATTTTAATTCCCACATATTAGCCCAATATACCGAAGAACTAGCCATCCTTAATTTAATATTCTAAACTTGCAGTAAGGATAAACTATTCTCTTTCAACCATCGACAAATGGTTGTTTACTTGGAATTTTGTTATTCATTCCAAAATTTTCTATTCTATTTTCAAGAAGTTAAATATTTTGATATAATCTTCGATATAATATTTATCTCGAGCAAGTACATCAGGTATCTATAAAATTATTTGTGCGCAAGTCCTGCTGACTCTCTGCTACAGAAATCTTTGTATCCCCCCCCCCATCTTAAACTCTGCACCTTCTCTGATCTCATCCGATAGTCTCCTATGGCCTTTTCATCTGGGAAACGGCCAAATTTCTATCTAAACTTTGCGATACTTATTTTTGTATACTAAGATCTTTTTTCAATTACCTTTGGTACGTAAGAATCTTGTAAGGCATCTGAGAAACCGGACTCCCCCCCCCTCGATGAATATGCTCGTCGGAAAATCTTAAATTCGAGGATTTGTATAGAAAGGCATCCTAACCTATTAATTCAAGTGGTGGGAGCTGTGAAACGAAACCACTTGACAAGTTTTCCAGGCCTTCGTCCTTGGTCCAAATATTCCTTGTATCGTGTTCGCAGTTTTTGTGTTGTATTTACTCTAAATATTAATTCATCTAAGTTCTTTTCAGATAATACCTTAATTCATCTATTTTTTTGTTTCTTCGTCAAAAAATCACAGAGGTTTTACGCAGTACCCCCAATTTGTATTGTAGTACCAACTGGGATCGGTAAGTGCAATACTATACATAATTTATAGGTATTGATATCTTGATTTATTCACTCTGCCTTCGTTTCCCTCTTCCATAGTAAAAAAAAACATCAAAACCTCTGCTGCTCAATGACATGTCAGTTAGTTATTTCATCCGATATCTGTTGTAGAATACATTAGTACAAATAATAATTGCATATTGCTTATATATTCTTTAAAACTGAAATATTCCAATATTAGTAATATTTATAGTTTAAGTAAAAAAATATTTTAAATCAACCATCAGTTATTGAATATTAGAAATAAATATATTTCACTCATATATTAATAATAAATGTTAAAAACCCTTGGACTTGACTGTCACATTATGATTTTGTTCAGGTATTGGTCGGCTCGGTAGTATCATTACGAATAACTAATTCTTATATTGTATGAAATGAACATAAAAAATATGTGAATAAAACGACAGCTGAATTTAGTATGGAGTTGCGATAAATCTTTTAACTTAAGCAAAGCTTTTTCCATTTGTTCCTTTTTTTTTTGTTTTTTCGATAATTTAAATGGCAGGATTGTACTTCGCGTAAAGGATGTTTTACAGTTTTTTAATAAAACGTGATGGAGCGACTAGTAGAATAGCGTTACGCGATAAAATTTTGTTTGAAAGTTAAAAAACAGTGAAAAACATGTAAAATGTTACAAGAAGATTATGAACACAATTGTAGGTCAAAATCGCAATGTGGAAAATGGCACAGAGCTTTTAAAGAGAATTGGTAAAATATCATTGACAAGTCTTGATCTGCACGCTCAAAAAGTCTTCTAATTGCTACAAACACTCGCCGCATGATAAAAAATTTAAATTCAGACCGTCGATTAACGATTAGAGTACTAGTGGAAAAACTGAATTTAATGCGATCTATGGTGCACAATAGAGTGCAAAAACATTTAGAAATGCGAAAAGTTTGTGTAGATATCAAAGCTGAGGAGTTTTAGACTACTTTTGAAACCTGGAAAACTTGCCTTTGTAAATGCGTTGATGCAGAAAGAATTTATTTTGAAGAGTTTTAAATTTTTATTTCAAACTGTTAATAAGTCCACCAATAAATCATATTTCCTTTAAAAATGTAAGTGTTTTCTTTTTTTTTAGAATCTTTAAATGAAACATTCTCGCGTAGTGTTTTTCCACTAATCGCTTCAGCGTGCTATGTCAAACAATTGAAAAACACCCATCACGCGAAGTAAAATGCATCCGCATCTAATTATCGAAAATACAAAAAAAAAGGGGTCAAATGGAAAAAGCTTTCCTCTACATTTTAAGATCTCTTCCAAATTGCTGCAATAAATATTCGCCAAATAAAAAAAAAACTCGATACTTTGGGGATAGAATATATATAATCGCACAAACACAAATCTGCGAAACTCAGCTGCCGCTCCGTCCCCGAGACGGTCCTCCAGGTGTCGTCTCGTGGTGAAGTCGGGCGTTCCAGGGACCATGACTAGTAGTTTAGGCTAGGGAGGTATAATCGATCGGGAGGATCGACTGCCCCTCGGAGGGTCGCGCACCCTTATTTATCTTGTGCTCGGCGATGCAGCGGTTCATTCAAACGTCGTACGTTGGCGGTAGACGTGCATCGCTGTTCTACGCGGAGATCACTCAGTCGCGGGGGTGACGGGCCTGCAGTGATGGGGCTTATCGAGTCAGGCCCTGCTGCGGCGCGCTTTTCGGAGCGCCGCAAAGATTTTCCTCAATACCGGTATAAATGTCATAAAGTTTTTAAATTATAAACATCATTAATATTAAAATTATAAAAGCATAAAAAATATAATAACAAATTTGTCATGCAGAAAATCCCAATAAATGGATAATTTAAAATCAACGTAGCACAGTAGTTTTAAATTAAATTTTTCATGTAAAATTTAACCATACCAGCAACTATAATCCTTTAAATAATTAAAATTTATTTTTTAAGATAAAGTGTGTGTTTTATTAAATTTATTAAGGATCTTAAGGAAAAAGTTAATTGTCATAGTCCGTAGTTATTATAATGTGATATCGAAATTAAAAAATGATAATGATCTCAGATTATAATTGTTAGAAAAAAGCTTAAAAATGATTTAAGTTATAATTTTTTAACCTACTTTTTGTAAACATTAAAAAAAAATTTCATTTTCATTTAACTCTTGATACCTTTTACTACAGTAGCACTCAAAAACATGTTCATAAAGTTTATTAAAAAAATTAATTGATATTTATTCTTAAATATTATTATTAAATACTATTGTTAAACATGTAATAAATATATTAAAAAATATTTTACTAAATTTATTGTATCCCTTATAAGTCGTAAGAAATATATTTAAAAATTTTATTGTTCATAAATTATTTATTTTCATTTTTTATTATATAGAATTACATATACACACATTATATGAAATTATAATTGTTGCTAATTAATAAGAATACATAATAAAATTGGTTTACTTTATTTTATGTATTTATATAATACTTTATATAATATTAAGCATTTTGGTATTCTTAAATAAATAATAATTATTCATGATATTCAATACTTTATTGTATTTTATTTATCGTAATTCAAACTAGATTTGATCAATAAAAGTAATTTATGCATCGCCTCGAGACGTTTTTAAAAGTTTTTAGCAGTAATGGATATTCCAAAACAAACAAAAAAATGAACAAAGTTTACTAGTACAGAAAAATTTTTATGATATCTTACGAAAAATAAATACATAATATTTACAAAGTAAAAACTTTTATTAAATTTAACAATATCATATATAAAAGCTTAAAATTGAAAAGTATGCGAATAAAACAATATTTATTAGTTCAAAATTTGGTAATTTATATTTTATTAACATTTTTTAAGTATCAATATCTTTCAAAGCATTATTATTTTAATTATTAAATAATAAATAAATTATAGTTATTATCCTAGATGAATGAAATTGACAGATTAATATCGTATTGGGAAAAAATAATTTAAAAAACTCTTCAAATTTGTTATCATCTTTATTGGAAGTTACTGCAAGTTTTTGCGTACTTTCGAGAATACATAATGTATATTTTCATTTATAATCTTTCTTAGATTATATAAATATAATTTGAACATATATATATGTTTTTTAAATGCTTTTTATAATTTACGTATTTCAAATTGACTTAATTTTTCATAATATTAATAGTAAAATATGACAAAATATTGATTGAAAAGTAATTTTTTAAAGAACATTTTTATAAATAATTTTTAAAAAATATAAATTATATATAAATATATTTAAATATACTTAACCTATTTTTGATTATAATTAAGCAATCATGAATTTATATAAATACATTTTTATATAATATTAGTAAATATATATTGCAAAGTTAATTGATTAATTTGAATAATATTAAATAAATATTAAATTTACATATAAAGCTTATACAATATGAGATAAATTCATTAAATTTTTATATTAAAAATGGTTTTTAAGTAACATAATAAAATATTTATTATATAATTCATATAATTGTATATGTTTAATTGGATAAATTTTTTATCTATACTATCAATTTCTACTTAAATAATAAACCGTATAAATCTATACATTTCTCGAATATTAAATAATTTTAACTTGTTTGTAACTTAAAATCATATAAATCCTGATATTTTATAGCAGTTTAAATTTTATTGGAGAAATATAAATACAGATATTTATTTTATGTACCGTACACAATATTTCATACTTTAATTATTTTGAATTAATTTGCATACAATAGAACCCATTGAATAATAATTAAACTAATGGTCTTACATATATTGATATTTCTAATAATACCTTATTTTCTTTTACTTACTTTACTTTTTTGTATAAAATGAAAATTTAATTTTTAGTTTGTTTAAAAAATTATGTACATTATTCTTTAAATAAGCCAAAATTAAATAATATTATTTTCATAGGTGAATTTGCTGTATATCCCAATTTATACTTTTAGTTTATATTAATAAATATATAAATACATTTTTTTTATATAATTCACATATTTTTAATTAAATATCTCAACTTGTAATGATCAAGGTTTATTTTATTTCTTAAAAAATATATGATATAGTTAACAAATATTATTATAAATAATACAATTTGAGTTTTAATGTCATTTTTAATAACCTTCATGTATTATTAATTTGTATATATACCGTATAAATAAATAATTTAAAATAATAGCCAATTGTTAATTTAATAAAATTAATATGAACCAATGGGTGATAAAGACAAAAAATTTACATATTTCAATGTACTTTATGATGATTTCGAATGATTTCACGTATACGAAAAGTAAAAAGTAACTTGTAATTGGATGATTAGACCAAGTACAATGATCCAATTTTTGAAAGATATAATATTTGACTCCATCAGCTTCAGAGATAATAAATGTAAAAAGCATTGCTTAAAGTTTACATCTTTTTTCTGCATCATTGCGGCGAGAAAAGGAAAGGAAAGGAAAGAAAATGAATGGAATTGGTGAGGGCGGGACCTTCGTGGAACCATAAATATAATTGACTGATAAGGTGAGTAGATAAGGATTACCTGTGTGGTAGTGAAGTTGTCTCCATTCCGGTAACGCATGATTTGCCGTTTTCTGCGCACGTAATGGTAAGAGATGGCTTTCCACCAGATAGTGGGTTGGGCCAACCGCAGCTGCGTCAGTTTCGCCAGGACTCCACTTTGACCCTCCGCGTGTAAAAGGTCGATTCTAATCGGGGAATGGTAGCACTCCACCAGATAAACCAGGTACAGCATCCCCATAAACGCTACCTGCACCATGCATACACAATTACAATTTTCATCTGCCAACTTGTGCTTTACCCTCTTTGTCGCATCGCCAGTGCCTTCATTAGTTATATAGAGTATTCGATAATCCAAAAATTTTCCTACATTAAAAAATCCAAATACCCATCGAAGGTTCTTTTAAACAAACCAATGCTTGTTGCCCACTATTTTATTTACGATATTTGTTACGAAATTTTACTCCTCAACATTACTCATGTATTAACTGTTTCACAAAGTCTATAAAACTTATTTGCCATTTTGTTATTATAATTCGTTTGTTAAAATATAACGGCTCTACCATATATTGCAAAGTTTACTCAATATTCCTCTTTGTATTTCTGTGATATAGAATAAAAGTCTTAAAACAGCAATAATCTTTTTGCACATATAAATTCCTAATTAAAAATAATATATTTAAATTAAATAAAAAAATAAACAAAAAACAATAAAATTTTATTGATATACGAAATTTAAAATCTTTTATTAAATTTTAATCATTTAAAATGTTGTAATAAATTTATGATTATAGTATAATAGGTAATTTTTTTTTTTTTACTAAATACAATATTTAATAATTTCTGCATTTAAAATTGAAAGTAACAATATTCATTAGTCTAATTAATTATTTATTAATTAAATAATATTGTAGTTGTTAATTAAATAACTATTCAAATATTCATTTTGTGATAAATTTTTTATTGATAATAGATGTAAATTTAGTTAAAAATTTTGATGAAGTATTTAAATAAGTAAATAATAACATTTCTTAAATAAGTAAAAATTGTTTAAATTTGTTAAATGTTTAGCTTTATTCGATTAAAATGTGAAATAGAATATAAATGAACCAAAAACTTACAGGGATGTAAATGTATCCATCATCACAAGGCGAGACATGTTTTGTAGTTTTGAGTGGATATCTCGAAAGGTTCAGAATGGTCTGAAATGATAAACATTTTAATAATACATTAAATATTAATTGTAATTATTTTATCACAGAGACAGATTTTCTAATACTATTATTAACAAAAATATGTTTTAAATAATTATAAGACTATGAATTTCTTCACAAATTTTTTCCAATTTTTAATTATTGTATGTTTGACATTTTTAGAATTTTGATTGATGATAATAATTAATAAAATTAATTATTTTAACTAAAAAAAAATTTTGCGAAGATATTTGCAAGATTTAGTTTCAAGAGAAACGAACTAGTCGCTAACCACTGAAACTAACTTCGAATCGAAGGAGGAAATCTGCTCCCACGATATCTGATTTCGATCAGTAAGGGATGATTGGATAGAGAAGGATGGTTGTCATCAGTCCATCGGTAGTCCAGTGCAAGAGGTTGGGGCTGTAGTTGGGCACGAGGTTGAATTGTTACCGGTATACTCTATCTCGCACTACTTTACTGGAAGAGGTGCCGCAATGTCTTCTGTCTCGGCGTGCACTAATGTCAGTCAATCACAGCTTCAACTTACAATGGGGGTGATAACGAAGGGGATGATTAAGGGAGATTGTAAACGTGAGGACAGCCGATCGAAGATTGATTTGAAAGAATTTCGAACTAATTCACACGAGCTGACGTACCAATGCACTCGAACATTTATTGGAGTGTGTATTTATTCAAAGATTCATGGATAGAGCTATTGTGTTCAATTTAAAATAAAAACGAAGGCTTGGATTATGGATTACAGATCGCAACTACGCAGACGTTAACTTTTATTTTTGCTGCTACATAAGAATTGTATTCATTGAAATTCCCCATTGTTTTTATTATATTTTGTTAATTTATTCTTGTTTTTAATACCATCATTTTAAATTTAAAGGTATGTATGAATTTTTATTTACTTTGTTAATGTTAAAACTTCAAACTATGGATACCGAAATAATTGCCAATTTCATTAATTTCCACCTATTTCACCATATTTAATATAAAGGATCAGCAAAGGAACTAAATTAATCGATGAAATATATATGTCGATTTTATTTCCGTAGAGCATACATTGTTATGGTTTACTTGAAAAATTTCATCTACAGTCAAGTTTAATTGAAATCGTATATATTACAATTGCTTGTACATGTGTGTGTAGGATGGGAATGTTTAAATAGATACGATAATTTAGCATTTGAGTGTGGAGAGTCAGAGAGAGAGAGAGAGAGAGAGAGAGAGAGAGAGAGAGAATGTGACAAGCTTTGTGTACATACCTTCGTTACGTTGGCACATCTGCACCACGTGACAGCAGCAAGGCAGCCGTAAATTAATACAGAAAGAACCAAACATTTGCAATTGGCTTCCTTTCGAATGGCTTTACAGAAACTCTGGGGTACTGGTTTTTGCTTTAAAAAAATTCCACAATTTATGATAATTTTAAATCCGATAATCTTTAAAATTATTTGCATGTTTATATATTTTTAAGAACTCAATTCATGAATCCATAATTATTTAAAATTTATGAATACTTTTTTTTACTACTCATAAAACACCTAATATTATTCTTTTTTTTACAAATGATATTATTTTTGAAAATAGTTACTCATTAAATTTTTTATTCTTATGTTTTATACATTCATTAAGGAAGCGTATCATATATTATTAAAATAAAGTAATTAACATTAAAAATATTATATTGTGATATTTATTTATTGCTAACCCACCATCTTTTTAATATCTTCTAAAAACACAGATTTCTTAAATGAAATCATTATAGAAAGTTTATTTTTCCAAAATTTTATAAAAATTATTATTTAAGAAATTTTATCATATTTTGTTGTAACTATTATGAATAAATAAATTCAAAAATTATAATGAAAAATTAAATAGAATTAAATTTTACTAGATTTACAATTAAATCTTATTTAAAGAAAAGGTGTTCTATGAATAGAAAAAACAGGATTAAAATCAAGGAAGCATAGTCGCAATGAATAAAATATAATCTATACTAATGGATAATAAACTTGACTTTTATATTAGTTTTTATGTAATATTCTAATATTATTATTAAGAAATAAAATTAAATTTATACAATTTAAATATGATTTATGCTTCGAATTAAAGTTTTCAATAAATAATTATATGGTATTTAAATATAATAAATAACTATTTTGAATGAAATATAAAGTAAATAATGTTGATTATTGGCTTAAAAAAATATAATATAAGAAAAATAAACTTTTTTTTTTTTAAATAATTATTAAAAAAAGAATCATTTATTTTTTTAATCGTTGGTTAATTATATTTTAAAAATATTTATCTTATTTTTCTTCATTTTTTTAATTAAAAGAATAATTTTAGATTGATATGCTATTAATTAAAAAATTAAGTAAGACTACAAAACATTTTTTTAAAAAGGCTGTATGATATTACTATTTAAAATGACTTGCTTTCTCAGAATATCTAACTCCTGGAAAGCTTTTTAATGAAAGCTCATACATAACATATTAATGGAATAGCTTAAAGTATTTAATAAATCACTAATTCATTTTCTAATTTATAAAGGCATAAGACGAATACTACTTACTTCTTCATTTTCGCGGTTCATTATTATATGTAATAACTTATTGGAAATCTCTTTGTTGACACAGTTATGTTTCGTTCTCTACGGTCCGAGAACATGTGCAGCCGTTCTCATGTCAATCTAAAATATAATTTCCGTTATTATTTGCGTTAGTTCGCTCCAATATTATTTATAAATTTACATAATTTAATTATTTCATTAAAATATTATCTTTATTGATATGTAATGTATTAGATAATAAACTCTCTGAAATGAGTGAATCGCTCTTCCGATACATTAATATTTCATTTAAAATATAGTAAAACGAGCGATGTGTATTAAAAAAAATATTTTCTTATTTTATTAAAATTATGTTATATCGTGGGTTTATATTTATTTAACTTTTAGTTTATAATTTTTATTGAATTTATTTAACAATTTTTTTATTGATAAAATTAAGTATAAAAATAATAGTGTAACATTATTGATTCTAGATACTTCATGCTCTTGAGAAACCGGCAAATTATAATGAAACTAGAGAAGAATTCATTGACGGTACAATAATTACAAGTAAATCCTTAAAGTAACATTAGAATCAGCAATAAAGATTGAATTAATTTTTAAATTAAGGATGTGTATTTAGAATAAATTATCTGGAGCAAATGATTATAAAGAATGAATAAATTTTTGTTTTAATGATGATAAAAAAATGTTTATTCTATGTCAATTCAGATTAGGATCCAACTTACTTTCACAATTTATCTTGGTTCATCGTAACAACTCTTTATCTAGTCGATACATAAAATCTTCGATTTTTGTCTTACAAAAATTATTATTGCTAAATGCCAATAAATCTTATTTTTCCTAATTAAAAACATAATTGTCTGATCTTAATGACAAAGCTTACTTTTTGTGAAAAATTGAAATTTACAAATATATTTATACATTGACCTATATACTAGATGAGTTCAAAAATTCTAATAGTAAATTTTATTGTTAATGAATTTTTCTAAAAACAATTTTGTTTATAAAATGAATGCCAAATATATATGTCCAATATAATGTTAAAATAATACACTAACAATAGAAGATTATATATTAACATCGGGTACATTTAAATCTTAAAATGTCAATGAAATTAATGATACTATAATTTTTATACCACATATCAAAAAATTTTCTAAAGATATAAAGAAGTAAATTTTATGAAAATTGATTGAAAATAATCAAACTAAATGGATAAAGACTAATCACAAAAAATCTTTTATACTGATATTACATTTAATTTGATCTTGCTTTTTAAAACTTCAAGTAATATTTCAATATTTAAAAATTTTTTATCTAAATTATTACATTGTGTTAAATACCATGTCAGAAATTTATGTACTTACAATATTATGCATTTATAGATATAAAACTATATTAAACATTATATTATTTATAAGCTGATAAAAAAAAAAAAAAATTATAATTGTTTTATTTTACATTATTTGAATTAGAGTACAAATTTTCCAATTTTAATGAATTGATGTTTAAAGTTTTATATGACTTTAATATTTAACTAGTAAACAAGTGAAATTTAATATTTTTATTAATTATTTATTAGATTTCGATGACTTAAGTATTTTTAAATATTTTTACTTAATTTATATATATTTATCAAGTTTCATTAACTTACCTGTATTATATATAATGATTAATTTTGAAATTATATTGAAGATGATTAAATTCAGAATTATAAAATTTTCACTACTTTAAAAGAAAATAAAATTATTCCAATAATATAGTTTTGAATAATACGAAATGAATTTCTATAATATAGGACACTAATGTACAAACCATTGTATATCGTTGTGTAAGTGCTTCATGCTGTTTGTGTCATATATGGTTCATCCACAAAGTATCGTGTTTTTTTTTCATTTTGCGACTATTGGTCGTAGAAATTTGGGAAAGGTCAACAAACTCTTTCTGCATTTTTCCCTTTTTTTTTTTTTTTTTTGTTTTTTTCGATAATTAGGTGCGGCAGGATTTTACTTCGCACAAAGGGTGTTTTTCTAATTTTGGACACGACGCGCTGAAGCGATTAGCGGAAAACCACTACGTAAAAATGTTTTGTTCAAAGATTAAAAAAAAAAATTCTTACCTTTTTTTTTGAAAGATGATTTATTGTTATGAAATAAAAATTTTAAATTCTTCAAAATAATTTCCTTCTGCATCAACCCATTTTTGAAGGTGTGTTTTCCAAATTTCAAATGCATCTTCAAACTCTTTGGCTTTGTTGTTTTTCAAAAAATTTAACATTTATAAATTTTTTTGCATCATATTGTAGACTGAAGATCGCATTTAATTCAGTTTTTCCTGAATTGCTTTATCTGTTAATCAACAGTCCAAATTTTAAATTTCCAACACGCGCCTGGTATTCCTAACCATTCGAAAGTTTTTTGGGCGCCCAAATCGAGGCTCGTCGATGATTCTTTCTCGGCTCTCTTTAAAAGCTCTGTGCCATTTTCCACTTTGCGATTTTGACATGCAATTATGTTTATACGCTCCTTGTAACATTTTCTACGCTTTCACACTTTTTTTTTGTAATTGAAAATTTTATCGTGTAACGCTGTTTGAGTACTCGCTCTATTGCGCCATGTCAAAAAACTGAAAAACATCCTTCGCGCGAAGTAGAATCCTGCCACTTCAAATTATTTAAAAAACAAAAAAAAAAGGAACAAATGTGGAAAGAGTTTGTCGACATTGTAAGACCTCTCCAAAATTTCTACGACGAATGGGCGCAAAATGAAAAAAAACTCAATACTACGTGGATGAACCATGTATATTTATAGCATACGCAACTACTTAAAGTTTATTCCCTTCTAATTTATATTATAATACTAAAAATCCATTACTTGTACACACTTTTTAAAGAATATTATTAGTTTCGATTTTTAAATAGAGTAATATTTAATATATTTATATATAGAAACAGGTTATTTTAATATATAACTTTGGAATTAAAATTTTCATAAATTATAAAACAATTTATTTAAAATAATTTGATTATAAAATACACATTAAAAATATTATTAATCATATAAAAGAGTACGATACGATCTATAATAAAGTTGATTAATGTTACATGTGGTAAAAATATTATTTTTACGCTTTTTTTAATGATATTATAGATATATTTTACTACATTTCTTCATTTTTATCGAGTGAATATATCAATAATAGAATTGTATCATGAAAATAATTAAAAAATTATTGTAATCCATACAAGTGTATTATAAATGTACAACTTTGATATCTAAAAAATGTTGCAGAAGATATTGGAATATTTTGAGTATAGAAATAACTTTTACCAAAAAATTAATTGAAATACTTTATAGAATAAATAAAATTTAAATTAATTTATTATTTGATATTTATGAAATATTTTACATAAATATGAGTTAATAATATAATTATATATGGATAAATTAAATTACACATAAATAAATAATATTTATAAAATGCACTATTATATAAATATGATACTTGTATTTGATGTACGCATTTGAAAAAAAAATTATTTTGTTTCATATAACATGCGGTCTTTATATGTAACTCAAAACAAAACATCGAAAAGTGTATTTTAATTATAATATAAGTATAATAGCTATGAATTACACACAAATAAGTCACATAGCTTAAAAGTTGATAAAAATGTATGAATATGTATGTGTGAGTACAAATAGACGTATTTGGCTAATTAAATTTCGTACATCCATGAATTTTCATTCCCGTTTTTTTTTCTCTCTCTTTCTAACTGTGTTGAACATTACTTCGATCTATCTCATGTCTATGACAAAATCTGTAGGTTTTGTATTTATGGATTTTTTACTTTGATAGTTGGAGAGTGGGAAACTTTTCAAATTGTCAAATCTACTTCTTGATCAATGTTTTAATCCAAAAATGTTGAAGATTTGGAAAACTTATTTATTAATTAAAAATAAATATAATAAAAAAGTAGGTAAATGTTAAAGTTATATTTAAATTGTATAATTAAAAGTTTACTTTTAAATCAATAAAATAAATAATTAATAATTTTAAAAAATATATTTTTTTAGTATGTAGAAAAATTTAACTTATTTGATATTAATGAAAAAAACTTTTAAATTGCTTGAGATTAGTATTTAATAGAATAATATTTTTACACAATAGATTAAATATTAATTTAAAAAAATAAAATTATTATTAATTTTCTTTCATTAATGAAATTTATAAAACTTATATTTAAATTTAATCTTATATTATAAATCATGGCGAATTATATCTATTAGAAAATTAGTAAATACTCAAATAATTTAAGATTGAATTCACAAGTCATATCAAAATGATTCTAGTAGAATAATTATTATTAAATTTTTAATAAAATTATAAGTAAAACTTGATAGTTGAAAAAATTCAATTAATGATTAACTACTTCAATTTTTATTTCATAATTTAAGATCAAAAATTAAAATGGCAATTTAAACAAAGCTAAATCTAGAAACATTAGAAAAGACAAAAATAAAATACAACTATTCAAATCATAAAAATTAAAAAATTATAAATTTAAATGTAAATTTAAAATTATAAATAAAATTTATGATAAAATCCTATTGAAAAAAAGATAAAACTTAACATGCAATTTAAAAATAAAAATAAATAATTTAATTTAAAATTTTTATAGGTACAATACATTTTTTGTAATAAAACATGAACTGATAAAGTATAAAGAAAAACTTGATTTCTGTAAAAATATTAAAAAATTACCTAAGCATATTATATAATATATTAAGCATGCGTAAAATCAAATAAAAAAATAAAAATGGAAATAAAAATAAAAATAAAAAAGAATAATATGAAATCATTGATACTATCAATAAAAAAATACGAAAAATATAAAAAAATGAGATATGATAAATTATGATAAATATAAAAAAAAAATAGTAAATTTTTAAAAATATGATATACATAAATCTTTAACTTAATATAAAAAACAAGTTGAATAAGAGAGCAATAAAAATAAAGTATAATTTTAAAATATTTAGGAGAAACAATTATCTATAGAAGAAAGAATATAAAAGATAAAAATGTATTAAAGTATAAAAAGAGGATATATTAAATCAAATAAACAGTGCAAAAAATAAAACAGAATAAAAAATGGGGTACTTAATAGATAAAAAAAATTAAAATAGAAGATGACAATATATTAAAAATCATTATTATTATACTGAAATAAAAAATTTTTAAAAAAATTTAAAATCTTTATTAATGTTAAGAACAAAACAACGTCGGGTGAGTTTAAAAAATAATAAGTTGAAAGAAAAAAAATATTACCAAAAAAAGTTCTATTTGAAACAGTAAATATAAATACAATTGAAAAGAAAGAATACAGTAATAAAATCGATATAGACAAAAAGGACTTACAAGTCATTCCCTATAAAATAAACGTAATTTATAATAAAAATTAATAAAAATAATAGAAGAATAAATAATCAATAAATATTTAAATTAAAATTTTAAAAATGGTTTAAAAACGTCATTCATGCATTAAATTTTAAAATAAGTTAGAACAGAGCATTATTAATAAATAAATTTATTACATAATTTAAACATATTTTTATTTTCACATAATATATATAAAAGAAATAAATGTGAAACTGTATATAAAATGCAGGAAATGAGCACACAATGATGTTGGCAATATGTACACAATATATATAACTTTTAAATAAAAAAACAAACTAAAAATTTATTTTTTGTAATTTAAAAATGCAATAATTGATATAAAATAAAGTTAGTGTGATAGAATTATAAAAAAAAAATATTTAAAAAAAAAATTAAAAATATTATTAATAAAGAATATAAAAATATAATTAATAAAAAAAATGCAAAAAAATTGTAATGCATTGCTATTCGGTTTGAATCTATTTTTAATTATATAAATTTATTTATGTACATAAAAAAATTTAATAAATAGTATAAAACAATATTCATTCATCTAATTATAATTTTAAATTAGTAAAAAATATGTAAAAATTAATAATAATCGATGTGTCAAAAGTAGATATATATATAAATGATATTACTTAAATTTAAAAGCTAGTTCTAAACTTTTGGCCGTTATTTGTAAATCATATAAAATATTTAAAAAAAAATTTATTTTTTAATATATATACAAATTATTTTTTTGATCGATATGAATTTAATATTTAGATTTTGTAATAATAATAGAAATTTGTATTTTTTATTTAAATAATTCATCTCAAAGATAATTTCAGTAACATATATCCTTTAACGCAAGCATATCATGCAATGCAATTTCAATATACTATTCAATAAACTATTTTTCAACACGAAAATGATATATATATTATAATATAAATATTTTAAACATATATACGATATATAGAACTCATAATTTTAAACTAATTGATATATCAAATATTTTAGTTAAATTATATTTTTAAGTTCTTCTCACTGAAGTCACGAAAATTGTATATTATAACTGTTAAAAAATTGGATTAATTTAATTTTTCATATTAAAACTTTAAAGATACTATTTTCTTTGAAATGTCATTGAAAATTCATGAATAATATTAAATGCATTAAATTTTAAATTTTAACTTAAAATTATTAATAGAACTAGGAGATAATACAAATTTATTATTTATTTAATACAAATTTATTTCCTTTAATATTTCATAATATCGATTGTATTAATTACTATTTAATATACAAAATGAATTTCATAAAATATACAGTTATATTTTTTATCTACTAAAATGTTATTTTAATAAATAAAATAAATAAAATAAGGAATAGTAGTCTTAAATATGAACGATAGTTAGTTAAAAATAAAATAATACGAGAATTTTATTTTATTCAAATATTGTAGCTAAATTATCTTAAAAATTACGAAATCATTGATAGCGAATTATTTAAATTTAAAACAGTACTTAATGTTGTAAATTACTTGAGTCTAAGATATTTTTGTTTTGAACAAGTAGAAGAAAATTTTTGTTGTTTTCTATTTTTTCCACTATAATACGATTTGTCAATCTCATGATTTTTTCTTAAGTTGATTTTTTTGTAAGCTACTATTAAATATATACTACTTGAACTAAGTTTTCTGTGACCAACTAATACCTCACTTTCTATATACAGTATGAGATTTCTTGTGATTGTACAATAATCAGAATTCATTGAAATGTTGAAATGTTTTTATATAATATTATACATTTTTAAATTTCATTGAATACCTATCTGTTTATCAAGGTTTTAATGTTTTTTCGTTTTTACATTTTATATTATTTTACATTATTCACATTTCAAATATCCCACGATAGCATAATCAATTTTATTTTAATTTTTTAAATTCTTATTTTTAAGATTCAGATATTATTTAAGATTTTATTTACTTAAACAAAAGTTTTTTTATACATATATACATATATACATGTACATACATGTATGAATATATATCAAGTCACGTTTAAAATGTATTTAAAATAAAAAAAATTTAAATTATAGATCTATTAACTATACACTCTTGAGAAATCTTAATACTATTTTAATAAATTATTCAATATTCAATTTGTATTTTCTTTTCAATGTTATAAGAAAATAAAACTTCAAGTAAGTAAATGAATAAGATTTTGAAAAATTTTCAGAGAATTTTAATTGAAATTAAATATAAAATCAAATAATTTTATATATATTTTAGCATAGTTAATTTACTAAATTATATAATTACTTAATTACATAATTATTTAGCACATTATTTTTGATAATTATATTTCAAATACTATACAATATTTAATTAAAAATTTGTAAATTCTTCTATAAAATAATTGCTGATGTTTTAATAGGTTCTAAATGGAACTGCAAATATATTATATTTTTTTAAAATAGCAATGTATCATAAATTTTAATATTAATTCAAATATTTTATCTTTTTTTTATTATATATTAATTAGTTCAAGTAGTAATTATTAAATTAACTTAATTTCAAAAATTTTATTTAATTAAATATTAAAAATTATTGATAACGGTAAACAAAGTCAATTATCCGTCTGTGTAGCTATATATTGACCTAAATTCGAGTTTTATTACTAGTCATTTTATTTTATACACTCATATTGAAACTTTATAGTTGTTTCATGTTATATTTTATTTTAAAATATGTTTCATCATTAATACTAAATACTATTTATGAAAGTATGTGTAATACTATTTATTCGATATGTAGTAATTTTATTCTTAAAATAGTAAAATTACTATTAATGATACATTACATAAAGAATATTATATCAATGCTAATAAAATATGAAATACTTTTAATTATTTACTTTACAACTTTAATAAAAGTTGTTTCAATAATTTTGTCTAATTGTAATATTACATTGTAATTCTTATCTGTTTAGTTTTAAATCAATAGATTTTTTTTATATTAATCTTTAAAAAATTTTGTAATCTATTATAATATATATTTATAATATTATGTTAGAATAAAATTATCATCTAGAGAAACATATCATTGTTATAAAAAATATTTAAAAAAGTACAATTTAATTATATATTACTAGTAAGTTTAACAATTAAAGAATAATAACTATATATTTTTAGATTTAAAAATCCAATATCATTTTTATTTCTATCCAAATTTAATGTTTATTAATATTAATTATTATTAAAACGGAATATTCGATTAATTTCATTTGAATAATAAAAAATACTAGACTAATATATAAATTACCTAAATAAATTTTAAATAGAATAAAAAAGTTAGTTTATTTGAAAATACTCTCATTCTTTTTTCTCTTTTATAAATTAAGGCTTATGATAAATAAAATTTACATGACTTATACCCTTTATATCTAATTTATACAATAAACAATTAAACAAATAACTTATCTTAAATAATCAGATGAAAAGTTAGTATGTTGCGTCAATAAAATGAATATTAAATGTAGCATTCTTAGTATATATCTATCTATCTATATATACTCCTCTATATAAATATATTATAAAAATAATATATATTATTTAAAAATAATAAATAACGCGGTAAAGTAACGAATTAATCCATAATTTTTGTTAAAAATTGATTTATAATTTATGTATAAAATTTGAATTATAACATCAGTTTTATTTTATTTTTTATAATGTAAAATCAATTGTATCGAAAATAAGGTCTCTTGTCAATGGTTCATCTATTTTTTTCGGATAATTGTCACGAGAAATCAAATAGGAAATCTAAAAACAGGCGCAATAAAAAAATCACACAATTAATTAAGGATACGCAAGAGGGAAGTAAGGATAATGTCACTTCAGTTCTCAAGAGCTAAACTGATACAAGTTTCGAATATCAAGGATCTCCGAAGAGAAATAAGGGGTGCATACAAAAGTAAGAAAAAAGCATAAAAATAAAGAGCTGAATATAGCAGAATGAGAATGAAATCGGGAGATAAAAGTATGTGAATATGTATATCTAAATGTACAAAACATATTTTCACGAATGATATGTAAGTACGATTTTAAAGAATAAATTTATATTTATATATATCTCAATTTCTGATTTCTCTTCTCCATAAACTTCTGAACCCCGTGTATAAATCTGTCTTTTATTTCTTAATCCAATTACCTTCTAAGGAGTGTTGATAAGCTGTTAACTTATCAGATCGTTAAGCTCAACCGGAAATTTAAATGTAACAGAATTTATACGTTGATAAGAGAGCATCAATGTAAACCATAGATGAGACACTCCGCGAATTGTAATGGACCACGTGGGATATACTTCACTTACGCACCTTGTAATTTTCGTCACAATTGTTCTTCAAATTAAGAATCATTTTAAATTCTTCTTTTAAATTAAAAAAAAAAATATTTATTTATTTTTCAACTTCTTTTTTGATCAATTTACTTTTCATCGGCATTTAGTTTCGCACCATATTCGGCTGTAAATGCTAATGAAGGTATATGTGAGATGTAACAGTCCGAACTATACATTGCTCACAATGTATGTAAATGTTGGAGAGAAAATTCGCGAATGCTCGTCTACACGTGAGAAAGAGAAAGAGAGAGAGAGAGAGAGAGAGAGAGAGAGAAAGAAAGAGAGAGAGAGAGAGAGAAAGAGAGAGAGAGAGAAAGAGAGAGAGAGAGAGAGAGAGAGAGAGAGAAATATCAATACAGTAGGTTTTAATATAATCATACTTTGGGCAAAGCAGGTAAAAATATTTTTTTATTTCTAAACTATCATTTTGATTTTCATATATTTTTATTTTTTTAATTCACTTGATAATATACAGACAGTTGGTAATACTTTATTTTGGTACGATAATTTTCTCACTGTTCTTGAAATTGATCAATGAATTTTATTTAATCTAATTAACATGTAAATATTAAACTTTTTCCGTACCTACTCAGTTATTATTTAAACTTATTATATATATATATATAATTATTCAGTCAGTACAGTGCAGTATTTTTAATTTTTTTTTTTTACTTATTTTGATACGGCAACATTCATCGTAAGTGAATTTTTTTAAAAATATATATTTAGTTAATTTTATATATTTCAAAATAATTATCTTATTTTTTTACATTTCAATATTTTTTTATAGCTTTCAACTATCATTTGTGAATCAAAATTAAATGACACCTAGTAGAGCAAAAATAGGAATTTTCTCTCTTATGTTAATGTAAAGTTTTCGATAATATATGTCATGACAAAAGCTTTGAAAGACTGACACACTTTTCACAGAAAATAGGGAAAGGATAGATTAATAGTCTTCCCTCTGAAAACCACAATTGTTCACCTAGTGAAGTTGAAGTACCTGCAGAACTCACTGTTCGGACTTTATTGGATTAAATATTTCTTGGTAAAAAATGTATACCTTAAGGTAAAAAGCTCTGATTAAGAAAGAAAAACTAGGACTCGATTTTTATCAAGTCGATTAATCTATAAGATATAAAAGTAAAGGACGATTATTACGTCAATAAAAATATACGGAGAGGACACGGAGTATGATAAATTACATATCAAATAATATACGTATTAATAAAAGGAAAAATGTGATGCAAATTTATAGTTAATATTGAATAAAACTTCACCAAATATTATAAGAGATTCTTTATAAAAAAAAACTAAAGCAGTAACATGAACTAAAAACAAGTTTACAATAGAATCACAGAAATTAATGGTCAATTGTAACAAATATCATAATATCCCAATAGGAAAAAAATCTTTTTTCATTTTCATGATAATAAGAATATTCGATAAACCGTACTGCATATATATTTTTTTAATTAAATAACTTTTAGAATGTTATACATGACAAAATATAATAATATTTACTAAACGTATTAGAGCAAGTAGAACTCTAGAAAGAAGATGTTAATTTGAAGAAATAAAAAAAATCAAATTAAAAAAATAATTGCAATTAATTTGTAAAATTAATACAAAAAAAAAGACAAATTTTGTCGTATATGATGAAAAATATCGCAGTAAACAAATCTAATCCTTTAATTAAAGACTATCATGACTAAGCCCTTCTAAAATGTCTATGAGATCCAACAGAATGATAATAAAACATAGAATTTAATTCATGATGTAGGTTGAAAAGTATTCATATCGTATCGATGACATGCAAAGTAGGTATAGAAAAAAAAATAGGGTTGTAGTGTTTCACTCGGCCCCCTAACAAACTAACCCCTAGAAAACCGCGAGAAACGTGTAGAGCTGAAGGATTTGACCCGGGAAAGATCCCGTACCTCACCTCTGTCACTGTGTCTGAGACCCCTCTATTTCTATGTACTTAAGGTATATAGTATCTTCTTTACTCCCCTACTTTTGTACAGCTTCACCAATAGAGATCCAGTAGATCGTGAAAACGTTTTTAAGAAGTCATGTGTTACATCTTAGAGGATGTGCCTTAATCGAAACTTCGACAATATGTGTCGGGTAATAATTAATCTGACTAACTTTCCCTTCAAGTGTAAGATAGTCACTCTCGCGCCTTTGTTTCTAGGGTGATCATCAAGGACATCGATCTTCATTGCCTTGGATCATTCGACCCTACGGGGAATAGAACAAACTAGGCTGTTTTTCAAGCCAATCACTAAAAATCGAAGAAAACCCATCACCAAGAAGGTCAATACCAGAATCCTCGAAGGCGCAATGTGTTCAATTCCAATAAAAGAAATTCTCAAAACATCACAATTTGAGAGAGTCCACTCTAGGATCAAGTTTCACACAAGTTTCCGGAAGAGTTACATGGGAGCAGGAAGTGAGGGAATAGATTGCGTCCGAGCGCATTAGGCAAACGAATACATTTACGGAAAATGTGCCTTGGATTGATGTATCGGGGCTGAAAGGGGAATCCGCGGATCGAAAAGGATAAAACTGATCATCTTGGCAGAAAATTGATGGTAATGACGGGTCGCGTCAATAACGTCGGCGATTTGAAAGCGTTAATTTGTGGGTTAGGTAGTAGCCGAGTTAATGTGTGCGTACAAACATCTCAGGTAGTAATCGTGTTATTTCGCCTGTTTAACAGTATTCAGCAATATTGGCTCTCGCAGATGCATGAAGGAAGTTCGAGCAAGATGCTTTATCACTTGCAATGAAAAGACATGAGGCACGTGCTTACATCCGCATCCCTACTTCCGGTTGTTCGATTGCACCTGGGAATTCCCGATAAAAGCTCTGTTATTTATTTTATCTTTGTGATCAAGAAAGCCATTTTAAGTGCTAAAGATTTATTGCCTTTTATTGAATTTATACGTTTATTCAATTTGGTAATTTCAGTGAAAAATAATAATACATCGGCCGCGCTTAATCAAACAATATTATATATTATTAGATAAATTACATTATTGCAATGTTTATTATTTTATGTGAAACATTGTATTAATACAATATCATGTATTTTTAAAATTTTATTCATTAGATACTGCATGTTCATCTAAATAAACGATATATCATAATAATTAAAGGAAGTCGTACTAATTATTTAACAACATCATTTATTATATTTTCTATTAGTACTTTTGTACAAATCTTAAAACGTAATTGAATAATTTACTCTTTACAGAGCATTTACATTTATAAATTTATTTACATTATTAAAATAATATATACAAAATTTTTTTTTTTATTTTTTAAATTAAAATGAGTTTATAAATTATATTTATTTTTACTTTATTTTATTATAAAATAGTTAAATTTAAATTAGTTGCAGGAATTATAATATTTTGTTTCGTATAATATATAATCACGCAAATGTTCACGTTTTATTATTTAGAATTTTTTTCTCTTATTTAAAATTTTATTCATAAAATATAATAAAGATTATAAATAATCTAAATACAATAATTGTTATTATCGGTTTGAAATAATATATTATTTAATTGATAAAAGTGTAGCTTGAATTTTCTTTCGATCGTACTTTTAATCTTTGATGATTCAAATTTTTATGCAGTCAAATTTCTTTAAATGAATATATTTGAATAAAGGTTAATTTAGTTGGTGAGTTTTTACAAATAATAATATATTAAATATCACAAACTATACTCCGAAACTAGTCATAAATTATATCAATTTATTCATCAAAATTTTGAGTTAGAATTAATTGTATATTTAGATAAAAAAGTATTTATTTTTTACGAGAATGATTCGTGACATATGCAACAGTCTAAGAGAACAAAATTTCTATAAGATTTATAATGTATAATATTAATATGTTTTTAGAAAAATAAAATCTCGAATTTATATTGAAAATCTAATTAGATATTAATAGAAAATTTTATTACTGAATAACATAATTGACACAATTGAAATTTCGAGCTTTTAAATGTTACATAGGTAAAAGAGAATACTCAAGAAAAATTGTACTGTCATCCAGTGTGCTAGTGTTAAGGAATTAGAAATCAGAAAGCGATACATATGTTTTCACTCCACTGATGATACTGAGTAATTTTCCTGTCACGTGTCCTCGTCTTGGTCCGAAGAACCGAACTTCGCTTATTTAAATATGTATTGACTGTGGATAATGAAAACGACAATAAAACAAAATGTGTTACCGTCAAAGTATTGTTGCACAATGAAACACTCGCGAATAGCACACTGTTGTCACTTTTTTCAAGAGTAAAATAAGCACCTGGTGATGTTGGGGACTCCTCGTCGTCGGCTCATCTTCGCTGACAACGATGCTCATCGACGAGGAGAATTCTCTCGGACTCCAACCCTCCAGGACCCGGCCTCATGTCGCCTCGCGATCTACTGAGGCGCCGCGCAACGGACACGCTTCCGCGACCATCACGAATCGGGACGCGGGCGACGCGGAGGGAGGAGGCGAGAGGCCGAATGTAGAGGACGAGCAAAGCGAAGCGCGAGAGGGTAAGTTGCGTAAAGGGCCGTGGCAGCCCTGAGGACTGGTTGGGGCCAACTGCCGCTTCTACTGGTATACGCGACTCGCCAGAGCGGCGCCCTCATCAACCCCATCTCCGCCCCCCCCCGACTCCAACAATAGCCCCTCCCGCGACCCTCCGCAACCACCGCCATCCTTTCCCATCCGGTGAATACGAGCCTTCGAGAAAACGTCGCCCATCCCTACGCACCCGCGCCTCTCTCTCTCTCTCTCTACTTTAACACGCACTTTTCTTCATTCCCAGCGTTCCTTTGCAATTATTTCCTCGAAATTTTTTCAGCGACACTTTCCCGAATTCTTTCATTAATTCTCAAACAACAATATTTCCCTTTTTAATTCTAAATAGATGCACGCATAACCAGTACTGAATTTATCTATAAACCCTTCTTAAATAAACTCCTCTTGCTCTTTAGAACATTTCGTTGCTTGACATGCCAACCTTATGATGTAAAAATTACCCTAATAATATCCGGAAGCTAATGTACCAAAATCATTTTTACAATCATTTACAGGCTTCCTACATTTCAATGAAAAAACTTACTAATTACATTTACCATAAAATTTATTACTTAAATCAAAATGATTGGTTTGAAAAAAAACTTTTAGCTCAATTGTAATTACAATTTTAATTTAATTTTCTATTATTTTATTTTTTAAATCTCAAAAAATATTTTAATAGAATATTTAAACGTAAATATTATTTGTATTTATTTACGGTGAATACAATTAATTTATTTATGTTAAAGATATATAAATCAAGGATAAAACGCACAATGTTATTTCAATTTAAAAAGCGTCTTGCAATAATATTTGTATTATATTTAAATCTTGATTTTTATTTTAATAGTGATGCTTCTCGACTTGATAACCGTTCGTTTACGCTGATAAACTAAGACTAAAAATAATAATAAAATAATTGATGCCCCGATAAATGACTGCACTAGTTTTTCATCTACAGGGGAGATGATTTCCTGGAAAATTCAATTGTTAATTCGTTGTAGGTTTGAAAATTTTTAAATTACATCTTATAATTTACGCTGAAATTCAACAATTTATATTATGCAAATTAATACAATATTGAGAATACTTAAATGGAATCAATTAACTTGTATTTTAAAATTAAATCAACTTAATGAAATACAACCTTTTACTTTTTTATAAGCTAGAACTCTTATGAATTTATTTAAATATGTTTAATAAATGTTAATTTAAAATTTATTAAAAATTGTACTTTATATCATTTTGCTCAAATAATTAAATAATATAATAAAATTTATTTATTCTTTTATATTTACGTCATGACGATATATACTAATAGAAAATCGTAAACTAATGTGCATTAACTACAATTAAAATAAGAATTATTAATTTTATTAGTTTGTATAAATTTTTTATAAAATACATATTACTTTTGAACTTTCATAAAAAGAATTTTTTTTAATGAATAAATTAATATATAGGTAGCAAAATACATATATAAAAAAACATTAAATTATTTACAGTAAATTCTATTTCATTCAGAAAACTGATAAGATCTAAGGCATCAAAATGATCACGTATAAAATAGTTTTTCATAATTATATTTAATACCTCTTATAGAAATAAAATTGCATGTATTTATTCAAAATTTTGCAAATAATTAAATATTATATTCAATTATTTATTTTTTAAAAATATAAATATTTTGATGTTAAAATATTTTAATATTATATAAATATTTAACTCACCTAAAAAAAAATTAATAAATTTATAATATTTAAGCTTGATGCATACTTGTTTGAATTAATTTGAAATCATTATCCTTAAATTTTATTACTATTGAATAAAATAATATTAAAAAATTTATAAAGAAATTATGCTCTAATCTTAAAGTTGTATCATTAATATATCTGTGGTTTAATATTACTAAGTATTACTTATTCATTAAATATTTGTGTATTATTTATCTTTATGTAAGTATATAATTAATAGGTATAATGTGTATAATAATACAGGAAAATAAGCTTTAACATTTTAATACTAAAGAATAGAAATTTGAATGGATATCAAGAGAAGATTTTATGGTATAAAATAATGAAGCTATCAGTTCACAACTCATTATTATATAATCTTGTTTTATAAGTAATTTATATTCAGAAACAAGAATCAAAATATCATACAGTTACGTAAAACTTTGTAATTTAATAACCAATATGTATTAAATTGTATAAAAATAAAAATAAAAATATATATAAATTTGAGTTTATAACATAATAAATTAAAATTCGATGAATATTGGATTTACATACAAATAGTAACTACAAAAGTTTCTCTTTAAAATCACATAAAATATAATAATTGATGATTAAATAAAAAATGAAAAATCACTTAAATATACATGTATATATATTTATTGATATTTATTAATTCGTATTTTATAACTAATATATTATCTATTTTAATTATTGAATTAATATTACTAAATTTATTTTTAAATGAACTAATTTTTACAGTAACATGCAATTATAATTTTCAAAACGTAACTTAATTTTAGTAAACATTCCATCATAAATTTATTTTAATTTTTTAATTTCATGTTAGATTATCTTCTTTTTTTTAATAGCATAATATAAAATATAGATCAATAAAATCATTTTTATAATTGAAAAATATTTTTAACAGAAATTGTAATATAAAGTATTGCTTACATATATTATTTGAATAAGTATAAATTTTATAAAAATAGAAATACATATTTAAACTTATTGTGCAATCATCATATTTTTATGAGTATTTTATTTTTGAAAAAGTATTAAGAATCGAATGTAATTTAAGGATAATATCTATATCAATAAGTACCTTTCTTAAAAATATTTTATCAAAAACAAAGTTTTGTTTTAAATTGTCTTATATCATGAATAAAAAAAGAAAGAGAAGCTTTAAAAATTTTGTTTAACAGAGAAAAATGGGAATGAAGAAGTAGAATGTCGATGAAAGGATTGTACAATAAATGAAAGAGCGATAATTTTTTAAAAAAATTTCTATATTTTTATCAAATTCGTTATTTATATGTATTATAAATATTGTCGGATTAAATTGTACGTATTTAACAATGTTTCATGATTTTGATTAAACTATGTATATGTAAAAATTATACTTTAATATTTCACTATAAAACAATGAATCAATGAGATGAAATTTTTTACAGAAATATTAAATGTTTACTTTTGATTTGAAATATTTTAATGCAATATTAAATATTCTGTGTGTGTATGTGTGCGCGCGTAACTAGATGTATGTACATGTACAAGTATATTTTAGCCATTTTCTCTATTTTGCTAAGCATTAAACTTTTGTTAGTAGATTGTAAAAATTGGTAAAATGAGAGAGAAAGTTAAAGAAAAGAAATTTATAAAGTATGTCTGTATTTTGTGTGTTACCATTTGCCCGGTCTTCGCCCACTCACACATAAGTGCCCACACAATTACTCTACGCTTCACTCTCTCTCGATTATATAGGCCTAACCATTCAATAATTTCTTTAGCTCATTCGTTCATATTAATATATTTATCTGTTATACTTATATTTTGTTTTTTAATAAAAAATTAAATCGTATTGCTTATTTTTTTTTATCTTGCTTTCACGTGTTTTTTTATAAATTAAATATTATTGATAGAGTTAAAAATATTATTTTTTAAAATATTTTTTATATTGTTTTTAATATAGTACTAAAATTAAAACTCTCAAATATTTAAGTAGTAAAAAGCAAAAGAAATCAACGACAAATAAATTATAAAATAAAAATCTGCATCCATAAAAAAAAGTAAATCTGACCGGTTGTGCTGACATTTGTTTCAGTTTAACAAGGATTTAATAAGGATTCTAAATTGAAGTTTTGAAGGTCTCATATAAACTTTGTACTTAAAATTGGAAATTCTATTAGCATTCCAAAGTACCATGATTATAACAAATGATGAATAGACAATTGTTACGTGACATTTTATCTTAATATACAATAAAAGTAGTACGTTTTCTAAAGTAGCATTGTATTTGAAAATTCTTAAGAATAATAAATCAATTGTTGTTGTGTTCTCTAAACAGACTTTTTTCGGATAAATGTTTGAATTAAAATTAAATTTCACCAATTTAATTTAATATTAAACTTGAACAGTTTTATACAGCTATATAACAAAAGAAAAATGCCTAAAGGTATATATTGATATGAAAAAAACAACCGGAAATTAAATAATCTATAGGAATTCACATTTTGTAATAATATATGATTTTTGTTTATGAAACACAAGTGTATTTATTTATAATTTTTTATTAGAAAATGTATTTAAGTAAAACGTGTTTATTATTATGTATTTTATATTATCGGGCAAAAGTTTTGTATGTAATTAAAAACATCAGTAAAAAAATGAAAAAAAAAGTTTGATCATTCAAGAAATGTATAGATAATAATATTCTTTACAATTCGCACTAAAATTTTAGCAAAATGTGTAAAAAAAATCTCGTATTATTTATTTTTTGATTAAAATTATTTCATTGAATATACATTACAAAGTTAATTCTGAGACTTCTTTTCATTTTTGGAAGCGATACTTTTATAAGTAAGCTAATAATGTTGATAAATTTTTTCATTGAATCATCGTCATATAACAAAAAAACAACATGAAGTTCAATACTGCATTATGTTTCTAATATAAAAAATACTAACTTTTTGCAACAATATTATAATACATTTTTATATCTCAAACAAAAATTTTATATATTTCTAATTCATTTTTATTTTAAAACATACCATTAAAAAATTTATTTATAAAAAAGTTAAATATATTTACCATTTATAAAGTAATATTAATAAAATACTTATTAATATTTTAATAGTTAAAAACGTAAAGAAGCAACTATACAAAATCATATATTAATTATTTAATTGCAAATGATATAAAGGTTGCGTATATATATTAGTAAAATGGAATATTATAAAAAGAATAGCAAAAGAGAGGGAGGAGAGGGAGATTGAGAGAGAGAAATAAGGTGAAAAAAAAATAACACAAGATAACTAGGATCGAATTTTAGTAAAAATAACCAAGTATCAGTCAGACCACGTTGATCGGTAAAACTCCGTATGCATAATATTATCTACCATTAATTTATAATAATTTTTTTTTTTAACACTAATTTTATTATTATTTTTTATTGATAATTAATAAATATTTTATTATTATAAATATACTGAAGTAATAATGTATTTAATCAAAAACTATTTATTCTTTTTAATTATTTTTGAGTTTTTCAGAAGATAAATATAAAATAAATTTTTTATTGTATTTAATATTCATTTACATATATTCTAAAAAATGCGCAAAAAACCATTCATTTAAAAAATGATATATGTTCATCTATGATTTTAATTTTTTAATTACTAGAATTTCATAATATTTTAAAATGTACATAATCCAATTGTGAAATCTAAATTATATCAAATATATATTTACATTTAAATATTAAAAATTATAAAATGATAAAATTATATGGAATTTAGTATAAGCGGTAAATGTATTTTATAAATTTTGAAGCATAAATTGAAGATTTAGTTTCGTACATATATTTCGTATATTATAAAATATATATAATTGATACATTCTATTACAGAATACATTTAAATACATTTTTAAATATTATTAAACTTTAAAATCAATTTTTAGGATAAAAATTTTCTTAAAAACTTTTAGAATGAGGTTAAATTAAATTTCACTTCAAAATACTTTCATTTAATATTTGAAGTTATGCTAAATTTTTTCAGATAGATTATTCAATTATTTACAAATAATCTACAATAGAAATATTTTTTTAAGGTTAATCAAATTTGTTCGGTTTATTTAAACAAGTAAAAAATTGCTCTTGTTACTCTTGTATTAAGTAGCTTTTTTGAAGCTTTCAAGTACAATTCAACTGGAACTTAAAACAAAAATAAAAACACTGCATAAGATAAGCAAATCAAGTGTGACTATAAAATTTTTGTCGTATACCTTATTTGAAATACTATAAATTTTACGTTAACAATACAAGAGTTTCTATTACTATATTTTTTTTTTTTTTATTAATTCAAGTTTTCAGTAATAAAATAATGAAAAATCTTTATAAATCATATCTTTTTTTCTACTTAAAATATGGCTTATTTACAAATAATATTATAAATTTTTCAAAACTAAAAAAAGTAATAATTAAAATTTAAAAAGAAATTGGTTTTTTTAATTTCTTTTTTCATAAACTTTAATATTGATTAGTAATATAAATATTTTTTAAAATTATCTCAGAAAATAAATCTAAAGACTTATGAGCAAATTAAAGTCAAAAGAAAGTAAAAATTTAATGTTGAATGTTCAGAGCATAAACATGCCTAAAGTATTTCCTTCTTCATAGGTTTAAAAAAAAAAAATTCTTAAAGTCTACAAAGTAAATTTAATTTTTATAGTGCCTCGATTGTGTTATAAGTAAAAATTTTATTTTAAATATAACAACATTATTTTTATACTTATATGTGCTATTTAATATACAGTGTTTATACAAATGTAAAAATCTGTAAAATTATCCATAAAAAGCAATAAAATTTGTCACATAAGAATTAACAATGACAAACATGTAAAATAAATGATAGAAAATGGTTTATTTATAAAAATTTTTAGACAAAATATAAATAAGGTAAAAAAACCACAAAAGAATGTTTTCATATAAAGAACATAAAAGTAAATGCTAAATGCGAGAAAAATACCTTTGTAAAAAACTTAAAGATATAGAAGAAAATTAGAAATAGAGGCATAGAGGAAGTTAAAACATACGACCTGATACATATTTGCTGATGCATGAGTAAAAATTTTAACGTAATATTAAAACCAGAAAAGTGTACAAATTAAATAATGAAAGAGGTCAGAGAAACTAATAATCAATAAGTAAAACTATTTTGAAACTTAAATTAAACATTAAATTTAAAAAATTTACAAGTTTAGAAAAAATTTAAATACAGTTTGGGGACGAGGATTGCGGTGTTACGACAATAATTATTTAAACTCAAAGGGAGTGAAACACTTTATTCAGTACACGAATAGCTTTACATGAGACTTGGCGTCTATTGGAAGCGCCCAGGATAGAACGTTCGAGACTCTAATGATGTCCGGCCCCTGACCGATACTAGAGAGGTACTACAGGTACTAGAGAAATTTGGCAGCACATGCACTAATTATGTTTTCAGCGCTGATAATAACCACAAGTGATTGTATTAGGAGTGCAAGTCCAAATCTTTTCCTTGACGTGCGCAAACCAACATCCCATTGCCACGTCCACTACAACAAGATGAATAAAGCAAAAAATTAAATATAATAAAAAATAAGTATAATAATTTAAGTAGTTAAAGAAAATATACAATAAGAGATTAAATAAAGTATTGTGTAATTAACAAGTTGAATAAAGAGCTAGGATAAAATAATAAAATCAGTAAAGTAATAAGATTTAAAGATTAGCATACGTGAGCACTCAAAAACAACTTATATATTATACGGATATTTTATGAGGGAGATGAATTCATCTTTCACGTGCTACAAGCTGGTGAATAACTGTTAAAGACTTGAAGGCTTGATTGCATCCAGAATAAATACATCAAACTGAATACACTAGAACATCACTTTCACAAATTAGAACATACAGTTAGTACAATGAATTTAATAAATAAAACGCATTGACAACAATTAATAGTTGATTTAGTTTTCAAATGTGAACCAAGGTTACTCTTTTTATACAATAAACAATAACAAATATAATTGTTCATACAGAAATTAATATATTAATATTATCCTAATAAAATAATTTTATTATATATATATTTAAGAATAGAATAATCTAAAAAAAAGTAAGTTTATAAATATATGTAGAAAGAGGTCATTTGAATATAAAATAAAAAATTAAGCAAACAATTAATAACAAATCTGATAAGCATAACAATAAAGCATAAAAAACGTTTACTTTACTTAGCATAATTAAAATTCAACGTTGAAACTAATATTTTTAATAATTTTCAAACCAATCATATACTTGTATAAATTTAGACGTTGAGAATCGGCTGGTGTACAAGTCTGTGAATGGTATCTGTGAATAATCATGTATTAAAAATCCTAATTCGAAAAGTTAAAGAAAAAGAAACGAGGTACCCGATATAAGCAGAAACGCAATTACGTGTGTGCAAATTTGTCTTGAACGGAAAAGTAGTAAAATGTTAAGGGGTTAGAATGGGAGAAAAGTCCGAGTAACATAGAAACACAAGTGGACATCGATTCGGATGCTGGAGAGAAAGATCGAGGACCGCTATGAAATAAGAGAGGCCAAGGAGGGCAAGGGACGAATCAGTGAAGAACTAGTGGGAAAGAGAGAGAAAGGAAGAGCGCCAGATTGACGGAGAGGTTCCCTGGCGCCGTCTCGACGGATATCCTATCGATTGCAATCCGGACGCGCGCGACGCCCACCCTTGTGACGCCACCGGAACGCATATAATACACTCGGTGTCGACCCTGCCACCCCTCCCCCTCCCTCTCCCCTTGCTCTCCGCGACCCTCGCGACCTCCTCGCCCTCCTCACCCTCAGTCCCTGCATGCGCTCAGGGACGAATCTTTTTCTGGTCCAACCCCTCCCGCGATCAATCACTCCCGGTTCTCCTCTTGCATCACATTCAGCAAAATCGGTCTCATTGAGCTTTTACGCGCGTGCGATGACGCGAGCGCGACTACCTAAAAGCAAGAGGGATCGAAACTTTTTTTCAGCATCCCGAGACCTATTAAAACTAAAAATTACGAACTTGGTACAACTATTAAAGCTGAGAGTTGACCAAGTCTAATGTTGCGGGCATGTTGGAATTAGAAAATACGATCATTGCACAATATGTTTTATCAGTCAACAGAAACTAGGAAACACAATCACAACTACTCTTTTATTTATTTGAAGGAGCGAATACAGTAGTTATTCGACAAATTATTTTTTACAATTATAGAATTACACGTCTATCAATATATTCCACCTATTCATGTGACACAAGTGTCTGCTATTGAGAAGCAAACTTTTATTATCATTACCATATTTATTTCTACCAAATTTTAGTTTATATATTAGAAAATACATTTAATTGAATTTTATAAAATATATTTTACATAATATTATATAAAGGTCATGTCGTTATTTGAAATAGTAATATATATTTATATACACATTTTCTTTAAAAATATAAATTAATCGTGAAATAAAAGCTTATGTGGAAATATATTGAAATGAATGCATGTTAAGAGAATTATTTACACTTTCCATTGTTAAAAAAGTATTTATGATATAATAAATTATTGTACAACTTTCATTTATTAATTATTACAAATTTTGAAATAATATAACTATAGTACATCATAAATACTTCTATTAATAATGCACAATTAATGTCATTTACAATAGTAAAACATATTATTTTTGGATTTACAAACAATATACTTCGTATAAATAAAATTCACAGCTTACATCTATTTCATTTTATTATTGTTAGATAGTATATATTATTCATATTTAACTCGTAAATATGATAATAATTTTTATTTTTCATGTCTAGTTATTCTTCTCGTAAAAGATTTTTAAAGAACGTGAGTTTGGCTATTAGTCTAAAAAAAGAATTAAAATTAATACAAAAAATTTTTTTAAAAACGAGAATTTTTTATAGACTGTGATAAAAATAACTATTAATATTTTATACATTAGAATTCTATTTCAAAACATATAATAATTGTAAAATTTATGTTTAATATTTAATTTTGCTTCATATTCACTAATAATTTAATAGAACATTAAATTACGATATTTTTTTATTAACATCTTGTATATTGTATACTAAACTACTTTTACTAAGTTTAAAAATAAATATTTTATTTATTTTTTTTTTTTTTAATAAGATCTTACAGTTTATAATGTATATAATAAAGTCAAGAGAATTATACCTACAAAAAAAATGTAATTTCAATTTATTTTATGTAATAAGTTTCTCTTAACGCTATAGATTCATTGGTACTTGAATTTTTTTTATCAATTTTGTATATTAATAAATAAATATTTGATTGACTAATAAATTTTTCAAATGATTTTTATAAATATTTTAATAATATATATTGAGAAACAGGATTTGATTAAATGCGCATTACACACACAAATTCAAATGCTTAAAGTATGTGTATACATATAATAACTAAATTTACTTTAAATAGTTGTTATTGATAAATCTTCATACTGTCGAATTTATACTGGCCTATTTAGTACTTAAAGTCAATAAAAGATAATTTATAGAAAATTTTACTATAATAAATATAAATTCCATCGACTTTATTGTCTCATACCCTTTATAATGCTTTATTTTATAGAAGTTTGTACTAATTTAATATTATCTAAGCCTTTAAACTATAGGAAAGATATTTCTGCCTTTTAGCTTTATCAACTAGGTACATATTATAATGTGAAATGTATCTTTAAAGATACATTTACATTTACATTATATTATAGCATAATAGAGTATTTAAATGAAAAAATATTTTATAATGCATAAATACTATTTAAATATATACAAATACTGCAGTCTTTAAATCTTACAACTCAATCAACTCGAAAAATAAAATAAAATCGTTAACTAAATTAGAACTTTGATTTTGTAAATACTTTTTCTTGTTTGCCTATTATCCGTCAAAAAAAATCCGCTCCTTTCGAAGGGCAAAAGTTGATTTTCGAGTAGCTGAAGAATACGAAGGTTTCAAACTGACGCGGCAGATTGATTATTTTGTCGCGTGTGTATACGTGCATATAACGAGCTCCAGGGTCTGATGTAGGCCACAGAGACACAATTTCACTTTTTGGACCAAAGCCAAAACCGCATTTCTTCGTCATATAAGCATGTACAAATTCCTAGATTCTTTCTTTTCCTGTAAATACTTTAATCATTGATGACGCATTTAGTATTAATACACGATATACCGCTTCTTAAATTTTTTGATGATATACCTTACCGCGTATGGTTTTTTTTTTTTTTTTTAAACTAACTTATTTAAACCATATGTTGGTTCACGAGTTTTTATTTCTGAGAAACGATGGAACCGAGTGGCTCTGAAAATTATTATCATTGGATTTACATTTAAAATTGCATTGTATTTACGTACTTTTTTTCATAAGTATTTCAGTGTTCAATTATTTGAGATGATTAAAATTATTTGTTGAACCGCGGATTAAACATGTGAGATATTTAGTTCACAACGAAAGCGTTTTCTTTCTACAAAAACCTATCTCGCGCATTACACTTTCGTAGCATACGAGTATTTGGAGATTTGGAGGTAAGTAAATTGTATCAAATATTCGATTTTGAAACCTTTTAATAACTATTTACAACTGCGCGATGTGCATTTTATAACCTCCTTTGACCGAAATATAAATCTGCAATCGACAAAATGGGGCATTAAACACAATTTCGAATAGTCGCTCCACTATTTTCTTGAATATTGTAGGTGAGAAGGGGGTGTCCTAAATTTTTGTGGGTATTTTTCGCTTGTTTCGGAGCCTATAACCTCTACATAGTACATATAAACTTGTATTCTAACTTGCTTCTTATGCACTTAATAATACCTTGCAGATTTCAACTTGAACGTATTAACCTATGACCATTACCCACCCATTTTATTTTTCTGCATTATAGACAAAACATTATTGTTAAACGATAAGTTAGAATTATTTTTTTTAGTTTATTGAATTTACTCTAATTAATAGACTGAAGTTAATAATTTCGTTTTTTCTTTTCCTTTTGTTTTCTTTTTCTCGTTGTAATTGATACAAATTTTAATTTTCGCATATCTAAATCACTTTTTATTTTTATTTAGTAATTAAATTTTATTTAAAATAATTGAAAATTGTTACTAATGTATAACATATTCTCGTTTATAATTGATGTAACAGGTTTTCTATCGAATAATTTTATATCTCAGCACTATTATATTATATTTAATAAAAAATTAAGATTAATCTTTTATAAATACAATCAATTCAATTATTAATTAAAATACAATTAATTAATATAATTATAAAAATATTGAAATCACAAAAAATCAAATTATTAAATAACCTAATAATATCAGTTGTGCTATACTTGTTGAAACAATGAGTATATAAATGAAAACCATGTTGTTTATTTCATATTTTTCAAAAATATATATAATTAAAGAAATTTATTTTGTAAAATATACAGTCAATAATAATAAATATCAAATAATTTTTAATTCTTATTGTGGCTTAACAAAATTTCTATTAATTGTTTAATTATTTAAAATTTCATTTTGTATAATAGTTTATTCAAATTTATAGGATTTTATTTTTTTATATTTTTAAATGTTAATAACAATTTTTTTATATTAAAATAAAAAACAAAGATGAATTTTTTAAATTTTATACACTAAATATATATTGATATAAAAATATTTTATATTTTTAAACAATTCATATATTTTCTTTTTAAATTGTGGTATCTTCGATACAGAATGATATTAATAAATAAGTATAATAAATAAGATATTTTAAATTAAAAGGTTAATCTAATAACAATTATATAATTAGTAATAAACTTAAACAAAATGCATTTAAATATTTTTAGTAATTGTATCGAAATCTTTTTGGAAATACTATATACTATTTTGCAGCTCTTAAAAGTATTAAAGTATTTCATATAAAAATAAAAATATATGTGTAGTGAAATGTAAGATATTTTTATTTATATATTGTATTTTTATTTATTATATTTCGTAGATTCTAATTGAAATATAGTAAAGAGATTTTTGTATAAGAAAATTTTTTTCGTGATTTATTTATAATCTATTGTTTTTTTCGTATTTATTTGTATATTAAAACTCTTATATTAAAGTTAATGCAAAAGTCAATATGAATAGAACAATATTAATCTTACTTTAAACTAAAAGTAAATATTCAATTTAACATTAATGTTTATTCTTTATCTTTTCTATGCATCAAAGTTAAATATATTATTTTCCTGAAAATATTAGCCATTATTACATTTCACAAATTATAAATACATTATATCAAGGTAAATCCTCATCTCCTAATTTCAATTGCCAATTTTTATTAGCTATTCTCTTGATTCATTAATCATTAAAAATTTTATGGTAATAAACGTTAATAATTACTAATTTAATTAGTTTCTATGTTATCTGATATAATATTATTAAATATAATTTTTATATTTAATTATACTATATAAATATACTAGATTTTAATTTTGATTTAAATCTTTTTATTTTTATTTCTTAAATACAAAAAGAAAATAAGATTTTAAGCATTTCATTATTTCAATTCTTTGCTTTAAATTAAAAATTTCTCTCGGTATTACTGGTAATTACAAATAGGATTTCAGTTTCTTCTTTTAGCTTATAAATTACTCTTTCTATATTCAGTCCGATAGTTTTCATGATTTTATGAGACTAGTTTTCATTATATTTTATATCACATTATTTTATATTTGTTTTGTAATATATAGGATTATTTGTTATATAGGACTTATTAATTTATTAGAAAATGTTATCAATATTGACAGTGCAATATAATAGTATGTTTGATTTTAATTTATAATACTTGCTAATTACCCTTCTTGCCTTAGACTAATTATTATTATCATATGTTTATATTGACAAAAGTAATTCGGATTTTTCCTTCGTTATATGACGAATTATTGCATAAGATTATTCTAATAATTTCAGAAAAATTGTAGAATTAGTATAGGTATATTATTAGTTGTATAGGTATACAGATATATAGTTGATTCAAACATGGTAATATGTAGAGAAAACGATGATTAAGTATGAAAGAAGTAAATTCAGTGCTGCTGAAATTTAGATTATACTGGCACGTAACATTAGTTATAATGGAGGTTGATGGATATAGCGCCATAAAAATATGTGTATGTGCTTTAATGTGTATACGTGTTAAAACTGGTGTGAAAATGAAAAATTTGCGTATTTTCATGCACGACTTTCCTTGTCTTGGGGTATTAGTAGCCATGTTTGTGTTGGTTTTTATGTAATTCCATATCGTAAATAAGTTTTCGGTTAATTTATTAGTTTATTTTAATTAACTTTCGTTACTATTAATATGTAATATTATCGTATTTTATATAGATATGTACATATACGTTATATACGCATGCAATATATATACATGATATGTCTGTAGTTTTATTCATTTAAATAAGTTTATACGCATATGTAATTATACTTAACGACAGTCTACATGTTGTTAAAATGATGAATTCATATTCAAACAAATGAACATTCTTATATTTATTGATTATTTAAAACAATATTTAAATATTCCAATTTTTATATAAACATTAATTATCAATAAATAATTGGCTTTGCGAGAGATAAACACAGACTTTATTTGTGTATCCTTTTAATTTTTTCTAATTTATTTGTAATTTAGTAAACAGTACATTATGTAACACTTTTAATAATGTAATTTAATAATGAAAACGTATTTAGCATATAATTATTGTATAATTATTTCAAATATCGCATATTTTGAATCAATGAATTATGTAGTTTTTCCTGTACATGCTTTACTTCCTAATGACTCTATTTTTTCTAGTATAAGTCTATTTGTGTTTAAGAGTTGCTTTTTGACCGGGCTAAAATCGAAATATCGCCTGCAGCACAGAACAGAAATTAAGAGAAAGTCAAATTCTGTGTTATACAAAAAGACAACAAAGTATTATTTTCTCTCTCTCGCACTTATGTATTATTTGGTATTACTACCAGCGCCTCTGGTGAAGTCGTGGCATTTTTTAAAAAATTTTTTTATTTTGTCAAAACCTATTTAAAAAAAATAAGTTGACCACGTATCGATTTCAGTCGTGGCATTTCAAGGCGCGAAATTTAAAATGGTACAGATAAAATAATCATGTTTAATCACAATATTATTAAAGTTTCATACAAAAATACACCATAATATGACAAATATTATACAAATATATATAATAGTAATAATATCATGTATTTTCGTATAATATTTTAATAATTTATTAAACATGATTGTTTTATCTGTACCATTTTAAATATCGCGCCTGAAATATTTTCAAATGCCACGACTCCAATCCATACATGAGCCAACATTTTTTTTAAATAGGTTTTGACACAATAACAAATATTATAAGCATAAATTATTTTTTAGTTAACTGATGTAAAATTATTTTAAATATTATATTGAAAATATGAATAAAATATATTGTAAATATATTATGAATTTAAATAAATGTTTGTCGCTTTTGAAATTATAAATAAATACAAATGAAAATAAATCAAACTATTAAAATATTTATTTATATCAATTGTTTTTTTGTTGTTTTTAAAACATTTTTCATTTAAACATTTACTTTGTACATAAAATTTTTATTAGAGTTACATATAAAATTATACAAATTTTTAAATAAAAAAAACAGTATAATAGATAATTATGACAGTTTTAAAAATTTTTGTTTAAAGTCAATAAAGAATAAGTATGATTTTTGTAAAAAACATGATATATTTCATAAAATTTTAAATGTAACTCTACCATTTCTTTTTAACAAATACTGTAGAGATATTATTAAAAGTATTGAAAAAAATATTAAAAGTCATGGTCATTTCAGAAAAATGAAAACTTATTATAATAAATAATATTTGTGAGGAAAATGCCTGTTTTCCTAACGAAAACGGGGCTGCGGCGCCACGAAAAGCGCGCCACAGTCCAACACCGCCGCCACAATCCCGCACCAACACCGTAGCCCCACCAGCACCGCATCCCCACCCGGGCAACTACCCCACCAGCTCTCACCCGCGCAGCTACAAGGATGCTCCGCGCACCTTCCGAGCGCCCCACCATCACCAGCACTCGGTGCTCGACGGAGACCGCCGCTCCTTTGAGCAACATAAATTCGACCGCACAGGACACAAGGTCATAGTCGACTGACGTGTCGCCTTCCGACGCCCCTCCAGGATCTCTGAAGGGTAACTGCTGAGGAAAGACGAGTCGCCGACTGCCCCCGCCGAAGGAAACCGGCGTCTACTCCCCGACGGACTCCCAGAATCACTGGGGGACGGCATGGCCTCGACTGCGGGTACACTCCGGCACCATCCACCTCGACGTGGTTCCCCCAGGTTCGCTGGAGGCCCGTCACCGCGGATGAAATCGGTCGTCACCTCCGGGTATCCCCAGGATCACTGGGGGCTCGCCGCCGTCGATGACTATCAAAAACTATCGAAAAAAAAATTAATTAAGAATAATTATGAAGTTATTATAAATTTTCACCGCGTAAATTTACAAATAGAAATTTTCACCGCGGAGATCCGTAAAATAAATAATTTTTACCGGGTGATAATTATAATCAAAATCTTTACCGAAGAAAAGTATAAATCGAATAAATTTCCACCGCAGACTATTGTAACCCGAATTTTCACCGCGTAAATTTACAAATCGGAAATCTGCAAAGCGAACAATTTTTTTTTTGGTTGCCCCGTAACTTTGTAAGCGAAAAATCATGTAAACATTGCGGATATTTTATATCAGATATGCGTAAACGAAACATCTATTGTATAAAATTAACTATGTTTATAGAGTAAATTAATTCATGATTTAAATCTCCCTGCTTTATTTTTCTTTGCACCCAGTCGCTTCACCAAAACCTCGACCCGAACCCCAATCCCACTGAGTTTTTCCCGGCGAAACTAACACCCCATTACATGGCGCCCGAACAGGGACTGTTACAGTCCTCCGTGCTCCCGAATTTGGTGAAGTAACCCGCGAAAGATGAAACGTTGGGTTGACACTTTAACGGTCGAAGAATTAAAAGCAGAATTAGTTGCTCACGGATTGGGAACTGACGGCATACTCCCAATTCTCCGCGATCGTCTCAAGAAATACATTCGGCAACATCCAGAGTTGTTCGGTAGCTCACCGCGAGGGTATAATAAAAGAATGGATCCCGATCTGACGTTCGCAGGGATGAACGATCCGGACGATCGTCGGCGGGCATTAGATTCATTAGGGATTGACGATACGCCGAAATCTAATGCCAAGAGTAACGTAAGTCGGTTGCTCCTCGAAAAACAAGCCCGCGACGACAATAAAGTGACGATTGACGAAGTGACTGATAATCTCGGGAAATTACGACTTCCGAAAACCGAAACCTAACAGACAGACGAAGCAATGGCCGCTGCTATGGATCGGATTCGTAAATGGAACTGCCATTTTGATGGCAAGGACGTTTACGCTTTCCTCGAACGTATCGAACAGCTCCGTGAGGTATATCGCCTCACTGACGCTCAAATGATAGCCGGCTTGACTGAAATTTTTCGTGGGGACGCGCTTAAATGGTGGAGGAGTGTACGTCGCACTCTTTTAAATCCCACCTGGGAGATGGTTCTCACCGAAATAAAGAGATCCTATCTCCCAGATCGTGTTCAGCGACGGCTTCTTGATCGTATAATGAAACGCAAACAAAAAGACGGGGAAGCTTTCCGAACGTACGCCATCGACTTGATAACAATGATGTATCAGCGCGGCGGTTTTACCGAGGAAGAGCAGGTGGATAGATTGAGGGAGAATATCGATCCAAAACTGAAGGTCCATCTTCATCACCTCCCGTGTCGTGACCCTCGCGAATTCCTAAACCTCGCGGAAATCATCGAAGATTTAATCGCGGGGGTACGCAATAAAAAGAAAACAAGGTCGGCATCAATTAAAAGTCCGACTCACCTAATAACTTATAATATCCGTTTACTCGATCCGCGACCTATTAAACAACGATACCGACCGCGGAATTCCGCCATGCAGGTTGTGATGAACGAACACGTGGATCAAATGCTGATGGAGAGTGTAATCGAACCTTCTAGCAGTCCGTGGAGTTCTCCGGTCGTTCTCGCGAGAAAGAAAGACGGAAAATATCGATTTTGCGTAGATTTTCGTCGGCTAAATAACGTCACCGAGAAAGACGCGTATCCTCTACCGCAAATAAATGCGACCCTCGATAAACTCCGCGGAGCGCGTTTTCTAACTACCATCGATCTACGCAACGGCTATTGGCAAGTCCCGCTAACGCCTGAAAGTAAACTGCTGACCGCATTCACCGTGCCAAATCGGGGACTTATGCAATTTAGAGTCATGCCGTTCGGTCTACACTCAGCACCCGCGGTATTCCAGAGGTTGGTCGACCATGTGGTAACTCCCTCTCTAGAGCAGAACGTCTTCTGTTATTTAGATGACATAGTTATCGTAACAGAGACATTCAAACGACATCTGGAGCTAGTGGGGGAGATCCTTCGGAGACTGCGAGAGGCGAAGTTACAGCCTAACTGGGAGAAGTGTCATTTCTGCCGGACCGAGTTAATCTATCTCGGGCACCGGATCAATTATTACACACTGACCCAGCCAAAATCGCAGCCATACTGCAGCTCGTACCACCCACGAATATCCGGGAACTCCGACGGTTTAACGGTGTTCTATCTTGGTATCGACGTTTCATTCCGGATATCGCGACAATCACCGGACCGCTAAACGACCTTTTGCATAAACGAACGCGCTGGGAATGGGGACCGGAACAACAGAAAGCTTTCGAGGAAGTACGGAAACATCTCGCGGAAGCACCCGTACTTGCATGTCCCGACTTCGAGGCTCCCTTCGTGTTGCAAACTGACGCGAGCAACATTGGTTTAGGCGCCGTTCTTTCCCAAAATCAGGGAGGGAAAGAGCGTATAATCGCCTACGCCAGTCGAACGCTAAACGGAGCCGAGAAGAATTATTCCGCAACCGAAAAGGAATGCCTCGCGGTAAAATGGGGAATTTGGAAAATGCGCGACTACCTAGAGCGCTATCATTTCACGGTAAAAACAGACCATCAGGCACTGAAATGGTTAGAGGGGATCAATGATCCATCCGGAAGACTCGCGCGTTGGGCAATCGAACTCAGCCAGTGGGACTTCACCGTGGAATACCAACGCGCTGAAGACAACCTACTGGCTAATGCGCTGTCGCGAGATTCACACCCTGTCGCCGTACTATCAACCGAAGACTGGTATACTAAAACGAAGGAGGCCGTGGAGAAAAACCCGGAACAATACTCTGATTATTATATAAAAGACGGCAATCTTTTCTGACACATCTTACATTCACTCGACTTTAAAGACAAAGACCGCGAGACTGAATGGAAGTTGTGTCTACCGACCGACAAACGAATCGACGCATTGAAAGAAAGTCACGACTTACCGACCGCTGGACATTTAGGGATCGCGAAGACCATATCGCGGCTTATTCAAAAATATTTCTGGCCCCGAATGTCGCGAGACGCCGCTAAGTACGTTCGATCCTGCCACGGATGCTAGGTAGCCAAGGTGCAGCAACAAGCCCCCCCGGGAGGATTGCTTGCTACAAACGTTGAAGAACCTTGGCAAATGGTATCCGTGGATCTGATTGGCCCCCAGCCTCGATTGCATCGCCAAAATGCCTGGCTATTGGTGATGCAGGACAGACTGACCAAGTAGATCGAGCTTGCTCCGCTCCGAAAAGCCACCGCGAAAGCCGTGATAAAGAAACTCCGAGATTCAGTCCTTCTCCGACACGGCTGCCCAGAAACTATCGTATCCGATAACGGTCGACAATTCGTGAGTAAGGAATTCCGAATCTTCCTGAAGGACGCAGGAATCAACCACCGTCGAACCCCTCCTTATACGCCTCAATGTAACCCGGTCGAACGAACAAATCGGGTGATCAAGACGATGATCACCCAATTCGTGAAAGGCGATCACAAAGACTGGGATCTCTATCTCCCAGAACTCGCGTTCGCGTACAATACGGCCAACTCCGAGGCTACCGGATTCACCCCCGCGTATCTGAACAATGGGGGAGAACTCGCGACACCAGGGACTTTCCGACAGAAAGCTGGACGCATGACAAGCACAGGCCTTAGTGAACGCCTAAAAGGGATACGCGAAGCTCTGGATCTTGCAAAAAGTAAAATCGCGAAGAGTTGGGGAAGATCGGCAAAATATTATAACAACGGGCGACGCGATTGGAAACCCAAGGTGGGAGAACTGGTTCTGCTTAAAACCCACATCCTCTCGGACAAGGCAAGAGGGATAAATACAAAGCTTTCGCCGAAATTCGAGGGACCGTTCCGCGTAACAAAACGTACTTCTCCAGTGATTTATGAAGTTTTCTTACCGGAGAAAAACCGAACAAAGTGTGCGCATATTCAAGACATGAAACCGTACGCGTCTACGGGCCTATATAAGGTCGAAGAAACTACACCAGAGACCAAAACCGAGCCAGAACTCGTAGAAGCTACTACGCAAAGCGAGGTCACATCCAGCCGGAAAACTACACCCGAAATCCCGCCTGTGACAGGAGTCACAGACCCAGAACCCGACACCGCAACTCCGGTCGTGGAAGAAATCACGACATCCCGCAACACGGCTGACGGATCAAGAAGCCAGGAGGCTTCAACACCGGCAGCAACCTCCGAAGCCGGGAATATCCCGACGCAACCTGAAAAATCGAGGAGACCTCGAGGAAGGCCTCCGAAACAACCGGGGCTGGTTAGCAAGCTACCAGGAATACCCCGACCCCGAGAAAGACCGAGGAAGGATCCGTTACCCGGGGCGAGACGTCAAACCGGGAGCAACCTTATCCAGCAAAGTACCGACCGTATCACGAGGAGTCATGTCAACCAGCGACTCCGACGACGGAAAGGCGGTTGTACCACCTGATCACCCCCTGCATATATCCCTCGTCCAGTGGGACTTTCAGGCAATCGAGAACCTGAAAGTCTGCGGAATCGAAGTACCCGCCCGAGTGGAAACCGGATTAAGGGTATCGATCATCAGCGCTGCATTGGCGGACAATATAGCGCGGAGCGAAGGATTACGAGCCTACTACGGTGCCGCCCGACTACCGGTAAATTTCGCCGGAACAGAGATTGTAGACTCGCTACACACAGTAATACTTACCCTGGAGGTAAGGGGAAACGTCATCTCCCGTCCAGTACTCGTAGTGGACAAGGCGAAGTATCATTTCCGCCTAGGGATGGACGTCATGAATCTACTCCGCGCCCGCACCCTTTACCCAGGACCGGAAGCAGCAAAGGAGAGGCGCCGTAAGAGGAGACGGCTCGCGCAACGTCGCGCTCGGCAAGCAAGGAACCGGCGGGACGACGACGGTCTCGGAGGATCCGATTATGCGACAGACCCCGAGGATAACCGTGAGTAGGAGTAAGGAAGAGGAGACGCGCGCGCTAGCTATTAGGAGTATCTGATATATCGTAATAAACAAAGATACGATAGTTTAAGATAATTACTAAGTTGTACTATCGCTTATACATTTTTTTTAAGTACAAATGCGCTAGGCGAAATTTAGGATTAAGACAGCATTGTAGTATATATTATTATATAATATTATATTAAATTATTATTATATTATATTAGACTAAATTTATAATATCAATATATTATAATATTTAATTTATTCTCTATTAAATTTACAATTATTATTATAATTATTATTTGCTATTATATCGGTTTTAAATACAAGGAATAGGAGAAAAAAAAAAAAAAAAAAAAAAAAGGGGTCACCAGCATTGCTCCGCGTTTACATATAAGTATTATGTGTTTTTTTTATATTATTATTATTTTAAAGTTATTTATTTTTTATTATTATACTTATTGGTTTACAAGATTGTAACACAACAAGAAGTATGATAGCACGAGGAAATGTTGACACTGAGCAAGGCTTGGACGAGTCCCGACAGGCTCGGACCTGTAGGCGAAGAAAGAAAAAAAAAAAATATCCGTTTAAAATTATTATAAAATATATGTATAAATGTAAGATAATCCGTATAAAATTATGATAAATATTATAAAATTAAAACCGAAAAAAATTATATGTAAAAAAAAATGCGTCCGGAAGTTTGTAAGTTTCGTTTTTTTCACACAAAAAAAAAAAAAAAGATTAGAGCTGGTGAGTCCCCTTCCCCCACCCAGGAACACCCGGAAGAAGAGAAAAATATACAGGGCGATACCCACCATCACCGGATGGAAGCGACCTTCTCCCCCGAGAGCTCAGGGAGAAGTGACAAGTGATTTCGCCGACTGAACATGGGGAGCCGTTCGGCCAATCACAACACAGGGCCGAGGTCCACCCATGTTACCAAATAGCTCAGCCAATGGGCGACCAGGAAATAGGACCAGCCCCTACTAGGGAGGAGAACACGGCCAATGAACACCTGGTAACCGGGTCCGGTTACGCCCGGGGCGGAAATTAGCAAATCAACACCCTGGGACTGGATCCGGACGTCATCAACTGGAAAAAGGAACCAATAACCTAGAGGAACCGACAAAATTTTCCAGGAAGAGCCTCCGGAAAATGGTATAAGAGCCCGGATGGAGCAAGGAAAATCATCACTTTTCAAAGATTTTTTGCGCTTTGATACGACGCCCCACAAGGCCCCGACGCCCGGAGGCGCCCCGGCGAAGACCCAAAGCCGGCGTCGTCGTCCACCCGGAGCCCCTCCGCATGGATACCGAAGGGTATCCTATGTCGGAGAGGGATCTGGTGTTGCGACGCGCCAACGAAGCGACGCACCCTTCACCGGACGAGCACCGGCACATACTAGTGCCTCCCCCGGAGCGTGCACCAAGAGGTGAGCAACCCATGCCCAGGGTGAAGCTCACCCCTATCCGGCAACCCGGCGCCGGATAGCCCACCGACCCGTCGGAGCGGTTGCCTTGCACCCGGTCCCAACGGGCTAAGACGCGGCACTGCCCCCGCGGCACCAACAATGGACTGTGCCCCCGCGGCACCACCAACATCACCACCCGACTGCCAGCCGACGCCGCAGCTTGAGCCACCGCCAGGACAGCGAGTACGCCACCAACACAGGTACTCGCGGAGGTAACAGAAATGCTTCGTCTGGTCCAAGAGATGACGGATACCGCCGCGTTCAACATGGAGGAATGGCGGGAAACAGACGGCCTCCGATGGTTGATCCTCCCGTTGGGGGGAACACTGATACAAACCCCCGACGGAACTGTGCATCATATCAAGAAACCGATCGGCAGGATCCTCCTCCACTGGAGCGAACACAGGCAGCGAGTAAACATGGGATCCGGAGGCCGGATCAACAAGGTTCACCCGGCGCACAAGATCAGCGAGGGGGAAGTGTGAGGAAAATGCCTGTTTTCCTCACGAAAACGGGGCTGCGGCGCCCCGAAAAGCGCGCCGCAGTCCAACACTGCCGCCACAATCCCGCACCAACACCGTAGCCCCACCAGCACCGCATCCCCACCCGGGCAACTACCCCACCAGCTCTCACCCGCGCAGCTACAAGGATGCTCCGCGCACCTTCCGAGCGCCCCACCATCACCAGCACTCGGCGCTCGACGGAGACCGCCGCTCCTTCGAGCAACATAAATTCGACCGCACAGGACACAAGGTCATAGTCGACTGACGTGTCGCCTTCCGACGCCCCTCCAGGATCTCTGAAGGGTAACTGCTGAGGAAAGACGAGTCGCCGACTGCCCCCGCCGAAGGATCTCGGCGTCTACTCCCCGACGGACTCCCAGAATCACTGGGGGACGGCATGGCCTCGACTGCGGGTACACTCCGGCACCATCCACCTCGACGTGGTTCCCCCAGGTTCGCTGGAGGCCCGTCACCGCGGATGAAATCGGTCGTCACCTCCGGGTATCCCCAGGATCACTGGGGGCTCGCCGCCGTCGATGACTATCAAAAACTATCGAAAAAAAAATTAATTAAGAATAATTATGAAGTTATTATAAATTTTCACCGCGTAAATTTACAAATAGAAATTTTCACCGCGGAGATCCGTAAAATAAATAATTTTTACCGGGTGATAATTATAATCAAAATCTTTACCGAAGAAAAGTATAAATCGAATAAATTTCCACCGCAGACTATTGTAACCCGAATTTTCACCGCGTAAATTTACAAATCGGAATTCTGCAAAGCGAACAATTTTTTTTTTGGTTGCCCCGTAACTTTGTAAGCGAAAAATCATGTAAACATTGCGGATATTTTATATCAGATATGCGTAAACGAAACATCTATTGTATAAAATTAACTATGTCTATAGAGTAAATTAATTCATGATTTAAATCTCCCTGCTTTATTTTTCTTTGCACCCAGTCGCTTCACCAAAACCTCGACCCGAACCCCGATCCCACTGAGTTTTTCCCGGCGAAACTAACACCCTGTTACATATTTAAAATATTATTAATTATAATTAGTATTGTATGCATGGTATTATTTAATAAATTAGCAATATAATCACATATTTATGTCGCAACATCAGCTCAAATATTATACATATTATATTGAATTTTAATGTATTTAATAATTTAGTAATAAACTTGTTTTCATTAATTTGTAATGTATTTTTTATGAGTTCAATACAATACAATAAATAATAAATATGTTTATGTATACATACTGCTGTACAGTTATTATTAGTTATTTATTATGATTAATTTTTATTGTCTGTTTTTTTCTAGTTTTGTAAGATGACCTCGTTAATGTTTGTATGATATTTTGTTGAAATTTATTGGTATTTTTATTGTTTTCATATAAGGATTACTGGGCAACTAAAAAACTGTAACACAAAAGTTAATAAATTGTATCAATTCATTGTTAAAGCAGACTTATTGTAATTATATATATATACATGATAATGATATAATTTAATTAAATATATATAGAAATAAACATATATTTACATTATATAATATTATTATAAAAGTAGTGTGCATAATTATATAAAATAAATGTAGAAATTTATATAAACATTTTTGTAAATACATCAATATGTATATTATTATAGAAAAAAAATGCGTACATTTTTTACAATTAAAATGAAGTTATAAAAATATTTATTATGTTAAATAAAACACTTATTGTTAATATTAAAACAACAATGTAAGAAAAAGAAAATGATTTATCATTTAAAAATGTACAAACTATTATTCTAAAATATGTAAACCAATAATATGGTTATTATAAAATAATAATTATTTATTAAACAGCAAAATAAAAGATTATTTAAACAAAATATAAATATTTATATGAATAATTGTTATATGAATTTTTATATTTATTAGAAACATTATTATTAATTAATGTAATTGTTAAAATATAATTGAAATTAAAATTATGAAAATTCATACCTCAAATTTTTGTTTATCTTCTTTTAGTTCACCGATCCTTTGTTAAATTTTTCCTCTTCTATTTCTTTTTATGAATTTAAATTTTTTATGTGGATTTTATATACATAAAATTAAAATAAATGTTTTCTTGGTATAAACACTCACTGCTCAGTGATGACTATAGATAAATTATTAACTATAATGAATAAAATTAATACGCAAAGAATTTCAAAACATTTACAAAAGAAAGAAATTTTCTATGTCTCGCATTGTGTTTGAAAATAATATCATCACGTGTTTCGTTTCACCAGAATCGACTCACGAAAAAAAAGGCATCAGGGCAATAGTAAGGAACAGGGCGCTTAAAATTTTTGGTCGAAGTCGTGGCACATTTGTTGCCCGTTCTCCCATTTAAAGTTGACCCCCCTGGCCTGCAGTAAATCATCCCTAGTCGCGGCCTCGGAAGACACCGATCTGAACGACTGATCAGGCGGCACATCACGTATGCAGATTAACCATGGGTTGACCAACGGTCAAGTTTGAGCGCGAAAGCAACGAAACGCATATTGGGAAGAGCTAGTCTTAATCTCGACATCACAGAACTGAGATTAAGAGAAAGTCAAATTCTATGTTAAACGTCTGGCAATAAAATGCTATCTTTCTCTCTCTCTCTCTCCCTCTTATGGCATTTTTTATTGCTTGAAAATCTATTTAAAAAAATGTTAGCTATAGATATACGAGGTATGGATAAGCGTTGTGGCGTTTGAAAATACTTCTGGTGCGAAATTAAAAATGGTAGAGTTAAAATAATGATCGTTTTACCAGGGTTGGCTCACGAAAAAGAACATCAGAGCGACAGTAAAGTGCAGGGCGCTTTAAATTTTTGGTCATAGTCGTGGCACGTTTGTTGCCAGTTTTCTCATTTAATGTTGACCCCTCCCCCTGATAAAAATGCAATATGGAGGTTATGGTTGTACCGCTTTATTGGAATAAATGAGGATCTAAGGATTTTATTGATAAATAGAGAATACTTTTTAATTCATCCTTTCCTTAAATGTAGTCATATCGTACACGTGTTACCCTAATTACGTCATTGGTAAGCACTGTTAAAATATTTCTTTTATAAACCAAGCAAAAGAGCACTTTTTAAATCATGAGAAAAGTAGCTAGTGATACATATTAAAATTCGTAAATAAAATAAATAGATTTTTATTTTATAAAATGACACTCATGATATTCAGACATATTTTTTTTAACAATTTTAACGAAAAAATGTACTTTTTTAGAATATTTTTTTGTAATAAAATGAAAAGTTTAAATTTTAACACTATAGTGTCAATGAGTGATCCATCGCTAATAAAATTATAAAGAAAAGTCATTTTTGTATAAATAAATTGGTAAATCTAAAGCGCGGAAATTATCAAAAAATCAGAAAATTTGTTAATTTATTTAGAAGTTTGTCATTTTTTCATTTTTTAATATTTAAAACTCTAGTTTTAGGAAATTCAAGTGATTAATATGTACTCTATGTGTACAATATTTTAGCTTGATCGGATTATTATTTTTTATGTAATACTAATGTTAATTAAATTATTCAAAAATGAAATTATGCAAAAATATATTTCAATCTAACTTTATCAGACGATTTTAATTTTTTCGATGGTTTTAAAAAGTATACTTGTTGCATAATAAAACCTATATCTCAAATTTTGTTAAAATCTTTCGGAAAATCTTTCCTAAAATATGAGAATGAATATGACCGAAAAACGGCCAACCGCCCGTGGAGTAGGGAGAGTAAGAACTGGGGAATTGTTATATATAGTAATATAAGTGAAATCCACGCTAACTAACCCTTTATCTTTTCTTATCCCCACTACTCATCGAATTGCGCGTACTTGTTCGTTTTTGATCTTTTTTATCTGCATTTTTAAGATAATTCAAAATGTTTATACAAAATGCAAGATAGACGTTCTATTTTACTATACTTATTTTTTTAAATCGTGGGAAAATCTAAAATCGTATGATAATGTAAACTGAAAATAATTTCCCAAAACGAATGTTTTAAATAAGACTTTTATTTTATAACAAAAAAAGTAAAAAAAAAATGCATTTTTTCGTTTAAATTATTAATAAAAAATCCTGAATATTATGAGTAGCATTTTAGAAAATAAGAATCTACTGATTTTTTTTGCGAATTTTGATATTTAATTCTAGCTGCTTTTTTTCATGACCTAAAAAGTGCTCTTTCGCTTGGTCTATTTAATATAATTTGATTATTGGTACAATAAATTACGTATTTATCAGTATATATTTTATATTATATAGTACACTTTGGTATAAATCGTTTAAAATAGTATAATAAACTTTAAAAATACTATTTGCAATATATCTACATATTTTTTAAATTACTTTATTTAAAGTAATAAATTTGTTTTTTTTAATTTTCTTGAGTCTAAAAAAGTAATTTTTTTCATTTTTATACTTCAATTTAAATTATAAATTAAGATATGAAATATATTTAGAATATTACTTTCTTTTAGAAGATAATTTAATAAATAATAACAACTTTGCAAATAAAGAAATTTACAAAAGAAAAAGTATAAACCATTGTACTTACTAACTGAAATAATGAATGATAATAAATTTTATTATAACTTTAATTAAATATTATTATATGAATGTTGATTCTGTAAATAAATTGATTTCGCAAACGTGAACGTGTTGCAATTTACTAATAATTATTCCAATGTATTATTAGTAATAACAAATTTTTAATACTTTTATACTTGTGACATATGGTTGTCACCCTAAAAAATTGTTAATCGGTAATAAATATAGTAGCTTTTTGAACTCATCTTTACTAGATTCAAAAATAAGTTTTTACGGAATTGATTTTACAGAAAATGTTTAATTTCTTTATATTTTAATGATATTTATACATAATGCGATGTTCAAATTGCAACGGAATTCATTTAATTATGAGTGTTTGTCAGAAGGACTGCTCTGTCTTTTCTTGCTTTTTGTGTAAATAAACATAGCCGCTTGATTGATTAATGTTTATTTATTTATTCCTCAGCTGCATACTATACTATATTAAAGAGAAATTATTAAAAACAAAAATATTTTATAAATATTGAGATATATAAATTAAAAATCAATGTCATTATTATTAAGATACAAGTCATCTCAATTGCGGTTATTTTACGTGTACAGAATGAATAATATTTAAAACATTTTTTTACCTTTTTATTTTTGCGAAAATATTTTTATTAGAAGTAGTATTTATAATTTACTTGTTGTTTATTTAATTTTTAAACAATTTTTACTATTTAATAAACCTTCATTTTTCTAGATACATGGTAAAAAGACTCCCTTTTAAAATCCCTGTGTAATTTTTTTCTCAAGTATAATTATTAATTAAAAAATTAGCAAAAACTTTATTAAAAAATATTTGCTTAGCTCTCCAGTATTTTATTTATACACAGGACTTTAAAGTTCGATACTGATAAAGTCTCTAATGAAATCACCAATATCGATCGAGAGTGTAATATTAATGTTAAGCAGAAAATGTTTCACGGATATTCGAGTAATTAATCGCGTCCAAAACCTAAATAAAGTAATAATTATCTTTTTATAATGATCTTTGTTCGTCTAATCTTGTTCTTTTAAATCTAGTCTATAACGTAGTCTATATCGTTGTTTAAAAGCAAGTTTTTTCTCCCTGCATCCGAGATTGACTCTCATGATTTATCGAAATCTTCCGAATACTATTGGTATGTGTGTTTTCACACATACCCAATATGCCGTATTCAAGCAACATTATTTTGTGGTTCAAGATGCATTGACACACGCGTGAAATGCTTTAGAAATTTCATTCCATTTCATTAACTATACATTTTAGAGACTCTGGTGTATAAAAGGATGAAAGTTATATCAATATTAGGTACGTATAAAAGTGAAACAGATCCATTAACAAGCGTTGGAAATATTTTAGATCATATGACGCTTATATGACAATTTACTTTTTAATAAAACTATTTTACTTGTCATGATTTAATTTTTCTTAACGATTAATTTTACAATAAAGATACCATAAATACAATCATTATTATATACCTACGATTAATGACATTTGTGTTCGGTTAAGAGGCTCTGATTTTCATTAAGGTATCTATTAATTCTCTAAACATTTCATAATGTTTTTTATAAACATTTCATTTGATCATTTCTGATAATTATATAATTTATTAGAACTAAGTTAAATAAATAAATAGAAGCATTGGTATGAATAATTATTCATATAAATAAATCAAATTATGGATGGCTGATTATAGATTTTTTAAATTTAAAAAAATATCATGTAATTTGATGTTAGGCATAAAAATATTTCTGCTATGTCAAAATGTAAAATACAATATTTAACGTATTCATTATATCTGAAGACAATTATAATTGCATAAATTTAATGGAAACTTCATTTTATATTACATTACAAAAACACTATTTAATTTTTCAAAAGTTTTTTTTTAACGTTGCAATAAATTTTTATTAAGCTTGCAAATATTAAAATTGTTATAAACATCATTTTTTTAGAGCATCAATTTCATGTGACAATAGTTTATAGAAAATGAAGCTGACGATAATACCAATTGAATGTCTGTTAAATAAAATACACAGAAAAATGATTAAGCTTATTTACTATATATGTAGAAATAGAAATATAAATGAATGTAAGGAAGAGAAATATTCGATCTGGAGAGTGACGTCTGGATGACATTTCTAGCATTTTATCGACACGTTTTTCCGACTGGCTCTTGAAGGATGTTTCGAGATTATGACGTGCTACCGACCCCTTGTTTTCTCTAGAAATGCGAACACAAGAGTAATAAAAAAAGTTAGAAGGGATATACAACGGAGACGACGACGAGGCGATAAATTCAGAAACGTCGCGACGTCCGGCGCCTCGAAAATCACGAAATGAGGCTGAGAGAATGACCGAGAGATATGAGGATGAAATTTTGTAAGTGAATGTTCATCAGTGGTTAATTCTCGTACATAGATTTAGCTTTGATATATTTAATATTTTAATGACTCATTTACAATCTCGAACTGACAATTATTTAATTAACGAAATACCCACAAAAATTTATCGACAACTATTTTAAATAAATGATGAAATAAAATAATTATATAGCTTCGAAATATCAGTGATTAATTATATGATACACCTAAATTATTTTCAACACTTAAGGATTAACATCTTAAGGATTAATTTACAAATTTCATTTTAAAATGAAATCATTGTATTAATTCACTTCTTTCAAACTAAAATACATTAAATATATCTTAGTATGTAAATTACTTAATTAATATGGAAATAATTTCTTATTGTTTATATAAAATTTATAATAGAAACATTGCAAAACAAAAACAGTAGTTCAATGACTGCTTAAAAATAATACCACATTATATAATATTTTATGAAAATAATAATAAAAACTAATTTTTATGAAGACAATGTCACTTTCTTCAGTTTAATTAAAAACGGACTTAAATTTATTTTGACAATGACCATAATGCTATTTTATATATTTCAATATCATATAATAATTAGGCTACATATTATTATTATTGCATATTAAGATATGTTAATTAAATTTATAAGAGAATTTTTATGAAAAAAAATATTAAAACTAATTTTATGGGTATTTTTAAAAGTCATAAATTGTATACGGAACATACATAAAAACAAAGCATGATTTAAAATTCATTAATTTAATTAAACATATTCTGTATTTAGTATCTCAATTTTAATTAAAATTTTTTTGTAATATTATGAAAATAAAGCTAAAACTATCGAATACAGATTTCAATTAAAATTCTAAAAATAATGGATAGAAAAATATTGAATTAAATTTTAAAAAGTCTCAATCAAACTATTTTTTGCCTGAAAATTTATAAAAAACTTTTGTTTTAATTTCTTTAAAATAAATTGAGTTTCAATCCGACATCTATTTCATCGAGTAAGTACAAAACAGTTTATAAATAATGTAAATTATTATGTAAATATGAAATTTAAATGTGAATTTTTAATTATTGATTTTTATTGATAATGAATAATGGTATTAATTTATTTAAAAAATAAATAAATTTTTTGAATCCAAATTTTTTAGCGCTCATATTAAAAATTATTATAACAAAATTTAATATTTGTGTCATGTTAATTACAATTTTCAATTTATAAAAATATTCTGAATACGATTACAATAAAAATCAAATTATAAGTGGAATTACAACTAAACGATTGTGAATTTATTTTAATAACCCTTATTAGCCGACGCAAAACGACATAAAAAACATACGATGTATGCTTTCTCTGGACCGATAATAATAGTCTGTAAGTAGTCAACATTATTCGCCTTCTATCTACTAACTCGTATAATTTATTTCAAGATTAATAATTATTATTATATTTTATAATATTTTTTAAAAATAAGTACAACCTCATTCAATAGTTATGTAAAAATGAAACTTTTATTTTGCATAATTTGTAAAATTACAAGATAAAATTATGCGTATTGACATAATATAAACGTTTTAAATAGTTTTTACTTTAAATTTTTTTGTTTTATTATAATTATTTTCATTATATAATTTTATTATCATAAATTTAATTGATTATGCAGACTCGTAATATTAGATAATAAAATTCATTAACTTTCTTTAGCCGTTCGATTAAAAATGATTAAGAAAATTAATTATTTTATATAATTAAATTTTATAAAAATATATAAAATTCGTTTATTTTATTCATTTATTAAATTTCTTACAAAATAATTATTGATATAAAAGAGAAAAAAAACATAGCAATGTAGCTTTTTATTTCTTGATGTTGGTATTATTAAAATGAAAATATGGCACAAAATTCCAGCTTCGTATGGTTTGTTTATACAAATTCCCGACTATGTTTTGTTGGTCAACCATATTTAGTATTGCTTTTTTGTTTACTATTGTACATCGTGCTGTTAGTCGAATTATTAAATTCTATAAAAATACCAAAAAGTAAAATATTTTTTGGTGGTTTTTAATTATTAACCAATGTATATGAATTTAACCCGCAATCCCATTTTCTAATTTTACCAATTTTTTTTCTATATACTCCTTTTCTGTAAGAATTTCTGTTACCTCCCTTGAGTTTTCAATTATTTATTTATTTATTTGTTTATAAAACTTTTCTTGCATTGTTAATAAATTGATTTTATTACAAATCATTGAAATGTGATTATTAGTAAAAAAGAAAAATTATTGTACTAAAAATATAATAATTGATGCATATTTTTATGTTATTGTATAATTAATATTTATAGACAATACCAATGGCTTATTTAGAGTTGATTCTAAAAAAAAGTTTTTATATGAAATGATTAAAAATGATTTTGTTACTTTAACCTGTACATATATAAATAAATTTAAAAAATAATTTAAATAGACTATAAAAAATTAATTAATTTTATGTATTCAATAATTGAAATAAATATAATTATTTTAATTTGAATGTACTTATTTAAAAAAAAAATTTATATGTACATAAAATTTTTTTTATTAATTTTTATTTTTTAAATATTATTATATTATAGTAAAATTTTTAAATTTTACATTTATTATTAATCATTTAAATAATTCAAATATAATTTAATTCAATTTTTTACATATATAGGTAGTCATATGTATGTATAATACACACACTCGTGCGCGCATGCACGCACACACATGTATGTATATATATTATGACGTCTCGTGGCGTCAATGTATAGTGGGCTGTCGAAGTCCCAAAAACTGGAAAAGTAGGGGGGCAGCTTTGGAAAAAGCTGTGATTTTTTAAATAAGATAAAGAGGAGGTTAGAGTTTGAATAACCACGCACCGTGACGGAACTCTCGATAAGTTAATTAAAAAAGGCGACTTATAATATATGCGCTGAAACATATATTATAAAAAAATAAAGGCGCGATAGAGTGACTGGTGAAGGCAAGTGATCCTTGAAGTTAACTAAGTGAGGACGCTAATCATGGAACAACGCCGAGGATCAAGCCCGCTGCAACACCCGGAACCATATTCATTGGGAGGTTTTCTTCATCGGGGAGACGACTCGTCGATCGTCCCGAAGGTCGTAGGTTCGACCAGGAAACCCGGCGACCTAGAGAGTGTTTACAAGTGGGAGGTCAGCGATGCGGCAAGAAAAGCAGATCCTCGTGAGTACCGTGGAAACTGTGTGGAAAACTGCAAAGTCAGGGAAAGGTGCGCGAGGGCGTCGAGTTCCCCTCCGTGAAGCGCGAGCTTTTGACTTATGTTTTTACCTAGTTAAATAAAACCGATTCGTTTCTTTTATCTGTACGCTCTTTTTGTCTCTATGTTGAATAATAAAGTTCGTTTAATGCAAAATAATCGCCCTTTTATTTAATTATTTAATGTAATCAAACTTCATATGTAAATTCAATTTAATTATACATTATAATATGTAAATTCGATTTAATTATACATTATAATATATGTGGATATTTATAAATAACGTTGCCATGTTTTATTAATCTTATGCTAAAATATTATAAACCATTTTACTATTTCTTTAATATACTCTATAATGAGGTTTCTAGAATTTTCATTTCTTCAACAAATATCTATTGGATATTTTTTTTAAAACTGTAAAAAAATTTTTTTCATTGATAGAAGTGTTTTTTTTGTATCTGCACTTTTCAAAAATCATTTTAACGCATCAATTTCCATAATAATACGTGTTAATAGTTGCTATAACTTTGGTTAAAAGATTTAAAGAGCTTTCAAATTTGAGACATATTTTTTTAATAACTAATTCAGCTCAGTTTTAAAATTTAGAAAATATTTAATTTGTACGAGTTATACATAATAAATCCTTTGTGAATTACTTTAGTACGTATTTTAAAAATGCCATGTCAGGTATACACGAAGTAATGACACATAATAACATGAAAATGAAAAAATAAAAATAGTGTTTTTTAATTATTTACCATGTTTAAACTTTAATTATAGTTATTAAAATAATAAATATACAAAAAATTTACAATATTAATTATTTCTACATTTATAAGAATATTAGAAAAATTTATAATGAATATATTCATTTTATTCATTATTAAAATAATACTAACCTGAAAATTAAATATAATAAAATTAATATATGTATATGTATATATGATAATTATATAAAATATTAAGTATGATAATATAAAAATATTAAATTTTGTTGTGTTATGAAAATTTTGATTTATCTACTTACTTTATTTTAAAATATTGTTCGGATGTGAGTTAAATACTGATTATATAATAATTTATATGTTATTGTATCTTATTCATTGTTATATTTTCTTATTTATTATTGTTTTTATATTATAGTTATATTATTATATATTATTATATTTTATTTATAATTTATTATTTTGATTATATTTATATATAGTATTATATTTTTGCTTAATATTGTAATAATAGTTATATTTTTTTTATTATTTACTTATTGTTTATATTTGGATTGTTTTTTTTTGTTTCTTTTTCTTTGTTTTCCCCCTCATCTAGGTAAATATTAAAGGTAATCGTCAGATTTATGTATTTTAATAGTATTATTGTTATTTATTAATATTATTTGTATATGTATTATTGGTATTTATATAGAATATTTTTATTATATAAATTGTGCGAATACCAAGTGCTCCTGCGTGTAGATTGTGTGTGTATGCATTTATTTAAGATAACTTATAAGGTAGTGTAAGGAATCTTCAAAATTACGGATTTTGAGGATTTATTTAGAGATTTGCTAAAGCGTTCGACACGGGTGCGGAACATCGCGCAGGAATTGAACGAAATGGACTCGGAGTCCATTCGACAATCTCTAATCAGAGTAAATTTAAACAGTAGTGGTGATCCAACCATCTTGAAAAACAGATGGATGCGATATAGGTTAGCCTCATCATTACCGAGGAGCGGCATTCCTGTAGACGAGGAAAAAGATGAACGACAGGGTCCATCTCTCTTGAAACATGGCCTCTCGGAGATGATACAATAAAAACAGGTAGTGGATGTGATAAGCTGGAAATGGAAAATTCGTCTCTGTTGGATATGCCGATATTGGAAGAGGAAAATGAAGCCGAGAAAAAAGACTTGTTGAACGACGTAGTGGGGTTCTCCGATCCTAAAACGGGGAAGATGGTTACGGTACCCACAGCAGTGTTGGAAGATGTCGTCAACAGGTACCTTTGTAAGCAAAAAGAAGAGAAAGACAAAGAGGCTAAGCTAGATGAGATGTGTAGTAAAATAGCTGAATCTTTTCGAGTTTCAGAAGAAAGCCAATCGGATTCAAGAGCCGATAGTAGGAATTTTAACAAGGGAAGGCCCCAAACAATTTCAAGACGATCTACTAGGCGTCATAGTAGTGATAGTAGTTGTGACAGTAATGATGGTGAAACCTATTCGCGAAGAAGAACACGAAGGTTAAGGGACAACGACGAAGAAGTGAAGGCCTTAAGAATAATGCAGTGTTGGAAATTGGAGTTTTCCGGCGAAGATAAGCAGGATCCGGATGAGTTCATCAAAAGGTTGAATGAATGCCGAAAACACAGCCAAATATCTGATACTACGTTGTTATTGGCATTGCCCTGTGTCTTTAGAGGCAAAGCAAGCCAGTGGTTCAGGACTAAGGGTAATATGATAAAACACTGGGACCAATTTAAATCGGCGTTCAGGAGTCGGTTCGGCAAACGATACGAACGGCAGAACCTAATGTCTGACTTGAATAAAAAGACCTAGCAAAAAGGTGAGGGGATTGAAAGCTTTATGGAAAGCATTCAGTCAGTGTTGGCCCCTTTCGAACGACCACCATTGTTAGAAGACCAAGTGTCAATCGCATATTGGAACTTATTGCTTATTGGATTAACTTATCCTTATTGGAATATAGGACCTATGTAGCTGATAAGATGATTGAGTCGTTCGAGGACTTATTGTATTATGGACGCAAGTGGGAAAGAATGCAGAAACTAAATGATAAGTATGTACTGCCCGCACCGAGGCAAGAATATACGGTACCAACAGCGGCCCCTCTTGAACCAAAGACGAAAAAGGTAGTGAAGGTCGCCGCAGTAGGCGAAATAAACAGTAGTGTAGAGAAAAATGTGACTAAGGGAAAGAAGTCTAAAAAGAAAGTTAAAACAGCAGTGGCGGCAGTGAGTGAAACCCCAATTCCGGCACAAGTCGCAGTTTCAGTGTTAACTCAACCTCCGTGGAAAAAGGGACAAAATCCTAACTTCCAAAACGGGCAGCCGAAGAAATTGAAAGGGAATTGAGTAAATAATGTTACAGGAGGACCTGATCCATATTATCCAGGCACTTGGAATAATCAAGGAACAGGAGTTAATAGCAATATGGTAATGAATCCCGCAACTCCACAAACAGTAGTGACGAATCCACAACCAATGGTAGTAAAGGAGGTGTTTTAAGGGACGTGCGCGACGTATCAAGCGGTAGGACATAAGGCAAGGGATTGTCCGAATCGGGTGTGTTATCGTTGCCGGAAACCGGGGAATATCGCGTAGGAATGCCCGAATAACACCTTGGATACTGGTCCAAAGTGCCAATTGTGCGGTCAAAACCTGCCCCGATTGCGCACCATTTGTACAACAATGGGGAAACTGTCAAAAGGGAGGGCAGAATCATCCCGACCCTCCCCAATAGTGATTTAAGGGACACAAAAGCTTAGTGAAGGACAATGTAGTGGCAGAGCTTCAGAATTAGGTGTTATCCAAACAAATAATCATAAGGAGTTAGCAACCAAAGTAGTGAAGAAGTGTAGTGGCGTAGTTTTCGAATTTTCTACTATAATAACAGATAATCAACAGAGAATAGCAAAAATTAGTAGTGGCGCAGCTCAGAAATTATCTGTAACTCCAACAGATAATATTCAAGGGTTAGCAAATGGGAAAGTAGTGTTGTGTAGTGGCGTAGCTTCTCCATTATCTAAAAATCAATTAGATAATAGTGAGAAGTCAGCAAATTATTTGGTAGTGAAGTGAAATAGCGGACCTCCTCAATTATCAGAAAATAAAGTGGATAATAATGAGGAGTTAGCAAATAAATTAGTAGTGCAGTGTCGTGGAGAAACTTTTTGCCAATCTGGGAGGCTAGATGAGGGCGAGAAGCTAGTAAACTCCTTGGATTTGTCGGGGCAAAGCCAGGAGGATATTTTAGTAGTGTTGGACGAGTGTTTACAGAAAATGAAGCTAATGGACGAGTTGAACCCAGTCACGAGTCCAGAGGAGGTAATCCAGAGAACTATTCAACCAAATGAAGAATTAAGCAGTGAAATGGAACAAAATTATGTTCTAAATCAAGTGATCCCATTGGCTAAATAAAGTAGTGATGGTGTAGTGAAAATGACTAAAATAGCTGATTCATCATTGGAAAATCGGAGTTACTTTGATGTAAACATAGCTGGAGTTGAGTATAAAGCGTTGTGTGACCCTGGAGCGATGATATCTTTGGTCGGGAGCACAGTAGCTGCACAACTGAAGGATAAATTAGTTCCCACGTTGTCAGGAGTTAAATGTGCTACAGGAACGGCAAGCAAAGCTTTGGAAGTCCTGTCACTAAAGATGAACGTCGACGGGATGAAAAATCATGAAAGTTAGGGCAGTAAAGCAACTGGACCAAGATATGATACTCGGGATGGATTTTTGCAAACTCTTCGACATAGACACGCGTTTTGGCCGGGGCCTGTGGCGTGCTAGGGAGGGAGAGTGGAGAGAATTCTCCAGATGTGGTAGTGATGGAAATACCGTGACAGTAATGGCAGCGGCTCCACCCAAAATTAAGACTAAAAAGTCTTCAAAGGTAGCCTCCGTGAAGGATATAAAGTGTAGTGATGAAGCAACGGTAAAGAAGGACAAAAAGGCTAAGTCCAAGGCCAAAACCGAAGTTACGGCCCTTAGTCAACCTTTGACACCGGCAACAGTTTTAGTTCCACAGGAATCTAATCCTCAGGTGATTCCCACTGTGTACGGGAATCATCCACCATTTTTAAACAAGAAAATGAAGAAGAAATGGCAAAATAATAAGTCAGGAGGACAAAACCCCAATTATTATAAAGGATATTGAAATAATCCGGGAAATATGATTGAAAATAGTAGTAAAGGACCCACCGGACCGGTACCGCAGGTGAAAGAGGCGTTTTATGGTATCTGTGCTAATTGTCAAGCGGTTGGACATAAATCCAGGAATTATCCCAACACGATTTGTTTCAGATGTCGTAAGCCCGGGCATATAGCATGGGAATGTCCAAATAATGCCTTGGACACCGGTTCCAAGTGCCAATTATGCGGCAGGCTCAATTGTGAGCTTAAAACCTGCCCGAATTGTACTAAGTTTGTCCAGCATTGGGGAAACGATCAGACGAGAGGACCGAATCGTCCAGGATCCTCTCAGTCATAAGTCAAAGGACGGGTCGTTTTAATAATGATGTAAAAGATGCTAGGAGTACATATGGAGAGTAATGTATGTGTTGTGAAGAATATCAGTTGTGATGTGATGAAAATAAGTAGTGGCGTACCTTCTCAGACGTCGAAAAAGGTACTAGATATTAATGAGAAGGCAGCATCCTCTTTGGACTTGTCAAACAATGTTCAAGAGGATAATTTAGTTATGATGGATGATGGAATCAAAACGCCGAAGATAATGGATAATACAAACATGGTACGTAATCCAAAGGAGGTGTTAATGAAGTCCACATCAATTTCAGAGGAGTTTATAAACGATGCACAACCTAAGGAAGTGGTTGAGCAACAGATAACTTCTCCGGTGAATAATAGACGTGACGTGATGTGTAGTGATGAAAATGGTAGTGCAGGGATTGATAACTCATTAAAAACAAGTAATGACGATCAATCTAAAAGTAATGAGTGTGAAGTGATGGTATCCCGTATAGCTAGTTCGTCATTGGAAAATCAGAGTTTCTTTGATGTAAATGTAGCAGGGATTAAATACAAGGCGTTATGTGATCCAGGAGCAATGATCTCGTTGGTCGGAAGCAGAGTTGCTGCTCAACTTAAGGATAATCTAATTCCAAAGACTTCAGAAGTTAAGTGTGCAACAGGAACAATAAGCAAGGCTTTAGGCATACTGTCTCTTAACCTGAATGTAGACGGGATAGAATCTATTCTGAAAGTTAAAGCAGTGCAGCAACTGGACCAGGACATTATCCCAGGGATGGATTTCTGTAAGCTCTTCGATCTTGACACACGTTTCGGGAGAGGCCTGTGGCGTGTTAGGGAGGGGGAGTGGAGAGAATTCTCCAGATGTGGTAGTGATGGAAATACCGTCATTCAAATTGAATGCGCAGGTATATCGGAATTAGTGTAGAGAAAACTAAAATCAGTAAGTTAGTGGCTAGAATTTTGTCAAAGGCAACTGAGAAGCCCGGCGGAACTACACTAACTGAATATTTTATAAATGTACAAGGGGCCGAGCCTATCAAATATAAATTTAGAAGAATGTCCCCCAAATTTTAATTTTACAATAATAATTTAATTATAAAATAAAATTTTACAAGTGGCCCACGAGGAAGTGAAGGAAATGCTAAAGGAGGGCATTATTGAAAAATCTGCTAGTGATTGGAGTAGTCCGCCAGTGATGGTGAAAAAGGCAGATGGAAGTTATCGTTTTTGTGTGGATTATAGGGATTTAAATAAAGTAACGAAGAAGGATGCCTATCCATTACCATTAATGGACGTAATCTTGGATAAATTGAGAAAGGCTCAATATCTGTCCAAGATCGATTTAAAGCAAGCATATTTTTAAGTTTCTTTGGAGGAGGCTAGTAAAAAGTACACAACCTTTGTAATTCCGGGCTCAGGAATTTGGCAGTTTCGTAGGATGCCGTTTGAACTTACTAAGACGCCTATGACTTTCCAGAGACTGATTGACGCGTTATTTGGACCAGAATTCGAACCCTATATCTTCGCGTATCTGGACGACATATTAATTGCGACAGAGACGTTTGAGGAACACATAAAATGGTTGAAAGTAGTGTTGGAGAAGATAGTAAGTGCGAGCTTAACTATCAATCAAAAGAAGTGTGAGTTCGGATGGACCTCTGTGACGTATTTGGGGTTTATACTGGATAAAAATGGTTTGTGACCTGATGAATCCAAGGTGGCACCGGTAGTGGAGTATCCAGCACCAAATACGGTAAAACAACTGAGAAGATTCTTAGGAATGATCGGTTGGTACTCTCGCTTCATTCCACAGGACTCCGAAATTAAAATTCCGTTAGTGAAGCTCTTAAGAAAGAGACAACCGTGGAAATGGGCAGAGGAACAGCAGGAGGAGTTCGAGAAATTAAAGGAAGCTCTGACTAAAGCTCCGGTGCTGAGGAGACCGGACTTTAGCCGGACTTTTGCAGTGCAGTGTGATGCAAGCGGTTTTGCGATTGGGGCAGTTCTCACTCAAGAGTTTGAGGATGGAGAACACCCAATCCTCTACATTAGTCGAGTGTTGACCGCAGCAGAACGGAATTATACAACCAGTGAGAGGGAGTGTTTGGCATTGTTGTGAGCGATTAAAAAGTTTCGCCCCAACATTGAGGGATAGAAATTCAAGGCAGTGACGGATCACAGTGCTCTCAAATGGCTGAAAAATTTAAAGGATCCCACGGGAAGATTAGCCCGTTGGGCTTTAGAAATACAGCAGTGGGAGTTTGAGATTGAACATCGCCGCGGAGCCAATCATTACGTTGCAGACGCCCTATCTAGAATGTTTAAGGATGAGGAGGTCTCATCTTTTACAGACGTTCAAGATAAGTGGTATTTGCAACGATTAAAGGAGATTGAGGAAACTCCGAATAAATATCCCAAATGGAAAGTGGAACGAGGTAGGATTTATTGTCATCGAAGGGATGCATTACTGGATCCTATTTTGTTTCGTGAAGAGAAGTGGAAATTGGTAATGCCGAAGAAACATAGAGTGAGAGTGATGCAGGAAGCCTATTGCGAAGCGTTTCGGGACATCTAGGCGTGAAGAAAACCTACGATAAAGTGTCTCGCAAATATTACTGGCCAGGTGTTTGGTATGATGTAAATAGGTGTGTACACGAATGCCTTGATTGTGAGAAATATAAAGTATCGAATCGGAAGCTAAAGGACTAATGGGGACGAGAGTAGTGGAAAGGCCTTGGGTAGTGGTGGTAGCTGATCTGATGGAGTTCCCACCAAGTAAAAAAGGATTCAAATATTTACTGGTATTCCAGGATTTGTTTACTCGATGGATTGAGGTCCAACCTTTAAGATCAACTGAAGGAAAAGCAGTGTCGAAGGATTTTGAGGAGTTGGTGTTGTTTAGATGGGAGACTCCGAAGTATTTACTAACGGACAATGGAAAAGAATTCATCAACAAATGGTTGCAGTCTACGTTAAAAGAATATGGAGTTAAACATGTTACAACACCTTCTTATCATCCTCAAGCCAATCCAGTTGAGCGGAGCAATAGGACTTTAAAAACTAAGATCGCTACGTTCATCGAAGAAGATCACAGAGATTGGGATTTACATATACATGAATTCAGGCACGCAGTTAATACAACAGTGCAGGCTACGACTCAGGTGTCTCCAGCCTTTTTGAATTATGGTAGGAATCCTTGTCCCGTGAAAAGTTTAAGAAGTGACTGGGAGGGTCATCAATTGATTAAGAAGATAGACCCGGAAGTGTGGAAGGATCGAGTGAAAAGACTCGATGCTTTGCGAGATATGATAGTATTGTTCATCGAGAAAGAAAGAATGAGGCAAGGGAAACTTTATAATAAGGGAAGAAGTAGTGTTGAATATGTAGTGGGAGATGGGGTCATGAGGAGGATTCATGAACTATCTAATGCAGCTAAAAAGTTTTCCGCCAAATTAACTCCAAAGTTTGAAAGACCTTTCGAGATTATCGAAAAACTATCCCCGGTAGTGTATGTTATTGCAGCGCAGGGTAGAAAAGACTCAAAGGCTCATATTGCGGAGCTAAAGAAATTTATTTCTCCTGGAGAAGGAATTTAGGGAAATAATTCTTTCTCTGTAGATAGGAATATTTAAATTGGTAAGAGTACTAATATTTTTTTCTTTCAAATGCATAAAATACAATTCGGAATGGTCCCGTTTATTGCTGAACTGGAGGCCATTCCTGAGGAGGAAGAAGTCCCAGTAGTAGCGAGGATGACCGTAGTGGAGGAGGATCTGGGGTTGAGAGACCTGACGATTGAGCCATCTAAGGAGATGGAGATTGTCTGGTCTCAACCCTTAGAAGTTTTACCGGAGGTAGTGATGGAAGAACTTGAAGAAGATGGGTGGAAGAAGCCAGCTCCTCGAAAAATTTCAGACGGCCGCCAGGAGGAAGCGGAGACGGACCAGGACTGTTAATCTCCGGAGACATTTGAAATTAGGAGATGTTTTCTCTAGAATTGATAGTCCACCTGATAGGCAGGTTAAGCCCATCCCCGTTTCGGCCTTGGTGGTCAAATCTAAAATTGATCGGAGAGTGGCCTCCACACAATTAATATAGATTCTGGAAAGAAAGGGGTGAAGAGGTTGGAAAGACCCGTTCCATTCCGGGTCTGGAGTGAATATTTACACCTGCCCGTAGTGGAAAGGGGTACAATGTTTGGGAGCCTTAATCGAATTCCTACCCAACCTGATATCGATCCACCCATCGGGGTATGTTTCATATATTGGAGGCGTGGGCATAAGCGAGGGGATTGTCCCCAACCTTCTGCTCACGTCTTCTGCTACAATTGTGGAAGAAGAGGGGTAGATCTCACCGATTGTCCTCGATGTGCCAAAAGGCATAGAGAGATAGTCAGGAGGAGAGAAATAAAAGCCGCGGAAGCAGAGGTTGATGAGTCGATTGAGGGTGACAAGGAAAAGACGGGAGTCCTACCCCAAGGAAGGGGTGGATCCGAAACAATTAAAGGGCAACCCAAAATTGTGGAGGATCGACCCATTCTGAGGGATATGGACACCGTCCTACGCATATTAGAAGTGATAAAGACCCTTCCCCCAGACCTCCAGCCTATTATTGTAAAGGGTGTGTTTGGTGGAAAGGGTAAAATCTTATTAAACCTTCCTTTCCAATAACACCCTTTCCCATCCTTTCCTTTCCTTTTCCCCATGAGCTAGTGTTGGTCAACGAATCCTCCATAGGAAGCGTGATAACGTTGAAAAGTTTAGTATATAGTAGTGAAGGCTAAATAAATCAAAACTTCTGGGAAGTTTTGGTTTATAATGAATATATTCATTTTATTCATTATTAAAATAATACTAACCTGAAAAGTAAACATAATAAAATTAATATATGTATATGTATATATGATTATTATAAAATATTAAGTATGTAAATATTAAATATTAAATTAAGTAAAACTTCCTGTAGTGATGGTTACTGGTAGTGATGAATATATTTTTATTTTAAACTTGTAAAATTTTCTCATATTTACACTCTGTCAACTCACTTATTGATTTTGTGAAAATTAACATGAGGCCGGATGTCTTCACGGTATAGGCGGCGTTGATGTTCGCGAAGTAGACAAAGACAGAGATACGCGGGAAAATGTATTGAGTATATATATATATATATATATAGAGTGCATATTTACGGCAGTGTAAGTGTTTAAAAATTGTAGTGTTGTGCCGCCGTGAGATGGCCGATAATTGTAGTGTACGTAATATCGGCACAGTAGTGTATCTTTTTATTTTTGTGTCCGATTTAATATTGTGTTTGCTTAGCCAATCACGATGGAGGATATGCGGCGCGAAAAGGAAGATGAACATATTTATTTAATCACGAATTGTGAATTTTGATTTTCGCGTAAAGAAAATTTTAAGGTTCATAATTGGTGAAAAATGAAAGTAGTGCAGGGAAAGGGGTAGAATTTTCTTATCTAGAAAATTCTGCCATCATTAGTATATTGTTAGAAATTGAGAGAGTATATTCTTACCTTTTGTATCAATTTGATCAAATTGTGAATTTAGAGTTAATATTGTTAATTAAAATAAAATTCATAGATATATGATACTATTGTTATAATTATATAGTATTGGTTGTGTGGAAGTGATTATAATATTATTATAATATTATATTTTCTTAAAGTAAAATAGTGAGAGAGAGAGATTGTGAGTAGTGAGATATTATTAAATTATAAGTGATAGATATATATATATATTATTGATAAATATTAATAATTAAAACTATAAAACAATATACTAACAACGAAGAAACGTCGAAGATATATTGTATTAATCAAGGAGAAATTGTCCATCTATTGATATATCAGGAAGAAAATTAAATTAATTAGTAATTCCAAATAATATTCTATTAAATAAATTGAGAAAAGTAAGTAATATTTGAAATATCATTTTAACGTCTGAATAAAATTTATAGTTATATTAATGGAGAAATAATTATTTAAATATCGAATGTATGAGGTAAGATTTTATATATATTTTGAATAAAAATAATTATTGTAATATTTAATTATATTTTTATTTAATTGTATATTGTATCATTATTAATTTAAAATTTAGACTTTTCATTATATGTCTATATAACATATTTATTTTATTTTATTGTGACCTTGAAACAATATTTAAATTTATCGGAATTTCCACTGCGGTAATAATTGTGTATATTTTATATAGTAGTGTTGAAAATATTATAGATTATATTAGATATAATGTTGTTGTTATTTGAGGTTTTTAGAATATATGTTTATTTATTATAATAAGAATTACAGAAACTAGATATTAGTGTAAGATACAAAAAGAATATTAGCAGTGTATAAAATGTGTAAGAAACAGTTATTATTTGCTGTATGAAGGTTTATACAGTACTAAAATGCATCAGTGTTCATAAGTACATTAGTTGTCCGTCCTTTCGTACTCAGGTCAATACTCATTAGAAAACAAGTGATAGTGGGGGGGGGGAATGATCATAAAGGTTATTCATGAATATTGTTGTATTCCAACAAATGTAATTGAATTATAAGAAAATTTTCAGAAATTAACGAAATTCCCCCTGCGATATTCATGGTGATTATTATGGCAGTGTTGGTGTTTATTTATTTATTATTTATTTATTATTTATTTATTTATTTATTTTTATAATTAATTTTATATTTTGATTAAGTTTGTAAGTAATAGAGAATTATTGGTTTTATTTGGATAGAATTAATATTTTTCCCTACATTACAAATTATAGAATATTATTTCAAATTAATATACATATTGAATAATTTTTAATTTAAATCATTCATTTAATACCTTATGTTTCTTTAAAATTAATGAATCTTGAACATTTTTTAATTAACCCACATAGTAATGTGAAATGATAATATTTTATTAAATTATATTTTAATTGGACACTACAAAATAATTATAATATAGTTGTTGGAATTATTCATTTTAATTTCACTATATTTTATGTATTAGATTTTCTTAAATTCATATTATTTATCATTAATTAAGAGGAATATTTTCGATTGATGCTTTTGTAAATTTATATTTACTATTAATAATTTTAAAAAATTGTATGATATGAAATATCAAATAATTATGAATTTCGATTGTTTAAATAATTTTGTAGCTAATAGAATCAATTCGAAGGTAATATAACATTTTAATGACTTAGTAAATTTTACAATTATCGTTATACTCTATAAAAATTTATTCGTCTCATTTACCTGCTTTTTTTTTAATCAAAATAATATTTCGATAAAAATTTTTACCGAAAAATTTTTCAATAACTTTTTACAACATCGTTGTGACTCAATAAATAGTAATATAAAAGCTACTTATGGATTAATGACTATATAAAAATGAATGCAATGAGAGTACACCTAACAGAATGAAAAAAAGAAAGGATAATGATTCGAATAAGAAAGGATTGTTTTCATTTTTCTTAACAACATTTAAATTTTGAAAATAATTATTAAACTCTTTCTCAGTGAAAAATGTAATCAAATTTTATTCTACATACATTTAACAATTATATTTTAATACTTTAGCAAAATGTATAAACTCAGAAAATGAAGTTCTGAACTATAAATTTCATTTTACTTACAAACATTACGAATATAAATTGATCATATTCTAATTCATCAAATTAAAAATAAAAAATTAATGTAATATAAATGAGTTTAATGTAAATAAGTTTTAATTTTTGACGTATATGTATTTATAACATATGCATGATACGTGTTTAGATTTGTTTTATAATTGAGATATATAGAGCTGTAAACATTTGCTCAAGACTCAATTAATTTGCATTTAAACCGTCATACAAATAAAAAATTTTGTGCTTGGATTTAGTTTCTACTAGAAGAAGCTTGTATATAATTAATTAAAAATTAATATTTTTAAAATAACAATAATAAATTATGGAAAATAAATTTGTAGATAGAAAATAAATATTAAAGGTATTTTATTATATTGTTGGGTTATTGGGTATTATTCTCTAATTTAATTGTAAGCAAATACGTAATGAAAGTTTGTATCAAGAAGAATTACTGGAATTATCATATACAAATATACAAGTATAAGCTCTAAAGTATTGAAATAAAATTCGCAATATACTTATGTCACTTGAAAGATTTTAGAACGAAATTCAAGTAGAAAGGGAAAACGAAAATTAATTCGTTTTCCAGAGTTCTCGAGAATAACATCTAATTTGACAGTTGAGATTTAACAATTTAATAATTAAAATTATAAAGTGAGATAATTAGTGAAATATATTGAAATTAGAAAAGAGAGATTAATAATCAATTGGTGTAGTATTGAGAAAAGAAAGAATCACAAAGAGATAGATTATTAAAATATTGTGGAATAAAGAGAAATAAATAGAGATATATAGAGAAAAAGAGGAAAGGAAATATAAATATATATTAATATTATGTTCATGTAAAATATATAAATATTCTTACCATTATTATTATCATCACAATATAAATATATATATTAAATCAAGGTTGTATTGAAATTCTTATTTAATTCGTCTAGATTGGTATGAATTTTATTTGTTATATATTTATATTCATTGATATATATTATTATTATATTTTTATTATTTATTGTAGTGTTGACCAATATAATTGTATTAGTTCATTCAATTATATAATTTAAAATAGTAAAAAAGTTTGTTTGTGTGAATTGGCCGAGAAAATGATTATTATCCCCAAAAATAATTATGTAACAGAATTCATCCTTTACTTTATATTTATTGTGAAGTGAAGGGTATTAATTAATATTCTGCGGAGCACGAGAACATTTTCCAATAAAGACATAATGTATTAATGTTTATTTACGGAATTTCTTTTCATATTTTTCAAATATTAAAAAATTAAATATTAATTATAAAAATTAAATAGAAAATTTCAAATATTAAATAAATTTAAAAAAGAAATTGCAGGACAAATTAAATAATTTATTTGTAAATTAATTTTACTATAAAACTTTTCTTAATTATATTGAATATTTATTTTATAGTAAAAGTTAAATTTTTAATAATTGAATTATAATTAAATATTTTATAAGCTAATATTTTAAATTTAACAACATAATTTTCTAAATTTAATGAAAATTTATATTAAATTTGATAATCTAGTTGCTGGATGCAATTACTTTTTCACTATTTTAAAATAAATAATTAGATTTTTATTAAATAAATATCAGAATTGAAATCAATTATATACATTGAAATATAATTTTAAAATGTAAACAAATTACTTAAAACTTTTTTATATAAGTTGTGGCGAAGTATCTAAAATAATTCGACAACTAAAATAAAATTTTAAATAATGAAAATTGTACGCTGTGTTTACAAGATTTATACCTGAACGATGTTTGAAACTTATTGAAAATTATTGTTTTTTTTCCATATCTCTGATTTCCTGTCTGGTATATAAAATTTTTCAAGCTCTCGTACATAATTTCTATACACGTCTGTACAAATATAATTCATACGAGTATAAGCCACACCCATATCATTTATATATACATATAAACTATACAAATACAATTCATACCCATAAAAATACGATTGATACAAATACAAATTACCTAACTTATATAATTTATATACTCTATATCCATACAAATACACAAATACAATTCATAGATAATTTACATTCATGCATCTTATGTACATATTATTTTTTCTCTCTTTCTTTTTTTACACTCTTTACATGAATAATACATAAAAACGATTTTGCATACATATATATTTTTCTTATATATACATATCTTATGTGCAAACTTATATACTTCCTTATGCCTGTACATTTTATACGTTACTCTATATGCTATCTTATACTTCTACAAATTATACGCTATCTTATATACTATCTATTCTACTACTTCATTCATCGTTTCCTTATTCATTAGCTTTCTTGGAGGTTCTTCTGAGAGTTGGAACCTCCGAGACCGTCATGTTCTTCCCTTGTTGTTAGCTGCCGCAAGCGGTGCCGGGCGTTCCACTTCTTCATCTTCCTCCGTTCCTTTCCTGCTGCTGTTTGGCTTGGATACAACATCTGAGCATGTATCTCTCATAGGACATCCATGCCGGACGGATGTTGGGTGTGTTTATCTATGAGAACGGGTTGATCGAACACCTGACCCTTTATTTCAATCCTCATAATTACTGTGTATAGGCTGTCGATGACTTCCCGCCTCGCAAAGCCGACAGGTACATTCGGTACAGCGTAGATAGCGTGAAGTCTTTCTCTCCTGGCTATCATCTCCGCCATATCGAGGCTGCAACGCAGACTCTCAGTCCCATATTGATCCAAGCTTTCACCCGTATCTCGTATATCACTAACTTGGTAGGCGATATTCATTAGAGGGCATAACGGATGTTTCTCGAGGATTTCGAACCGCGTGTTATCAGCGCTTGAGCATGCGCGCTCGTCTTCCATCCTCTCAAGCTTTCTTTTTCTTCTCAGTTGTGGTTTGGTTGCTTCGGTTTGTTGTCGAGTTAGGTGAAGATATCCAGTTAGATGTCTCGGCCCAGGTGGTTCAATTTTCTTCGGTCTTTCTTGAATGATGCTGGAAGTTCGGACATTCATATGCGTATGTAATACGTGATGGAATAGCTCGTTCCCTTTTACTCGGTATTCAGGCTATTATTCGGAATTTTTGCTTACATTTTACTTCATACGTAAGTACTAGTCTTCTGGAGCATCTGTCATGGTTGGGTTGATCGCGAGACAGGGCGACAGCCAGCAGATTATCTTTACCGCGCTGATATTCCTCGGTGAAATCCCACTGACTGAGCTTTACAACCCAGGGCGCTAATTTACCTGAGGAGTCCTCGATTACCTCTAACCATTTGAGAGCTTGATTATCTGTTTTTACTGTAAAATGGTATGCCTTCAGGTGGTCACGCATTTTCCATATTCCCCATTTTACCGCGAGGCACTCCTTCGTGGTCGCGGAATACTTTTTCTCGCCATGGTTTGTAAAATAAACGGTACTCAATAATTTTATTAATAAATAATTTTAATTATATATATTATATATATATATGTATTATCTTCTTTTTCCAAAAATAATACTCCTTGACTATGGGAATATACCTTTTCAACAAATTATTTATTTTATTTATATAAATATATTTCTAGCATCTCGACTTCACTCAATAATATCATATAACAATTTCACCTCAATATCAACATTTGATAAAACAAATTATATATAAAAAAATTATAATACAATACTTCAATATATTACTACAATCAACTGTCAATTGGTAAAACTTTCTCTTTTTTCCAAAAGAAAGTTCCACCCCTTCACATCACTAATTTCAATTTTTAATTAAAATTAAACCAATAATCAAATTTACCGATTTTATTTAAATTCAGCAAATTTAATATTTTTATTCAGCAAATTTATTGGTCGCATTACAGCCAACAAGTATCTTTTCCTTTGTACCTGTCATGATTTAAATTTCAATTGGCTATTATTAAAATAACCAATCAAAACTCTCAATTCATATACAAAAAAAAATTATTGTTCGACCGATAAATATAGAAAATACACTTATCGGCCATTTCGTGGCGGTAGAATACTAATAATTTTTACATTAATTACATCACTTTGCTTATGCAATTTATATATATACATACATCAAAATACATATTCGCGCCTATCTCTATCTCACTTCAATTCAACGATCTAAGCGCCGTCTATGCTAGTAAGATTTCCGCTATTGTATTATATTAAAGCAAAATATGGGCCGCATGTTGATAGTTTGTCAACAATGAATAAAATATTATTTAATTAAATATAACACTTCATAACGCTCATCATACTCGTGAGTAAACATCACAACAATAAACATTTAATTCATTACAATAAAATTAACTTCAATTATTTTACTTTTCAGGTTAGTAATAATACATATTTATATTATCACAAACCCCCTCCCTAAATCGATACTTTTCGAAGTATTGATTTATTAAATAATACAATTAATCAATTAATAAATAAATGAATAAATAAATAAATAAACAAATAAATAAATACCTCAACACATCACTTCATTATATTCGCCTGAGGTACCGTTTACTCAACCATATCTATATCACAACACTATACTAAACATCACGTCAAGCGATAAGAAAGGGAATAACAATAAAAAGGTTAGGAATGACTGAAACCACTAGGGGAGTCTTTTTCAAAAACACTTCTTATTATTAAGGGTTGAAGATCAGGGGGCATTTGTTTGATTTCATGCAGAACTCTTAAAACAGTATCCAAATCCCCAATAGACTTCTGTTCTGAAATTATTGTTGGTTTCCCAAAACAATTGTCAGAACTTCTTACTTTCGGTTTATTGGACACTGTTTCTCGACCATATCTTTGACCGATCTCTCCCAGATTGGACTCCTGAGAATGTGCCTCTCTTTGTCTGATTCTCTCCAGATATACTGTTGAACATCTGGGACAATCAGACAAATTGACCCCTTTTCGACCGCAATTGTAACAATGGATGTTAATTTGTTTCTAATGGCAATTCATGCGACGGTACCCACTTCTCCAGCATACAAAATATACCCCTCTGTGAGGATCGATCGCAGGTATAGTTGGGATCTTATTTAATCCACCAAACATTATCCCATAAGTAATAATTGGCAGAGGTTGATGATGTTGATTTACTGCCATACTTATGGGTTTGCCCCTCTTTACTACCTTCCCTCCTTTTACCTTATTAATCTTTTTATTAGTCAAAATGGGGGCATTCATCACCTTCCTTTCAGCATCAACCGCTAAGGCCGAGACATGGATCGGCCTAACCTCCAAGGTTTTAGACGGCTCAACCGTCGAAAATACATCTCCCTTTTCTAGGTGTCTTTTTGGGTTGTTCCGTCTGACCCTCCTCCGTCTGCTTCTCGCAGCCGATGCTGAAATTTTAAGCGGTGTTTCTTTAAGCCATTCTGAATCTTCTTGCTCTTCCACCTTTGGAATGAGACTGAATATTTCCAATCTCCAATTCCATATTTTCAGACACATCAATTCGCAATTCTTGTAACTTCAATTGTTCAAGAATTGGATTCTCTACAATAACTTCCTTTCTCATAATATCCTTATTTACTTCAGATATTACGGTCACAATGGATAGCTCAGGTTCTTCATTTATATTTTCCAATTCAGGAATAAATGGAACAGTTCCAAACTGAATTTTATTAATGTTTTCCACCTGTAAATTAATATAAATCATTAATTTTCCCCTTTATTACTGAATTATTTTTTATAAAGAAAAAGAGAATTAGTTTATTCCTCCCGATTTAGGAATAAACCTCTTCAACTCAGAAATATGGGCCTTTGAGATTCGCCTTCCCTTATCCGCGATTTCTACTACCACCGTGAACAACACTTTTAATATCTCAAAAGGGCCTTCATATTTAGGGGCTAATTTGGTAGAGAACTTCTTTATCGTACTCGATAATTCATGAGTTCTTCTCATAACTACATCACCAACATTAAAATTTATATCAGATTTATTCTGATTATAAATTTTACTTTGCCTTAGCCTCTCTTTCTCTATAAACGTCACAACAAGATCGCGTAAAGCATTAAGCCTTTTCATACGATCTTCCCACACTTTAGGATCAATTTCCTTCACCACAACACTTCTTTCCACATCACTTCTTAAACTTTTCACCGGACGGGGATGTCTACCATAATTTAAAAACGCTGGTGACACACGAGTTGTCGATTGCACTGCTATGCTCATTGCATGTCTAAATTCGTGTATATGTACATCCCAATCTCGATGATCTTTCTTAATGAACGTAGTAATCATGGTTTTTAACGTTCTATTACTACGTGCAACCGGATTAGCCTGAGGATGATAAGGAGGAGTTGTTACGTGTTTAACTCCATATTCATCTAACGTGCTCTTCAACCATTTGTTGATAAACTCCTTCCCGTTATCTGTTAGCAAATATTTTGGAGTGTCCCATCGAAACAATATCAATTCCTTAAAGGCTCTCGATACGGCTTTTCCTTCAGCTGATTTTAATGGTTGTACTTCAATCCACCTAGTAAATAAATCTTGAAATACTAATAAATACTTGAATCGGTTTTTACTAGGTGGGAACTCCATCAAGTCAGCTGCCACCACTACCCACGGTTTCTCCACTATCCTCGATCCCATCAATCCTTTGGGGCCCGATTGTGAAACTTTATACTTCTGACATTCATGAACGAATCTATTAACATCATACCATACGCCTGGCCAATAGTATTCCGTAGCAACACGGTCGTATGTTTTATCCACTTCTAAATGTCCCGAACTTGCCTCACAATGTGCCTCCTTCATCACTCTACTTCTAAATTCTTTAGGAACCACTAACCTCCATTGCTCTTCAAGATATAAGATGGGATCCAACAATGCATCATTTCTGTAACAATAGATTCTACCATCTTTAACTTTCCATTTGGGTATTTGTTCGGAGCTTCCCCAATCCCTCATCCTTCGTAAATACCACTCATCCTGAATATTTTCATAAGATGAGATTTTCTCATCCTCAAACATTCTGGATAGGGCATCCGGGACATGATGATTTGCTCCTCTGCGATATTCAATTTCAATATCCCATTGTTGCATTTCTAATGCCCAACGAGCCAATCTTCCCGTTGGATCTTTTAGATTTTGCAACCATTTAAGAGCACTCTGGTCAGTTATCGCCTTAAACTTATATCCTTCAATATACGGCCGAAACTTCTTAATTACCCACAACAAGGATAAACATTCTCTTTCACTTATTGTGTAATTTCGTTCCGCTGTTGTCAACACCTTACTGATATACAAAATTGGGTGCTCTCCATCCTCTAATTCTTGAGTGAGAACTGCTCCAATTGCATATCCACTAGCATCACATTGTACTGTAAAAGGCTTTGAAAAATCTGGTCTAATAAGGACCGGAGCTTTCGTTAAAGCCTCTTTTAATTTCTCAAATGCCTCTTGTTGTTCTTCTGACCAATTCCACGGTTGTCCTTTTCTAAATAATTTCACTAGGGGAATTTTAATTTCCGAATCCTGTGGAATAAATCTAGAATACCAACCGATCATTCCGAGAAATCTCCTCAGTTGTTTTACAGTATTTGGGGCTGGATATTCCATCACTGGTGCCACCGTAGAGTCATCCGGTCGCAATCCATGCTTATCCAATACAAAACTGAAATATGTTACTGAGGTACAGCCAAACTCACACTTCTTCATATTAATTATTAGGCCAACTTTCACTATTTTATCCAACACAACTTTCAGCCACATGATATGTTCTTCAAACGTCTCTGTCGCTATTAAAATATCGTCTAGATACGCGAAGATATAGGGCTCAAATTCTGGTCCAAATAACGCATCCATCAACCGTTGAAATGTCATAGGGGCGTTAATAAGCCCGAATGGCATTCTCCGAAATTGTCATAGTCCAGAACCCGGAATTGCAAAAGCTCTTCTCCTCTAAGGGTACTTGAAAATATGCCTGCTTCAGATCAATCTTAGACAAGTATTGGGCCTTTCTTAACTTATCTAAGATCCCGTCCATAGATGGTAAAGGGTATGCATCCTTTTTAGTCACTTTATTTAAGTCCCGATAATCAACACAAAATCTATAACTGCCGTCTGATTTCTTAACCATTACCGGCGCGCTACTCCATTCACTGGCCGATTTTTCAATCACATCATTATTCAACATCTTCTTCACTTCATTATGAGTGACCTGTAGCATTTTAGGAGACATTCTCCTAAATTTATGCTTAATAGGGTCAGCTCCCTGAACATCAATGTAATGTTCAGTTAGTTTTGTTCCGCCGGGCTTCTCAGTTGCCTTTGACAAAATTCTAGCCACTAACTTACTGATTTTAGTTTTCTCTACACTAATTCCGATATACCTGCGCATTCAATTTGAATGACAGTATTTCCATCACTACCACATCTGGAGAATTCTCTCCACTCCCCCTCCCTAACACGCCACAGGCCTCTCCCGAAACGTGTGTCAAGATCGAAGAGCTTACAGAAATCCATCCCTGGGATAATGTCCTGGTCCAGTTGCTGCACTGCTTTAACTTTCAGAATAGATTCTATCCCGTCTACATTCAGGTTAAGAGACAGTATGCCTAAAGCCTTGCTTATTGTTCCTGTTGCACACTTAACTTCTGAAGTCTTTGGAATTAGATTATCCTTAAGTTGAGCAGCAACTCTGCTTCCGACCAACGAGATCATTGCTCCTGGATCACATAACGCCTTGTATTTAATCCCTGCTACATTTACATCAAAGAAACTCTGATTTTCCAATGACGAACTAGCTATACGGGATACCATCACTTCACACTCATTACTTTTAGATTGATCGTCATTACTTGTTTTTAATGAGTTATCAATCCCTGCACTACCATTTTCATCACTACACATCACGTCACGTCTATTATTCACCGGAGAAGTTATCTGTTGCTCAACCACTTCCTTAGGTTGTGCATCGTTTATAAACTCCTCTGAAATTGATGTGGACTTCATTAACACCTCCTTTGGATTACGCACCATATTTGTATTATCCATTATCTTCGGCGTTTTGATTCCATCATCCATCATAACTAAATTATCCTCTTGAACATTGTTTGACAAGTCCAAAGAGGATGCTGCCTTCTCATTAATATCTAGTACCTTTTTCGACGTCTGAGAAGGTACGCCACTACTTATTTTCATCACATCACAACTGATATTCTTCACAACACATACATTACTCTCCATATGTACTCCTAGCATCTTTTACATCATTATTAAAACGACCCGTCCTTTGACTTATGACTGAGAGGATCCTGGACGATTCGGTCCTCTCGTCTGATCGTTTCCCCAATGCTGGACAAACTTAGTACAATTCGGGCAGGTTTTAAGCTCACAATTGAGCCTGCCGCATAATTGGCACTTGGAACCGGTGTCCAAGGCATTATTTGGACATTCCCATGCTATATGCCCGGGCTTACGACATCTGAAACAAATCGTGTTGGGATAATTCCTGGATTTATGTCCAACCGCTTGACAATTAGCACAGATACCATAAAACGCCTCTTTCACCTGCGGTACCGGTCCGGTGGGTCCTTTACTACTATTTTCAATCATATTTCCCGGATTATTTCAATATCCTTTATAATAATTGGGGTTTTGTCCTCCTGACTTATTATTTTGCCATTTCTTCTTCATTTTCTTGTTTAAAAATGGTGGATGATTCCCGTACACAGTGGGAATCACCTGAGGATTAGATTCCTGTGGAACTAAAACTGTTGCCGGTGTCAAAGGTTGACTAAGGGCCGTAACTTCGGTTTTGGCCTTGGACTTAGCCTTTTTGTCCTTCTTTACCGTTGCTTCATCACTACACTTTATATCCTTCACGGAGGCTACCTTTGAAGACTTTTTAGTCTTAATTTTGGGTGGAGCCGCTGCCATCATTGTCATTTGTTCGGGAGGCGGTGGTGGTGTATACTTATCATTCAATTCTCTCACTCGCTCCTACTTTTTGCCGTAATGAAGCAAATCTTCAAAGATCTCTACTCTCCAATCAGAAATATATATAATCTGTACTCTGGTAAGAGGTTTCTATAGGCTATATTTACCTGATCTTCAACAAGAGGTGGGCGCTTGAAATGAGAGATTATACACTTCAAACTTGCAATGAAACTCGCCATTTTCTCTCCTTTCTGATGAGTTCTCTTTTGCAAGTTGTCCATTAGATCCTGTCTGTCGTATCTTCGTCTAAATTCTTCATTAAAGGCTAATTTGAACTGCGACCAGTTTCTAATTCCATCACTACACGTTCTGAACCACCTACTCGCCCTCGACCTTAAAATACAAGGGAGAGTCAACATTAATATCGTATCCTTCACTCCCATACTCTTGCGGCACTCATTAAGTTATTATATGAATTCTTCAAGATCCTGTGTACTATCTCATGAAAATTCTAACTTCCACCACTGCAGAGAACGTAGTGCACGTGTTTCTTCATCATTGCCTCTCGTATTTCTGCGTCGCCTTTGCGAATATTCATCATCACTATCATTACTATCATTATCACTACTATATCTTCTAGTAGATCGTTTTCTTGAATGTCTGTCCGATTTATAATGGCGATCTTTACGAGTTTCCCTTTGATCGTCCGAAACTCTAAAAGATTCCGCCAATCGTCGACAAGTCCTTTTCAAATCTTCCGAAAATGACTTCCGGGAATGTCTTGACTTTATATTTTTTTTAGCAGGACAATCGGAGTCTTTATCCTGCTGCTTCTTCACAAACCACAACATACTATTTTGCAGATATATACTATACTGTCTGCAGGTATATATAATACTATCTAACAATGCTGCTGGCATTGTGACCATATTGCCCGTAACTGGGTCTTGAAATTTCAAGACATTATCCATCTTTCTAGTTTCTCCATCATCAGACACTCTACTATTCATAGGAATATCTGATAATAACGGAACCTTAACTTTCATCACATCACTGCTCTTGAAATTCCCGGTATCACCTTCTCCATCACTGCTTGAATCTATCTTTTTATCTCCCGAGAGTGCCCGATCACTCGAAGAGGATTTCCTGCACCTCCCGTCCTCATGGTTATCCCATGGGATGCCACTCCTCGGCAGAGATAGTCTTAACTTATATCTCAACCATCTATTCCTTAAGACGGTTGAGTCACCACTACAATTTAATTTAGCTGCTTTAAGCAGCTGAATTATGGACTCTGAGCCCAATTCATTAACCTCCGAAGCGATGCGTCGGGCCCTTATTGATTTCATCAATAGGCCGCGGAGCACATACTCGAAATCCATTTTGTTATTAATAAATATATTAAAAACAATAAAATCAACAACAACAACAACAAATCTTTCTTTCCCATGAATAATAGGGAGCACAAGGGTTTTGCTAGTAATTAATTAAAAAAAACAAAATAATCGCGCACTACAATAACTAATAACAATTATAATAAATATATAAAAAAAATTTTAAATAATATACAAAATATACAAAATATACATAATATACAAAAAAAAAAAATAAATAAATATATACAAATATAAAACAAAACAATATATATATATATATACAAAATAATCAACAATGTATATATTTAAAATTTAAAATCTGGCGATTACCTGTTTCTATTATCTAAAATTGGGAGTAAAAATAAAAAAAAATTCCACACATCAAAATTCAATAATATCACACACCAACAGTATCATTCGTACACATATATACCTAGTTTATTAGATGAATAAAAAAAAATATGAAAAAAAAACAAAATAACAGTACTAATTATATCACATTGGGGTCACCACAATTAAATACAATTAATTAATTATTATAATTATAATTACATACTACAATCAACCATTAATAATTACTCATCAAATAGTACCCAATAATTCACTAACTTATTTGTAAATATACTGTAAAATATTACCATAAAGGCTCATTTATTTTAATAATAATCAAAAGAAAAATTAATTGTATATATCTAAATAAACCACAGATTGTATATATGTATATTGATATGAACAACACTGTAAATATGTAAATAATATTTAATATATTATTAATATTAATATAATAATAAGAAAATCAATAATAATCAATATGATATATCAATACAATATAATCATACACAGTTATATTATAAATACTTTTAATTATCACTTCTATTAATAAGAAAAGAAAAAAAAATATTCCCACCCGTGCTCCACATTCAACACAAAATAAATAAAAATTTCAATAATCGTATCGAAAAGAAAAATATTCAATTGACGACACAATATCGAAATTATATGCTTTAAAAAAACAGCAAAAAAAAAAAATATGTTTCCTTTTTCACACGACTATACTGCTTTTTAAGAAAAATATTATTCTTAATAATAATAATAAAATATATAGTAAAAATTATTTTAATTTCCAACACTACACTACCGGGTTATTGTTTTGGCATGGGCCCCACGTGGGACGCCATTTTGTAATACAGTAAAATTTACTTTAAAATCAATTTTTACAAATTAATTAAAATAAATTCTCCCGAAACTGTATTATAATATTCTCTGTTATTCACTACACTTCACTTTTATATTTTACAAAATATTATTACATAAAATTATTAGTTAATAATTTTTTTATTTAATAATAACCAATACTACCATAAATAATTAATTAAAATATGGGAAGATCCAACGCCAAAATATCAGATTTTCGGGCGATCTCAATAACCCTTTTTAATCCAACAAAACAATAATAATTTATATTAAATATAAAAACAATAAATATATATATATCCTTGTAAATATAAATGAATTTGTATATATATTCAAAATTCGTCAAATTCAATTTTATATTTCTATACTACTATTAAATACACTTCACACTAAATATAATTGAAAATTTTTATATAAAATAACAAACTATAATACTTTATATAACAAAATTAATATAATATATATTATTTTACTATTTTAAGAATAATATTTAATAATAATTATAACTCTATGTTATCTTAATGAATAACAGTTTATAACTGAACTCTCTTTCTTTTTCAGAAAGAAAGTTCCGCCCCTTCACATCACTATTTTCAATTTTAAATCAAAATTAAACCAATAATTAAATTTACTGATTTTTATTTAAATTCAGAAAATATAATATTGGTCGCATCACAGCCAACAAGTCCCTTTTCCTTTGTACCTGTCATGATTTAAATTCTAATTGGTTATCATTAAAACAACCAATCAAAATTCTCAATTCATATACAAAAGAAAAGTATTGTTTGACCGATTAGTATAGAAACTACACTGATCGGCCATCTTGTGGCGGCGCAACATCAACATTTTATCACACTTACATCACTTTACTTATGCATTTTAATATATACATATATCAAAATACATATTTGCGCCTATCTCTATCTTTCTCCAATTCAACGACCCAAGCACCGTCTCTGCTAGCAAGACTTCCGCTATTGTATTAAATTAAAATAAAATATGGGCCGCATGTTGACAAGTTGTCAACAATCAATAAAACATTATTTAATTAAATATAAATCATCACACTCATCATATTCGTGAGTAAACATCACAATAATAAATATTATTTTTAAATTAATAATAGCATTTAATATTTATTCAATAAAAATCATTTAATTCATTACAACAAAATTAACTTCAATTATTTTACTTTTCAAGTTAGTAATAATACATATTTATATTATCACAGGCTATCGTGTTTACACAGGTGCCTAATTCAAATCTAAGAAATATATGCAATAGAAATTGCTGTGTTTTAGTTTTATTCTCCGTGAGATAATTCTAAAATACAATCGAAATAAATAACGATTCACTGTTCTCTGCGTCGTAACACCAGGAACAGCTATTTTGGAAAGGTAATATACGACGTCACTTTGCGTCATAATAACAGAGACGCCGTATATTAATTAAAAATCTATTGTCAACAAACGACGTGTCTTGTGTCATAACTGCAAGCACGATCGTTTATTTCATATTTACATATTAGTAAAGGTGAATAAACCTTTGTTGCAGATGGCCGTTGAGGAATCACCGGCGAGAACCGACATAAACAAAGCCGCCAAAATTTAAACACATAATAATGTATAAGAAATACAATAAAGAGAACTATGTAAATATTAATATAAAATTTTATTTTTTGTGGTGCCCATCCTTCTGCTAAGTGAATCCCGGCCCCGATCTATAAAGAGATCGTGGCGTTACAATTTAATTAATATATTATTAAATAAATTAAAATTCAATATAATATGTATAATATATTTGGACTCATGTGTAGACATAAAATATGTGATTCTATTTCTAATTTACTTAATAAAACTATATATATAATAATAATTATAATAACATAATAGTTTAAATATTATTTATTATTACATTTTTTTATTTTTTTATAGTGACCCTGGGATTTTTTATTGATATTAAGTTTTTTATTGAAATCAGAAGAATACTTGTAAAAAAGAAAAGGTAACATTACGCTCAAAATTTTATCAAAATTATTATGTGTATTGCAAAAACTATATTTATTTTTTAAATTATCACAAAATATTTTAAATTTATTATATACATCTAATTTACTACTATTCTTTTTCAAATATTTATATAAGTGTACATGTAATGTAAAAAATTCGTGTAAAAATTTAAACATATTTTCACTGGGATATTTTAAATGTTGCTCTTTAGGCAGCATTTCTTTATATACAATTAAATTATGGTCATGTGTCAAAGATTTTGCAAATAAACAATCGTCAGATTCAATGTAACTTCCTTTTTTAATTTGTATTTTCTTTAATATATAGCCAGAAACATAGACTAAAACTTCTTTGTTTTTCTAATTTGCAAAATCATTTGTCACATGATCATAATTTTCATTTTCACTTACATTCATACATTCACTCTGTAAATCAATAGAATCACATACTTTATCATAGAATTGACTATTTCCAAGTTCATCATCATCGCTGCTTTCATTGTCTGTAGCATATTGTGAGTAATGATTGCCAGTTGTATAATAATTGACAATCGTCAGCCTCAGAATTGCTATTACTAGTTAAAATAAAATTCAAACTATTAATCATACACATTTTCAATGCAGCGGTGAATTGATGATAAGTAGGGTTTGTATTCATCACTCCATGCTGTCTCATTTGGCAAAATAAGTTTTCTAGTGTATTTTACCGATTTTATTGAAATTACTCAACCCTTTAAAAAAGAAAAATTATTAGTTTTATCCTCATTTGTTTCTAAATTAATTATTTTCCACGAACTTATTTTATCAAGCACATCATCCCAAAATTTTAAATGAGGTGAACCTGCAGTTAAAGCTGTTTTGAAAACTGCTCTAGTGCCGGTGGCAGAAGGACTAGAGCTATTTAATGAATCGAATAAAGAGTCTATTAATCCTAAAAATTCGGTAGTTTGCCGTGCCTCTGAAGGCAATTCACAAGATTTGCAAAAAAAATAAATAGCTAAAGCCATTGAATAGCTTAGCTGTCTAGCTGCAATGTTCGCCTTCATTTTTATATATGTATCTTTAAAATGAAAGGCATTTGCAGTTAAATTACGAATAATTTAAAAATCTTCAAATTTACTTAATTCTATTGCTTTTATTATATATTTCATATATGATTTTTTATGGGCTATATATAAGACTTCATTTTGTTCATTCATTACTTGATATTCTTCGAAAATTATTTTATTATTTATCAAACAATTTCACGTGTTTTTTAACAAATGGGGCAGATCAAAAATTATGTAAATCGGTTTATTATTTAAAATAAAATAATTGGTATCTGGAATACCTACAGACTCGTCGGTTAACTGTTTCAAAGCTGAAACTTGTGTCTTCCTTTGATCGCACACGGTACACACAACTTTTAAGCCTATTGAATTTAAAATATTTAACAATTGAATTATAATACGTTTTACATTTTCCGCACTGATTGTACTGAACGAAAAATAGTACGCTAATACTAGTTTCCATTTTTTATTAAGCCTCTTAACATAAAAAATAAAGCTTTATTAGCTAATTTTTCCATTCACCCCAATTTGTCGAAATCTTCAAAACCTATTAATTTTTTTTTTACTATTTAAAAAATATAATAAAAATTTAATGTGTATTTCATCAAATTGTAAAGAGCATAATTTCTCATGTTCTTCTATTGGTTGAACTTTTAATTTTAATAACTCGATAATCCATTTATTTATACCGGTTTCAAATTGTATCATGGCTAGAATTGATTTTAAAGTTGTTTTTGACGGTAAATCAAAATGAAGCCTTAAATATTTATACACTTTAGGGGACAGTTTAAAAAGAGTTAATGCAAAAACCTTATCGTTAATACTAAATCTTTTACCGGTTTTTTTAAAATAACAATTTCTTAATTGACTATTGATGCAACCTATGGATACTGTATTTAATTGTTTTTCTAAATCTACAAAAATTCCCTTTTTATACAATTTTTTAAGTCCTCAATTTCTTCGTTTTTTTTTTAATACGGATTAGTAATATTAGTATAATATGCATTTAAACAACCCACAACTTTGCAACTGTATTTTTTTCGTCCCACAGACTTTTTCAATTACAACATTATACAAAAATTAATAATGAATTCCAAAAAAAAATTATTGTTAAAAATATTACAGTTTATTTATATTAAAATTGTAAATTACCAAGCACGTAAACGTACACTTTTGTTCACAAAATAACTTTGTAAGTTTTACAGCTTGTAAGTCAATATTCACTGTACAAGATCTCGAAAGTTACTGTCAATAAAAATGCAACTTCCTCACTGTAAAAAATCACGCGGAGGTGTGGTATCCATACCCGTCGGCGAGGTCCGGTGAGCCGTCGTAAGCCGTGTGGGGCTACCCATGTGCAAAAGGAAATCTGGGTTTAGAGGCGTCGAGGGAAGTAAACCCAGCGGGGCCGGGGACAATATGGTCCGCTCGTCTTCGAAGGTTTACAATAATTGCGAGAGTACGTGGACGCACGTACCTCGACCATCAACAAATGAGTAGCCGAGACCCACGACCCGACGGGGATGGGGCCAGCCATGCTGTGTCGAAGGTTTTCCGAACCGTAAAGAGTCAGCGTGCTATAGAAGTAACGCTTAGCATTAGCGCGACAATTTAAAATTATCCGAGAAGTTTATATTTGTAAATTAGTTTATGATTTTAGTATGTAAATGACTTTTCCCTCCGTCTTGCCAACGGAGGGTTTTTTTATGCCAGGATAGTATAAGTTTAGAAATAAATAAATTCGCGACAATATAATTATGGATGACATCGGTCGAAAGCGCTAAGCGGTCTGCAACGCGGCGGGACACGTCCGCCCCACACGGACTGACCAGCGCCTATGGGATCCCCGCCACGCCCACCGAATCAGTCCCCGATACGGTTGGTCAAAATAAAAATTATTTGTATAAAATTCAGAAAATTTCCACAAGGGAGGGGCGGAGATGGGCATGTTATAAGTAGGGGTGTGAGAGGAAAAACTTCTCACTTCTCTCTATTATTTTTTCTTCCGCCTTTTGAGCCTTTTGCCTTAACAAAAATTTTGGATTTACCCATCGGTAGCCTCGCGCTTTTGAAAGTTTCCTGAATTAAGCGTATTTCCAAATTTTTGTAATACGTGATAGTATTTTGGCAATTGTTTGCTTGGAGAACAAATTAAATTAATTGTATAAAATAAAACGTTCGAACTGTTTAATATTTTCCTCATCCCAATATTCATCCACCCCGCGTGAGTGATTAACACTCACAGTAGCATTTTCAATAGCTTATAATAAATTTTACCTGCGCATTCTAAAATTTATAATAAAATTATCATAATAAAATTCTAAAATAATAAATAAAGAGAAAATTCGCGAAGGTTGACTTTATACAATCTGTACAAATACAAAGTTTAGAAACTTTGTAGAAAGATTGTATTTTTCAAAAACAAAAGTTAGGTTTATGACACCTACCTGTGAATGAATTTTCCACAGTTAAGAGGATTTAAATATATTACATTAAGAAGTAGTGTAGGAGAGAGAAAGCGAGAAAGATAGATAGAGAGAGAGAGAGAGAAAGGATGGGAGGGAAAAATAAAGAGATAGTCAGGTAGTAAGACAGTTCAAAGATCTAGCTACAATATTGGAAAGATACAGACAATATTTATATATACATACTAGTGCTACTAAATATGTAAGTACCACTAGCTCACCAGAGGCGCTGGTAGTTATCCATATGTCTGAGAGAGAAGAAAGATAAAGATTTTGTTGCCAATGGTTAACATACAATTGGACCTTCTCTTAATCTCTGTTCTGTGGAGTAATCGGTGATTAGTGGGTGTTTATATAAAGAAAAAATTGATTTTAAATTCATGTGCTTCAAATCCGTGTAAAAAATTTAATTTCATAATAATATTTTAATAATTATATTATATAAGCAATAAGTATATGCATCTTTATAAAAAATTATAGTTTTTTAATACATTATTTTACCTTATTGCTATTAATAATAAATACTTGTTATTTTATAATAACCATATTATTGTTTGACATATTTTATAATAATAGTATATACATTTTCAAATTACAAATTATATTTTCATCTGTTATTTTGCTGTTATTAATAATAAGTCTTATGTATAATATAATAAATATTTTTATAAGTTAATATTAATTATATAAAATGTATGCATATTTTTTCAATAATAATATATACAAATTTACATATTTAAAAAAAGTGCATATAAGTTTATACACATATTCTATATAATTATACATACTACTTTTATTATAATATAATGTAAATATATGTTAATATATATATATATGTAAAGAAAGCAGACTTTCTTTATTTGAATATCCCGCGCTTTATATATTGCGCACGTCTCCTTTAATTAATTCTCACTAGATAGAGTAATAGACGGAATAATTGAAGAGAGATAATATATAAAATAAAATAATAATTGACAAATAAGTACATTTTATTAAAAGAGAATAATTTTATAAAAGAATAATTAATAAATAGATTATATTAATAGTATAATTAATAAATTAAGAAACCGATAATAATAAACTTAAATTGTCGTTTCTTTATTTTACAGGTAATTTTGTAATTATTAAATAACTTTGTAAATATTAATAAATTAACCTTTATTTAACAGAGAAACAAATTTGTTTATTATTATAATAAAAATTACTTTCCTTATATATATATATATAACTCTCTATATAAGAGATATCTATAGCGTCTATTGAATGAAATTATATATCATTATCATGTATATATAATTACAACAATCCTGCTTCGACAATTAATTGATACAATTTATTAACTTATAAATACTTGCAATAACAATCGACTTTTTTAGTAATAGTCTAAGATATTAGTAAGTAAGCAAGTTGTAAGCAAATTTCATTTATTTTCAACTATGTATGTTAAATTATAATACATTGTTCTTCAATGATTATTTTATAACTTAACTTTGAGCTAGTGTGTTTTAGCTGCCTGCTCATAGTAAAATAATAAAAATAAAAAAACAATTCCGACCAAAAAGCTTACTAACCTTATGATAGTCTATTTACAAGCCTAAAAAACACAACCAAAACAAAAAATAAAAATAAATAATAATAAATCACCAATAATACGTATACAGATAAAATTTTTTTAATTTTCTAAATACATAAAATAATTTGTACTTCAGTGTTTGTACACATAATTATATTTATATATTTGTATTATATAGTATATGATTGATAATTATAAAGTTTATATCATACAAACAATTTTAAATTATAAATAAAAGAAGATAAACAAAAATTTAAGGTATCAATTTTCATAAAGTTAATTTCAATAATATTTTAATAATCACATTAATTAGTAATAATATATCTAATAAATATGTTTATTCATATAAAAATTTATATTTTGTTGAAATAATCTTTTATTTTGCTGTTTAATAAATAATTATTATTTTATAATAACCATATTATTGATTTACATATTTTAGAATAATAGTTTGTACATTTTCAAATGAGAAATCATTTTCTTTTTCTTACATTGTTGTTTTAATATTAATAATAAGTGTTTTATTTAACATAATAAACATTTTTATAACTTCATTTTAATTGTATAAAATGTACGCATTTTTTTTCTATAATGATATACATATTGATTTATTTAAAAAAATGTATATATAAATTTCGACATTTATTTTATATAATTATGCACACTACTTTTATAATGATATTATATAATGTAAATATATGTTTATTTCTATATGTATTTAATTAAATTATATCATTATGTATATATATAATTACAATAACTCTGTTTTAACAATGAATTGATACAATTTATTAACTTTTGTGTTACAGTTTTTTAGTTGCCCAGTAATCCTTATATGAAAACAATAAAAATACCAATAAATTTCAACAAAATATCATACAAACATTAACACGGTTATCTTACAAAACTAGGAAAAAACAAATAATAAAAATTAATCATAATAAATAACTAATAATAACTGTACAGCAGAAAATTTTTGAATATTTTAAATATATAAATTAATTTATATTTTTAGGTATATATACATAAACATATTTATTATTTATTGTATGTTTTTTTGATATTTACAAATAAATACTTAAAACTATTATTATACATACTATATTTTCATTAAACTCATAAAATAATCATTACAAATTAATGAAAACAAGTTTATTACTACATTATTAAATACATTAAAATTCAATAGAATATGTATGATATATTATATTTAATTTGTAAAATTTTTCTATGTACAAAGTAAATATATAAATGAAAATTGTTTTAAAAACAATAAAAAATTAATTGATATAAATAAATAAATAGTTTTATTTATTTACATTTGTATTTATTTATAATTTAAAAGTATATAAATGATAGAAATTTTAAACTTATCAATCACTTAAAAATTTCAAATATATAAATAAATACAAATGAAACAATTATAATTATTAATTTATTCATTCATATAGTTAATTTTATTATATTGTATTAAAGTATTAAAATAATTTAAATTTTATTTGATTAATTTCAAAAGCGACAAACATTTATTTAAATGATATATTTACAATATATTGTATTCATGTTTTCAATATAGTATTTAAAATAATTTTACATTAGTTAACTAAAATATAATTTATTCTTATAATATTTATTATTGTGTCAAAACCTATTTAAAAAAAATGTTGGCTCATGTATGGATTGGAGTCGTGGCATTTGAAAATATTTCAGACGCGAAATTTAAAATGGTACAGATAAAACAATCATGTTTAATCACAATATTATTAAAATATTATACGAAAATACACGATATTATTACTATTATATATATTTATATAATATTTGTCATATTATGGTGTATTTTTGTATGATACTTTAATAATATTGTGATTAAACATAATTGTTTTAACTGTACCATTTTTAATTTCGCGCCCTGAAATGCCACGACTGAAATCGATACGTGGTCAACTTATTTTTTTTAAATAGGTTTTGACAAAATAAAAAAATTTTTTAAAAAATGCCACGACTTCACCAGAGGCGCTGGTAGTAATACCAAATAATACATAAGTGCGAGAGAGAGAAAAGATAAGACTTTGTTGTCTGATGTATAACATAGAATTTGACTTTCTCTTAATTTCTGTTCTGTGATATAGCAAAAATTTTTTTTAAATAGATTTTAAAGCACTAAAAAAAATTTTTCATGTGCCACGATCACACCAGAGACATTGGTAGTAATTCATAAATGTGTGAAAGAAAAGAGATAAGATTTTCTTACCAGATGTTTAATATGGAATTTGACTTTCTCTTAATCTTTGTTCTGTGCTTGGGCGGGGACTCCGTGGGAGCCGAAGTCCCGGGCGACAATTGGTCATGCCCGGGAGCACGTGCCGTCAGCTGACCGAGTCTTGTGATCGTTAACGAGCGTGTGTCGCCCCCCTGCGGACCGGGTCCGAAGAAGAGGTGCCCGAGCCGTGGATCCCTAACTGTAGTGCACTCGCGCGCTCCTCCCAGGGCAATTTTTTGTCAAGGTTCTGCTGGTGTTTTCGCTGGCCAAGTGTGCGTGCCGTGCTTGCTACTCCGCTACCTTTAAATACCCTCGCACACATACACGGGATTGGGCACACGCAAGCGCGCGCATACCTGACAAACGCATCTCGAGCAAATCTTCTGCAAGCATCGCCTTTGGTCTTGTGCCGTAAGTCTGACTAAAATTAATAGAAGGGCGGAAGACAACGGGGCGCGTGTTCGCGTAGGCCAAAGTTAGAATATTAATCGAGATTTCGCGAGTGCGAGGTTCCCTGTAAACTCTTCGTGTGCGCCATCGCGTTCGAATCGTAAGTCCGAATTTACGTTGACCCCGGAGGGCATCTGGTCGATATCCCAGGGGTCGCCTTGTTTTTCATCTTTTCTGATATTTTTAATCCATGAAGCGAAACTAAGCTTGTCTGGCAAATCGAGAACTCAAGAACCGGCACTACGTCTTTGAGCCCGAATCAAATCTCCACCTGTCCTTGTTTTTTCCGTAGTTTTCGGCCTGCTTTCCTTGCATCTCTTGAGTCTAATCATCGTTTTTGCGAGTGTAGTGGCTCCTTAGCAGACGGCTCGATCACTGATTTGTGACTTGTGTTGTGTCGCTCTTGTACTCCTCGATAATTTCCGAAGACAAGCTCGAAATGTTGAAAAAAACAACCCTAAACGGTATAAATTGGTTCTTTTCAAAGTATAATCGTCTCGAAAGTCTTTATCGGAAGCTTATAAAGTCGCAAGGTATTCCTAGATTAAATTTAAAATATTAATATTTAAAGCTCGGATACGTGTATGTGATTAGTATTTGTAAAACATTAATATACTTAATTTACTTCTGAATCAAAAATTTTTTAGTTTTCAATTTAACTTTTAAAATAAGATATTTTGTAAAAAAAAACCGAATCCATACAGAATTATATATTATATAAATTGAATGTGAATTATATAAATATCATACCCATTTTAAAGTTACACTTAAATATAAATATTAAAAAAAAAAAAAATTATATTAAAAGAATGTTCAGTGTTTTTTATAAATCAAACTGAATTTACAGAGTCGGTGAGAAAAACTTTATATTATAATTATCATAAACCAATTTATTAAATTACAATCACTTTTTTTAATTTTTAAATATACAACATGCGTAGGTTTGCTTATTGTAAATTAAGAAAACGTTTATATTTCAACTTTTATTATTTATTTTAATAATTAAAATTTCTGAAAATAAACCTAGAAAAATATATTTTTTTTTTTTTTTTTATAGAGTTTTTATATCATATTTGACAAATATATGAATTCTTCGAGTATTTTTTAAATTTTACTACAAAATTTAAAAAGAAAAAAAAAAAGAAAAATAAGAAATATCTTCCATTTTCTCTGTAAATAATTTTGTTATTTACAGAGAAATCCAATCTTACTCCAGATATTTTCTTATGCTAAACGTATAATAAAGCCAATGATAATAAATGTTTTTTTTTTTTTCAAATTACAATCAATAGTAATAATTATAGTTAATCAAAAGTAACATTAAAAGTAATTTTTAAACGCTTTTCATGATTTTGATCTTGAATTTGATGTTTAATATGTTTAAAACTTTACCTGTGCCTCAACTGAAATTTTCATTTTGAGAATAGTCGAGTGCAAAATTAACCATATACGGCTTAAACTAGGACTTTGTGTTGGATTGCAACAATAGCAAGTGTCCAAAGCCAAAAAATTTAGACGAGTTAACTTACACCAGCGGCTCGGCATTTAAAAAGAGTGTTTTTAGTGTGCTCGCAAGACATCGAAACGCACCTCCGGAGAGTGTTTTACCGAAAATCTCTGATTTTTCTCGGCGAGGATCTCACCTCGACTGGGGCTGCATCGACAGGTAACCGAGCGGTCAAAAGTCGTGTAAACGGGTACGAAGAGCGTAATAAATAAGCGGAGCAGCAGCGCGACTAGCGAGTGGAGAAGGAAGGGCGACGCCTACATCGGCACTCACGTGAGAGAGAACATCTCGTCTGTTGCGATTCAAGATTTTGTTCGTTAATAACTCGCCTGCTTTCCCAGACTTTTCTCCGCTTTTTCACCAGGTTGCCTCCTTGCACAAAGTGGGAAAAACTGACGGTAGACCCCGAGCACTTGATCTACGTGTATTTCGTCGGCTCTGCTCGTTTTGGTGTGCAAATACAACTAAATTAAACGTCAAATATACTTTGTTGTGGTGCTTTATTGCAAAACTCTTGGACATCCTCAGATGCACGCTATTTTGCTTTGTTTTCTTCTTCAACAAGTGTTTTTCTGTCGTTCATTTTACAATCACACTTGGGCCAATGCTTTGTCCATCCATTTTTTTCATTATTTATACAATTGCAATTAATTTTAGTGTAATAACATGTGATTTTGGCCTAGTCTCGTGAGGGATGCATCACGTGATTCTCAATCGAATAGATTTACTTGTGAATCTTACTGGTGCATAACTCCGAAAAATATTTATTTCTCTTGTTGTCCATTCAAAAGAATTTAATACTATTGCTTGATTTTGAAGGAATCATTTATATATTTATGTTTGTTATTTGTTAATTTTATGTGACTGTCGTTATTGAATTTACAGTATAGTCAGTGAAAGATATATTTTAAAGATAAAAAATTATAATTGTGATATTAACCAATTTATTCTCCGTTTTAGTATAAAAAAAATCTCACAATTAACAGAGATTTTCGTACTGCAGATTAATAAAACAATATGACTTTGCCAAAGATTTCAAATGTTGAAAAGGAAACAAAATTTGGCTATGTCTATGCTGTATCTGGACCTGGTGAGTTTTCGTTTTATAAATGTGTTTGTTTCACAATTTTGTTTATTATATATTTTTAATTATTGATAATAATAATTATTTGTTTAGTCGTTACGGCAGAGAAAATGTCCGGATCAGCTATGTATGAGTTAGTTCGTGTGGGTTATTATGAACTTGTTGGAGAAATTATTCGTCTTGAAGGAGACATGGCTACTATTCAAGTAAATACATTTCTTATTATAATTACGTTTATTTATATATATTAAAGTTTTTTTAAATTTAACTAATAATTTAATGTTTAACTACTATATATAACTTTGAAAATGGTATATATCAAATATATCTCATATATTAAATTTTGTTGATGAATTTTTAAATTTAATTAAAGATTAAATATCTTCACAATAAATTTTTAATATTGTTTGCCTTAAAAAATATTATTACTTTATTATTTTTAAATAAAAATTATATTTATTTATACAATAGGTATATGAAGAAACAAGTGGTGTTACAGTTGGAGATCCAGTACTTCGAACTGGTAAACCATTATCTGTAGAACTGGGACCTGGTATTTTAGGCAGTATATTTGATGGTATCCAGCGTCCATTAAAGGATATCAATGAGTTATCTCAATCAATTTATATTCCCAAAGGTGTTAACGTTCCATCTTTATCACGTACTGCAAGTTGGGAATTTAACCCATTATATATTAAAACTGGCAGTCATATTACAGGGGGTGATATGTATGGTATTGTACATGAAAATACTCTGGTAAAACATAAGATGATTTTACCACCAAAGAGTAAAGGTACTGTAACATATATTGCTCCAGCTGGAAATTATACTGTTAATGTAAGTCTTCAATATTTTATAAAAAATATAATGTTTGATTTCAAAAATATTCATTTAACAATTATCACTTATAGGATGTCGTTTTGGAAACAGAATTCGATGGAGAAAGAACAAAATATACTATGCTTCAGGTAAATTATTATTAAGTAATTTCAACATTTTGAATAAATTATGAATTTTTATAAATTGTTATAAAAATATTACTTTAATTGTTTCTTATAAATTTTAAATTGTAGATAATACATAAAAATTTTTCAATTTTTAAAATTTTACTTTTAAAAATTGGTATTAATTAATATTTATTTAAAGGTTTGGCCTGTGCGTCAGCCACGTCCAGTCACAGAAAAATTGCCAGCCAATCATCCTTTGTTAACTGGACAACGTGTATTAGACTCTTTATTTCCGTAAGTTCATCAATGTATTTTTTAGATATTTATATATATTTCATAATAAATTGTTTATTAATTATGGTTTTTCTTTACATAATATGAGTATGTACAAAAATATTAAAAATTTACAATATTTTAATTAGATTAATTACGACTATTTCCAACAAAATCATTTTAGCTATTTTATGAAATTAAAAAATTAAATTTATACATAAAAATAATATTTATTTTGAGATATGAATTAAATAAGTTCATTAATTATCCTGCGTATTATACATACTTTTGTTTTTTGATCTATTTTATGTAGAATGTAATTTAATTTAAATTGAATAAAAATCTGAATTTATTTTTTATCAATTAAGACTCATTTTAGAAGTAGTATGAAAGTTTTTTAATTCATACATACAAATTAATTGTTTATTTATTTATTTAGATGTGTGCAAGGAGGTACCACTGCTATTCCTGGTGCCTTTGGTTGTGGAAAAACTGTGATTTCACAAGCTCTTTCTAAGTATTCTAATTCTGATGTTATCGTATACGTCGGGTGTGGTGAACGTGGTAATGAAATGTCTGAAGTACTGAGAGATTTCCCAGAACTTACTGTTGAAATTGATGGAGCAACTGAATCTATTATGAAACGTACAGCCCTAGTCGCCAATACATCCAATATGCCTGTAGCTGCTCGAGAAGCTTCTATTTACACTGGTTTGTATTTCAGATTTAAGATACGCAAACTAATATATAATTTTCTTTTTATTATTTTATATATTTCAATATAATTATAAACTAATATTAATTTTATGTATCTTAATCCTATTATTTTAAAGAAAACTTTATTTTTTAAAAAAAATTTATACTTTAAAATTTATTAAAAAATTTGAATATTACTTACTTTATAATTTAATTATAATATACATAAATATATAAATTTTCAATAATTTTAGTTCACCATAATTTTTTTTAAATTTTATATTTTTTATATATGTACATTTATTAAATATATTTACATTAAATTATTTAATTAAGAATAATTATTATTTTCAGGTATTACTCTATCTGAATATTTTAGAGATATGGGTTACAATGTGTCTATGATGGCTGATTCAACATCTCGATGGGCTGAAGCACTTCGAGAAATTTCTGGTCGTTTAGCTGAAATGCCTGCTGATTCTGGTTATCCTGCATACCTTGGTGCTCGTCTCGCTAGTTTTTATGAAAGAGCTGGAAGGTAAAAATAAAAATTTACAAAAAATATATACATATAATTATAAACCTTATTATACAGATTTTAACAATAAATATCTATTATTTAGAGTAAAATGCCTTGGTAATCCTGACCGAGAAGGTTCAGTTAGTATTGTTGGTGCTGTATCTCCTCCTGGTGGTGACTTTTCTGATCCTGTTACAAGTGCAACCCTTGGTATTGTGCAGGTAAATAATAAATATAATTTTTTTTTTTAATATATGTTTAATTTATATATTTACTTATTTTTAATATAAATTCAATTATATTGAATTAAATTATATTAAATTGTATTAAATTATATTAAATTGTATAAATTTTTTAAAAATATTTATAAATATTATATTTACTTTTTAGGTGTTTTGGGGTCTTGATAAAAAACTTGCTCAAAGAAAGCATTTCCCGTCCATTAATTGGCTTATTTCTTATAGTAAATATTTACGCGCACTAGATGATTTTTATGACAAAAATTTTCAAGAATTTGTGCCTCTTCGTACTAAAGTCAAAGAGATTTTACAAGAAGAGGAGGATTTATCTGAAATTGTACAACTTGTTGGTAAAGCATCTCTTGCTGAAACTGATAAAATTACCCTTGAAGTTGCTAAACTTCTTAAAGATGACTTTTTACAACAAAACAGGTATGTATTTATATAAACCTACATATTATAATTATAAATTTACTTCTTCAAATATCTATTATATTATTATTTAATTTAATAAAATAATGTTAATTTTAATTTATTTTAAATGTATATTTTAATATATAATTTATAAATTTTTTACATTTCATAATAGTTACTCCCCATATGATCGTTTTTGTCCATTCTACAAGACAGTCGGTATGTTGAGAAACATGATTGCATTTTATGACATGGCCAGGCATGCTGTAGAGTCCACAGCACAATCTGATAACAAAATCACTTGGAATGTAATCAGAGATAGTATGGGAAATATTTTGTATCAACTCAGTTCTATGAAATTTAAGGTGATTAATATAATATTTCAAACTATTAATTATTATTAATTATTAATTTTATTATTTGAATTAATAATCTAGTTTTTACTAATCCAAATGATATATAACATGTACATACATATTATATATATCATTCATATATATACATATAATAATGTCTAGCACTTTAAAAAGCATTATTTTTAATAAAACTTACATTATTAAATAAATTAATTATTAAAAAAATTGTAATATATTATTAGTTTATAATTGTTTTTGTCATTGTCAGATAATAAACACGTTACTACGTGAAATATTTATTTTTTTCAGATGATTAATAACGATTTTATTTTGTTAAAAATTATACTAAAATTCTTTATATTAAAAAACAATTTTTATGCTTTATCCAAAAAATGTAAAAATATTCTTCTAATGAATAGAATTTAATATTACTATTTTGATATTATAATTTATATTTAATTAAAATTTTAATTTATTGCAGAGTTGATATGTTGACTAATATATTAATTTCATAAAAATATACTTTTTATAAAATTTTTATGATTATTAATCTTTTATAAATATTTTTAAAATAAACAACCAATTAATTAAATTAAAAAATAAAAATTTTATGTTAAATAAGATCTTCTAATATTAATAATATAATTAAAAATAAAAACAATATTTAATATTTTTTTATCATAGTAAAATTTTTACATGTATATTGCATTAACATTTTATAGTACATATACAAATAATGAGTTGATAATCATTACTAATTTTTTTTTTTATTTATTTATTAATTTGAATATTTTTGTTAATTATTTATGATTTATATTTCTTTTGTAACTATCAATATAGCTATGCATGCATATGTATAATAATAATACTAAAATTGATTAATAAATTAAAGAAGCTTAAAAATAACAATTTAAATTTTTAGGATCCTGTTAAAGATGGTGAAGCAAAGATCAGATCTGATTTTGATCAGTTGCATGAAGATATTCAACAAGCGTTTAGAAATTTAGAAGATTAATTTTTCGCAATGTATGTGAAATTTTTGTTATTGTATTACCTGGAATTCCAGTGTGTAAAAATGCTGAATACAGAAGTTATTCATTGCAATTGTTTGGGGTTGTTCCATCATATAAAAATGTCATTATATTATAAAAATAATATTTAATGATTTTAGAAAGTAATAAGGTAACACTGATATTGAGAGATAAAAAAAGCAGTCATATTTTTTGCTGAATATTGTTTTTTTTTTTTTTTTTAATAGACCAAAGTAGAATCGTTAATTTTTCAATTCAAAGAAACACTCATATGTGGAGAGTTAATATACTTATTGGTATATTCTAAATTAATTAATACATGCTAAAACATTCCATAGCATTTCCAAATTTCATAGACATTCTAATTTAGAAAATTTTATTATATACAATAAAAATTATTTAGCATAAATATTTTATACTTTATTTTGAATATCTATGAAAAAAAAATTTGTACACAACTGTAATAAATTTATAATCAATTGTTTAAAATTTTTAAAATTATACTTAATTTAAACAAATTATTATACTTGAAACACTAACATATGCAAAATAGGTATGTTCTGATTAATTTTATATAGTATATTATTCATTTATTACATTTAAAAAAGACAAAAATAGTTATAAAATACAATGTTACCTTCTAAACTATATTAAGAAAAATTTTTTTGTCAATATGGTTTTCTAATAATAATATATGTAATAAATATTATCTACATAATAAGTAAAGTGTTTTAGTTTCATTCTCAGAAGAATAAAAATATATATTTATTCTTGATTTCTTAATAATTGAATTAAAAAAATATCTTTAAATAATGACACTAATAAAATCGAGAAATAATATTAAATATGAAAATACTGACTAATATTGTCTACTTCTATATTTTATGCAAAAAAATCAAATGATATAAAAATTACTTATTTTAAAAAATATTTTTAAATTATTGTATTATTTAATATTTTAATTCAAATAGAATTTTATAAAAACATAAAATAATTTAAATATTAATATATTGTGTATAGTTTGAAAATGAAACTAAAAGATGCTTATTTTTTTTAAAAGAATTTTATAAAAGTTTTGAAATTATTTATTATTTATATTTTTTTATCATATTTATCTTATTTGTAGTATATGAAATATTTACAATATGTAATTGTTATTTTATATAAATGCAAATAAAAAAATACAATTATGAAGTAATACCATATAACAGAATTATAAAAAAAAATAAATATTAATTACATTACTTTTTAGTTGAATTTTATGGATTGTATTTTAAATTTATGCTTTGTTTTTTTCTTTGCATAGTATAAAAAACAACAGTGTGGTATTCATACTAAAACTTTAAAGTATTGTAATATTGAAATTAAAACTTAATTACTATGGAATCATCATAATTTATTAAAGAACATTTATATGTAATTATAGGTTTAATTTTGTATATATATATTTGTATATAAATTATATAATAAAAATAATTTTTTAAATTCATATAATTACTTCATAAAACTTCATAACAAAAATGTAATTGTTTATATTAAATTGTAATAAACAATTTATGCAAGTAATTAAAAAAATATATAATTATATATAGATAATTGAACATATAATTTCATATACTTATTTTTTTCGAAAATGATACTGTTCTCGACTCTGGTCTAATATATTTTTAATTTGTGTTAAACAAAAGCAAAATAAAATTTTCAGTATGTAAATGATATTAGATCATCATATATATGTATAATTATCATATTATTTATCGTTTATATAATTTGAATTTCTCTCAAATTAAATGGAGTAAATTAAGTGAATGTAAAAGAAATATAATAAATTTAGAATGCCTGTACGTTCTATCAATAGCCTATTTATGACAATAAAAAAGTAAGCTCATGGGACAACCCTAAATGTTATATAAAAAACAATACATTTTTTTTTTTAATAATAAACTATAATTCTTATATTTTAATTATGATCGTAGATAAAATCTCAATTTAAGTGCGATCTCTATATTCATTTGAAAATAAATTATTTTCTTGGAACGCAATAATTTTACTCTATGAAAAAAAAAATTATACTTATTGTGTATTAACTTTTTCAAACAGTAGTATAATTTATAATCAAATATTTTTTCCAAGAACGTAAAGTATAAATATTATTTTTAACAAAGATAAAATTAAAATTATTTGTACGTTCCTTAGAATTGTTTTCGGATGCTGATCGTGAAAGGCCTAGATCAGTATTAATTTATAAATATTTAGGTCTTGAAGGCTAAAAAGTAATAAAGTAAAAATGAACTCTACTTCTACTCAATAATTAAAAAATATATATATATATATATATATATATATACTTGAGAATATTATGAAAACTTTTTTTTTAATATCTGAATTTTGTGCATTATTTTCGACTAATATTATCATGTTGTAGTTAATTTTACTTTGAAATATGCACAAATTACATTACATATATAATTAAAACAACGATCAAGATACAGACTTATATTATTGTACTATACATATATATTTTTTTCTGTAATCAAAAGCTCTCAGTCCATCTGTGACCTGTAATAAAAATGATAGAAATAAAAATTAAACTAAAGGTTTTGATGTCAATCTGTGCACGTAGAAAGGACTTTTGACAGCTTTTTTATGCAGTGAAATATCTAAGAGATCAATCTGTTTTGAGTCGTGGAGTATTATTATCTAATGTATCATATATATTATGTTATATAAACATAACAGAAAGTATACATAGGTGTTAAATAATGTTACACAATGTTAATATAAACGACAGTTTTAAGTTGATAAGCTAAAACAAAAAATAAAGTCAAATTGCTGGATTTGTTTGAAATAAATAACAAGAGTTAAAGTAAAACACAAAAGCTCTAGTTGTTTAATTCCAGCAACTTTAATATCATTTCCATTGTATGATATGTAAAAAAAAAAAAATTAATAAAAACTATGCACAATAATTAACGTATTTCTTGCTGTTAAAAAAATTTGTTTATTTTTAAATCATTATACTATAAATTAAATTATTAAATATTATTAAATCCATAAAATTATAAATAATTTGTAAAAAATAAAACTTTTTAAAAATAAAAAAATGTAATCATTAAATATATTTAAAAATTAATGTTTAATTAAAACACTTAGTTTATTAAAATAAAATAAAAAAAATTTAATGTATTTTAATTTTATCAACATTTAGTTTCTTTTTAAGAAAACCATATACAATTTTTTATATTAAGTATATAATAAATATTTATTGGATTTAATAATAAAAAAATAAATAAAAAAAAATTAAAATATAAATGGATATTAAATTGGAAATAAATAATAAATACTAATTTTAAATTTCATTTTAATAATATAACAATAACCCCGTGATATATACATTAACGATATGTTACAATATCAATTACAAATCAATTTCTGCATGCATTCTACACTTGTTTTAAATTTCACATTAAAGGTAAAAGTAAAATTATAATTTATTTGATGTAATATAATTCAACTTTATATCCATGTAATGTAAGAAAAAAAAAAAAATTAAAATGCCTACTATATAAAACTTCTATTATCTTAATTCAGAACTGAATAACTATATATTAAGCTAATAACATGGTTCAATACAATGATACTTAACTTATTAGCAAAAAATTTTTTTTCGATGATTTAAAGGCTGCTGTGATGGCAAAAGTACAGAATTATTATATAATTCAAAATTAATATTTTACATTATTATAATCTTATAATATTTTAAATTCGTCATAATTTACAAGACGTAATATAGATTAAAGTTTAACAATTCAATGCTAATTATAGGAAATTTTTATGATATTCACATATATACATGTATATATGTATTTACACTCTTTTACAGCATGCATTTGTAATTAGACTAACAATACAATTTTTCTCTCATTTATTTGAACTATTTGGTTCAAAATTTCATTGGCAAATGGACGACCTATTTCTTCTACTTTACAAGTTTTTTGAGTTTTAATAACATATTTTACCTAGTAAAATAACAATATTAAAAATAAAAAATATTCAATTCATTCTTTGTTGTATGCTACATGAAGTACGTTTTTTGGTTGTCTATAGATACGATGTTTTTTATGGCAATATGATTGCACATTTTAATTTTTCTTCCATGAAGAAATATTTTGCTATAAAATTTACACAAACTTATTAAATACTTGCTTCAGCAGCTATATTTTCATAATTAATAATTTGTAAAATTACAATTTTTTATTTTCAAAATAGTATAATAAATCGTATTAATATTTATATAAGTTAATGAGAAACAAGAACTTATAATTAACACAGCTAATAATATAATTATTAATGCAAATTAATATTTTTATTTATCATTAATAAAAAAAATATTTTATTTTAGATTGTTTTATTTCTAATAAAAAGTCTTATAAAAATTTAAGGCAACTCTTCCTTCATTTAAAAATACAACTTTTCTAAAAAGCTATGCACAATACAACTGCAAGTTATTTGTGTAAATTTAAAGTAGACAACGAACATATTGTATTTTATTTTTTGTAAAAGAAAGTCTTATTATTCTGAGAAAAAAGAATAGAATGCTTTAAGCATTTTTATGTACAGAAAAATTAATAATTATAGGCTAGTCAATTAAGGAAGTATGTGTACATCGGTATTTTCCTGAGTTGTTGGCAGTTGTGATTTCAAGTGTAAATTTTCCCGTCTAAGTTGAGCTACTACGTTTTTTAATGCTGATACTTCTTGACGAAGTTTTTCGTTATCACGTAAACACTGTCCCATAGATTGATTAGCAGCTCTCAGTTCTGCTATATATTCACAAGCTTTGGCCAAAATTCCTCCTTTACTCTACAAACAAATGTCTTTATGGAGTATTGAAATTATTTATATTTAAAACATTTAAAAAATGCTATAAATAAAAATATTTAGCATATATAAAATTTTATTATTTTTGTTAAAATAAAATATTAAATATTTAAATTGTTACTGTCTGATATTTAATACTTTCATCAATTAATATTTTTCTGATTTATATCTTCAAAATTAAATGATTTATTTTATGTAAAAATCTCACTTGTATTATTGTTTTTAAATATTTATAACTAAAAAGATTTTTATATTCATGTAATATTTATAAATACCTGAGTTTCATAATTTGCTTTTCCACCACTTTCTCCACTACTTCCACTACCATTTATAGTTGAACTACATTCTGGAATAATTTTTCCAAGTTTTGAAATCCAATTATTTATTTTATCTCTTCTTCTACGTTCAACTTCATTATGTGTAGCTCTTCGTCTATCATCTCTCTAAAAATTAATATTTATTAACATCTGTTTCATTGTAATTTAAATAAAATCAATTAATATATTTCATAAATATAGTTGGGTATTTTATACCTTTTTTAAACCTGTTGAAGATGTTCTAGGTGTTTCTATCTGAAGAGTTGCTGTTGCTCTTGGAGCAATAACAGATCTAGATGTTTGAGCAGTAGTGAAAACATCATTGGCACTGCCAATGACATAAAATTGTCCATTAATTGGTGATGTCAGTACTTGCAAAGGTGCCTGTGTTACAGGTAATTCAATTTCATTATTAGATGTCCCATTAACCTGTACAACTCTATAAGCTAATGTTTCTTGATATCGTAGACCATCTTCTCCAACTGGTTCTCCTAAAACAAATAATTATAGTATACAATGATAGAGTCATTTTTTTTTAGATAATTTAGATAATTTTTAGATAAGACAATTATTTCATGTAAAAACAAATTATAAATTATATTCTTTTTTTTTTTAATAAAATAAACAATTAAATTAATAATATAATATACAATTTGAAAATATTTATAAATTACTTCATAATTTTTAAATTTTATGTGAAAATAAAATTGTATGTTATTGAAGTTAGGTATTCAATTAAACACAATTTCTTTTTAACAAAACTGTTTATTTCAAACTATAGAGAATTCAAAATAAAAATCGGTAAATTTTAATTACAACTATTCTTTATAATTAAGATTTTTTTTTAATTTATATTTAAAAATAAAATGGAATCTCTAAATATGAATTAAAAAAAAAAAAATGATTAAAAACAGTTTGATATTTCATTACATTAAAAAAAGCACTTTTAATATTGGATATTAATAATAATACAAGTTATTTTAATTTAATATTGAAATACAATTCAATTTTAATATAAATATATAAATTAAAATATTTGTTAGGTAAAAAGATTTTATTTATATAATATTTTTTATGAATTATAAATTTATTTGTTACATGAAATTTAATAAAAAAAATTGATAATTTTAACCTCTACATCAAGCTGATCTTTGAAAGTAAAAATTATGTATGAGAAAAATTACTATAAATGATTAATAAAGCTCACCGTCACAATCGACAATTTCTGCTTCCTCGATTACGATACTTGGATTATGTTCTTCCTTGGTATTGACACTGCTGTGTATAAAACAGAGCATGTACAATAAATATTAAATATTTTGAGAAAAATAAATGGTTACATGCTGAAGTACACCTATTGGTGTATAATTTGAAAATGCACACAATGAAGAAGAAAAATAGAGGATGTGTGAGTAGGAAAAAGAGATAGAATGAGGAAAGAGATAGAGGGATAAAGAGGGACAGAAAGCTATGAAAAACAGAGGAAAATGCGCACTGGCTCGTAGGCGCGTTTATAGTGACCTTGAAGAGCCGAGAAGACGAGAAGGACTTGGTTAAGGAGATTCTCAATGAGCGAACCGATGTTCACTAACAATACCACGTTTACCTCACATCTTGCTGTTCAAGGTGTTGTTCCAGGATGTCCATTTCCTTGTGTTGGCGAAAAAAGCGTTTGAATTTTGTCAAAATTCACGTGAGCTGGTCACGGGACACGGTAACGAGGTCATGTGGTTGCCAAGATGGCGGTAAATCGTCGACGCGCGCACTCACATTATTGCACCGCCTCCCCCACTTTGCACACGTTTATTCTCGCTGAAGTTGCTGCTTTTTCAGGGGATCGATATTGTACGCGTATGTGAGAAGAACCTTTGTGTATTTTAGACTACTGAAATCAAATGTTTTACAGAAATTGTAATTTGGTGTAGATCAATGGATATTCACAATTAAAAATAATTTTCATTGAAAATGATTTATTAATGACTTGCACAGATTTTCTTCCAACTCCTTGAGATCAACGTGACAGATATAATAGAATTCCTAAATTATGGTTTTTTACAGACTTTATTTGCAGTTAAATGAACCACTAATAGTCCAATTGAACTCTTAAGCCTATCTAAAAAATTAATTGTGTTATTTAAATTCAAGAAATTTTTACAATTATTGTGTTATAGCGATGATAATATTTGCTAATTTTAATAAATATTTAATTTATAAAAAATGCTTTTTAAATTAAACAAAAAGACACCCTTTTTAATTTATTTAACTTTCTATTTTATTTTATTACTTTTTAAAGTCTTAAAGTGTTTATAATGAAGCTTACATAAAATGAATATTATCTGAAATTTTTTTTCATACAATTATCGTACGCAATATCGATTATGTATACACAGAGAATGCAGTATATTAGAGAAGTATATTATTAGAACACATCTTTGAAATGTCATATTTCACTTAAATTATACAAACTAATAAAATTTAGAGACCAAGAACACATAGTGTAAATTTATTTTACAATAGCATTCGGTACTAATGACCGCATATTATTATATCTAATCTTTGGCATCTTTCAAAAGGAAAATTATTATTAAGACTGTTTACTTTACTAAAAAATACTTAGATTAACTGGAAAGTATATTCTTTTAATGAATGCTATAAAAAATGCTACTTTAATTATTGTATGTGTTGTTATGTAAAAGTTTTATTAATTGATATAGTTAAAATTTTCTTTAATTAGAAAATGAATAAGGACACAAAAGTCAATAGGATCATCAGATAATGAACTATCCAATTTAGTTTAATTCTCACAATGTAAAATACATGTATTCTTAATAAATAAAGAATTCATATGAAATTATTTTATAAAAAGTACTTGAATAAATTTAATGATAATGTTTGAAATAAAAAAGCTGGGACGGCGAAAATTCTTATTTTTCAATCATTTTATCATACTTTAATTAGCATTTTCATTAATTGGATTTTAAAATGTTATACGACTTATTATATATTTTAGTGATATTCGTCTTAATATTTGTTTGAATTTAGATTTATACATAAATGTCGTCAAAGATCATCCAATAATCTGAGTAAATAATCTACTGTAAAAATCTGTTACTTTGCGATTATCATATTAGTTCTATATAAATGATCATTATTAAAATTATTATATACATATATTGTGATTCATAAATCATTGTAATAAAAGAAAACTCACAATTTTAGTATATTTTTAATACAAAATTATTTGATAAATTCATATTGCTTAAGGCGAAACTTTTTTTCATTTTTTGTACATCTTTAATTAAATACCTTTAGAGTTAATCTATCAATACTTACAACATTATATTATTGAATACTATAAGTCATGAATAATACCATTATATTGCTCCAATATTAGTATTGTAAGGTGATGGTTTTTGTGCAATAAAATTGAATGTATTTCTTTAAAATGATAAATTTTAATTCATGAATCGAGCATCAACAAATTAAATCAAATCAGCTATGCATATAAAAGGATTGAATACGTACATGTTACTATTTTTTAATGTTGGATTGAATTATTAACATCATTAGATGTATGTGGTTTTCTTAAATTTTTTTCTCTGATGAGAATTTATAATTATTATTGATCTTTACTTTAATTTATGTAAAATCAATTTATTTTGTGTATTTTGTTTTTTTTTTAATAATATTTCTTATAATTTAAAATTTATTTTCATGAATCTTTTTTATTTTTAAGTAATTTACATTTATTAGTAATTTAATTTTTATTTTATTTTATTTTATTTTATTTTAATTTTGATTTGTATTTAATGATTTAGAGTAATTCATTATTAATAATGGAGTAAAATTAGCTTTAATTTTTTCTCTCATACTTGTTCAATCATTTTGAATTTTTTTTTTCAATTTTGATTATCTACATAATGCCAATATAATTCAAAGTGTGATGTTTCTATTGTATTATGGGACAAGCGAATATACTACCAAATACAATATGTATTTTACACATTGTATGTTGTATATCTCTCTCTTGTAAAGCCAATAATCTCGTTTTTATGTTACAAATAATATATATATTTGAAACATTTAGATCTAATTTTTTTTTGTAATTATGTACGCATAAAAAATGAAATCAAGTTACAATAAATTCATTCAATATAAATTTTGTTTAGAAAATAAAATAAAAAAAAATTAAAAAAATACAATAAAATAAATAAATAAATGCAGGAGAAAAGACGAAAAGGGACAAAGACAAGAGAAGGTTTCTCTTTTCTTGAAAGAGAACCTTTTAGGAGAAGGTTTTATAGTAAGGCCAAGGAGGCAAGGATGACGCCAGATGAGACGACAATGGTAGTCTCTGCCCGAGCCCTTACATCGAGCTTTACGGATATATTTTGAATAAAAGAGAATCAAGCACAAAGATTAATGTGTAATAAGTCTCTTTATTTGCGTTTAATATTTTAAATATTGATTGAAAATGCGACCCAGTTATTCCTATGTGAATACAAAAAGATTTTTTTGAAAGTTTGAGTATAGTTAATATAATATAATCAAAAATATCATTACAGTTCGAAGTGCAAAAGTAATCCTTATCGTTCGACGTTCTACATATATCCTTCCTTATTATTCCTAAAAATTAGAATTAATCCTTAATTGTTTTTTTGGAATAAGAACCGAAGTATAGGGGATAGAACTGTTATATTTATTTGTTATAAATTATCGTTGTTACTGTTTAATGATAAAGCATATATATCGAAAACTAATCTTAGTATAAGGCCATTGGCCGTTATAGTGGAGACTATATGAATTATAGTGAATTACAAATCCTTTTCAGGATATTCCGTTTGAATGCGAGCTATGAATGCTTAAGCAGAACTAACATACCAGCTTTTAAGGATTCAGCCTTATTCTTCCTCCATTTATATGTCCGCTTATGCAGGTATTACAATTACCATAACTGTCAAAATTTTTGCAGCATTTCCTGGAGGTGCTAAAAGTTATTTTATTTAAAAGTTTTTATATCTCTGAGGTTTAGCTGAGGTAGCATAATCAGTGAGTCCCAATAAGGAAGTGATCAACAGTTCAAATAACAAAATCGTTAGGGTTGTTAGATTAATGATGTAACTTTAAACATATTTCTATTTGAACTCGAGGTTCTCCTGTTACGCGTTTTAAATTAATCTTTTCGGATTTTACGTTATTTTCCGATAAATTACCCAAATGCGCTACGTGCGAAGGGGACATGAAGTGCTACTGTATATTTTCCTGTACTGTATATCATCTATACAATTATAAAATAACTATATTTGTTTAAAAAAAAATTATTTAAAAATTTTAAAAGTATTTAAATTAATGCATCTTTGCTCAATGATTCTACTTCACAATTTATATAAGTAGATATAATCTATATCACAATTCATATTGTCTGAATATATCCAATTACTTATACACTTTTATCAGGGTGATTGTTAAAAATAATTATACCCTATATATATTCATAGTTTCATGTATTTGTTAAAAATTATTAAAGTAAAAAATTCTATATTATTTTAATTAGAAATAGTGAATATTTATATTATATAATTATTATTACTGTAAGTTAATAAAATTAACTCCAGTTTTAGGTTAAGTTTACTGAAGACAAACGATTAAAATTAGTACTGGATTTTGGTTTTTTAAAATATCTTTAAAAAAAAGTTTAAAAATGTCTTTCTCCAGACAAATTCTAAATTTAAGTATCAGAATTATAACAAGGCATTTGCAATGTAAGATAAATAATGTACAAAATGTTTATAATCAAATTTTTCATGTGCAACACTACAATTTTTCTCTATCAAAAAGAATGTTAGAAAGAAATAATCAAGTGCAAGAAAGTGAACAAAATAATGGTGAAAAACAAGCATTAACAAAAATTAAACCAAAGCTCCACATTGTATTTGTTTGTAAAAAATGTAATACACAAAATAAAAAGACAATGTCAAAACATGCCTATGAAAAAGGAGTTGTAATTATACGATGTGATGGATGTAGAAATAATCACTTGATAGCAGATAATTTAAGATGGTTTACTGATAGTGGCTCTAGAAATATTGAACAAATATTAAAAACAAGAGGTGAAAATGTTAGAAGAATACGAAACGATAAAGATGGTTATTTTGAAGCATATAATGATGAACCAGTGCATCAATATAAAACTGATGATAATTTAATAAAAGAGGGTAAAGATTATGTAAACAGTGAAAATAAAAAGGTTGAAGGTTCAAAGAATGATATATAATAATTTAATGTATAAAAATCTATTATATATTTATTATAGTTCTGTTTAATATACAAATAAAATTAATTTTTTTACAAAAAACTTGAGTTTTGATACATTTAATAATTTATGATATAAAAATTTTATTTATTAAAAGCCCTATCTATATATATAATACATGTGTATTTTTAAAATGATTGAAATTATTAATCTTTTATATCAATATTAAATAGTAAAATTATTTGCAATTTGAGACTAACTTATATTAAAATAATCTTAATTATTTAATAATATCATACATATTGTCTTGTTAACGAGTTCAATGGAATTCAGAGAATTTTTATGATATTATATAACATTAAATAAAATCATTTATTTTGAATTTTCTTTTAACAAAAATAAAATAATTTGTGAAATGTAATGTTCATGATAAAATAAGTTTTAATAAAATGTTAATTTCCATATAAAATTATATATATTTTATTGGTAAGTGAAAAGTTACATTTGGTTTATAAAAATTATTTAAAAAATTGTAAAAAAGAAACTTAATTAAACTAAATTGTTAAATTTTTCATTAATTAAAAAAATAATTTTATAAAATAATTGCATAAATTATAAATTTAATTACGATCTTATAAATTTTCTAAAAAAGCTATACAAAGTGTGATGTACTAAATTTAATAAAAGTTAAAGCTTATATATTCTTATTAAATTAACAAATATTGGTTCTGCAAAATTTGTATGTTTTTTATAAGATGACAAGGCAACAAGAGACTATCAACATCAATTAATGACTCAAAAAATTTCGAATTTTCTACTTTTGATTTTTTTTATGGCAAATCGTAAGTTGTAAAAATTTTTCGTTTGTGCTCATAGTCTCATATATCTTTCTTTGGTCATATTAAAGACATATCACGATTAAATAGCTTAGGTACTTTATAACCTATACTACAAGTATGAAAGAGAATGCAATATATGTATATAAAATATATCATTAAAAATATAAACCTATTCTGATATATTATCAGAAGTTAATTCGATGTAACAATAACAACAAAACTAATTATTTGACAGTCATAGTAAGTACACTGGTTTAACTCTAAGAGTTGAAAGATCTGATAATAATTAAAAAAAAATTTGGTTTTTTTATCCTAATACTAATAATAATATTTACGATATAACAATAAGACACTAGATCAAATTTTTGATCAGTCAATAAATGTACAAAACTTGGTCAGATTTGAACAAGGAACAAGATTAATATTGTATAAACAAAATTTGAGAATCACATAGATATTAAATAATAATTTAAATAATTTTTTTTGTATATAAGAAAAGGCTTCAAATTTCTTAAAATCAATTTAGATATAATAAAATATGATATATATGTAAAAATTATTACTGAAAAAAAATTATACAGTATGCATGGTTTTCCTAAATTTCATTTTTAATGTCATAACTATGAATAATATTTAAAACTTATATTATTTTTGTAAAAGTATTTATAAAAATAAAAATAAAGTTTTTCAATATTTTAAAATTGTTTAAATTATAAAATTTTTAAATATAATATATAATTTAAACTGTGCTTAAAAAATGATTAACATTTTATGAACATCTTAATATGACACATATCATGACACTTTAGTTGTATTGCTTAAAAGTATTAACTATATTAATTTTTTCAAGTTAATGCATTGATTGTAAGTAATTTAAAGCCATTTAATTCAATAACAGTTTTTAAACTCGTTTAGGTTTTGATACAATGGCATATTCACTGTCATTAACAATTTTATGTTTTGGTTCCATCATATTAGTAGATAAAGTTGAAGAATTAGATTTCTTTCTAATAATACTATAACTATGATTATCATCTGCCAATCTAACTGCATTCATGTCTTCAACAACGTCATAATTATTGCAGCTAAGATTTGAATCCAGTGAAATTTGAGACTTTAGCTGTGAATTTTGAGGTATAGTAGAGCAATTCGGTGTTCTGTATCCTGATTTTTTTTTACTTTTATAAATTGATCCAAAATGCTGTAATCTATCATAATCTGGAGGATCATTTGGACTGGGAATATTGTGTATGATAGATGAAGAATTACTTTTAGTAGAATTTTGAAAAGATAATGGAAAAGACATTGTTTCATAATGAGGATCTTCTAAATTTTCTTTTTCATTTTTAATTTGACTTACTTGTTTTAACCTTTCTGTGTGCGGTACACTATCAATTCCATGAGTCTTCCATGCATCACTTCTTACTTCAACTAAGTCATAGGAGTGTTTTTCATCATCAATAACCACAATATTTTTTTGAAGAGATTCAGGTGATACAGAATTTAATTTTCTATATTTTCCACAAGTTGATAAATCAGAAATTTCACAATCAAATGACTTTTTCTCCAGTTTAGATGTAAAAACAGGTTTTCTTGGAGGTTTTATAGGCTTTGGCTTAGCAGGTAAAGGAGGTTTAACAGATTCTGTTGGAGAAATTGGAGCAAGCAAAAGCTTCTGTGAATTTTGAGAAAAGGATGGAATATCTAAATCAATTAAATTTTTTGAATTGTTCATCGAGGGTGGTAGAGGTGAACGAGATCCTGCTTCCATAGATAAAGCAGCATGAAATTGAGCATCATTACATTCTATAGTTGGGCTATTTTCACCATTAAGCATTTGTTTCATTTTCTTTTTATTTGAAACAAAACACCTAAAAATTTCCAACTGATTTTTATGTTCTAAACAAAATGCTCCTTCTCCAGAACCACATCTTCTTCCTGCTTCAAAAGTAAACTTTCCATCTCTATATCCATATTTTCTTATATATTGATAAGGCCACGTGTATAGTATTCTACCACCATCTATTAATTTCATTTCTGTTGCACTTACTATTAATGTATAATTCTTACATAGCTCTAAACCACATTTTTTTGAAGCATCTGTTTCTACTATTTTAACAGAGAATACACCTTCACCACTTGTACAATACAAATCATTATCTTCTTCTACTGAGAAATTTGATATATCATCTTTGAATGCAACAGATTGAAATGCACTTATCCAGTTAGCCATCTCAACTTCAGAGCAGCAACCAAAGTGATGGACTCCTGTTTTTGTAACTAGCTACAAAATTTTTTTTATTATTAATAAGTATATGTTGGTTAAATAATTCTTAAATATAATCAAAATTTATATGTATAATAAAAAAATAATTATTATAGATTATTAAAGAAAATAATAATTAATAAAATTATTCCGATTACAATTTAGATTATTTTTATAAATATAGTATATTACGTACAGTAAAAACATGAAGTTGATTACTTGGTGCAATTTTTACACAAGCTTCTAAAGTAATAATGCGTTGTGTATTCTGTTGAGTGGAAGCTTCTTCTTGATTGTCATAAATTTCTAAACGCTGAATACCATACTTACTAGCTTTAAAAATTTGACAAAACTTTTTATACCAACTTTTCTGAAATATGTAAAATAATATGCAAAATTAAATAACTGCATTTGATTAACATAAAACTTGAATTCATATATTAACTTTGATACATATTCTTATTTTTATTTTAAATTCTTCAATATATATATAAATTAATTACATAAATCAATAAATGATAACATCATATATTTCATAGATAAACATGTTTAATTTATTTATAGTTTTGGTAATATAATTTAAATTTTATCGTAACCATTTCCATTTAAACTTTTAATAGACATTAAAATTTTTTTATGATAATTAACTTATCATTTATTGATTTATGTAATTAATTTATCTTGCATTTTAATAATCAATTAAAACTGAATATATTTACAATAATTTTTCAAACAAAAAATTAAAATTATTATTTGATATACAAATAATAACATACGTAAATTAAAGAAATGATAATTAAAAATATTAATGGCTAAATTTTGATTATAAACAAATACAAATTGGTGATGTATACCACGTATACAATTTGTAATTTCCTTAAAAAAAAAATTCGAATAAAAGTGTATCATAAAAAGATTATTTGTAGGTTATGGTTAAATAATGGTTAAAAATTTACAGGAAAATTGAGTACAAGTTTTAGCAAACTTTAACAAATTGTTTAAATAATAAAATAAAAGAAATAAATAATGATGGATAAATTTTGTGCCACGAATAAAGTGAAGAAATCGGATGAAAAAAAAAGCGATAAAGAAACCTAGATAATCATTAATTGCATATCGAACCTTGAGCTGGCCCAGCATCCCTTGTGGTGGAAGTAAAAGAATTCCTTGAAGAAGAGGCTCTTCAAGCTCCATTTTTATTCGATGTAAATATGAATTCAATGAAAATTAAGAAAAAACGCGCGCGCGAAAGACTAATGTAATAGAGGGGCGCGGCGCGCACCTTTCCCTCTCTTCTTATCCAATGAAAGATAAAGGAAAATGTGTATGTTTATACGTATGCGTATGGATTAATGTGTAAAATAGAAAAATAAAAAACAGTAAAGTAAAAGTTAACCCGAGTTGGTTTTTTATTTACTGTATATTATATCTGTAAGAGATTGTTAGTAATGAGGCTGAGCTCGAGATTGACGTCTTCCTTGGGGAATACTTAGTTTCCTCTTTTCTCTACGGCGAATCTTCAGACGTGCCGAATTTATCCTCATCTCATCCCCTGTTCTTCCTGTTGCTGCTGCTGTTGCACCAGGATATGCTATCCGGAGTTTACAAGCTAGAGTCACGGTCATGTACATCGGTGTCGTGAACACGACTAGCAATAAATTCTTTTTTTCGACCTTATTTAGAAGTTAATTCTCAAGATTTGTTTACGTATTTCTTGTGGTATTATTATGTGGTAATGTTGAACAATGTAGATTTGTGTACAACGATAAGGAACACATGTCAAATAGTTTCATTTGGATAATGTAACTGAAAACCGTGTCATTCATGAATTCACGACAGGAAAAGTGAACACATGCGTGCGCCATTTATACTATACTATACTTGCGAATTTTTTGCTAAAGTATACTTCTATCTGTCGATAAATGCGTAAATAGTTACAATTTAGTTGCAATTAGTCTCACAACGCAAGCGAGAGATGAACCGCGAAATATTTGAAATTTTTAAAATAATCTATAAAACTAATGTTTTAGTCTTTTTAAATAATAAATACCTTTATAATTTAATGTATTTATTTTATATCATATTATTTTAATTTACACACAATATTATCTTCCTGTAAACAGCATAAAGGCTATAATTGTAGATCAATGTTAATAATCCAACGGACATTCACGACAAGAATCCATTCTTAAATAAAATTTAAAAACATTTATAAATCTTATTTTGTTTTTTTTTTTTAATACAGTATGCATTATATATATTCTAACTATATTTTTTAAATCAATAATTACTGTATACAAAATTCTTATAAAAAAATTATATTACCGTCTGTAACGTCCCTATATTTTTAAGTAACATTTCTTCATTAAATTTCTATAATTGAAAAAAGAAAATTTTAAAAGTATACGATCGCAAAACATAAATGAAAACTAGGTAAAGTAATAAAAATCAAACACTTTATTTCATCACGAATTGAGACGGACAAGTAGAAGGATGTTCGATTAGAAATAATACAAAACTAACAACCTATTAGCGGAAGCTGACGAAACCAAATACATGATTCAAGTAGAAAACGTTATCGACAAATTATTACCTATGTGCATACGGTAATACAAAGAAGATAAGAAGATAAAATAAGGACGTCTCATAAACCAAGCGATCTTCTATGTTCATACAACTATAAACTAATATTAATAATTATAAAATAACGTACAGTGGATGAAATGCAGAAGATATAAAAAGCGAAGTAAAACACAAAAAGATGTTTTATACTTTTCGACTTTGTATAATTTAAAATCAAGTTATTATTAAGTATTGAGGATTCTCCAATTCTAGAAGAAATCTGGAGTGGTGACATCTTGCTACCGATTCAGATTTTACCCACATCGTCCTTTCGGATAAAATGCTCACTAATCAACAATCGCTGCGAAATTTATAATGCCAGTATTATAAATTACAGTTATCGATAACTAATTCTAATTCATTTTTCAATAATTATATTTTATCTCTTTGTTCTTACTAATTTTCTTAAAGTTAAACGTCTAAATTGTAAATTCATAAATTCATTTATATTAAATGAATAAATGATAATTTTTCTGTAGAAAACTTACTAAATATGCATTTATATGTCTACGATATATTGCGACATAACACATCTAAATCGTACTTTATAAGTTAATACATTTTAAAGATAAAATATGTAAGGCATCATATTATGTAGTTTACTATATATATATTTATTGTATAATAAACTAAAAACCGATATATAGTTTATATCAATATGTAAGAAAAATTTTTTCACAATAAATTTTGTTAAGGGTGAATAATTGTTACGTGTATAAATGTGAGCGTATAAGATTATGAAAACATGACTGTTTATGTGTGTATGTATTATATTTATATTAACATGTATGAGTACAGATTAATCTATATGTTAACGATATTAATATGTTAATGTATTCATAAAAAAAATTGTGTATTTTGTATATCTACATGTAAGCATGCGTGTTATCTCATTACATACGAATTTTATATAAATTTTACGTGATTTTGATACGATGTAAATTTGAAAAAATATAATTGTCCTGAAAAAATAAAAAGATATAAAAATCTGCTAGAAAACAATAATAAAACATTGAGCAAATTATACTTTACCAGACACTTTATTATTTTTAAGATAGAGATATATCGTCTAAGTCGAGAAAGGGCAAAGTTGACTGAACTCTCGGAGTGCTAAAAAACCAATGCCTCGCTAACCATCTCACCCCAACAGTTTGCCGCTGCCTTCCCTCTTTTTCGGTTTTACAAACAATTGTTTTATAATACACCGCAAGATTAACATTTGCTACGCTTAATACGCAATGCGAGAAACTTAATATTATTACAATACTTATTTCAAGTCCCTAATCAGAATAAAAAACCCTCCGCTGGTAATCGAAAAGGAAAAGCCTCACATGTCAATTATTTATGTCGAATTTCTACCCGATTCACAAACTAATTCTCAAATTTATGAGCGAAAAATCAATGAAAAAGAAAGTTGATCCGCGTCCTCGGTTTGGACTGCACGCCGCCCTGCCAAACTATCCTATTTCCTTCGTTTGTTTTTTTTTCAGATAATTACTCTCGTGTAATCATCTTACTTCAGAGCGAGACCTCTTTGTCTCGCGCTGGGGTTTTGATTCGTTCGACGCCCTATCAAAACCCCACCAACACGTATCAAATGAATACTCTACGTATTGGTTTTTCCGCGAAGGAAAATTTACGAGGTATGGGTCAAAATCTTTAACAACAAAAATGCATCCAAAAAAACAACACACTTGTTTTGGTCGTCTTGTGCTAAATGTTTTTTTATAAACAATTTGTATGCAGTGTATAAATTTGACTTATGTTTATTTATAAATTTTATGTTATTTGTATAAATTAAATAAATGCTTAGTATTTTTCTGATTCTCTATCTCTCTCTCACGCTCTCTATCTTTCTCTTCTTCATTTTCGCTCGCTTATGTATAGCGATTTCTTTATACTATCTTATCGATAAGCTCGAAAATTCGATAATTAGGGATCATGCACTACTTTTTGGTCGAGGTTCCCATCTGGAAATTTAGGTTGGCTATGCGAAGGTGAATTAGTAGGGGATAGTAGACCGTCATAAAAGTCAGTTATCCAAATGCATGGTAGACGTACATCTTTTCCTCATAAAATGTCCAGATATGAATAGAATATTATATATAGAAGTGAAGGAAAAATGGGAACAAATGCATGGAAGGCCTAAAAACTAAAAAATATAAATTATTAATCGTGAAAATATATAAGTAATTTAAGCAAAAATGTATTAACTATTTCTGTCCAAAGACAAGCGAGCAATTTTTTATAATCAAGAAGTCAATTTTCCGCAAAAGCTGATAATATGAGAAATAAAAATGTGTGCGGTTAATAGAATCAAAATTACCTGTAAAATAATAAAAAATTATTATCGGTATGAAACTGGATAATTGACATCATTGTACAAAAACAATTGAACTTTAATTACTAATTAAAATTAAAATTATAAAGGTGAGTTAGTGTATTCGACAATCTTGATATAAGCACATCTTGCTTATAATTAAGTATCGTATAATCAATAAGTTAGAATAAAGTAAATTATCTTATCAGAAGTAACTTTTCCCTTTAAATATTTTCCTCTAGAGAATAACTTCTTTTTATTTAAATATATAAAATATATATAATTTGTCTAATAAAATCAGGTGAAGTATAAAAAAAGGTACTGTAGTAAATTACAATGGTAATTGATTCACAATGAATTACAGAATTTTTTATGTAAATAAGTATTAAGAAATATGAATTAAGTTTTACATTATCAATTCTTACTATTAAGTTAGTGTTCAGTGAGAATATGCGTGTTTTCTCTGTTTTTCATTAGCCCTCTGGAATGTTCGAATTGAAGAGCGGGATTACAATACCTTCGTTTACGTTCGCGAATTTTATACGCACCAGTGTGATTTTCTTGTTAAAAACCAATACTTCAAAGGTGTATATACTCTTTCCTCTTAAATTCCTTTTCAAATAATCCAAAGTTAGCTTTTTTTTTGTTGATAATCTGCTCATGACTGAAGCTCTGTAATTGTCGTTGAAGTAACATGATTATTATCAACCCAGTTTATCGTAAGTGTAGTAAGAAATTTTAGTTCTTACTATCTCACTTCTTGTTGAATAATTATATTGTAACTTAACATTTTAAATAATACACATGGTCTGTCCCCAAAGTATCGAGTTTTTTTTTATTCTGCGACTATTGGTCGTAGCGACTTGGAAAGGGTCTTAAAATGCAGGAAAGCCTTTTTCCATTTGTCCCTTTTTTTTGTTTTTTTTTTTTTATAATTAGATACAGCAGAATTTTACTTCGTGCGAAGGGTGTTTTTCGATTTTTTGACACGGCGCGCTAAAGCGATTAGTGGAACAGCGATACGCGAGAAAACTTCGTTTAAAGATTCTAAAAAAAAAGAAAACACTTACCTTTTTTAATGAAATATTATCTATTATTGAACTTATAAACAGTTTGAAATAAAATTTTAAATTGTTCAAAATAATTTCCTCCTGCATCAACGCATTTACGAAGACGAGTTTTCCAGTTCTTAAAAATTTTAGCATTTCTAAATTTTTTTTCATTAAATTATGCTTCATAGATCACGTTAAATTCAGTTTCCCGTAATCGCTCTAATCTTTAATTGACGGTCTGAATTTTAAATTTTTATTACGCGGTGAGTGTTTATAATGTTTAGAAAGCTTTTTGGGCGTCCAGATCGAGACTAGTCGATAATCTTTTCCCGATTCTCTTTAAAAGCTCTGAGCGATTTTTCACATTGTTATTTTGACATACAATTATCTTTATAAGCCTCTTTTAACATTTTAAATGTTTTCGCACTGATTTTTTTAAGTTGCAAACAAAATTTTATTGTGTAGTGTTTTTCCACTAATTGCTTCAGTGCGCAATGATAAAAAATCGAAAAACACCCTTCGTGCGAAGTAAAATTCTGCTGCATCTAATTATCAAAAAAAACAAAAAAAGGGGACAAATGGAAAAAGAGTTTTTCTATATTTTAAGACTCTCCCAAATCGCTACAACCAATAGTCGCAGAATAAAAAAAAACTCGATACTTTGGGGACAGACCATGTATTTGTTTTTATTTAAAAAAATAATTGGTGACAGTTATTTTATTCTATATTACCCTTGTACCACACGAACAGGAGAATATTTGCAAATATCTTATTGGTGGTTTTTAAATTAAACGAACAGTTGTATTAAAATAAATAAACAAACTAAATATCATTACTATAACAACAAGTAATATACATATGTATGTAAACTTTTTAATTATTTAAAATAAAATTTACAATCTTCTAACGCAAGAACTGTTTTCTATCTGTTCGGGTTTGCAGCCTATTTATTATTATTATTATTTTTTCTTGGCATTTTCCTTTCGGTTTTCCCGAGCAGATGTTGCTTGGAGGTAATCTCGAATGCTCGCCCGGAAGCCCATGTTTATGACCCCTTCATACAGAGGTGTAATCGTTTACCTGGACCTTATGGCTCGGTCAGGGGGATCACCGTCACCCACGCGTCGCCCGGAATGGTCACTTTTGCCTTGACCTCGATAGCGTGCGCATCTACGACTTCACGAGTCTTGCAAGCCATTTATTTAGTAATTTTATAAGTGCGAATATTTGTACGCGGGTGAGTGCGAGCCGAAAGGAGCCTTTTGTCTTATAATTGTGGTCTGGACGCGAATCCACGTGGGCTTGTTTCGCAGAGTACGCGACCACCTGACCGGCGAGTCTGTTGGCATCCAGAGCGGCCACCGTCGGCTTCCAGCCCGCCCCCACCACAATGCAAGCCATCCGGAGTGCACCCAGAATATTCATGTACGGCTTTTTTCCTCTACGGGGGTTTTTTTATGCCATAGGCGTGCGTAAGTAAACTAGTGTAAATGATAATTTGAATGTTCTATTTCACTCTTCAAGAAAGTTAAATTACAGACAGTTTATTTCATTTTTCTAAGCAATATCCTCCTATCCTCTAAACATTAGAACAAAATTCCTAACAATTATGTACCATTTATATTTTTAACTGTTTATTTTATTTAGTGCTAAAAAAACCAACACTATCTATATCAAAGGACTATAAATTATACATAAAATAGTTAAAAAAAAATGTAAATTTATTTTATTTTTTTTTGTTCACAAAGACGTGTGATTTGTTTTCTTTATTTTAATGGTTTCTGCAATGATGTTCTGGAGAGAATTTTAAGTCTTCTAAAGTGAAAGTGATTGGCAGAATAACAACCTTAATTATTTTTTAAATGTAATTTTAATATATATTTTTTTTTGACTATTCACTTACACCTATAAAAATTTATTTTTTTGAATCATACAAAAGTATATAAAATATGAATGACTGCAATTAATACATTAAATTTTTAATCGTGTATTTAAAAAATTTAACAAATATTTGAGCTTACTGAATAGAAATTAATGTATTGTATTAAAATATGTATTTAGTATTCTTGAAATTATTTTAAATTATGAAACAAAGGAGAATTTTCATCATCTTAATTATTTAGTTCATAAAATGAATTCCATCATGAATACATACAGGTTTAGAAGAGAGCACAGTAAAATACCAAACTTCTGTAAATTATTAAAATATGTTATTAAATTTATAATTAATTTATCATAACTGTATTTATAAATGTATGAATTTTCATTTATAAAGACAGAATAACATCAAATTAATTTTATCGATTTACATTAAAAAAGAAGTTCCTTATATACAGTATAATTATTACAAGGCAACAATAAGTACTTAAATGAATAATTTATGGAAAATAAAAAGTTAATTAAAAAGTTTTCAAAAAATCATAAATAATTTCGTAAATTTGTTTCACAAGAAATAATTACACAAATATCATAATTTACAATATATGTGAAAGAATCAAATAATTTGGTTATTGTAAAAGTACTTGTAAAAATAAATTAAAATATTAATGTTGCACTTGCATTTTTTTTATATGCAAAAATATTAAATTGTATAATTATTATATCCTGATAATTGTTAAAATAATTTATATTGACGTTAAAACTTTCTTTGAAGAATTATAATAAGTAAGAATATGTTTAAGTAATCGACGTCTTTTGTACCCAAATTTATATATATATTATTATTTTTATATTGTAAGACCGAAATCATCTTGCAATGATCACGTGTTGGTTATAGTTATACTTATACAGTCTTTACCTTATTGTTAATTATATTTTTAATATTAAAAAATATCATTGGCATTATTATCACGTACGCATACTGCAATGACGTATTAAAAAATATAGCCTAATATTTTATTCATAAAATGTGATGTAATACGCGCACTACCAATTATTCTTTGACAAGCAAAGCATAAAATCAGTCAAACACACATAATTTTAATTTATAATCTGTGGGTATCATTTATTCAAGAACAATACAATAAATCCGTCGCTACAAGTCATCCAGCCAAATCTGTCGTTTATCCACCTCCCAAGGATCTTCAAGCGCCGGACAAATACAAGTCGGCTACGCGGCTTCTCTCCGTCTCCCCCCCCCCAGCCCCCCATTCTCCGTGACTAAAACTTCAAAAGCGATTCTCAGTTCACGTCAATTTAGATGAATCCATAATAACAAATCGCTTCCAAAATTCGAATAAAATTGAATATTTAAAATCATAAATGGAGCATTAACTGAGAAAAATAAATTAATCGTGAATAATAAAAACCGATGATTTATTTATATTAAGTATTAAGTATTAAGATTGAAGAAATATTTTACACAAAAATTTTGTAAAATCTATAAAATCATAAAAATTTAAGATAACTTACGATAAACGCAGTTAAAAATATTATAAATTAATATTACTACAAAATTATAGGTTTATTTTTCAGGTAGTTGAAGGGATAACGAGCGATTAAAATTCTACTGATTTTCTCTTTAGATGTAAGGTGTTTTGTGCATAAATATGCGCTATTAAGATATTTCTTAAATTTTATATTTTCAAAGATTTAAAGTAAAATTATTGGATTAAAAATTGAGTATTTAAATATCTGATTGAATTGTGTATTTAAGGAAAAGCATGTAAAAGAATATAATGAGGGTGTATCGATTTTCTATTTTTTAATCTATTAATAAAAGAATTCACGACCTTTTCCCGACTAGCCTCATAACCCCGATTTTATTTGTTTTTCCTTTCTGTTTTATTGTGCAATAGCCATTGCGATTCCAACGTCCACGTGTACGCGCGTGCGTGTGTTCTGTCGTATGAAATAATGAAGTAATTAATAATTTGGTACTCCTGATGTCATTACAACTCGCTACTCATCTCATCGTATACGTCAAAATCTACTGCGGATACTAAGCGAAGGCTAAAAATGATATCCTTTCTGCTTCTGCTATTGTTTTTACAAGATTTAAGGTGTGCGAGAGGGTATAATGATTTTCCATCACTCATTTCGACCAACGCGACTATGGGTGTGTTATAATATCTGTACCATTATCATACGTTAGTAAATCAAATTCTCAGAATATCCTGAGAATTTGATTTACTATAACTGAGGATTACGTATAAGTTTAATGCTCGTTAATAATTATATTATATTTTTAGCTTAGTCAAAATTATCTACAAATTCGATATTTCTTTTAAAATAATGGTTAATTTAATTTTATTAAATTATCCAATTTTAATTTTACAGAATTATATGAATAACATCAATGTATGATTTTAGAAAATAGTAAATAAAATTACATTTATAACTAAACAGAAGATAAAAGCAATGATAAAATTTTTTGTTTAATATACAATTTTTATTTTCAATCAAAATTATCACAAAAATTATAATATAATTTCATAGATACATAAAACTATACAGTCACTCATATCTAAATTTATACACATCTTATTAATTAAGCAATTAAATCTTATAGATAAACTTTTATTTAGTAATACAATAGATATTTTTAATCAACTTTAGTTTTTTTGTAAATTTATAAGTTTTATTAAATATTTCAGATGTCTCTACATATTCTTATAAAATATATGAACATTAATAATTTGAATTTAAATCAAAATTTGTTACTTAAAAATAAAAAGTGTAGGAAATAAATTTTTTAAATTTAATGTCGAAATTGTTTACAGGTATTTCGTTTTTTTTTAATTAATTTATTCGCTTTATTATAAAGAAGAATAGTATACAAATCAATAATATTATCATGTATACAAATTATTTTTAAATTTTAAATATATCCCTCGTTAAATTACTGTACATAGGTTTTATGTCAAAAATTTTATAACATTATAAAGTCTATAAAGAATATTTAGAACAGAAAAAGGAAATTTATATCATCCATATGTGGAAAAATTTTTAAGTATTTTTGTTTATGATTTACAGTAGTAACATTATCGAATTCTTCTATTATTATTAAATTTATAATTTTTATATAAATATAAAAAAGAAAGTCAAAATTTTAATAATTTTATTGGTTCTGTAAACTTCATTAACAAATATCTAACGTTTTTGTTTAAATATTTATGAGAAATGATAGATTTTAATAAAGACATCCTATTCAATTTGCTTAGTAAACAAGTATAACAAAAATAAATTTAATGAAATGTTGAAAGTTAAATATCGAATCGAGATTATTAATTATTTACCTTTCATTTTAAATCAATATATATTTATTATTGAACTTATTAATAGAATATGAATTAAAATAAAAAAAATGTATGTATCAATGAATATGTAGAAAAAAAATATTTTGAGCATTATGAATACTAATATAAATTCTTATTTATTAAGAACATTACTTTTTATAATTATTAATTATTTTTATTACAATGTTTCTTATCATTAATATTTACATCAAGTTGATACAATATATAAAAAGAATAACTTTAACTTGTATTAAATATTGATTATTAACAATTGTCATTTATTTTGAACTAACCAACCATATGTACAGATACTATTAATAACAATAAATGCATCATGATTCTAATAATAACTATAATGATAATAAAACTATTTATTAATAACAGTAGAAATGTTAACAAGTAGTTCTTAAATATTAAATTTATTACTATTACGTAATTTTAATTATATACTTAAATTTGTAATATTTAATTTTATTTTGATTTTGACATATTATTTAATTTTTTAAGCTGTTATTATTGAAAAAGGATTCTTCATTCATAAAGAAGATTATAAAAAAACTGTATTACAAATTTCTGAAATTATTAATACCATTATTAAAAAGGAAATGGAATTTAGCGGTATCGACTTTAATGTTTATGGAGATACAAATGTTAATTTAGGACGAGGTATGTTTAAAAGTAATAATTATTAATTATTAGGAAGCTATACATATAATTTTAACTATTACTATAAATGTACTTTTAATATTTTATTTTTATATAAATAAAATTTCTGCAAATGTTTTTAATGAACATTCGGTATTGTTTTGCAATTGACAATTAATAGCTTTAATATTTTATTATACCTTTGCATTTTTTCTATTAAGTTGTAAATTTAAATTTTTTAGATTTTTTTGTTTATTACATAATATATTATTACATTTTATCATTAAATTTAATATTTTCATTTTTATTATTTTTTCCATTTTGACATTAATTACATTTTTGTTAAATGTGAAGATTTTAAAATAATAATAATAATAATAATAATAATAAATAATTATAATAAAAGTTTGATGAATCCTAGTATCATTTTTCGTGTTAGAAGGTGTCACATTTTACTACTGAAATACTGTTACCCTACACCTACACTTATTTGTTGCATTGGTAGTTTCTGAAAATGAGGTCATATTAAATTACAAATACTCAAAATGATTATTTCAATGTCTTCATTAAATATTAATTGTTTTATTTTTTAAAAATTTTTTTTGATATAACAGTAAAATATTACTTTTACTTTTAAATATTTATTATGAATAATACATTTTTATATTTGAGTCTACATCAGTTTGATTATATAAAAAATTTAATATCAATATGTATTTACGGTTTATTTTTAATAAATTTAACTTTCACAGTGATATTTTTAAATATAAATGACTTTTTAATCTATATTTTATTGTAGATTTGTTATAAAATCATTATTTATAGATTTATTATTATTTTTTATTATTTTTTTCTGAATCTTATTTCAGAGATAAACAGAAGCTTAAATATAATCCGTTTTATTTTATGATAGTAAAGTTGTTAAAACGTTATGGTTATAAAATTAAAAATTGTGAGCATAGAAAATTCAGTAATTATATATGATTTTTAAAAATCCATTTCTATTTCAGATTACATGATATTATTTTCGGTAGCAACCTGTCAAACAACTTGGCATTTATTTAAACGAGCGCAAAAAGAAAAACTTGTCTATCTTGCCATTACAGGTACAAATAATTTGGTATTTTTCTTTTTTCTTTTTGTTTTGTTTTATGTTATTTTTTAAAGTTTGATATTATTGATTTAAAATGATGAAATCTTAAATAGGTGCAAACTATTATACAAATTAACATTTTATTTTGATAAAATTAGGCGTGAATATGATTAAAATTTAATCATAGATTAATGATATACATGTACCTACTTGTATTTAAAAATTATTGAAACAAGACTTTATTTTGTAGCGGTAATTTTCCTTGTACGAAGTCAGTGTCGGGACCAGGGTTATAGTTATCAAAAGAATGATTCGATGAATAATTTATTACTTTGTTCGGATTTTAAAAACCGGCGATTTCAGCATTTATTGTTATGGATCGCGAAGGGTGCGGCGTGGAAGCGTGAAAAATATATTATAATAGTGATATTATATCATAATTATAATAGTCTTATAATATGATGATTATATTATTCTCTCATAATGCCGCATTCACTTTCAAGGTTACTATATATGCATATGATATGAATATATGCTATATTAATACTATATACATATTACATATTATACAAGCGGTACGTGCTAAAGTGTATACGGGTGCATATACGACCTAACAGCGTGTGTGTTTAATGCTTACTCATACAACCACATCCACACATGGGGTACAGATTTCGCAATTTAATACATACGTATGTAAGTGTGTATTACACATACACCTGTAGTACATACACATCTATGCGCGCGCAATCCTACGTCTAATTCTAATGACAAAATAAATACATTCTTTATTTAATTGGAGTAATTATATTAATACGGTGTCAACTACCCTTTTAAGGGCTAGTGCCGTAGATTCTATCCGCGAACGCATATTCTGAAGAGGAACAGCATTTTTCAGGCATCTAACCTCAACAAACCGGTCCTTCGGGCCCTTGTTCACGACCCTGTTCATCAGGTTACGCTATTCGCCGATGGTAGGGAGCGGGGTGACAGTGCGTTGAGAGACTCCAGAGAGTCGAGTCGCCTCTCGACTACGACGACAGGGTCGGCCACGGAGAGGGCCGGGTGTACGGAACATATAAGCCGGGTTCCTCATCCTAACCAGTTTCCTGGACCGTGAGTCTGACGCCCGAAGCCAGTGTCAGCCTCTGAGTCGACGGAGACGCATCAACTGTCTATCTGCAGGGTGCGCGCCCTCTTATAAAGGCCTGACGGCTCCGTCGAGCGCCGAGCGTGGGTGCATATGAGGGTGCCACTGGACTACGCGTCGACCGGATCTCTATTTCGCCTGGCTGCACGTCGACTGGGCTGGTGGTCGTGGTCTGGAGCAGTGATGTTGGTGGTGCTGACATCGGTGATGCGGTGCGGTTTGATGAAGATACGGTGCGGGGGTGACGAGGCACAGGGGTATCTTACTCGTGATGGTGTAATAGTTACAGTATATTTTATCATAACTGCTGTTATTAGCTTTAATATGTAAATTATACTGGATTGAAATAATAAATTGTATTATTAAAATGTTTCAATTTACCAGGTACAACTATTAAATAAATTATTTGATTATATTGTAACAAGATTAATTTATACTTAAAAAAATGAATGCTTTGATAAAGTGTTTATTAATATTAAAACATTAAGAATTTAAATTAACATAATTATAGATCCTGATTGTCCAAGGTTTCCAAAAGATGCAGGTATAAGTTTACCGATTATTGATCCTGGCCAAGAATTACCTCAAATTTTTTTAGATATTAGAACAACAGGTGTTCTTTCGTGGCCAAAAATTAATTTTATTCACGATGATACATTTGGTAAGAAAATGAATTCAAATTATATGAATAATTTTTTCCAAGAGTTGCCACCTTGCTTTGGTGGAAGGCATGTCTGTACGAATTGTAGGAGTAGTATGCTTTTTGCTTAGCTTGCATGGGTGAGTGAAAATGTGAACGAATGTGTTTACGCTTGCTAATTAATTTGAGTTTCTCTATTAGTAAATGTTAAAAAACAACAACAATCATGAATAACAATCACCTGTTACCCCCACTACGCACCTGTTATCTACCTGCTCAACGACAAGTGTTGACCTGTACGATAGGATGGACACCTGATGTACTTTTGAACCTTTATACATTTTTTAGTACTGTGCAGACCTTCATACAGAAAATAATAATTGTTTCACACACACTTTATATAGTATTAATATATTATTGTATTTCATACTAAAATCTAGAATCTGTAATTATAATAAATAAAAACATATTTTAAAAACTTAAAATAACAACAGGTTATGGGCCCAGAACTAGTGATAGTGTAGAGTGCAAGTGTTTAAAAAGTGTTTATAAACTACTATATAAAGTATTACAAGTGTATTATAATCGAACGTGCCTATAAAAGTAAAATTAAAAAATGTCTGACATTGCGGGTTTCCGGTTCGCTATAGAAAAACTCAATGGTGCAAATTACCTAGTGTGGAGCTATAAAATGAAACTTTTATTAATTAAAGAAGGTACGTGGCAAGTGATAAGGGATGAAGCAGTTTCTCCGGTTTCTTCAGAATGGCTGAGAAAGGATGAACAAGCCTGTGCATCAATTGGTTTAAGTATTGAAAATAACCAACTTACGCACATCAAGAATGCCGAAACTGCAAAAGAAGCTTGGGTAGCCCTTAAAAATTTCCATCAAAAATCGACAGCAACCAGCAGAGTGCATCTGTTAAAAAGAGCATGTCGATTAATGCTAAAAGAAGGTGGAAACATGGAAGAACATGTGGCACAGTTTTCGAATTTATGGGATCAACTCGCCGATATGGGAGATAAAACACCAAATGATGTAATTGCGATACTCCTCTTAACCAGCCTCCCGGAATCTTATGATAATTTGCTAACCGCTCTTGAAGGTAGGCCTGAAAGTGAACTTACGCTTGAATTCGTAAAAAGGAAATTGCTTGACGAATATAAAAGGCGTAAAGGAATTGAGGAATCACGTGGCAATGTATGCAATGATACAGCCTTGTATACGGCAGCTAAACCCAGCGAAAATGTCAACAAACGGGTTAATAAAAAACAGTACTTCTTTTGTAAAAAATCAGGACATATAAAAAGTGAGTGTCGAAAATACAAAACATGGCTACAGAAACAAGAAAAGGCTAATGTAGCATCAAAAGGCACATTTGAAGAAAATCAACTGGAATATCTTTTTCTTGCAAAAACCAGCGATATTAAGGAAAAGGCTTTCCTTGGAAAGAAAATGATAAGAGAACCACAATGCTGGTTAATAGATTCAGGTGCTACAAGCCATATGGCAAATAACCATAAATTTTTTGAATACCTGGATAATACAAAAGAAGGATTTGTGCAACTTGCCGATGATAATAAAATTGCCGAAATAAAAGGAATGGGATCAGGATCCATCGACTGCATTACCGCAAATGATGTCTCAAATTTAAAAATTGATAATGTACTTTTTGTACCTGGACTATCATGTAATTTATTATCTGTAAAGCAATTGGTGAAAAGTGGATATAATATCAATTTTCAAGAAGACGGTTGTGTTGTGTATAAAATGGGAAAACCCATAGCGACAGCAAAGCTATCACCGGATTTATATAAGGTGAATATTCAAGAAAAGGTATATGCTGTTAAGCACAATGATTATAATTGCACCACAATAAAACCCGGGCATACAGAAAATTGCCAACATACCTGGCATAGACGACTGGGGCATCATGATATTAATGCCATAAAAGAATTGATGGAAAAGGACCTGGCAACTGGGATAATCATAAAAGACTGCGGTAAGCGGGAAATGTGCGAATGCTGCATCAAAGGAAAGATGACACGAACGCCCTTTCCGAAAGAATCCTGCAATAAATCGAAAGAAATTCTGGATCTTTTACATACTGATGTTTGCGGGCCTATGCAGACGAAAACCCCAGGAAACAAAAGGTATCTGCTTACAGTAATAGACGATTATTCAAGGTATTGCAAAGTATATTTTTTAAATTACAAGAGTGAAGCTGCAACGGCAATAAAAGAATTTGTCGAAATGGCAAAAACCCAATTTAGAAAAACGCCGAAAATTATACGCTCTGATCAAGGAAGGGAGTACGTAAATGATAAACTTCGTTCTTACCTGAAAAACGAAGGAATACGCATACAATATACGGCGGCTTATTCTCCTCAGCAAAACGGAGTAGCCGAGAGAAAAAATAGATCTTTGCTGGAAATGGCACGATGCATGCTGATTGACGCATGCATGGATAAAAAATATTGGGCTGAAGCTGTATACACTGCTAATTTTCTACAAAACCGACTGCCTAGTCGAGCAATTAACAAAACGCCGTTTGAATTGTGGAATTGTAGAAAACCCGATTTGTCGAAGTTGCATATATTAGGCAGTAAAATTTATTGCTATGTACATAGCGAGCAAAGAAAGAAATTGGATGATAAGGCCGAATTATACGTTTTTGTCGGATATTCAGAGGAATCAAAGGCGTATAGACTGCTCGATACAAAAACTCAGCGCGTAAAAATCAGCCGTGACATAAGGTTTTTCGATAACGAAAAGGAAAAACACAGTCCTGTCTATTTTTCGTCAAGGAATTTTGAAAACATTGGTGATAGCACCGAAAACAAACAGGAAAATTCTATAATTGAATCAAGTGGAGAAGAATCTGAGTCAACACTCTCTGACAGCAGCCAAGATTCATCGACCGAGGAAATGCAGTGCCGAAGATCTCAGCGAAGCAACAGAGGAGTACCACCTGATAGATATGTGGCTAGCACGAAACTAGCGATAACAGCTGAGCATCAACCTGACCCGATCACAGCAAAACAGGCACTATCAGGACGGGATAAAGCGCTATGGAGGAAAGCGATGCAAGAGGAAATTGATTCTTTAGTTGCGAACGACACATGGGAAATCGTGCCAAGACCCAAAAATGCAAATGTCATCTCCTGCAAGTGGGTCTTTAAAACAAAAAGAAATGCCGAAGGCAATATCGAAAGATATAAAGCCAGACTCGTCGCTAAAGGTTTCGCGCAAAAATTTGGAGTCGATTACGACGAAGTATTTGCTCCCGTAGTGCGACAAGCTACATTCAGAGCTCTTTTAGCCCTAGCTGGACATAAAAAGTTGACAGTGAAGCATTATGATGCAAAAACCGCTTTTTTAAATGGTGATTTGGAAGAAAAAATCTATATGGATTTACCAGTCGGATACTCAGTCAATAATAATGATCAAAACGTATGTCGACTGAAAAAAGGACTATACGGATTGAAGCAAGCAGCAAAGATTTGGTACGACAAGCTTAATACTACTGTACAAAATTACGGCTTTGTACAAAGTGATAATGATCCTTGCCTATACTCAAAAATAATAAAAAACAATTGTGTATATCTAATCGTGCACGTTGACGATTTCTTAATAGCAGCCGAAAATGAAAGTGAAATAAACAAAGTAGCTGAATTTTTAAAAAGGAACTTTCAATTGACTGATTTGGGAAAATTAAAAAATTATCTAGGCATTGAAATTCGACAAAATAAAGACGGCATCTATTGCATCAAGCAAACAAAATATATAAATGATATTGTACGTAAAATTGGCCTGGAAGATGCAAAAGTGTCAAGTGTACCATTAGACCCTGGATACCTGAGAACAAGGAATGGAGAATCGCCAATGCCGAATGGGGAAAAGTACCAGCAGGTAATAGGCGCATTGCTCTATATCTCTATAAATACACGACCTGATATAGCGGCGAGTGTATCAATACTCAGCCAGCATAATAAACAACCCACTACAATTGACTGGAATGAGGTAAAAAGAGTCGTCCGATACCTAAAAGGGACGAACGATTATGAACTACGTCTAGGCCGGACTGACACGCCCAATAATTTACTTGGATTTGCCGACGCTGACTGGGCCGAGGATAGAATAAATCGAAAATCCAACAGCGGCTATTTATTCGAGTATTATGGAGCAACAATTAGCTGGGCGTGCAGAAAACAGACGTGCGTGGCTTTGTCGTCGACCGAAGCAGAATACATCGCTCTCGCGGAAGCCACGCAAGAAGCTGTGTGGATCCGACGCCTGATTGAAGATTTGGAAGGAACCGCGCCGGCAAAAACCACAATATTTGAAGACAATCAAAGTTGTTTAAAAATTATTAGTGAGAAGAATAACAAATTTAGTAACAGGACCAAGCACATCGATACAAAATTGCATTTCATTAAAAACGTGCGCGAACAAGGATTAATTAAATACGAGTATTGCCCCACGGATGAAATGACAGCGGACATGCTCACCAAACCATTGGGCAAAATAAAACTTGAGAAATTCGCTAGCAAGTGTGGATTATTGGTCGAATGAGCTCACGATTGTTGTTGAGGAAGGGTGTTAAAAAACAACAACAATCACGAATAACAATCACCTGTTACCCCCACTATCCACCTGTTACCCCCACTATCCACCTGTTACCCCCACTATCCACCTGTTACCCCCACTATCCACCTGTTACCCCCACTATCCACCTGTTACCCCCACTACGCACCTGTTATCTACCTGCTCAACGACAAGTGTTGACCTGTACGATAGGATGGACACCTGATGTACTTTTGAACCTTTATACATTTTTTAGTACTGTGCAGACCTTCATACAGAAAATAATAATTGTTTCACACACACTTTATATAGTATTAATATATTATTGTATTTCACACTAAAATCTAGAATCTGTAATTATAATAAATAAAAACATATTTTAAAAACTTAAAATAACAACAGTAAATGAGAGCAAATGAGCATAATTTGATATGAATGAAGCAATCCCTCCTAAAATGAATCTTGCATTAAATGATTTTGGGATACTTCTAAAAAGGGTTCTTTTCAGAGTTATGGTAGATGTGATGAATGAAGTATGATTTCTTTAGAGAATGCCTGGTTTGATTTTCTAATCTTAAGTATACTGTAAGTATCTCCCATTTTTTCTCCGAAAGTGGAGCTTGTATGAAGTTACCTTTTTGCCCACATAACAGTTGAGAGTAACTCTACAATTTTTGCGAATGCAACAGTGCCAAATTTAGTAATACCATAAAATATATCTATACAGTTCCCCATATTGCTTATACACATACACACACTGACGCTGCACAGAGGTTTCTGAATCCTTCTTACTTTTTCAATAAATATATGTTTGTAATTATTTTACATTGTTGCAATACCTGTTTATATTGCGTGGAGATTTTTAATCGTTCAATACCCTGTCAAAATTTTACCAATCAGTTACTGTAAGATGCTTTTATACGCTGATTTTTATGAAGAAAATATTCGTAGAATCAGGTCAAATTTAGAATATTATAACATGTAAAATAAGCATAAAAAATAATATTACAAAATATGATTTAATAAATTTCATATAAACTTACTGAAAATTTTTTTTAGAAATATCACTTTATTTTCTGATTATCTGATTGTTAATTTTAAATATGTAAAATTTTCGATATTAAAACTATTGCATATAAATGAGTAATAGCAAATTATAGTGTATAAATTAATAACAAAGGTATGAAATAGAGTGCGAGGACTTTTATTAAGATGAATTACAAAGAGTGTGAAGGCAACTCCTTTCATTATTCTTAACGTGTTTGGGAGTTTAATTTCCTGACAAAGTTGAACTGACATTTAAAAAATATTTGCTCATTAAGGAAGGATTAAATAATGCATATTCTTTGGTGTGTGTACCTTTTGTTCTGAAATTAAATTACTTCAATGCATTTGATAACAATTCGATGATATATATGCCTAATCAAAAGTTTAAATTAATCATACTGAAAAAAATAAATGAAACATAGTGTTTCAGAACCTGCTAAGTCTGAGCTAAACCTAGTTTACGAATGGCTTAAAAAATGAGAATGATATTGAAACGGGAAACTGGAAACTCAAAATGAAATTTTCTACTTTTTTAGCAATTACTGCACGGTCTTTCAAATAATTAAAATTAATGCCACCTCATCGAGCGTGAATTGATTGCTAATCAGATAGATTAAGTTCAAGCCGATTATCTTTTGCTGAGACAGCCAACTGGTTTTGTTAGTCATAAATAGTACTGAAATCCTCTACAGAGAGATTCTACGATGTAAGCGGCTTCTACACGCTTGGAAGAAATAGTAAAGTGCATATTCCTGGACATGGGAGTCATTTGGTACGAAAAAGTCGATAAACTATTTATAGGAAGTGGTATGGGTGTACGAGTTTTTAGAGTCGAGAAACCTCTATGCCAATGCGAAGTCAACAGTACTATAATAATGACTAATTACAATATGTTAAAAAGTGGAATAACGCTAAAGGATTCAAACCGTCGAAAAGATTGATTGATGTTAAATCCTCCAAGAAATATCAGCATGAAGTATAAAAGTTAAATGTCAGAGTCACTAGATATTAAAGAATGGGTTACTATATCTACATGTTTAATACCAACATCATTAACTACAGATGGTGCCAGGTCGACCTAAGAATTACAAAGCATCTTCTCTACCACTATTATATATTCATGATAATAAGGCAGGCCATTTGGGGTATCCCCTTTTTTTATTATTGCAATCTGAGAAAACAAAGATTCAGTATTGATATATCAAAGATATATTATTAGAAAAATTGGCTTCCGCCTAAAGGATGCTGAACCTGCTCTTCTTACAGACATTGGCAAATAAAACTGAATATTTTAATCTCTAGCTTAATTATATCAAATTCATACAATATGGATAGTCTACTTGATATGTAGTAATAGATCTGTCGGCCCATTTAGTGCCTGGGATATGGCCCATGAGAAGTAGTGGAGATAAATGAATTTTATAAAAACCAAATGTTCCTGTTAACCAACTCATTCTAGACAGTGTTTCTCGCCCGTGGACGTAGTGATTTACTGATCATGATGAAGTTCAGTAAAAAACTGAGGCGAGTGATTCAGGATGTATCTACATTTTGCAACACTGGATCCCAAAACTGTTGAAGTTGGTAGAGTTCCCTTGGACAGGTAACGCAGATGAACAAGACCATGGCGATAGATTGCTCTTTTTAGCTAGTTCTTTCAGGACGGCGCTATCTATGGCGGATACAGTCGTTGCTGATGTAGGTAAAACTGTATCTATCATTGAATGAAGGGATGAAATACAATCAATACACATAGAATAAACATACATTCAATAAAAGTACGCACACATTCTGTTAAAAAATTTCATAATTATCGTTTTTGCGTGAGCTATCAGACACGCAGGAGTCAGCGTATAACGGGGTTGGGACTGAATACGCTTTACAAAACATCTGAGTAAGCGTCGCTGCTTCCCCGTCTTTATAATGTATTATTGTATTATATTCTGTATGGTATAAAATTCATGAATAATTAATTAATTACAGCTAAATTTTAATTTTGTGGTTTATCAAGTATTTATTATTAAAATAAAAGATTTTTTAAACAAATTTATCTCTAAATAATATATATACAATCCAAAAATACAAAAAATAAATTTTCTAATACATAACTTTTCATATATTTAATTATCCAATAAAATTTAAATATTTCAAATATAAATTCATAAACACAAATAAAAGCTTAGATTTAATTATTATAAATAGTTGTGAGTACGTGTTTGTGATAATTAATTTCATTTCCATACTTTTTTTTAAAGATAATCAGAAAGATTAATATTTATATCCGTTACTAAATATATTTCTTTGTAGCTCGAGACACCATCAGTAGAGTGGTAAAAGCCCTATCAGTTGAACTTCCAGACAAGAAATTGACTTTATCAGCTAGAACATTATTCTTCACAAAATTCGAGAAAGACATAAATGCAATGAAGTTGCGTGTACGCAAAATACTTTCAGATTTCCATATGCAACAGCTTGGTAGTTGTTTTGTTGCTATCGTTACCGTTGAAATGGTAACGACTGTTATGGAAGTTGTAAGTCTTGTATGTTACATGTAAAATTTTAAAACTATCATTTCTTCGTATAAAAAAAAAATTATAGTTAATGTTTTAAAAGTACAGACTTATACGCAAGGGAATATTTTTGATTCATTTTAGAGTATAATTTATTAATATTCCTTGTAAAATTTAATTTTAATTTAAATAATGATTTATGAGCGCACTATCATTATAAGCTGTTGATTTATAATAAATTTTACAAGTAAAAATTTATTATTCGATACGATTTTGATCTTTTATTATTGTTGATTTAAAGGCTCTTGAATCAATATTTTTGCTGATTTTACATATATAGTGACAGTGAAATTTACAATTATAGAAAATATTTTGATTTGTTTCTTTTTTTATGGTTTGTTCTTTAAAATTTAGAATTGAATGAATTTTTATAATTTCGAATTTAGAAAGCTTTCGGGATTGCACTTAAGTAAAGAGTGACAAGAGCGTGATTTTCATTAAATTTCTTATTTAATTATTTAAATTAAATTTGATTTAAATTAAATTTCTACGAACAGGCAAAATCATTGAAAATGGTACATCCGGGGAGCCAATGGCTGTACGTCATTAGTGACGGAGCAAGTAGGGAGGTAAACGTTACATCCTTTCTTGAATTTCTCGCCGAAGGCGAAAACGTGGCTTTCATCTACAACACCACCAGCTTCCATCCTGAGTGCAACGTAATTAATGAGCACACTACTTTAGCATAATATAAATAGCCTCTCTCCCACCCTTCCGCATACTCTTTATTCAAAGGATTCCTTTCTCTTCTTTTCTTCTTACTTGGCTATCTGAGTCTAAAGAATTAGTTCAATGGTATGAACAATGAGGTGAAGTTAAGAAAACAATTATTTTTCCGATATAAGATTTCCCCCTTTTTCTTAAGGTTTTTTCGTTTTTTTTTTCTTTTTTTTTAGTACTTTGATTTTTCAGAAACAATATTTTATAGTAATGATTAAATAGATACATTGTTTTTCAGTTGTAATTACAATAATATTTTATGTTTTTACATTGCTTTTACTATTTATAACCTTGTAAGAAAAATAAATGAATTTAGTATTGCTCAGTTTATAGCTTACTCAGAAAAAATTTAAATAATTAAAGTCTTTTTGAAATCTCGTAAAATACACGTAAAGCCTTGATAATATTAATTAAAATACATAATGTAGTATTAAAATCATTCATTTAAAAAAAATTATCGCAAGGTAAATATTACTTAAAATAATTAACATGAATATGCTTCGATGAATACATAAATTAATTTTCAATGATTTGTTCTTGAAAAATTAATTTAATTCTCTTGAATACATGTGATCGTTTTTTTTCTTCTTTAATTTGAGATTTTTTTATAATTTAAGACTTATTTTTATTATCTTGTTTATAAGGCATTGTTTTAAACTAATTTATATTACTTAATTTTATAAATGCATATGTGAAAATGGAATAAAATCGCAACTAGATTAATAATATTTAAAATATTTTTTAACTTCATTTTATAAATATTTTATTCTTAGTTATAATCATCATAAAATTTATTAAAAACATGAGCAATTAAAAATATTCTACATTAACATCAAAGTTGTTTTATAACATTTAATATTACATCTGAGTTCGTTACATATATATATAATTAAATATAATTACAATATATATATATATATATATATTTATTTATATTTTTGTAATTCGTTTGAAAACGTGAAGTTGAAACAATATTTTAATTCAATATATTTCACATATAATATAAATAAGAATTCATTATATGCTTTTTATATTTTTTGGTATAATAAAAATATATTAAACTTAATTAAAAATTTTTTTTAAAAATTTAATTTTTACTATAATTTTATTAATGTAAAAGTATACGAATGTAAGTGTAAGATTTCTAAAAAATAAATAAATAATCTTCATATTCCTGATCCAGATGGGTTTAATGTGTCATGTCAAGGAAATGGTGAGAGCCTTAGCTATAAGTTTGGAAAATTCATTGTTTAGTGAACTAGAACTTTATGATCGTGTTACCGAGGAAGAGTTCGAAGTCGTCAGATTATCAAAGACTGAACGTCAAAAGGAGATCATTAAGATTATGAAGGTAAAAATATAATTACATTTGTTATTTTTCTTGTTCTATTTATCTTATTTTATTTGAAAAAATTTATATTGTTGCATAAAATGAAAATAAATGATATCTATAGTTTATGGAACTTTTTTTAGAATATAATTCTTTCGTATGTATGTTATAACATAACTTAAAATTTTTTAAGCTGATATATGCTTATATGTTAGAATAAAAATTATTTGATTTTTTATTTAGGTATTTTATTTAGATTCAATATAATATGATATTGATTTATAGTTTTGTAAATAATTAATAAAAATATTATATATTATTTTAATAAATTTTTTTGATTCACCAATTATTATGTTAATTTATGCACATATTACGTAATTTTTTATCAAAAAATTCAATATACTATTACTATAATTTTGAATTATTCCGTTGTTTAAAAATGTACTATTTTTATAAAATCAATTTAAATACATATCTGTATATATGGTTTTATCCGAATATATGAAAATATATTATACCTTCTACGATGAAATCGAGTAAGTGTCTGATAAATTTTCTTCGCACATTATAAAATTAGTTTTGAACGGTTTTTATACGAAAATAAGAAGAAAGATAGTTTTTAAGGTTAAAGAAATAAGTTTTCTTCATGCAATTGAATGAAAAAGATACAACAAAAATATAACTTACAAATTTCAAAAATTTGAATATTTCTAGAACACTCTTAAAGATCAGTTAATTTAAGTTTATCTTACATATTTATAAAAGATAATTTTATGATATATGTTTTTGAAATTAAAGATTAGGAAAAATGATAAAAATGATTTGAAAATATATTAAACTCTAAGTATTATCTTTTTTACATAGAGTATGAAACATTAAAAAATTCATGTTTTCGTTTATTACAATCGTTAGATTTGTAGATCGAAATGACAGAATTTGTAGTTTTATATAATATTTTTTAATTTATAATATAATACTAATTTACATATTAAATTATTACACATGTGCCTTCACCAGTCATTTACAAACGACAAAGCATTAAAGATTATATTTATTGATTAGTGAAAGTGCTAGATTCATTATATCGATTACTAATTAACTAATATATTGGCGTGTAAAATTATAAATTTAAATATCATATCTAAAATCTAACAGTTTTATTATATAGTTATAAAAAAATAATTTATATTCTTTATAATATTCATATAAATATTTTGTTTCAACCTATTGTTATAGAAATCTGAGTTTTCCAGATTATTCCTTTCACATATTTGTTTATTGTAAACTAGCCGTCAGTTATATTACGAACTTATTGAATCTCAGCTAGGCAGGTCAATTTGTTTCTTTTTTCGAATTTTTTGTTTTTTTCAATTAGTAGAACTATCTCAGTCTTCGCAGTCGCGATGTTTTTTTATATATTTCTAACTTATCTGAATAATATACTATATATTTGTAAATACAAAATAAAAAAAAATAATATAATTACATAATTTATTCAATTAACCTTCTATATTAATGTAAGGTGAGTGATAGATTAAAACATATTCGACCACAACATTTGGTCCTTTTAAACCTAAGCGGGAAAAAATTTCGTTTGTTCCTGTTTTATACATCTGGATGGAATAAAATGGTATTATTCTATGCTATACTTAGGTTGCCCCGCCCTCATCTTTGATGTAAAATATTTCATTTGTATGTCTATGATTTTGTATTACTGCAACTCAGTGAGTTTTAGTTGTAACCAGAGTACCTTATTCGAGATAAAGTTTAACAAATTTCAATCATCAACTTCACTTCACCAGCTTTTTAAGTTTTAAATGCTATTGTATTTCATTAATGACCTCCATGAATTTCATTAAACAATAAGTTTCCTTTCATGATGTTGGATAAATTTTATTTTTTAGTACCGTATGCTTACTGCCTTGTTGATACAGTGGCAACGTATTTTATTTATACCCCGTATATTTCTTTCTTCTTTGGTAAGAAAAATTAATTTATTATCAGGTCTTGTACTTCAAATTACTGCATTTGAGAAAAGCATCTTTATCGCTATTTTTGCTCTATCAAATACTCTGTCACATGCTTAAGATAGCTAAGAGTTTATTGTTTCTGCTTTTCTAAGAGGAGGTGTCAATGCACTAACAATCTTGAATATACTTGAATATACGAGACAGTTTACAAACAACAATATCGCGCAAGCCGTCGCCAAGCATCAAGTGCATTATAACAAACACCAATCAGCATTAGTCCCAAAACAAAACGATCGAGTGATTATACAGATCATAGTCCTATCCCGTAAAGTGGATAGGATACATTTCAAGGTGGCGTTTAAATACGAAGGACTTTTTGCATAAAAAAATGAGCCACATAGCCTGAGGTGAGAAAATTACACACAATCTCCCCTCCTTCTTTCGTCCTGTAAGCTCACGCAGAATCGCTATGAAATAATAAAAACATTATTTTTCCAACATATTTATCATTATATTTACGATTATTTGACATAAAATATTTATAGAAATTAAATTTCTTTTTTATTTTTTATAAACGTTCATACAGTTGAAGCAGTGTTATAGGAATGCACTATTTGTACAATTCTAAATCATTAAAACCGAAATAACGACTTGCGCGTTCCTCTATTTATCATATTAATCTGTCATTCGTTTTTGAGACATTTAATTTTTAGTCTTTAACGGTCCACTTTGAAGTTAATGCACTTCATATATGATTATCATATACAATAACGTTTTTTAAATACTTCAACGAAAATGTAAACTATTTACTAAAATGGATAAGTTACTAAAATTTATATTATAAATATATTTCTTTGATGAATACAGAAGATATTTGAAATTTTTAGAAAGAGTTAAGAAACGTAAGATCAGCCGAGGAGAGCAGTTGTAGCTCGTGTATAAATTGGCGAATGTCTTCAGCGATAACCTGGGGAGCGTCTTTCACCATATTACCTAATCGAAAGCAACACCAAGTGAATTTTGATGGTAAAGATGGTGGTTACAAGCTAATAGATGTGGGAACGTGGAATCCGGCTCCTGGTGTTAATATGACCGATCCACTTTTCTCACATGTAAGCTACGGCTTTCGTGGTATTTGTTTACCTGTCTCCAGTTTTCACGTGCGTATTTCTCCTTCGTTTTCAAAAAATACACTATAATTTTCTATCTTTTATACAGTAATTGCATAAAGTTTTTTCTTAATAGATTTATACTATGAAATAGAAAATGTACTTAAGTACTCTAAATATATTTTTATATTTTCATTAATTTTGTACTGTATTTTAGTTATGTTTAATTATTAGCATTTAAATTTTAATTTAAAAGTTTTGTGTAAAACAAAATTGAAAAAAGTACTGCTTTAAATAGAAAATTTTTGTTTACATTTATTATATTTTATTATAACAATGAAATAGAAAAATTTATTAGAACTTAATTCTATTTTATACTATTAATGTTAATATTATTAATAGGAATAATTTTAGTGGTTATTTAATTAACAGAATCCTCCTTGGCAGATAATTAAGCATTCTAATACAGGCACGAAGGAGTATACTGGATTAATTTACGACATACTGAATCATTTGAGTTTAAAATTAAATTTTACTTATACTGTGCAGTTACCTTCAAACTTTGAAATGTCAAATAGATTTTATAACGATAATTCTACAAGACAAAAGGTATACACTAACAATAATTGATATCATTATTTCTTTTATAACTGGGGCTTATAACTTCTTTTTTTTTAACTTCTTCTATAACTAAACTGGTTTGTAACGGTATCATTATTAACGAATACTAAAGTTCATATAAATTTATACATGAATAATGAATCAATATTTTAAGTCAACTAAATAATCAATATTAATATTGGGCTTACACTCACATATACATGTATTGTCGAAATATTGAAATGCTGTATATATCGGATGCTAAAGAATTTGGACGTGGCGGCAATATCAGTAGCACAAAAGATCCCGCAGGAGGTGGTGGACGTCGTGCGCTCGAAAAAGGTATTCCTAGGAGCTTTTGCAACCACGGTCCGTGAGAATACACCAGGAGTTAACTTCACGACCTTGATCGCAGTTCAGACATATGCTCTGCTCTCGGCGAGGCCCAAGGCCCTGTCCCGGGCTCTTCTCTTTATGGCGCCCTACACTTCCGAGGTACAAGTTTCACGCGTAAATCTTTTATGGACTCATTTATTCCATTAAAGAAACATAACACTTCATAAAAAAATCCAAATGGCTTAAAAATCTGTGAAAATATTTATTCTAAAAATGGTGTTCGGAAATAAAAAATTATATACTTATTCCACTTAATATATCAATGGGATAAAAAATCATGAAATTGAAATCTCACTATTTTAATGATTTTAAATTAATTATCTGCAACATTAAATTATTAAAATTATATAAAAGTCATACCTCAAAAAATTTATTTAAATAATTTATAAAATTATTATTATTTAGTAACTTTAATTGTATTTTTTAAGAATTAAAAATATATATTTTTCTACTTAAAACTCCGATATGTATATATCAAAGCATTATAAGATACCCTTATTAGTTTACTCAATACAACGTTCTAGTTCATAATAGATATTGTAACTATTTTTTTATCGTAAAAGACATGGGCCTGTTTGATATCAACGCTTATTTTGATTGGTTCTACTTTGTACTTAATTGTGAAGTTAAGCCCAAAGCGAAATGACGTTCATCAGACTCTTGGTTTCTCTACGGCATGGCAGTGTATTTGGTACATTTATGGTGCACTTCTTCAACAGGGTAATTCAATTTTAATTTTCATCTTATCAGATCCGATATTAAATTCATTTAAACATAATTAAAACCCGTTACAACGTTTAAACATCTTACAATTTGTTTTATAAATTTTTATTTTTATATTAAATTTTAATTAAGCGAGTGCTTATCTTAAGTAACTTTCATAAAATCTATAGTAACTTTTAACTTTTAATTATTAAAATTGAAAAGTATTCAAATATGTTACCTAACCTTAAAACTATTGCTTCATATAAATTATACTAGTGAACGAAATTTATTTCTTTATGAAATGAAAAGTGGGTAAAATATTCTTATAAATAATTTTTATCATGCCATATTTATGACAGTAGCATATTGAAATTCTTTTAATTTTGCATTTAATAAAGATATCTTTATATCGTTTCATGTAGATCTTTTTTCGCATCACGCACATTTTTAAAATTTTCCAAGAATTGTATTTTTTGTGTTAAATATAATTGTATTATTATTATTATAAATAGAAATTAAAAGCTTCTGAACATTTCATTATCATTCATAAAATATTTAATAAACATATTCCTTTTTTTACACATCACTAAATAAAATTAATAACCAATTATTAAATATTAAAATTTTCGAATATAAATGTTAAATAAGCATAAATTTATTGCGTGAGTAAAAAGATAATAAAAATTAATAATTTGAAGATAAAAAAATTGAAGGAAAAAGTGGTCTGTCGAATCATGTCAAATTAAGTATAAAATTTTGCAAGTAATTTTCATAACATATACATATCATACGTTTGAAAATATTCATAATTAAAATTTTTATTGTAAAATATTTATTGGTTTATTAAAGCTTTTGACTGTTAAAAGAGACAAAAAAAAAATTTTTAATATTTTAAAATGGCAGAGGAGACAAGTGCAGGTGTCTCAAAAGCTTGTGAATCGTTATTTTTTACAAGAAACAGTAACATAAAAAAAACCGTGAATAGGAGGGATGAACTTACCGAAGGCGGACAGTGCACGTCTAGTGGTAGCTACCTGGTGGCTTTCAGTGATGGTAATCGTGGCCACCTACTCCGGGAACCTCATAGCTTTTCTCACATTTTCTCGCATGGACACACCCATAGACAACGTTGATGATCTTCTCGCGCGCAGTGAAGAGTTTACCTGGGCATTTCCCAATGGAAGTGCCATTGAGGGTTACCTCGGTGCCCTTGCCAACGCCGATGTTAAGGTAAAACTCACTTTATCGATATTACCCTACAATTTTTAATTCAATTTTAAAGAAAATTATTCTTTTTTCTTTGAAGTATTTGCCGAAATTGAAATATTTTTTAACTATAAATACCTATTGCTTGCTATTTTGATAAAAATTCATTTCATCAATATTTAAATGTTCGCGAAATCTACATATCTTAAATATCTTGGTCGATTTATGGAATCTATCATATATACACTTACATGTTAAAATCATGAAAAAACCATTGAAAAAATTTTTAGTCTTATGTATTCTTGAAATATATATTTTTTTAGTTTTTTTTTTAATTTGAAATCTCGTAATTTTATTAAAGAATTGAAAAATAAACTTATTACATTTTACTTTTATGCTAATATATTTTAAATTAGTATTACAATCAAATTATGATATTTTTTATTATTTGAGAAATGAAAGTTTATTATATATACTTAAATATACAAAATAAAGATCTTAATGTCTTTAATATATTATGTACTTAATTTATGAACTTACGAATCTTTAACATTAATAATATTTATGAAACTACTTACTTATTACGTGGATCATTATTTTACATCTTCAAATTGTGAACGCAAGTTTCAAAATTAATATTTTTTTTTTTTATAAATATTTTAAACGCAGTGCAATAGTTAATATTTAATATATACTATTTCACATTTGAGATTGAATTTAAACAATTATATATAGTTGAATTTTTAAATAAAATTTTGATGAGAACCTTTATTAAAACAAATCATATTCTCAGTATAAGCATTTATTAGATGGCGCTCAGAGACAGGATCCGAGCAACCCTAATTTAGCTCTTGAACGTATTAAACAAAAGAATTACGTTTTAATTGACTGGAGGATTTCTCTAGCTTTTTTGATGAAGATGGATCTACTTACCACTGGGGATTGTTCTTTTCACATAAGTGCCGATAATGTTATGTACGAGAATGTGGCGATGATGATTGCTGATGACAGTCCTTATCTTCCTCTTATCAATGATGCGTACGTGGTCATTTTTAGTGTCATTTTGGTATTTAAGCATTCTAAAATCATCAACCAAGTTTTAAATCTACGAAATACATTTTAAATTATTATCGTTTACATAAATCATGTTATGGAAACGTAAGGTAATAACTAATATTGCTTCAATTTTTTAACTATGGAATTCATATTTTCAGAACTTCATTCAGAGATTAAGTTTTGTTTTTTTAAATTGATCAATTTATTTCTTTAGCATAAGAATCAGTATTAATATAAAAGTATATAATTTTTACGTAATTTATCAGATTAAAACGAATGCATGAATCAGGTCTTATTACAAAATGGATTGCGGATAAAACACCAGAAAAAGATAAATGCTGGGAGTCAATGAAGATAAATCAGGAAGCCACCAATCATAAAGTTAATATGGGTGATATGCAAGGAATATTTTTTGTTCTCGCTATCGGTAAACCATTTGCTATTATGCAAATATTCTTGCGAAAATCTCTTCTAACCAATCGATTCCTCGAGAAACAGTGTCTTGCAAGTGTAATTTGCTTTCATTTCAGGATTTTCAATAGCTGTAATTGTCATTTGTGGCGAATTCTTTTGTCACAAAAGAAAAGAATCTGCAGAAAAGACATTTATACATCCATTTGTATCGTAAAAGAAATTTTATTTCTATAAATAAAATTAATATGCATATACGTACGTAGTGTATAAATATAATAACCATCTATTTAAATAATATTTTAACTGTTCCATTGTTTTCAAATATTTTCATAAGATAATACTACGAGTCATAGAGAACCAAACGGTTTACACTTTTTGTACCTAAAGAGCTTTAAATGTAAAATGTTGATTCGTCTGTAATATATTTAAAATGTTCTGTAAAATATATTTAAAAAAACTTCATAGAAACACTGACACATTTATTAAAACTTTTATGATTTAATCTGTTTCTAATTATTGAATGTATTAACAGATTTTATTATTTACAGGGTGCATCTAAATACACATATACAACTGTTTTAATTAAAATTTTTTTTGTTTAATTTTTCGTATTTTTAAAATATTCTTGCTTATTTATTTCGTTATTTATTATATTTTATTTTCTTATTATATTTATATAATTTGAAACATTAAATTATAAAACAGTTTTAATAATTGTGTCAGACTTTTTAGAAATGTTACTAATTATATTTTACATAACGTTTTGCGTATACAGATAAAGTATTACTTTTGATAATGAATGAGAACTCGAATAAATATTATGAAATATTGTTGTATATTTTAATTAAAATAATTTTAATTGATAAATAAATCATTATTAATTTATTTATTTGTAAATATAATACATAGAATATGGATTAACGATAATTTGTATAGAAAATAAACATTTGTTCGCACATCGTTATTAAAGATAGCATGAGATGCGATTTAGTTTTATAAATAGATGACAGTGCGTAATATTATTATCAATTTGATAGTATCGAGTTGTGAATACACATGTCTGAAATAAAAAACGAAAGTAATTGATATGTTCTAAATAATAAACTACATTCATGTATTTTTAAAGAATAAATATTAATATCACTATTGAAATACTATTTTAAAAATTATAATTCAAAATTTACATCAATGTCCATTATTTGGTACGCATTGTTTATGAAAATTATTAATATTAATTTTAAAAAGTAATGTTAATAAATAGTGATATAGTAGTGTAATAATTTTTTGGATTTATCCGAGAGATCATATATTTATAAAAAGGGTTTAATAAATTATCCGTTTTTAAAGACAAATTATTACTGAAAAGTTTTGTAAAAATCAAGTATTTGTATGTTACTTATAATTATTCTTATTATTTTTATTGTGTATTTTATTAAAGAGAGTCATCGATGTAAGTTGGTAGTGCAGTAGTGATAATTAAGAATTTTCAAATTGTTTGTATGTTGCTCTGAGGCTCGTTTGTAAAGCGATTATAAAAACAAGTTAAAAAAGTAGCTATTATTCAGACTCATAAAATCCCTAGGACATCGATCGTTTCCTCGGTGGCTATCCGGAGATACTCGTAATTATATCGAGTTATAGCAGTTACCGAGGGTCTATTGTCTATCCTTCCCACCTGTCTATACGTTTATTCTTGTTTGCGCCGTGAGTACGAGTAGCGATGGTTACGTGCATTAACGGCGAGTAAAAGTATCCACGAGGTATTACATAACTCGGATAATCACTCTCCCACTCGTAAATTACGTGCCTCCTTTTTTCTTTTTTCCTCATTTCCCGATCTGACCTCTCTTTCTTCCCTTGGATTTCCCGTCGCGCTTTGGTGGTTTCTGTATTTTCTTCCAATGTCTCCAGCGTAGGAGGCTTATGGGCGAAACCGACCGAGAACACAATTAGGAAACTGCGGCCTTTTGTCTTGGTGATTCTTTGTTTGAAAGTCAACCGATTCGCATTGGCAAATTGGCGAATGCGAATTGGTTTGCATGGGCAAATGTTGGCTGTTAATTTATTTTCAAGATTGTTTTAAGACAGCGTGGAAAATCATTATCGATTGATTCTTAATCGTTGGTCGTGATTGGATGTCTCGTTGAAAATTTTCGTATTTACTCTGCTCTAAAACTACAGAAATCATATAGCAATACTGTGTATGCATAAAGTAATCCTTAACTGGTATGCTGCAATAAACTTTTAAAGATACTTGTGCAAAATTTTTACAAAGACAACCATACATTCAAAAATATACTTGATATGAATTTACTAATTATTTATTACTATTTTAGGAAATATAATTTTACCTATAAATATTTATGTAAATTAGCTTAATATTTAAATTAATTTTTAGAAAATATTTAAATGATATCTTAATGATATAATAAAATATACATCTTAGCAATTATATAAATACAATTATTTTAATAAACATATTTATACGATGGACAAATGTCTAATTTTTATGAAAGTTTAAATAAATAATTAATTTTTTTGTAATACAATTTTTTAAAAATTGTTTGTAAAATATCTATTTAAAGATCTATAAAATTTAATCTACAAACTTCTATATTTGAGAAACTTTTAAAATCATTAAAAAATTTTATTTCTTTAATTATTAATTTTACTACAATTACATAAATTTTATATATAATTGAATTATAATTTACGTAATTTCCGAGTTGAACCAAATCTATCAAATAAACTAGCTAAAATATACATTTTTTAAAAAGTTATTGTTCTTAGAATTTATGAAATAAATTTTTTTACTTTATCCTGTTAATTAACAAAAAATAAAAATTTAAATAATATATTTCATTTTTGATATCATTAATAAATTCGAGGTATAAAGAAAAGTGAATTATTATGATTTTTGCGATTATCTTATTCGTACATCATTAAAAAAATATAAGTTTTGAAATAAATTGGCAAGTTTCAGTAAGTGCTTGTAGTAAAATAACGATTATATTTATAATTCATGAAAAAAATTTTATTTTCAATACAGTAAATAATTACACTATATTTTGTTTAAAGATAACTTCGGTATACATTAAAAGTAGCCTATTGAAAAATTATTTAAAAATTTTTGAATACTTTTTGTACTAAATCTTTATTGACTTTAATTTTGTATGTTTTCTATTATTTTTATTTTAATAATATCACTTATCTAAAAAATTAAGAATATAATAAAGCAACAATATTAAAAAATTAGTCAAACATAAAATGATTAATTTCTTTAATGGTAAATGTAAATTAAAAAAGAATTGCTTAATACCTTATATTATAAATTTTATTGATTTATCAAAAATTAGAAATAATGTAATTCATTAAGAGCACACGAGTTATAAAAGAGTGCAAATTAAATTCAGATGATTGCACAAGGATTAAAAAATATAATTTGCTTAAATGACAACTTAATTCAGAACAAATTAAATGATAGTGTTCAATTAACCATTATTATATGTATATTTTGAAAAATAGTAATAAATTTTTCACGTTTATACATAGTCCGTACAGTATCGAGTTTTTTTTAAGCCACTATCGATTTAGGAGATGTCTTAAAACATATGTGGGAGTTTTTATATTTGTTCTTTTTTTTTTTTATTGAAATTGAAAACGGCAAGATTTTACTTCACTCAAAAGATGTTTTTCAGTTTTGTAACACTACACGATGGATTGACTGTTGGAACAGATATACATGGTAAAAATTTGTTTGTGGGTTAATAAAATGTTGTTAAGACTTTTAAATATTAAAAAAAATTTTTAAGGATAAAATTACGTGTAAATTGCAATTAGAAAAACTTTAAAGAAGTTTATCAATTATTTCCGTTCTCAGCACTCAAAAATAACCCAAATCAATTTTAACGCCTAATGTGTACATAAAATTTTGAGTTTAAATCATTATTTAAGGATCAGGGTAAATGAGGACACACTAAATGTATCAACACATGTATACAGTTACCTTTTAGCATTAAAAATTTTTTAGTGTTTTTATTAAGCTATAAACTAAAATTTTACCACATACCACTATTTAGTTAATCGCTTGATCTTGCCGTGTTATAAAACTGGAAAACATCCTTTGTACGAAGTAAAATCCTTCCACTTCTAATTATAAAAAAAAAAAATAGAAAAAAAAGAACAAATTTAAAAAACTCCACATACATTTGAAGACATCTCCAAAACTACTACGACCAATAGTAGCTTAAAAAAAAACCTCAATATTTTATGGACAGACCATATGCAATAGGACAATATCTTGATTGACTATTGATCTTCCTTAGACAATATCTTTCATTCTTATTTGACAAAAAATATAGTATTATGACGGTAAAAACTTTAAAGGTTATTCTCAAAGTATCTTAGTTTATTATTAAATTAATCCTTTAAGATTTATATTTAGGAAGAACCGAAAATTTTATTTAGATAAAGTTAATATCAGATAATTAGAGAAGTCTATGATTAGACATCGATCAAATATAGTCATCAATTCTAAAGTAATATCATTCAGCGTTAGAATTTACTTGGATTAAGATTTGTATTTACTTGAAGAAAATATTTTAATAATTTACAATTTTTAAAGAATACAAATTACATTATTATATCATGATTAAAAAATTTTTTTTTTAAATTACCAAGATTTTTAATTTCTTGATAAATTTTTTCAGCATTTATTAATGAAATTTTTTTGCATTTTTGATGTAAATGTTTCCTACCTTTTTGTGCGAATATTGAATGCAATTTAATTGAAACAAATATGAATTTTTTCCAAAAGAATTATAAAATTAATGTAAATGTTTTTATATTTTGAATTTAATACTTACAATCGTAAAAGAGTATTAATATTTAAGTTCATGGTTCAATTTTAGTTTAAGTTTAGTTAAGTAAAAATTCTAAAGATAAAGATTACGAAAACTAGTTCATATTTGTGTACATGAATAATTAATGCATATTTTTAATGAGAATTAATAACATACTATTACTTAATTAATGCTTAGCACTTGTATTGAAGCAATGTTCTAAATTTACCTTGAATTTTGGTATTACTTTTGCTTTGATATTGAATGAAAAAACATCTGTTATAATACGAGAAATTACTTCTATTTTCATTCAGAAATATTAAATATATATTTTACGACAATTTTAAATGATCGCAATTGCAAAATTCATAGCATTTATTTTTTATTTAACTATAAAATATTATAATATTATTTTTTAATTATTATGCATATATACATGTGTATATTATAAATAATTTTCTTATAAAACATATTGTAAATATGATCTGTATTTAAAAAAAAATGAATTTTTTAATTATTACTTTTATATTTTTCATAATGAATAATAAATATTTCTGAATGAAAATAGAAGTAATTTCTCGTATTATAACAGATGTTTTTCCATTCAATATCAAAGCAAAAGTAATACCAAAATTAAAGGTAAATTTAGAACTTTGCTTCAATACAAGTGCTAAGCATTAATTAAATAAGAAATGAAATACGAATTTCGAATGTTGTTATTCAGAAAAATAAATCATGAACGCGAATATAATGTATATTGATATAATTAATAAACGTATAATTAAACTTGTGAACTAATAAATGACACTGTAAGTACATGCTGTAATAAAAAAATATCCTCAAGTGTTTAATTGTATAAAAAAAATTCCCGACTGGGTTAAATTTCGTAAGTATATTTTTTACATTAATATTGCATTGGTATTTTTAAAAAGAGAAGGGATAACATAAAAATCGATTTATAGCTAGAGTTTTGAGATTTCGAAGTAGTTGCACCGATTGTTCAATGCTTTCTCAAAGAAATCCGAGTAAAATAATAAGATAATGTGTGTGTGTGTGAATAATATGTAATGTAAGTGGTTTGGACGAGGGTTTTGGTTGAATCGCAAGAAAGGAATCGATCCGGAGGAAAGGAAATGTATCACCTCAACCACGGCCTCATTGCCTCATTGAAGAGGAAGAAACGAAATAAAACGAAGGCGGCAGAAGTTTGAATTGTGCACGACCTTGTTGTGATTAAAAGAAGTAAGTGAAGTAAGCCATCAGTTATTTTCTCGGAGGACCCCACGCTTGGGTTCTCAGTCCCATTGTACAACCCGTGGTGATCACAACTCCCACGCCACACCATTGATAACCATTTCATTTGTATGTGCTCGCTGCACCAGTCTATTCTCCATTTCATCACTTGTTTACTTGAGCTACGGTCTTAGATTGACTGATATTTTGCAGTACGTTTTTTATTTTTCCTTTTGCTTAACTCTCATTTTTCATCATTTCCTATCAGAATTATGGAAATCCTGCGCGTACACGATTTCACAAATTTATCAAGTCTCATACTTTAAACATTTTTACAACAATTTTCGAACTTTCGGTAGAGAATAAATGTATATTCAACTCGTCACTTACACATTTAATTTCAAAATAATTTAAAATTGAAATATTTCAAACATTTTAATAAAACAAAGTTTATTTCAGCTCCCTTAATCGAAAAATTTATTTAAATTTCGACAATTTTCAAACGTTATATGGAATTCAAACCTGCATGCATGTGAGTGGGATTATAGCCATACGAAATTTATAACAGAAATAACAGTTCAAGTAAATGGACGAAATTTTTTTATAAATTTTATAGTGTTGAATTGTTCCTACGACTTTGAAAGTGTTTTCAAGACTATTGAAGATGACTCGTAATGTATCATGGATCATCAATTTTTTCTTCATCGGATGCCTGTTATTACCACGTAATTTCAAGTGATATTTATTTAATTTAATTATTATTTATTAATTCGGTAAATTTACAAAAAATTTTAATTCAATTTAAAGAATTTAATGTTAAAGGTTTTAATTAGGCTTATTATTTTCCTGGATAATCCAATAAAAATGAATTATTTTTAATTATTAATTATTTAATTTATTTTTTTAATTATTTTTTTTTACGAATATAAAAAATCCAGTCGATAATACATTAAATTATGAATCATGAAATAATAATAACAATAATTTTTTCACATGTATTAAAATAGAATATTTAATAAAAATATCTTGAACAGAATTAATATATTTTTTTCATACTATATTATTAAAGAATTATTCACAAATAAAAATTTAATTCATAATAATTTGGAATAATTACTTAAAATAATATATTTAAAATAAGAGTTGAGTTACTCGATTTATTCCATTATAATTTTTTTTAATTAATAATAAAATTTAGAGGTATATAAAAAAAATATAATATAAATAAAATGTTGAGAAATGCATAGTTTCGTACAAAAAAATTATATGCTGCATCGAATGGACCCAATGATTTTATTTTAACATAAATATTAAAAAATATTTAATTCATTGATATGACGTCATTACAAATTAAAAAATTTAATATCTTTCAAATTATGTATACGTACATTATTTGACATTACATTATTATCGTTATTATGATTACGTTCTTATATGATTACTTATTATATGATGACTTTATTACATTTATAAAGGTTTCATTTGTTTCAGTAAGCAAATATATAAAAAAATTATTATTATTTCTTACATTTAATATAATATTTTCATACTTAATATATACTTTTACTCAGCTTTTAAAAATTAGCAAATAATTACAAATAATAAAATATATTCTATTGCACTATTATTCAAGATTTTATAGTATATATTAAATAAATGATATGAAAATATTTTTTCCAATTGTATATATCTTAGAAATCTACCCAAGCAACTATAAATAGAAAAAGTAATTTAGCTTTTCTTTCGAAATAATTTAGAAACTTTTTTCTACTGATTTATTTGATATATTATAAATCAAATATTAAATATCATTCAAAATTTAATCTAATTTTTAATGCAATCTACTTTTGATAACTTCAATGAGTATTTTTTATATTCAAACCTGTATACTTATAATTTTATGCCTTTCTTTTTTTTCAATTAAATTTTCACATATAAATATTAGGTTTTTTTTCATAAATTACATAGTAGGATAACCAAAAATCGAAGTTTTTAAATACATATGTATTTATTATCTTTTCTGGATATATTTCACAAATGTTTAGTATAATTTTTAAATTATCTAAAAATTAAATGATTCACATTTCTACTTAAATTTTTATTGATCAATATAATGCTACTTTGCAAGGTTACAAGGTAATTATGTAAAAATAGTTGAGTTTTCTCCCTATATAGTAATAATACATTGTTATATTCAATAATGCCTATTTTGTATAAGTACATGCACTTTTTATCTATTGTATAATTATCCAGAGGAAGGTTGAAGACATACATTGCATGAAAAACTTTTTAACATTGTTAATAAACACTTCTATTCAATATAATTATTAATTTTTTTTCTTTGAATACTTATAATATGAATTCAAGTTTTTATCTGTTCTTTGTGTATTAAGTCGAGATTTAATTACTTGATGTGAATGCATAATTAACTTACGTATATGTGTGAATTATTTATAATACAAAAGACAAGATGATAGAATGTTTTATTTATTTTATATCCCTTCTCAAATTGAAATAAATTACTAAATTCAATATTATTAAGGATATTTATATTTTATACAATTGTGTAATGGATTTTCATTTTTACTATTATTCATTGTAGCATTTCGTATGATTATTAATTTTTATATATGGTTGTACTACTTGTGGAAGAAATTTTAAATAATTGTTGCATTTTATGAATAATTAAATCAATAATTCACTACTGAAATCAAGACTTTAAAGCCCTAAAATTTAAAATTAAAATTAAAAAAAGAAATTAAAAATATTAATACATGTAAGTATAGGATACCATATATCTAATTTATTCTAATTTAATTAACAAACTTATTACTTCTAAGGTATGGATAAAAATATCTTACTAAATAGCTACGTATTATTTTTTTAATCATTATTAGGGAAATAAAAAAGAAGGAAGATTTTATTTTAATTTTTGATTAATTAAGGTTTTTTTAATTTTATTTTTATTCAATTCTTTTAATTATTTATAAATATATATATATTGGTTTTAAGTATTTTAAATTAACACTTTTTTAATTTTTGAATGGCAAGGCAGTAAAAGTTATATTATATGGTTTTTGCATTTTATTTACTCTCAACTCAAAAGGCTTTTTTTTGTATATAATTTAAGGATATGCATTAATCGTGAGAAATGTCGATGATATATTTAATAAATCACAATATACAGTTGTAAAGAATATAAAGGTGTATATTTTTTCAGGTATATAAAAGGAGCTTTAATACTTATAAATAAAATTATTAAGTTAATATCAAAATTAATAATGCTATTATGAAATGCATGTGACAATTAAAAGTATTTAATAATTTGTATATATTTTAAAAGACAACATTTTTATAATGAATATTGAAAAATATGTATAATTATATGTATAATAAATATGTATAAAAATATGTATAAAATATAATTTAGAAAAGTAGTGTAATATATTTAAGAAATAAAAATTAAATTCTTCTTTAATCGTGCTATAAAACATAAATGCTTATTAATATGATAGGAATTTAAATATGTATATTATAATAAAAAATATAATAAAAATTTTATTATATATTGAAGTATAAAATTTATACTGAACTTTGATGTAATATATAAATATATTATGTATAGTTTATAATTTTCCAATTCAAATTTTTTTAGATGATTTACAGGATTTAATAATTCATAAAAAATGAGTTCAAAAATTATATAATGTAATATATTTTTAAATATATTTTATTTTTATTATATTTTTTACTTTGATTATAATTTTTTTATGATACGTTTTTCTTCCTATAAATTAAATTATAAAAATAAATTATAAAGCTGCAAAGTTTTTAATATATGCCGTCAAAAGCATTTTTCAACAAATTTTTGTATTTATAAATTTATAATTCTGTATAAATTTTAAAACAACAAAACAAAATTACTTTTATTATAAAATTAAACCTTATATTGACTTCTACATGGTATAAGTTTTACGAATAGGAATAATTATATGGGATAGGATTTGAATTAATCAATAAAAATTAATAAAAGTAAATATATTAAAAAACAAATTACATAAAATTTAAATCTTTTCGTTGAAGGCTGATTAAAAACGGCCACCAACTTCAATATCCCAAACAATTGTCACTTTGCATATCTACCTTTACCCTGTTTCGATAAGAGCGGGTCGAATCCGCATGCAGTTATTTCAAGTATATGTCACAGATAGATGCATATTTCAGGTAGGCAATACTATAATTAACTTTTTTCCAATTCAATAATATTTTGCATTCAAATACCTTTGTCTTCAGATATATTTTTAAAAGAGCAATAATACTAAAAATTGCAGAAATTTTTGCTTTAAACAAAAATTGTGTTTTATTATCCATGAATGTTGTTGATAAACATATGGATATATTCATCAAAGTAATTCGCCATCGTAAACATGTTGATGCTATTGATTTTGTACTTAAAGTTCTATCGCTGCTGACAAAGGCCCATTACCACGATCCCCAGTCACATTACCAGTCCTGGTATCGGCCGCGGTTACTCCCAATACCCCCACGTCGGGCATCAGATCTCATGGCGGACATCATCAACGAACTTGGCATCCGGATTCTTCAACAGCATGTCGAGAGCGGTAACGTGGCGTTTTCCCCGACGGGGATCGGATTCATCTTGGCCGCCCTTTACGAGGGCTCAGCATCCCGCAGCCGTCAGCAAATCATTGACTCTTTGGGGATGCCTCGTGACAAAAACGTTGTAAGGATAGGGATGAAAGATATCCATAAAAGACTCAGGGTAAGAACAATACCGCCTTTGAAAAAGACGATTTAAAATTGCTGTATTGAATAACATTTTTGAGATGTAAATAGTTCATTTAAATAATTAAATAAATAAATAAATAGATTTTGGTTTAAAATGGAATATGGATACAACAAATTAATATTGATTTATGAATAATACTATTTAGTGGTATCATAATTAATAAATATTAAATTAAACATAAAAATAGTAAAATTTAATTTTAATACACGATGCAGTGTATTGAATCAATATTGCTTTATTTGCCAAATGTTAAATAAAATTTAAACATCATTTAATTTAAAATTTAACTGTAGATGCCTATTGAGGCTGAAAATTCATTGATCTAATCGACTATTTTTTAAATAAAAATTTTAAATTTGAAAAATCATGTGTTGCCTAAAATAAAACGAATTCATTTTTATTCCCATTAAAATTATATAAAAATCAGCAGTATTTTAAAATTAATTCCCGTGAACATAAGCTATTAATTGCCGTTTTTTTATTAGGTCGAGCAAGATTTTAAGACTAATTCGTTTGCATGAGTGCCGAGATTGTGAGATTTGTAAGGAGACTCGAGAATGTAATTATAGTGCAATGCTACTCAATTTATTTATTTAACTTGGCGAAAGAGATAGTCGTGATACCAAAGAATACGCGTTGCGTGTGTAATTGGAGCCTGATGTAAACCCTTATAATAACTGACTCGGCTAGTATAAGAAATCCTCAGTAAATGGCGTCTACTTCGTCATCCTCAAATTCTTTAATCGATTAATACTACTTCGATTATTACCTCATCAAACCAAATGTCTTCACATTTAATTCCTCATTCATTTTTATAATTGCATTCGACACTGTTATTCGGTGCATGAATTAAGTCATTTTCGCTATAATTGTAGCCTGCTTAGTTTTGATTCACCTTGCAAGATCTATTCTTATTTTAATGTGTTACATTATATTTTCGTAATTAGATCATATCTGTATCGTAATATATTTTACACATTTTCAATGCAATATCGAATATTCGTGATATGATAATCTTTATTGCTGTGCGTGCCATTTTTATCAATTACTCGATCCCCATCGTACTGCTATTCAATTTTAATTTATTATTAATATTTTATAGACTTATCTAAATCCTGATGGATTTCTTGGGGGTCTTAATCTCAATCGAGAGAACACCAGTCTTCGAGCTGAATACGAGTCAATACTGCAATTTTATGGCTTTGACTTGACGACCGATTTTTCAAACTTCGCCCCCAATAATACATCGAATTTTAGACTGAAAGGTTCATCAACATCCACAATGGCATCAATTACAACCACGGAAATACAAATGACCACCATGTCATTGAGTTCCGACACGATGAAAAATATTCCGTCCACGACAGTCATCGGTACATCAGGTATAAACTTATATCCATTAATTTTAAACAAGTGCTATAGAATAATATTTTAAATAGAATGAAAATGTTTGAACTTAAAAACAACAGCAAGTACTTTATAAAAATTCAAAACTATATACAATTGGAAGTACTAATAATCTTTTAGCTTTATAAAAATTTGTTCACATCAAAGCATCTTATCAAAAGTAAATCCTTCTTTTTAAAAAAGGCTTCTTTAATAAAACAAATATTCATTTCATTATTTACTATAATTTATTTCAAATTATATTAAAATTTTTAATTTACCGTACATTTATTACATTTTTAATTTTACCGTACATTGACATTTTAGTATAATTTTTTAATCATAAAAAAAGTATTTTATGCAAATTTAATAGAAAATTATTTATATAAATTAGTAAGTAGGCAACAAGAATATTATTATAAATTTTTTTTTATATCCTATTAAAGAATCATATAAAAGTGCGGATTTATTGGATTTATATTCGATTGTTATATTAATGATAATTTATGATACTTACTTAAAATGAAATATTTGTAATGGCAGGTATTGTAATATTGAGCAAAATAACAGTCATATTAGTGGAATTAAGAGTATTTAAACAATTAAAGTAAATTTTATCCAACGTATTATTATTTATATATATATATATATATATCAATATTCCCTTTAAAAAAAGTATTAGGATAAGATCTAAATAAAAGAAGATAATTTTCGATCAGATACAACAACTGCGGATGAAACAACAATGCAACCAAGAGCTGATACAACAGTTGATAGTACAGTGACCACTATACCAGCAGTTATGCCAACCTTGACTTCTCAATCTAGTACCGCATCTCCATCGAATGAACCCGTTGCTACGACTTTATCGGCGACAACGCTGACAACCACTACCAGTACAACACGATTGTAAGGGACCTTTTTAAATGTAATACCTTCTAAAATCTGCATGCCTTCTAATTATATAAAATTATTTTATATAATTATGTAAAACTATTTTATACGGCAAAAATAATTTTATCTTATTTTGCAATTTTGTTTTTCTTAAATTATATATTTTTGTCATAATCTCCTGAGGAATTCATTTTCCAGTTCGTAAATATTGTAATAAAATTAATCAATAATGCGAGTAGTCGTAATAGTACCAGTTTTTATATTTCATAATAACATGTGTTAATATTTGATTAAAACAAAAATAGATATTTAGTTAAAATAATATTTAGTTAAAACAATATAGAGAACGAGATTTTCGGTTTATCGACAATTTACGCGATCATAGATGCGGACACACAAGTTCATAAAATGCAATTACAGATAAATATTGTTGGTGGTGGGATAAATCAGTGTCTATTTCGTTTGAACATTGAAAATATTTTGCTGAAATAGACCAGCCACAATTATAGAAGCGAATGTGACGCCGATGCCGACGGGTACGACCGCGACGGTGACGATGACCCCGACGACGACACCGGCCGAGGGGATAACGACTGCTGCCTCACCACCGCTTTCGACCGACGTACCAACGGTTGTCAGGCGTCGGAGAGACAACCGACGGAGACGCAACAACGAGGCCTACTTCTCCACCATTCCAGGTACACTTATAATTTTTCAAATAATTATCAATTTTTACATCCAATAATTCAAGGAGTCTGTCAATTGACAATCTAAAATCCTTCGGTTATACACCAAACATTAATTATAATTACGTGGATTTTAAGTTTTTTGCAATTTGAATGCAAAATTTTTCGTTTTAAATATTTAAAATAATTTCAATAAGAATTATTAAACATTCAGCTAAAATACAATTTTAATAATACTTAATTTCAATGAAAAACTTTATGCTTCTAGCCTTCATTTTCATCATCTCTGGAAAGCAATATAATTATACCTCTGCTAATTGGATATTTTCCAAGTACTGTAAACCAAGTATTCTTTGTGAATTGAGAATTTATAATAAATATTTATCTCTTTGGTAATATGAATTTTTAACATAATTTTTAAAAATTCTCCATATAAGGGACTTATTTTTGTATTTACAAAATTTAGGCTTCGATATTGAAAATTATATTTCATTAAAAATCGAGTATCTAAAAGAATATTAAAAATTTTTATCAAATCTTACATGACTTCAATTACTTTTTAATAGATATAAGTAGGAAGTTATAAAAAAAATAAAAATATACAATTACATAATACAAAAATTGTTGTTGTATCATTTTTTTGTTTGTTCCTTTAAAAAAATTATTATATCGTAAGAAATTATTTATAACTATTTATGGATATGTGAGTATAAATATGTGTCTGTGCATACGCTTGCACACACCTACATGGTTATAAATTTTTGCAAATATTTGATAGTAAATTTAATATTATAATTTACAAATTAATATTATGATGAAGTAAAGCTAAATATTTTTTTTAAAAGAAAATGTATTTTTTAAAATAAATAATACTGTTATTATGCAATATTTCGACAATTGTCATACTTCGAGGATATATAACATTTTAATATCTTTATAATTTAATAAAATTTTAATAAGAAAACCAATTAACCGTAAAAATATATACGGAAATTCTATGTATTGCTTCTTTCATAAAAATACTCTTTTAATACCAATGTTAACGAGAGTTTTTCATTGAACTGAAAATTAAAAATAATCTATTGCAAGAATTTTGAATAAGTACTAAAGTATTTTAAAATGTTTCAAATGTTTAAATTAATGAAGACATACTCATATTTTTATAATCTGAACATACTCAACAATTTTTTACATTTACCATTGTAGAGTATATTAAAATAATTTTCATTACTTTTAGTTTTACTTAGTTAATTATAATGTAAAGTATAATTAAATTGATTAAATATACCATGTTTTAAGTAAAGAATTAACATTAAAACTATCATATTTATAGCATTAAATATTTATTAGTATATTATGAATAATAATCAATAAAATTTGAAACAATTTATCGAATTTCTTTCCAAGGAAATAAAAATAAAAAAAGTTTAAACTTTATGACATAGAAATGAAAATGAAAGTCAATTAGTAAACTGCAATTTCAGTTTTATTGAATTTTAATTATTAAATATTTTATGAAATACAAAATATTACATAAAAATATAATTTATATAAAAATTTCAATAAAAAAAAATACAGTAAATGTAGTTTACATGTCTGTCTATATATTTTATATGTAATTTTCAAAATAATTAAACATTAATCTAAACGATTTTAAATAATTATGTATTGTTAGTTTCTAAGGTTAAAAATCTATTTGTAGCAAGTAAATTTTCATTTTTAATAATTTTATATAAAAATATTTTTGGTTTTATTCCACCTTTTTTCTTTACCTATTTCTTCAGTTTAAGCCCAATAAGGTAAAAAAAATATAAATCCTTTTTTAAATATAATAAATAATAATTTAACCTACTCATTTAGACAATATTTTACGCCCTTCGTATTATTTTATGTTATATTATTTCTAAATAAGAGAAAAAAAACGCAAAAATCGATTTCGTATTTAAAATATATAAAATTTATATTATATCAAATTTTCAAATAATTTTATACTTTTTTTGGGCTTCTCGTTTGATGGAATGTGTCTTCGGTTATTACTATTCTTTTTTTGATGAGTTTTTCAGAAGAATTATAAATAAATGAGTAAAGTTTCTTTCATTATTACTAATTTCATAAAATATCGAACTATTGTTTCATGATGTAAGTTTAGCGATGTAAAATTAAATTTATATGAAATTAAGACTATAATTATTTATAAAATTATACTTCTTTAATAGTTTTTATTAACTCTTTTTATGGTATTTATAAATTAATTATATTATAATTAATAACAATATTACAAATTAATATTTAAGAAACAAATTAGTTTAGACTTATGTAAATATAAATTAATAAAATATTGTTAATAAATTACTTAGTTACTAGTAATAGATGGTAATGCTTAATATTTATAATAAATTTAAATTTATTATTAAAAAATAAATCAAAATATTTACTTTAAAAGTAAAATATAATTTTTTAATATTTCAGAAAATCAGTTATTATTTTAAATTACGTTATTTAATTTAGAAAAACTAATATTATTTTAAATTATACTATTATAAATTACGGTATTGTTGCTTTAACAAAATTTGGAAATATTGTACTTCCGAGATGTGCGTAGAGTATTGGCGCTGTTTTATATCTTGAACCTCAAGTAAAAAAGTATAATTTTCTAGCGCAACATGTCACCAAGGTTCATCAAAGATTTTCAATTGCTTTTACGGTTGACCATGAATATAGCACGTTCAGCTCTGTTTAAAAATAATGACATAAACACACATTCATACTTTAAAACGTGAATAAATGCACATAGAACAGTTATTATTACTATTATTATTACTATTATTCTTATTATAAAAATATCTTGGAAAAAGTAGTTAGTATAAAACATGCAAAATATTGTTATGTAGAAGCGATTATCTCTCATAAAAATTTATTGAAATATCTATTCCAGTTAAAGGAACATTATATCTATGTGCTTCATTGAGAATACCCTTTTTATTATTAAAACGGAACAATGCTATACAATAAAAGTATAATAAAAAATGAGTATTTACATCTGTAAAAATTTTTATTTTATATAAGTCTCTAAAGTCATGTAATAAACTTTATAATAAAAAAAACATAAATTTCATTATTGAAAATGGTAGCTTAACAATTCACTCGAAAGAATTATACAGTTATTATTTTTAAGATTCTATTATGTTCTACTTTTAAAAAATTAATGTACAATAAAAGATATTGCTTTAATTTAATTTGAATAACATTGTCTTTTGTTTCAAATAGTATTATAATTATAATTTTTAGATTTAACTAGTTTTATATCACCTTAATCAATTTTCAATTGTCTCTACATAGAAATAATGTGCAATATATTATTAACAAAATATATATTTCGAAGCTATTAATATATATGTATGTGTGTACAGAAGTATATAACTTTATATAAGTATATAACGCATTAAAAGTATAGGGTGCGAAAGTATAAAACCCTTGCTGAATATAAAATAATGTTTCATCAGTATAAAATTCAAGTAGTGTAAGAAGCAAAGGAAATGGGAGAATTATAAACAGGATTTCAAAATTAGAGATATTGTATTTATGATTATTTATAATATATATATATATATATATATATATATTTGAAGTTGCTTATGAAATAAAATTAAAAATAAAAAATTAAATTTTAAAATAAGTCTATCAGTTACTTTGATCATAAGCATACAAGAATAATACATGTGCCATATGAAATTGATAAGTTTTAACGCAAAGTTGGTCTGTTGAGTTTGCAGGCCTGTGCAATTTAAAAGTAAACAACTGAAAATCCTTGAAAGAGTTAAATGTACTTTTGCAGACGATGGTCTCTGGATGCAGAATCTAGATATATGGGCGGACCAGGTCGCCGTGTCAAATAACATCCAAGGATCCGTTGATCTGCAGTTTTTGGTAAACGGGTGTGAATTGGCGAATGTACCCGCGGCCTCGTACACAGCGGTGCTGCCTTTTGCCTACTTTCCCTCCCTCAAGGCTGCTGCTCTAGAATTTCCACTGGACGTTAGTACTGTTTTATTTTTTCATCTCTACCTCCTTCATTCTCTTTTACGTCGGGAAGGTAAATTTGACTCACATTTCATTTATTCTCGGCGTAAATCATTTTCCTCCCATCAAGCTATTATTATTTGAAACCACTCCATATTCGTTATCATACGCATTCATGAAACATTTAGGTATCTGTACAAAGTTAGTCTATGTACACATGTATTCAAATGCGATGAGAGTATATTAATGTTGTAACAATATTTTGAGATATATAATCGAATAAAATTATTTATCAATTGAAATTTTGAAGTTTAAATATTGCAATTTTATTTATACATCATTTGTTCAGTTTCATTGCTCATGGCTTAGTGAACTGATTTTTAATTGTAATGAAAATATTAACACTGATTTAAATTCGTTTGCCGAGTATGCAAAAAATGCTTTTAAACGTTTATTTACGATAAAGATTTAACTATTATGTTATGCCAATGTTTACATATATGATCTATCCCCGAAGTATCGAGTTTTTTTTTTTTCATTTGGCGAATATTGGTCATAGCGATTTTGGAGGGGTCTTAAAATATAGAAAAACTCTTTTTCCATTTGTCCCCTATTTTTTTTTGTTTTTTTGATAATTAGATGCAGTAGAATTTTACTTCGTGCAAAGGGTGTTTTTCGATTTTTTGACACGGCGCGCTGAAGCGATTAGTGGAAAAATGCTACGCTACGAGAATGGTTCGTTTAAAGATTCAACAAAAAAAGAAAACACTTACCTTTTTTAATGAAATATGATTTATTGCTAAACTTATAAGCAATTTGTAATAAAAATTTAAAACTTTTCAAAATAAATTCCTCCTGTATCAACGCATTTACGAAGGTAAGTTTTGCAGGTTTCAAAACTAGTCTGAAACTCCTCAGCTTTGATATTTACGCAAATTTTTCGCATTTCTAAATTTTTTTTCATTAAATTGTGCTTCATAGATCGCATTAAATTCAGTTTCCTGTATCTAATTATGAAAAAATGGGACAAAAAAAAAAATTTTTCCTTTATATTTTAAGACTCCTCCCAAATCACTATGGCCAATAGTTGCAAAATTAAAAGAAAAACTCGATACTTCGGGGACAGACCATATATGCACTCCAAGCATAGTAACTTCATATTAATATACACATTTATAATTTTAACCATTAATAGTTTCAGGAGAATTAGTTCAAGTTTAAATATAATTTAAAACTGCGAATTGAAATTAAACTATTATTTTGAAAACATTTTGTTTTCTACTAATGAATATTATGTATAAAATTTTTTTTATTGTTATTATTACAAGATCTCTTTATTTTATTCAAGTATCTTCGAGTACATTAAATCATTCACTTTATTATTTTGACATTTAGTTAGTTTTAAATAAGTATAGTTTTAAAGTAAGTATTATCATTCATTTTAATAATAGAGGAGAAATATTTTTAAAAAATATATTAAAATAGGTTGATCACATATTTTATGAATAATTTTGAGACTTCAAAATATTTATAAATACTTAAATTGAAATGATGGTTATAAATTGATGAAATTGAAAAAATTAATAATTATTGTGTACTAAAAATTGTTCAAAATAATTTTATATTAAAAGGTAATATTAAATAGAGTAAAATTCATGGGAGAGGATGATTTATGAAAGACATATTTTAAAACTTTTTACCTACCTTTCCATTAATTTCGTTAATAGCAATGATTTATCGTTTTGTTTGTAAGATTGATGGTGAAGTAGGTTTAAATTACATTAAAATTTATTAAAAAATATGTTTAACAATGTTAAAGATATTTGTTGTAATGCTGCAAAATAATTTGTGTACAAAACAGAAAATTCTGTTGTGAAAGCCATTGCACATGAGGTCATAGCACGTAAGAATAGAACCAAAAGTAGTTTTAGCTCAAAAATCAGATTAAAAATGCTGAAAAGAACGACTTGGGTTTAAAAACGCAGAAGACTGAATTTAGCAGAGAAATAATGTATCCTGAAGAGTGTTAGTGAAGGAAGGGAGGAAGGAGGGAAGAAAAAAAGTTATGAGGAGTAGGTTAGGGTTACATGTTATAGGGAGGGTGCGCGGATCGTCCTTTAACTGTCTTTTATGTTTGGTTATCCCTTCCATAGAATCCCAGGTACAACGTGATGCTGCTCCTACCGACAGAGAGGGTCGATACGGGTCGATTGGCGCGGGAGCTATCCGGCCACAGCCTCCGGCTCTTGCGCAGGCGGCTCCAGGCCACCCTCGTACATGCCACCATACCCTCTTTCATGCTCAGGGGCTTCGTCACCCTCACGCCGTACCTTCAGAGGGTGAGTCTCATATCCTTACCTTCCCAATACTTTCTCACCTCTCAATTGTAACTTGACCCAATCCTTCCAGTTCACTCCGAAATTTTAGTTGCAGTACTCCGAGTGCTGCAACTCTCTAAAATTACTTTCATGCATTTTAATAAAAAATAAATTCCGCGAATCAATTCTACAGCATTTTAAAAACTTTGATTTTTTATAGATTTAACCTCACATGAAAAACAGCAGTATTAAATTATCATAAAACTTTTTACTTTTATACAACTTTCTTGTTTTAAGATAAGATAAAATTAAATGGTACCTTATGAATAATATATCGATGATATTCAAGTATTTTCATCAGAATGTTTCGCAATTTAGAATTTAAAATTTCAAGCTAAAAGAAACTTATGGAAATGAATGACTATTCATAAACGAAAAATTAAATAAACATAAAGATATAATAAATCAAATCTAATAATTTTTAGTTGCATTAAATACAATTTTTTATTGTACTTATTGCAATAATATCACAATAATTATACTTGTTAACTATATGTATTATTTTGTGAAATTCCGATAAATAACTTTTTAATAAAATCAGATTTATAATCAGAAAACAATATTGAATGAATATTAATTTTCATTAATATTAAGATTTTTATTTATAACAATGAGTCCTAAATTCGGACAAAAATACAAATTTCAAAGCAGTCAAGTGATGATATTTCCTATATTCTTTAATATTTCAAAATTAATACAAATTCAATTAAAGATTTAGTCATCTGAAATAATTTGAAATTTGTAGAGCTTATACTGTATTTACTTATTTGTTTTCGTTATATACAATTAAATCAACTTCAATTCTTTGAAGTGGATTTAGGATTTAATCAACGGTAATACTACTTTTCAATTTTATATATTTTAAGCTATTTTTTTAATAATAATATTATATTAATGTAAGTATCGATTATAGCTAAATAAGTGTACTAATGAAATATACACATATTTTTACAGAATTTATATTGAAACATTTAAAATAAATGTATACATGGTCTGTCATTCATTATCAAGGTTTTTAAGCCACTATTGCTCATAGCGATTTGAAAGAGGTGTTCAAATATATGTGGAAGTTTTTTTTATTTGTTCTTTTATTAATAATTAGATAATTATATAATTTTTTTTTTATAATTAGAAGTAGCAAGATTTTACTTTACGCAAATGATGTTTTTCGGTTTTATAATACGACAGATGGATCAACTGTTGCAACAGATTTACACGGTAAAATATTTGTTTATGGTTTAATAAAATGCTGTAAAAAATTTTAAATATTAAAAAAAGTCTTTAAGGATAAAAGTACATGTAAATTGCAATTAGAAAAATCACATAAGGCTCTCAAGAATGTCATCGATTATTTCTGTTCTCAACACCTTAATGGATTCTAACCCCGAGCGTGTGCACAAAATTTTGAGTTCAAACCATTTTTTAAGTATCAGAGTAATGGATAACACCCTAAATTTATCAACACATGCATATAGTTATCCTTAAAAACTTTTTTTAGCATTAACAAATCTCTACAGTCTTTTATCAAATCAAAAATAAATTTTTAATGTATAAAGCTGTTCCATTGGCGCTCTATCGCGCTATGTTCCAAAATCGAAAAACATCCTTCGCGTGAAATAAAATCCTTCGGTACCAATTGTTGAAAAAACGAAACAAAAAAAAAAAAAAAAAGAGATAAATAGAAAAAACTCCCCCCCTATATTTTAAAACCTCTCCTAAATTGCTATAATAAATAGTAACTTAAAAAAAAATACTTGATGCTTTATCGAAAAATCATATTTATAAATTAAAAAAAAATTTTAACCTGTTTTTTAAGTAATTATTTATGTATTTTATATTACTTATATACATATAATAATGGTTATTTATATTTGTTTTATTAAATGGATAAATATTCTAAAATAATAATTAAATATTTTATTAAAATATGATAGATAAACAAAAAAATCATTAATTAAAAATAGTAACATACGATTCATTGATTTTTAAATTAATATAAACATTATGTGTTTGAAACAGTTTAAAATATTAATGATGAAAAAAATTATTTATTTATAAGAATTTAAAAATTTTTTTTAATAATATGCAGAATAAATGTTTGAATATTTAGGAAAAAGAAATGAAATCTAATCTGTAAATTAAATGTTAATGTTTTTTTTTATTATTAATTAAGTTCTTGTAATGCTAGTTATTTAACATAAATTTATATTATTATTTCATGAGAAAATTCAGAAATAAAATTCAGTTTTATGTAGTTATGTAGAAGCTATAATATTTTAGAGTAAATTACATTTAGTGAATTAAAAAAAAAAATAATAATAAAGTTTAAATAATAATAACAGGAAGAAAGTTAAAGAAAAACACGGTCATTCTTTAAAAAATAATGCAATTGGTATTCCATAAAGATTCTTTAATTTGCAATGTTTTTTTAATACATGTAAAACATTTGTATGTATATTGAGAATATTATATTCTAATAATATAATAATAGACTTTTTTTAAACTGAAAGTAATAAAATTTAAATTTAATAAGTTTCTTACAACCTACAATAGAATATAAATAAAAGATACGTATCTTAAACATAAATCTTAGCCAATATTTATTCTCTTTTAGTCTAAAAATTTGCCTATGAATTATTAATTTCTTTAAATACATTTGAATCAATAATATTATATATTTTAGTTTTTAAAAGTTGTGTAAATAATCACGAATTCATTAAAAGTTAAAATTGAATAGATTGTTTTTGAAAACGCAATTGAATTTGAGATGGAAGTCGTTTTAATAATTCGGAAGTTGTTATCGTATTCCTCCGTCGACGCGTAAAATATCTCGGTAAAATCACCATAAAAGTTCCATTTAAAGATTTGCCATGATTGCATTATTCTCTGGTTGGCACCTGTTATAGCTAGGTATTAAAGACGTGTTTGAGCCGCGATTGGCTGACCTCACACCGATGACCCCCGACCTCGGAGTTTATGCACGTGACGTTCAGCAGAGTATCGCCGTGAACATTCGGAACTACATGAAAGAAGAGGGTACCACCCTGGATGTAAATGGGACGACGGCAACTAGGACGAACCTCCGGGATCTTCTACAGGAAGAGCCTTTACTGATCATACGGACTCGCACAAACGATTATCGACTTCAACGCCCAGGTACGTCGTTGCTTGTTCTCACTGCGATTTCCTACGCTCATTTCTTTTTACACTCATTAATAATATGCAGAGCTATAAAATTCTGGCTTTGCACATTCAAGAATTTTTTTTACGTCTTTACAGGCATTACATGAAACAATATTAACTTATTCATTTATTCATAGCTTATCTATACTGCCAACTATTGTTTATACCATTATTAAATATTACGTTTTATCGGAAAAGTATTTACACGTAAAAAGAATAGATTACTACTACCAATGCTATTTATATATTATCAATTTGATATTCCATTTATATATTATATTATTAATACATTTTTTTACTAAAACGTAAGAAATATCTAATTTTAATACATATTATTACTGTATTTTAATCAATTTCAAAACATACTTTAAAACTTTTATACCGAAAGTTAGTACATATGAAATCCATGTAATATTATAAAGTATTTTATACAGTGTATTATACAATAGCTTATTATAAAATATTAATTTCAAACAAGTTGAAGATAATAAGCATAAATTTCTTATACATCTAATTTTATATGATATTAGTAATTCCAATTATAAATAATTCAATCAAATTTATATAAATTATTTTCACATGTCATTATATACATTGATTTAATGCTTTTATACAATATTATATGGTTGAATTAACAGAAAATAATAATTGATTATTTTACAAAAAATAGGTACATAATTATTGTAAAACTAAAAAATAATTTATAATAAAATATAATTCATATTTTATAAAATATTTATGTATTTAATTTTTATTTAATTTATAAATACTGAATATTAATAAATATTTTGTGTTTTTAATTTCTACTGTACAATATTTTTCTAAACTAAATATGCTAAAGAAAATCATTTATTACAATTTTATGAAAATTATAAATATATATTTAAAAACATACTAATATTTAATTTATAAATGTTTTTTAAATATTAATGAATTTATTATTATATCCTTCTAATTATATTAATTTTATTTAATATAAATAAAAATTTTTTTAAGTATTTATTAAAATTCATTAACTTCTATTATATTTTTTTTTAAAAGTTATTAAAAAGCAATTTATTGTATGCATATGGCAAAAGATTTTTGCAGGTATTTTTATTTTCATATATTGTACTTTTAATTGTTAAGGAATTTATAAATGATAAGTGAAATTTTTTGTAATAGTATTTTTAATAATAAACTAAAGCATTATAATTTATGGTAAGGTTTAATTTATAATTATTTAAAGTATAGAATACTAATGGTTAAAGTTACTTGATTTTAGTTATTCATAAGAGGTATAAAATACAATTCTCTATATACATTTATATTGTTTAAATTTTTTGTATAAAATAAACATATGAAGAGTTATTATCAAGAAAAATATGATTAAGAGATCTACATTAATATTTTCATAAACAATACGATACGAATATTCAAATATAGCATATCCTGTTCTTATAAAAAAACATATATTATTCAATAAAGATTTTTATTATTTATTTTATTTTCTCTCTAGTGCAATTATTGTGGTTAGTAAAGAAGTTTTAAAAATTCATAAGGTTACTGTATCATGACTTGCCCGACCATTCACATTTCTTACTACTTATAATATTTTCTTGTTTCATAATATCATATATTTTTCAAACTGTTTCAGTGTTAGTTTTAAATGTTCTTTTAAGTTTTAATAAATGTTACCGGTTTCAAAACATATAATTTATAAAGCTGAAATTGAGAGTGCGATATATTAGTTTAAAATTATTTGATATGCTTTATTACATGCATTAAATTTTGTTTGACAAACTAAAAATTATTAAATTAAACTCTACGAAGCAGTATATTAAAAAAAATTATATTATCAAGTCTAATTTTTGTTGACGTAAACCAAGTTTAATAAAATTTTAAAATAAAATATATATTATATAATTTTATATATTTTATTATTAATTCGAATGAGTATTATTTTTAAACAAATAATTCATATCATTCGTTTATAAAAATTACTTTCTAGGATATATAAAGGTATAGTTTATAGATAAATAAATATAATATAATCATAGAGACATTTATTTGATACTTAAGAATTATGGAGTAGGTTAAAAATCAAAACGATTAATATGTTGTTTTTTTCTTTATATATATTTAATTAAGACATCATTTCTTCATTATTTTATAGTTTAATATACGTATAATTCAAACAAAAATTTAAGTGTTGATTTGAAAAATATATTTTCTGTTAAATTTTCTTAATAAACAAAGCATAACGTAATTCTCACTGAAGTTTATAGCCTCTAGAATTGATCGACTTCCATTTTTTGAGCGATGTGCTAAATCACGAAGAAAAAATAAAAATACATTTCACTCAACAATGTACTGCATCCAAGTAGCCAGTGTTATTACTTGATAATTCGGAAAGATAAATCAAGAGAGATTTTACGGATAAAATTCGCTTTCTTACCTCCATTATGTCTTATGTCTTGAGTACAATTTTTATTTTATAAAAACATCTTTCACAAAATGAGTTTTTTCGCATAGTGAGTAAATGGGAAAAGTACTTTATTTTAGTAAACTGGCAATTCTCGCCACTTTTATGTATTTATTTAAGTGGAAGAGTGTTTAATTTGAAAAAATTTAATCCGGAATTATTTAAAGAATTTTAATTTATTATTTATTTTATTTTATTATACGTTAGTTTATATACAAATTTTGTTTTTGAAATTTATTTCTTTTAAAAATTATTGAGTAATTATTTATAGTTAATTTTTAAATTAAACCATAATAAATTTCATTTTAAATATAAGCTTAAAGTCTTATGTACTTAGTAGAATTTTTATTATGTATAATATTATAATGTATACACATTATTGAAAATTCATTTTAACAATATTAATTATAATTGATAATGCTTTCATAGATTCTTAAATATATTATTTTAATAATAATAATAAAAAAATAATAATAACAATCATAATAATATCAATAATAGAAATAATATCAATAACAGCAATAATAGCAATAATAATGATGGTATGATAATATTAATAAACATTTTAAGAATTATTTTTTTAAGTTAATACAATAATGGTTCTCTTAAGAATATTAAAAATGTCATAATTATTTAAATATTTTGTTTCTAAATTTCAAAACATGAAATATTTATTTTAATGTTCATAAATGTATGTAAAATTTTTTTTAAAATATTCAATAGTTGTATTATTAACAATTTCATGCACTTAATTTGAATACATTATTTTATAATTATATTTATATTTATATTATTTATATATTATGTTATATATTTATATTATATATTTATATTATATATATATTATATATAAATATAGTATATATATTTGTTTTATATAATTTAGTACAATTTACTATGTTATTTTATGATGGTAGTGTAATAATATTAAATAGGGTATTAAAATTTTCACTACGACATTTTATTGTTTATTTTTGAAATCCATAAATTGTATATAAATAATATATTCTTAAAGTATTCTTATTTTTAATATGAACATGTACTTTATATACTCAAAATGAAATATTTGTATATTAAATGTATACAAAAATATGTTATACAAGACACATAATACATAAATACAAAATTATATGTACATATGTATATTTTTTCCAAAATGTATTAAATAATATTGTAATTATAACAATGAACATTTCATTTTATATTGCAACTTCAAGTTAAATGTATATTTTTCATGAAATATTTTATTCATATGGATACACTTTAAATATTATATATTTAGAAATTATATTGAATAATGAGATATGGAATTTAATGTAACACCCTCCATGTAGATATCTTGAATAATGTTTAAAAATAAGTAGTTTTAATATATTTGTTTAATAAAGTAGAAAATCGGCAAAAAAAATAAAAAATTTTTTTTTTGACTCAGAATAAAGTCTTTTTATTTATTCTTTCATTAAATTGAAGCTAATTTATATTCGTGAGGATGCTCGGCTTGAAAATTTTCCAGGATTGTAACTAAAAGAAAAAGAGAAAGAAAGATTTTTGTTCAGAAGAATGCTGTAATCTAATAGCTAATATTCGGAAATATGAGTAAATGTCGAGAAAATTGAGAGAGAGAGAGAGAGAGAGAGAGAGAAATACATAGACAGAGAGAAATAAATAGTTAGAAAGAAATAGATAGATGGAGGGAAAGAGACAGATTACGTATAATGCGCTACAGTTATCCAAATAATGACTGTATGTGTATCTTCATTTTTATCTACGATCATTTTTACATTTACGATATTATATTGTTTGTATTTCTATTAATTATCTTCTTTCTCAAATCATTTTCTAGTTAAAGTTTCATTTGTATCACAGAATCTTTTTCTTAATTTCAGCTAAATTTATTACTTTTAGTTAATTAATATATGATATTCAAAATATAAAATATTTGTAGATACACTATTTTAAGCAAGTCCGATTTATTTTAATTAAATATTAAGAAAACTTGCTAATCAGCTTAAATGGTCTTTAATTGTTTATTATAGTTATTTAATAAAAAAAAGTAATTCTTCCTATTTTTTATTTTATTAATAATTTTATACATTCCATCACAATAAATTATCAACTAAATGTTGAATAAAAAATTTATTCTATTATTTCAATAACTATATATATAATATGATATGTGAATGTTCTAAATATATGTACCATATAAATTTGATAAATTATCATCGTAGTATAATAAAAAGAAATGCATAAACAAAATTAATGTTCTATTACAACTTTATTTAAATTCAAGTTTTAAAAAATGATTTTAAATTAATTTAAATATTCATATGTAATATATATTTATGTAAGGGATAAATAAAAATAAATATATCTAGAAATATTTAAGATAATTTTTATAATTTCAATTTATTTTGTTTAAAATTTGAAAAATTATATTGTATCAGATTTTATATTTAATTATTAAAGAAGTAGTCTACGTGTAAGTTATAACAAAATAATTTATAAATTGTTAAATATTATTTTATAAAAACAAAATTATTTAATATAATTATATAATTATTTAAAAATATTTTTATTTTACTATGGTAAAATTGATTAAAGGAATATTAATTATCTAGTAAGATATTTCTAAAATCTACTTAGTTATAAAATTTACTGAGTAAAATAAATAGCATTTATATAACAGAAGCTCTTTGTTTTTATTCCATTCAAAAATGTCTTTTATATCATGATAAGACAGTGTTTGTATATTTGAATCAAGATACAGTTTCCTAATAACAAAATTGCACAATAAATGAATTATATTAAATAATAAAGAATGATTATCAAATTTTAGAAACACGAGAATGATTTGAATTTTAAATATGCAAGTAAACACAGTATGAATTCAACTTCTAATTTTTTACATTAGCAACTTATAATTTTATTATAGTTAATAATATTGAGATATTACGAAAGTGTAATAATAATGACAATATCGAGACGGCTCTCTAAGAACTTGATTGGATCTAGCTTGAAATTCCGTAAATCTCTCACAATTTCTCATACATTACTTTTTCATTATCCATAAAAAATTTTAATGCCTTAACATAGACAGGCAAGATATTAAAGTTCCAGCTTTTGTTATTTCAGTCTCGTAACTTTTGTGCATTCCAGCCAGCGGACTATTGGATAGAGTTGGGCTTGTATCTTTCGCAGTCGATCATCCGTTCCTCTACTTCATCATCGACGACGAAACATCTGCTTCCCTTATTGCAGGCCGCATCGATGACCCCCTGAATTCACGCATACTTTGAAGGAAATAAAAATGGCCTCAATAAAACAACGATATTTCAATAAGAATGGAAAATGAGAAAAATGCAAGGGTGATATTCATTGTCGACAAGTATTTGGGAAGCTCCAACCGAGTTTACTCTGCAAGGATATTTCACGGCCTAGTTATTGAAATTCCAAAAGTTCTGTTTTTAGTGAACTGAACAACGGAAACGTGGAAACACCATCAACCACAGTACATTTATTTTACTTTTTTAAAAAATTATTTTACTTTTCCGACTAAATCGTGTACATGAAAACTACATGTTTTTTATGTGTAACATCCATTGTATTTCTAATTTTAAAAGCAATTTTTTTCTCTAATTTCAAAACAAATTTTACTGTTATAAAATATATATTATAAAATTTATAAAATCTTATATTTATATACAATGCATTGTTTTTGTTTATTGCGTTAAAATGGTTCTAATTATAAAAGTGTTTTATAAAAAATTTTATTATTTATATTAAAAATTATTTATTTTCAACGAAAAAAATTCATAATTGCAAAAAATAAAATAAACTTAAATTTTTAGTAAGTATAAATATTAACTTAAATAAATTTCTTTGTTATATTTATTAGAATTATTTAAATACATAATAATATGAATGTATAAAAATGTTTCATTGTATACATTACTTCATTATTGTTTAGGTAACATTTATTATTGAACTAACAGAATAATTTTATTATAATATATTATAAAAATTGCTTAATAAATTACTAATCGATATGTACAAAATATTTTATTTTATAAAAAAAATTTTTAGTTTTCATAATACATTATTTTTTAGAATGATTCATAAATTGTATTATTAAATTATATTTTTATATTTATTGATATTTTATTCATAAAGCACGCTTACTAAAATTATTGAATGAAAAATATTTTAATTATCTCCTGAATTTTTCACATTTACAAAAACCTAAATTGTATTTAAACTTTTTTATTTTAATTTTAAAGAATGAATTATTAATTTAAAATTCTTTTATTTATTATAAAATATGATTCATAATTAAAGATATAGAATGTAGTTAATTTTTCTTCAAATATATAAGAATTTAATTGTAGAAATATTTAAATAAAATATTTAATATAGTAATTTTTTGCAAAACTGAAAATTTTTTTATAATAATAAAAATAATAACGTAAATAATTTTTATGATTTATATGTATTTTAATATTTTATGTCTTCTTAATTATTAGTTGACTTTTTAATTTAAAATACTCAAAATATGACTTTTAATAAAATTAATTTATCGATTGAATATTTGAAATTAAATGTATATATATATTATGTAGTAATTTGCGTTTATTTTGTATGTACAAAAGAAATATAAATTGTGTATCAAGTCTGATATTCAACTTGTATTTATTTGATAATACTTACAAATAATAATCTCAAGCTCTGTAAACAATTATATATGCGTAAAATTATCTATAATAGTATTATATTCATTATCAAATTCACGTTTTTCATTCATAACTACGAATTATAATTGTTGGGTTTGTACAAAATAATATGAACTAAACAAGTAAACAATTATTATGAAAAAATTAGTTTACAAGGAAATGATGATAAAAAATAAAAATTAAAATGTAGTAAAAGTAACAATTTCATATTCGTGAAAAATTATAATTTATTTATATAAAAACTGTACAATGATAATAAAACCATCGAATAAAAGGACGATGATAAATGACAACAAATGATCTATAAATGAAAAAAAAAATAAAAGGCAAAAATTTAGCATATACAAAATAATATTTTACGCTGTACAAATGAAAACCCTACCTTGATTATTCGGCGACTAGCATAAAAGTAAAAAACTACTTTTGTAATCAATACAATATTTTTTATAAACCAATATTTATAAATTTTTATAAATCAATTTATCATTTAATAAAGTATATTTTTATTTAAAAAGAAATGTACAATAATAAATAATCATAAGGTAAAAATTTATTTTACATGTATTAATTTATAATACAGTTATAATTTTTATGGTGTTTAGATTTATAAAATAATATGCACCATTTATAAATACAAAGTATTAATGTAATATTGAAAACTATTGAAAATCTACAGAATAAATTAATAAATTTTTAAAACAATATTTAAATACTATTAAGGAATTAATAAAATAAAATTTTTAAAAATATCTTTATTCGACTATTAAAAAATATAAATATAAACATTTTCATAATAATTTAAGTATAAATTTAATAAATTATTCACTATTGTCAGATTTAAAAAATAAATAAATTGACTGTTTTGATCTTTAATTTGAATATTGCGCCATAAGATAGGAATTTCTAAACATATTTCATACGATACATATTAATATAATTAAATTTAATTTACTTATAAAATTGGTTTAAATCTATGCGAATATTTTAATCGTTTAATTTCGTCGAATTTATATTAATACAAAAATATCGACAATATTTTACGGCCACTGAAGCTCGAGTTGAACTCGTTTTCACCTTAAATAATATTACAGAACGACTTGCTCGAGGCCAGTAACATGAGTATTTCTTTAGTTGTTACATGATATTTCACATTTTGATCAAAGGGCTTGCTTTGTTTTTTTTAAAAATCTAAGCACAAATAGTCTGATTTATTACATCGTTAATCCTGGATCACAAGTATCGACAAATCTTCGAATAAATTTAACGAAAACTGTCGCTAGCGATGTTCAGAGGACCAAAAAATCCATTAAATTGAGTTATCTTCGCACATTGTATCAGAACGAAACAAATTCCGTGCTTCTATGAATTCTTTCAGGATCTTTACTATTAGCAAGAGCTGTTTTAATGCTGGAGGCGAGAGTTCATGTGACGTTCTGAAGAATCCAAGGGACGAACTTTGAGATTCTCGTGCAGACTCCCGGTAAATTGGCCTCAGCGCAACCGATGCCCCAAGAGATGATGCCAGCTAGAAAGTAACGTCCATCTTTACCCCGGACTTGCAGCGGTCCACCAGAGTCACCCTGCGAACAATTTGCAAGAATTAATACACTAACATAATTGAAAAAACAAGATAATTTAGATTATTTTTCACCACTAATGCCTCAATTTATATCTTAATAGCTGGATCGGCATGTATATTATGAAATTGAAAGAAAGAAAAAGACACGTGGAATAATTTCCCTACATGTAAGAAAAAGTTATAATTCATATCCATTTGTTTTCTCTGTTTTATGAATATTGGACACTTTAATAACTTTGGTACCTTAGATGCGTTTATATTTAGATGAAGAATTTACCTCCGAGATCCTACACAGTGAATAATTGTTAAAATAATTATATTTCATTATTGGATCAATTACTTAATATACCAATAATATAACAATTATAATATTTTTTCTCAAATTTTAAAACTACGTACTTTAGTTCCAATAAATTAAATTATTTTATTTTTAAATAATTTTTTGACGAATCAGCTGTTAAGTTGTAAGAAAAATTGAAATATAAAAAACTTTATTCACGTTCCAAAATCAACGGTAAATGCAAGTATTTTATTTCAGTATCAATGTCATTTACATTTATAAATGACGCTGTTGTACAAAGATTTATTTTTGAGGATTGTATAGTTGTGTAACTTTATAATCTCTACCTAATCGTCCAATATATTTCTATAACTAATAGGAAGAGAAGTACATTATGGAATTTACCTGACAAGAATCTTGACCGCCAGTTTCATAGCCGGCGCACAGGAAAATGTCAGGAATGAACTCGTGCCTTCCAGCTCGGAGAAACATAGACTTGCACATGTCATTGCTCACAATTGGTACAGACACCTAAAGTATTTACTCATTAAAATGTCATATTCACGTGGCTAAGTAACTTGTATCTTTCAATAAATTATTTTTATAATATCTCAAACAAAACGTTACTGCACTCAATATTATTTTTACTTTAAAGTTATTAGGTAGTTGCGGATGATGAACTTCTTTTACTAAAAGTATTTACAACAGACAATTGCGTAACATTTTAAAGATTTCATAATGTTAATTTTATACGTATATCTATTTAAAATTTTATTTGCACATTCTTTCATTATATTTTAAAAAGACATTTCTTTCGGTAATATTCTGATAATATACGAAAATTGTAAATTTTAAAACACTGTTTAATGAGAAAAATAACTGATGTAAATAAAAATAAGAGTTCTATTTATGAAAGCACTTATTTAAATTTGGAAGAGTCCTTTGCCGTAATTAAGGACGTTATAAAAAATAACTGCTAATAAAATTATAAATATCGTAAATACGGAAGAAGCTTTCAAGGGTATTTAAATATGACTGACCTCCTGGAGAATGGAAGGCAAGGTTCCACCCTCGCTAAGTCTACCCCATCCGGTGACGGTGCCGTTTTCGCCGATAAGGAGTTCGTCGCTCGCCGGAAGACAGATCGGCGATATGTGGGGGGCGAAGTTGAGCGGGGTCTCCAGTCGTACCAACGCGAGATCATATTCGAAGGTGAAAAAGTTGTACTTTGGATGGACGACCTTTTTCGTGATGCCGCGCTCAACGTAGGGTAGCCTCTCCTGCACCGAGGAAAAATCGTATTCGCCCACGCGGATACGGATCTGGGAGGTCAACAGGCTGAAAAAAACGTTGGTTGTCAGCTTTAATGCAACACCTCCACTCCTCATTCCTCCAAAAATAAAAATAATAATTCCATTTCTTAAAAATTATTAATTTAAAATTCAAATATTATTCCTGGATATCTCGTACTCGATCCAATTAATTGTGTAACTGAGCGAATGAACTTTATGTAAGATGTATAAATATTAAATGTACAAAATTTTACGTTGTCAGTCTTAGCTAAGTTGTTTTAATTTATGTGTATGTTTCAAAAGTTTTTATTTATCTCAACCTTTATACTATAATTTAAAAAAATTTTCAATTATTTCGACTAGATTCGAATCTGAATATTACACATTTTTATTGAATAATATCGATTAGCAAACATTTTTAAATTGCAACGTGCATTGAATATTTTTATAATTGCATTCATAAAATATCGTATTTCAATAAGATTAATATAACAATAGGATAAAACGTATTGTAACTATAATTTTGTTTGGCTTTCTTTAATTCAATTATAGTTTAGTCTTAAAATTGAAAAGACAATTCTTTTATGGAAAAGTCAAATAATAATTTTGATTAAATATACATTTCAATATAGGAAGTAATGAAAATGAATTTAAACATTACAATGTCTTAAATATGTTTTAGAATAGTTAACTATGTTCTTCAAATTTATATTTCCATCTAAAGCTTCTGTTAAATTTCAAAAGATAAAATGCTGATGTAACCAACATAGAATAAATTTTGTTTTAAAAAGGAGCCTGAAAAGGCTTCGTAATTTACATGACCAGACTACTTTGTAATAACTCCAATATTATTTATTTTTTAGTATGTTATCCAATTTGAGTTACAAATATTTTTTAGCTAAAATTATTTCCGTTCATTAAGAGTTACAGAAATCTAGTTTCGTACTTATTCTATTTCTCGTGGATTGGATTCGCCCACTTTTTGCGAGTTTGTTAAAGAGAGTGAATAATGGAGGAAATGGGGACTCACTCGTCGACGCAATGTCCAGCCGTGGCGATCCAGTTCTCGTTGAGTACGGCACCTCCGCACCTGTGGGTACTCGAGAATCCAAAGAAAGATGTTCGTCTGACCGAGACTTGCCAGGGCCATTTTCCAAAGGATGCGTCTTTCCCTCCGACTATTCGTGTTTCGGGTAAGGAGAAGAGGGGCGGTACCCCGCAGGTCATGTTGCTGCTCACGCGGGCGGCGGGCACCGTTAGCACCGAGCCCGTCCTGGAGGACAGGAGAGTCGCCGAGGACGAGGTCAAGGTCGAGGTCGAGGTAGAAGTAGAGGTAGAAGTCGATATTGAGGAAGGGGTGGAGTTAGAGGAATCATCTGTCATCGTCGAGGAGGAAGGCGAAGCAGAGGCCGCAGGAAAGCTCGCAAAAGAACTTGGCGAGCGCAATGTCGTGGAGGTAGTCACGGTTGATAATGTCATAAACATCGTGGAAGTCGTCGTTGCCGAAGTCGTTGGCTTCTTTATTGGCCGAGCCTTGGTCGGAGTCTCCAAATACGAGGTCGTTATGTAGTGGGCCGAATGAGGCTTTTGATATACATTATTCTGCAAGCACATTTAACCGATATTAAAAAATATTTTACTACATTGTCGAGTTTTGTGCACTTTTCGTTGCTCCATTCTAGATGCACTCAAATTCCACCAATCATATATATATGTTTTAGAATACTTAACTATGTTCTTCAAATTTATATTTCCATCTAAAGCTTCTGTTAAATTTCAAAAGATAAAATGCTGATGTAACCATATATATATATATATATATATATATATATATGAATAGCTCTTGAAAAGCTATAGAGTTAATTCAACTCAATTTATTTGTAAATATTTTAATAATTTTATCCTACCATGTACTATATTTATTGATGCATCAAAAAATATAAACACACTCAGCATAAATGTTTTTATTATGACTTTTGTTAAAATTTTAACAACTAACCCAACTATTCAAATGACCTAGTTCCTAATTTTCTTAAGTATTTTAATTATTAATTATTGAAATATAATTACAATTGAAAATATTCTCATGTAATTATTAACTGCAATTGATTTTGAAAACTTAAAGCTTAATAGAAAATTTAATCCAATTTAAATTTTCATTAATATCAAGACAATGAATATTAATGCAATATCTATTCAGTTAATTATCATCCAATATACTGGAAATTCAATTTTTATATATTTTTTAGTGAATAATATTTTATTATGATTAAATATGATTATATTATTAGATCTATACGTTTTTAATTAATTCTTGATCTAAAATTTATTAACACTGTAGGTATTTTTATTTATTACAATTATTTATTAATTTATTGTAAGAATAAATTTATATAATTACATAGTGTAGTTCGAAAAATGAATCATTTTTAAAATTAAATCAAATGTAATTTTAGGATATAAAAGTAATATTTATCTTGATTGGAAATATTTTTGATAACTTAAAGTTGTTTTTAATAATTTTAAATTAACGCATTCATTTGTAGATTTTAAGAAATTTATTAATAATTTAATGGCTTTTAATTTCCTGCTGTATTGTTTTAACGAGAATAGAATATTTTATGCGGTTATGTATTTTAATATATTAATGACATATTTTATAGGCTATTTGATAATGTATCATATTTCGTAAGTACGCCAAAATCTATTTATTATTAATATTAAAAGGATTTAATTACATCAATATTAAATTGTTGTATAAGATTGGCTAATATAAAATTAATCTACTTTTAAAATATTTATGTAATTGATTATTAGTGTAATAAAGCATGTGGAAAGTACATTAATATATAAAGTATAAGAAAATGTTATTAACCTTTTAGAAAAGGTTAGCAAGTTATTTTAATCATTCAAAAATAGAATAATGTAGTATTAAAAGTTTATTTTTAATACTGGTTACCGGTTTAAAACTGCAAAAAGACGAGAACGTATTTAAAATAAAAAATACATCCCTCTTTGTATCTCATAATTTTTACCCTCAAAAAGATTATTTTACAGAAAATATTATACCAACATAATTTAGTTTAAGAAAAGCGAGTAAATAAAAAATGGTATATTTAATAGAAAAACTTTTAATATAAAATAATATTCAATACTTATAGTTTTCATTGACTTGTTTTACTAATTGAAAAATGTAACATTTTATTTATACTTTTCTTTCTTGCTAAGAACATATTTAAGGCAGTATAAAAACCTGTGTAGAACTCTATTCATTGTCACAAAGTCTATTTAACCCGAACTTCCGAGTAATCTGGAAAGTTATGTCTTTATTTAGAACATTTCATTGCGAGTAAACCGAGGTCTAGTGGTACTAGATCAGGTCGGGTCTATGATGTCTGCACGGAAATTGAAGTTTAATGCATGTCCGACTAAAGAAAACTTCGCCGAGTTTCTTTCGAAGAAAAATGTTTTTCACATATATCTGGGATGTGAAGACGAGTGAAATCTGGAACGACCTTGAAATACGTAGGCCATTTTCACATGGAAGTGATTTGCTACTATAATTTTCACCGATTTCCCATAAAGTCGCAAGCGCAAGAAAAGCTGACGAAGCTCGTAAGCGTAATCAGAGCCAACAACACTCTCTCTCTCTCTCTCTCTCTATATATATATATATATATATATATATGGTACAATAACGTTAGTTTTTTACAAAAACGCAACATTAACTAGGTCGTAAGATTCTAGAACTTCTATTGAGGAAAAGATTTCGTAGTTGAACAGGCAATTATTTCTCTTTATAACATATCCAAAGACATCAATTCTTTAACTAATTTATATATCAAATTTTTCATATTTAAAAAAGTGGTATAATGTATTTCTTCTTGAAAGGAAGATTTAATGTATTTTATACACTGCGAAAAATATTTTTAGAAGAAATTAAAATATAATTATTTGAATGATAAATACATTTTTATAATTTTTTTCAAATATTATTCCTCAAATTATGTAACATTAACTTTGATTTAATTTTATTGCGAATATGAAAATATATATGCATATTTTTTAAAGATTACTTTTCTTATTTGTAATACCATTAATATATATAATAAAGTTTATTGTAAAATTCTAGAAAAAAAAGATATTAGCGATGATTTTCTTAAAAGGAATAGCATCAATTATCCTTCTTATGTACATAAAAAAAAAAAAAAATAAATTTAAATTTTTATGATGTTTCATTTATAAATACATAAACACAAAAATAAAAATAATAGTTCTTAATATACGAGAGAGACCTACAAACGAAATGGATTTAAAATGTTCTAAAATTTCTTTTTTAATTATTGTCGATTGAAGCAAATTCTTAAATGGTTCTCTAGAAAATTGAAGTTAATAATGATTGTAAAAGTTGTAAATAAAGGTATAACGATTAAATAATACTAATGCTTTGGAAGGAAAGGATTTAAAATTTTTTAAAGAATGGGGGAGATGCTTTGGTTTGGATTTTGGTTTGAATAATTTAAATTAAAAGCATAGTGATACCTCTTGAGGCTCGGTGGGCTTGAAGCTGGGCCTCTGGGAATCCAACCACTGCGGCTTACTGTACTGGGGCTTGCCAGTCCAGAAAGCTGTGTTAGTCTCAGGTCGAAATGGAGAAGCTGGAACTAAACTTCCACCTGCAGTTATAGGTTTGTGTCGCGTGATGAAGGCCGGTTCCGTCGTTACTTGCCAGTGTGTCGTCTGGGACGTAGACCCGACTGCACTGCAATGATAAGGATCTGAGTGATCCTGAGCGAGAGTCGAACTGGGCGAACCCCCTACGTCGCCTTCTGGGGAATGTCCCTAACCCCGCGTATTTCAGCATTTCATGATTATAAGCCAACTATATATCAACAACCAACTACATCCGACATTTGCGCCAGTTTTAATCATCCTTGATTCGCGAGTGATCGATTGATTTCACTTTCAAAGTCCAAATCTATTCATCCGCCTTTTAAATTTGATAAAAGTAATTTCCATATTTATACTTATTTACGTTTATAATTAAATACTTTTTAGAAACAAAGTTATCTTTCTTAATTAGATGAACCATATTATTTTTATGTAATATAAATATAATGTATATAATTTACATTTATTATATATTACCATAATTGTAATTTCATACAGTAAATTTTTTATATTTTTCAAAAAATATTTGAAGAGATCGAAGATAATCCAACGAAACGTTGTGCAATCTACAACATTTAAGATTCTTTTTATTTGTTACTTTCAATTATAGAATAATTTTTAATTTTAAATTTAAAAAATATGTTTTACATAGTTTTTCTTCTTCTTCACAAAAAACCTTATCTTCAAAAAGTATTCAAATTTGATCGATTAACGAATTCAATTGACCTTCATTCATTTATTATTTCATTTTAAGTTCATTGTGTAAATTTTATACTTTTTAAAAATTTATATCTCGTATTTTTCATCTCAAGATAAATAAGAACTTTTTTAGTATTTAAATTTTTTGTAAAATGCTAGTATCTATAAAAGCTTTCTTTTATTTTTTAATTTAATTTTAAAGTGCTTAAATTTAATTTTTAAAGCTATTACGCCAATTTACAAAATTTTTTTGATATACTTCAATTCAACTAAGTATTAATGAAAAAAAAATATTTTTTAATATCATAGAACATAAAATAATTTATTTAATAAAATAGAAAATTATACATATATAATAAAATATTTTAATATATTTTCTAGTTCTTACAATACAATTAAATTTAAAAACATTTTTTAGTGTTATTTAAAATTCATTATATATTTTCTAAAACTTTATATTTCATATATACTAAATTAAAAAAAAATTCTTTTTAATTTTTTTATGAATTTTTTGTGCTACTAATTTATTCCGTATATTAAATTTGTTTTTTACTAATTGTAATATAATTTTAAATATTAATATTTTATGGAACATTAATAATTTATGAATATAATTGATGTTGGTAACTGAATGCTTAAATATAAAATCTTTTCTACTCGTATAGCAAATATAAAAAATATATATATGTATATAATTTTGTAAAGCTTTTCTGAAGTGTAGGAATTAATGAGAATTCAAGCAACTTTATATTTTTAATGACATGGTCAAAGTACATTACCATTAAACTAATATTTCTGGTAATTTATTTGATAATATTTATTCTTAAATCCCTAAGCTTGTGTATGATTGTCGTTTAAAATTTAATTCATTTGTATATAATGCTATTTTTGTTATAATAATTTATGCTACGATTATTATATGATAACTTAACTGAAATAATATTATGGTAAAAATTTTACATGAAATAAAGTTTTTTTTCTTAGTGCGTATCATTTATTATAGCTAGTAATACTAGAAGCAAAGAAATGTTCACAAAGTTTAACACAATTAATTCTATCGAATATTAAGTTAAAAAACAAAAATATATTAAAATAAATTTTTATTTGAAAATACAAATAGTGTACGATATATAATCTAAACAAAGTGTTTATAAAAACTGATCGATTATATACTTCGAAAATTTAATTTCTCGGTCAGAACAATTGATATTGTAGTAGTGCATACCTGGTAGGTTGACCACTATAATAAGACACGGAGACAGTGGTGATGGGTTTGACCACTTCCGGTCTCGACGAAGGCGTACGATGGGTCGTCGTCGTATTCATTATTACCTGCGTCGTCTTCACAGAAAAATACGGTTTAGAATATTCGGTAGTTGTGGGTCGACCATTAAACAAGGCTGGTTTTGTGGTCCATTGGGGTCGCTCTGTGTGAATAAAGTTCAAACCAGGATGCTTTAATTTGTCCGTAGCCACCTAAAAACACGAGTGCACAAATTAGAAAAGAATTTATTTAAGCTGTTTTAAGTTTTGAAGTTTTATTGACCTACAAACTTTTTTATGATTCTTATTAATTTTGCACGGTTTGATACTTACCTCTAGCTTTGTATTTTATATGTAGAATTTAATTGTGAATATTTGGGTATATAATTACGTATTAATAATAGTAATAATTATAAGCATTGCTACATTGTAAAAGAGAATTTAAATGATTTTTATGTATGCACGACAAGATGTTTTCTATTTATCGATGTTAAAAAATTAATTTTACAAAGATTCGGTACTAATAATTATCATTCACATTCACACAAAAAAATGAAAGTACATAAATGTTTTAACTTTCAATTAATAATTGTTACAATGCAAACAATAACATTGTAATGAATTAGTACCATAAATCAAGGCCTTTCAAATAGAATAATAAAATTCGATTTTAACCAAATGATTTTAAAAAAAATAAAAGTATTTTATATAATCTAATTAGTAAGGCAACAATTTTCATAAGTAAAAATTTAAAAATAGTGAACAAAATTGTTTTATTTAATAATATTTCCTATCGATTTTATTAACAAATATATACATATAAATAAAGAACAGACATCTCTCTATTACATAAGTAGATAATAAACCTTTTGCGAGTATTTTCGTAACACACTTCGCTAACCTTTTCCTTAAAGTTTCTTACTTGTGATCAATATATAATATCTATATAGCCCTATTCGCCATAAAATATCTACATCACGTCTCAACATTGACAAAAGACTCATCTGATAAATGAAACACATACAATGTCGTTCAAAAAAGTAATTGCATAGATGACAAGGTCACATGCATAGATAAAACTAAAATAACAAACAATCATTCGAATTTAGAACGAATGGAAATAAAAATTACAATGAAAATTTCATGATCAAATTTTATTCATTAAAACATTAACAGATCATAATTAGGATTAATGTTCATATTTTAGACAAATAAATTATGTACAGAAAAATAATTATGTTAAAAATGTTCTACATTAAATTACACGATAAAAAAATCAGTAGACAAAAGTATATGCAATATTTAAATTAACAATAGTTATTGAATTTAGGAACAAAAATGTAAATATAAACGATTTAAACAGTAACAGTTTATTTCGTAATATTTATAATGATGAATCACAGCTTATTTACTCAAAGTTTTAATTCTATTTAATTTTGTAAATATTTTTGTTTTTTACCATTTATTTTATATGTTATTTAATTAATTTTTGTATTTTATTTATATTTATTTTTGTATTTTTTTCTATAATATAGACAACTTGGAGAGGACGGTAATGCAATTTCATTGAAACGTTTGTGATGAATTTTATAAAATACATCGTTGGTACTTTAATTTTATATAAATTTTTATAATAAAATTATATTAAAAAAGCTCGATTTTCTTTAAAACAAGGATTCATAATCTATTTTTATTCGAATTTAGATTTCTTTTGTTATTATTTTAAAATTTTTCTCACAAAAAACTATTGTAAAAAAATAATAAAAAAAAAAAAAAATGTGGTTGCTAATGAGTTAAATCCCGAAAATTGTTTCTCACGTGGTCGTCCACTGAATTGATATTCGGCCTATGTATGCTCTCCTGCACGCTGAGGTCTTGGGCTTGCTCGTCGGTTTTGCCATCTTCCGCAGGTCGGGATTCGTCAAAGGGTTTAGGGCCGTATCCCGGCCTGTAATTAGGACGTTGCACTTGGTTTTTGCTCGAGGAGGTCTGGTGCTGGATCCCACTATTCTTAATCGGTAACCTCACCAAAAGCGTATTGTGTACGTTCGATACTTTGTCTTTGAAACTCTAAGCAACAAAATTTTGAAATTGTTACTGTCTAGAAATATTTGTATTTCCCAAAAAATTTTTTATCACAATAATATTTAAATATTATTTACTAAGAATGCTTGAACAAAAAAAGTTTTTTATCAGAGAAATCTGAAATATAATCAATATAAAATAGATATAACTTAATTTCATATTGGTGTAATTATTTGAAAATGATAACAAACATAATTATTTCAAAGATTTGTTAAAAATTAATTATAATTCGATTTATTGATAAAATATTTTTGGTAAATAGCATGATCGCAATTACAAAGGAATTGATCTTCATAATAATATATCATAAAGTTTTCCATTATTAAGAGTTATTTGTTATAGTAAGTCATTAAGATTAACAAACCGAGAAAAATAATTTTCAATGTTTAATTAAAAGTTTACGATGAAATTTATTCTTGTAATTATTATTACTGATTAAATAATTGTCAAGATAAATTCATTATCTCCATTAAATATTTACATATTAATAGATTATTGAAAATATCGTTTTATTTTTTTCAAATAAAATATTGTTAAAGTTTTTAAAACACCTCCCTAATATATTCGACATTTATAAGGATTTATTAAATTATTTAATTATTTTTATTTATTAATATTGCAGATGGAAAACCGATAAGAACGCTTACCGAAACTAACACAATGGGGATAATTTATAGTGTTTGGATTAAAAACTAGTTACCGTGTGATAATGGTGCTGTTGATGGTGATTGTGAGCGTGATGATGGTGATGGTGATGGTAGATATTACTAACATGGTGGCGGTCCTCTTCAGGCCGTTTCTCATAGTTGGAGTTTATCCCATTTAGAGGTTTTCGCGTAATCAGTGAGGTACCATTACCATTATGCTGCTTCTGGTATTCCTGATTAGATAATTCACTGTTTGGCTTAGAATGCGGCCTCTTTTGGAGAAATGGTCGAGATTCTGATAAAACGGCCAGTGGTTTTGACGGCTGCCTCGTCGTCCCTAATGCCGTATGAACTGATTTAAAAAAAACCAAAAAAATTATTTCTATAAAACAAATTGTCAAAAAATACACGATTAAGGCTTCAATTTGCTGACTTTTCTTTAAAAACTCATTGTTTCTACACATCACCCCAACATTTTTCAATTTGAATAAATTTGAAAAAATATTATTCATTTTCGCATTAATGCATTATTATGTGTTACAAAAAACTCCTCAATACTATAATAACGCAGAAATAAATACAAAATTATATTTAAATAATAATTTGAGAATCCTTGAATAATTTTTAAAGGTAATACTTTACTACTGTGGAGAGAAAAAAGACTGCTTCATTCCTTCCTTACAGTATCAACAAAAAATATTCACAATTCTTCATATAAAGTAGAAATAAAAGTTTATTTATTTACTAAAATTAATTATGGTATATAATATATAAATACAAATATTTTACAATATATATTTTGAACAATATTTTTATGCATAGTTAAAAATATAATTTATTTTAAAAAGAACATTGATAATGAAATGACGCAAATATTATTAAAGTTGGTTATTATCATAACTGAAAGATTACATAAGTTATAAAGTTTAAATGGTTGACATAAAGATTATTACTAGGTCATATATACAAATACTGCAATAAACATAAAAAAAAATTTTATTTGAAAATTTATTTTTAACTGATATGTTTCATTTATTTTTTTATTTTTATATATTTTTCAAAGCAATTATTATAAAATCATTAAGATAAGTTTTGAAGAATACAACATAAACAAAACATTAACTAATATTGATAAAACTGAAGTCTGTTTAAATCTGCGTTTGAAAAATACAATTTAAAAAAATTGAAATGCAACAGCAATAGTATTTTCTAAAATGAATTTACTAAAATCAATATTTTATATGAAATATAATTTATATTTCTAAAGGTAAAAAGTGGTTTTTTATATAGAAAATAGGTTTTAGTATCCTTAAACAAATAAAATCGATAATCGATCCCATTACTATTAATTTATTTTTTTAACATTAAAGTAACTTAAAATATGTTTTATTATACGTTTCCTTTTATTTAAAATAAAAATTGATATTTAAAATTTATTGTAAAATATATTAAATTATAATTAATTGCATGTAATCAGTATTTAAAATAATTTATAGTCAATTAAATATTAGAAAATATATTAAATAATGCATGTAAGGTTTTTATCAACAGTTGCATTTAGTAATAATATATAATAAATATTTTTTCAACCGGTTGCGTTGAATTTACTTATTATGAGGGTTACTAGCTTGACATGATCAAGGGGCTTGGCTGAATGGGTTTACGAGGTAGCATTCTCGAACTGAATGATATGGGTATGTGAACGGCAGTACGAATGCGGAGCCCACTAATCTGAGCACACCTTGTGGAAATAACTGTGGATAAATGAACAAATGAAGTGAACCCCTTGAAAAGGGTACTCACAATGAATGAAGGGATCTCCCTAAAAAGGATACTCGCAATGAACGTATCCCCTAAAAGAGCTTTGGATGCAGCATGATTATATTTATAGGACCGAGATGAATGATCTTTGGTCTTGCGTCAGACTTCTGGGCTGAGGCATGGCACTAATCTCTTCCTCTTTTGTGGTGGCTGCACGAAAATACCTCAAATAACCCAGTCTACTGACAAAGAACACCCCTCCATGTGGTGGACGCGGTAGTGCCCATTGGAAAACCTGTGTAGACGCATGCATATAACTACACACACATACAAGGACTAATAGAGAAATGGAGGCCTCTGGTGTCCGTGAGTTTTGATCAAAGGAGAGACAACTGCGAGGGTCCAGAGGGTAGAGCTGAAAAACTTAAGGTAGCGCACTCAAACCGGCACATAGTATAGAGGTTTGAGTCAACCACTCAGCCCTCATCAGCTAGTCTATATCGTCTATCACTACCGATTGGTGATCGGATTGGGCTATGAAAGTTGATTGGGGGGGGGGGGCTTTTCCGAGTCTACCGGAGGTGGCGGACCTCGCTTTCTTATATCTCAATCATTGGCCGTCTGATATTTGAGATCTACCTAACCCTCCTCACCCGCTCTTTAAATTAAAAAAATATGTATAGGTTCTTGAGAAAAATCATGGAAAATACGCTAATCAATATGTGATCCTAGGTCCCAAATAAAGCAGACTCAAAGAGCATTGCAAATCCCTGAGGATTCCTCGGTTAGTACCATTACAAATAAAGGTAAGGACGTAGAAGAAACAGGCCTAGGAAGTAATAGTAATCCTGACTCCGACGCTGCTGACTTATTGGTAACTAAGAATTCCGTTCTTGCTGACCCATCTCAAAAGGAAAGAAGGCAAAGGAAAAAAGGGGGAGGGCACCAAGGAATCTCACAAAGTCCCAAAGAAACCATTGTCTGAGGTCAACGATCAACCCCCAATGTGCTAAGAAAGAGACTAACTGCGAGGGAGATAACCTTCAGACGAGTGAACGCCATTGACTTAAGGACGGTGATCAGGTCTGCAGACTATCTCAAGGCCAAGCACGTGGTCAACCCACGTACTAAGATAAGACAAGGCACTTTACAAATGAGAAGGTACTGAAAACTACGAAGGTGAGCAAAAATATTGAACGGTACTCACATTACATATGAACCGCCAGCAAGTCGAGGCCCTTAAAAATCTCGACTTCAGCTCGTATTACAGCTTCACCAGGGCCTAGTGCATCGTGCTTGCCAGGATTCTATAAGACCAGTCTAGCAACTGACTATATGCATCAGTCATTGAGATCGGCAAAGGCTGTACTCTTACCAAACGCAACCAGAGCACAATACAACTATCCAAAAGACTATAGACCTATCTGCCTTACATTGTTTATACTCAAAACGATACAGAGATTCGTAGATAGGTGCATTAAGTATAAAATACTTAAAGAACATTCCTGCATAAACGACAACATACTTATCAGGAAGAAAATTATGTGGACACTGATCTCTCGGAAGCAGTAGAATTCACACAGAAGGGATTAGTAAACAAAGTATTGGTTCTGATGTTTTGCTGGATATCGAGGGAGCATTTGATCGTATAATCAAGAAAACCATAGCTGAAGCTACAACGACAAAAGTACTTCTGACAACTGTACAAAGCTAGCTTTGGAATCTGCTCAGTACAAGTATGATTCAGATACGGACAAATGCGATCCATATTACGGGACACGAAAAAAAGGATGTCTTCAAAGTGAATTCTTATCTCGTATGCTGTGACGTCTGGATATAGACAATCTGCTGACATAATAGAAGACAATGGATCATCAATAAACTAAGGCTTCTACATGGAGCCATTGTTTAGAATCACAGAATGGAACTCAGGACGAACTCCAAACTTGTAAACAAAACACATGAACAAACAATGAGAAGCTCTACAAGGGATATTAAAACAATATTAGCGATCTCGATAAAAACTCTACGATAAAGACTCCTCCAAATCTTAAAATAGCGCAAAATATTAGTAGTTAAGAAATATATCTGACATATTTCCAAGAATAAAAATATATATTTATCATCTAGACAAGAGAAGACTGGAAAGACAAAACAAATATCTCACGTACAACCACAATCTGATATACCGATGGATTATTGATTAACGCGTAACAGAGGCGGAAGCATGGGAGGCGGGCACTTGTGACGAGTTTGCTCTAACTCTTGTTAAAAATGACTCTGTATTCCAAGCGACAAGTAGGGCCATAAGTGAGAGCACTAAGACGATGATCAATAGAAAAACCAAGTAGTCTATGGTCACCGTCTGTTATGATAGTCAAGCGGCGTTACTTACCTTAGAAAGCGTCAAAGTTAGCTCGAGGAAGGTCAAACTGTACAGGAATTACTGGAATACATTAGCGAAAAATAACGAGGTAAATTTGTTGTGGATACCGGAAGATGAAGGATATGTAGAAAATATATAGGCTGATAGACTGACTAAGAGGAATATCGGCGGCATCAGGACGATGACGGTCATAGTGAACAAATCAAAGCAAGAAGTAAAAAAGCCATATTTCTCTGTCTTAAAAATGAAATCAAGAGAAGATGGAACGAGGCCAAGGAACTTAGATGGTCGAAGAGTCTAATCGATATTGAACCATCCTTGAAATGGCAGGCAAAGCTTGTGAGGCTGAAAGATAAGATATAAGGAAGGTAGTACGATGATTCATTGGACACTGGTACGTCGGGTATCAGCTTTATGGATAAAAGAATAGGTAGAACTTGCAGATTTAGACACAATCAAGAGACCACAGAACATCTCCTATGCCATTGCCCAACCTTTATTAAAACAAGAAGAGAGATATTAGGGATGTTACTTTTGGAACCTGAAAATTTCAAAAAAATGGAAATCACCGCCATAGTGAAGGCAACTATGCAGTTAGATAAACTAAAGGAAACTTGGAAGTGTTCGAATCTTTTGGGTACGACCCAAAGCCGAATCATAGACTTGATTGGACCAAATTATGTTGAAAGCAGCTCAAACCGTGTGAACGTGGTATGATCTTGACCTACAAGATAATTTGTAGAACACGGACATACCCTGTCGGCACAACTGCCAAAATCTGGGGATAAAAGATTTTAATCAGGGGTACACTGAAGAAAATCTAGGAATAGGAAAATAAGTATAGGTGCAGTAGATACAAATACGCATCAACGTACTGCATTGTGGCTGTACCAAGATCTGGTGGGAGTTGTGGATACAGGGATTAAGATGCAGGGCTTGAGCTACTTTATGTAATGGCGTGGAGCTTGTCAGGCGCTGCCTGGGTCGACAACAACTTGCTGCTGAGGGAAAGTCGCAATTACCATAGAGAGAAAGGTGATGTTTTAGGCATAAAATAATTTTGGAAGATTGTAGCAGAATGGGCTTTGTCTGAGCGCATGAGGTAGACAAACCTCTCTCCAGCTAATTATCTAACTGACTAACTATTTGCGTTGAATTTAACTTCTTAGTAACTCTTATTATTGTTGATAATTCACGCGTACTAGTTGTTAACCCTATATAATACATTATAATACATATAGGGAAAAGCCAAACATGTGATGACTTGCTTGTATATATTGTAAATTTTATTGTAAATTTAATATAAAGCAAAATATTTTATACTTTTACCTGTATCAATCAGGTAGATGAATATTGAAATATTATTATGCGTGTGTGTTATGGGGCCAACTATTATCTAAATATATTATTAAATATATTTAGACTATATTATCATATTATCTAAATATATTTGAAGAATAAAGTGTTTCGGTTCCATTATTTTATGTTTTATTCCTTATTCTCCTCCTACCTAATGTAGATAAAGATTTTCAATAACTGAATAATTTTTAAATAAATAACATACTTTATGTATAAAATATATTTGAAATTATTTTTAAAATTCATAAAATTTAAATAATCCATTTTGTATTAAATCTTAAAAAAATTTAAGAAGAACAATTACTTAATAAAAAATTATTATAAAATAAACCTTTTTTATTACGTTTTATACAACATTTACTAAAATGTCAATATTTAAATATTAATTATATATACATATATACATATACATAATAAACTTTTATAAATTTAACTAAATCATATATATATATATATATTTATAGATAATATAATAACATCAAAAATGCATTATTTTTTAACAACTTATTTATATTGCAATTTTACCAAACCATCAAAAATGATTTTTTTATTTTATTGCAATAATAAAATAATCTAATTTATATTATTTAAATTTATTTTATAAGCACATTTCTTAAATACTATATTTATTAAAATATTTTTTTTTTAATTAAACTTTTAAATATAAATATAATTTTTCTTTATCAGAAATTTATTTTTTAACTTAAATGAAATAAAAAGTTTTAAAAGGCATATATATTTTTATAAACGTATAAAATAAAATGTAAGCATATTAAACGAGCCCCAACTATAAAGTATTTATAAATATAATGTTTTAGATCAGACCATAATTAATGATTTCATTATATATCTGTAATATGTAATAATTACCTATTATGTGTCAGTTTTAAATATCACCGTAAATAGCTTAATCAGTTGCATCGTAATAAGCTTTAATTTTATATTTACAATACATTTTGTATGTTAAATACACAAAGATCTATCTAAAATTATTAATATGTTATTAATTTAAACATGTTATATTATATAATATAAAATCTTCACATTGTACAAAATGTAACAAAAACCTTAGTTTTTTAATTAATGGATTAAACAAAAAATGGACCAAACAATAGAGCACTTTTTAGGTCATGAAAAAAACAACTCGTGATACATATCAAAATTCTTAAAAAATCAGTTGATTTTTATTTTCTAAAATGCCACTCATGATATTGAAGGGGGTTTTTATTAATAATTTTAACGAAAAAAAGCATTATCTTTTACTTGTTTGTTATAAAGTGAGAAGTCATAATTTTAAGTCTATAGTGGCAATGGACAAATGGTAGCTAATAAAATTATAAAAAAAATTAATTTTTAGATAAACCGATCAATGCATTAGAAGGAGAGAAATTTTCAGAAACCGGAAAATATTTAAATTAATTAAAAAATTGTAATTTTTTAATATTTAAAACACTAGTTTTCAAAAATAAATTTGAGTAATATATACTTTATTTAATCAAAATTTTAGGTTGATTGGATTAGTAGTTTCCGAGTAAAATTAATTTTTTTAAATTAAATTTTTAAACTATAAAATACTAATGTGGATCAATTATCCGTAAATGAAAATTTAATAAAAATAAAAATTTAATAAAAAATAAAATATTTAAGTAAAAGTCAATGGACATGGAGAATTTAGTTTTTTTAATGGTTTAAAAAATATAATTGTTTCACAACAAATTCTATATCTTAGATTTTGTACAAATCATATAAATTGTCTAAAAAATGTGGATAAAGATGGCCGAAAACGGGAGGAGTAGGAAGAGCAAAAATCGGGGAATTATAACATTTAGTAATAGACATGAAATTTGTATTAAGTAATCTGTTCGTCGTTTACTGTATTAAAAAATAAAAAATTAGCTGACCTAGATTTTATACCAATCACGAAATTTCACACACAGATTTACAACTAATAATGTAAACCATCCAATGTTTTTCATTAAAATCTCTCCCCAAAGTAATTTTAATAATCTTCTAAAAATTATATCTGTATTTATCAAGCCGTAATTTGGGACAGATTTAAAAAAATAGAGATCATTCAATGCCATAATGCAAATTTCTTGGCCATAATTTAATTTTAATATGCAATTTACATGCGGTAAGTTATCCCATTCGTATACTGCTGGTTAGTGTAATATAAAAACGAAATCTATATCATCACTAAATGCATTGCGTCAACTTCAATAGCCATAGATATCCTAGCATTATACCTGGGTTGTTTGAAGTTTTTGACATAATAAATTAAAAAATTTAATAATAGGATCAACGCTTATTCAAGTAATAACATGAAAATGAATGAAATTTATACTAAATATAATTCATAAATCTCTTATTTTTAAGCTGTAAAACAGAAACCCTTACCTAATTCATGTGCCCCCATCATTCTCTATTATTTAAATTTCCTGATTACACGAACCTTTTCATTACCAACAAAACTACCAAAAATCTTATTTTCTACAATTCAATTTCATTCATGTTTTTATAAACGAATTAAACAAAATAAAAGAAACTATTAATAATAATGAAAACAGAATCAATATATTTGCCAATTCTTTTAATTGATTTATCGCACAAAATGTCTAACCGTTTTCTTACTAAAATCATTCCAATTCAGTTATTTACTCAGGAATTAAAATATATTTCTTTAAATAAAATTCGAATGTCTCCCAAGAAATGCCATCTTGCCAAGGAGAGAGGGGATCAGGCTTGTGAATATATGGAATAGCATTGTTTCGGTTGGCTTGAATGTGTGAGTGAAAGGACAATTAAATGCAAATTTTTAGATAATTCTAGGCATTGCACATGTATGTAGATATGAAAACAACGTATATATGAAGCGATCCCCCTAAAAAAGACTGTCGCAATGATTGTTTTTATGATCCCCGTAAAAAGAGCTTTGCCTCGCTTAAGTGAGTAAGATGCAAGTACGATGATCGTTTTGATACCTGACCAGCTTGATTCCCGGGCCAGGATATGCCGGTCAGCCCTATTTTTCCTTGGGGAAGCGAGGGTTGCACGAAGACACCTTGACGACCCGGACAGCAACTAATTATTGAAAATTAGATCAAATCAGCAATTATAAATAAGGTATCAACCCTTAATCCTAACAATAGTTGCGAAATTTATATTAATAATAAAATGAAAAGAAATAATAAAAAACAAAAAATATATTATTTCACAAAATACACTAATTAAAAAAAATTTTCCTCCTAATTATCTTTAAAAATTACATTTCTATTAATAAATAACTTCAATTCATATTTATTTTTAAAATTTTAAAAATAAGTAAATTATTGTTAAATTGATAAAATTAAAAATATAATATTAAATGACCCTAACCACTTCTTTAATAAAATAAATCAAATTTTTACACTTAAAAAATTTCTATTTTATTCATTAACATTCATGATGTACACAAAGAATTAATACATGAATCAGGCATAAGTATTTCTTTTGTTAACACAGACAATACCAATAATTTAATTATTATCTATTATTAAATTTAATATATACTTATTTTTCCAAAGTTTATTATAAATAATATTTTTAATTAACCAATGCGCTTTTATTTCATGAAATCTCAATTTGTAATTTTTCGAATTCGAATCCGTCTAATCAACCTATGTTTCGATCAATAACATTTCATGTTTCACTAATTTTGCCAAAATTTAAATTTTATTAATGATTTAAGAAATACAAAATCTTACTGTGTTGATGTTACATCTAACATTGTTTAAAAAAATCTTTCTTTTACTTATATCAAGTTCGTCACTCTCATTTTTATTAACTGATAAAGTAATACGGATTTTTCAAAAAGCAAAACTTATCGATATTCCTAAAAAATCTAATGAAATATATCAAATTTACATTCAACTAGTCTTTAACTAAATTTAAGTATATTATGCGAAATTTTAATTAATAATTCTTTGACTAATGTTTGTAGTAAATCTAATATTATTTGTTTATTTTAATACATCCGACCTTCCGATCTAGGAACGGGTTTTTACAATGTTTCGTGTATGTACAATTGCCTTATCATTAGGTGAATTTACATGTTTATATTTATTTATTTTATAGTTGTCTATTGTTTATATGAAGATCACAACTAATTGTGGTACTTCTTTGTGTTCTTGTTCTTTGTTGTTGTCTCATCCTTTTTTTATATACTTCTCCACTCTTTTATTTCCTCCAAATCACTCATTGCCTGTCCTATTGTTCATGGTCTGCTTTTTATTGTTTTGATCTTCCATCTCATCTAGCTCCCTGATATATCATAGCAGGGTGTAATTTCACGGTTCTTATTCGATTTGTTTAATCACCGTGTGGTCTGTCCAATGTTCTGTCTCTCTTATCACCTTCATTATCTCTTTCAACTTCTCCCTTCTCTCTATTAGGTGGTTCCAGTTACTGCCTCGTTTTCGCATACTTTGCATCTCCTTTTTATGTTGGCCAGCCAATACTTATTCTTCGCTGTTATGTTTCCGTTTCTGATCCTGGATATAGTTCTCTGAAATCTCGTTTTCATTTCTCTTCTAAGGTACCATGGGAAGCCTTTTCCCTTTATATATTTATATATATTATTATATATTGCCTCTTCTATTCTCGTTTATTCGTTGTTTTGTTCTTTGATATGCTTGTCTCTTTCCCTGATTTTTTTGTAGACGTCCTTTCTTTCTTCTTTCTAAGACTCAATTTGTCTTCTGCTCGGCCCTAGTTTGTTTGATTTTTTGCCCTAGTCTACCTGTAAACCATTATCTCTTCTTCATATTTTTTCTTTACATATGCTCTAATTCATCTGTCCTCTGTGAGACTCCCTCCTTTTCTTCATACTTTAGTGTCCATATTCCCGTTTCTACTACCATTTCTCTCTCATTTGCTTTTTCATAGACAATGTATCTGAGAGTGCAAAAGTCAAGTTCTAGTGTCCATCTGTAGTAGTTAATTTTTATTCTTTCTATTACCTTTGCCTCCCCCAATCTCCAGATCACCAATCCATTGTCTGTTACTCCTCTTACTATTTGAAGAGCAAGCTAGTTAAATAATATTTTCCTTTTTTTAAAGTCTCCTCCGCATCTCCTTTCTTCCAAACCTAAAGATTTCCTTGCAGCAATTTAGCTCTTAATCGGTCGTCCCTCAATGTATGTATCGTATCCTTCTTTCTTATTACACATGAAGTCCAGGCTTTCCATTGTCTTGAATTATAAGTCTCCCCATCTCCATCCAGTTACTTTGTTTCTCTTTTTCTTCTTGAATACCATCATCTTGGTTTTCTCTGTATTTAATTTTAGTTCTCTGTTATTTAATACCTTTTTCAATGTCATCAACATAATCTACATTGCCTCTTTGCTATGTCCAAGAAACATCAAATTGTCTGTATAAGCAAGAGTTCAGATTCTTACTTCGTTTAAATTTACATCTGCCACGGCCACTACTAGCATTACTCTTGAAGTCTGATAAAGCATAGGTTGGACAGAATTAGACTGAGACTGTATCCTTTTCTGAACAATCTTGTTGTCCAGAATTTCTGAAATATCTTTTCTCCGAATCATATTCTAGTATTCGTCTCTTCGTAAATCTTATTCTCTTCACTAAATATTCACTTACTCCCTTTTCTTTCATCTTCCACGACTTCTTCCTACTGACCATATCAAAAGCTGCTATAATATCCATGAATAGTGTTAACAGACACTTCCTCTTCTTCAAAATCCAGTAAATATAATATTATTCCCGAATATTTATGGCATTAGATATAAACATTGCACTACTAATATTATAGGTAAAGTTACTTCAAATATTATTATTGCATGTTTAACGGATATTGAAAAAGCTTTTGACACATTATTGACTGATAGATTAATACGTAAAATGAAAAACAAGAACTTTTTCCTTTAATTTATTAAAAATGGTATGGAATAAGCTAACAAGTGAATCTTTCATAGTTTCTCATGGTTACTTATATAGTAGTAATGAATTCATTATTAAAAATGATTAAATTATTATTAAATTATTAAAATTATTTTTATATCATCAATAATCAATCATGAATTGATTAACCTGAAATAATTATAGATGATTAAAGCAAATATATATACATTACAAGTACGCTAACATAAGAAGTGCATGGTGGAGCGGAGGTACGATAGTGATTAAAACACTAAAAAAAATAGGAAAGAGACAGGGTATGGGATGGTAGGCAGAAGCTCGTCGGTACTAGCATCTACATGAACTTTGATATCACTTGTGAGGAGAGAAGAATTCAAGAGGACATTAGGAAATGGACAAGGGAGGTAAGAAGAAACGGAATATTCACAAAGGTAGGACTGATAAAACTGTTCATTTATGGAAAATGGGAACGATGGACAGGGTAGAGAGGATGAATAAGATAATACAGGGGATGGAGAACAGAGAAGAGACCGGGAAAACAGACGACAAGAACGATTAAGCAAAGAACAAGAAGGATATGGATAAACAGGATGAGATCATACAAAGAGAGGGGATATTTCGAAGAGAGGAAAGAATGGGCAGCTATAAAAGGAAAAGAAAAATCAGAAACATGGATAAATAAATTAGGACTAAGCAGCATACAAATTGCTTACTGAGAATACATAGCGTAGAATATTTACACATAGATAAGAAGAAGGGACAGAGATAGACAAATACAGGAAAGAAGAAGCAAAATCAAGGGTGCAAGATACAATCGAACATACCTTAAAATCAAAGAGAACGGACTGTCAGAATACCTCGGGAAGAAATATAAAATAGAGAACAAGAGAGTTATGGCAAGAACAAGGTGTAGAAACATAACCGCGGGTAACAGATACTGGAACTGGATGCACAGGAAAGAAGATGCCAATCGTGTAAGAGAGGAAAAGGGGGCTGGATGCATTGGGTAAGAGATTGTACAGAAACAACAAATCTCTTCAAGTAATTCAAGGAAGAAATGGGTCAAGGACGGATAAACAGGAAGATAATGAACAAGTGCAGAGGGAGAACAGAGGACAGAGACATGATAAAATAAATTAGAGAAATAGAAAAAAGGATAGAGAGAAATGCAGTGTAATAAAAATAGATAAGTGAAGGATAGGAAAAAGAGAAGAAGGATAGCTATAAGATATAAATACCTGTGATATAAAAACTGTACATGTAAATATTAACAGTGTAACATGTGGAACCTGTCCCCAGGCCTGGAGCCGAGACGTATTGTAAATAATAATAATAATATAAACTTAAAGTATTTATAATATGGCTAAGTGAATTTTTAATAAAATTAAAATTAAAATATTAATCTCACGAATCTGTCCTCAATTTGATAAATAAATAATATTTTATTATTTAGTTGATTGACAATCTGTAAATCTGTCGTCAGTCGGCACCATGTTATTTTGACGTATTAGTGGAAGTCTTGTCGACATAGATGGCGCTAAGGTGAGTGAATTAGAGTGAGACAGAGAGAGGCGGGAATATGTTTAAATATATATATATATATATATATTCAATATTCATCTCATGTGGCGAGGGTGATGACTCTGAGCTTCATCGAATCATTTATATATTGATCAGTGTGGCTACTTACAAAAGAACTCAAGCCTACTAATAATATGGACCAATAATTTAATTTAAATAAAATAATAAAACAATAATATATAACATGTAAAGGCCACAGAATAAAAAAAGAATCTTTATAGATGATATCACAATACCAATATAAACACATTAAGATTATTGAAGTACTATAATTCCTAATATAGATTGATTAACTAAATACCGTTATAGTATTAATAAATACTGGCGAGTATTTTAAAAAATTAAAGAACAAAAATAAAATAAAAATTTGATTTTTATTACTATCAATACCAATATTATAACGATCATTTAACCATCTAATCATATACCCCTTTTGTAAATATTGTCTACCAAGCTTCTCCTATAACACAAAAAAATATGTAAAACATCAGTTTTTTTTTACAATTGTACCACATTTTTCTTATTAATTTATTACATAAATAAAGCGTCATTAAATACAATTTTTATATAAGTAATATAATCATAATTGGATTCACTAAATTATATTACTAACAGGCACTGTATATGTCTTTTAAAAATGTGTTTACAGTTTTAAAACTTAAAATCATGCATAAAATTTAGTGAAATTTATTGTTTGTTTTAATTTTTATTACAATGTATAAATACTGTACATGATATAAAGAATTATGATAACCATTTTTTGGCATCAGTGATTATCTGCTATTTCCTCAAAATTGGAAATTATAAATACTGCGCCAACACCAAGAATCAATGGTGGCTTGAAATCTAATTACATACCTTAATTCTACTCTACAATATTATAATTTTACTTACAAACAAAAAATACAAACAAAATATCATAACAATAACTCTCTAAATTATTAATTTTTAAATAGAACTATTTATTAATTTCAATTATATAAGTATAAAATTTATATACTCAATTATAAGCATATATATTATACGTAATGTCATAATCACGTATTTCTTATGTTATAAATGTGCATAAAATTTAGCTCCTTTTTTCTTTTTTTTCTTTTGCAGATTATTGAAAAAAAAGTAGAAAAAAATGTATATAAAAAAATAAATATATTTAGATTTAAAGGTATGTTTAAATGACCTAATTATCCCAAACTGAAATTCATTAAGTTTTTTTTAAAAATTATACTTTTTCTGTAAGCAAAATTGATCGTACATCGAATAAATTTATATATATAATACTCTTGTTAAACCTTGCAAACCGCTATTATGATAAAATTATGTAGAAAAAGTATTTTTTCTTCGTTAATAATTAATTATCTTATTATAAATTAATGTTTATTCGAATTATATTATAAAATGCTTATGTATCTTATATTTTATTAATAAACAAAATATAATACAGAAAGTATCAGTGGTAAGAGTCGTGAAGAACACATACTCTCCAAAGATTTGAATCATATTTGACTTTTTGGCATAAAAAAGAAAAATTATTTTCATTATTTAAAGAGTTTTTATTAATTATTTCTTTATTAATTAAAAAATATGTAACTATTATAAAAAACAATCTATATAAGAAAAACAACTAATAATTTAAATCAAAATCTTCATAACAAGGTAACAAAAAAAATATTTTTTATTATTTTGTTTTTGCAAATTATTCGTCCGTATTAAAATATTTAAGAATACTACACCTGTAATGATAAATCTCCACGGGTATCAAGTGCATAATCAACAAGTAATAATGAACAGCTAAAACGCAAATGGATGTATACGAAAATCCAGTTAGATAATAATTCTTCGAGTGTACACGTACATTCTAATACACCAAAAATATTAATTCAAAAAAGTCTAAAACTCAAAAAAATTCAAAGACAAAATCCAAAAATCTTATTGTCAAAAACAAACAAATAAACAAAAAATCTTTACAAATAAAATGGAGCAAAATTTCAAATCGAAAAACAAATTTGAAATAGTACAAAATTTAAATCAAGTGGATAATCGTTAACAGAGAAGGGGGTATAAAATTATAACACTCAATTCTAAAGAATAAAAATGTATTTATCAACACAGTACCATAAATAATTGAAACTACAAACGTAAATACTACAAATTTATTAAAAGAGTCTACACTCTCAATAATAAAAAAAAAAGTAAGGACAACAAGATGCTTATTCGCAGTTATCCAAGGACACTGTCACCGAACATTGCAACGAAAACTAATACAGACTCAACGCACACAACATAGGGTAATAATAGCGATTTTAAATACCACGTATAATAATTATACAATAAGATCTTAAAGAAAGCGGATCTAATAAAAAAAAATTAAATATCAAAAACTTTTACATAAATTGTGTCAACAACACAAAACACATGTAACATCTAAATAAATTATACGACTATTACAATATAAAATACCTGCTAAAAAATTGCAAAACTCTTTTTTACACGTATACATAAAAAACAAATAAACCAATTACAATCATGATGAAAGGCATAAACACAGTATACACTATACAAGAAATACATACAAAATTAAAACAAAAAAAAATTTGTAGAAAATAATACAGAACCACCAATCTTCATCACACAATACAAAACTAATACACAATTGATATTTTCAAAATCAAATATGTGTTTCACCAAGCAATTAAATGGAATAAATTAAGAAATAAAGATATAACTCAATCTTATTATTGTCAAACGTTAGGACATACAGCTACTAACTGCACTTTTAAATATAGGTGTGTAAAATATAAAGCTTTATATGTTGAAGAATACAAAATAAATAAAAATTTTAACATTAAAAAAGAACAGCTATTCTGTGTAAATTGAAATAAAGCAGGGCGCCCAGCTTCATGTAGCGGATGTCCTAAGTTACTGACGTTAAAAAAAAATTGGACAGACAAAATTAATCAAAAAAAAAACTGCAAAATTAAAAAATAGAACATATAATAAAGAATATAGAACCTTCATAAAATATTTTCAGATGCAGCAAAAAACAATAATAACATTAATAACAAATTTTCAAACACCCACAGTACTCTCCCAAACGCAAAACAAGACACATAAACAACATTTTAAAACAGTTCCAGATAATATAATTAATTATTTTAATACTAAACTCGACTTGCTAACAAAAGTCATAAAATAACATAAAATTCATACATTTAAAGCAATTAAAAATAATCGAAATAAACGCTAACTCATTAATATCAATCAAAGAAGATGCAATGTAAATCAAATATGAATTAAAATAAAATTTAATATATTTTTACTAAACGAAACAAAACTATACGCAAAATATTCACTAATGTTTGAGAAATACAACATTATAAGAAATGACAGATTAACCTCAAAACAAGGAGAAGCTACAGTAAATATTAATAAAAAAAATATCTTAACTTTCAACCAATACATAATAACATCAAATAAACTGTTAAAAACATCAACCAAACTGTTAAATGTATAAAATTAATAGCCATTAAAATTAATATATAAAAAAATGAAAACATAACAATTACATCATTATTCGTCTCAAACAAACATAAATCAAAAATTCTTTCACAATGAAATAAATGTTTTATTTGAAAGCTTAAAATTAGACTATATACATAATTACTACACAATAACAGGTGATTTTAATGCTAAATACTCCATATGGAGAAATACAACGACTGATATGTGTCAAAATACTCTCAAACTGACTAAAAAATAACTCAATGAAATACAAAACAAAATCTCTACATACTTAACAAACCTATATTTCCAACTAAAAATTCTTATTTAGACCTCTGCAAACCAGACAATAGACGTAATGTCACAAATAGTAACAGACTAAACGAAATAAAAACTTTTCACTACAACAGAGACCACAGAGAACTACATCTGACAATAAAAAAAACATTAACATCTTTAATATTGACAAAGCCATTAACCAAAAAATTATTCGACTACAACAAAACGAATTGGAACAAATATTAACACCCAAATTAAATTAGACAATTAAAATTAAAATAAAAAAAATTAAAATAAATTAAAATTAATAAACCCAAATTAAATTAGACAATTAAAATTAGACTATATACATAATTACTACACAATAACAGGTGATTTTAATGCTAAATACTCCATATGGAGAAATACAACGACTGATATGTGTCAAAATACTCTCAAACTGACTAAAAAATAACTCAATGAAATACAAAACAAAATCTCTACATACTTAACAAACCTATATTTCCAACTAAAAATTCTTATTTAGACCTATATACATAATTACTACACAATAACAGGTGATTTTAATGCTAAATACTCCATATGGAGAAATACAACGACTGATATGTGTCAAAATACTCTCAAACTGACTAAAAAATAACTCAATGAAATACAAAACAAAATCTCTACATACTTAACAAACCTATATTTCCAACTAAAAATTCTTATTTAGACCTCTGCAAACCAGACAAATTATTCGACTACAACAAAACGAATTGGAACAAATATTAACACCCAAATTAATAAATAAATTCAACATTGACATTACATAAACATCTAATATATCCAATGCATAAATAACTATCTCATCAATGCATTAATAGAAAATATACACAAGACCATGCCAAAAATAATATCTATCCACGAAGAAACAAATAATTTCGAAATAAACATTTAAAATAACATAATAAAAAAAAGAACAAAGAAAAAAAAATTATATTAAAATGCTTAAAATGTTATGAAAATAATAGATCAAATATCTCCATTTTTGTAAAAAAATAACTAAAGCAATATTAAAAAACTCAAAAATAAACCCCAAGAGATTAAAAAGAGACACATAAACATCTTTGTAATTGAAAATACAATTGATAAACTGTCTATTATAAGCACACAAAAAAAAAATAATTTCAAAAAAAATACAAAAAAATTAAAACTCATTTAAAGCCCATTGGTGTATGTTTAATAGATATAGACAAGGCCTTCGACATGGTTTGACACAAGCTCTAATTGTAAAATTATTAACAAAAAAATTCCTAATAAAAACTACTTACAACATGATTAACGAAAATTTCTTCGTAATAATAGAAAAAAACATAACATCGGATATTACATACATAATAAAAAATGGTCTCCAACAAGTATCCATAGTATCTTTCATATTATTCAACGTATATAATAGCAATATTTTAAGCCTATTTGATTTAGACTCCAGAAAAAACATAATAGCATTCGCAGATGACCTAATAACCAATGTAAAAAATAACATAAAAACGTTAAAGAGGAACTAAATTCACTTTTCAATAAAATCTCAACTTTATACAATATTTGGAAAATGCAAATAAATATAAATAAACTCGAATCGATTCTATTTCGTGCCAAAATCACCAAATTAGATAAATTTAACAAACTACATGAAAAAATTAATTTAATGCATCCAATAGCAAAAATAAAAGAATACCTTACAATAAAAAAGTTAAATATTTAGTTATCCTGGATGAAAACCTAATTTTCACATATCACATAGAAACAAAATTAAACAATACTAAATCATTATTTAAAGAATGTAATAAAGTATTACAATCCAAAATCATTAATACTAAACTACAAACACTAAGCTATATGTCGTTTAAAAGAACAATAATTACCTAAGTTTGTCTAATATAATTTAAAATATTGATTCGATAGAGGAAAAACTGAGAATTTTTAAAAGATCATGCTTATGTAAATTCCTCAATATTAATAAAACGATAGAATCAAATTAAAAACACTACGCAAATAACAGAATATTATACAACCATGCAAACATATACAGAATAAACTGTTTCATCCTAAAAATTATACAGAAACTATTTTGTATCTTTACACAAAATAATAATAAATAAATAAATTTACAGTTCTAATTATCCTAATGAACTATACTTCAACAAATGCATACATTATAAGCTAAACCCTCCAGAAACATTCATTTATCTTGATAAACCAGGCTTCCTGCAAAATGCAGGCAACATTCCCGATAATTTATCATATAAAAAGAGTATCAACAAATAAAAGAATTATAAATAATCATAACATGAATAATTTAGTCAATATGCTAAGATGTTGTACAGCAATCACTAATTTAGACCGTAACGATGTTACATACAAAAAGATAATATTGGCTCTTCTAATTAAAATAAATAAAATATATTTTAAAAAATCCAATCAGCAATAATTACATTGTACTAACGTTCATACATACAGTTAGGAACAAAACACCTGTAAATACTGTACATAATCTCTAAACTGCCATTAATTTAAAAAAATATTGTAGACGTACAATTGCCTTGTAAAGAAAATTCGAGAAAAGATAATGTTCGGTGAAAAAGGCCGAGCATTAAGGGACATATAAATTATATGTGAGCAGACTGATTGCCGTAAAACAAATCGAACGAAACCAAAATAAAAGATTAAATTTAGCCGGATAAAATATGTAATTCGTACATTAGAGTTTATATTTGTATTATTTTAGGCTTTTTCCTTTCGATGCCCAGCGAAAGATTTTTTATGCCTCGTAGTTGTAAGTATCGACTGTATGCGCCGTAATATAAGAAATATTTATTATGTATTGTTTAAAATTTGTAAAGTGGAAGGGAGAATGATCTTTGCGAAGGGAGTTGGATAATTTGAAAATTTTTTGAATTCAATTGTCGACTCATCGCTCTCTCAAAAAGATCATTCTTGCGTTTTCGACTCTGAAAAATTTCTGATAAAGTATACTTATTATTCAACTTATACATTATATTTATATTGCAATATTTTTTCTGGTTTTATAATTCGTAATAAATTGTCTAATCATCGAGCGACGAAAAACTAAAATATCCATCGGAAACATTAACCAAAGCTATAAAAATTAACGAAGATCGCATTAATGCAATCTTCGATTTATTCTCAGACATTCCAACAGACCAGCCCTAAACGAACCACATAAAAAATTCAATCGCCCATGAAAATAATACAATTCTCACTCATCTAAAACAATTAAAAATTATAGAAATAAATGTTAACTCACTAATCTCAAATAAAAAAAGATGCAATCTAAATCAACTACTAATGAAATTCAAACCCGATATCACCTTATTAAATGAAATGAAATTAAACTCTAAACAAAGACCCACTTTTGAAAAATACAACATAATAAAAAATGACAGGCTAAAGTTCAAACAAGGAGGTGGAACAGCTATACTAATAAAAAACAGTTAAACTTTCATACAATACATAACCACACCTTTCGAGTCTTTAAAAATTGAAATAACAGCCATCAATATTAACATAAATAACAACGAAAACTTAACAATTGTATTATGATATGCACCAAAGCGCAAACCAAAAATTATTTTAACAAGATTTATATATTTTATTCAGCAGTTTAAAATTATATAACATAAACAATTATTATATAATTGCAGATTACTTTAACGCAAAACACCCTAAATAGAAAAATATAAATTCTGACTATAGCGGCAAAATCCTTGAAAATTGGCTAACAAACAATTCTTACTTCTGCCTAATAGACTCAATGTCACAAACACTAACAGTTTTAACGAAATAAAAAGCTTCCATTATAACAGTGACCATAAGGGGCTACTATTAATCATAAAAAACAACAATATCTTTAACATTGATAGAGCCACTGATAAAAAATCCTTCAACTATGTCAAAAAAAACTCTAACAAATTTCAACATAAATTAACAAATAAAATCAATTTTGACATCTCACAAATATCCAATTTATCCAACGCAAAAATAGACTATCTCATAAGCACGTTAACAGAAAACATACAGAAAACCATTCAAACTCACAAAGCCATCAACAATTTTGACACATATATTAAGAATAAAATAACAAAAATATACAAAGACAAAAAGTACAATTAAATTAAGTAAACAATTAAAGAAAACGAATTACCAATAATTACAGACACAAACATAAATCCCAACACTTTACAAACAGAAATGCATATTTCCCTCCACAATGGAAAAAAGTAAAAGTAATCGCGCTACCAAAAAGAAACAAAAACTCAACACTTTTAACAAACATAGCCCAATAAGCTTGCTCTCCAATTTGAATAAAATATATAAAATTTGCAGACACAACATCATCACTATAATTTGTTATAAACATAAAATAATCCCCGATACTCAATATGGTTTCAAACACTAACACTCCACTATTTATGGTATAAACAAACTAACATCCGACCTGGGCTTTAAACAATAATCAACTTATTGGAGCATGTCTAATAGACATAGAAAAAACCTTCAACAGGTCTAATAATAAAACTCTTAACAAAGAAATTCCGAACTCACTTAATCAAAATCATTCATAATATGATTAATGAAAAATCTGTTGTAATATATGAAAAAAATATATTATCAGAAAAGATACAATAAAAAACGGCCTACAACAAGGATCCGTAACTTCCCCCATATTATTTAATATATATATATTAGTGATCTATTAAAACTGTTCGACTTAAACTTTACTTCCGTTGAACACGCTATAATCTTTGGAAGATGACTTAATAATCTACATAAAACACAATAACATAACAATCATCCAAGAAGAACTAAATACTCTATTTAATAAAATTTTAATTATTTACAATAACTGGAAATTACAGATAAACATTAATAAATACGAATCCATTTTATTTCGAGCCAAACTCGCTAAGATAAATAAATTTAATAAACTACAAGCAAAACAATTTCAATTGATAAATACAAAAACGAATCCATGCCGCACAAAAAAAAAAATATTTAGGAGTTATACTTGATAAAAACCTCACTTTTATAAACCATATAATCACAAAATTAAACCTAGCAAAAGTAGCTTTCAACGAATGCAATAAACTATTTCACTAAAAAATCACTAATAAGACCTATAATCACCTACGCTTGTCCAATTTGGTATAATATCTTGGACTCGTTAATGGAAAAATTAAGAATTTTCGAAAGAAATTGCTTACGCAAATGTTTTAACGTTAACAAAACAGTAGAATCTAGCTTCATAAAATATACAAGTAACATTACTCTTTACAACAAAGCGAATTTACACAGAATAGATTGTTTCATACTAAAGTTATGCAGAAATTACTATGCTTGACTACACAAAATAAGAGAAAATAATTTAATTATTAGTACCATCTACCCTAACCTAAATATATTTAAACAAATGTATTAATCACGGGATAAGTGTCCCAGAAGAATTCGTATATTTACACAGTTCTGGCTTTCTAAAAATGAAACTAACATACCAATAATTTATCACTTAAAAAGAATACCAGCAGATAATAGAATATTATTCAATCTCAACCCAAATAATGCATTAAAATATAATAAAACATTTGCTAAAGTAGATCCCAAAGATAATCATCATAAAAATAGAAAAAGATATTGGTAGCTCGATTAAATAATACAAAAAAAAAATAACAATTGTAACTAAGCTAATGTATATTTATATGTACAGCTAAAAACAAAAAATCTTTGTAAATATTATATATAATCCCCTTAACCCTCTATCTTCTAAAATACTAATATTATAATACAGTTTTTTCCAAACAGGGCCACATTTTTTTTTATAAATCAATATTTAAAATATAAAATATAATTGTATAAAATTATAACAATAAGCTTAATCACATCATATCGATCGCTAACTTAGCATATAACAAACATCACGAGAACTCATATGATTTTTGTAAACTGTGCAGTATATTGTGCATAAAAAATCTACTTATGTAACTAGCCCAATTCATTTGTTTATTTAAGAATATTTTTGTATATATAATTGTATTTCAAATGACATAAAAGAACACGTTAAATACAAGCTGCATCCGTGGTTCCCCCCCCCCATCCTCTTCCTATGCTTCCCCTTCGCCCTCCTCTGTATGTATGTATATATATATTTTTCATAATTTTAAACATATATACATATGATATATACAATTTTTTTTAAATTAAGCCTTCTTTTCTGGATAATTTGCAATATATTATAAGAGAGCGATTATATATATATATATATATTATATTTTAATGTATAACTGTTCATTTCTATTATATTATTATTATTTATGTAAATGATTATGACATCTTTAAGTATTTCATTTTTATACACGTTCTTGTCTGAAAATCATACATGCGATTCATTGTTTATTAAGAATATATTTTAATTTGTATAACTGTATTTCAATGGCTATAATAAATATCTTTAAAAGTAAATTAAAGAGCAACTGCATCAGTGGTTCAGTGGTAGAATGCTCGCCTGCCACGCGGGCGGCCCGGGTTCGATTCCCGGCTGATGCAATATTTTTTTTTTTTTAATAAACTTCAAATTTGATTTATTTTAATTGTCATGCATTGACTAATTTATTATTACAATGTTAATAATTAATAAATAGTCATTTAACTTATATAAATAATAATAACTGTTACGAATATATTCGTATAAAATAGATTTTATATTTAATTTATAGAAAATAAGATACAGAATGTAATGTAAATATTTTTAAAAAAATTCAAAAATTGTACATTATAATAATAATCAATATATAAATAAATTTTATGAAATATATTAATAAATATATCAATAACTATTATATATTTATAGATGATATTTAATACGTTAAAATAGTGATACATTTGCAGATAAATACAGTTATATTATTTTTTAAATAAAGAGGAGTACAAATTTTTTAGTTTTACGGTAGCAAGAATGGCACTCATGATATTCAATCAATTTTTTACGTTGGAATTAATACAATAACTTTAATGAAATAATTATAGTTTATATTTAATTATAAAATACGATACGAAATTTCATTTTCGAATTCGTGATTTAAAAAGTTAAAAGAGACCTTGTATATCCAAAGATTTTTTTGAAGTAATAAAATATTATTATGAGTATTATAAAATGGCATTGTGACATTTTATCATTGTGGAAATACTGTTTCGTGATTGTAATTAAAGTCTCTACGTACTATATGTATAATGAATTCATATATATGTATATATATATAGAGGTGGGGGGGGGGTAGAAAATAAGTTTATACTACAGGTTTTGCAATAGATGCAATGAGAATAATTATACGAGATAATAATGAATATGTAATTGTTACTTTATCAATAATATGAATTAAAATTTGGTTATGACGACAAACGATTGAAGCCGAAGTGCTTATTTACGATCGTACAAAATCTGGATCCTACACACACACATATATATATATATATACATATACATACACATCTGTATGGAATTATTATTTCAGTAAATCAATATATCTAATTGAGTTATTTAAAATTATGATTTTACTGGTGTAATTAATCACTAAATATATTAATTTATATAAGTCTATTAAGTTTTATTTTCTTTAAATAGAATTTAATACTTCCACATTATAAGAAATCGATAGTATGAACAAGTTTGACTTATGTTTCATGTTTTGCATAACTGTGTGTGTGATGTGTATAAATATACATATCACTGTAGGAAATATAGAAACATCTATAAGTTACATTCAAACATGAACTAATATTTGTAATTTATTTATTAGTAATAAAAAACATAATTTTTCTAAAATAAAATAGTTCTTTACTAATTTGTAATAAAACACATTAGATTACTAAATTTTATTAATATAAATAATGTAAAAGAAAGAAGTTACATTTGAAATAATTGTATGTATTAATAAAAATGGAATATATTACATTAAAATGAATTTCTTTTTATTCTTTATTATTACTCTTGATTTTTAGTGGGTGTGTTGTTATTAAAATCTGCTTGATATATCAATAAAAGCGCAAGAATCATAACGTATAGATATGAAAATATTAATATAAGTATGGATACGTGGTATGTCCGAAAACTAAAGCCAATTTATTATTTTTGAAGTCACTATTGGTTATAGCGATTTATGAGAGGCCTTAAAATTTGCGGGAGAATTTTTTCTACTTGTCCATTTTTTGTTTTATTTTTTTGATAATTGAGGGGACAGGATTTTACTTTGTGCGAAGCGTGTTTTTAAATCCTATAACCCAGCGTGCGATGGAGCGACTATTGGAACAGCTTTTCACATTAAATATTTGATTGTAGGTTAATAAAATTTTGTAGAGATTTTTAAATATTAAAAGAATTTTTAAGGATAAGTATACGTGTAAATCGGAATTAGAAACATCACATAAGACTTTCAAGAAGGTCACAGATGAGCTCGATCCCCAGTACCGAACTCATTCTAACCGCGACCGTGTGTACAAAATTTTCAGTTCAAACTGTCATTTAAGGACCAGGATAATAATAGTTCCTTGAATTCATCCAAATTTGCATACAGCTACCCTTAAAAACTTTTTTTAAAATTAAAAAATCACTACAGTGTTTTTTGTGCCTTAAGTTAAAATTCTATCATATAATACTGTTCCACTAGTCACTATATCGCGCCGTATCATAAAACTGAAAAACTTCCTTCACGAAAATGATAATCTTGTCACTTCTAATGATTGAACAATAAAAAAAGGACAAATAGAAATAAGTTCCCCGCATATTTATGATATCTCCTAAATTGCTACGACCAATATAACTTCAAAAATAATAAATTGGTTTTACTTTTTGGATACATCATGTGTATATGTATATATGTATATATGGATTTGTAGTAATTGATTTTATATACAATAGATTTTGTTTAATCCTGTTTAACAGCATGTTTCAACTGGCGACCATAAACTTAGTGCCTGGTTAATGCCTCGGAAGAAGAACAAAAGGTTGAAAAGAAAATGCACCTTGAGAGACGACTTGCAGAGCCGTAACGTGACTAGTAAGGGCGGTCCCAACCGCCGTTGTTCCTGGCCTCATCGAGGTCGTCATTGGCGTCAGTACCTCAGACGCTGGTCGACTCAGGTATGTCGTGACTCCTGTAGCACCTCTGACGCTATTCGAGGTCGCGTTGTGCACGCAGCAGCTTCCGAACATGAACGTGTCCACGCACACACCCACGTGTGTGCCTTCGGATTTTATGCACTCCCAAACAAACATGCACGTACCCTCGACGTTAGGTTGGCCCGCCACTCGACACGGCTTTGGGCTGATCTTATACCCTACGAAGTACACATTTACTTTCTCAATTATTAATACCAAATATTAAAATTATCCATTTCTGTAGAAATTTCACGTTCATCTTTTCGATTTTTCTATAATAATACCAAAATGATGGTAACAGTAGAAATGTATGTAAATTTTTCCGTTATATTTTACCTAGCATATTATGGTGAATAAAATAAAAATGTTATTATTATATATTTTATCGTCATAGATACTTTTTTAAATTCTCTCTATATAAATCATTGGATTCTAAAGGCATTACTACTCAAAGATCTTTATGATATTTCAAGTTATAAATATTTTATTTTAATTCAAATAGCCAGGAAAAATCAAATTATTAAAACAAATTGCAAATTTATGGATCTAAATATTCTATTTATATGTGCCTACAATATAGCAGGATTTAATGAAATGAATGAAATTTCATTTTGCATGCTACTTTAATGTAAAATTGTAATATTAAAAATACATATTCAGCATCGATTTGACATGAGAAATATATACATATCCTCATAGCATCTTTCACGTGAATTAATCTCATTTAAGTATAAGTTTAAGTAATAATGTTTTATATTTGAAATTTTAATTTTACACTTATAAAAAAATAAATAATTATTTTTTAATTTGTTCATCCTAAATAATATAAATACCATGCACTAAATAAATATGTATCTTTAATTTATCATTAAATATTGAAAAGGTAGTATTTAGTTGAGAAGTGATAAACGTTTAAATTTTTTTTTTTTTTTTTTTAAATTTTTTAATAAACAGAATTTGTGTATATTTGTTATTTGTTCTATTTATAGATAATAAAACTACTTTTGAGTGAATGTAAATCATATCCTATTGACGTCGTCACCATCACACAGACGCAATGTTTGCCCAAGCAATAATTAGAAGAATATAAATAAAAAATTCCTCGTGAAAAGTGGATTAGATGAATGACAATCGATAAAGAGATTGTATATGAGAGCGTATTTTATATTTTAAGTTGTGGTGGTGGGGGGGGGGTGTCGCTTAAAAATGTACACCCAGTAAAGTACCAAGTACGTAAAAGCTCGCGTGCGAGTGAAAGATTTTATGGGTCTTGTTAGCGCTACCGATTGCTATTTCAACTGCCCACGTACACATCGTTAAAATAGACGAATGGCTTTTCAATTTCTCTCCCCGTGCTTTATGCATTTGAGTCAAAGTTAAAATTCCACCAAGTTCAAAGCGGATCGATTTGCGAGTGGATCTTTTTTATTTTTTGTAGTTTCGGTCGATGAAGACAATGTTCGATTTTCACCGGCAATTGCGCGAGAAACCGCAGAAGGCTTAAATCTTGCGTGTAAATGTGAGCTTGTGTTGATGTAAGTCTGTTTATGTTGATACATGCGTGCACAAATGCTGTACATCTGACCTCGATTCATGGAGCTGAGAGACCTGGCAATGCCCGACCACCAAAGTATCGCAGCCACGTAACCGATCCACTGCATCCTGAGCTCTGAAACGTCAAAATTTACCTTAAATTATTAGCTCTACGCATAAACATATATATTCATTGCAATTATAATGAAGTGCACATTTAAAAAAATTAGATTTATACATTATACGTAAATACACACACTAGACTATTATTTTCAAAACATTTACAATAATACCCAGAGAAGAATTCCAATGGCTTGATAAATTATTAATACATCACATTCATTTATTATTACAAATTTTTTAAAAATAAAAAAGTCAACGATTTATTTGTATATTTATATATTGAAATGTATGTTTATTTATATACAGCTTCCTTATATTCATTTTTCATTTGATAGATTCATTTAAAAAAAATTTTTAAAGATTAATATTTACTTGGCTAAGTTGAATTAAATTTTTTTAGTATATGTGCATTTATACATGCAGATTATAAAAATTAATTTAGTTTTATCATTTTCAGCTGGAAAAATACATAATTTTTACATCCAATTCCTTCACCATTTCATTTTATTTAATCAGACAAATCAAGCTATTAATATTTTTTTACTTAAGATAACTAAATATTATACGAAAAGATTCAATTTTATATACATATATTTCTATAAATAAATAAAATTTATCATCATGACTTTAGTATACGCAGAAAAATATATGTAATTCTTATATCTTTTATTTTTGTACATATCTTACATGTTATCAAATATTATAAATAGTACTTGAAAATTTTTTACTATATTTTATTCCCGAATAAGAATGCAATATCATTTGTATTTATTAATTTATAAATATTGTTTAAGTTTCGACAATAAAAATATATCTTAATTTGCATTAAGAACTTTTGATTTTAAGTTTAATAAATTTTGATTTTATTTTACAAATATTTTACTGTAGCGTATAACAAATGAAATATTTTTGAAGAACTCAAAAATCAATCTGTCAATAGATTTTTATCGTATATTTATTTTTATTGAATTATCTTCTTTCTTTTTTTTTGCAAACGTACATTATTACTTTTTATCTTAAATTATTTGAATTCACTGATTGAAATTAAAGTTGACTGATTTAAATTAAGAAAAATAATAATCAAAATATTAGTTTATATTTAAAATTTTAAATAACTGACCAAAGCTCAACCTTGTGAAAAATTGAAAATTATTGAAATTATTTTAGCATTTGAAAAAATGTTAACAAATGCAGATATATATTACTTAGGGATAAGAATTAAGGATTATATAAATCTGTGTAAAAAAGTTATAAATGTTTCCTACATGTACTTTTAATTATATTCAATTCAAGGAACTACACATTCATTGTAGATTTATTAATCCATCAAAAGTAAACAAGATTCTTATAGAATGAGTTTTCGTTAATTCTTATTATATTTTTATATTTATAATTATAATTAAGTTTCACATAGTATTTAAAAAAAAAAATTTTTTTATATTTATTCTAAAAAGTTGAATAAAGGAAAAGTTTCTTTGAATTAAAATTTGAAAAGTATCTTTTCTAGAAATTTTTCAGTTCTATAATAAATTGTCGTTCTATTTACTCAAAATGTTATTATACTTTTAATACAATAATTATACCTTTATTAAATTATTAAATTACTCTATTATAAATAAGTAAATTTCGTTATATTACCTTTAGTGAAGAAATATATATATATATATATATATATATAATTAACTACATACATACATTTATTTATTTATGCAAGTATTAAACGAATATGTTATTTAATATTTATTTACTTTTTAAAACAGGTATAAGTCTCAATGAAAAATGATTTATAAATAATTCAAAATGTTATTTTTAAATAATACTGGAATTTACAAAACTTACCAATTTATACATTGAATTAATCAATGGAAAAAAATTATATACTTAAAGTACAGAAATTTTGCATTTATTACTAAGTATATTGAAAATATTATCTAAACGTTATTGTATAATTCAAATACAATTTTATTAAATAGCAAATCGTTATTTTCTCATCTCATTTTCAAGTGGTGTATTTATTGAAGATTTTTATGATAAGCTGCTAAAGTACTAAACAAGTTTACCGGTTTAGCAACATTATTATTTAATTTTATTGTATTTGTATTGTATCAAAATATATTTCCTCGTAATAAAGTTGATTTTTACTTGTAGCAATTTTAATTATTTTTATTATAAATATAGTTACTTTATTTTTTGAATATGTATTTAAAATTAGTATAATTGTAATTAAAATTTTATTTTATGTATTTTGTATCTTATTTATTTATATTTAAATTCATATTTAATGTATAATTAAATTTGTAACATATTGATGAAAAATAAATTGTATTCAATAATGTTGTTTATAAATTTTTATCTTTAAATATTTCCAAGAAATATTGAGAGTTAAAATATTTCTTGCATAAGGACAAATTGTGCACTTCAAATATAATTATACAGGTGTAATATTTTGTAGTTACGATAAGTATTTTATATGATAAAGCGTCTAAAACTATAGACGTTTCGTTAGATGTTTCTCATTACAAATACTTATTCGTTATATATTGAATATAAAATAATAAAGTATAATAATATAATATAAAATAATAAATAAGTTAATAAATCAATAATTAGGATATAAATTAGTACAATATTGCAATGTCGTCGAAAGAAATTTATGTATCACAGTTGGAAGATTTTGTTTATGACGGTATCACAACCTTTTTGAAAAAAAAATATAAAATTGCTCTACAGCATTAGCCATTTTTTTATTTGCTTGTAGGTATTCGTTATATGTTACATCGTTACATATACGCGATCAAAATTTGAATATCGTGCATAAATGATACATTGAATACAACGGCATTTATACAAAATACTAACGAAATTATTATTAGTTATCATTTTTACCTGAATTATCAAAACAATTATGTCCGCAAGAGATTGAACCTCTATAATTAAGTTTGAACTGCATAATTTGCACTTGTGCAAAAAATATTTTAGCTTTCGATATCTCTTGTAAATATTCAAAGATAAAAATTTATAAATAGCATTATTTAAAAATTACACTTAAATAAATAATAATAGAATAATATTAAGATAATGATATTAAATAATATAATAATAATTTTAGTAATCAATATTCTAATATTTCTTGAAAGTAATAAGATTTTATTAAATATATTTTCAATTAAATATATAATTTAATTAAAAAAAATGACTTTTGTCTTCCAAAATTAATTGTAAATATTTCTACTATAACAAAAAATTTTATCATAAAACATTGATTACAAAGGATACTTAAACCGTTTTTAATCAACTAGTTTTAATGTATTTTATTTATTATTAATTGTATATATATACATATATATATGTATTACAGAATTTTCTACGGTAAAATGAATTAAAATAAATAATTAATTAAAATATGAAAGATTTAACTATAAAACTCAGCAGAATTTTTATTCACGACAATTGTATATTTAAAAATATCTGATTAAAATATAAATCCATAAACATAAGACTCTTATCAAAAACTACTAAGATAAAAGTTGAACGTAATTATTTCCGCTGTGTAATTTTAACAGATAAAGGCTTTATCTATAGTTTATGAAATTACATACGTAAAATAATATTGCACTAATTTTTTTTTTTTTTACTTTTAATTTAACCTCAATTTAAAAAAGTATGATTTAAGTATTTAGTTATTATTTTTTTAAATAAGATATGGTATCATAAAACATAAATTTTATCGTGTAAATATATAACTCTTTTACTATATGAATACTACAAGAAATTAACATTTATTCAGATAGTGGTAGAGTAGTTTTCATATTTGAATGTATTGTAAAAAAGTATTAACTGTGTGGATAATAATTATTTTTTTGATATACATAATGTTGAAATAATTGAAGAAGTATATGTAACATTATTTTGAGATTTAGTACATTTATTATTTTTTTCTTTTAAGAAAGGAAAAATCAATCTTGAATGTCAACATTGTACAGAAAAAGAAATAAAATAAAAAATTTATTTTTATGCAAACTATGTAGCAAAATTAAATATAAAAATAATATTGATCTACAAAAAGATATTTTTTTATATAATACTTTTTTTAAACAAAATCAAAAATAAAATATTAAACATGTTTGACATAAATACAATTTTATCTTAAAAAGCTTTTTTTTTTTTAATTTTTAAATAATTTTTAATTGCTTTCTCCTAAATAACAACTGAAGTGTTAAAGGCCAAATTCAAAATAGTGAAATACAAAATTTTAAATTAAAATAAAATAAAATCCTAGTTTACCTCATATAAAAGATATATTTATATTAAACATACGGGTAATTTTACTTTCTACTTGTAATTAGACTTTAATTAAATCTACTTCAGCAAGAGTTAATAATATATTAAATTAAAATTATTGATACAATTGAGTCATTATAGATAAGTTTAGTTGATCCTATTTTTAAGAATTTCTATAATTATGTGTATGAGTTGAAATTTCAAACTTTATATACCATTTAAAAATTAATGGAATATAATCCTTTAGGGAAAATTTCATTAAAAAATTTCGAAATATCTTTAAAATGAAAAAAAATTTTTTTATTACTATGTACTATTTTTTTTTATTTATTTTACTATTATTATTATTTTACTATTATTTTTAGTTATGGTTACTTGGAAGTTAACCAAGCAGGATTAATGGTAACTTTTTTTTATAAGTTTTTACTATAAATTAAAAATGCCTAAATTAAAAATTAATTATTATTTATTTAATAGTAGAAGACTTCAATATAATACGAAAAATATTTTTAATATAATAAAATTATAAAAATATCCGTCATTACAATTTTTTTTGTCACATTTTATAAAAGTGAGGTGTATTATAAATGCCAATGGAATATTAAATTTCCGTTTGATTCATGAATAATTTGTTTTAAAATAACGCGATTAAATATAAATTTGTGAATAAAAAGAAAAAAATTAAGATTATTGTCGATATACGATAATTTGCTTTTGTGAAAATATATGTCTTTATAGTAATAATAGTGATTGAATGATGGCTCAACACTAGTCTAGATTTAATTGACGATACAGCTTAAGTCGCCCTATGCTTGTTTATATGCGATAGTAATTTGCTAGTACAATTGATAAGTTCACAGAGTAAATAAATTTTTGTTTATTAAATCAATTCAATTTAAAATCACTTTTAACTAATGATTCCTAACTAGTATTTTCACAATAGTTAGTTGATATATTATTATGAATACAAAATAATAAAATTTTGTTTAAATTATTTCAATTTAAAATGCCATTAGAAATATTTAATAATAATAATTGGAAATAAAAATATGAAATATTTTGTAAATTTATAAATTATAAATGAGTAATTCAAAGTTTGAATTATTTAAAATATTTGTGAAAATTTAACAGATCGTTCAAAATGATTTAGATTTTATTATTTTTCATTAATGATGTAAATAAAATTTCATAGAGTAAAAATTATTACATATTAATATTGCCATCGTTTAAATAAATTTACTAATTTTTCAATTCGATATAAAAAAATTTAAAGAATAAAACTAATTTTAATAATTGGTGTATATTTTCCATCTAATGTAACGATTGCAAATAAATAATTTTGTGTAATAGAAATATTGATAAAATCTCATAAATGTATCATTGATACTATATTAAAATTTTTCGTTTAATTTAATCAACATTTTTTCTTTAAATAATTCATGATGAATATTTGAATCTTTCAAAGAATCTTTCAAAGGCATCTGAAGTTCCTCAAATCTATTAATAGTAAGAAAAAAAATTTCAAGATACTTGATGAACATTGAAAAATAAGAAGTAAGTCTTAGAAATGACGTATGAACGAGAGAGGGCATGAATGGTGATCCAAATGCATAGATTAGACTTCGAAATCAATTAGTTCAATAAACAAAACCTACGTATTCATTAAAGAAATAAATCAGTCGTCGTTCTTCTTAATCACCGCGTATAATCTCGGGAGGCTTTCCTTCCAAAAAGGACGAAATGATCAATGAATCGAGTGCAATATTTCAATTGCTCGAAGCTGTAACGTTGTTAAATTCCAAGGCGCATGCGAGTTCTGTGATGCCGCGTAATCCTCGTTCGGAGATAAATGTACTTAATCTCCCTCCAGACTCCGAGCGCTCCTTTCGTCGTTCCTAATTGGCTGGACCACGTTATTTCCAGGGCCGAAATAACAACACGTACTCCCATATGACTATATAAGCTTTGAAGGAACTTAAACTGACCGTAGCTCACCTATACTCCGAAGTCATATTTATGCCCATTTGGGAGTAAACCTCGATCTCCCGTGTCCCGGAAAGGGACCAGACAAGGAAGCCTTTACTTTGTGTCGATCGAGTATTCAAATATCCAGCTTGCTTAAGCCACGTACTACTTCAGACACTTTATTATTCTCTCATAACTATTAGACCCTGCTAAAAAATCATTATCTCGTTCTTACTTTCTCAATGATCTTTTACTCTTTTTACTCCCACAATAATTAATGAAAAGCCACTAAAACTTAACATACATTAAAATTATTTATTTAATTTTATTGGGCATCTTAAAATTTTAATTTAATTAAATATTTATCCTAAAATTACCATTGTCGTAAACCCCAATTTATCGAAATTATGCATAAATCAATGGAAATTATTATTATTATTATTCCATTATTATTCCATTATTATTCCGACACTGGCGATAGTAAAATTATTAAATTGATAAACAAGTATGCATTGAGAAGTTCTATATGAAGTAGAAACTTTATAAAATTATATGATCATTTTATTTTTATTTCTATTCTTTTCATAGTCGTTTTTTATAAAAAGGTTTTCATAGTCAATAGTTCTTCATTTTAATACAGTAGTATTTTTTTCTCATAAATATTATCCAATCATTTAAAGATACCTCAAACAAGAGTTGACTCTCTCTCTCTCTCTCTCTCTCTATAAACTTCTTTTCGTATCACTCATCAAGATACAAATTAAAATATCTTTCATTCTGCCAGAATCCAACTAAAATACCCAGCAGGCTACTGCTCGCATCCCTCGACCCAATTCAGTGACCCTTAAATATATCTTTGAAGGTGGTACGTGCCCAGAATCCTTCAGAAAAAATATTTCATCTTTCTATAAATAAAAGATAATAAAAGAAGAATCGATTTTACAGTTGACCAGAATTAATTCCGTATTTACGATCAAGTTGATTGTACGTTTGTATACATGCGTCAATTTGCAGGAAAAATAGAGTAAATTTATTTTTACTCTTTGCCGATAATCTTTCGTGTTTATCGAAGTTTACTTAATTTATATTCTTAATTTATAGACTTCATAAAAAATGGTTCTTAATATAAGGAATTCAATTTATATTAAGACACAAGTCCTGTCATTAGTGAATATTAAAATTTTGAATTCGATCGATTAATTCAATGGTTTATAACATAGTGATTAAAATGACACTTTAGGAATAAATATTAATTTATTTATAATTTTAAAAGCTGCCTAAATTTTTTAATATTATTGGAAAATGTACAAAAAAACTGTTTTATTTATTATTTATTATTTTATTTTTTTTTTTTTTTTAGAATACTTTCAATTCGGTTATTTGAACATTTTATTTTTGAAAAATAACAATAGAAAGTTAATTTTCTTTTATTCTAATAGGAAAAAAACAAATGCAAAATTTAAACTCGTAAAATATATAAACAAATTTTTAAATATTTATGGAGATACATATAATATAATATGTAAGAGATGATGGAAATTTTCTAAAAATTTGATAATAATTTTTAAAAACTTATATTCCGTCCTTATTTTATCGCATAACAATTAGTTACATTTATTTATTCGTTTTTTTTAATTATTTAATTAAATTATTTGTTTATTCATTATTTAATTAATTATTATTAGCTTACTTCTACCATAGCTGAATCGGTTGAACCGTTTCAGCCTCCGTGAGAATCGGATGTAAATAAAATTAACAATTGATTTATTCGAGTTAAATATCAATTTATTTTCATTAAATCGGAAGAGAGATATATCGATTAATGAATGTGATTTATGAAATAAATACTTCCCTACTTTGCATCCCTTATTACAATTATTATTATTATTATCGTGATGTTAATTGATCATAGAAGAAGTGTCGCGTTGTTAGATTCGACGAGTCCCCGGCCGGGATCGACTTACTCCGTACTCAACTCAATCTCGTATTCTCTTAATTCTCTTAATGTCTCTTGTATGTCCCGAACGAATTTATTGTATATTTTTCAAACTTCATTGTTGCTGCATTTATCAGGAAAAAACGCTAACCTTTTCGGTTCCTCCCACCCTTTTTAGGCTTAATTCGCATTTCGTCGAATTTTAGTTCATTTTACTGGACATTGTTTCCCAATACATTGACATATTATCGATCATATTGAACTGGTTTTTTACTTTATAACACTTAATATTGACTTAAAGTTAACTAACATCGATATTTTACGCTGCGTCTTGTGCTCCTTTTCTAATTCATTTACATAATCCGTGTCGTTTTAATTGTTAAGTATGTCGAATTTTATTACATACATAACACATAGAAAGATAAATTATTATAAAATTTTAGTCCAAGAATAAATTCAAAACAATAAAAAACACATCGTGTTTATCTTTATTTATTTATTTATCTTTAGTTACTTAATATTATAAGTATTGATTTATTTTAGATTACATAATTTTCTATAATTATAAATTAAAAATAAAATTTTGAAAGCATGGCTTAGTATTTTCTACAAGTATTATTCAAGTATATCTCATGTACATTAGTTTATCTGAATATAATAAAGTTTTACAAAGTGTAGATACATTTGTGCTACTGATATTTTATTATTTTTCATTTTAATTTCGAATACATTTGGTAATTTTGTGTAAATATAAGTAAAAACGCTTTTATTCAACCACAAAATAATCTGTAAAGAAAACCTACATAAAAACATATTTGGTTTATTTATCCGAATTTCTTGACTAGACTTTGTATTCCTAATTTCCAATTTTTATTTCTTCTAAGAAATATATTGTTCGGTAAATTTTCTCTACATTAAAATAAGATATTAGTAATTTATTTTTTGTTATAATATATTGTTCACTTAACTTTTTTTTAAAAAAATAACACCAAGAAATACAGCACTTTTTAGGTAAAAAAAAGTAGCTAGTGATACAAATCAAAATTTCGTAGAATGTCATTTTAAAATATCACTCATAATATGCAGGCTTTTTTTAATTAATAATTTTAACGAAAAATTGCATTTTTTTAATTTTTTTTTTGTTATAAAATGAAAAGTCATGCTATTAAGAACTTATATTTATCGTAAATGTTAAAATTCATGTACTGCATTATCTATTTAATTTTACCAAAGACAATAGTTCTTGTTTATTGAAAGAAACTCTACATAAAAAATAATTAAACATAACTATCTATTAAAATTTTATATGTATATAATGAAAAATAAACTAATTACAAATAAATCTTTATATATAACTATTTGCTTAAATAATATATTATTCTTCCGATGTGAAATATTTAGAAGATGATTTTAAGAGAAAAATATAAATTAATGATTTTTGATAAATAAATTACATTTTTATCTTAATGTATAATTGATCATTTATTAAAAGATATTTTGAAAATAAAAAAGTAGTAATTAATAGATATTTATGTCGTAGTAAAATCCATTGTGTGACAATTAAAGAGAATTAATTAATGAATGATTTTATAAATCAAATTATTAAATATGAATCAAATGTCAATGGTATAATGTAGTCAGGTAAAATAAGTAAAATTACAGAAAATACACTTTCAGTCATTTCTGGAAGAATTTTTTAAGACCACATCTTATAATTACTTAAAATTTTATTAATGTACTTTCATATAATTCTTTTAAGCGACCAATTATGCTTACATTGTAATTAAAACAAAAAACAATATTAAATTAAATGGATTATTTTCCAGTGTTCAAAATAATTATTTATATATAAATATAAATTTTTTTTTTTTAAATAATAAATTTCTTGCTAAATAAAAAAATTCAATTTAACGCTTAAGCTGCTCATTGAAAATAGTATTAGTAAATAATAAATTGTATTAGTATGCAATGCTATTTTTGTTGATGTACACAGCAAAAATTCTGTAAATATAAACAATGACATTTCCAAATACGTTTACACAAATAAGAAATTAGTATCTGCTAAATTGTTGGAAAAATATATCCATTATAATTTATATAACAGACTGTAGGTCATGAATAAAGTACATAGAATTTTCTACATAAATTCAAAAAGTAAAAGCGCACTTCGTACAATAAAAAATGTATTCTAGTAAAAACTGTGCATGGATTACATTTCCTCTCACACATACACTATTGTTATTCACAGAAGTTTCAGTATTGTACGAGGCTATATTTTTTATTTACCTATAACGTAGAAAGGTTTCTAAAGCACAAACTTGACAGTAAAACCGAGCAAACTTATAACTAAGTCAAACATACGTGTACTTATTGAACTTATGACCCATCGCGTAATTCCAAAATCATTAGCGTCGAGCAATGTATGGTTTGTAAACGTCACAGTGCCCATTAATTGTTTCAACGCTTATTTACCCTTTGTTGAACTTAAATACAAATTTCAATATTTCATTGTGCTCCCTGATTTTTAAAAAACATTTTTCAATGTTCCTGAAATTTTATGCACAACACTACAATCGTTAAATATTATTTGTACATGTTAAAAAAATTAGTTATTTAACATTTTGAAGGATATTTTTAATTTAAATTACTTTAATTTTTTAAACAATAAAACTGAGCAATATATTTTAATGATTTTTTTATGCAATAAATCTATTGATTACTTATTTAAAATTAAATGAATTAATTCTCCTTTTTATTTATGTATATGGTTATTTTAAATAATAATAATATATGATAAATATTGTTCAATAGGTTAATTTATTTTAAGCAATATTTAAATTATTTTATGGGAAAGCAGTTATTAAATTCTTATTATTATTTATTTTAATTACCAATTTGATAGCGTGCTATAATTAATTGAAATATGTATTTCGAATTAAAACGAAAAAAATTATTTTATCAATACGATTGTTACTCAACAATTAAAAAAATTAATGACTTTTTTTTATTTTTAGTTTTTGTTAAATTTATTTACAATTAGTATTCTTAAGAATCATGAAATTTGAGACACTTATATGCAATGAAATTTCAAACAATCAGAGTGATTATATTGAATATATTAAAATAATCAATTAAATTGTTATTACTGTTTTATTTTCAAGAATTAAAAATTATTTTAATTGATTGAAGTTATAGTAGATTATTTGAGAGTTTTTTTCTTTATACCTTCTATGGTTATATACTTGCGCGTGCATAACGCAGCTGCAAAGATAAATATATAATAATAGTAAATATATATTTACCTGTATTTTTTATTAAATTTTATATTTTAATATGTTCCAAAATTTTCATGTTTAAGTATTACAATGAAATAATTGCGATGAAGTTAAGTTTCAAAAATGAATTGTGTTTTTCGGTATCTTCTAATATTTTTCATAACGATATTAATTTCTTTTAATAAATCTTAAAATTAAAGTATAATAAATGAAATAAAAGATATGCAATTCAAATGCAGTTTACATTGCGCAATAATAAAAATCAAATTTTTTTCGTAATTTCTTTTGTAATATTCCAATCGTGATCCATATAATTAATAAGATCCTTACAGTAAAAAATTACTTTATAAAGTATTATAAAACGCAATGCACATCTTGTTAATTAAGAAGGAAAAAGTAAAACATTCGTCCTGTACATCCATCATCAGCTTAAGATTCGCCATTCATTCATCTTTTCAGTTTCTTCTTGGAAAGAATCAGGGATCCCAAATCGATAATAGTACGCGAGACCATTTATTTCAGTGGGACAAACACGTATAAAGAAGAATGGAAGATAAACGAACAGAAAGGCAAGCATATGGGACGACATCGAAGGAATAATATGTGCACAAACCTTCGTAACCATTAACTCTGAGAGCGTAAAATTCAAATGAAACAATACTTTATTAACTACTTTTATCTTATGACATATTAATGGAAACATTATCAAATTTAAATTATGTTCTACTATAACTACTGTTAAATCTCGCATTATCATACTTTTTCTTTTATTTTTCAAATAATGATATTGTATAAAAAATACGGTGTTTAAAAATCAAGGTGTAATGTTTTATAAAAATCACTTTAAATGAACATTCACAGCAACTGGTCGTCGGTTCGGAAGTACTATTTCTTAAATTATTCATTATTTTACCTTTAACAAAGCATTTTCATTATAAAAGGCTATTTAAAAATAAAGCAATATATTTCTGTGGATAACACCAATTAAATTATAAAATTTTTTTTTAAATATAATTAAATATATGATAAATATATTATATTTAATGGCAAAATATTGTCGATTCTATGATAGAAAATTTTTATTAATAATAATTTTTATAAATAAAAATTCTTTATTATCAATTATTCGTTTATGATTCTTAAAATTAATAAAAATTATTCAACCCAAATAATACTAATATAAATTACCAAGTAACTCCAAAACAATATATATGATTTGTGTATATTATTATAATAACGACGATATATTAATGTAACATTTGTGCATAATAATTATGCAATTCAAAATTGTCTCTATTACTTACGCGATTGTGTTAAAAAATGGTAAACATGGTCTAGAAATATGAATTTAAAATCAATTAAATAGTCACAAAATAATGAAATTAGAAAATAGGAACTTGCGTGCAGTGTAAATAGCAATCGTCTTTATTGAGCATATAATTTTTAAGTAAAATAATTAAAATAAAGGAGGTGAATGAAAATTACAAATAACGAAGCAATCTTATAAAAAAAAGCAATAAATCAATTATTTTTTAATCATAGTGACCCCGTAAAACTGTGCATCTAATTGAATGGAAACATCACCTACATTGAAACGAAATAAGTTATAGATACATAAGAAAACTTAAAAAATAGATTAAATTAAATGAAATATTAAATTTTACAAACTACCTGTGTACGTATACAATGCAAATTAAATATCAAGAACTAATGATATGGATATTATTGGAAATGCATAAATAATCTAAGAAAAATCCTAATTTTTGGTTGTAAATAATTTTAACCTTAATGGAATTTCATATTATATACTAATTTGTGTACATGAACAAAGAATATATATTAGAAAATTAAGTAATTACTAAATAACATGGTAAAGCTAAGCGTTTTAAATATTTCAGTATCTCTAAGTGACTGATAATATTACCTTGATCTATTTTTAAATCATTATATTACTTTTTAACAATTAATTATATTATATTTAGAAAAAACTAATTAAAATTTATATAATAAATGTAATTAAGGAATATATTAAATAATATTAATGAATATTTTTTTTTTCATCAGTTTAATAATTATCTTGCCAAATTTTCATTTATACCTTTACAAATACTAATTAGTTTTTACTTTTTGTTTTGGTATATAAACTTTTTTTAATTATATTGGTAGTTTGAAGAATATCAAGATAATAATCTAAATATAAATTTCTTAGTCTTAAAAAACATTTATACAAAAAATTTTATTTTAGTTATTTAAGAGCATCATAATTTTTGAAAATTTGCTTCTATTTTCCTTCTTAAAATTACTTCTGTTGTTTTTATTAATAATTATTTAAGTTATTTATTTTCCTTTTTATAATCTACTTTTCTATCTTTTTTGTTTTCTTTTTTTGTTTTTTTTTCTAATCTTATAGCGTATGTGTACAATTACAAATAATAATAAAGTTTTAAAGGTTAAATTTACAAGTTGATTTGAATGTCATATTTTGTATTGTATTTACATTATAATAAAATATGCATCTTAAATACCTTTTAATAAGAATATTTTTTAGATCAATATTTTCATGTTATTTGTCACTTTAATTATGTTTAACTATACATTTTTCGGATAATATAGGTTTAAAATATACAATGATAGAAGAAAGAAAAATTTTTATCGTGTTAATTTTATTTATAAATATTGCATTCAATGTACGTTGTATATATTGACGTTGAAATATACATATATTTTAATTAGAGAATAAATTATTTATGTATAAAAATTTGATACGAGCAGAGAAATTTTATTAACAATTTCATTTATTATATTTCGAACCGCCAATTTACAATATCTTTGCATATTTTAATACAAGTTCACATAATGTGGATTTATATATTAGTTTTGTATATTATTATGCATGTACTATACATTCTATAAATTACAGTTTTCGGATTCAGGGCTTTGTTTACATTATTGAGTTACTACTTTAATTAATATTGATAATTACTAGAATATTCATAAGCACACACGATTAAATTATTAGGTCATATTAAATTTCATATTACTTTCATCATAAATATTCTTATTTATTTGAAATAGTTTATAATTATGTAGACTATAGATTAACTTATTATTCAATTCAAGTACGAAATATATTTAAAACATTTGATTTCCACATGTTGATGTTATCATATAATAATTTCCAATCTGACTTGGTATGTTGAGATAAATAATAATTTTGATTTGCACAATGAATTTGAGACTACAGTTTCGATGTTTTTTTCTATTATTTATGTATGATAAACCTGAAATTCATATTAATAATAAACATTTTTTATATAATTTTTCATTAATTCTAATTATTGTTTGTAAATTTTAATCTACTACATTAAATCTGTCGTATGTTTATCCATTAAACATCAAAAAATTTTATGCATAGTTTTTCATTCCATTATAATTTTATAGTCATCACACATAAATACATAAACTTTAATTAAATTTATTCTAAAATATTTTGCTTCCCCTTATATAAAGTTTTAAACTTGGAGAAATTTCCAGACTGTTTAAAAAAATAGATACTTTTGAGTATAAAATGATTCTCATGATACTTTAAATATATTTTTTTTTTAAATCAATAGATTCATTCGATTTAAAAGCAACGCTTAGATTTTTAAGTACTTATGAGAGTAAAATTGCAAATACGTAGAAAAATGTATTAAGTGATCGTATGTTTAACATTACAAAAGCATTACAACGTTACAACTTCCGAATCCATAAATCTTCTTTGAAAGCCTCAATTTAAAATAACTCTTATTCCGCATAGAATAATCTACAGGTATTCAAAGTAGCCAATAAAAGGAAGTGTATGGAGTATGAGAAGAAGCAAGAAAGCGAAAAAGCGAATGAGCGAAAAGGCGAAAAAATGTTGGTGAAAAGTCTCGGATTTTCATGTTTTCATGAGCGCAGCAGCTGTGTTCCTCAACTCTACTGTTCCTCCATCATCCGTCTCGTAAAATCAACGGTTGACTTGGGAATCAAGTGGTTAAGCCCCGATACGCGCCTTTACGTTCGGATAATCCTCTGCCGGTGAATTTGCGGCGTCTAAAAAAAGTCAAAGCCGCACACAACTATAAAGCTCAATTATGGGGCTCGTAAAGCGGGCATCGATGAGCGTAGGAAATTAATCGTACCGAAAGAGAGAGGGGGGGGAAGAGATAGAGTGAGGAATAGGGAGAGAGAAAGAGGAAGACACGTTTCAATGGGGAAATTCTCTCTCTGTCTCTCTCTCTCTCTCTCTCTCTTTCTATTTCTCTCTCTTTGCAACGTGTTCAAGTTTCTCGCGCAGCAGGAGACGCGACAACATCTCTCCATATCAAAACCTGCTCTTTCATTATTCTCTTATTAATATCATCGTTGTAATCATTTTCGTCATTAATATTATCATTATCGAGTGTTTACACGTGTTTGTGTCAATGTAACAGGCTATCATTCTAAAAGCGTCTCGCGATAACCAATGGATTCTCCCACAATCGGTATAATAGCGGGAGCGTCGTGTCGCTTTTCCTGTGCCACTACTACTGCCACTAACACTAGTCGAATAAAATGATAAATGTTGTGGAAATCCGTGTCAAAAATATGCTTGTACCTAATAACTTTTCTCTTGGTGCACTGACTTTCAAATCAAGAATTTTCTGACTCCAAACAGATTTAGCACGCCCATTCCTTTAGTATTACGCTGTTACCAGTTATAAATGCTTTGTAATGCCATTTGATGGCTCAACCTTAACAACATCTTCCTCCCATTATCAATTCCAAATGAATAAGTTTTTATAATTACTTTGTATTAACCAGGTATACAATTAAATCATGCAAATTTAACTAACATTCTAACTTAAAATAATTATTTATTTTTACAACTACGGTATATCTAAAAAATATTGATTTTATCCTTTTACAAAGATGCACAATCGTTAAAAATCATTACCTAATAAGATAATATATCGAAAATTAAAGAATAAATTTGAAACGTATTAAAAGTAAAGGTTTTAAAAATATAGTTATACTGGTTACTTTTTGAACCTTAACCTATATATTCTTATCTATCTCAATATTCCTTTCGACAATTATTTGAAAACAAACAATTTATTCTGTAGCATTGCGATGTACAATATTAGTTACAATAAAAATCACTTTTCTTTAATTTTCTTCGTGTTGATTATTGTCAATTTTTAAAAATATGGATTTTGCTTTGGGTACAAATTTAAGTAAAATTCGATGTGAGTGTACATTAAAATGTTATGATAAAAAGTCAGCGATTAAGGCAACGAAGAATGACATGTAGGGCACGAACCAAAGAGTTAATGGGATACAATTACTAATTTTACGTGTATTATATTGAGATTCATGAACCCAGTTGAGCGGCTTTCCATAGTATTGTTTATTGCATCGAGTCACCGCAAATCAAACGCGGTGTCATTTTATGCTAGAGTAACCACATTCAAGACTCGGATTTTTTTCTTAAGAATTCTCAAAGATATTGAGGCAATAGTTTTTTTATTTTTTGGTAAAAAAAATTTACGTGGTTCGAATTCATTAGTCTTTTTCTTTCTTTCTTTTTCTTTTCTTTTTTTTTCTTTTTATAAATTATCATAGTTTATTTGATCATTAAACTACTTATTTAGTACCTACTTTAACATTATTTTTTACATAAATAGAAGAAGTACCAAATATTGATTAGTAGGGTATATTCATAATTATTTTTAATAAAATATAAAATAAATGCGTTTTATTTTATAAATGATAGCAGCAAATGATAGCCAGAATAGGATTGGTATATGTTAAAAATGGATAAAGTATATGAATATCGAATAATGTATATTTTTAATAAAATAGTTATTTAAATGTTGTTGCCATAAATTGATTTTTATTCAAGTGTAGTGAGCAAAATTATAATTGATTTAATATGTATATATATCAATGCTGTTTCTTCTATTAAATAATGGTTCTTATATTTGATATAAAAATTTATGTTTCAATGATTTTAGAATAAAATTGAATAATTTATTAAAAGAATTATAAAAATGTTAAAATCATTAAAACATTGAAAAGTTTTTTCATTTTACTGATGGTGTAAAAATTTGCATAAATCGAGAAAGCCGGGCTATGCAAAGCAAGCAAGTTAATGATTTTACATAGTCAGAGTTTTAATAAAGCATAAAAGGAAATTTTTTTTTTTATACTATAATAAAAATTTAGAAACCTGTCTACATAGAAGACTACAGACTTCAAATTTTTCTTAGATAATTAGATAAGCAATGCTAACTAGCTCATAAACAAATTTAGAAGAAAAAAAAAGAAATTGAATAAGAGTTTGATGGTAGAGAATAACCGAATTTCACTCTTTGGAATTGGGTTCGTGTCATTTCTTTATTATTTATTTGTTGATAATTGTGCTGATATTGGATATATTGTAGCGACTCTTTTCTTTCTGAGTTCACGGAAATGTGTCAGTTTTTGCGTCCACATGTACGCGACACGGCCCACTTATGATTGTTCCCCTTCATAACTCAGAATTACGGGCGCAACAACATTAATAAGAGCAGTCGCACGAAAAAAAGGAAAATCAGAGGTAAGTGAAAGAGGAGCATCGTTTCCATTACTTTTTCTAGCCCACCAACACCAAATTACCAACACCATCCAAAATTCTCACATTGGATAAATTATTTGGATGCCATTCCAAAGTGCACCATAAGATCCTTACATTAATTTTTCACATTGATCCTTTCGCATTTAAAGCTTTACTCCAACACACACGTCATCCAATCAATTTTATTTATCTTTATTTATTTTTCTATTTCTATAAATATAATTCATCGATACATTAATTTATTGGACATCATAAAAAATAATATTCTGTTATCACATTCAATTGTTATTGTATTTTTTTAAATATTTTTATCAATAATCTATATCTATAATCTATATGCTCAAATTGAACTGAAATGTACATGTTTGATTAAAGTTGTTTCAATAGTAACTTATGCATTAAAATTAGACGACAATGATAATATATTTTTACAAAAATAGACAAAATCTATTAAAAGACTACAAACTTTATTTAGAATTATAATTACATATAGATATTTAATAATTATGAGCATTACTCAATATTATGCAACAAGTTAAATTTAAGCATTATTTATTTTTCAGGATATAAATCAATATTTATTCATTATCATGAAACATGAGTTTTCATACCAATTAAAATATTTATTATAATATTATTCATATCTATATTTCTCAATTTTCTTTATTTTGAATGTACTTTTAATTAACATGACGATATTTGAAACAACTTTTTTAAATTGACTAGATTAAATAGACTGATTGTATTTTAATAAATGAAATTACGATACATGTTATTATATTTTATTTACTTACCATCAAGTTTTTTATTGAATAAATTTAAGCTCAATTACCTGATAACAGTTTCTTGATAAGAACTTAATAATATATTGATAAAAACGTGAACCTTAGGTACGGTAAAATAAAATAAAAGTAAATATATCCATTGCTTGCACAGCTCGACATTTCTCTTAATCAATAATTATTTTATCGTTAATTTCTCTTTAATCACATAAACAAAGTATATAATTTAATAAAATAATACTAACAAATAATAAAAAATTAAACTAAGTAAATTAAAATTGAAAAGTCCTGCACACGAAACCATTTGTCATCCCAAACGGAATATCATATACTTTTATTTAAAGTACAGCATAATATTTAAATTTAAATCATTATATTTATACTTTTATTCCATATTCATATTAATATTAACATTCACTAAACTTTTCAACATTAATCAGAACATTCTTATTTTGAAAGATTATTGGCAGATGCAGCTGACAATTACTTGAGTCAAATTTTTCAATATTTTAAATATACTTATCAAAATAACAGATTATATGAGATATCAATAAAATTTATTCTTTATCGACAAGAATTGTGTCAATATTGAAAAAAACACCAATTTTCACCATTCATTCCTAAATTTGTTACACACGATAAAAGAAAAGAATGCATTGAATACATTAAACATAAACTTTTTTAAGAAGAATGACACTTTCATTTATATTCGATTTTATCATTTTATTTTGCCTTACTTACGTATTAGCCATTTATCTTTATCAGATAATACAATAGTAAACCTTAACTAAATAATCAAATGAATGACATTTCAGTTATAAAGGGTATATAAAGAATAGAGTGAAGGGCAGATATTTGCTTTATAATTTAAAATGTATAATAATTTTATGATTAAAATACACGTAAATAAAATTTTAAATTGAAACAGAGAAAACTATATTTCTTTATAATAAAATTATCATCGCTTTTTATTGTAAAGAAGTATAATATTATATTATTCATTATTATATATAATATTATAATTATAATTTAATATTTTGAAATCATAATACAAAAAAAATATATATTTTTTAATAATAATGTTTAATAGATATATTATAAATAGAATTTCTATTTTTTTTTAATTAGAATTATTTCTGAAATATTATTCAGAAGTTATTAAGAATTATTGAAGCTTCAAACTGAATTTCGATTATTGTATAGTATTAAATTATTTATTATTTATTATTAAATTATTTATTATTTATTATTTATTATTAAATTATTAAATTATTATTTTTATTAAATTTAACTTACATAAGTTTATATTTGTGAATGTTGTTACTGAATGAAAATCAGGTTACAATCGTAATAAAATAAAAACTCTATATTAACATAAATACAATTAGTGTATCAAAATAATTTATTATGATAATATTGTGAAATTATATATAAAACATATAAGCCAATAATGTTTCAAGTGAAAATAAAAAAATGGTATTTGTTTTAGATTTTCCAAATATTTTAATGTTACTAGCTTTTTTATTATATATTAATTTATTAATTTCATAATAATTTATTGTAATAATTTTCTATGAAACATAAATTGGAAAAAAATTAAAATATATAATAAATTTAATCAAAGAAGCTATTTAAAAAATGTCGAATATGTATATTTTTAGTTAATAAAAATTATTTTTATAATATATATAAATTATCTTCATTGTATGTGAGAATATAGTGTAATTTCTTGTTTTATTCAATAGGATTTATTTAAAGTATTACATTAATTTGTATTGGAACTAAAAAAACAATTTTAAACAGTACTATTATCTTAATTAAAAGTTTTAATTTCTAAATAAAATAAGAAATATAAAAAAATATATTTTTTTAAAATACTACAATTTAAAATTAATCACTTTTAAATATTAAGTTATTTTATAATTTTTTTGTTAATTAACATAAATAAATATAATTAAAATAATTGCGTATAATTGCTGGTTATGGTTATATTTTTTACTTATTTAGATCATTTTGATTTTCTATATATAATTATTTCAATTATAAATCATTATTTATGCTTATAAGGAATCTTTTAATAAGAATATTATATAAACAATATTATATTCACATCTATCGAATATCATAAAATATGAGTTGTGAATATGTTTAAATTTTGTTTTAATTTAAATTTTTTAAGTTATATAATATTAATCTCAACAAATAATAATTGTTATCTTTGACAAATCACATATTTATATTTATTTAAAAATCATTGGAAATATTGTATTAAGTGTTCAAATTATTCTTACGAAAATATGTAAAAGGAGTAAGTCTGTTTGATTATATAAAATATTTTCGATTTAACAAGTCATACATCTAAAAATTAAGTTAATCAACAAACATGAAACAGTAATTTTACTTTTAATACATTGCAACAATTTTTCTTTAAAAATTCTTTCTTCCCTCTAGTCACAAGTGTACCTAAGATTTATAATCTACTTTTTAATTGAAATCTTAACTTAATAAATCACTGGCTAAAAATTTGTATAAAAGAAAAAACAAATAAAATATTTCTTTTTTTATTTTTATTTTTATTTTTATTGTTAGCTAAAATAAAATGAACATGTATCCAGCAGCCAAAATAGGTGGAAAATTTGGAAGGAGATTGAAATGAAAATAAAATTAATAATAATACTTCAGTGATCCTCAAAGTGTAAAACAGCGAATTATTAAAGAAAGCCAAGGTATGAATTATGAAAGAGTGGAACAGAAGTGAAGAACATAATAAAATAATTACTTTTTCCTGGGTTGGGGAGCAGTTCTCTTTTTGTAATAATGACAGGATCCGAAACGGTAATATGTGAAAATGCGTGGCTCTCATAGCACATAACATCACAAACACAGACGCTCGCGCAAATACAGAAAGGGAGTATACGAGCATATAGGAATACATGTTAAATCACTTCTGAACTATTACTGGAAATCTAAACTACTTTCTGATGCTTGTGTTTGTATATGCGTGCATTAATGTCTGTATTGATGCAAAAGCAAAATCTGATAGGAAACTCGTAAGCTTCAATAGCTCCTCGATTATGCTACTGCGAATTCCATATATTTTATCCCTTGTATCTTTATCAACTTTCTTATCTAATGTTAATAACCCTAAGACTTACTTCATTACTAAACACGATTCTTTTTCTCTTTCCAATTCATCTGTAGGACTATATTATTTCACTAAATAGTATCATACGATGATACTTAAAAATTGAATTTTGTCAGAACTAATTATTTTAGCTCATCATGCTACATAATTAACTAATCAGAAAACTAATCAAAATTATTTTAAATTTTAAAAAATATAGTAGTTTTAATTATTAACCTTAATATACAGCTAAAAAAATTATTAAACTACAAAATTAATAAATGCAAAATGCAATTATAATAAAAAATTTAATTTGTATTTCATTTTAAATCAATTATACACACAATCACTCCCTCACTCACTCACTCACTCACTCACTCACTCACTCACTCACTCACTCATACACGATCACACACACACACACACACACACACACACACACACACGCACGCATGTGTACACATTTTCAAAGGAGAATTAAAATGTATTTCTATTTTATACAAAATTATGAAAAATTATTTTCACCATTTCATCAAATTTTTTTTGATTAAATTATGTTGTAGCTTTTAAATTCAGAAATTTTGTCAAATAAATATACTATCGATTATAATGTGTAAGAAAAAAAATATTTATAATTGTTGTTCTTAATTCTGAATTGCTTTTTTTAATTTTATGGTAATAAGCAATTAATATAACTCAATAATTTTTTATTGGTATCGTTTAAGTGATAACCATATATTTTTTATAATTTTTATTCTTATGAAATTATTGAAAATAATAGAATATTTATTCATATATTTATTTATTATTATAGATCATCATCTTACTTATTGCTAAATATCTAATTTTCAAATCTAATTAATTATTTAATGCACATTGGTTAACATTTGAGTTTACAAAACTATGATGAATAACTTATAACTTCCCTTAATTATCAAAAAATTTGCCAAATACTTCGAAATAATTTTTAAATTTACGTATATTTTTAAAAACCTCTTACGTGGAGAAAATTATAAATTTAATAACGTATCTGATCATAATCAAATGAATGAAGATGAAATAATGTCATAAAGATACATCTCAAAAGATATCTCTACATTTATCCAATGTGTTTGCATAGTAATAACCACATTTTTCTTTTGTCCATCTTTCGTTTTCTAATCTTCAGTTATACTTTCTCTCGAGGTTTTTTTTCCACCCCATTACGTCTCTCTCTCTCACTCTCTCTCTTTCTCTGCTCTTTCGTACTAACAATTGCCGCGTCGAATTGCATTCGACATTCTCAATGCCTTCTCCGAGATCCGATCCCACGAGTAAGTTCCCTTTTCCTTTTTTTCTTTCTCTTGCTCAATGGATGGAGAATAAAAAATGTGGGAGAGATTGAAGCGAGGAAAAAGATGGAAGATCACAAGTATGAACAAGGAAGTGGTCAAGGTAGGTGCGCCAGTACTGAATGCAAAAATATAGGCGCGAGTTGAATCAAATAAGGAATGAATATTTCCGACAGCACTTCCAACTTTACTAAACCAAGTTAAAGACTTGAACATTTTTTGAAGAATTTGATAACGATATTTAAATGAGATTCACATTAGCGTCAAGTTTAAACTACCAAATATAAGCTAATAAATTTAAACAAAAGAATTTATAGCTTGAATTTTTTTTAAAAGAGTGTTACAGTTTTACATGAAATATTATGTCAAATAAAATAAAAAAAAAAGATTTCAGAGTAGAATAAAACAGGAATAAAGAGAATAAAACATAAATATTATCTATTACTGTGATATTTGCACAGAATACTCGTGACTATAGAATATCAAAGTGAATTTTATAAAATAATACAGGTTTAACGGATTTTTGGAACCAAAAAATAAAAAAATAAAATTCTTTTGTTGAAGATATTTTTTCTTATTTGATGATAATTCTTGGCATTACTCTCTCTCACTCTCTCTCTCTCTCTCTCTCTCTCTCTCTCTCTCTCTCTCTCTCTCTCTCTCTATCTCTCTCTCTCAATCGGTTTTTCCCTATTCAGTTTTATTTCTTAATTTCTCTTTTTTTCAAAGTCCTAGCGAAAACTAGCTTGCAAAGTATGCTAATTATCCCGAGATTCACGTTGAAGCGGAAGCTCGAGCAGATCGTAACTTTTTTATTAGCTTTTCGCGCGCCTTCAGACCTCGAATTACGGCTTTCGAAGATATCTTTGGACGATAGCCACACCAAACATCACTGCCTTAATCTCCTTCGACGAAACTTTTTGCTCGTTTCAGGTCCGAGAAGCACGAGAGTACGTTACATCCCTGCCCCCTTCCCGCTACCCTCCTCCTCCGCCCACCCTCGTCCCTTTTCACCTTTTCTCCCTCATCCTCGCTGCTCCTTGAATTCTCGCCTTCGGCATCGCAATAAAACGATCACGAAAGGATATTCTGAGGGCGAGTGAGGAAAAAAGAATACACGTAAGTAGCTAAATGTTTCCGGTATTTCGCAGACTTTTTGCGGGGGTGGGAGGGAGAAAAGAAAGGGCCCACTCATTTAAAACTCCGTTTGCCTTCCTTATATCTTATGGATTCAGTGCAATCACCTCACCTTTTAATGCCCAGCTCCGTCGATTATGTTTTTTCAAATATGAGCGATTTCCTTTTTATCTTGCAGTGATTTAATTATTTTGGAATAGCCTAAAGAAAATTTACAGCTTATATTTAACTTTGTATTTATCGATATCATGTGGTGCGACTGGACCAGTTGTGGGTGAGTCTTTGTAATTTAAACGACTAAAACTCAAACGATCATTTAATGCGAATACGAGTTATTACTAAGCTATGCCAAAAGTAGTGCTCTTAAAATATTGGGACACATTAAAAATTTATAATTTATGATTGTGCAAATTGATTGTAAATGAAATATCCATGTTTATATTCTATTTATTTGATCAATATTTGAAAGAAATACTAAAATTTATTAATTACCCACAATTATTCTTCGAGCTTAAAATTTCTATCAATATGGTTGTTAAAAAGAAAAAGACTATTTTCACTTTTAAAAGAAAATAAAATTATATTATATTATTAATTTTTATGAGATTATAATTTATTACTATAATAAGAAAAAGATAAATTAAGTATAAAATATTTAAATAAAAAGTGTTTTATGGAGTGTCAATGATAGACGAGACTTTATCGATAAATAGATTGAAAAATATGCAATAGAATTAAAAAAAAATTACGACAAATACAAAATTATTAGAAACTTAAACATTACTACTTTTTCTTTATATTTTTTAATAAGTAATCGTCAACATTAATCACAGATCTAGTTTTACTAGTGGAATTTTTTTGGTTTCTTTAATAAAACTTTTTAAAACATAAAAACTTAACAAATTCATCGAAATAGATTTCATCTGGATTAAACTTTTTCTTTTTTTTTTTATAGATTTTTACATAAAAAACATCAAAAAAGTTTAAAATTTTTTCCTTTTTATAGTGAATCTTTAGAATTCATTTATAGAAATTCATATAGTATATAATACGTAATGAAGCATGGCTAGGATATAAAAATAATATACATACAATAATTGTAACTTGTTAACCTAATATTTTCAGAACTAAATTCACTTTTTCAAATTCTGCATTATTTAAAAGTATTTTATGGATAAAATAAATGTATGTTTTCTTTTCACTTACGTAACTTAATAATTTTATTACGAAATGTTTTGGATCAATTATTTTGATTTAATAATATTTTTTAAAGAACTGCAAGATTAATAAATTTAGCATTACAACAAGAGCTGGGTTAATCCGAAAAAAGTGAGACAATCTAATTCATTCGCTTCTCGCAATTACATAGAATGTCGGAGCAATATTTAAATTAAGAAATGTAATACTTGTTTCGATCACTTGTTTCGATTACGCATTAATGAAAATAAGTATAACTTGAACAATGAGAATGCATACTAAATAATTCAGTACGACATAAAATCGATGCCTTGTCGTGTTCCAAAGAGATAGAAAATGAAAGAGAGAAGGAAAGGGCTTCGCCAAAGGGTGGACTTGGGATTTATTTACCTCCTACGATAGGATTAAATGAAAAATTGTACGTTATACCCGAACATTTATGAATTTTTTATTTGCTTACTACCAGATATTTCGTAAATCGCCTTGACTTTGTTTCATATTTGCATAAACTGCTCATTATAGTAGCTAATATCGATTGTAAAATATTCACGATTGTCTCAAAAAATCAACTATTATTCTTTCTAATTATAATCTTTGTTCATGTTCAGTTCATTACTCAGGAAAATATAAATTAAATAAAAATATAAAAATATAAATAAAAAAAAATTTTTAAATTCTATTCCATTGTAGAAGTTATATAAATTTCGAGATCTAAATGACATGTAAACTAAATATTTTAATATTTTTAAATAAAGAAAAAATATTTGGAATGCTCAGAACAATGTAACAGAATTTATAAATTTTTTTTTGTATTTTCTTAATAAATTTTTTATTTGTTAATTTACCAACACATTAATAAATAAACAATAAATAATAATAATAAAGTAAATTCACAATATTTTTTAATTATAAAAGTGTATGTATTTAAATCATGTTCTTATATATAAATATAAATAATTTTTTTCAAATATATATTTTATAAATCTAAAAAAAATAATTAATCAATATGAAATTCAAAATTGATAATAAATAATTATTAGTTGTAAATTTATTTTATTCAACGTAAAAGACTAAAAATTATAATTATTTTTATTTGAAAATTTTAAACAATTGCAATTTTTTAAAAATAGTCAAACTTTATAAATTACTATAATTAAAATTTGATGATAAATACATCACTATATTTTAAAATTTAATTTTTTTTTATACTAAAATAAAATTTATTATTATATATCAAAAATTTAAATAAATAGTAATATGTAAAACGAAACAAAAGTGATTAAAATATAACTCTTATTTATATATATATATATATTTCATAAATAAATTTAATAAAATTTATTAATACAACTTATTAAGCGTTTAACATTTCTCTTGCTTATCATTCTTATCGGGAAAATCGTAATTAAGTAGTATCTTGCATATGTAACTCGTAATTAATTAGATACATGTTTAGTTTAAAACCAAGTTTCTCTAACGCATAGTATTTCTTCATATCGAACTTTCTTTTTTCTGTTCTTTTCATTATCATTTAAAAACTAGTAGTAAATTTGTACAAGAAAATAAAATTTTGTATTATAAAGTTTATACAGTTTAAATTGATGTTATGAAAACATTGGAGAGTTAATAAGCGATTAGATGTTTGTTCATTAGATTTGAAGAATTAAATAAAAGAAATGTACAATAAATTTATAGATATAAAAAATAATTTAATGCATATTTGTTTAAATTAAAAATTTTTTAAAGGTGTAATTAATGATGGAATACAAATAATTTAAAAAGCATCAATAAATTTTTGTGCTCTTTAATTGGATAAAATGATTGAGATAATATTAGTTTTTTATTTAAAGAAAATATGAAACATATTTTATTTAATTGATAGAATTCTGAAAGTTGAACTAGAAAATATGCTTGTTATCCCATAAAATTTAAATGATTCTGTTGAACTAAAATTGATACAATTATAATTGCAATTGTTAATAGTACTGTTATAAATATTGAAGTATAAGTTACAGAAATTAAATGTGATAAAAAGTTAACTTACGCGTGAAATAAATATAAAAATAAAAATAAAATAATCAAACAATTAATTAAATAATTAAATTGTATCGAATATTTTTGCATGTATAATTTTTATTCTCTATAAAATAAATTATGAAATTTTTTTCCCAAGAATATGTCAGATGGTAAATAAAATCAAATTTGTAATAAACTCAGAAGTCCTTCATTATATTCTGAGTATATTAAAGTATAATACATATTCGGTCATTTGGAAACTAATTGAAAATAAAAAAATAACTTATCGCAAATTCTGTGGTTACAAAAGCTCGAATTCGTGTATGTCAATTATCCATTATTCAATTTTTTTTAATTTTTTAATTGATACAATAAAGAAAATGAGAAATGGAGAGGATATCCATAGAGATATTAAACAAGTTTGCACTTGCAATTATAAGAAAGCTCAGTATACCTATAGGGTATGATAAATTTATCATAATTTATCATAAAGATCTAAAAAATACAGAGTGAGAAAGGAAATATGAGATAAAATAAGCTACCTGATCGAGATTTTGGAAATGACAGACAAATCTATATTCACTCGACTAATCGAAGAATAGCCATCCATTAATTATATTCATAAAAATAAAAGAAAAGAATTTAAAGATTTGTAACCGAATACTTCATTGATTCCTTTTCCCTCGCGAAGAATGTATACATTCATATTTTGTACACACATTCATACCTTGGCGTAAATACTGGTTTTTATGAAAAATAGAAATGGAAAGTACTGAAATGATTTTAAAACCTTAAAAGTTTTATAAATGTTTTCCTTGAGAATATAATTTACAAATTTTATACCATATATTTATAAATAAATATGCATATATCAATGTATTAAAGACACTATTGCATTGCTATAGAGTGGACTACGCTGGAATATTCTTATTTAATATAATATGAATGAGAGCATTGAAACTTTCTTTTTGATACATTTATAAGAATAAGAGTTATTAATTGCAAAATTTAACATAAAAAATATCATTACCTTAATGTACGTAATTACTTGTTTATAATATAATAAGCAATAATAAAGAAAGATTGACGCGAAAGTTGGATGGTAGAAGGCATTAAAGATTTAAAATAGTATTTAAGGCTACATACTAAAACATTGTGCGTATATACCAATAAAGTAGAACGACCCTGATGCACAAGCCGAGAACTATAAATTTACATGCATTCAAGCTTTCTATATTGTAATAAATTTCAGTTTCATTTTTTTTTTTTTTTTTTTTTTTTTTTCAATGCTACAGGAAGATTACAATAGATTTGTCGCTATATATTTGAAAATGTATTTTTTGCAATAAATAATTTTTGATTAAATACTTATAAAATTAATGTAAGAGTTCTGCAACGAATTTCAAGAGATATATTTTCAATAGAGCTCAGTTTATTGACAAACGAAACTTATATTTTAAATCAATTAAGAATTTAGGTTTTAAAATCTTTACTTAAATTACGAATGATTAATGGTCTAATTGTCATTTCAGAAGTCTTCGTTCATAATAAATATATGTGAATAATAAATATAGGTAATGAATATGTTTATAGGTGCCAAAGCTTGGGCAGAGTCGAGTGAAAATGAAGATGATTTGAACATTTAAGACATGTAAACTCCTCAATAATAATGTAGAGCTGCGTAAAGCAAAGCTGCCCTTGTAAAATAACTTGTAAAATAGTGTTTAAATAATGAAGTGTAATTAATAAAAGAAAATGGTTTTGAGAATCCAAGTGAAGGTGGATAAGGAGAAGAAGAGTCGCGGGTTTATTGAGTTTATTGAGATGTATTTGTTTTCGGACTCTCAGACGCTCGGCTCTTATTTACCGGGCAAAGCAGATGGCGAGTATCATCTTAATAAGGATTTCCCCCTGATTATCGCGGCTTACCCTCGGTTCCTTCCCCTCATTACCCAGAAGGGGGAGGACCCGTTTACCCGTTCACACGTTTGTACGGCCACAGCCACCGAGATTCCTTCGCTGCATAATGGGAACTTTCACGGTCGCGCACAATGTGTGGTGGTGGTGGTGGTGGTGATGCGGAAGATTTTTATGCTCCACTCGTGTCTGCACGCACATGTACTCGCCTTTCCTTTTTTTCCCTCCCGATCCCCCGTGCTCCATAGTGAGTCTGAGGTTTTAGAGGTACAAACGGACCTGCGTGTTCCATTTTCTGTGCAAAATGGAATCCGGCCGTTTTATACGCTAGACGCTCGGGACCGTTATATTGTGGTTCGGTTTGGAGATTTTTTTTTATGACCGCCTCTCGGCTCGGTGAGCTATCATATTTAAGGTTAATTGGAATAACGTGGAGACCTGCCCGGCTATCGTTTTCCCCTCAAACAGATTTTAATATCACGCCATTTGTTTAATCCGCTATGTCATTATTGATATTATGATTATTCAGCAGCTAGTTTCATCAAATATAATGCGATTATTTACATACACTGCATTATTTACATACTATTTAGGCAACTCACCTATTATTTAAAATAAGTGCACTTACGTGCCATTTCTTATTCCAATTGCATTTAACTGCTAGACCTGATTCTCATTTCCAGCCAAATGATTCATAAATTATTAGTTGTCTTTTAGAATTCATGCATTACCAAAATTGTTACAATATTTATTTTATTAATAAGTGCATTTTAATGTTTTAATCTTTTGAAATTAACCAGCATTTGAATTTTTATTTGTTTAATTGCACAATTTTTTTAATTAAAGCAACATCAATTATTTAATTATCATTAATAGACAATATATCATTAAATTAAACACAAATGCAAGAATATTGAACATCGCGAATTTGTATGAGGTGCAGGTAGCGATAAAAAAAATAGTTACACGTTATTCAAACATTAGTTTAATAATTGATTTCGTTTAAAGAATATTATTTGCTCTTGGTTGTTAGTCATTAATTATGCCATGAAAGTACGAATCCAAATACTGATAGAACTCTTTTTTAAAACAATTAATTATAATTAATTTTCCATGCTTGTTAATTACTTAAATTTCTAAATAAAACTGCAATTACGAACATTTTTTGATTATTACTTATCGGTAAAAATGATATTAACAGCATTTAAAAAAATTTTTTTTACGCTAAATAATTTATGGAGTATCGATGCTAAAAAAAGAAAATCTTTCGAGTGAAAATGAAAAGAAATAAGTATCTATAAAAAGTGCATAGGAGTGAGTACGTCTACGTCACAAGTGTATACATCCAATAAGTACCGTGAAGAAGTAAAGGAACACCCACGATTCGAAATTTAATAAATAATACGGAAGGTATTAAAATCATTTGCGGTAAAAGAAAAATTCCGAGTCCCTTTAGAGCTTCGCTCAAACTTATTTGTGATGCAAAGAGAAAAAAAGAAGAATCCGCCGTACGTGACGTTCACAATGTAAAGCTGACGCTCTTTTTTATACGGATGTATCACATTTTCCATCAATGAGGGAAAAGTATCTCACGAATGGCAAAAAACAAACTACGTAGGTTTTACGAACTTGGACAACTCAATTTTGACGTTAACATTTACCAACATGGAAACGCTATCCCCACTATCTCAATATTATTATACCCATCTATTGTGTATAATACTGATATCGAGCAAAATTGAATCCATATTGGAATAAAATGAAATATACGTGTTCTTCGACAATGAAATTTCACACATTCAATTTTATCCAGTCCTATGTACAATAAAAACTTTCCTATTTATAATGGACGCACAAAATTATTAAAAACAACGTGTACTTTTTTTTGGGTAACATTCTTTTTTCTATTTAAATTATAAATATTAAATTTTATCGTAATAAATAGAAAAAAGTATTCGTTACACATTTATACAGTTGCAGTAAATCTTTAAAATGCTTCAATTATTAAAATAAGACATTTTTAATTTAATTTATACTAGCTGTAATTTTAGCTAATAGTTACTTTAAAAAATGTTCATTAAATAAATAAATTAACACCAGATAAATGCCAATTATATGTTTTTATAAGTTTTTTATTACTAAAATGGTTAAAAATATTTGTTACTATTATACAAAACATTTTAAATTTATAAAATATGTGATTTTTAATAATTGAAATACAATATATTAAATAACAAAGTATTAAATAAATTGTTGAATAATACAATAAGTTCACCTATATTTTAAAGGAAAGTTTTTTTTTCTAATCTACTAGATTCACTATATGTGCTTATTCATTCATATTCTTTAAATTTTGCGTACATCCATAAATCTTCCAAAACAGTAATTTATTTTAATGTGATATACATCAATTAGCAATTAAATCTTAACAATAATAATTTAATTAAAACTTGTTTAATTATAAATTATACTCGTTTAAAGTTTATAGAATAAATTAATCAGAATATAAAAATTGAATTTGAGAGATTTAAATAACAACAACAACAACAAGAACAACAAGAAGAAGAAGAAGAAGAACAACAATAATAATAATAATAATAATAATAATGATGATGATGATGATGATGATGATGATGATGATATATTTTTTAAAATGTTGTTCAAATACACAATAATAAACATTTAGAATATTGTTTTTGGTATTTAACTATTTAAACCTATAAAAAAATTTTAAGAACAAATAAATTATTGAAAAAAAACAATATATATAAATAGTATATAAAAAAGCGGTTTGAATTTTATAAGCTATATCATAAAAAAGAAATCCAGAAAAACAAGTAAAAAATAGGTTGTAAATGAACAGACATAAAATGAAAAAGGTATTTCATGGGAGCACTTTAGTAACTTCATGCGATCAATAGAATAGAGAAAAATAGAAACTATGAGAAAAGGATGGAGTTGGATAAACGTAAGAAGGAACATCAAAGAACAAATTCGACAAAAGTAGATTTATAACATTAAATCAGAAGCAGTAAACATAGCAAAAATTGTGTATATTTAAAATATATCACAAATAAACGTAAAGTTGTTAACTACAATATTACCCAGTGCAGTGCTGATAAAATAAGTATGCAAAGAAAAAGTACAAGTTCTTTTTTTTTACAGATGGATAATTTTGATAAGATTTATCGACTGTTGAGAAATATTATTGTATTAATTGTATCTTAATACGAAGAAAATGTTATTTTTCAAATGTATTAAATTATATTGGTGCAAAAAAATTGTAATGATCAACTATTTTTAAAAACTATTTTTTGTTAAATGTTACATTATTGTATTTTTAAAGAACTCAATTGACCTTTTTAAAAGCAAGGAACGTTAAAAATTGCATTTATCAATATTAAGAAAATAAATGAGTACATATTACAATGTATAATTAAAATAATCATGACTTTTAATTCAAAATGTGAGCAATGATAATGCTTTATTAATACGAAACATTTTAAATGAGAATTAATGGAAAAAAAATGAATAAAACTCAATTTCAAAGTCATGCTTTCCCTTTCGTTTAGGCGCAACGCGCAATTTGTATCTTTCCGGCACTTAAGAATCCCTATTCAATCTCGCATAGACACTTTCGAATTCAGTCTGTATCGACCGAAAGAAAAGGCACGCGCCAAGCCGCGTCACTCCTAAAAAGAAGACGAATACGTGCGTGAGAATCGGCGTAAAACAGATAAAGTAAGCAGGAAAAGTTGAACGAAAATGGAATATTAATACAGTCAACCCGAAGCTCGTGCATTAATGTGGAAACACCAATTTTTTTTTAGACAATGATGACCCTGCTTGAAACCGAGGAAATGAAAGTACAAAAAAGAGGTACAAGAGGAAAAAGGAATAATACAAAACAATTGTGATTTCGTTGATATATATATACACATTCATACATCTTTTCGTCTATTTTTTATTATAAATTTAAGCTTTAGCAATCAACGAGATTTTTTGTTTTAATTAATATTCTATATAACTTATTTTTACACATTTGCTATAAAACAAAAATCGAACTTCTTGAATAAAAATTTTATGAGTCATATTATGAATTATTTATTACCTTTTTTAATCTACTTTTAAACAATTAAACAATTAAATTAAACAATCCCATTGTAATAAAACATTTTTTTTATCACTCTCGCATTTATAAGTGTATGTCAAATATTAATTTATTTGACATATTTATTAACACATTTTAAATTATATTGTGATTCTCAATAATATAAAATATTATTCATTTTATAGATATGTAAATAATTTAATATTTTTTCAAAGATGATATATATCACATAATATAAGTACAAGAATTATGTTATTTCTTAAAAGTTTATTGAACAAATGATTAATTATTTATAACCTCTATATTTGTATGTTTTAAATTAATATCATAATACTAGTATCAACACGATAAATCAAAACAGTGTGCGTATTCACAGGAATCTGTTTATTTTTCTATTTCAATCATTGTTCACGAACAGATTTATAATGAATGAAGACCATTTGAATATTTTTTGTGTGTAATTTGTCATTGATAATGATTGTATATCTCTTGTTGTTAGAATTAAAAGTCACAAGAAGGATCAAAATTGGATGTTTACTCGACATAAATAAGCGTAAAAGAAGATGGTTGTTTTAAAGATGGTAAATAATTAGTTTCAGAGACAATGAGCTTCAAAAATATAGTTCCCATATTTTTATTTACAAAGAGTGGAGTAATAAGGATTCGCGGGAAAATGGTAAGTATTGATTGATTATACCAGATATTTTTAATAAGCGTACAACCAGTCCTAAACAAATAAGCCCTAAAAACAGAGAAGAATTTGAGTAGATGAACCGACTTAAATGAAAGTGTAAGGAAAGAGTGCCGAGTAAGTGTTAAATATATAAAAAACGAGGTGCACATATAAATTGTGTTGGATGAGTTCAGCAGAACATTGGAGTTGCAGAGCTCGGGTAAATTTGAGTGGTGTCCGTTTATTTTATCTAGGTACAGTGTGTAATAACAAGAAAAAGAATAAGAAAATCAATAAAAGAAATAAAAAGAAGAAAAAAAGGAAGACGAAGAGAAGGAAGAAGAGGAATAAGAGGGTAAGCGGAATGCTGATGAAGATGAAGTGAGGTAAGCGTGATATAAAGCATTATTACGGAAGCGCGACAACGGTACACCGCATAACTGCGAAGGATAGCCGCCGGCCGATCGACACCTCTGAAGATGGGGTCGGGGGCGGCGGGGGAGGGGTAGGGAAGCGTAGCAATGCATCTCGGTGTATCTCGGTGCATCGCATATTTTCGATTGCACACCTAGTGTCGATGTCGGTGTCGGTGTCTGCGCTGGTGTCGGTGCAGTCACGTTTGCATTGTACGGTACTCGCGCTCTGCGGGCTGCGGCGCGCCGGAATTACGGGTATGCGCTTCCACGCACCTCGAGGATTCGCCGGCCGATTAGAGAGAGAGAGAGAGAGAGAGATAACGTCTCGGCTAATCTCCCGGCGACTTCGTGAATTTCCCCTCAATCCGAAACAGTTTACCGAGATGCCTGATAAACATTGCCAGAGGCTGGAAACTACTAAGCGCCAAAGGAAATTTGCTTAAGATGTCCGAGAATTAGATAGCATGTGTAGCGGGATGTAGTTGCAGATTGAAATATATTTTAGTACGATGTAAGCTAATTTCATTTTGCATTCGGTTAAATTTATTCTCGTGTTAAGCAGACCACAATTCTCGGTTACTTGAATTTGTGCAGGGCATTTGAGCTGGGAAAAAATTGATAAGCATTACCGGCGACGGGTTTCGGCAGGTGAGCACCTCTTCGAATAAATAAATTAATGCATCCACATAATGAAAACTGAGCGCCTCCACTATAATTTAATTTAATAATTTAATAATCTCCGACGGATTCAAATAGGCTTCTAGCTGACTCTGGCACTTCTTCCGTCAAAATTTCCAAAATGCGTAATGTGTTAGTCCACTAATCAAATTCGCGCCATGATATCTTGATAAATGTAAATGTAAATCGAAATTGTGAGTAATTGAAAGAATTAAAAGAAATAAAGCTCCACCAAACTATTAAAAACCAGTGTGAAAACTACTTTAACAACCGAGCATTATTTAGTCTGAAGAACTAATAGTAGTTTGCATTAGGTTTTCGTGGAAGTGCGTTCAAATGTAAAGACAGAGTTTTCATCCGTTCGAGCCGATCAGTACAAGTGCAGTTCTTTTTTATCTTTTCATGCATGGTGCAGTCGACTATCTTAATTATTTTCCAGGTAGAGTTGTCGGCGCGCCACCTCTACCTAGAATCCGATTCCGGAAACAAGTGCTCACCATCTTCTGGCAGGCATGCGAGGGAAAGCAGATGGTCCCTTTCTCTATGACTATGGGCCCGGGTCTGGTTCGCATCCTCGTCTACGTCCACCCGTTCTGCGTCCTTCTCAATTTCCAACCGTATCGGCTAAAACGAACCCCAGGACTTAGGCAGGAACTTGAGGAACGAAGAAATTCGATTCTCCGATCTTCCGTAGGTGCGAGTTCGGAGCCTCACTGATCGAAAAAGTCCTGATTTCCAATCGTGACTCGTAACGGCGCGGACAACGGATGAAGGATGGTCAGACAAATGGAAAACGGCGCTAGAAACGCTCGGGCGCTCTCTAGGCTCATCGAGAGAGCGTGGATGTGGAGCAACGCGAACAAAAACTTGCTCGTCACCTTACTTCTAGTTCTAGTTACGTTCTCGCTGACACACCTGAGCACCACCATTATCGTCGTCAACGCCAACATCGCCATCATCACCGTCATAGTCAACGTTCTCGCTCTCCGGTTTTCAAGCCAGATTCTATGCTTGGTGTTTAATTCATGCCCCCTTCTCTCTCTCTCTCTCTCTCTCTTTCGCTCTCTCTGACACTCGCACGGTGATGCACATAAAAGGGTCAAAAGGTAACGGACTTTAAGACGACAGAGAGGGAGACAATTAAAAAGCCATAAAGGAATAATCGTGTCATTTCATGTCTTTTTGAACCTGAACATATTTTTTAACGAATACTACTAACTTATTGTGTTCTCAGGCACAAGAACGAGTTTATCACTCGGCAAAAAGTACAGCCTTCCTCGGCGCTTATCACCGAGCTCTTATCCTCCACCATCGCTCCTACCGTTACCGTTTATTTTCCTTGATATGGCTTCAAACAATTACTGCCTCTGTACTCTTTCTTAAATATCTTTCCAATTCATCGAGGATCTTGTGCGATAAAGAATAAAGAAACAGTAACAAACAGAAAATTTGTGAGTGTTTAATAGAAAGTGGAATCTTTTTTAACAATTAACGAATACACTTGTTTTTGAAAAATTTGATAACATTATTATATCAAATTTTCTTTAATATATTTAAATGAGTATAGAATAATAACAAAGATATTTTCTTGAGCGTAAAATAATACTTATATTGATAACTTTTTATTTCATCACTTTTACCGGACCTTATTATATAACGGTCATCCTCTTAATAAATTTAGCTTCCACTCTGTACCTAAACATTGTGTGCACTAATAATAATACCTAGGCATTTCTTCAAACTGTTTCAAAACTATTCTTAATGCAGGCTATTGATAAATATGAATATTGTTACTCTTGAATATAAATTAAAATTGATGGGTTTCATTTTAATTGTAGTTAAAACCTAATTTTAATGTCAGTTAAATGTTATAAATTTCTACACATTGTAATTACATGTAAAATAATAAAAGTACCAGTTTACTGGATTCAATAAAAATATAAGTTATATGTCACAAATTCACGTATTTTAACAAATTATTTGTATTTTATAAAATAAAAGAAAATTGAAAAACAATATACTGAAATTTTATTCAAAAATAGGTATTTTATATAAAATAAGATAAAATTAAATTACATTTCCACATGTACTGATATTTATTTGTTTAAAACTATGTTAAATTTAAAAATTATCGACTATAAAATTTACTTAATACAATCTTTTTCAATAAGTAATCAAATCATTAATACAAAAATGAAATATTTGAAATTTTATTTTTGAATAATGAAATTTTATATTTATAATAATGATATGCTATTGTTTAAAAAATATTGTTTCCAGAATATCATTTTCAAATGCGTAATTAGTTTTTATTTAATTATTATTTTAAAACCAAGTAACAAAAGCAATAATAATAAAAAATTCATGATATAAAAAATTCTAAATAAATTATATAGACAAATATTATCTTTTGAAGTGAAAACTGACTTTGCATTTTTATAATAATATTCACTAGTTTAAGGACTATTTAAAGTTAAAAGAATATTATATTTTAAATGCCGTTATAAATACTTGTTTTTCAATGCAATGATTTAAAGAAAGTAAAGATTCAAAAAATGAAAGCACCATTGAAAAATAAATACGCACACACAATCTGAAAATTGAACTTACTAGAGTTGCATACATAAATATTGAATATTGTGTATTAGGTCACATCTTTATGGCTACATGATAATTGAATTTTTCCACGCATGAAAAATTCAAACTTTCTATAAAGTTCATTTATATTTTAATTACCAATTTCTATTGAATAATAAAATAAAAATCTATTTTCTCAATGAAAACAAAATTAAAGATTTAAAGTGCATTAAATATAAAATTGATCAATGTAGCTTAGATGAAATTTTATATTTTATATATTTTTTATATATTTATATACAATTGCAATTTAGTTTGAAGATTCAATGCAAAAGAAAACTAAACGCCTAAATGTAAAAAATAATAGAAGGTGGATAGATAATTAATTCACCTGTTCGAAAAAGGATCGTCAGGTTTAAAGCTAACAACAATATCGCACCAAGATAAATAAAGGAATAAATGTAAAAAGGATAAAGGATCTGGAAGAAGACAGAATATTATGATCCGTGTTAAACTGCACGTGACTTTTACAAAAGTCGTCTATCATTTCTCTCGCTTTCCCGGGCCTCCGTATTTATGCTAATTACATTTAGTGACTCAAAAAGACACCTTAAAAATTTATATGGATTATTGGTAAGTACTCGTGTATATGTTTGTCTGAGTCCGTGAATTCGTGCGAATGTGCAACCAGAGAAAAAGCGCAAGATGCGACTGCAACCATTTACGTGAATTAAGCCTATCCCCATTGATTCCAAATACCTTTTATTTCTGTGTAAATTCTAATGGAGCATCAATTTATTTTCTTCAACTATTGCACTGACAGTGATAAACACGTGTTTTGGCGACATGTCAAATTGGGACCGGTCGACAGTTTGACTTTTGGGCAAAATCTACTTTTTGCATTATATTAATGAATATCGTACAGATTATCCACACATTCTGTAAACGAAACAAGCCCAAACAGCAACATTTATAAATAGTGACCAAATTATTTCAAGGCAACATAATTAAAATTTTTTCCCGCGTTTTTTATTTAAATTTATTTTTACATCAAGCTCAATACCAGCTCATGATTAACATCAATTAAAAAATAGTGTAAAAATTGCCAAAAATATTTTTTTCTATATTAAAAGGTTTAAAGGCGTATTTGTCTGATTTATTGGATTATTCGATTATTACTACTCAGAATAATAGTCTAAATAACACAATGAAAAATTAATTCATATGTTTTAAATAACTAATTGAAAATATTTATTTTTTCCAAGTTTACCAACAATATTTTATTAAAAAATTGAAGCAAAAATAGTCTATAATACATAAGAATGTTTATATTATTTTAAAATAAATTGTTCTTATATTAATAGACAAAATCCAATTGAAACAAAAAAACAACTAATATATAAATGAAGTTTAAGTTTAGATGTTGCTAGCACCAATTTATTTCACACACTAAAACAATACTATACAGTAAAGTTATGTGTATCATAATGCAAATATAATACGTAATGGTACACTATTCATTCAAATTGGAGTAATAAAATGAAGTCATTGTGCAATAGATATTTCAAGATATTTAAAAAATTATAATTATTGAAAATTTAATAAAATATATAAGCAAAATACGTAATAATATTACATAAAAATAAAGGCAAATCCTGAATAGCAACTTAATAATTAAATGCAAGATTAAATATAAAATTTAATCTAGATTAATTATCATAACTAATCAATATTAATAATAAATCTATATTTTCAACAATTTTTTTTTAATTAACTATGTATGTATAATGAAACTTTTAATTTCATTATTTATATTACTTAATTTAGTATTAATTATGCATGTTCTATAAAATACGCATTCTACATTCATATTACATAAAATAATTAAATTATTATTTAGAAAGAATTTCAAAACTAACAAATATTTTTTAGTATTGTCAATATATTTGAATTTAAAAAAAAAAATTTAATTTTTAATATCTTGATAGATCAAGAGTAGATAATAAATTTCAAAAAACAATGAATAATATTATAAAACTTTAAATAATAATAAAATACTATTATTATTTATTGAATCATAGTATTTACGTTGGATAATGAAAAAGTTAACAAGTAGAGTTTTAAAATAAAATGTTTTAAAATAAATACATAAAATTAATTTTATGTACTTTATTATTTAAAAGTCTATAATAGACGTTATTTCTCTTGAATTTCTATAATCAATAGATTCAATATTATCGATAAATGTGATTTTATTTTTTATATTTTTCTGTTATTTTTGTTTAATTGAGCATAACAAATCTAAATGCATTAACATTATTAAAGTATAAAGTTATAATTTTAAAAATAGAATAGACATTTAAAATATTAGTTTCTTTCCATCGTGAGAAATGTTTTTAATTTATGATATTTATATTATTTGTACCTTTGAATATTAGGTAGGGGGTTTACTTTTCCTTAATTTTTCTGCCCCAATTACAATTGAATATTCTCGTGAATTTAATTATTTCAACAAAGCCAAACTTATTGTTGCATACTGAGATGTGATAGAACGATATAGATAGGAGTACTTTTGAACGATATAAATAGAAGTAAATGAAAGACGAAAAAAACGATATATTTATGTCTTTCTTTTATTACATACATTTGGATATAAATTAGAAATGCAGTATTGCAAAAATTTTAAATAATACTAAAATAAAATTAATTTAATCAATTTTCTGAAACATGAAAGATTGATATCTTTAGAAACTACTAATATTATTAAATTATTAAATTTAATTTAAACTAAATGTTATACATTTTTTATTTTAACAAATATTTCATTTGAAAGTTTGAAAAATAAAAATATAAAAAATAATAAAAAATAAAATAAATGGAATCATATTAATTTAATATTCTTCACAAATTAAGTAATTAAATTTTTTTTATCAATGAATGTTTATTAAAAAAGATAATTTAATCGTACATGACTAATACTCTTTTAATTAAATTAATATTATTTAAAAATAATAAAATCAATTTAATTTGACAGTTTAGTTTATTTTTGCTTAATAAAGAAAAATGCTTTTTCAGAATTACTAAATTTTTATTGAAAACTCGAACGTATTCTACATTTATATTTCAAAGTTTAATGTTTTCATTTGAGAATGAAAAACATAATTAATTCTAATAATAAATCAGTGTAAGTTGCTAAAATTTTAAATATTATTTGAAAAATGATATTACTAATAAATTAATTATGCATACCACATTACATGATACTGTACATACATAGACATATGATAATTGTAAATTACTCTGACATTATTAATATATCTATATTAATAACCTTTATTTAAAGTAAAGTTCATTTTTTTAATACCTTTTTTCAGTTATAAATTCTACAGTTTTTTTAAACACATAAAGATTTTAAACGTTTACTATTTTAATAATTAAATTGCTATTAAATTCTTTGAATTATCTTAAACTAATGGAAAGTAAAAATAACTTTTTTTATATAGCATTTACATATATATGTACAATTTTTATTTTATAGTACTCAACATTTTGTACAAAATTTAAATACTTATAAAGCAGTATAAAAATTAATGTTTAAATATAAAATTTAAAAATTTTACAATTTAAAAAAAAAAAATTTTTATAATTAATCATTATCATTACCGGATTTAGCAATTTTGATATTATTGTTTACTATGTTATTGCAATAAAATGATAAACTTTAATTTTTAAGCTTTACCTAAAATGTTTTTTTTGTTTTAAGTATAAATCTTTGAAAAAATTGAATTTGTCAGCTATTGTACATAAAATTTTATTGAAATTTTTCAAAATGCTAAATGGAAGCAATTATGAAAATACCATGATTTCGATAGAATATTACATTAAATTAAATACTAACTTAATATTTTTCTCTGAAAACACTATAAACATTTAATAATTGAAAATTAAAATAATCCCAAACTTTTTATAAAACTTTTTATGTCATTTATATTCAAATTATAAACTTGAATTTTTGAAGTATACAACTTTATGAATGATAAATCAAATAATCCTACCTTTTTAAAAATAAGACATGTAATTTACTTAGAAACTTTATAAGAAACATAAATAAAGGATGTAACTTGTTGGTTTCTCTTTAAAATGAAATTTGAAAAACGGTAAAAATTCAAGTGATAGATAAAAAATTTTTATGGAAATTTATTTTTACAAATGCATGATGAACGAATATTGTATCAAAAAATCTCAATTCCCCCCTCCCCTATAACTTTTATATTGTATTTTATTAAAATATGTATGTATATATTGCAAAAATTATTTTTTTTTTTAAATAATTTTATTTTCAAATACTGCTTTTACGGAAGATATGAGATTCTGTTATTTATCTTATTATTCATTGATTATTTTTTATTTTTTTTTCTAGCTATTGAAGTTATTGTAGTTCTATAGCATGGGCAAAGATATATTTAAAAAAATTACTTATATATTTAAATTATTATACATGTAAAGAGTAAGGCCATTTAAAATATTTTAAAGTTTTAATATCAGAAAACAAAACAATAAAATTACCTCAATGGTGGTGAGTAGAGGTCAGAGGTAAAAAGCGAAGGTGTGCAAATATTGGTAAATCGGTTGACTTTCACCGATGATCGCCACAATTCGTCCAAAAATTATCGATCTTACTGATCAGCATATTACGGATCATCCTCTCAGATATTTTAAGATTTCAATAAACAACATTTAATCGTCAAGAAACAATTCACTCCATTTATCTTCGTTTATTTGCAAATAATCGATTAAGCTATTGCTGCTCCTTATTTATACCTACTTATTAGGCTTTTATAAAAAAAAAATCTAAATTTAGGAACTTCAATGCACATAAAACACTAGAGAATTGGTCAGAAATCACGTTAAAAGAAAGAAACCAAATGTAATTGCAGGAATTGAATTATTTTACATGGAATTAATTTCTTTACATTCGTAAAAAAAAGTAATATGAGAATTAAAGTTATTTATTACGTATTAATTTTATAACCATTAAATTAAATAATTTCACTGTACATATTAGGATACTTTAAATATATTGTTATCACATGTACTGTAAAAAGTTTAGAAAACTTCGTTATTCACAAGTATTTGTATACTGTTTGTTAAAATTTGAATTTTTCAGAATTTTTGTAGAATTATGTAAAATTTAGACAAATTATTAAATTCTAATGACAATTATATATTAATTTCCAATAATATTTAATTGAACTATTTGAAAAGTGATAATAGATTAATTGTTTTATGAAAAATTTAACACGCACACTTGGAAACTTTGCTAGTATAATTTATAAAATTTTTAAAAATATATATTATTCAAATTCCCATGCACAAATAAACAACTTTCAATTAAAATAAATTCTAGCGTCTGATATAATAATTTGTTTGAAGTCAATTCTTAAGCAGATCGATATTTAATATTGCTACCTAAAATAAGCACGTAACACGTGTGGATGATGATTTAAGATTTTTGTGCAAGTTTAATTTGTCAACATTCAAGAACATTAAACTCTGACGAATAGAATAAAATTTTAGTGGGATTGCAAAACACGAGGCACTAATGTACCGAGTAATTTTTAATTGTAAGTAAAACTAAAACTCCTTCGATTGCATTTCATTCGAAATTCGCGAGGATATGAAATAGGTGTAATTGGAAAGACAAACTCGGCGTGGGGTGTAGGGGTTGTCGAGTGCGCAAGGGTGGTAGATCAGATCGTAGATGGACTTGAATAGGATCGGAAGTGGATATCGTTTTGAGGGATACCCGAGCCGAACTTGCACCGAACGGAACGAAGTCGAGTGCGAGCAACCAACTCCTCGACCGGTACAACGCACGCGGCCTCACTACTGACCATCGCACCAACAGCTGCACGTTGCGCTTTCTCTCTTTCTCTCTTTCTCTACCTCTCCCTCTCTGCAGGTACTCACCGCGGAAAAGGGAGGTACAGCCGAGAAATAAACTTTCAGGAGAAAAAGTGACTGAGAGAGAGGAACCGACTGAAATAGAGAACAAGTGTGTCTGTCAAGTAGAAATTCTCTTGTACGGATTTTCTATGTCTGAATCACTCCTATCATCGCGTACTTCTATTCAAATGGATTTGGGCGAACGAGTGACTAATTTTGACACTCTACTACATCCAACTCCAAAAACATTTTCTTTCTCTTCGTTAACCCAATTAACTTTAATTTAAATTTACTTTAAATGGTAATTCTGTAACAAACTTTGTAAACTTTTACATAAAAATACAAAAACCAAATATTAAATTAAATTTCTTGGCAAGATAATCATTCTAATATTTATCTGAATATTTACATTATTTTATAATATTTATTTTTTTTTTTTAACTGTAAAAATTCATCAAAGAACTTGTAAAGAAAAAAGATCAATATAGAATCTATCTAAAAAATTTATGTTTCCAATTTTATATGTACAGTTTAATACTTTAATGATATTATATAAAAATCTTTTAATTTAATGAGAGCAAGCAAACTTTAGTGATTAATTTTATGGTTTAGGTTGGTAATAGGTTTTTTCAAGCAAAATCAATGAATTTGTTTTAGTATTTGTAACACAAAATATTATAAAGATATTGTATGGTAAATATACTACTTCTATAATTACTATAATTTTACAAGTTCCATTTGCAAAAACAGTTTATATTATAACAGAAACAAATATTTTTGTAATTAATTATTCTTCAATTTCTTTACAGTTAATTTTACTCAATTTTATATGGTTGTTTTCAATCTATTATAAATACAGTTAAATATTTTTCTTTTTCTTTTTATCATAAAACCATTATTCAATGATAAAGCAAAATTCTTTTTATTGATTAAAAAAAAAAATAAATTATTTTAGTAATTATTTCATTTTGTAATATTGTTTAATGCATTAATAAGCAGATTACGTAATAATTGTTTGATTTTAAAGTAATTATCAAAAATTTCAGTTAAAAAAAAAATATAATATCCTGTATGTACAATATTGCTAAATTATTCCGTTATAAAATAAATATAAACAGCTAGTTGTGAGTTTATATATGTAAGTATTTATTTAAATTTAACATTTAATTTTTTTTTTTTTTTTTAATATAATAGCTAACTTTTGAATATTGAACTTATAAGCTTTATAAATTCGATAAAAAAAACTAATTAAAAACTTGTGATTGTAACATAATCTGAATTTTTTAATTAAAAATTCAAATAGATGAAGTAATTTTAAATTTATTCTTTCAAAAAAAAATTCATTTTCTATTATGGTGTTTCTTTAGAGAATTTATATTTTGATATTAAATAAATAATGACATTATTAATTTAATTGTACGAAAAATTATTATGTACGTTTGTCACGAAATTTTATGTTACTTAACCATATCATAGATTTAGTATTGAAAATTAAATAATTTAAATCTAATGATGTAAATATTCGTAATCTTTAGTAAAAAACATCGGTATAAAATATTCGTTAACATTGTGATATATCTACTCTAATGGTATGCACGATTCTGTATTTTGCTTAATGATCGCACAAGGAATTGCCTAAACGTATTCATAAATTAGACATTGTCACGAATAATGAGTGAGAAGTTAGACATTAAGTTATAAATTAATAATATATATAAAAGAGATAAAACTTGAATTTTGCAAGTGGTTAAATGATTAATTATACGACGCCTGGTGGATCGATCAGGCACTAAAATTAAAACTAAAATGTAAGGGTTTCAAATGCTGTGGTCAATTTATGGTGCGGATTTAACGAGCTTCGGACGTCAAAACAAATGGAAGGCCTTAGAATGATCCTGGCGAGATTCCTCAGAGGTAACTCTTGAGCGACGAGCTGTTAATCCCGAGAACCGATAGGAGAGTCGGGCTCCACCTTAAATTTCCCTAGGTTGCGTAGCGAGCGGTACGAAAGATTTTGAAGAAAAAGAAAAGCAACCAGAGAGACGCAGCAGCTCCACCGAATCCAGGACACCGAGCACTCAACTACTCGACTAGGAGACGGGGCGCGCTGCTGCAGGAGGTATGCGTGACCGGCGATTCAAGGTCACTGATGCCGATATATGTGTCAAAATCACGCGAGTGGTTCATCTGGAAAATAAATAAGTACTCGCACTAGAGCTTAGTCTCGTTTCTGTTTCTCCTTTTGAGTTGCTTTTCGCAAATATACATTATTGGTGTATCAAAGCCCAGGACAAGTATTGTAAAACATTCATGTATGTATGGGGAAGGGAAGAGGTGGAGGAGAGACCGAAACAGAACGACGATTGAACGCAAAGAACGGTAACGGTACGAGCGCCTCGGCACGTTTCATTTTTTTTTCTCTCCTGGTAGAGCAAAAGGTGCACGCACGTGCCTCCGAGTGATCGACGAAAGACCGGGCGTCGGTATTTCCAGCCCCTTCCGCGGGTTCAAATGCTCCAAGTCTTCCTTCGACACGCGCAATTTCTGATTCAATAACACCCTTCCGCTGCCATACTTTAAACTTAATATTCACTTTGAAAACATATTATCATCGTTATATCCATTATCACCCTTTAATACGAGTTTTATATCCCCTGAATCTTCATTTTTCATGGACGACTTATTCATCTTCTCACAAACATATCCCACCTCATTAAACTTCATCAAAACATAGAGAAAACTATGTTCCTTTAAAAATTCTATATAAATTTTACAAGTATTACAAATTCAAATTCACCCCTAATAATAACTTTGCTCATTGTATTAATATCCATACGGTAAATACAACGTTAAAATATAAAATGGTTATTTGACTCAGATTTAAAAAACGATTAAAAATGTTTTATTTTAGATAATTTATCTTAATAAAAAAATTAAAAAGAAACACACACATTTGATAACATATTTTTTTTTACTCGGAATGAAAAATCATTATATTTAACATTTTTCCAAATGCTTTTGACTCAATACATTATTCTGAAAAGCTTTCAAGCTAACGGTTAATTACATTATCGATCCTCGACAAATACCTGGATTAGTTGTTCATTATGATCATTTACCACCAGAACTCTCGATGAACAATTATGATCATCTCATGAACAGTTGTAAAGCATCTTATGTCTTATAAAATATCAAACAACCTAAACGATAAAATCATGTCAAGGGCTTTATTAAACTTAAATTATATGAGTAATGTAAGTAATTTCATATCCGTCACGATTCTGTTATCTTACATAATCTGTAGTGACATTTCCTATTTAATAATGATATACATAATATGCATAATATTCATCTGAATAAAGATTGGAATTTTTTTTTTTTACCATTAACCGTTCATAAATAATTTCGCTTAAACACTCTAGATTGATTATTTACATTATTGAATTCCTCATTAATATCATTTTATAATCATTAAAAACAAAGATTAAAGTAATAATTACTTGTACATGTCATAAGTTTAAAAATTAAAAACAAATTATATTTTCCATATTAAATCAAACAAGGCTTTTAGTGCTTTAAAAAATGTTAAAATATTATTTTTAACGTATGCAATTTAATATTCGAATTTATCTTTAAAAGTTTATAGATATTTCAAATTTTTTTAATTATAATGATACATTATTACAATATTAATATTCATTTTTCATTAATAATTTAATATTTTATGATATAATTATATTTTGGTTCAAATTTTCACAATAGTATCTAAATATTACATCTTCAATATATTTTTTCCAATTGATTTACCATTTAATTTATATAAGTAAAACAAAAAAAATCTCATTTAAATTGAACTATTAATATATAATTTAAGTAATAATATGTATATAATAAAAAATCATTATTATTTAATGATAAAAAATACATTACAATAAAATGATAATTTTAATCTAAATATTTTTTTATAACATGTACTTCCTTTGGTAAATTCTGAATAATAGTTAAAATTACTTTTAAAATTATATTTTTAAATTATCGGAACAAATAGCTTTATTCATTTTTATGAGTATAGAAACTGTATTATTTGTTAATGATTATACATTTTTCATTATAAATTAATAAAACATTGGTCATTAAAGCACAGAGAATTATAGAAATCTATTACTAAGAATAAAATCTTCCCTGGTATAATTATTAGCTTATTATGTAGAAATGTCTTTCAATTTTTCATTTTATACGCTGAATACCTTATTAAAATACAAAAAGTAACGTAAGAAAATAAAAGTTAAAAAATAAAAAACAAATACCTGGCAGCTATTCGTGAAAAATATATATTATCATTTCGACTACATTAACCGTATTTACATAAATCATTCATAAATATATTTTCTTTTTTATATAGAAATATTTTTCTTTTCCACACTTCAAGTTTCTTTTTCTCACAAATTTTTATACAAACTTGCTCAATAGTTATTTGATTTTGAAATTATAAATTAATGAATATTTTATTATCTTTTATGGCTTAATAATTCTATATTATTATTTATGATTTTTATCATTGTAATATTATTATGTAAAATAAAAATAATTTTAATAATAAATGAAATGAGAGAAATAAGAAGTTTTAATGTTTAACTAATCTTATATTTGTATGTACTCTATTAATTTAATTGATTTTTTAAATTTTAAGCTTTAAATTAATATATAAATAGTATGTTTCTATTTCTAATGCGTAATAAAACTTTGATAGATACAAATTCAAGTTATGTAAGTTACATGCAATAGTTGTGTAAAAAAAGAATTAAAGCGCTTTATGTATATAAATAATAAATTGTAATTCATAAAATAATATAAAAATAATAGCGATGTCAAGTTCAGTATTTTTATTATAGTTCTGAGTTAATTCAATCTGATTTATAAATGACTATTGTATATTTACATTCTGGAAGTAGCTTATTAATCTTTCATTACTTATTTTAGGCATTTCTGTACATCTCCATCTCTTTTCTCTAACAAATTTTCTTTCTCCCTTTCAATTTCTTTATTTATCTCGCACTTCCATCTTCCTTCAACACTGTCCATTTTATTTTCCCATGGGATCTAGGGATAATTCATCCCATTTTTCGCTATACTTGTTATATTTCTTTTTTCCTTATTATCACTCGTTCTATCTTTACTAGTGTATTTACATCTTTGCTCGATTCAACCTTAGTTTTTTTTCTTTCATTTTTTTCTGTACCATATCTTACTTCCTTTGGGAAAAGAAAAGGAAAATTCGCGAATATGTGACTGACATACTTATGTTTTTAGAATTTCGAATATACTTAGAGATATGCTTATCAAATCCTGGGGGATAAGAAGCCTTTAGGATTTAAAAACAATATACTTAGATATTACAGCATTACAAAATTATTTAAAAATAACTATTTATTGAAATCGAAAAAGTATTTAAATTTTTATAATTTTAATTTAAAAAGTAAATATATCATGGAAATGTATGAGATATAAAAAATATTTATAAAAATATCTTAACTAATGTTTAATTTCAATATAAAATATATAATTAACTGTTAAGACTATTTCAATAACATATAAAAAAAAAGTATTGTCAAGATATACAATAACTAGATCTTTAAAAAATAAAAAATTATAATTCTTTCACACAATATTACCTAATGATAAGTTACAAACATGGTTGATTAAAAAATAATATTTACTATAATATTTAATAAAAGCGATAAAAAAAACTTGAAAATAATTATAATTAATGCTGTTTATTCATTAATTTATAATAAATGCATTAATTAATTAATCTGATTAATAAATTTCAATGATTTCCAAATTAATAATATTTCCGATTGATATTTTACAATTAATTTAAATAATATAGTACAATAAGTTCGTCAGTATTAAATGCTTCATTTTTAATTTACCTAAAAGCAAAGATTAATGCGATATAAAATTAATTTTTGATTTATTTAGTGTATGATTTTACTAAAACAACTAATTCAACTGATGTTAAGCTAACAGAAAAAAATGTAAACTGTAATCAATTGTTTTGCACATTAAATAAACAATATATAGCATATGTCAATTTAATCACTACTAATAAATTGAAGATTGTTGTTTTGTTGATTTAATGACGTTCATAAAAGCTATGTATGCAATTGACAGGAATAATAAACATTAAATTATTAATAAAATCTCAGAGGAATGGAAAAGGATAATGAAAAAATGATGACTCATTCGCAATTGATCCGTTAGCGTTTGCGTGAACGTGAAAAAAAACGAAAACAATACTAAAATATTAGAAATCAATTCTTTCTTTGGAGAGTATGTTAACCGTAAATATTACCTAGTCTTTCAATTATCAAGATTTTCACCAATATTACTTTCGAATTAAACTCGCATAATAACAGTTTATAAGGCATCATTTACGATCTTTTAGCTGGTAAAATTACTTTTAGCACGTATAGTGAGTAGAGATTCGGTAATAATTATCCACGAAAATATTTTTATATAAAAAGATTGTAATAATTCTACAATTATTTTAATAAGGTATATTTAAAATTTAGTAATTATGAGTACTACCGTAAATTTTTATTGTAAGTCATAATTATAAAATAATATTCGTCGAGTGGAAGGTGCACAGATGAGGATGTTTATCAATGACCGTTGGAGTTGATCATAATTTAACATAATTATATTTTTGTGAATATTTACCAATTACATGCAAATATTTTAAAGTGTGAATCCAAACTTTAAAAATTGATGTAAAATTTGTAAAGAAAGAAAATATTATTTTTGAAATATTTGAGAAGGAAGGTCTTTGTAATATTCATGTGAGAGAGACGACTATAAAGTTACGAGAAAATAACAACAGCAACGGAAAAAGTAGTGTGATTGAGGTAAATGGTTTGCATTTGTATATGAAATGATGTGGATAAAGGAGCGAATGCATTGGATTTGTAGTCGAGGAACAAGTGTCGATCAGTATTTGTCAAGGAGGAGAGATAATTGAAATTATTGTCGAAACGCGATTAAAAATATGTTTGAGGACGTAAAAAAGAAGAGGAGATAGCAGATAAAGGTGATATGGAAAATGTTTGTATCTTTGAGGCAGTATATATGACGGTAACCGTTAGCACAGTAGCGGACAAAGTGACGCGAGACTGAGGCTCAGGTTGGTACGCGATCGCACAGATGTTCCTCAGATGCTAGGGGATAAATTATTATCGCGTCAATTGCGGTCTCTCTCCCGCATAAGCTCGTACCATCTGAGTTTTATCGTGAATATTCTTATTTTCCGATGGTTTTACCGTTCTCCGTGAGCACGTGTGGGTGCCTCCAGATATTACGAATAACAATTGCCGGTTAGATCTACACTTACATCCCATCAAGCTACACTTGCACATTCAATGCCAATCCTATACGTTAAGCTCAGTTTAACTTTAACATTAATGTTTAACCTCCCTTTTTCATCGGATATAAAGCGTGGTCGGAACTCTAAAACTGTCCCAACTATTTAACTCTGCACCTATCTCTGGACATAACTGAGATAAGAACAAAATTACCAGTACAATTTGTAATTTGCTTGCAATTAGCATTTGCTTTTACATTATACATAATTAAATAAGATTACTAAGGCCTTGATACTATTACTTAACAACATGATAAAATAATGCGAATGGAGTTTTGCTTATAAAACAATATGTATTGTACAAGATAAATTCAGCGAACGCGAGATTTGAATAACATTTAGAATGAACTAGAGGATTCATAAAAAGCGTAAATAAGTCCTTTAAATTAATTAAAATCTCTCTTAATAGTCGCTCAGTTTTTAATATTAAAAATTCATTTATGACAAATTCATTGGGAATAATTCATGAGTATAATTTCAAACTTTTATGATTTCTGGTTATTTACCAAGCTAATTAACACCGCAGAAGGCGATACTTCCAGCTTTTCCGTTAGATAATAAAACAATTGTATTCGCAGATAACCTGTGCATAAGCCGCGCTAATGTACAGGTTGCACAGGTGTATTTGGCCCGTTAATGAAGTAAAGTGACACGCGCGCAGATACATTGCCGATATTCGCTCAAAAGCGCATACCAAATGCAAATAATTTTGCGGTGTGTATGCACGCACGCTCTTCAATTATCTCCTGTAAAAAGGATTCAAATATCTACAAGTCCATCTGTACCAAAGTGTAGAAATTGTACACATGCGAATTCGTATGTTTGCACAGCCGGATATAAACTCATATTCACGGCTCTGAGTAAATGTGTGCACATAAACAAATGCAGAATGAAATATAAATCTTTTGCCGAGTTGGGAGGCAGAAAAAAGTACCGTAATGTTCTCGTCGCGGCTGGCTGCAGGTGTGCTCGCACACATTTGCACAGGTGCATATGCATGAGTGCAGTTTAGGCACTTTGTGCATGTTGATTTAGCGCATGTGTGCTATCGTCCCATGGCTTACTAAAACGGTAAGACTGTGTTGGTAAGTCGTTCAGACCGATGGGACACGAGGGCATGTGAAAAAAATAAAGAAGAGAGAAAGAGAGAGTGACGTGTAACAAGAGTGAGTCCGAACTTAGAAAATCAGAAAATAATGATTTGTGATTCGATATACGATGCATTGATTTTTTTTTATAAAAGTACATAATTATTTGCAATATTTTAATAAATCGCTATCGTGTGCTCAATCTCACGCGTAAATAAATTTCCAAGTTATCAAAAAACTTGTAACTCTTAGTTCATTTCTACATAGAATAAACAAATATTAATTATACTTAATGCGACATACCATAGTGGTATTATTAAACACTGCATTACAGTGTAATAAAGTGAAAAATTTGAAACATTTTAATTTATTTACTTCAATGGTATGGGTTACTACTACTACTACTACTACTACTACTACTGAACCTACTGCTGCTGCTGCTGCAAGGATAGAAAAGAATAAAAAGAAGCTTTTTGAGATTGTTCTTTTCAACTGGATTAATATAAGTAGAATTGTAATGAAACTTTTATACATGGAACAAATATTTGTTATATGCAAAATCTATTAGAAATATAAGGAAGTAAAACAGAAATAACTTTTCTACGTAAAATTTTATTCAAGATTCAAGAATTTTATTTGTTATTTTTAAACTGTGTTATATAGATAATGATTTTAATTATTTATTATTAACATAATTTCTTTATTATAAATTTTCTTTTTCAGTAATAATAAATACATATATAAAATTATATTAAATGACACAATTATTTAAATAATGTCAGAAAATATCAATACATCATGATAAAAATATTGTATTTTTAAAATTATTAATAATTGTAATTATTCCTAAAGAATTTCATTTCAAATGAATATTTTAAAACTTTAGTTCATAATTTTAAACATATCATGCATTTAATACTTTACATTTTAATTATAAAAATATTTTTTCTGTAAAATAACAATATAATAATATAATGTGACGTAAATAACGCTTTCATTTAATTTATTATACAAAATAAAAAACCATTGTTCACGCCAATGAGAGCATAAATAAGCAAATTATACTTCGTATAAACACCATGTTCCATTAAATTTTGGACAAGTCTTAAATTCTAAAACATGATTTGTATTAAGATTTTTAAATTTATGTAAATTTATAAAAAAAGTATTTAAAGAATAATGCATTATTAACTACTCATTAATTGGTTAAGGTACTAACTATGTAATTTTAAAATACTAAAAGAAAATAATATAGCAAATCAATGAATTCAGTTGAGTAAATCTCTAAATAATTTTATAAGATATTATTAAATACGTTAAACTACTTAAAACAACTCCAAAGTAACGTATAGACCTAATGTTTTTTCATTAGAAATTTATTATAATTAAACCAATCTCTGAAAGTATAAAAACATTTTATTTAAATATATATTAATGCGTTTGAAAAAATGATAATATTACTATAAATACTATTTAGTATTTGTAGTTCGAAAATCTGATTAACTTTGAATAATTGTAAACAATATGTTTGCGTATTCTGTACAACATTTGTACAATTACATACGTAGTATGTCACGGTAAAATAATAATATCTGAATTAAGATAATATAGATTATAAAAACACTAAATATTTGCTATAAATTCATTGCTATATTAAAACGTAATTATATATCTATGTAATTTTTAAACCAAGAATAGTATAATTAGTCCAAGCGATAGAGCACTTTTTACGTCATGAATAAAAGCAGCGAGTTATGAATATCAAAATTCGTAAAAAAATCAATAGATTCTTATTTTCTATAATGCCACTCATGATATTCAGGGTTTTTTTTTATTAACAATTTTAATAAAAAATAGCATGTTTATTACTTCTTTGTTGTAAAATTAAAAGTCGTGATTTTAATTCTATAGTGTCAATGGACGATTTGTAGCTAATAAAAATTTGAATAAAATACATTTTTTCATAACTCGATTGGAAAATTAAAAGCTGCGAAATTAATGAAAAATCAGCAAATTTTGAAATAAATTAAAAAATTTGTAACTTTTTTATTTTTTAATATTTACAATTATAATTGGGGAAAATTAAAGTAATTGATATGCAATTGATTTGTACAAAATTTTAATTTGATCGGATTATTAGTTTTTTATTCGAGTAATAATAATAATAGTTAAATTATGCCAAAATTTGCAAAGTTATTTCCAGCAAAATTTACATTACGATTTTAGTTTTTTCAACAGTTTTAAAAAATATAAATATAGTACAATAAATTCTGTATCATACATTTTGTAAAAATTCTTTGGATTTTCTAAAAAATGTGGATGAAGATGACCAAAAAAGGTCGAACGCGCGCTATTTCAAGAGGAGTGGGATGAAAAAAAAATTGGAGGTTAATTGATGCGGATTTTCCTTATATTACTATATATTAGAATTTCCCGATTCTTACTCTCCTCTCTTCTCACGCTCTGCCGATTTTGGTCATCTTTATTGTCATATTTTACGAAACCTGAAATATTTAAACGAAATTTAAAATACAGGATTTCTTGTACTATATTTATATTTTTTAAAACTATTGAAAAAACTAAAATCGTAATGTAAATTTTACTGGGAATAACTTTGCAAATTTTGGCATAATTTAACTATTATTATTATTACTCGAATAAAAAACTAATAATCCGATCAAATTAAAATTTTGTACAAATCAATTGCATATCAATTACTTTAATTTTCCCCAATTATAATTGTAAATATTAAAAAATAAAAAAGTTACAAATTTTTTAATTCATTTTAAAATTTGCCGATTTTTCATTAATTTCTCAGCTTTTAATTTTCCAATCAAGTTATGAAAAAATGTATTTTATTCAAAATTTTATTAGCTACAAATCGTCCATTGACACTATAGAATTAAAATCACGACTTTTCATTTTATAACAAAGAAGTAATAAACATGCTATTTTTTATTAAAATTATTAATAAAAAAAAAACCCTGAATATCATGAGTGGCATTATAGAAAATAAGAATCTATTGATTTTTTTACGAATTTTAATATGCATAACTCGCTACTTTTATTAATGACGTAAAAAGGGCTCTATTGCTTGGACTAAATATAAATATAGTTAACAATTGCTTTTCTGTCGTTTCGAAACATTGGATTATTATATAATATATAATATTCATAAATACTTTTATGAAAAATGAAATAATTATTAAGTAAACGATATTTGTTAATAAAATATCACTGTAAATAAATATTATTGTAGAGAATGAAGTAGTACAATAATTCCGAATGTATAATTATGCTAAATACTTATTTATATTAAGTATTCAATATAGAAATTCATTAAATTTCATTTCATCAATTATTTCAATTTTATCTTTTACATTAAAGATACAAAGATATTATATATTTTAAATTTAATAATTTTCAATATATATTCTACGCTTTAATTTTATTTCCATAAAAATATTCAAAAATAAATTATCTAAATCAACATACATATCAGAAATTAAATTATTTAAATCTATTTAAATAATAAGTTTTTTTTAGTAATTAGTAGAAAAAACATTTTTTAAGAAACCTTTCCGAATATTAAGGTTTATAATAAAATAAAAATCTTTCATACATGTTTATACATCATTATTTTAAAAATATTTATTTACATGCAGTATAAATTGTGTACATAAGCAATTATATGATATAAGTATAGTTTCTTCGATTTAAACCAAATATTTTTGAAGTTATTCGAAATTATAAAGATTCAAGAATATATCAAATTAAATTTATAAAAAATTGAGCGTTCGAAAATTATTTTATTGATAATAACATAATTATCAAAACAATCAAAACAATAAAAAAAAAAAAAAAAAAAAAAAAAAAATAAAAAATGTTTATATAAATTATGTTAACATTGCTACATGCTAAAAATGAAAAGATAAGTCATTCAAGTATTTTTTATAAAATTTCTGATTTAGTAATATCTATTGACTTAATTTTCATTTTTAAACAGCAGAAAGTGAATTCGTTTTATTATTATATATTTTTATAAATTAAAAAAATGTATATTATTTAGATATACATAATATGTGTTTAAAAAGAAAACTGATATTTCATATTGAATATACTATCCCTTAGTCTGAATTTTGAGGAATGTTTCATTTTTTTTTATTTTTAATTAAATTTTGTAAGTATTTTAAATGATAAAAATAAAATACAAAATCGCAAAACAGTAAACATTTGTATTGAACTCGTAGACAATATAAAAGTGATTTTAAAAATCTTTTGACGCAAATGTATACGAAAAAGTTGATTACAGTGATGTTTATAATTAATAAAATTTCCGTATCACCAATATTAATTTTAAAAAGATAAATATAATATTACTGAAAATCACGTTGCATGTAAACTATGTAAACGAAGTAAAAAATTGTTCGAGTTGATAATAAATAGGAAAAAATATTTGAGTGCATTTTTATCTTCGTCATACCATTGCAAACTTAATGTAACAACTTAGTGCATTATGAAACAATGAAAGTACTTTAATGCTCCTTAAAAAATTGAATAAATCTGCAATGAAAGATAATTTGTGGCATTATAAATAGATTAAATGACTGAAAAGGCATGTATAAATCGCGGTGTTTAAATGTTGAGGATTAAGTGACAAATGGAATATTGATAACTGATAAGGCGACACCCACGCGATCGGTAAGAGAGTTGTCGAGGTCTCAGGCAGTAAGCACACGCGATCTCTGGTTTATACTTTACGTTATAGTACTTACTTCACTGTCATACACATGCAGAAATCCACTTTATTACATGTAGTGTCGGTGTAAATTGCTTTGGATAAGCGGCTCCAATACCCTAGACTATTCTCTGCTTTCTCTTTGGTCTCGGTCGAGTGTGTGCTCAACTAAAGAGCTATTTACTACTACACGCATCAAGGATGTTGTTTGCGAGCCTTTAAGCTTGTGCATTGTACCCGCAGTGCTAAACCAAACTTGACTCGACTCGACTTGACTCAACTCAACTCAACTCAACTCAATTGAATGCGTAAATTTGCTTTCCATCAGGGAATGATGATCAAACATTTGCTCACTAATTTATGTTACAAGTGACTAATGTACTCTATCGGTGCTCCTTGAATAAATAATAACTCATGCAAGCCCGATGGGTATTAATATGTGCTTATAAATTTAAAAAATCTTACAAACAAACTCCATTTAATCATTTTTATTGAAGGTAATACTTTTGTCAATTTTCAACGCGCTTTCGTTGATTTTCAAATTAAGAGCATTGCCAGAACTAACCATCACTGATCCACAAAAATATTTTCAGATTGGTTAATTATGCAACTTAAAAATATTATACTTAATTAATTTTTACTTTATTGCAATAGCAATACTCACGCATGTGCGGTTAACTTAGTACTTACGTGTTGGTATCTGTAACAAAAATATTTACTTGTTTTTATTCAGTCGCAAGTCGCTTCAAAAATAATATATTTTTATATAAACATAGAATTTGCAATAATTAATATATTTTTTTAATATTCCTTACTTATATTACTACTATATATTTATATGTATATTTAAATATTGTATACCTTCTCTGTATATTATAGTATATGTAGTTTCGAAAAAATATTTTGAAATAGAAAATGACGAAAATAGGAAATGAAGGTTTTAGTAATTATTTTTTTATTAGTATTTGAATTGTTGATAAGTCATTTAAAAACAATTATTAACATGATTTTTTCAATTTAAACGGATAAAAAAAAAATTACTTTTAATAATAGTATATCAAATTGAGAAAACTGTTATGTGACACAATATTTATTAGTTAGTAATTTTATAATTTAATGCTTACTTTCTAAAATTTTGATTGGTTAAAATTTTTCTAAAACATTTATAAAGAAATATCCATTAGTATTCGAATATTTATCATATATAATATGTTACAATGCGCTCGGAAAGGAATGATGATAAAAATTATTATGTTACAGTTATGTGATTAAGAAAAAAGCTGCTGAGGGAGATAAAAAAATTGAAACTGTGAATGTTTTGCTAGCGCACTTGTAAGTACAACTGAAGCGGGTATACACCAACTAGTTACATGACCAGTTTTGCTCTAAGCTAAGAAGTCGATAGTGATTTTGTGATTGATTGCTCTCGAATTAAATTTAAAATTGAAAACATAACTACTCAAATCTAATTGATTTAATTTGTAATATATGTCGCAGTTAAGGTAAGGTATTAGTGATAAGAATGGGTGTGAAAAAATTTATTATCACTTTGTGGTAAGAAGTGTAATAAGTAAGGAATCCTTAACGACTTAAAAGTGGTAAGACGTTAAATTTATGATGATCATTTTAAAAGGTAATTCCTTTTAAAAATAACCAGGTTCACATTTGAATAATTGAAAACATTATATATTAGGCAATAATATGACATGGTTAATTTAATTATATTACTAAAATGTGTTACTCTTTAATTTTTTTAAGTCGAATTTTAATGCAAGTTTGATTTGCCTTTAACAATATCCCTTGCTATTTTTTTTCATTTAAAATTTAGTGATGTAAAATAAAAGTGTATTTTATGCGCAGAAAAATAAATTTGAAACCAATTAAAATCATAAAAGAGAAATAACGTATTTTACAAAGTTTCCACACTAGATTTTATCGCGAATTTATTAATTTAGAGTAAAGAGCGAAGGAATCGGTTGTTTCATCCATTGTCATTTCACTACAATTGATACCGTAATGCATTTTGTCGACTTGGCAAGTTTATAAAATAAATAAAATGATATAATAACTTTTTATAAAGGCTTAGCCCACATAAAAATCGAGTCAACGGCCTTTATCAGGAGATGATGAGGTCTCGGTATGATATATAAAGATATATACCTCAAACTCAAAAAAGCATAAAAAATACGTTGAGCATCATTTGACAAGCAAAATTTGGCGTCGACACAACAAAAGCACGATGACCCTGATAAAAATTATAATCGTGGGGGAAAAAGAAAGTCGGCGACCCGGCATCGGGATGAGGTTCGATCCGATTTTATTTCACTTTCACGCTAGGAGCGGTCCACTAGGAGGCAGTGATAATTGAGCCAGCGTCTACGGGGTAGGGTGACACATCAAACTTTGAGCGTATGCGTGGGATTGATTGGCTCGGTACCGCAGCATCCCTATTGCCAATTTAATCTCCCGTGCGGAGACACGAGATCGGATCTCTTTTCCGTATTCATTCGTTCATTGTCTCCGTCCCACTCTTGCTGCTTTCTCCCTCAATCTGTTTATTCAGTTTTCTCAAGCTTCTCCTTTGTCCCCCTTTCTCTTTTTTCCTACCTCCGTCTCTTTCTACTTTGTTATTTCTTCCATCTTCATGCTTTCTACCTTGCTCCTTCTTCCTCGATATTTTATCAGTTTTTCGGACTGACTGTGAATAATCACTTCTAAATACCATTAAAACAATTTTTTATTCACTCAATGGTACAGTAACACGGAAAATTTTACCTTAACAAGCCAAATAATTTTTTATGTTTTTTAATTACTTTGAATATAACATTCAATATGCAAAGTAACATTCGATTTTATTATTTGTCAAATATTACAAATTAAAATCAATTACAAACAACTATAAATCTCAATTAAAATTTTTTTACAAAAATTACCATACAGTATTTTGCAATAAACTACACAATTGCAATTTTAGAAACATACTTTTTACAATTTATGTCGTTTCTAGTGCAACAAGTAAATTACAAGTACTCATGGAAATTAACCTATTATTCCATTAAACTATTTAGTAGATATTCAACTCATCATAATTGCATATAGTTGATCACAAACGTATCCTTTTATTAAAATTACAATATCTTAAAGATTGAAAGTTGAGTGGATACGATTTTACCTGTTATATGTTGTATAGTTCAAATTAAAAATTTTAATAAAAGCAAAGCCAATTAGGAAGAGAATGAATTGGAAGAGATCACTTATATCTACATAATTCATTAGTACAAGGAGAAGAGGTAATTAAATCAAGCAGTAAAGTAATCTGTTTACTTTATATTTAATAGCCCGCAAAACATTAGATAATTGAAAATAAAATTAATTGTTGCGATTCCATTAACATAGAAACATACACCATAATAAAAATATATAATAAACTGTAATACACGTTTTACGATTTTGAATAAACATTTTTTTTTTTGTTTTAACATGATCATGTCTTCTATTTATGAAATATTAAGTGGTACGGTATAAATCTAATTTGGACCAATTTCTCTCCTTCTGTAGGTATGTATTTTCCTCTCACAATTTTTCCTATATTTTATTTGAAATTGGTTCATGCGTAGGTTTACTTTACATTGAAAGTGCAAGCATCATGCACCTCGTAACATTTATTGAAAAAACAAACGAGCCTCGAATTTATCAGACCACGCTTATGAATAAAACATTGAAAAATAAGGAAAAAACAGACTGGTAGAGAGTGTTGTTTGGGATTTTTATTTTTGTTTCTATTTAAGAATTTATGTAACGACGCACGTCGGTTTTGTTTAGAGAAAGTACCATCTTATACTTATGGCAACCATATATGGCTTTTCGATACAATTACCATCTTCTTATTAAAAAAAAATATTTTTCTTCAATTTAATATAATTAAGATGATATTGATTATTACAATGATATATTATTTATATTATTTTTTATAATTTCGACTGAATATTTAAATCATAAAATATAGCACAATCAAAATTCATGAAAATAAATTGTATTCAATGTATTTAAAATAGAACAGCATTATTGAATTTATTCTTATTAAATATAAATTTATTTCATTTGAATTAAAAAAAACGACCCCTAAAAATACCAAAATTGCAATAACTATTGAATTTGACTTGTTTTTGTAAAAATTATTCAAGATTTAAATATAGACATAGTTATTGTGAATTTTGACATTGATATATATAATAAGTTTCAATAAGGTATTTATTTAAATTAAATTTCATAGTTGAAATACATTTTATAATAATTTTATAATAATTCCTCGATGCAAAATATTATAAAGTGTTGCATTAATGGTAACATTTGGTATATATTCTATATTACAGATTAATGAATAAAAAGTGTAGCTTACGTGTATCGTAATAAAAGCAAGTGGGAAATGTATTTCAGACTTCTCGAGAGCAACAATTCAAATGTTAAATTACCTGAACATACCATCACATTCATTGACAAAAAAGATTTAATAAAACCGAACCGCTGTCGATTCATTTGCACTGAACTTTCTCGATTTGTATTTTTTGTTCTAATTTAATAATTTATACAAGATAGTTTCATTGAAAAACTCCATAATGCAATTATATCTTATTCGACAGTTCAAATCTAATCGAAAAGACCTCGTTTCAGATAACTGATATTTTCAAGTTTAACAAGTCGTTCTCGACATGTCAGATTCTCCGTACATAAACACATGCACCGTATTTTTTCTTCGCATTACAAAGCTATCTCTATGCTGCGTACCTGAGTAAAATACGTTTTCCGGATAACACAAGTCATTACCTCTCATCTTGTCGAAAACCGTTAACCCTCCCTCTCGATGTTTCTCCTGGTGTCGGAACATCGAGAAGGACCATTCAAAGCGACCTCGTGAATCGAGTATTTTTAAAGATAGGGAGGTGTGGACAGATGATAAAACCGTAACTGATATCGGCGCTGCTCTTCGGTATTGGTGTCAGATGCGAATTTCGAATTGCGAAATGCGAATCGCGAATTGCGAATCAAAAGCGCGCGCCTTGCAAAGCCAACAAATTGAGGCGAGGCCTCGGGCACTTAATTTGTATTGGCGTTATCGACATATTTATCGAACTCTTTCTTCTTCTCATCTCCCACTGGAACTTTAATTACTAAATTCGTGTATATGGGTGTGAGAGCGCGCGTGCGTGTATGCCATGGCGGCTTGCACAGCACCTTCACCCCTTTTTATTTCACTCCACTCGATTTCTCAGAACTCCTTCACCAGCGGTCACTTTTTTTTATTTTACATTATCCTCTCTCATCTCTGGAAAAACTTTAACTTAAGATGAGCTTGTGCACGAATATCGACTACTACGCAAACTCCACTTTAACCACTTTATTCGTTTCCACGTGTTGTAAATGGAAAATTATTCGTCCAATTTATTACTTAAAATAATGCACTGCTAACGGGTTAATAAGTATTTATTAATTTGAACCGAGCTTTTACAAATTGCTTAAAATATTTTATATATTTTTTAAAATTATATGCATAAATTAATACTGCAAATACTCCATAGATCCTTGCAACATTTCATCGATTTTATAGTAATTACAAAACAAAAAGAAGAAATTGTCTCGACAATTACACGCTAAAGTACAAATCAGTATTTCATATAATCATACAATTAATTTATTTAAAATAAATTTATCCTCCTCCATATACCTGCGTGTATATATATTTTATCTGGTTATGATGACATTTTTTTTAATAATTGAAATTTTATTATTTTTTTTAATAATTTGTACTCTGTAATGAAGTCATTCAAAATATGTAAGTTCAACTAAAGGTATTAAAATTTCTTATGAAATTTGTCCCCAAATAAGTCTAACAGTAAATCATATTTACATAGGATTTTTTCAAATATTAAAATTGTGTCGAATACACCAATAACATTTATAATAAGTAATAAATAATCCTGATTACATTTTTATGTTTATCATCTCGAAAAAGAATTTAGTATTATACGTAAATTATAATTATATTAACTTTTATTATAACTAGTTTTCATTAAAGATTAGAATAATTATTAATTATCAATTATGTATACAAAATCTACTACCAACGATCAATAGATATCAAATAATCGAGATTTAGATCATTTTCAAGAAGCCTTTTTTTTAATTCACTAAGTTATAGCTAATAATTGTTTAAAAATTCTATACAAAAAAGTGCAATATCTTAAACACACGGGAAAAAATCACAATCTTCATAATTATATGATCACTGTGGAATGTTTTTTTATGTTTAATTTAAAAATAAAAAAAAAATCTAAGCTTGTGTAATTATTAACCATAAATACATATACGCTATGTTGTTTTTATAGTTTTATAAGTGTTTATCAAAAAGAATCTTATTTGCTTAATTTTTTACAATTATATTATTCTTTCCAACTCATAAATCATACAAAAGAAATGGTAAACGAAATACTACACTGTTGTTATGTTTCGTATTTTTTAAAAACAATCATTAAAAAAAATAATATTCCTAAACCAATGCTATTATTAGAAAATTTTATTTAAATAATAGAAAATTTAAGAATTTTAAACACTGATAATAGGATTTATAAAAGAACTAATTTGAATGAAAAATAATAAATAAATATTTAAGGAATGATATGATATTATAATAAAAAAACTCATTAAGAATATTTTATTATCTTAATAAATAAAATTAATTTATGTAAAATATTATCTTTAAGAGAAAAAAATTTTTTTTTTTTTAAATTAGCAGATTAATAATTAAAATAAATAAAAAAAAATTTGAATAAATATTTAGAAAAAATTTAAATTATATTTTAAAACTAATATTTATTGTAGCTAATACTAATATTACGTTCCATTAAAAATATAAAAATATAAGGTGAGATTATTTCACAAAATTCGGTCAAGTAGACTTTGTACAGTTCAATCTGATATTTCAGTGTAATTTTAATCACCCATAAATAACGAAGAATTTTTTACGAGAACTTGTTTTCTTGTTCTAGCGGTTCTATATTAAAATATTTTGCAACCTTATTGTTTGAGGTGTGAAGGTCCAATATCTTGTTCTTAAACTTTGTAAAATATCATAAATGAAAATTTGAAACCTGATTGAGTTTTTTTTTAAAACCATCAGAATAAAATGATCGTTTGCTTGGGAAAGTAAATTAAAAATCCAAGCAATGATGATATGTTTCTCCGTTTTCAACGCAGCTTCAGGAACGCGATTTTTTACTTTTTCCATGATACTGAAAAAATAGCCGATTATGAGTATAACGACTGATATACCCAGCCTCGAGTAAAAATCCTCCAAGAACACATTCACTCCTATCGGCAAGATAGAGCACTGGTCTAACATTCCTCCACGTTCTTATTTAAAAATCATGTAATGAGACTCGTGCTAAAATTAGATCCGAGCGAATCCTCTGATCTCTCGATTTTTCATGCGAGGATCATCCTAAGCGTCGTTGTGGTCGTTCTCCTCATCATTGTCATCCTGAGTAAGAGTAAAAGGTGCAGGTCGAGCCGCGATTAACGGTATCACCGACCAAACGACTCACTCGATGCCGCTGAATTACGCACACCACGCACGTACAATTTTCCGTACGAACCTACTGCTTACCCAAGGAGACTTTTCTTTCTCCTCTTCTATTTTTCCTTTTATTTTCCTCGAGTCGAATCTCTCGGTTTACGGAAGCTGTTTTTAACGAACGAACTCAAATCATCGGAGAGACAAACAAAAAGAAGAGGGTACATTTTGTAATTATGAAGTAGAGCGCGGATGAGCTGAGATGGCAGTTTCCTTTAAATTTACTCGGATTCAATGTCTTCGGACAAATGCATTATTAGTACCATTTGGGTTTCTCTTTTTTAAATATTCTACTTTTCTACGTGTATAATGTATAAAATCAAATTAAACCAAATTGAAAACATTTTATTTTACACTTAGTTCACTTTCAAATACTACATAAATGATATGAATTTTATATTTCTTCATTTGATTTTATTAAACTTTTACGCTTAGTAATCTTTTCAAATCTTTTAACTATATATGTGATATAAATATTCTTCTATACCATTATTCATAAACAACTTATTTTAACATGCAAATTTTTAAAACCAATGCATCATTTTTATCCATTATTTCTCATTTCTAATTAAAATTATTGTTTTTGATTATTTTATGCAAGAAATTTTCATTGATAATCAATATTTTTCAATTAAAAATTTTTTGATTTAGAAATTAGTACTTATCTTTTTACCATTAACACTTATATTATTAAATCGTAAATAATTGATTTATAAAAAATATCTAAAATTTAATTTCCCTTTCTAACATTGAGTACATTAAAATTTATAATTATTAATATAATGATTAAAAAATATTTCTTTTTCGTAATAAATATTTCGCAATAAATTTTAGATTATATTGAATTTCATGATAATTATTCAAACTAAATGATTTAATGAATTGAATATGCTTCTTTAATAGATAAGGAAAATATAAAAATAAAATACTAAATTGATATTGACTTTTTCTATTTTAGAAAGAGCAGTAACTTACTTTCTTAATAGTAACTAGGACATAAATAAAGAACTTACGTCAAACTTGAGTGGAATAATCTATCTATTATGAAGCAGGACAAATAATTTTTATCATCTTTAAAAATCGCAAGTTAAATAATTTAGTGTATTACAAACTCACGACTCAATGTAGATTAAATATCTTGCTATTAAATCTAATATTTCCTAAAAAATTTATTCGAAATTTTATCTAAGTCAAGGTTTATAATCAATTTAAAATTCTGTACTTTTGCTTATATTGAATATCAATAATAATGTTTGTATTAAGCATAGATATTGTTCTTAAACAATATTTGAGCGAATAGTAAATTGATAAAGCATAATATCATCATATATATTTTTTGTAAAATAAATTGACTTATTTACATACATATTTCAAGTCAATCAAAAATACGACCGATCGAATTAACAACAGTAAATTAATAACAGCAGTATAAACAAAAAACGTTATTAACCTCTTACGCATGATAATGTTACACTTACAAATAATAGAATATATTCCGCAGTACAGTAATTTGATTACACATCTCTTCATCATCAATATTGCGGAACACCTGATATGATGATACACCCACTCCTGAACTTAATTCGACAACTTTATCCCATGAGCTATAATATTTTATAACTTTTCTCCAATCTTCCATACCGGTAGTACCACCGCTCGATATATCCACAATTTATTCATTATTTATCCGTCTCCTGTAAATCGCCAAGTAAATACTTTAGTTTTTGGAATGTTGATGGAATTGATTTATTTATCTAAGTCAATGAGCTTGCTGTAATGAATACAATTCCTATTGGAAATTAATCTGTGAGCTCTGGGCTACCAAGAATATGCTTTCAATTAAATCTTTAGTTAATCTGAAGAAATTTTGAACGTGAGCATCCACGATTTTGAAAAATTCGAAATTAAACAAATTTATTAAAAAAAATAATGAATTATTGAGTGTATGAATTAAATAATACATTCTATGAGTCCTTCTGTTTGCTTATTTCAATCGGTACTATGTAGATATTAATTACTTATTAGTTGCAATTCCTTGCTGTTTAATATTTTATTTATGAACCAATATTTTTGTATTATTCTCATTACTATTAAATGTTTGGAATGCAATTAATTTAATAAAATTTTTAATATTAAATCTATAGTACTTCCAATTTTTCAAAAAATTTAAAGTAAGTATTAACATCTGCTATTAATGTCTTTTAAGTTTATCGATTATAATGTTCCTATAATCAATTTTTGAGTTATTATTCTTACTTGTAATATAATGTATTCATTAAATAAAAAATAATGACAAGTATATAGAAACTGCACAAGTATTTATTACTGGCACTAATCTTAAAGCAGCATATAATATATTTAATATTAATTATCAACTATCATAGATATTTACTAATAATTTTCATTCACAGAATAAAAAATTTTAATTTTATTAATTGATTTATTGTGCACATGTATATATACATATATGTAATCATAAAATTAAAAATTCTTTGTGAATTATGAATAGCATTATTTTCTCGAAAATTAATATTTATTAAATTTTTTCAATGTACTTATTTGTGTATATGTTATAAAACTGGAAAATAAGAAAGTTAACTGTTCCAATTTAAATATTTATAATTTAGCTAACATAACTCAATGAATTTGTAAAGGATAATTTAAAGAAAACAATTTCATTAAGTTTAATTTTTTTGATAAATATTCTTCGATAATTGTTTTGAATTATTAATCAGAAGCTCCTTTCTGAGATTATATGCAATATAATATAATGTCATATATTATATTTAATATTGAAAAAAATTTGTATGCTTCACATCAGAGACAGAAGTTTATTAAGTGTCTTATTAATGTCAAATATTGAGCACATGATCAATAATTTTCCGATAAATAATTTTTTAAATTACTATGATAAAATACGTGAAATATAAATGCTCAGCGTGCGAATTGTGATTGGTCGATAATTGTGTAATACTAATTAAATTGTTAAGAAGATACATTTGAATCTAATCGTCCAAATAAATATTTACAGCAACTACCAAAAAGAAAGAAACCAGTGAATTCTGGTCGATCTGCTCAGATAGCTTAAATGAAAACGCAAAAATACTTAATATTACAAGTCACATTCAAAAAAATATTGAGGAGAGCGGAAAAAGCATCACTCGGTAAAAAGTTAATAACAGAAAAGAATTTTACCGTTACGGAGATTTCTCTTTGAGAGAGTGAAAAAGATACGTTTATGAATTTCCGAAAAACACTCGCGCAAATAATACGCAAGTTCAATAAGCGCCGCGGCTTTACTTACGCGCGCGCGTGCGTGCGTGTTTATCAGTGTGCGTGATTGTATGTGAAACTCGACTCTGGTTTTGCAGGCGCCAACAGGCGTATAAGAGGTGCAGAAAAGGTGCAAAACCCATCGGTCGGGCTCTTTTGATCGACCCACCGTATCATTTGTTCTCGAGGAGGGTAGGGGCAAAAATCAAAGAAACGATCAGCATCATTTAGCACAAATTGTAACGAGTTGCATGGAAATTCATCAGAAAGCATAAAATTGATTCCAATTTCAAATCCAAATCCGAATCTAAATGAATCCGTCATTCTTGCTCTCGGCTGATTTCATGCCCCCGTATTTGTGAAATCATCGACTCAACTTCATTTCAAACCCTCCAATACTACCAACCCTCGCTCTCTTCCCTACTTGAAATGAGTATTTTTGGGAGGATAAACCCTTTTTATTGAACACATACGCGTCAAAGGAGAGAATAAACATTTCCCTGTTTATCAATTCTTTAAGCCGTTTTCCCCTCAGACTGTTGATTTTATATAATGAACGTAATTAAAATACATAAAAATCTGTGTTATTTCTATTTTATAATAAAATCAAATGGGTGTATTACATTTTATTTTTATCATGCATTAAAAATGATAAGATTACGACTAAAATTTTTAAAAGTAATTTCAATATAATGCTTTGTATGGCTAATAAATAAACAATACATCCTAAAAAAATCCCAAATTTCTAAAGATTATTTTTCACTTTACTTACTTATTGTTAAAATTAAAAATCATAATTTATTATCTTTCAGTATTTTAACATCTTTAGTAACATAATTTGACAGTTTAAATCACCGAGAAAATGTGTTCAAAACCAAAGTACTAATTGTAGGTTCAACTTTAGTGCCGACATAAAACAGTGCAAGTTTCGTGTAATTTCTTAATACTTTAAATACCATCTATAATTTCGTGCAAGAATTATTACACAATGAATATGTATTTTTTATAATTTTAATTATTATATTGTTTTTAAATTTTATAAATATTCATTTAAGAAATATTCTTAAGAATCTCTTAGAAATGTTTTTAAATAAAGTTTTTTTATTTACATTTACTTTCATTCAATATCTCTAATTTTAATAAAAATAAACAAACTAAAATAACATAACTGCAGACTCGATTTTTATTAAATATTAAAATTATGTCAACCCATTAAAATTTTCTAAAATATATTGCTATTGTTTTAATTTCCATATGTATCAAAAAATAATACGTATAACAAAGAAACTTTCTTGTTCAAATATAATTAATAGGAAATTTACTTGCATAGATTCATATATACTTCATCTTTATAAAAAAAAATTTTTTAAATTAGAAAAAATATGTATTTCAGAATTAAAGAAAAATGCTTATATATAATTCTAAACTTTTTTAGTCTTAAAAATTTTAGCAATATTTTTTTTATAAAAAAATGTTGAATGTTTTAAATCTCTTGAATTTTCTTACAGTAATGCTATAATGTAATGTAAAAAGCCCTTGATTTTTTATTGGATTAATAACAGTAAGATATATTAATAATGATCAAGAATGCTTTTATTACAAAATTTTTTTAGCGCAGAAATGCTGTTTAAGTTGCAAAAAAATGTGTTACTCATTACAGCTCTCGAAGAAATTATGTGCTCGTCATACAATAATTCAAAAATACTTCTAATTAGCTTAAACCTAAATTTATAAATTTTTATTAAGCAATAATAATAAGCTATACGATACTTTTTTAATTTAATTTCAAGAGGAATATATTATATTTTCATACATTACAATTATCTTGAAATAGAAATAATTTTATTAGAAATTCGTTGATAAAATTAAAATATATTTTTGTTTATACATGAAAAAATTTTTTTTAATTTATGTATCTTTTTTAGTAGAGTATAAAAAAAGCATATTTCTAAAGAATATTTGTAATACTAGATTTTATTTGAAGAATTTTTTATAAAATCCGAGAAAAAGTAACTAATAGAAAAATTACTAGTAACAAATATATTTGATTATTTATTTATTTATTTTTACAATATTCTATGGAACAATAAATTAATTATAATATATATATAAATGATAAAAAATTTTAATATAAGAAAATTAATCTCATTTTAACATTTTATTTTATAAAGTTTAGAAAATATCTATAATCTTAATATTGAAATATGTATTTTGTCAAAATTAAATATTGTAATAAGCGAAAGAAACATATTTGTAAATGTGTTGAAATTGATTGGAATTCATTATATTTTGATTTTGTGTATTAAAACTATAAATTGGTCGATTATATTTTGTTATTAAAATATATGGGTACGATGAAGAGTTTTCAACTCTGCATTTTATTTGTCTGATCTTTTTCTGTATTAGTCGTAAAAATTTTTAAGACCACCATATTCAACTTTCTTATGGTGTAAAGAGGTCAATTTCATTTTTTTAATGTAACTTTATATAAAAAAATCATAAGAAAATTTGTTAAAATGAAATATAATTGAAAAAAGAATAAAATAGCAAAGTTATACGGAAAGAAATATATAAAAGAAGAATATTTTAAAAGAAAATAAGTTGTGTATTAATATAACATATGATAGGAGTACAATTATTGTCAATATGTACAAAAAATGTATAAAATTAAATTATAAAATCTTATGAATGTATTTACACAAGCTGAAATTCATTAGTAATAAATTAAATTAAAATTTTAAAAAATTTTATAGTTACAAAATTTTTTTATTTATTAATTATTTTTAAATTTAATTAAAAGTGAAAGTAAACCATTTTTTTATAATTAATGGATTTTAATTAATAATATGATATGTGTATTAATAATATTAACATTATAGTAGAATTTATTATTTAATGTAAAATCTTATTTATAAATAATTAATTACTACATTATTGGAAGAAAAGTATTGAATTTTTTAAATCTAATTGATTACTAATATTAGTTGTTACTTTTTTTTTATATATTAACCCATTTTATATTTCAATGATGCTTATCACGTTAATTTTATCAAAATTTTTAATTGAATTTTATTGCAACAAAACTATCTTTTATGCTAATTAATATATTCTTATTATTTGTAAATGTTTTGAATCCCATAATAATTCAACTAAATATCGTCTACAAAATATTTAACAAAAAAAAAAAAAAAAAAAAAAAATAGTATATCACAGAGATAAAACTTTAAGAACAGCAATTTACCTTGTAAAATTTATTAAAATGTCGTTGCATATAAGCCATTAATAGTTCAAAAGAACATTAAATCACTAATAGTTTATTTCTATTTTAACAGTTTAAAAATGATAATTTTTTAGCATATTCAACAGTCAATGTGAGTAATAATAACATTAATTGAATATATAAAAAGTGATTATTTACCTTCAGAAAAGAGCAAATTTTCTTAGAGATTATCCAAAGAAATAGAAAAGTCACTTTTTATATTTATATTTGTGATTTTAGGATCAAATAGAAATTGCATCAGATAGTTTCTGTCAAATTATACAAAAATTGATTATTACATGAAATATTGATTTAAATAATTTTTAATGAAGCTATATTTCAGAGAAACACTCTTGTTTCACTAAAGCAATTATATGTTTATACAATAGACTGATAAATTTGAGTTATATTAAAATGATATTTATTAAAATTTAAATATGATTGTATCTTTCATTTTATATATACTTTGTGTAACTTTATTACACATACAAATTAAAAAGTATATTTCTTGTGTAAATTTTGTAAAAATACAGATGTAAAAATAATTAATTGATAAAAGAATTGAAATAAAAATGTAATTGTAATTTATAAAATATGTATTCCAAAAAAGCTTTGAAAGAATAACAATAAGAAAATATATCTAATATTTTTTTATAAAACAAGTTATTTTAAATTTAGGCATATTATTTTAGAATTTGTTGTTTTAAAAATTATTGTTTCAAAATAATATAATATCATTCTTCTGTGAGAAAGATAAATAATACTATATATTAAGATTTTATATTAATCAATAATTAAAGTCAATAGATATTTTTCTAGTAAATTTAATACTCTAGAATTGAACAATTTTTTAGCTTAATTATAAACAATCAAAGGAACAACATAATATTGTTATCAAGCAAAATTTTTTTAATAATGGATACTGTTAAATTATGTTAATGTATTACATATCATTTAAACAAAAAACATGGAAATTTTAAGAAAAAAATTCTTGTTCAATATTGATTATTTAAATTTGTTTTGTTGCTTTATATAAATGTAGTATTGAAGAAATTTGTTTAATAACTGTAAACTGTCATATGAATATTTTTTATTTAAAATTCATTTACATTTTAGTTTAGAAAATTTTCATTAAAGTTATATTTAAAGTTATTTAAAAAATGTGAATGCCATAATTTATTAACAGAATGGAATGAAAAGAGTAACAAAATTAAATATAATATAAAATATTAAAAATTTATGTGACAATAAATCTTTTGAGCGAATTTGTACAAGCAACCATTACATGTATTGCTCTCCATTAGTATCAGTGGCGATTATATTTACAGTGCAACAATGGTGGTTTATAATAGATCGAATAAAATATGATATGTACATTTGTGATGTTATAAAAATTGAATAATAAAACATGTATTGTACGTACTTTCATTTTTCATTCGTTTTAAAGCATGTAGAAGTACAAGATTCAATCCAGTCTCGTCAAAATTACAATTACGATTAATCAAAGCATTGATATCAGTGTTTCATCCTTTGAAGAACGTCAGTTTACGCAGTTTCTCTCTCTCTCTCTCTCTCTCACTCTATCTATCTGTCTATCTATCTATCTATCTTTCTTTCTTTGTACATCTACCTATACTTCTTTTTTTCTCTCTTTCACTGTGTCTCTCTCTATTTTCCCTTATTTTATGGCTCATTCCCTCCGAACTAAAGTAAATCTATGTGCTTTCTTAGGATCGACCAAGCCATTTTGATGTAAATATTGAAGTAAATAAAGAGAACCATTGCATACTTATCTAGAGTTAAAAATTAATTGGACATAAAGTATTCGGTTGAAGAATTGCATAAAGCTTTTGAAAATATTTTAATCCTTATTTTAATCATATACATTTTTTATTAAATTAAAATATTGTTTTTTCTATTATTAACTATTTTTTCGAAAAAGCTATTTATATAAAAAATATAGAATATTTAAAACACATGATGATAATAAAATACATTAAAATCCCATAAAATGCAAGTTATTTTATTATTATCTTGTTAATATTATTTATAAAAATTAAAACATTTTTTTATTATATTGTTATTACATTATCGTCATGAAATATTCAAAGAATTGTTATAATTAAATTTATAAAAGAACATAAAATGTTCTAAAACAAATATTGTACCTTTTTGATTAATATTTCATATATATTACAGTCGCTAAATCCAGTGATAAGATGTGTGCGTTTTTCAGTAAATAATTACTACATGGATTTATGAGAAGCGTTTCAAAATGGAGTCGGACTCATAAGCAACATTTGATAAATAGAAAATCGAGAATCATAGTGATAGTATAAGAGAAAAAGAGGAGAAGAGCATCTAGAGAGAAAATTATAAAGTGAGAAGAAGAGGGTGTTGAGAATAAAAGGAAGTGGGGAAGAGATTTGTACATTACCAATCGAATGACCGAATCAAATTATCCCGTAATTCATATGCACACGTAATCATTTTCGATTCCTCGTTCTCCGTCATTTCCGGAAGTAAGTGCAGAGTGCAGAAGATACGACCTCGGAGATGAAAAATCTCATAGGCTAATCCTTCACTAGGAAACGTGTGCAGTCGCGATACTGACGATCGGCCCATACTACGACGGTAAATTTTTCACAATCTGATCAGTTGGAGGTTATGTGCCAGGTCCTTGACGTCTTCCTCGTAAATGTATTTAACTGGGGAACGACCGGAGAAGTTGTCGGCATCTATTAGAGGCAAGGCATGAGTAATTGTATTCCGAAGTGCCCAAAGATTACTCGAGGAGTCCTCTGGTGCGGCTCGTAAACTTGAAGCCGAGCATGCCGACCTTCATGAATGACCGCAACGTGCTGTTTGCACAATGATGGAGTTTTAAGGACCGAGTGCATCTTCTTCCTCGATGCATCTTTGTTTTTATAATTAGGACAGACCCGGGCAGCACACGCAACACGTACTTTACAGTTTTAGCCTCATCTTCGGGGAAATCGATGAAAATCTCATCCACTTCCCTTTCAATTCGCGAGAATCACAACTTACCTCTATAAATCTAAATCCGTCTTTAGGCTTTTTCAATGCCTCCAACCTTTTTTTACCCACTAAAGTAAATAACGAGATTGATAATTAGAGCTCTTATCCTGCTACCAAGAATTGCTTATCTCCGACAAAAACTCCTCTCGCTCTCCCCATTACCGCTCTCGTGTAAATTTATGAAACTTTGCAAGTTGTGTTTACAAAATTCAATTTTTACAGCGAACTTTAAATTAATTATCATTGCATTTATTATTATAGCTATTTTCCGATACTTTGAAAGTTTCACCAATTTCCAACGCATTACAATATTAATTATGAATAAATTTTTTAAACTATTTTATTCATAATATATTCCTATTGCAAATCGCTTAATTTATACAGCTTATTTATGTCAACATTAATCTATACATTTAGTATTAAAAATTGTCATACATTCATTATTCTAATGTTGTATGGGCAAAAATATAAAAGACAATTATTGGAGTTTAAATCTAATATTAATTATCTTTTATAAAATGATCAATCGGAAAAAATATGCAAAATAAATAAAAAATAACCATCCGTTTAAGAATTACACTAAAACTTGAGATATTTTTCATTAATAATAAACAATGTTATAAGTTTTTATTATTTTATAATATTGTACATATTCAATAACAGAATTATTGCTATATATACATTAAAATGGCGGAAAAAAGGAATTTAAATACTTGTCGAAAAATCGTACAAAATTTAATTTTTAAAAAAATAAAATAAAATTACTTAAGATATTTACTTATCATAAATTATTTTTTTAAATAATACAATGTACGATGATCATGATATTTTCTGAATTATAATACAATTATTGGATTTTAATGAACCTTCATGAAAATATATAATTATCAAATTATAAAAATTTATTTTTAATGATAAAAAATTAATTTTAATTTTCTTTTTCTTTAATTATTATAGTTTTATACATTATAATAAATATTAAATAAAGAAATAAAAAACATTACGTATATTATACCATATTGCTTCATAAAAAGATTATAATCTATATTTCATCTATATTTTAAATAATTAGTTTTTATTAATATATACATAAAAATTATCGAGAAATTATATTACGTAAATATAAAACATTAAAGTAATTCATAAAATCGTAATATATATTCATGCAATACAAATGATGGATTAATAATGTATTAAAATACAGTTTAAATGAAATATTTTATAATTGAAATAAATAAATGAAATAGAAGAGACAAATATATAACAAAACAAATATTTCAACTGAAATATATCCTACACTTGAAAAATACGGAACTGTTCCTATATTGCATGGAGGTAAGTTTAATGACGTGGATGAACTAGATGCAATACTACAAAAAAAATGATAATTTGTAACAAATTATGGAAAAGTCGTTTTAAAGCTATCGTTTATAAAGTTGAATAAATAATGCTATAAGAACTCAAGGGGAATAGAGGCAGTTATAGTTATTTAGTTAAATCAACAATAGTATTAGGAAATTGTAGCAAAAAGTAAAAAGAAAATTTCCGAGCTCGGTCTCCTTTAATTTAACAATACTTGCCGACCAATTTACCTTATGCTCCCGAGGATTTCGAAAGCGAAAGGAGGTAACTTCTATATTGAAGAGAATTGAAAGAAGACAAAAAAAGGTAAATATGTTTCCTCACGTGGGAAGCGATTCGCATCTAAATGCAATGTCCACCACTCGTTTTACTGCTAATTTGGAGAAAGTCGGAGCTCGGCTCTTGCGTACGCATACCAACTTGCCCCATCCACGTAATTACACACAGTTTCTATTACGCCTTCTACTCCTGAAACTTCACAACTATTTTTTCCTCCATTATTTCTATTTCCACAATAATAAATCAAATGGAATTTCAAAAATTTCACATGCACTCGTTAAATAAATGGTGGCCCGCCCAAGTTAAAAATTGTAACAGCAACAACGTAACGCGCAAATATAAAATTGTGCTCTTTCAAACTCTGGTTTCATTGAAAAAACATAAAATATTTAAATTATTTCTAATACTAATTTTAATGCAAATATGGATTTTTCGTGTAAATTCAGTCTAGTGTATTCAGAATTTCACTTCAAATACCAAAATTCATCTCTACATTCATACGATAAAAATGATTGGCTTTGATGTTTTTTTTTTTAAATATGCAGAATTTATTTATTAAATATTAATTATTAATATTTAGAGAGAGATATGCGAGATATGTAGTTTTCTCGAAATGTATAGTTCCAAACATGTTTTACGTAATTATTCTTAATTTAACCAACTGTCTCTTGTATTCGTAAGGCTATTACAGCTAGTTTTTTTTTTTAAAGATTATTATAAATAATTATAGATTTTATAAATTCAATGTATTTTCCAGGATAAGTAAAAAATTCTATAAACAGTGTAATTACTGAAATCAGTCAAATTTAATCATTAGATACGCTATATCCTTTTGTGAAATATCATAAAAAAACATATTTTTTACCTAAGTGTAAAATGAAAAATTCAAACAATTTGAAGAAATTATCAAACAGAAATAATCTACTTGAATAAGTTAAACATTCTTAAATACATAAGTTAAATAATCTTCATACTTTTATTTCATCGGACTCTTTATTCGACATACAGAAGAAATTGCGTCAATAGTTACTTCGATTCTTTAAAATTTAAAAACGACGGTATTATTATCATACTTGTTTTAAATTTAAAAATGCATTTAAGTGATTAGAATAACTTTCCATATGTTTCTTGTACTTTTACGAGCTCGTTTCAAATGAATTAAGGCTCATTGTCACGCGCTCTCAAGTATAATAATAATAATAATAATAATAATAATAATAATAATAATAGAAAGATAGGAGTGGTAAATAAAGATCATTAGTTCCAGAAAGTAAAACATTTTTTTACATAAGTATTTAAGTACATAAGTATACAAAAAATTAAATTCATGTAAATTCTAATCTAAAATAGATTATGCAATTGTTTTTTGTTTTTGAATTAGTCAAAACCAGAATACTTGTTAAAATCGAAAAATTATTTCGTTTGTTTTAAAATGGATAAAAAAATTCCTTCAATAATTCTTATTCATCATTATTATTTATCTATAATTTTTATCATTTATTATATTTTGTATATTATACTTTTAATATACTGAAATAAAGAAATAGAATAAATTTTTAACAACTCTATTAGATTCGATAATATATTTTACATGTGAGGTTAAGAACTTTGTTAACGAAGCTTTCCAAAATCTAAAATTTACACAAAGATAGTAAAATAGCTGAAATGTTAATATTATCTCCAGAATCTAATGGTGCATTTAATATATTTTTTCAGTAAAAATCTAAACGTATGACGTCAAAAAAGAGATTTAGTTGAATTCAAGAAAGATATTTGAATTTTGTTATTAGAGATCTAAGTCTCCATACACGTACTTCTAGTCTTCCGACTAACAGAGCTAAGCCTATAAAACTACAAAGTGTTCTACTTAGATCTCATCATCGGTGACCCCATCTATGTACAAATAGAGGATAATGAAATGCGACATCATAATTAATAGTAGAAAAGCAAATACTGCCATCAAGTAAACGTTGTTCAATACAATAAAGTGCGTTGTAAATTAAGAAAAATCATACAACAACTGCGTATGTGTTGTAATTTATGTTGTTTATTAATTAAGAATGTTGACTGTAACTGATATGGACGGAATAGCACGTGATTTTCAAATTAATTACTTAAATGATACTTTTCCTACGATTTTGTTTGAGAGTGTTAAATTCAAGTTGTGGCCTTTATGGGAAGACGCACTATGCTCAAAACGAAGTCACCAAGTGGACAACAAGAGATTTACTCCTTTGCCACTCGGGAGCTTGAGCACGTTCGTGGGGAAATTCACCAAGAATAATAACCGGGAGAAATGATTAGGAGCCGCCTTTAAACGGCGAGTCAAGGCTCTTCTCGAAAGTACAATGAGCTGGTGGTTGAGGCGACATCGCACAGAACACGTGATCGCTATCAAGGATGAAGGTTCGGACTCGGAATCCAGGACCGGAATCACGCTGCGCGTTGATACAATGGACTGAAATCCTTCTAACCCTTCACTCTCCACATCTTCGTCAAACCAGTTGACAACCACGTCCTCAAGGATCTCGAATTCTCGCTTCGCGGACAAACCTCCTCCAATTTCTTTTCGAGCGACAATTTTCCACGCAAATGCCATTTTATTATTTATATTATTCCCAATATACTATTCAATTAAATATTTCTGTTAAAAATAAACAAATTGAAAGGAAATCAGGTTTGTCCGGTGTGCTGGCGTTTATTTTCGAGACAACTGATAGCCAGAACATTCCAGATTTATGATCAAGCCGAATAGAAACAATAAAATGAAATAAAAAATCCTAATCAAATGAAGATTCGCTCACAAAACGTGTCAAAAATGGGTGAAAACTCATAAAATTGTACCTAAACAAATAGTATCTAAAATAATCAATTTAATTTTAAGTAAATAGAAAATGGGTATGGATGCCTTTATATATATGTATCTCAAATATAAAGATTTCTATTTAAAAAATATGAACATGTACTGGTTTAAAAAGTGAATTATTTTACTTTTTTTATCGCTAGCCTCTAAAAATAGGTAATCAGCGATTATCGTATATTTTATACAATTTTTTACCATAAAATTTACAAATTCTAAAATAAGAATCTAAATTATCTATCAATAGTTACTCGAACTTTTATTTAAACGTAATTTTAAATCCAAATAGGAGAGGAAAGAAAACAATAAATTTAAATGTATTAAAAAATATGTTAGATATTCTTATCTAAATTAAATTAATTCTTTTATTTAAAAAAATCTTATAACGTATTACATAAATAGATACATGATTTAACGAAAATTTATCCCTTACATCATAATATTCACCATTTAAATTACGTAATTTACGTAATCAGGAAGGAACCACAACATCTAATAAGTTGCTAATCGTTGTTAATCGTCCAAATTTATATGGTTTTCATATATTTAAAAAAAATATTTTCATTCATGATAACGTAGTAATATCAAAAATATTATAACTAAGTTAGAGTTGAATTTGATCAGTATTTAATTTAATGAATTAAATTAATTATAAAAATTAGAGTCATAAATAAATGTGGTTAGGATGCTGCATTGAAAATATTTTATGTTTTTATAATGTTATAAAAATTAGTGAATAAAAATCAAAATTATATTTGAATAAAAAATAAATGATTAAATTTTTATGGATAATGGTAGTTAATGACATTTGTATAAAATTAGAAAAAAATAAAACGAGGATTGTTTTTTTATTCGGAAGAATGACGATGTACATTGACTCCCAACGTCGTAGACCAACGTTTGTAACAATAAGATTTCAACTGAGATTTGGTTAGATTTAAAGTTTTGACAAAGTTAATAATTGAACTTTACTTTGCTACCTTTTGAAATGTGTGAGATCGTGAGTTTGAGTTTCAATTATCTGAAGACATCGGCTTGAACAGCATAGTCCGACCTTTAAAATAACAACGAATGGACACTTTCACTTGGTCAATCACAATGTCAGCCTGTATATTAGTGGAGTCGAGGTACGTATAAGTGTATCTGTGATGATGAAAAAGTAGGGAACAAGAGTGAAAACACGTATTGTGTGCTCAACAGATCACCGATACGCGTTCCTGAGCGCTTAACTTTGTTCGATCGATATTCCCTCGAGTCTTAAAACTCTGTGTCTTAAATTCTGCAGTTTCTAACCAAACAAACTCATCCCCAATCCCAGGCTTTTTAATTATTTTTCTCTTGACATCATCAAACTGCATCAAATAATCCTCTTTTATTTATGAATAATAAACACGCTTAACGGGAATTTAATTGTTTTCATTCACAATATTCTAAACTACTTAGCACAAATACACGGATGCTCTTAATGGTGAAATAAAACTTATACGAGTGCACGTTTATGCACAAGATCTGTACACTGGTTAATACTTTGTCTACGTTAAATATCTCTATTTTCCATAATAAATCTTATCAACAGAGAAATATGTAGCAATGTGATTAATTTTAATTATTTTACATATCTTCGTGCTGATGGATATGCCGAAATTTCGATACTTTAAAAACAAATATTTTCTCTCAATTATAAGTAAATTAGTCCTTATAAATATTTTATAAAAATAAATTATAAACTTATATTACGTATTGACATATTTAGAATATATACTATTGTTAAATATTAAAATGTATGTAATATAATGTAATATATCTTCCAATAAAAACAATTTGCAATTTTTTTTTACTTCAATAACTACGGAATACAATGTCATTATTTCTATAAATTTTATGGTACTCTAAAAATATTATATTTTAATTGAATTAATCATAATGATTACTGCTGTTTCTTCTTAAATCCTATAGCATTATTCATTTAATACTACTAAATATAATAAATTTTATCAAACTATTGAGTAATAAAGCAATCAGTCAGGCTAATAAAGTACTAGTACATAATTATATAAAATTTTAAAAGGATGAATTATAAATTTATTTAAACTGAAGTTAATGTATTTAATAAAACCTTATACTATAACAAATTTCAACTTCAATAATTTCTACTTTGAGTACATCTTTTATTTATACTTTTATCATAATATATTACTATTAACGAGTTCAGTATGCTTATTAGAAAAATTAAATATACAAACTTGTTTCAAGAATAATGTATTTCACTAATAATATTGCATCAAAAAAAATTATTTATATAATTAATATTTTGCAATAATTATAGGTCTTCTTTTTTTTCAATTTCAATAAACAAAACATAAAAAATTATTATATTTGTAAAAAAATTATTTAATAAATAATGATTTTTTATCATGCAATCATTTTTGTATTATTGAGAAGCATAAATATTTATGATTAACAAGTTAGATTATATAATTCATAAAATTACAGCCTATCGTATTAGTTTAGCTAATTAAAACAAACTCTGAAATAATTAAATAAAAATTATTGATAATATTAATTAAACTGAAAATTGGAGAAAGTTGAAATTTGAAAATTAAAGATGATGTGGTCATGCGCAAGTAAAATTTTGAGAATGTTAGAATATTATCAAACAATCTCAAAACACTATATTAATAAAAAACTAACGATAATATTTAATAATGTGAAATTATTATAATTTTTCATAATTAATTAAGACCATGATAAAGTTTTTTGAATTATAATGTGATATTAATTTTTTAATTTCTTGAAAAAAATAAATTTTTTCGACCATAAAAATAAAAATTAAGAATGAGATAATGGTACTATAAAAGTTCATAAAATTTAGATAAAAAAAAACTATTCCATGAAACATTTATACAATATAAAACATTTTTTAAGTACATAATTATTTAAAAATATTAAATAAATCAATATATGCTTAAAAAATATAATTTATAACAAATATATACTTATGACTTGTACAAGTATAAAAATCGAATAAAAAGCACAACATTTGGAGAAAAAAAAAGACTTAATTTTAAGTTTGAAGGGTGAGTTATTGGATTTTCAATTGCAATTTATGATCAACTATGGTATTGTATTATAAAAAAAGGATTCTGTGATTACGGTAATAAGTCACTGGAAATATTTACATTTGAAATAACGCATTTCGAAGACAATTAATGACGACAAGTAATAACATTTTTTTTTTAATTCACCAAAGCTGAACTCTGTCGTCGCATAACTAATGCTTATGTATACATGAATATAATACCCAGGCTCTTGCAAATATTGAAAGTGCGGTCCAAAAATTTCTGCAGATTCAAGGAGCTATAAAAGTGACTCATGCACCGCAGGGTCACACATATCTCGTTAATGATTCACGGGTCGAACAACGGTGACGTCGATTTATTGTACATACTCAAACCCAATGTCCCATCCATTACATTACGAGCCTCCATTTCGTTAAAAAATAACATCCACATACTCGGAGCCGAACACTCCGAGATGAAAACCCTTTCTTACTCTCTCAAACTTTTTTTTATTGCGAGTCTCCAGGGGATAACAAATTTTGTGCCGAGCTCACTTAGTTCAATATTAATTATTTGAATGAAATTTTTTCAAGTTTGAAAATAACTTTTTAAATCTTGTATTTTGCGCCGATGCTTTAAATTAAAAATGGCTTAATATTATCTGTGTAACATGAATCAAAGCCGAGTTTTTTTTAACAGAAAAGTATTGTTAAATTGTTGAATTCATTTTAGCACAGTATTCTTTGAATTCATCTTGAAATGTAGGTTTAAATTTTATATTTCATGCCAAAGCGATGAAAAATATTTTATGTGAGAATATTATATATGAATATTGTAAAATTATTTATTAAATTTGAGCATTGCTTCTTTATTCGTAGATTCGACAAAAAAACAAGCCAAATATAAATATTCTGGAAAATACAAATGAAAAAATTATTGTTTGCAACGACGAACAGATTTTTCATATTTGCAAAAATTTCATTTCTTTGTATACATCATACAAAAAAGTAAGTCAATTCTATCATTAAATCGCAATAAGCATTTGATGCAACAGATAGAAGCCATGACCATGTAGAAATGCACACGTCTGTCTCACTCCTTAAAAACGAATCGGTTTTCACTTAACTCCCATCCCCCCCTCTTCATCGCCAACCCCTCATCGCCCTTCACAATCCCCTGCCTCACTCCCTCGTCCTTTCATTCCTTGTTCTCTTCTTCTCGCTACGCTTTCTTTTCATAATGTTAATTTCTTCCTTCTACTTTGATTTTTATACCATCATTTTCAACTTTCTACATTCATTAGTGGTTGGAGATACTATTATTATTGTAAAAAAGAGCATGAACTGCTTTTTATAAAACTACTTGAAGAAGAACAAAAATTGTAAAAAAAACAACATAAGTGCACCGGAGAAGCGTGGAAAAAGGAAAAGAGACGATTAAGAGAAAAAAGATTAAGAAGAAGAATAAGTAAAGATACATTTATGTTTACCAATGTAATTTAAAACCATTTGGTTGTTTTTGTTTGAAAACTACTAATAATAAAAGGTAATTGATATCTCCTGTTAATTTTTATTTAATATAATAAAATATTAACTTTCCTGCGTTAATATTGTTTTCATAGGCTAATAATAATTGATAGAATTAAGTTTATTTTCTCTGGTTTACACACTTTAAAGTAAATATTACATATGTTTAAATATATTACAATATTTAATTTTAACATTAATATTGTAAGAAAAATTTTTTGGGTATTAATTGATATTTTTTATGAACAGATATAAAGAACATAAACACTTTTTAAGACGAGTCTTATTTATTCGGTTCTGCTCACATAACATAATAATTCTGGATTACATGAGTAATATCATGAGAATGATTCTGATTTATACCTATTATATTTATTCGGAACATTGCCAAAATCATAAAATATGAATAAATTTTGACTCGCAGTGAAAATAAAATAGTTTTGTAGTGCAATAAAATAAAAATATTGTTCCAAATATTGTGTGTACGCGTAATTAAATGGAAATGGTAGGTAATGGGAGAAAATGTAAGTAGAAAGCATAAGTGATGAACATAAGTAAAATAAAAACAATGAAAATATGAGATGAAGCGATACAAAAAGAGCCAACTCAGGAAAGGCATTACAGTTGCACGCGATTCTGTGTAGCGTGGGAGGTCTACATAATATCAGATTCGAGCGCGATTAAATTATTTTTTTTCCTCTGCGTCGAATCGATCAACAAACGAATTGGCAGGGCGGAATGACGTTGAGAAAAACAAGTCAACTCCCCTCGCAAATTACCCACCAACACACCTGAACGCCGTTCTGATTTATATCGCGCAACTTTGTATCATCATTACGATTAGCCATACGTATTTTTTTTTCCGCCCCAACCCCCACTTCCCAGGTGACGCGACGTGGGCGCACAGTTTGCCACCGGATCGCGCGATCTAGGCTTGATCATTACTAGGGACTCATTCCACTGAAAGCCTGTAATTATGCGCTTCCGTTTAAAAATATAGCCTCGGCGGTATCAGTGATTGATATCGTGCGAGAATAATTTCAAAGCTATTTGTGGGGCTCGCGTCATCATTACGCGCACTCCCTCCTTTAATCGCGATCGCTTCCTCTTTCCAGTGCGCTATACACTTTGTAAATCACGAACTTGACTACCATGTAACACAAACTTTGTAACTGTGCCTCTACAAAGTTCCAAGCAAATTATTTACCCATTTAAGTCCTGGGGAGCCATGTTTAATCCTCAAATTCTTTAAAATTATTGACACTACCGTATTTTTAAAATTTTCGTATTCGCATGCTATTATGAAAGGCTTTTCTCGAACTTGCTTACTACTGGTATCAAAATATCCAATGTTCCCTTTTTTTCAAATATGTTAAAAACTAATTAGTGCTTATGCTCAGACTGGGGTACGAAATTCAATTCTAGTAAATCATGTGTTTATATCTTAATCAATGTTAAATACTCTAAATATTAGTTCACAATTACAAGTAAATTTAGTATTAAGATTAATAAATTATTATTCGAATAATAAAGAATTATTACAAAAGTAACTGGATTACAAATTTTATAACTAAAACTATATTAAGATTGTCAAAAGTAATTAACATTCGTAATAATTAATGAAAATACTATAGTCGCAAATTTATTATACCAAAGTATAGATGTATAATTATAATAGTTTTTTTATCATTGCACTTCGTCTTCATAGTAAAAGTATAACCATAAGACGAAAGGATCAAAATAACTATATAATTTGAAAACTATTTATTTCAAATGAATGTTAATTTAATACATTTAAAATGAATATACATCAACATCATTGCTTAGCACTATATAATGAAGAAAGCAGTGTGATATTTAGGAATATCAGTGATATATAAAATAAATAAATTTATGAATACGTGTATGATACTCGAATGATATCGATTAAATTAAACTGTATTGTTCTATTTTTTTTATGAATGTATTTAAATTACAAGAAGTTAGTTTACAATTCATTTTTTAAAAATAAATGCAATTATTTGTCTAATAGTCAGCTTTACTTTACTTATAAATTTATAAATCGCAATTTTCTTCTTCAGAAAGACAGTAATATCAAATAATTTCGATAATAGATTAAATTAGTAAGGAGTATGTAACGGGTTCATAGAGAAATATAAATAAGTAAAAAATAAATGAAAACCTTTCAATGCGAAGCCAATATACATAAATATTTCTGCAAAATTTTAATCATTTCAATTTCACACTTCATATCATCGCTGAAATTTCTTAACATATTGTAAAATAAAATACGCGTATATAGTAATGTGATAGTAGAATAAAACTGAAATTAATTTACGTACGGACATTTCAACATATGAATGAGTCGAGATTTAATACAAATTAAAAATTTTACAAAAAAACACATTTGCAATAATTTGATATAAACATTATTCAACTGAAAATGATTATAAAGAGATAACAGGCTCGAGAATTTCGATATAATCTTCTTTATTTTCTTTTCCTTCCCTATAACTAAATTCGCATGACTAAATTCAAAAGCAGGAAAACAAACAAACAAAGTGTGTTGGCTACGTCCTACATCAAAGTGAGGAAGCACGAAAAAAGCTGCGAAACCACAACGCGGATGAGTAAGTAAAGGAATTGTCTAATAAGAAAAATGGGAGAGAGACCTCGTAAATCAATCAAGATCATAAGAGGAGACAAGGGCTCGAAGTGATCGTCGTCAGGAAGTGACCCAGCCGAGGTCACTAACAGGTCTGCTGCTCCTAGTAACCATGTCAAGGGCGTCCACGGCTGTCCCGTTCCCGAGAAACAGCTCCCCTCCTTGGAGTGAACGCGAGAGAGTGTGAAGGAAGGACGTAGAGGGAGAGGACATATCGCCGGAGGGATTTCCTCCTTCCCTCTCCCCCCCCTCACTCTCAACGCCGATGTCTCATGTCACCTCCTCACTTTACAACATTTTTTTAACCCTTTTGTAGGACCAAGTTGTTGTCTTCCACACCTGGAATTCCTTTCCATCATTTTTTACCAATTTAGATTTGTATTATGCAAGATTTTCAAACAAACTCTTATGAGTGTACACATTTAAGTTGTAAAATATCGTTCAATTAGGTCGAAAATTTAAATCGATAGATTAATTATTGTTCAAACATAAAAATGTGTTACAAGCTTATTATCTACAAAATATTTCAAATACAAATTTCTAAAAGTTTATTATTTCTTTTTATTATAATAACTTTAAAATTATAAGGCATCTATTAGATATTTATTATAATATTATAAAGCAATATATGCCAATTGCTCAAAAATAATTCTTTATGGGAAATACTTATTTTTATATAATTTTTTATATAATAGAATTTCTTAATCGAATTTCATAAGTTGAAAATATAATAATAATAGTATAATAATTTAACCGAGAAAAATATTTTCAACTTCTGAAATTCAATCAAGAAATTATATTTTTAAATTTATGTCTGCCCAAAACGTTTAATTAAAAATCGGTTCTCCGGTAAAGTAACCTACATATTCTTGAACGTATCTTAAAATAATTTCATTATTATCCATTTAAATATATTGAAACACTTTTATTAGGTAATTTAATTTTAAAAAATTAATCTTTATATTATTTCAAAATATTGAATGCCTCGCACTTTTACTTTATCAATATTTAAACTAAAACAATATTGTACATTTTCTTACACAATTAAGAATTTATTTCTTTGACTGCTAAAGCAATTTTTAAAAGAACTATGATTAGATAAATACTTTTTATAAATTAAAGAAAATTTAACGTAAATTTATATAAATAAAATTATACTTTACATTTTTTTGTTCTTTACATTATAATAACTTTTTATTTTTAAATATTTAAAAAACAATATATATATATATATAGAAAATTATTCTAAAAAACTGGTATTTTCAACTAACTAAATAAAATTTTAATATAATAACAAAAATTCAAATGCATTTAATTTTTGAATTGATAATTTTACTGTATTTGTAATTCGATTATTATAAATTTTTAATTTATATCATGATACAACTGTATTTTCTATTCATTATTTATGTAAATTATTATTATTATTACTATAATTAATGATAATTAATGGTAAGTATTGTTATTAATAATATTGGTATTAATAATTAATACATTAGCTTATTTTCAAATTCAACATTTAGATTTTATCTCATGCCATATTACATATTAGCAACAGAGCACTTTTTAGGGCATGAAAAAAAGCAACTATTGATGTATATCAGAATTCATAAAAAAACAGTAAATTCTTATTCTCTCAAATGTCAATAATAATATTAAGAGCTTTTTTTATTAACAATTTTACCGAAAAATGTATTTATTTTTTACGTTTTTGACATGAAATAAAAAGTATTTTTTGTAACACTATAGTTACGATGAGCGATTTGTAGCTAATAAAATTGTGAATAAAATACATTTTATCATAAGCTGATCGGATAATTAAAAACTGAAAAATTTATAAAAAATCGGAAAATTTTTTAATCAATTAAAATATTTATAACTTTTTTTTTTTTAATATTTAGAATTATAATTTTGAGAAATTAAACTAATTAATATGAACTTTATTTGCACGATATTTTAGCTTGAACAAATTAATAAGTTTCGAGTAATACTAATGTTAAATAGATTATACCAAAATTTACAAAGTTATTTCCAGCTCAACTTACCTTACGATTTTAGTTTTTTCAACGGTTTTAAAACATGTAATTATTGTACACCAAATCTTTATTTAAATAAGTTTTTCAGATTCTAATTTTCAGATCGGTTTATGAAAAAATGTATTTTATTCACAATTTTATTAGCTACAAATCGACCATTGATACTATAGTATTAAAATCACGACTTTTCATTTTATAACAAAGAAGTAATAAACATGCTATTTTTTCATTAAAATTATTGATAAAGAAAAACCCTATAATATCACGAATATCATTTTAAAAAATAAGAATCTAGTGATTTTTTTACGAATTTTGATATGTATCACTAGCTGCTTTTTCTCATGACGTAAAAAGTAATATATTGCTTGGACTAATGTAAGAAAACTAAAATTTGAAATAAACTTTTAATAAATGTTATTCATTATATATCCTTGTAGGTTCAAACTTGTACAAATCTGATTGAAAATTGAAATTTTCACGTTTAAGTAATATGTTATATTATACTTTCTGTTTAAAAATTATTATTATAATTATTCAAAAATTTTTTTTTTATTAGCATATGTATTTTAAAAATATAATTATTTTGTTGTTATATTTAACTTTCGTTTAACTGAAATATTTATATAAAATTTCATAGTGAGTCTCTATAAAATTAAATTAAAAATATTTTTTTAATACATATTTAAGGAAATTTCATAATTAAGTCTTATAATAAATTATAATTAAATAATGAAAAATTAAAAAATTATTCATATTTAATTAAAAAATTTATGAGCATTATTTATTGTTTGTTAAAATATCGAAAATATTATTTTAATGCATTTAAAATTTGAAATTACTTTAAGCTTGTTGTTGCAAACGTTTTTTTAGAATATATATTGGAATTAATATTTGTAAATTTTGATTATTATTGTATTTTTTCAAAATACTGGTGTATCAAAGGTACTGTCTGCGTGTTTTATGCATGTGAAAATGATTATGGCTGTAGTACTCGTAATAAATCTTAATTCTTCGTCCATAAAATGTTTATAATTTTTATTTGAATCTCTATTTAATTATGAAGATTATAACCAGTAGTAGGTCGAAACGTCCATTAAAAGCATGTCTTACATAAATTTTTAAAGGTACATATGCATATATATTTTTCACTGGTTGATATATTCTTCTTCTATCAAAAGGTATAAAGGCTGCCTCTGTTTTTATGTATTGTCCATAAACTCGAAGTTCTTTGTGGAAGAGAGACACGAAATAGATGAACCGCCACACCCATAAGTCTTGACAAATTTCTATCCATCGGGCCATTCCATCAGCTTTTTTTTCTGATCCAGAGGAAATATGGTCGGTCGATCAAGCAACAAGTCGATTTTTTCAGACTTTTGCTCTTAGATGCAAGCCAGAGTCTCCAACTATATTTCGCGTTTTGAATGATCGGAGGGATTGGAAACCAAGGATTGGACTTGGAGGAGCGTAGCGTTTTGTTAGAAATCGGTCGGAGGCCATTTAAAGGAAATAGACGAGACAACAACAACCGGTCCCGCTCCTCAACGCCGAGATCGAAATTTATGGAGGCGCGAGCGATCCTCCGCCATCGATTGACTTCCCGATCCGTTAGAGTAGGGGGTGGGATCGGGGGGAAGATCGGTTTTTTCGTTTTAACGGATCGTTCGCTCGCTCCGGCCGACGACGATTCTCCTTACCGATTTGTCTTTACCTACTTTCGCAAACGCCTTATTTTTTTCTTGTTGTTGTTGCGACGCACAGCTCAAAAGTGCATTACAGCTGTCTGATAGAGCAACTTTTTGTACTCCTCCTGTGGCTTTCTCTTTTGGTACATCTGCTCGAGCTTAAGAAATTTTTGAATTAACGCGCAAGAGTGAAATGCAATTATTATTTACTCCTCTTCTTTTTTCTCCTCGAGAAACGATCCAAATTTTACTCCAGCAACACTCAGAGCCTTCCCTCTCCTCTTTTTTATAAGATTCTTTTGGATGAGTAATGAATAATCTCCTTGGGCGTTATAAATCATTATAATTTCTCTTTAAGCGTTTTTCATTGTTAACAAGAATCCTTGAACGTCACGAATTTTTCGTATTCCGCACTAGGTTGCACTACATCATTCGGCACCAGACTCCTTATTCTACTCCAATTTATCTTTCTTATCACATTAATAGTAACATCGTTTTACTACAATTTACATTCCATTTGAAACATTGAATAAATAATTTTGCTTGACAAACTATCCTCGGCAAATACCATTGAAAACTTGACTGTGTGTGCGTGTGTGCCATACTGCGAGTGTGCATTACATCCGCAATGTTCTGCTTTCATAGAAATTTAAAAAAAAAAATCTATCAACTTTCATCCAGTGGGCACTATTTCCTCGAAACGAATGGAGCAAATCATCCCTCGGCAAATAAAAGTTAGAAAGCTCCTTAACTTTCTCTGTAAATGACCGTGCGAATGCGACATCAGCGTAAAAGTTTCGCTTGGCCATGAATTGCACTATACAACTCTCCTGTCGTTCGAATACGAATCCTAAGAGTTTACGAGTTCACCGAACTGATGATGTCTCAGCTGTTCAATGATCTTCCGGTGAATCTCGTGAATCCAGTGAACAAACTTGAGAGCATATTCTCGAGATCAGAGCTCCAGCCCATCCATCGCCGATAGAAATTTTATGGTTCACCACTTCAACATGCAGTCAACGTTTTTCACAAATTTTTATGGGGTGTTGTAAACTATGACTCCTGTCTCATCGATCTTCAATTTGATCGATACCATACATTTTATTACCGAGTTAAGTTTATTTAGCTGAGTGCGCAACTTAAATCGCCATTTTTTTATTATCATTTTCTAAACAAACTCTTTTTTTTTCGTTAAATGATCAATGGCCCACATGGGCAATTATAAAATTTCTTTTGCATATATCACGTATTAACAAAAACAATCTCCTCTTTATTTTTTGTCATTTTGTCCAAATATCTGTTTAATTTTATACTTTTGTCCAGTCTCATACAATAAATAATTTTATATAAAAAATCAAACAGATGATTTACCTATATTTATACGTAATATAAACGATGGTTTTATTTTAATTTTTAGTAATTTACATTTTATATAATCATATAATTTATATAATCATATATAAACATTTTTATAATCAAAAATTTATCTAGAATTTATTTCAAAAAAACAAATGACCCTGGGATTAAATATAACAAAATAATTTCAAAAATTAAATTTGCTATTTGGTATTTGAAATTTCACAAATTTCAATAAAACAATAACACTTATAAGTAAAGTTATTATCGTAGGATTAAAAAAAAAAAAATTATACAGTTATATGACATTTTCATCTTTGTACATTAGAATAATAAATTATATACGAATTCATTTATAAAATACAGATAACATGATAAAGTATGTAAAATTTGTAATTTAATGTGGAAGCATTATTTTATTGATAATAAATCTAATGCTGCATAGTTATACAAGCAATACCTCCTGATATAATTATTCCATAAAATTATTTTCCGATTAGTATAGTTATATAAATAATGACGAAATGCTATGACAATCGTATAAAGTTTATATCATATAAGAATGTTCGTGACATTTCTTTAAAAATAATTATTTTAATATTTTGTAATTATAATTTTATGACAATTATATCAGTTGTACAATGTTTAAACTTAAATATATCAGCTTAATAAAAATTATAAAAAATACATAATTTAAAACAATAAATTGGAAAATGCATTAAGTAAATGAAAATCTTTTTTTAAAAAGTACTTTACAATTATTGTACAATTTCAAGTGAGTATTTAAATAAAATTTAATATATTTTTCAAATTTTACACAAAAAATTTTATCTATGTGTACTAATAAGTTTAGAATCCTCGTAATTCTGTAAATTATAATAATTAAATAGTCTAACAGTGAAAATATAGACATTAATTATTACGTTCAGATTTATAAAGTCTTAAAATCTTTGAATTATATGGACCATTTTATCAAACGTTCATTCATCGCCACACAAATAAATAATCCTCTCATGCATATTTAATTAAATTAATTGGAGCTGGCGGGGCGTATTTTCGTACAAAATGTCATGTACTTTTTAGTACTTTCTTTTTGAGGTTGATTGATTGCGCATTATATTTATACGAAGAAAATTAATATTTTTGTATAAACATATTTGATGTGCATAATAATTTGACAGATATGAAAGTTCTATACAAGTCTGCACTGCAACTGACTTGTACATTATCATTCGATTCTCAGAAATACCGTTATTATATACAAGTATACTTATATTTGTTCAAAATTGTTTATTATTTAAAGTTTTATTTTAATATTAAAATAAATATAAATTTATTTCTTATAGGGCTTATTCATTTGCTTTATTAATACTCATTATTAATCAAAGTTCAAATGCAAAATAATCCAACAAAATGTTAGGATGAATAAAATTATTGAATATTTGCTTTCTCCCTACACCATTGAAAAATTCATTACGCGATACTTATTTAATTTTGTTAGAATAACAAATTCTTTTGTTAAAATGAAGATTATTTGACCTGATTATTTTCATGAGGAGAAAACGTAAAACATATATTCTACTTGTATGAGTAACTTGGTGGAACTGTTTTGTACTTACTTCCGTCTATTAAAAATAATAAAATTCAATCGCTTGTTCAATCAAAACTTATTTATTATAAAATGTTCTAAAAAAATTTTTTCATATTAAAACATTAGTTTTCTGTAAAAGCAAAATATTATACATTTATTAGATTATTTAAGAAAACTTTATGCGATTCAAGTGCATAAAAAAGTAAATCCACTGAAAATTTCTATTAGATCGGCAAAATCTTGTTTTCAGTATAATTATTCAAAAACAAATTGCATCCAAGTAGTAAAAGTAAAAAGTTGGCGTACAAAATGTTGTAGGAAAGAGAACAGTTAGAAAAAGTCCACGTGCTTTAAACACACGTCCATAATCTCTCGGGTACTTGGCTCGGAGCTCACGCCCCAATAAAAGCGTAAGCCTTCCACAAATTCACGCGCGCGCGCGCGCGCAAACACATCCTCAATGCTCTCTTATCCATGACTCCAATGCTACTCTGCTGCAGGTGCAATAACGAAGTATAGATTCATTCTACACATTAAACCTCTTGCCCGTGGTCTCAAGATATGCGTGCACTTTGAAATGCCCAACTTTGAAAAGGAATAATTCTCGGTGTAAACTTAGTGGAAAAATATCCTTGCCAAAGTGAAACTTGGTCAATGTGAGGAATTTACATACTTACTTTGACAATTTTTTGCATATTCCAATCATAAGCCTTGAAGCACTTGACTAACAAAACGCTTAGAATTATGAAAGTTATAGTGAACGAGGAATTAATTTAATTCTAATGCGCTAAAATTTGGCTTCGGGACTGAAAATGATTAGTACAAAATGATTTATTTTTAACAATTAAAAAGTGCATCGCCAATACAAATAATCTTAGTGGCAAAAAAAATTTATCGTTCCATAAACATGATTTTTATTATGCTATTTGTCAATTTAGAGAACCAATCTTTTCTTACTAATATATATATATATTCCCATGCATAATAGGATAACGGTATACTTGACCAAGAGTTGTAAATAAAATTACGCTATGCTTTTCTTTATTATCGTAATTATAATGTTTATAATGTTTTTCACGTAGAAAGCTATTATGAACGCGGACAATTGATCATCGATTATAGACATATTATCTACGATATAAGAGCAGACGTAGTTTGAGATTATTAAGTGATACTTTTTATGTCGGGGGATCGATTCAATGCTAATAGTGGGGATACAAGTGCGTGTACGTCGAATAATAGCGTGAGTAAACTAATTTCTCTAATTCCTGTCGAATAAAACGAACCACATAAATAATGCATCCATCACACAGTGGCTCATTAGATAAAGCACATGCGGTGCAGGATGCATTTTTCAAAAGTGCATTATCGCTCACCTCGAATCGTCATGAGAGTATTTGAACGCGCGTTGGGAGTTGATCCCAATCGCTCGATGTGAGTGTAAAACTGACCCACTAACAGTCCGTATGAACACTACGCGAGTCCAAGTGTGAAAAGGTAATTTAACGTCACGAGCATTACCTTAGGTACCGAAGGGAGTTTTAAAACCGAGTTGCAAATGAAAAATTGCGGGATTAGATTAGAAGCATCTTCTTTAAATGAAGAAAAAAGATGAAAAACGAGGTAAAACGATGAAATATGATGAAATACGAATAAATACGATGAAAAATGATCTTCTAACGTTTGTGCGTGCAGACTACCAGAGTTTACAAGAATTTAGTTATTCATAAAGTTCATTCACGCTAAAGAAAGCCGCCGATTTGCCTGTTACGCATCGTGATTTAATGGGTAACACGACACACTTGATTAAAGTGCGGAGCCTTTGATTTCTTAATTCGTGCTTCTTACTCTTAAACCGTGCTAAATTCGATTTACCACTAAACAATACTTGTTTGGATTTTTTTAAATTAATCGAACCTTTGCACGAATCAATCGTTTTTACAATGTTTATGGCTTCTGAACTCATTTTCAGTATGTTCGGCCGCGCGAATTTCACGATATAATAACCGAAAAATTCAAACAACTTTGATACAAATTAAAAAATAAAATTATTGTATTTGTTTTATTACTAGTTGGAATTGAAAATAATTTTCCGCAAGAATTTAATTGAGAACATGTAAGCTTGAATTAATAAATTAAAAATATATTATAGTAATTATTAGATTGTCGAGTATTGAAACACGTCTTTGGCGTGGAATATTTTTCATCTTCATAACGTACATCTACTGTAATTATTGTATTAAACATTAAAAATTTCCAATATTTATATCAGAAGATATATTTAAAAGAAAAGAAACGATCAGTGAAATTTTAGTCGTAGCAAGCATTTTAATGTTATGGTATATAAAGTGCATTACATTTTTTGTGTTTTAATTTGTCTTAAAATTTATTTATAATTATTCAACTTTCCCTTTGCCAAAAAGAATTATATTTTCTTTGCACTAAAATGTTTTTTACATAGCGCAAGCTCCCATACACCGAAGGTATTCTCCTTTCACTTAACCTCAAAAAATATTTTTATCCTTTAATTGAAGTGTACAATCTAAAGATAGCATCACTAGATCGCGAGGGTGTTTCATCTCCAGTCACATCGCGTAAAATTAATATAAAAGTGAGGTTTATAAATCAATGGTAAGAATAAAAGTAACGCGCAAATTTTTTCTCGAAGTCTCCAAATCGATGGCGTTAATGGCTTTACATGTTGTTACTCTTATTTCCTCCCATGGATTTCGTTCACACCAACCTAAATCATACGTAACGGTATACCATAACGTGGAATATTTATTAATCGAGCGATATTCGTAGGCGATTCGACAATAGTTTACGCATTCACAAATATACGAACAGGTGTTGGAGTAAACTCCTAGGCACTGGTTTTTCACGCTAGACGTGTTTGCATACAAATAGAGCACTCGTGTGTAACTTAATTGTGTGGATAGATTTTAAAACTTTTAATCATTCTATTTTTACACAATTTATAATACATACTGGTAAATTTTTTACTTTCTTGTTAAGTGTATGTTTCACTTTAAATGAGGTCTATTCAATCAGAAAATGAATCCACGTATGTCTTATGTTAAATTATCAACTCTGCAAAAATCATGAATAAGTTTCAAAACTATATGAACTTCATTAATTGAATTTGAACAACTTTGTATAATTCAAATGTTTATTCAATCTTTTTCTTAATTTGAGATATTCTGGATATAAAAAATATTGGTGAATAAACAGTAAAGAAAGAGATTCTTCAGTTTTGAAAATTATGTACAATATGTAATCATTTTTTACTATATGAATAACTCAAAATACATTGCTATGGAAATTGTTCTAATAAACTAAGCAATAAATTTTGTAACCAAAATGGAAATTTTTTTGGAATATTAACGAAAATTACTTAAAATTATTTTTTTTTTATTTATATAACGCTAAGTTGTATATACGTATATATATATACGTACATTTAAATGTATGTGTGTATGAATTTTTTTTATTATTTTGAACAAATTTTTATCCCCGATAACTGAAAAAATCCTAATTAACCAAAAAATGTTTTAAATAAATATAATATAGAAGAAAATATATAGGATAAGACCTAATCTATACGATTTATTTTATAAAATGAGTAAAATCATGAAGAAATTTATAAAAAGGCTTATAATTGATAAAAATTTGCATATATTATATATATTTTCATAAACATTTTTATACATTTTATCGTAGAGATGAAATCTAATAAATAACTGAGTATAGATATACGCTTAAACAAGTATAAAATAATTAAATTATATTTGAAGCGAAAAAATATTTACTCATGATTTATATCTCTCTGTTTGATTTACTTTTTCCGTTATTTTGAATAGACACGCATTTATTATACAATGGCATTTTTTCATATAATTTATATATTACAGATTAAAAATGATTTTTTAATAATAGTATTATTTGTAATTACAAATGCTATTGTACAAGTTCTCATTAAAATATTTTACGTACATTAAATTTTTTTAATTAAATAATATAACTATAAAGCATCAATAAATATTCAGATAATAAATATTCGGAAATACAATTCAAACATAAATTAAAGACAATTATTCGTACTGAAATGATGGTATTGCAAAATCAATACAATTATGTTCGATTTTCAATATGTTCAAAATTTTTGAGAATACGCAATAATATATTTACAACAATCCTGTTTAATTAATTGTACCTATTATTATTCATTATTAGATAAAGCATAAATAGATTCCAACTTCCCTCCTCTGCAATTTCTTTGCATTTTCTTTACCTTTGTGTGTGCTTGCGGTAGTTGTTCTTCAGGCTCAAAACAAACGCGGATGCTTGGCTTATCAGCTCAGATCTCGAACATAAGGCCTCTGATTTCATATCCGTTTATAAAGCATTCATTAATATATTAAAGAGAAAAAGAGATTGAAAGTCTTTTGTTTTTGTTACATATACAGGTGTTTATGATTCTAGATTAATGATGTATGTTGCTAAGCGCGAATTTAATTAAATAGTTTATAGATTTGGTTTTAAAGAATCTGGAATATTAGGTTTATCACTATATCATTATTCTTTTCAAAATTAACATGGTAATAAAATCCATCAAAATATTAAGATGTCTCAAAAACGTAATGACTATTTATTAAAAGATTATTAGTATAATAGGTAGCTCAATCAAATATTGAATTAATTTTATAAATTTATTAATCCTCATATTCGGCATTGTTCTGTCTTTTAAACTAATTATCTTTTATATATACATATAAAACAACATTTCTTTATTATAATATAATTATTTTATAGCTAGGCTATATTCAATATCTTTATTATAATCAATTATGATATTTACATACATAGTAAATATTGAATAATATCGTATTACAAGATGATTATGATATAGAAAAGTTAAATGTATAATTTCTTATTTCGTAATTCAGTTTTTTTTAGTGTTAATGAATATTTAGAACTGTTATAATATAAAATTAAATAAAATTCAATATGACAGATTAGACTGTTTTATTACTCTATTTCTGTTTTAGATTTCGATGTTAAAAAAAATTACACTAGCATAAATCATATTAAGAATATTAATTGAATAAATTATTGAATAATCAAATAGTGTATTTATTTTTTCTTTAAAAATCCTTTGAAAATCATATATTATTTATATAGCTATATATATATATCTATATATATATAATATATCTCAAAAAATTATTTCATTAATAAGAAAATAAAAATTACATAAATATTTATATTAAATTCAATTATAAAATTTAATTAAGAATTTACAATTTATATTTGACAATCAACATTGTGAAATAATGAAATATTAAAGTAAAATTGAGGGTATATAATATGCACAATTGATGAAATTTACAAAAAAAATTGCTTATTAAAATATTAAGAAAAAAAAATAATATAATTTTAAATATTACATTTTTTAATATTTAATACAAAATCAAACATCACTTGAAAGGATTTAAAGATTAATTTACTTCCACAAATGTTAATATATCTAAGCAAAGCTAATCATTCCAGATTGAACCATACTGCCTTAATTAATACAATGATTTATATAAACCTATTTTTATGAACAATTTTGTCTCAAACATATCTTAAAATAAAAAATTTTCGGGCTTTAAAAGTATTATCTTATTGATCAATTAAATTTTTTTTTTTTTTAATTATTTTTTGATCACCTATAAACCGTATTTATACACCAAAAATGTTAGCAATTAATACATGATAATCAACTAATTAAAGGTTACTATTAAATGTATAAGTCATCATCACAATTTAAATCGTAGTGTTAATAATACAAGAGGGAAAAGTTATTAGAAATTAATTATTAAGATTTATTTTTATAATACCATGTAAGCATCAAATATCGTAATATATTTATTTGAGAGTCTGAAGTAAATAATGACTCTTATTTTCATCTCATTGGTTAAAATTAAATATGTATTATTAATTAAGTATTAATTATTCTTAATTTAAAGTCTTTTCATTTTAATAAATTTACTGCATTTTTTTATCGAGCATGTATTAAAATTGAGTGTTACTATCGTATTTTTATATATGAATTATTTAGATTTGATAGATGCTTTGTAGTTTGAACTTAGTATGTACAAGCTAAAAAAAGAAATATTAAGAATTCCCTTGACATTTTCAGATTAAACGAATGACGCGTTGTTAGATTGTATCGGAGACCAAACAACTTGCCAAAGCATACATTTTTTAATACAAGAATACATGGTGCATCCACGAAGAATAGAGTTTTTTTTTCATTTTACGCTTATTCATCGTAATAATTCGCGATAGGTCTTAAAATATCGATAAAGTCTTTCCGCATTTGTCCCTTTTTTTCTTTTGTTTTTTCGATAATTAGGAGCGGCAGTATTTTACTTTTGAAAAAATTTTGAAAAAAATCCTTTGCGCGAAGTTAAATCCTGCCGCGCCTAATTATCGAAAAACAAAAAAAAAAGGACAAATGCGGAAAGAGTTTATCAATATTTTAAGACCTATCGCGAATTATTACGATGAATAAGCGTAAAATGAAAAAAAAACTCAATACTTCGTGGATGCACCATGTATATAGAGGATGTAACGTAACATAAGAATTAGTTTATACAGTAAAACTAGGCTTTTTCTTAAGAGCCGTTCGTAATTCACTGTATATATTATTCGCGACTTTGCCATGCAAAATGACTAAGGTCATCGTTTCACAGAACAAGTAGCACCAAGGAACACATTTTTTTGTTTTTCGGATTCTTGGTCAATTCCTATAATTAGAAACTTTGCAAAGTTGATTGAGATTTGAAGATCGAGAGCAGCTTGCGTTGTTGTATATGCTGGGGTACGATGTACCGTAGATGAGACAGTGCTTCCTTACTGAATTCTCAATTACCGATCATGCACTTTTATTTTCTTTTTACGATTCTTATATAAGTGTAGAGTTACCATTCACCTAACGACATATTTTTAATAATTTCTTTTTTTTCTGAATCATTTATACGAGGAGTAAAACATAAAATGTCGAGTATTGAATTAAATGAATTTTCTATATTTATATCCATTTCGAATGGAAAGTCAATTTCGTGATACCAGTCTAAATGAATTATTGTACATTGAATAAAAATTTTTCGAAAGTCGAATGAAAAAAGATTGTGTATAATAGAAAGACCATTAAAATATTACTCCATTTTTTATTTTGTCCTTTTTTAATTCATAAAAAGAAGTATTATTTTGTTTCAAATTCAAATTATTATTAAAATATATTGAAAATGATGAATATAATAAAATATAAATAAACGAACAAACAATATATGTTTTTTAGACTATTTAAAAGTTATTACTGTCGTGACTGAAAAATATTTTTTGAAAGATTATACGAACAATTGTTTATAAATCAAAAATCCTTGTAATTATTATTTATTAAAAAATAAATACTAAAATATTTATTATTTTTAAATTAAATTAAAGTATATTTATTTTAAATATTTTTTAAAATGCAACATTAAAGAAAACGTGTGTAATTATTTATTAATAAAAAAAAATAAGAAGACGACTACGGAATCCAAGTTTATATTTTAATTAACGATATAAATGAAAAAATGCATTGTATTTTAGGTGACATTTCCTTGAGGTAAAATTGTTAATTAAAGTTCACGTAGTTACAGTAATTGAAAAAATAATAGCGAAATACACAATTCTATAGCGACAATGTAAACTGTAAGCAGTCAATTTGTGACAGCGCAGTTTATTTGGAATTAAACAGAGCGGATTAATGACAACGAGATGGATAAATTTTGGAAAGTGCAATACACGGTCAATCGCATGGCGACGTTGAAACCCAGTTCATCTACATACTCGCCAACTCACACTTCTGCGCGCGCGCACCGCTATACACACGTGCACACGCTCAAATAATTATACAATTAATTCAGAAGTGATCACAATCGATTATTTTGTGTGCGCAGGATCCATCATGAAAGAGAAATTTTCCCCTCGTTAATTGTGAGCGTCGGTTAAATCGGTTACAATAGCAACTAAATGCTAAATTTCCATACAATCAAGTCGCTTAATTGCAAATTATAGAAGCCTTACGGAATTTCCTAACGAGAAAGAGTCCTCTTATCCTTACAAGGTCGCAAGCCGGCGAAAGTGGAGAGATTTTCGCGTAACCTTTTTTTTTTTAGACCAGATTATGAAAATCGTAATTCAGGCAGTGAAAACAGGGCTGTTTAAATTCGCTCACAGATTTCTTTTTCAGGATCCTTAAATACAATTGCTACTTGAGAAATTAAATTTAAAATACTCTATGTCTATGAATGATAAATTACTCGCAATTTATTTTATTAATCTTGTTAAAGTGCAATATAATTTTTGTGCAATAAAGAGACGTGCTTCAATTTTACAAAGGTATTTAGCATAGATAAAGTTTCTTTAACCAGAGGAATTAGAAATACCTTGAAATTGGAATCAAAAGAAAATGTTGTAAGAGGGTATAAATAATTGAAATTTCACTAATTGACTATAAATTGTTAGCAATGATAAAGCTTCGTACAGATGAATGAATAAAGCCGTCCAATAAAAATATGTGGTGAAGACGTATTAATGGTATGGAGAATAGCACTTAAAGGATTAGAGTAAAATTGATAAAAGGCTAATAGGGGATGCACAAGTAAGATAATATAATTGTTTTACATAGATTGATTTGACGTTTAAGTGATGGTGAACATAATAATGGGCTGACAAGACAACAATAAAAAGTGCAAAAAATGCAGGATAAGGACGACGGCTACGGTTTAATAATCGGGTGAAAAAAATTTAACGGTGATTAAGCCTACTTTTATAATTATTGGCTTTTATAGCCTATTCGATTAACACCTCGGTTGCAGCTCCAAAAAATGCCCTTATTTATAATTGTAATTAAAATTCCGTATTACATCCGTAATAATAATGAGGGTGGAGTCGGAGTGTGTTGCACGAAGAAGAGGCAAAGTGAAATGCGAGGAGTTTTACGTCGCTAAACGACGTTCGGAGCGCTAATCCGAAAACACGAAGGGGAGCTCGGCTGGAAAGATTGGCTGAGGAAAAAAAAAATGGGCTAACAACGCATATCACCGTGAATAATTAACGGGCGAGAATAATTAGCCCGCGATCGCCCCTATGCTCTGCCAACTGAAAACAGATGCAGGCCTCGATCACTCCCACGCACTACCACAACCTCTGACCTCTCCCCCCCATCCCTCCCCCCTCTCTCATGATTCCTTTCGATTTGGTGCGATTTGATTCGCAACGCACACTTTTCGTCGCTCAGAACCAAATGATCCCCTTGTACCTCATGTCCAGGTACATCTTGTACGACTTTGTCTACTGGTCGACGCCATTTATTCCATTTTATCCTGTCAAACATGATTTTAGCTTTAATTAATAACGGCACGCATTATGTCCCTTAACTCACAACACACTGCTAATCCAACAAGCTTACTGCTTCAAACATAATTTTACATCAATAAAGGCAATTTTTTCTCAGTTTGGTTAATTAACTTTATCAACTGAAATATCGAGCTAAATTTATTGCTGCATACTCATGATAAAATACTCGAAAAAATATTAACAGTAATTATTTATATACAAATAAATTCAGAAGAAAAATCATAGAATATATAATTGAATTTTACAACATCAATTAGCAAATTCAATCGTAAATAATCATATTCTTATAAATATTTTTTTGTAATTTATTATAATAACATTGGCGGTAATTTATTCTTAATTTTTATACAATGTAATTGATAAATCTTTAACCACTATAATTCCACTTGCAAAATATAATAGATTTAATACAATCTTCTGCTCTCTCCTGTTTTTAATGTCTACAATAATCTATTTTTATTAATTCACTTCCCAAATTCATATTTTCATTTACTTTATAACCAATTTTAGAATTAACGTTTATAAAAATTAAAAATGTTCCTCTTAATTTTTTTTAAAAAATTTAGATAAAAAAAAATTTAATAAAAAAAAATCAATTTGAAAATGAAATTATAACTCTTTTTACAATTTTTAAAAGAATTCAAATGAATATAAAAATAAAACACATTAGCAATAAAATAATCGAGATAAAAAAATGAAATATAATAAACATTATCATTAAGTTTTACTAGCGTTATATTTTTTCATATTTACAATGTCATTAATGTTATTCATAAATTTTTAGTCTATTGTAAATTTGAAATATACTGACAAAATTTTTATAATTTAGCTTTAATACATTTATTCATGATATTGTAGATACTTTTTAAAAATCTTTAAAAACATTAAAATTATGAGTAATGCATAGATAAATATAGCGTAAGGTAATTTATACATATAAATAAATAAATAAATAAAATAAATTTAAAAATTTAATGAAAATAACTGAAAAATGTTGGAAATCTGACATTATTATTTCATAAAAATATATTTTATGCAATAAAAACTATATTGATTACACATGCTATCTTACCTTATCAGTATATTATTAATTGAATAAAATTATAATTATTTAAATCTTTTTATAATTTCAAATTTTTTCTTTTATAATTATTTAAATTATTTATAATTACTATTTTTTTTCTTTTATAATTATTTAAATCCTTTATAATTTCTAATTTTTTTTTTGTTATAAACATTTAAATCTCATTATTAATCGAAGCATAAATGTATACCTAAAACTCGATTTCTTTCAATTCAATTTATGTAAAAAAACATTTTATTAGTACTGTGCTTACTCAATTTAAGTTCGTTTATTATTATAAAAAATATTGCAATTAGACTATTAAAATAAAAATTTTATAATTTCAATCTTTTTTTTATATCTACGCCTGCGATTTGAATTTCGTTTATCTGGATGTCGAAAAATTACTTTAATGTTGTAAATACCAGATGATTACACTTTTTTCTCATACCTTTAACTTTGCATGTCCAGTATCACTGCTACTGAAATGATCATTAATTTTATTAATGGATTAATAATTACACGTAGGAAGTAAAAATCTTACATAAATTTATTAAAATTATTATTTTTTTGTATTTATAGATATAATATAAGAGTAGCGTTTTACAAAATCATTGAATAATAAATGATAAAATAATAGATTCCACGAATATCTTTATGTCATCAAAATAAAACAAGATTTTATTATCTGAACTTGTAATCTCGTAATTATTTTGTAAATATGTCGATAAACTTGAAATTCAATAATATTTATTTTAACTTTCACGAACTTTGGGCATTAAAAAATTGTTCATATAAAAAATTTTGTTGTACGTTTATCCTATTTAATTTTTCTAGTTTATGCAAATTTGAAAATTTGAAACAAATTAATCGCTTAATGTAATAATACATACTGTTTATCCAATATTAAAAAAAGATAATAGCACAATGTAAAATAAAAATATATAGCTCAGCAATATATTTTATTTATCGTAAGCATTTAAGTACACATTAATATTTTCAGCATGTAAGAGCGGGGAAGCAATATGAATAAAAATTATTGGTAAATGATTGGATTATCTAGTCGAGACCCTCGTACCTTGTAAACGTAAAAAATCTTAAACGCAGCTAATTATGGATGCACGAAAGTAAAAATAAGTTAAATATGTTGGAAAAGGATAAGCAGTAAATTTAATACTTCCGATCAAAAAGATGAAAGGAAAAGAGAAAAACAGAGAGGAAAACAGATCAAATCAGCCATCTTGATAATTAAAAAAATTGGAGCTCTTGAGAGCTCCGTTAAAGAGCTGTCGCGTCAGTTTATACGATCGGCGCGCATAGCAAATGAGATGATTTCACTTTAATGGTTAAACTCGTGTATTATGCGTAAAATAGATGTTTAATTCTCCAGCGTTTATATTACATATATAAACATGTACTTATATTTTCGAGTACGTGCGAACGAGGCTCATCCGTGTTGAATTCCGGCTGCTCGGACGGTTCCTCATCCGCGATGAAGGAGAGATTTCACGAAAAGATTAACAAAAAGTGGGAGAGAGAAAGAAAGACGGAGAATCATTCTGAATTATAACATCCTCTATTCTGAAAGTGATTTTGAATAATCCAAGGAGCTCTTTTATCTCCCTTTTTTCCTTTCCTCAATTTTTCGTACGTGCTCATGCAAAGCCCCATCTCTTGAAGTTTCCAACTCGCTTCATTTTGCTAATACAAAATTTTATTTTGTTTTAATTTCCTTCTTTTAATTTAAAATTTTCTTTTTTTTAGTCATAAAAACACATATTTATTAACCATGAGTCTGAATTAAACAGTAATCAAAACATGGTACAAATTTTATATTCCATCGTCCCTTTGGCAAACAATGTTATATATCTATTTTAAATATATATATATATATATAATGTGTACATAATATTAAAAGATTATTAATCATTTTTTTTGTGTTTCATATAGACATAACTTTGTCAATACAATTAAATATACAGCTTTGAATATACAAATCGGTGTAATTTAAAACTAGTAAAAAAAAACTGCAAAGCTTTTTTAATTAAAGGCCATAAGTTTTTGTATTATCAGACATTATAGATTTTGAAAGAGAACCTTTCCCCGTTATGAGTTTGCCAAAGTTACTCGTCATTTGAGATATTACAGATACCCCAGAATTTTTACTTCTGTGCATCACTGTTATTTTATTAACGAAATTATAGGTGTGAGTTGCTAAGTAGGTAAAAGAGAAAGAGAAAGTTGTACGAGATATCAACCGTAATGAGGAATTCGAGTAAAATGCTAATTTTCGTTATTGTTTTTTATGACATTGGTATTATATTATTATTTATGATATTATCTTATTATTGATATTAGTATGGTATTGGTGCCCAGTCCCTATTTTACAACTTCGAATAAAAAAACTGCTTATAATTAATAAACAAAAATCATTATAAAGCGGGATAAGGATAATTTCATAAATAAAGAAAGTCGATTCTCTAAGGAGGAAAATACTCCAACCTAAAGAACAAATGGAGTCGCGGTAATTCGAGAATACAAGCCACTGAAAGCTTCTCATCTTATTCCGACCTTTTCAACAACTATCATATTAGCAAACCAACACTTACACAGTACCATAATACTTGAATTGTAGATGTCATACTTTGAAATCATATGTTCATCTTCCCCTCCGGCCTCTCTCTTCATTTTATGTCTTCTTTATATTGTCCAAAATTCAATTCAGACAAATTATAGTAACATAGTAAATCAAAATAAATCTATTTTGCTCTAAATAATTAGAACATCACTATAAAATAAATAATTTAAACAGTCAAATTTTTTTTAATAAAAATATTAACAATATTTTATGGGATCGATCATTCCAGTTTGCAAATTTATCTACATTGATAACATTAAATACTATATTTTATGTGTATTTAAAATTATAATTGAAGTTAAATTATTATTTTTAATTTTATATACCACAAAAATCTATTTTATGCAATTTTCTGTATAAATTGTATGATATTAGTGCAATTCTCAATGTTTTATGAACATAGGAATAAATGCGTAAACAAAATTTTTAAATATATTTGATTTAAAACAAAATTTCAATATACTTCTATTCAGTTATCTAAATAATATAATAAATCTTATAATAATTAATAAATAAATTATAATAAATAAAAAATAAATCTTGAGGAAATAAGATGAATTTAAACCAATGCTCCATATATAATATCTTGATTTAAAAATTTGTGTATACATTAACTTCCATAAATTTATTTTGAAATTTCAATTTTATCTAACTTTATATAGTTATTACTTAAATTTTATTTAGTGTATACATAATTACAACCCAGTTTATAAATTTATCAAAAGATATTCACATATTTTTGTAAATATCTCATTGTATAAATTTGTTTATAATATACATATTAAATTATAAAAATATTTCCCATTTCCTTCTCTAAGATAAAATTTTACTAAAAAAAATAATAAAATATAATTTACGTCACTTTTAAAATTTAAAGTACAACTTTTAGTACAGGGTAATTAAGTAGTATCACCTGAAAGATAAAGATAAATACCTGTTAATTAAAAAGGAAAACGTAGAACACCTATTAATATAAAGTGTATGAAATATAATTTCATAAATTAAAATTTTTTTTTAGAATTTCTGTTTCTGTACGTTTAATTAAAATATGATATTAAACTTTTTTTACTTTCATTCATTCTTATTTAATAAAGAAATTTATAAATTTTATTTTTATTTTTAACAATTATATTAATTACGTCTATTATCATTTGATAATAATATACAAACATTAAAACAAGATTAAAAAGTAACAAAATAAACTTATATAAATAAATATATAAATAAAATAAACTTATGCTAAATTGTAATAATGTGAGATTGTTATTTAATAATTAAATAAAATTATTAATTTTAAATTACTTAATTTATGAAAAATTGATTTAAATTCATCCCTATACAAATATTTACAACTAGGCTTGTGCAAGCATTTGCTAAACATGATAACTCTGAGTATGGTAAATTAGTAAAGAGTTATTATATTTTTATTATTCATTAATGCAGAGAGTTGCAGGTATATAAATATTCCATTAAAGGATATAGTGCTTACTATACATAAGATTAACAATTCTTTGATTCATATTTTTTTATTATTCAATTTCTCTTTAAATTTGAGTTAAATAATTATTTTCAATATTTATTGATAGAATTAAAAAAATCAAGAAATATCATTAAGTTTAAATTTACTTATATTATTTTTAATTGAAAAAATTTTGCAGTTTAATATATTAATCTACCCCTGTTTTTCATCGTCAAAAGTCATGAGTTTTTAGGTCTAAAATTATATGTATGCATTTTCCTAGAATGCATTCTTTTTACATAAAAACAAAATATAATTGATTATATAAAAAATGATAATTGAATAATATATTCTCTTATGACCCTGTTAAAATATTGACATTATTTTCTACAATAAAATTTTGTATTATTTTGAAACTTATAAAAATAAATAATAATATATTTACTGTATTATAAATTATATTTTAAATTACATTCAAAATATATATTATCTTAAATATATATTTAATGAATAAATAGTATTTTTTTATTTTTCATATATTATTCCATAAATATTTACAAAATATAAAAGATAATTCTTTCAATTTTTAAAAATAAATATTATTAAATATAATTAAAATAGGGTTAAAATACTTGAAGAAAAAATTTTTTTATATTCTGTGCATTTAATTTAATAAAATATTGAAATGAATAATTGATCTTTTTTTTGATGAATGAATCAACAGTTTAAGTAAAATTGAGTATATTTAAAAAGAATAACACAAATGTAAATAAGAATAAGTGATAACAATTCGTAACTATATATAATAATTTTTATTTCAAAATGATTTCAAAATATATTTATAAAATGTTTTAATATATTTTAATGAAAATATTTTGAATGCATGCATATTATAAATTATAATATTAAAAAAGTTTAACGAATTTTTTACCATATTGATATTACAAATTTAATCATTACGTTTTTATCTTTCACAAGTTTTTTATAATTAAATAATAATAAAAAGTACAATGATAATAAAAATACGAACAGCAACGGCAACATAAAAAAAAATAATATTCATAACAATTGCTCTAACCTGTCCGAATCAGCATGAATCCATGCTAATGAGTCTATCAATATTAATTTTATAAAAAATGCTGGCAAAATGAAAATTCTATGGAAATCCTTAGGAAATAGTTCTTAAACTACTTGTTTATAACATTACGAAAATTTGAAAGAATCTCAAGAAACTTATTTTAGTAGTTTTCATATTTGAGTTTGATGCCTTTGTATATACATAAATATTTTTTAATAACTAAAAACTACTTTGAATATATTAATAATTTAAATATTTTTCTTTAAATATTTAATTAAATTTTTAATTATTGTTTCCATAATACTACAAATTTGGTAATGTTGATTCTTACTAAGTAAATATTGAACTTATAAGAATAGAAAAAAATGTAAAAAAAAAAAAAAACGTTTTTCAATGGTTTATAAATAAATTTTTATTTTTGTAACATGCTTTGTAACGTAAATTTTGAACAGCTCAAACATTACTGGTTATTAGAGACAGATTAAATCTAAGCTTTATTAGTTTTAAGATACTAAAAAACTCCGAAAATTATTAAAAAATGTGTATAAAATTTTAGAGAAATTTCGGGAAAAAGGCTAGCGAAGAATAAATTTATATCAGATTGCTCTATGAATGAATGAATAATGTAATAAAAAAAATTGTAATAAAAAATGTAATAAAAAAAAATAATATATAGAAATTTGATAATTGTTACGAATTTCTGTATTTATAAAAATTGAATCAAATATGAATTAAGATGTTGTACCGCAAGTAAAGCCAAATTTTTTTCGATTCAACTTAATCTATTAGTATTGGATGTTTCAAGCTAATGTTGTAAAGATAAATAATTTTATTAGATAATTTTAAAAATAAAGAACATTGATTAGTTTATAATTCACATTTTATATAGTATTTGATAGTTGAACTTCCACATAGAATTTTTTCCAAAAGTGTATGACTGTGAAAAATAAAAGTATGGAAAACTATAATTTCAGATTGGATAACCTGATATAGTACAGTTTGGTATTATTTGATAGTCGATATATGTGTAAGAATAAGTTCTTCGTTTTAAATACTCGGAAAAAATAAATATTTTGAAAAATATATTGATTTAAAAAAGTGAAAACATTAAAACTACGAAATACGTAATTAAAAATAAAATCAAGTTTCCATCATTAAAATCCAAGAATATAATAAAGTATCTATTCAGATGATGTAGATATAAATTTAAAATCGCATACATGATTAAAAAAATAGTTTAACAATTGTATCGTAAGTAAATTATTTAATCTTTCTATGGAATCAGTATCGAAATGTATGTATCGTGCAAATATCTAAAGCCATGAAAATAGGTAAAGAAAATCGTGGAAAAGTAGTTTATTGTATAAAAATGAAATTAAGGATGAGATTGTCTAAATAGGCAGTATTACCTAAAACTGATTGCCTAGATGCATACTATTAGTTTAGTGAATTTTTAAAGGAGTAGTTTTAACTGGTGATAGTAAAAATGTCGTAAGAGATAATTCCCTGAAGATGGTAACATCTAATAAAATTTTAAGGAAGTAATTTTTCTAAAAGTATTAAAAACAATTTAAAACGATGATTGTGTAAGAAAGGACAAAATAAGGAATAATCGTTTGTAGTCTTTATTGTGGATCATTTTTACCCTTTAGACCTTTTGAATTTTTCTATCTAAAAAGATGATGTGTCAGTTTATCTTAACGCATTCTAAAATTTATCTGTGATTTTTTAATATACTAATTGTAATCTATCATGATTAGCATATTACTTCTTTTTTCATATCAAAGAGAATTGAATGATTAAAAAAGTATAATCTCACGAGTACTCATGATTTTAATAAGTTAATAATTTATTCTTAAGCAATTTTCACTTTTAACACACTTTCTCTCTTACTATTTCAATTGAATAAACTTCGGCATTTTCATGATGCACGTTGTTGATTACTTGATCTATAGTGTGCATGTAGTTTGTCCGTCTAAACAAAATTATAACTATTAAAAGACTAACATAACTAATTAATAATATTATTGATATATTTTACAAATATCTAAATAATAACTTTAATAATATTATAGCTATTTGTACTTTTTACGTTTAAATATATTTTTGTTCGTAATTAATATCGAATGTTGCAACTAATATTTATATATACATATTTAATAAATAAAACTAGATCTATTTAGGTATTATTTATTTGTATCCAATCATTTATTAATTTAAAGTATTTATAAGTAAGTTTTAATAAAAATTATTATAAGTAAAATTGTTAAATTCCATATCATGAAATATACATTCATACCGGCTCATCGAATAAACGAATTTAACTGTTCAAATTTTATATTTTATTTAGTTTAAAATATTATTAAATATATTTTTAATGAAATGATAAAATTCTAAATTAAATCAATAAATTTATTTAACAATTGAAAATAATTTGTTTCTTTTAAATATGTTTTAATTATATGGTGTCACACATGTTTTTATATTAAAAATGAGACTTAATTTAGTTTTAATAGTCATTAAATGTTAATTTAAAAATTCAATCAATTTTAAGAACTTTCTACAAATATATCTTCGCTTTTAAGAATAACTAGCTTCATTTTAATTAAAGATGACTTAGATGCGAAAGGTTCGAAGTCAATTAATCTTAAAAATATAACGATTAAATTTAAAAAAAAAAGAATTAAATATTTATAGATGATGTGTATTTATTATATTTATTTTATCATAAGTCTAGATCAAATTTGTTTTATACAATCAATTTTAGATGTCTTCATAATATTTATATTTATAATATTATGAATTTTTATATTTTATATTTTTAATATATTATCAATTATAAATCATAAATACAATAATTATTGCAAAATAAGTTTTTTATTCATAATAAGTTAACTTAAATATATATATTTGCGTGAAATTGTCGCTGAACGGTATTGTTTTGCATAGCTTTTTTTAAAATGTTGTTAGGTCTATGAAAATAAGCTTATTTCAGAAATGCTGGAATAAACTGGTTATTTTTGGTTATCAAAGATCCAACACAAAGACATTACCTTATCATCGCTTAGGTAACGCTCATACTGAGTATATTAACGACCAAACGGTAGCGACTCCATTAAATTCCTATCAACTTCATCACAAAGTACACGATTAGTTTTCCATCCGCAACAGAATCTTAGTTAAGCCTCCCTGAGCGGAAAGAGGAGCCCCAAACCGGATATGCGACTTATTTGCATCTCCGACTTTCCATACATGACACTTTACGTGTTGTTCACAAAAACCGAAAAACGTTACATCGCATCACCAACCTTATTCAATCTCCTCTTTTCCTGAGATTCGTAGCTTAGTATGACGTGTAGTGACTGACAAATATTTGTATGTAAAATCAAACATCTTCCAAAGCACTCGTTTTCTTATCTACTTAATCAAGTATGCTCATTATTTATTACATTTACTATTTACTCGTTGCCATCAACATCATAAACGTCATCGTCGGTAACACCACGAATGTTTGTTCTTATTTTGTTATATTAAATTACATATTATATAATGTAATAAATTTTATTTCTTAAAACAAAATTTTATATTTTTTCTGCATTAAAATATACATTTAATTAAATAAAAAATCTGTACACAATCATATACTGGCCTTTAAAAAACAATATTACTTTTTCGAAATGCTTTTTAAATGTTTTTACAAAAACAACTTACTCCATCAATATGAATGAAATATTTCAAAATAAAGAAAAAATTTTAAATTATAAACTCAGTATCAAAATAAAAATATTTAGGTTTAAAATTTGTACGATGAAACACTAAATAAAGCGAAACATGGTAAATAAGTAATATTATGGAAAAAAGTAAAATTCATCGGAGTGGTTGATTATTGGAATTTGAATCACAAACTAGAACAAACGTGATAAGGTTGTAAATTTACGATAAATTAAATGATTTTGAATTGATTTCTTGATTTGAATGGAACTAAATAGAATGCTAGTGGAAATGGCTGAATTATTTTGACTGATTTTTGCTTGGAATGTAATGTGTCAGTTGAGCAATCATCCGTGGAATGAAACGAATCCCGGGAAACTCCAAGAAAATCTTCGTACACCTTGCGCCCGGGTATTCGCATCTCAGGGTCTGGCAACTGCCAACATTTGCTTCTATAGTCCATTAGCAGCAAAGTAGGTTACGTTTTCTTTTGTCTCCTCTGCACTCCACTCACCCACTTCTCTCTCCTTATCTCTTCCTTCCTTTTCTCTCTCTCTCTCTCTTTCCCCCCCCTCTCTCTCTCTCCCTCAACGTTCCCTTACCGGTACCGAACCGGAACTAGTAACTAGCCAATATTACGTCCTTCGAATGAGAAAAAGTCATTGCACATCCGTTAGCACGAAGAACACATGCGTACAATCCTATTCCCGTGATTAACAAAGAGTCGACTTCACCATCAAATTGATATAATCAATGAATAATCTATTGATTTTATCTTCCGCAACAAAGAGACCATGGAATATCAAGTGTGTTCATAATTTTACACTTTGAAATTTGCATTTTATATAAATGGCTTATAGCAATGAGAAGTAAGCTCACCGATTTTATTTTACTGTACACACGTGGAGCTAACATTTTTCTTTCTTTATGCATATATTTATATTTTATACATAGCCCTATTTCCTATATCAAATATAAGTTTTTCATTTATTAATTAAAAAATTTATAAGAATATCGAAAATATTAGTTGCAAAAATTCTTTTTCTACTTTTAGTTTTTATTCTAGTTTTATTTTACGTCATAAAACAAATGTTTTTCCAATGTAATAATAAAAGAATATGTATTATTGAAAGTATATGATTAATAATAACATAAAAATAATCTGGTATATAAATAAAATTTATTGATTAAATGAAATTAAAAATTTGCATTCAAACAATTTAAATACAACGTATTTATTAATTATATTGTTTAATTCATACTTAGATTTACAATTCATTTACACATAAATTTATATATTCATTCTCTCTTTTATTGTAATTTATTAGAATATAGCGAAACCCATGCTTTAATAATACTTTTAGGATTTGTAATATAAAAAATAAATTTTAGTGAGTGGTAATTAATATTCTTATATATAAAATATGAAATTGTGCTTTTAAAAATATAATATAATTTGTCTAAGGGATTGGTGTTTGTTTATATTATAATAGGATGGAATAAAATAAAATATAACAAAAAAAAAGAAGTATTAAAAATATATTTTTTTAATAATATAATTTTATTAATATTTCACGAAATATTAAATTATTTTCTATTAACCAATATTAACAATAAATTTTTTATCAATTTTTATTTTTTTTTAATTCATTAATTCACTTATAAAATAGATTACTTTATTAAAGATTCAAAATCTAGACTAAATTTTCATACAGCATTCATTTTTCAAATATTTAATGCAATAATTCTCCTAAGAATAGATATCGCTAAAAAATACTGATACTATTTTCAATTTGAATATGTTATAAATCCTTCTTACATATAATTTTTGTAAAAATGCAACATTAAAAGTATAAAAATGCTATTCCACTAAAAATGTACATTCGATTGTTTTAGATATGTCTTGAGTATTAAACATTTGTAGTTGTTATTAATAAATCAACACATTCTATATTTATGCATAAGAAATATATCGGTTAATCACATAATAAAGGACACAAATAAATGTACCTGTTCAAATTTATTAATTTTCTGAAATTTGCTACTGCATTTGAGGTGTATAGTAAACCATTGAGTAGAACAATTGGATAATTTGAACTGAAAAAACTTTACTTAAAATTTATTTTGTTTAAAATAAACTGAACCAAATTTAAGTAAAACGTAAGCTTACCGATCTTGGAAATCACTGTTGTAGTTTTTCAGCAGCCGTTGTGTAAGATTTTATTCAATACTCATATTAAAAGCATTGCAATTGAGCTGCCAATGAATTATGACAGCATAACAGTTCTTTATATCAAAACCAACAATTTTCGTCGACCACACACATCACTTTTATCGTTTTTTAAACTTGTTCAGTCTTTAGCGTCAGTGCAGTTAATACAGTAATCGACAATTCAGTTCGAAAACGTGCAAAAAAAAAAAAAAAAAAAAATAAAAAAATAAAAGTAAAGCAATGATGATCTATTGATAAAAATTGAAATAGATCTTAATTCACGTTTGGCATCAAAGTTTACCATTGATGAACAACTGAGGGGATCCACCACATATCAGCTTCTTCTCCAAAATCATACCCATAGACAAAAAGGGGTGAGTGTCTAAAGGAATCGCGAAAATAGAAGAAGCGCCAAAGCGGACATGGATGGGATATGGATCTTGAGATCGATCCGTCCGAGCGTGGATCACGCGTGCCGGTCGGCGGGTGGTAAAGGGAGGATCTATTGAGCGGCGGGGCGTCCTGCGCTCGCGGCCGAGGATTTTGAACTGGCGCACCGCGTGGACCCGCACCACAGCTAAACGTCCGTCCGTCAGCAGCGGCGGCGGCTCTTCCACTCTCTCTCTCTCTCTCTCTCTCTCTCTCTCTCCTCTCTCTCACCTCAGGGCCTGCACATCCGAGCACGCATGTTGGCTGGAGCGAGTACGTGCAACCTTGCGAGGCTCTAGCCTCCACTGGGCACCGGTGCGATTTTGCAGTGAGAGGTGCGCGACTCGACGGAAGAGAGGGGAAGGTAAAGAGATTTACGCGCTTTCGATTCGCTTGGGGACTCAGGGGGAGAGGGCGCAATGGACCTCAGAACTGAGGAATTGGTCTTCTTCTCCTCCCGAACGCGAAAACTGGTCATTCTCGGATCATAAACGAAAAACCCCGATTAGAGTATGCCAATTTCATTCAAATCCCTAAGTCGAATGCTTCCTAAAACCGATAAGCTGTAACTTTATCCAACTTAATTGCCAGGCTCATAATTTCCGATAAGTGCAACCAATCATACCTTTGCCGATACCTCGTGATGGTGCACTGATAATGTACTTTCAAACAGATATCATCGAATAATTAAAGTTTATTTGCAATTACAAACAAAGAAATGAAAACTCAACTTTTTTTTAAAAAACAACTAATATTATTAGTTATTGTTTACAAATTAATTGAGCTTATTACTTCAGTCGTAAAAAATAGTTAATCGAAACTTTGTACATTAAAAAAAGGTGTAAGATACAAAATAAATTTGTCATACTTGAATTCTACAGTAAATAAGAAATAGATGACTTAACCATCGGACATGAATTAACCAGGAAACAATTGGTGTTGGATAAAAGTCCCATCACTGGTTATAAAGTAATCGGAACAAAAATTGATGTTAATAAAGCGGCATTGGTAAGGATTAGAGACCAAGAGCAGTATGGTTTGACTTCTGAAATCTTGAACTCTTGAACTCGTCGTTGGGTGGTGATGGAACAAAGTTGCTCGCGCGTCCATTCTCACTCACAACCAAGACCAAGACGTAATTTATTAGGCTTAGACTGCGTCCTCACCCTGTGCATCCATACCCATGACTCGCACTTTTTTCCCTCCTCGTCATTTTTGTGTCCCCAGGAGTTCGATACACAAGTTCTCCGCCAATCTGAGGGGACGAAGTTGCTCGAATACCTTCCGAGATCAGCTTTTTCCAGCCGATTCCCTCCCCCAGCCCGCACTCACCTCTTCTCGTTCAGTCACTTTGTTTTTGCCTCGACGGTTCCTCATCTTTATACACCCACTTCCTCTGAGGCCCGGTCACCTTTGATTCGTTCGACTCCTTTGAATCTCTTCAGTTTTGAGCTTCTGGACTTATTTTCACATTCAAATTCTTTTCATCTCCAATCAAATTGGTAACTCTCAAATTCTTAACTATTTTTTCTTCATTCTTATATCTACAACTTATATCAGACATAATAGAAAATTAAAAAATATATGAATATTATCACTTTTTTGCAAAATCTTAACTGAAACTAGTTATTAATAATTTGAATGATTCACAGATAATTAATCATACTATAAGTAAAAATATCAAAATATTTCCAAACCCTAATTTAGACTTTTATCTATTTCACTTAATATTTCTCTTACAATTACAAATGTCAATATAAAACCTTATTGTATGATAATTAAATACTACATAAAAATATTACTTATAAAATGTAACAGTATTAAATGAAAATTATTTTATTAGAACGATTTAAATTCTATTTGATATTCTATCATTTTGACAAGATCCTCAAATACTCTATGAGGCTACATCTTTACTTTTCTATTATAATAACATTTATATAGCTTTGCATATACAGTTGGTTTTATTCATTGGTATACTAATTTATTATTAAAATTAAAATACACTATTGGTAAATACTGTTTGAAATTTTTGTATGCTTACAAATGGGCTTGTTATTATGAATATAATATAACAAATTTAAGATAATAACGATGTGAAATATCTAAATAAATACAGTGTATAAACTTTAATATTTTAATTTTAAAAAATACTGTTTTCGTGAATCAATCTATCTATAAATTGATAAATCTATAAGAATGATAATATTCAATTGAAGCTTTAATTTTATCGAGTTGTACTCAAACATAATTATTTTATGATGCCCAGTGTATTCTTCCCACCCACTCTTGTGCCATTTGTTTTTCTTTCAAGATTCCCTATGATGAATCATTGTTCGAGAATAAAGCAACGGGAGAATTACCGTATCTCCCCCTCCCTCTCATTTGTCTGCTTGTTCTAAACCGACAAGCTACTCATAGACCATTCTTTTCCTCCTTTTTTTCGAGGGAGGCTCACCCGATTTTGCTCCTCTTTCTGCTTATATCATCTCACGGATATGTTTTTATTTCACTGAAATCCAAGAAAAAAGATGATTTACTTAGTGCAATAATCATCTTTTTTCATATTCGATGATTTTTTCTCAAATCACATTCCATTCTACCAATAAGAATCGAAGAATCGACTTAGTTATGATCATAGAAAATGAGGGAATAACTTTAAATCATTAAAATATGTGATTATTATAATAAGACAAAAATGTAAAAATTATATATTATACTAATTGATAGATTATCATATCTTATATTTAATATTTAAAAACATGAATTTACTATAAATAAAATATTGAATTTCTGATTACTCATGTATAAATATATCTATTAAAAATTTAAATATAATATAAATATAAGTATATAAATCATGTATAAACAGCTAGAAAGGAAATAAAGAAGAAAAAAAAAGAAATTCCATAAAAAGAAATGCAATTACTAATTCTTAAAAAGTACTTTGAATATCGGAAAAAATATCAATAATGCCATAAATTCGAATGATTTTTCAAATAATTATTCATATAAGTTACAATTGCATTTTGCAGCCTAAAAACTTCTTGTGTGTTTTATCTATCTATCTAAAAACCGTAAATGAATAATAAGCTCAAATTTATTTATAAATTGAAAATATCAAAAAAAAACAAATTCATCTTATTATTTTGAAGCTTTATTTAACATTGAATATACAATCATCCAATAATTCAGACTGTCTAACGTAATATAGCCTTATTTCCTTACAGCTATGTAATACATGTATAATATCTTGTTAAAAAATGATTTACATTCAATAAACTGATATGCTAAATACTCTTTGAAATTTTATTATAAACTCTTCGTAAAATCCTAATGAAAATCTTTAAATAAATTTATTTATGACCATATATTTGAATCAACATATCATTATTATAAATTATTATTTTTAAATTATATATTATTATTTAAATTATTATATATTATTATTTTTAAATAGAATCACTAAATTAATAAATAATATTTTATAAAAGAATTGTCAAAGGACAAAAATAAGTTTCATACTATTATTGCTAAAATTTATTTAAAAATTTTTTTTATTAATGTGCAATGAACTAATACTATTAATGCAGAATAATTAAAAAAAAACTGAAATATAATTAGACCTTATCCTTATTATTAAGATATCTTCAAATAAATTCAAGTTAGTACAAAATTATCCATGAACAATAATCTTCCATTGCATACTCACATATAAAACAATAATATTATATTTATTTATAGTTATAATTTTTTTTATTCTTTTTTATTGAAAAAAGCTACAATGATAATTTTTTTGTTTAGTTTAATAATTTATTTTTCATTTATTTGGCTAATTTATTGATTAATTAAATAGTTTCACATCTAATTATATTTCAATTCTAATTATTCCAGTTACGTAAAAATATTTATAGATGTATATATAAATGTTTATATATATATATATATATATATATATCAGTAGTAAATAAACTTGGACATGCATATGTACTATTATATATATATATATGTATGTATGTATATACGAATTGTTGATTCTTGAATATCACATGTTTTCGATATTTAGAGTGAACAATATAATTGGTCCTACTTGTACCAATTTAAAACAAATATTTATATTTATATCTATTGTGTGATGGTTATTTTACTGAGTTATTCTTATTTTAAAATTTTAATTTACATGAATCTTTCCATTTCACTTCATCTTTCTCTCATCCTTATTTCTTTCTGTATTATGTAATCGTACTAATGTATTCATCTTCATTGGCTGATAAAAATAAAAATAGATCCTAAAATTAAAAAATTGAAAAGTTAGTTTGCATGTTAATGTGTTAGTCGAGATTCCCATTTAGAAATCGAGATTGGCTGGATGATCACGCGAGGATGATGTGTTGGAATGATCCAACCACCTAATGTAAACGTGTATCGCACCTTAAGTCCTCAATTTAGACGAATTAAAGACGAATTTAAGCAGAGATAAACATGAGAGCAGATGCATTGAAGTTTGAAACATTAGACGGAAAAGTAAAAATGTATGTACGAATTTTAGATGATATGCAATGGTTTTTTCCGCCTGTAGATAAACAATTATTTTTTTATATTGAGGAATTTCCGTTTCTGTGGAACCTGAAATAAAAATAAATTATTTCATTTACTGGACATAAGAAAAATAAATTGCACACAGAGAGATTAAGCGCTATCAGCTGTAGATATATATAAAAGAAATTATATTTTAATTATAATTCATGAAAATCACGGGAAGTTGGAGGAATTTAAATAGAAAAACAAGCTAGAGTATATACACCGATTATAAAAATTATTTATAGCCTATTTGATTCATTCAAAATAACTGTGTTTTTCTTATTTCTTATTATTTTTAAATAATTATATTATTTTTTTTCATTATAAAAAATATTTTTATATCCCGTATAATTATTAGATTAAGGTATTATTAAAAAGGTATGTGAAAAGTAAAATAATTTTAAATATGTTTTTATAATAATTATTTACTTTTAAGAGTTTCAGTAAAAATATTTTTATTTAAAAAGAGAAACTATATAAACAATTATTTATAACATTGTTTACGTTTTTTAATAAGATGTTTCAAAGTATATCGGGTCCTAAATTTGTATAAATCAATATTTATTTATTCTCTTGCCCAAAGTGATTTATTTCATTATATTATGATTGTGAATATATCAGTAATAACAAAATATTGAATAATGTTTATATATTAGTTGTAAATAATTTATTAATAAATAAAATTTTTTATCAGACATCAAATGCTGCAACAAATCCATTGCATAAATTCACAATATCAATTATGCAAATATTAACAACAGGTTTATTCTTGGTAATTATTGGCATACTATAAATGTATATAGTCGTCTAAATAACGCATAATTTTGAAGTTGAATAATATATAATGTCAAATATAAATAGGCGCTAAAAATAATGACATGTAGTATATGAACTAAAAACCCATTTTCATTCTTTTGGTTTTCTGTTGATAGGAAAATTTCAGATACGACTATACACTGAAAATGCACTCCTTTCCACTCTGAATGCATCAAAATTTGAGGTATGTGGCGCACCTACAACCCAAAATAATTCAATGAAAGACAACAAAATGCAATGCAACGCATTACCGCACAATTAAATGGCCTACGTTCAAATTAACCTTACTAATTAGAGCTACCAACATTGCTGCACTAGGAACGCTGACGTGCTACCGCAATTGGTAACATTGATGATGAAAAACTAAAGACTGAGCTGGGAGAACAAATGAGAGATCTCACTTCCCCTTCACAAATGACTTGTTTAATTGAAAGTTAGTACAAGACGAGCAGCTTTTCAACTTTTTTTAATACTTAATTTTAATAATTTAATTTCTTTAATTGGGGTGGGTTCAAAGTGATTTCCGTCCCCTTATAACACTTTTTTATGTTGACTTTACACATTTTTAAAATACTAAAATTTAAAATCACATAGGTACGTCTGTCCCTTCAATAATTATTTCAAATATTGATTATCATATAAAAATTATTCTTTAATTTTATAGCTCTCGGTTTCTATATATTTATCAAGTATTCTGTGATTTTTAGTCTTAATTTATTATTTTCATTGATATCAATTGCAATTTGGTAAAATATAACATTTATAAAATAAAAAATATACATATAAAAGTAGCAACAATTTAAAAAGAATGAATCGAATCAAATATATAAGGAGCAAGGAATATTATCAAAAAATTAAAAAGTTAATATAAGAGTTAATGAAAAATTCTCTAAAAATTCTTTATCAGTTTATGTGCAGTGATAAATTGACATTGCAATTATTTCTATACCAAATATTTTATTTCCAACAGTGAAATATCGAGCTACTCCTTTATCTCATTGTTTGAGATGATTTCTTTTTATATTATGTAGTGATAATTATGAAATTAAATTATAAAATATATAATTGAAAAGAGTATAAACTGAGAGTAATTGATTCTTTACTTAGCTAGATAATGAATCCGACAGTCGTATCGCATAAGAATTTATTTTATGAATGTAGGAAAAAAAAATTTTACACATATCTGTAATGTAAAATTGAACTATAATGATTAAGGGAAAAATAATACATAAAAATGTATGTTGAAATTAAGTAATCACTAAGTATTTGTGAAGTTTCCGAATTCTAATAACTCCTTGAACAGAACTGTGAAAAATGAATCATGAAAAACATATAATTAATTAATAACTTCATTCAACCAATATTTCGAATTCTACATATGTGTTTATGCAAAATATAGGTATCTATAAGACGTTATAATGAAAAAGATACGAGATTTTTTGTTTTTAATAATAATATTTAAAAGTCAAGAAAAAATTGTGCTTGTGTTTTGCCAATATATGTATACCATAAGCATGTATTAAAATTAAAATGATAATAGGAGATGAATGTGAATTTTAACGCTTCAATCAATTTTTCTGATTAAAAATAAGTTGATTAATGAATACATTAAGACACTGTTTTTAAGAAAATCTTGTTGAGAGTATTGGGAATCTGCGAAGACTCATTGCAAAATCACCTATTATTTTTCGTTGCTCTTTCTCCTTCACTGCCTTTTTCTCTTATTTTCTACATTATATTGGCATTTTCCCTTTTATTCTCTTTCCTCTCTCTTTCTCTCTAAAAGCTTATACTTTTCAAAAAGTTTTTTAAAATCCAAATCCATTAGCCTATATATTTTGAACATTCAATTTTGTATATGTACATCATAGACGAACTGGTAAAAGTTTACCAAAAAAGACACGGAATAATGTTTAAAGAATAAATTTTTGGTGAATCACGATAACCATTATATCAGATGATGGAGTGTTAAAAACTGTGAAAGTTTCTCTTTATTCCCAGAGTCAGCATTACTCAAATCCTATTGTCTTAAGAAGAGATTGGAATATTAGATGCTAATATAACCGTTATCTAGTCCAACTACATGTAATAGTTATCACATGTTATTTAGATTCAATTTATTAAAAAAATTATTAGAATGTGGGTAAAGTGAGTTCGAAATAGATAATATTGAAGACAATTTTCACCTTCATTGTGCTGAAACTGGCGAAATATGTGTAAAACTATAATTAAGACTCAGTTCAAATAAAACCTAAACCTAAAACTAATATTATAATACCTACCAAATTGAGAAAGTTACAGCAAATATTAAACTAAATAAAAAAAATTTTATTATCTTTATCCTTTAATAAAATAAATTAAATCTGTGAATACTAGGGTACTGTTAGAAAAATGCTCTTTATTTAAAAATTTATATTTAAAATTTAAATACTACTTGGATACGATTTGGATAACAAAGAGCTGACAGATTCGGCGCTAATTAGATGCTCGATTTGTTCTCTTTTCAACAATTAAAGTCGTAAAAAATTATGATGGTCGAGTCTAATTAAAAAGTAGGAAACGAGAATCTCGCGTTCCGTTCTGGAAAGTCGCGGCGTTGGGACGTTTGGATCGTTTCGGTACGCTCTGGCAATACACACACGCGCGTAGCTTTCGTACCCATTTTCTTATTCTCAAAGTAATCTGTTTCTCGTTTTCGGTCAACCGCGCGCTAATTGAAAATTAAAATTTTTTTCTGAATTGCTACTGCGTAATTGTGGCACAACCCATTAAAAAATCTACAAGAAAACTTGCTTTACAGAAATGTACAAAGTAAGGTAAAAATTTCAAGTAAATTCGTGGAATATAGCACTATTTTGCACATAAATGATTATAAAAATCTAAATCAGAAGAAGAAATATATTAAAAATATATAAAACATTTATTTATTTACCTAAATCAATTTTATTTCTTTCAATATTGTAAAAACAAAAGAAATAAAACTGAATTTATGATAAAAAAAATTATTAAATTTCAAATGATTAAATTCTCCGTCTATAATTTAATTTTATTTACAATGAAATATTTTTTCGCACTTTTAAATATAATACATTAGTATTTTGATAATATATAGTTTCTTAAATAAATAAAACAACAATTACAGATTTTAATTAAATAAATTATTAAATAAAGTTATTCATTATAATTAATATATTTATATTTATTATTATTTATTAATGTACAATTCCGGCCTATTGGCCGAGGAACGGATTCCTTATTACAGCCGCTTTTATACATTTACATATTTTACATTATTGACATTCACGTCTTTTAATTGTATCTTCTCCTTTCCTCTGTTTTTGAATTATATTTATTTCTTTGCCTCTTCTCTATTTCCTGTATTTTGCTCCGAAGTTGTCGATCCTTCTTTCCTCCCAATTACACCTTTAACCAGGTAATCAAACATTAATTTCCTGATCCGGAAGTCCCCAGCACATCGTCTTTCTCCGTGTCGCCATGTGCTCTTCGCCGCGATTCTTAATTAACGTATTTATATATGCAGAATAATTATGAATTATCTACAACAAATATTTATGTATTTACTTATTCTCATGCATTGAACTTGAGAAAAAGTTGCAGCAGCAGGAATCACATAATATTTTTCAATTTAATCAGTGGTAATTAACTATTACTATAAAATGCGTTATTAACAGTTATTAACAACAATAATCCGTCATGGTTCCTTATATGTTATGGCTTGTTTCCTCTCTCTTAAGTAAATGTCACATGGTACATTATGTATTTGCAGATAAAGATAAAATATAACTTTTTTTCCTAAAACAAAACTATCAAAACAATTAAAACATTAACAAATTTAGTTTTTACATTATTCTTCGATCTTTCCATTTCAATCATTAAACACCTCTTTTTTTAAATATTATATAATCTTTGTTATAATAATATATATGTGTTAAAAATAACACAGACCTTTTATTATATAAAATATGATTGTATATGTGTGTGCTAGTCTGATAATAAACAACGTTCTGACAACGAATTTTTTATTTGAGTTTATGACAATCGTTGAATTTGTTTCTTCAGAGGATTCATGATCTGACATCTAAAATTTTACGATATCAGAAATTTAATATCTCCGGTTTTACAATGTATATATTACAATCATTATGTCGTATGAACTTTAAAATATTGATAGCGAACTTAATATGTGAACAATACTAAAAGAGTACAATACTAGAATAGATTGTAAACGATTATAAAACATCAAATTAAAAAATAATATTAATAATATAACATTATTATACAAATGATTACAACCAATATTCTTATAATAAAAAAGTACTATAAGAGGTTAAAAAATAGAAATTCGTAATCGGGTTATAAAAATTCAAATGAACTTATAAATGCAAATTTATAATATAATAGTCATTTTTTCATATTTTATCAATATTTTTCTTAAAATTTCATACAAAAAAATGTACATTAAATAAAGTAAATAAATATATATACATAGTTAAACTATATTAATTTCATATTAAATATTAATAATAAGCAACACAGTGTAGTAATTCTATAAATTTATAGCAATTTTGTACTTGCATAATACGATAAATATATTTATGTAATAATATATGTAGAATGTTATAATATATTTTATTTTATAATATTAATATTTAGTATGAATATAAATTATTAATAAATATATTTACATAAATAAATTCTTATAATAATCATAATAATGGATAAATATAAACAACAAATTTTATATCATTATTATTGCATTTTTAACGAAATGAAGAAGTTAATTATTTTATCAGATTCATTCTTATATTCTTCGTTTATTATTATCTCATATAAAATTGACTTATAATATTACCCAATTATTACATACTAACACGAACAATATTATATATAAAAAATTATTTTATTTGAATAAAAAATTTAATACATTAGTTTATAAATGTTAATATTTTTTTCAACACAATATTACAGTAAAACATGATACAGTAAAAGAAAATATAAATAATAAAAAAGACTAATGTGAATTTTATCATATAAAAAAATCATATTAATTAGTAAGTGAAATAAACAATGCGTAATTAAAATAAAAAAAATACATAATTCAATAGAAGAATTCAAAAAAATAAAAGAACTTAGATATTTTTAATATAAAGCATTTATTAAATTAAAAAATATAAAATTTGATATTAATTATTCACATCGATAAAAAATTATTATGAATTAAAATTATATGTATACATAAATTGTATTTAAATTTTTTATGTATGAAAACTTTAAATTGAATATTTTATAAAACTTTCTTTGTATATATAATGTTAATTTTTAATTAAATAAAAATTATAAATCAGTATAAGGATATTTTTTAATAGTGAATCTAATAAATCCATTTTTTATATACTCTCTTCATTCTACGATACGTTTATTTATTTACTTTATGCTTGATAATAAATAAATAACTAAAATTATATTTTAAAAAATATTTATGTTCTCACATTTTCTTAATTTACACGACTTTCACCAATTTAGAGGTAAAGGTTTTATATATTTCAAAGACAAAACTATTCACTCATAAATTTATAAAAAAAAAAAAAAAATCACAGACATAAGGTTGTCAGATAATAAATGAGCTAAGTTTTAAATATACTTATATTTGTTTACAATTACTCTTGAAATAAATGTGCATTAAAGTATTTTTTTTATTTTTGACGTATGTAGAGAAATAAAGGTCATTACTTGAATAATTTTAAATTAATTTATAATACAAATAAGTAAACTAATTTTAAGATTTATTTATTTTTTTATTTATTTATATAACACAATATACAATATTTTAATGCGATTACTAATTTATTAAAAATAATTATATTTATATATTTTATTAATTCTATTACCAATTATTTTAATAATCTTCTTTGTTCTATTTATTGATATTTAATAACTTATTTCTTATGAGTTTAATAGAATCCATAGAAATCATAAGACATGATTCTTTGTATTTTTCATGTATAAGTATAATTTTTTTTCCTTAGTTTGTTAAATCTTCTTCATTAATCGAATAAATTAAAAATGAATAAATTATATTTTTTAAACCTTTTTTTAGACATGAAATAAAAAATTTATAATAACAAATACATTTTTTCTTACGAAAGTGGATATAATACTTACTATATTTATTTTCAAATTTTATTTAAGAAATAATGATTTATCTTATAAAATAAATCAAACAATAATTATTAAATCATAGTATAAATATAACTCATGACTTAAATAACATTAAAGAAAAGTTATATTGAATTGTATCAATCTTCCTGTCAATCTGCAAGATTTTGATCAATATGGACAAGACAAATCGAGTATATATTTCCATATGACGTATTATAAACTATTTATAATTTTTAATTTATAAAGCAAATGAATAAATATACTCATAATTTATTTTGTTCGATGCCAATTTCTTTAATCGCTTGTTCTAGATTTTATGCAAATTGATTCTATGACATGAGAGTATTCAATTGTATCTTGATATTTTAGTTAAATTAGATATAATCACTGATCTACTAATGTGAAGAAAGTAGGTCTTTTATCAATTTAACATTAATTTTTTAAAAATAATTACATCTCTAACATGATTTTTATAAAAAAAATTACAAATTATTTTTTCAACGGAGAAGGCATCATTTGAATTGTAATACATATTCGCGATTTTTATAATTAACCACATCGAAATTATTAAGCGTATAAATTCGAGTATTTTTAATTAAATTATAAAAAAATTAATTTACTATATTGAACATTTTTGTATGAACTTATTTTCTAATTTTGGGCTATTATTTTAAATAAATCTTGAAATGCATACGAGATACATATTTTGTACTTTTACATCGTTTATATTGTTATAGACCTAAAAGATGATACCGTACAAACCGGAACGAATCCTTTATTGAAATATTATTACTTTACATGCTATCAGCTCATTTACCCTTAATACCTTGAACATATTCTTTTGTACTAAATACTGTACATTTCTTCATTTGATTCCCTTGTAAGTTACTATGAACTAAATGTATGAAACTATGGATCTATTAAATCATTTTATTATTTTGTATTGTAACAATTTTCATTTTTAATATTTAGAATAATAGATACTAAAATAAACTCTGGATTATAAGAGTTAAAAAAATAAATATTTAAAACAATAAATTTATAAGCAGATAAAATTAGAATACTAATTTTAGATTTTTATTCGATGTTTCTGTACTGATTGAAATTCTTCAGATTTTATAAAATAAATCAATGAAAATCTTTATGCCCAGGTAATAAATGAAAGATAACTGTTTTATTATAAGTACATCTAATAAAACAATTTGATTAAGAATAAAAATTGAATAAATTTTTTTACAAATTTTACAAATAATATTGAGCTTGTAAAATTACTTAAATATTTGAGATTAAAAAATATTAATTTTATTATAATAATAACTTTATGTATAAAAATAATAATAATACAATAATAAGTAAATAAATAATCACATATGAAATATTTCACGAAAAAGTATTTTAATATAAATTTTTTAAAAAGAATTGATAATTAAGCCTAATATAAATTTAACGATAAAAATATATAAATCACTATAAATTAAATACTACAAATTAAGAAGCATTTGTATTTTACATCAAATGAACAAAATTTTCATGCATGTTTTTAAAACGTATAGATTGAGCAAAATTTATATGCATATCAGAAAACTAAAATTGAAATTATTTGAATATTTTTAATTTAGAACTAACGTACGAGAAACTTTAAATATATATTAGACTAGTTTGTGGTATGTATGTAACTACATCAAGTAACTAAATGACTATCTACATAACACTAAATAACTTTAATGTAAAAGAAAAAATTAATACTTTACAATTGTAAAATTATAGTACTTTCTATTAGTCGATAAACACATAAAAATAACATTTCTGATAGCACAAAATACCTTGTTAGAAATATTGACGACATTTTTGTAAAAATAAATTACATAAATATTTGCGCATGTGATTATGATGCCTGAGTAATGTAGAAGCGGTAAAACTTGAATTTTTTATCTTTGATTTAATACATAAGTTGCATGTGCAACGGATTCAGATGAAATGATGAAAGAGAACAAGATACTATAATCCGGAACGGTGAAAGTTCCTTGGAAATGTCGACGGAAAAATAAAATCAGTTTTCTAGGGTCCTTAGTAGTGTTTGCGTGTATTCCTAGTGCGCCGTTACGTTATGTACTTTTGAAACTGGACGTCTTTCTCTATTTCTACATCTATCTTTTTTTATTTACAGTGCATGACGCTTAATATAAAAGGAGTACATACTACTGCTCATGATAATGATAGCCTCTCTACTTTACTCCATGCATCGTAGGACGATAGAAAAAATGATATAAAACTATTACCGAGTTGTCTATTGTTTTCTCAAGAAATTACTATTAAATTATGTGAATAATACAAAGTTCACTTCGAGTTTTCTAGGGGCCAGGCTAAATTTTCACTTATTTTTTAAGCTAAAAAATTCGCTATGCTTCGCAAATTTAACTGCACCAATATTTCTTACTAAATGTTTCGTAACTCCATTTAATATCAACGAAATATTCATCATACAAAGAATATGCATTTTAATATACAAAATTGTTTTTTAAAAAACTTAAGCAATAAAAGTTTACACAATAAATTCTCTATGAAGGATCTTAATTTTTTTTTTTTAATACCAAAAATAAGAGAACAATTAAAAACAATCGGTGATTTTAAATTTTAAACGTTAATAATTACATAATTCAATAATATTAAATTTTTTTTTTTTTATACAAATTTTCAGTTTAATTTAAATTTTTAATACCTTATTTTAACATTTAATCTTTAATTAATAAAGTTCTTCTACATTTAATTATTATTATACATATTTTTATGTTTAATTAATAAACTCAAAGCTTTTTATAAGGTAAATATATGAATATATTATGATTACTATACAATTTAATTTAAAAAGCAATTTAATTAGAAAGTTAATTAGTACGATTTCCAAATAAAATAATATTCAGGAGAGTAATGATATAAATGGCAAAAATAAACTTTCTTATTTCAAATGATAATTATGAACTAGTAATTTTATTTGTATTTCTTAATAATAAATTCTTTTGAATTATTATTACAAATATTTAGTTGCTGTATATAACTTTACAACTTCACAAAATTGAATATACTAGATTTATAATAAATTATGCTAAATAGTGTTTGAAATAATTATTATTTTTCATATTATTTCAATAGATATTATTTTATATTGCTTTTTAAGGTGTCGAATTTCATTTTATGTACAATAATATTTAAAATAGTACATAATTAAAACATTATTAAATGAGTATAAATATATGTTATTAAAAGTGATTTTAAAACCTAATTACTCTCAATTAACTTTTAGAACAAAGTTTATCATGTAAAACATAAACTTAATATATTGTAATTGTGATGATACAATTTTTATGTAATATTTTATTGTTAATTATTTTTAAATTGGACAACAGATTAAATTTTACTACATAAATTTATAGAAATAAAATAATGATTTTACGATAGTACATTTAAATTTTTTTTGTAAATTTCTCTTAATTTATATGTGTAGAAAAAAATGATTAAAATTGTTTATCAAATTTTACGTATTTAAATATAAAATACACGTAATCACATATATACAGTTTTTTACTTTAAAATTGAATACATCGTTCAAAAGAATATAGTAAATTTATTATTGTGTATTATATGTACAAATATACATTATATTTTAACTAAGATACTCTTTATGTATTGAGACTTTTTAATATTTTTTAAAATTACTTTATATCAAGATTCATTAAGGTTATATGAAAAATATGCCTCGTAAATTACATTTCGATTGAATTTTAATTTGAAACATGAAATTTCAAAATTAAATTTTTTGCAAAAGTAAAATTGTTATTTTGAATTCCATGTACAAAATAAAAACCAATAATTTTGAAAAAATAATTTTCATTAAATTTTCTGTTTGAAGTAAATCTCATATAAAACGCCACACTAAAAGCAAAAGTAGGGTATTTTAAATATCTAAATAAATAATTATTTACTTATTCTTTCGTAATCATATTTGTATACGTATGTTAAAATTTAAGTATATCTTCTACGTATATATAACAGTATAAATGTATAAATTTAAATGCAGTACTTTCAATTTTTTCCCACATTAATATTGTGATATTTATTAAAATAATAGTCTTAATTGTGTGTACGATATTTATGCACAATATGTATTTAATATGATTAAGCTGAAGTTATGAAATTTTATTGTGTGTAGTGACTAATTTTCCACACAATGTAGGTTAAGTACACAAGAGTACGGAGAGCGAACTCAATTCTTTATATATACGAATCACGTTCTGGTTCTCTGAATAATGAATTTCATCTTTATTTAGTGTAAACACTTGATAATTAGTGCATCAAAAATAAAAATATTTAAAGAATTTAGGAATAATCAATATTTTACTTGCCAAATTTTTGTGATTGATAAAACTTTTATTAAAGGCTTTTTTTGTAGTACATTTTTACAAATATTGTCGAATACTGTGATAAAACTTTAAATTAATAGTATCTCATCAAAATGTCACTATTTTCAGTTTCCTTACATTTTAATATTCATAAACCCAAATATTAACAGGTTTCCGTGTAAGGAATGTGTTGCTTACTTAATTATAAATACAAACTAGGCAAAAATATTCAAAATTAATAAAATTGTTCTAATAGTTCTAATTTTTGAATGCATTGAAAGCTATTAAATAAGCATCAGTACTGATGAGTTTCTTTTATTTTTAATGTTTACAGCAGTGCATTTAATGAAAATTCGCAGTTATTATGATTATAAGTACCGGAATAAATAACTACAAAACTTTACTTTTTACACGCAAAAAAATTTTAATATTAATTTCATATAAAGCATACTAATTTAAAATGCATTGTTAAAATAATATCTTTTCTCTTCAATAATCATGACTCGATGTTATCTAAAGCCATTCTTCATTCTGGCGATACAATTCAGGTGTTAAATAAGCAGCCCACTCTAGTGGCGAATACGTTTAAATGTCCCGCAAAATTGCCTTTTTCGTATGTTGCGGACACGCATAAAGACTCAAAGCTTGCACAATCTCTTTTGATGGATCATTCATGAGGTGGTCTGCAAAATTACGCCATTACCCACCGCCGCCGCCACCACTACATCCCGCCATCCTGAATTCTGATTTACGATGAATTTCCCTCACTAGGAATCAAGGAAGTGATATTTTCAACGCTCATTTTGTATTCTGTGTGGAATACAATACTGGCTCAATGATAGTCATGAAAGTAGCCGATTCTAACTTTTGGTTAAATTAACATTTAGCTTATGAATTAAGTCAGGCATCAATCAATTTTCAAATTAAGCATCGTGCTCACACGATTTTATTTATAATTTCCGTCAAAGAGCCTCGGAATAATTTGATATATTAATGATAGAAAGAGAAGTAGTCATTAAGAATTTAATGAAATTTTATTTTGGAACAAATAAAAATATATGTTATTAAATTGTCCAATTGTTTCAAAATAAAATTGTATTTAGAATGGGTATTAATGTAATTATGTTACTGGTATTATACTCCAATGACTAAACAAGAAATAGTAGAGATGTAAAATCTAATTAACTTTAAAGCAATATTGCAAGCAATTTTGCAAGCTTAAATGTTTCCATTAAAATATACATGTATTAATTATGTATTTATATTTATAATAATATGCATAATAAAAAATATTATATTGAGTTATATTGAATAATTACATAGTAAAAACGTATATTTTTAAACTGTAATACTTACAATTGATTCTTGATTATACTGTTTCTGTATACTTTAAAGTTACTTTGTTACATATAAATCTTGTTATCAATCTAGTATAAAATTTTTTTTTTTTTATGTAAATATAGAGACAGTTTTATTTACAATTCTATTATCAATTTACTTTTATTTATGAAATTTACTCACAGATCACGATAAATTATTGTTATTACTTTACTGTTATATTTTACATTTGAACCTGTATGTTTCAATTTTATACAGCATACTGAAAGAAGTTCATGTATTATAAAACAGTTAGTGATAACTAATTACATTTTTTATTTTAATTCATAATAATTGATTAATATTTCGTGAAATTTTCATTATTGTTATTAATATTAATTCTAATATAACATTAAAATATTTCGATTAACAGATTTTTTTACACTATTTTAATTTGAATAAAGAAAACAAAATTTTTTGCTATGAAATTAATTATAATGATAAATTTTATTCTAAAATTTATGTTAAAAAAATATATTTAACACCACTGTATATATATATATCAAAAAATGTTGCGTGCAAAAATTTCGATCTCGCCATATTGATCTACGTAATATCGAAATGTAACGTCTGGTTAGGTAATCCTGAAACGACCTACGTGCGATATCGTAATAATAATAATAATTAGAAGAAGAACAACAACAACAAAAACAATAACGATAATAACAATGATAATAAATATGAAAGTAAAGATTTTTAAAATAAATAACCTGCTTCGTTGTTCAACATCTTTATTTAGATTTAATTATAGATTTATAATTAAAACGGTTTTACGAAATCGACAAATGCATTCGTAATATTTTTATAAAAGTCAATTGAAGTCATTCTAAATTAAAATAATCATCACTTACTTCAAAATTATTTTAGACATTTTTAATATCATTTTTAGCAAAGGGAAATTATATTAAATGTTAAATGTTGGTTATTAATATATTAATATATTCCATGTTGAATTACATTTCTATATATTCAAATGACGTAGTTTAATAAAAATTTAATAAATATTAAATTCAGTATATATAAACAATAATATTTATTAGTATACAAACATAAAGATAGTCAAAACAGTATGAAGATTTAGAAAGATTAAAAATGGGTCATAATACAAGAACCAATAGATTCTGAATAAGAGAAAAAAAAACGTATATTCTCAATCCACGGTACGTTGATTTATTAAACACTTGATGCAAGTGTGTACAAATATAAAATTTTACGTACAAAATTGGAAAGAAGTCTTAAAACTTGATAGAAGAAATATGAAAGACCTATATAAAATACAAGTATATTTTTGTAGATAAAGAAAAAAAAAGTTTATAGAAAAGAATAAAAAGAAAATTCATGGAGCATAATAAGAAAAAAGTAAATGAAAATGTTATGTAAAAAGAAAAAAAATATAGTGTACTAGACAATTGGAATAAGTATTCAAAAAAAAATTCTAAACTGTAAAATTATACTATAAAATACTATTATAAACTGTAAAAATGTATAATCATTTATAAATTTTTATATGTGCAGAAGAGAATATATTTTTTTCAATAAACAAATAATAATAATAATAAATATATTAGTTTATAAATATTTGGAAAGAAGAATTAAAAATTTTTTATTTATATTTTTCATATACAAATGTTTTAATTTATTCATAATTAATATTGTACAATAATTAATATCGTATTAGTGAAAAAATTAAAATTAATAACTCGATGTTTTTTTAATTGAATACACGTAGGTTATTATTTAACGAATATAAATTATAATAACTTATAAGTTATAAACTAATTTCATATACACATATTTATTATATTATTTACTTAATATAAGTATTAAGCAAATATTATATTTGAAAATTATAATACACAGATTAAAGCAAAACATTATAGACAAATACAGATGATATACGAAAGTCATTTATTTTTTTTTGTCAAATCCAAAATTGATAGATCTAACATCAAACAATAATCCTACGTCCTCATTACGAAGCTCACTTTCCAAGAGCCTATATAAAATCATTACAGTGATACAATTTAAAAAATTATATCACTGTATTGAATATATTATTATATTATATTATTATATCTTATTATATATATTAGATTATATTATATACATGGCCTGTCCTCGAAGTATCGAGTTTTTTTTTCATTTGGCTAATACTGGTCGTAGCGACTTGGGAGGGGTCTTTAAATGCAGAGAAAGCATTTTTTCGTTTGTCCCTCCATTTTTTTTATTTCGATAATTTGAAGAGACAGGATTTTACTTTACGCGAAAGGTGTTTTTCGATTTTTGTACATAGCGCTCCGATGCGATTAGTGAAAAAACACTACGAAGGAAAGTTCTGTTTAAAGCATCTAAAAAAAAAAAGAAAGCACTTACCTTTTTTAATGAAATATGATTAATTGGTGGACTTATAAACAGTATGAAATAAAAATTTTAAATTCTTCAAAATAAATTTCTCCTGCATCAACACATTTTTGAAGGCCAAATTTTTTTCAAATTTCAAATGCATCTTCAAACTCTTCAGCTTTGATGTTTTTCAAAAAATTTTTCATATTTATAAATTTTTTTGCACTGTATTATACAGTTAAGATCGCGTAAATTCAGTTTATCCTAAATTGCTTTATCTGTTTTTAAAATTTTAAATTTCTAACATGCTTCCGGTGTTCCTAACCATTCGAAAGCTTTTTGGGCGCTCAGATCGAGGCTCGTCGATGATTCTTTCTCGGCCCTCTTTAAAAGCTCTGTGCCATTTTCCACTTTGCGATTTTGACATGCAATTATATTCATACGCTTCTTGCAATATTTTATACATTTCCACACTGTTTTTATTAATTGCAAACAAAACTTTATCGAGTAACGCTGTTCGAGTAGTCGTTCCATCGCGCCGTGTCAAAAAACTGTAAAACACCCTTCGCGCGAAGTTGAATCCTGCCGCACCTAATTATCGAAAAAAACAAAAAAAAAAGGAACAAATGCGGAAAGAGTTTTTCGACTTTTTAAAATCTCTCCCAAATTTTAACGACCAATAGTCGCAAAATGAAAATGAAAACTCGATACTTCGTGGATGAACCATGTATATGTAATAATGAACCTGAATAAAATTGTATTTTTTCATTACAATTAATACATAATTTTGTTCAACCTTCAAGTAAAATATTATTACTAAATATATTACTAAATATTAATAAATAATCTTAACTCAAATATATGTATATATATATATATGTATAAAATATATATAAAAAAGGAATTAATTAATTGATTAATAATTCATTGAAAATATTAAAAATTCAATATTTAGTCAATTTGATTGATTCTTAATATAAATGATGAGAGGATATCAAAATAAATTCTTATTAAGATTTTATTGAGAACCTTTTACAATTGATAGATATTCTAAATCATGTAATAGATATTGAAGTTTTTCATTAAATAAATACAATGTTTAATATTAGCTAAAACTCATGATATTTAAGTACAAAATCTCAATAACTTTAATGTTCAAACTTTTATAAAACATTCATTAAACAACACTTTTGTATTTAATACTTCATGATTGATCATGTAATTAGATATAGGAATTATTATGCATGATCGAAAATAAATTTAAACAATTTCATTGAGAAATAATCATAATTATTGTTTCTATAATATATCGATAAATGAAAAACTACCACCCGCCGGAATATACATTCATAATATTTAATAAACACTTATCTGTGAAGGTTAGTTGAAAAGTCATTTACATGAGTATCAAAAATTAGTTAGTGTACATTAAACTTGAGGCACTTTAAAGATTATTTTAAAAGTGAATAATTACCAATTAATTTATTTAGTTAACATATTTACTGAAAATAGTTATTAGTGAATGTATTATTTAAAAATTGTTTACTTTCCGTAATCCTTCAAATTTGAATTAGTAATATTGTTTCTCACCTCTCGAGGACTCTTAGGGATTCGGAGGGAAAAGAAATTTTTGTGGGTGAAATATAATATTCAAAGATTTATTTAAACTTCAACGTGTGCTCACGTCGAAAGGCAAAAGATTAGTGCTCACAATTCCTTCGCTACCCATGGTCTCCCCTCCACTGTTCGCCAGGGTTTACAATATTTAATTTTCCGCTTAGCCTCGGCATAAAAAACCCCTTTGCCATCAGGGGAAAAAGCCTTACAATATACTTGTTTATAACCTAATTGCCGCCCGTCCACCGTCCATCCGAGGTATGTCCCGGCTCGCTCGACGACCCACCGGGACGCTTTTCGCTAACACCTTTTCCCGGATCGCAAGACGACCTCCCGGGTATTCCTGGTCCTCCGTCGGTATCCGGCTTTACGCACGTCTGCGCAGCGGGTATCCGACCCGTCCAGGCCCAGTTCGCTCGACGCTCCCCTAGGCCTGTACGGACAGCCTCGCACGACGTCCCAGCTGTTTCCCAGATGTGTCTTCGCCATTTTACCTAGATGGAGCGGTCCGCTTGCAATTACTTTATTACATTTATACAAATTCGCTTAAAACAAACACATGAGTCGCCAGATGGACCCGCGCCGCACGTGACTCAGTCGCGCTTGTTGGGTCCCATACTTGACCGCTCGCGCCGCTAATTACACACACCTAGCCGCCCGCTGTGGTAGGTACCCCATACTAGCCGACCGTCGTGGCAGGTGCGTCGCACTTGTTTACCTACCGCGAATAGGTGCAACGCACTTTGTAAATTTTTACATCCTAATATTTTTAACAAACTCTCCCCCCTGTAAAAATTCCTATCATTATTCGCTTGCCATTAATTTTATTAATTTGTGTGTTGCGCGCGTATAGATGCCTCTTGGTGTTAGTACCTCGACGCAACGCGTCTACTGGCTCGACCCGGGGTATACTTTGACGACTTTTCCCTTCTTCCACACATTCCTGGGACTTTGAGCGTCCATTATTAAGACTATGTCTCCTTCCGATATTGATTCGCCCTTCTTCGTCCATTTCGCGCGAGGTATGAAGGTGGGTAAGTATTCACGCAACCATCGACGCCAAAAGTTGTCCGCGAGATTCTGCACTAAACGCCATTGCTTTCTAGAGCTCGTCTCTAGATGCTTGTAGCTGCCTAATGGTAAGGCTCCGGAGGATTAACCTATTAGGAAGTGGTTAGGCGTAAACGCCTCCTCGTCGCGAGGATCAAAGGATGGGTTAAGGGTCTTGAATTAACCGTGTGCTCGATTTCGACCATGGTTGTTATCAACACTTCCTCGGTGACTGTTTGATCCTTCAGAATGGTGTTTAGGGCGACCTTGACGGAGCGGATCAAGCGTTCCCACGCTCCCCCCATGTGCGCCGCATCGGGAGGGTTGAATCGCCACGATATTCTTCGTGTCTCGGCGTAGTCTACTATACTGTTGCGGTCTAAATTATGAAACTCTCTTTTTAATTCCGATTCGGCGCCTCTAAAATTTGTCCCATTATCGCTGTAGACTACGGATGGGGCACCTCGACGCGCCGATAGCCGCTGCAGGGCCATGATCGCCTATGCGGTACTCAGTGATGCTGCCAACTCGAGGTGTATCGCGCGAGTCGTTAGGCAGGTAAACAATACCCCCCAACGTTTCTCACGGCGTCTTCCGATCTTTATGAAATACGGGCCGAAGTAGTCCACTCCGCAGTGGCTGAACGGCCGCTGTCGAATTGCTAATCTACCCGCGGGTAAGTCGGCCATTAAGGGAGTTTTTGGTTTCCCTCTTTGAAGCCGACACGTTAGGCATTGGTGTACGATGGATTTGATAGCCACTCGTATCCCGGTAATGTAATAAGTTTGGAGTAGCTCATTCCTCACCGCTTCGTCGCTACCATGATAAAATCGACGATGATACGATTTTATCAGTTCCCTGGTAAAGGGGTGCTTTCCGTCCAGAACAATCGGATTGTTGTTAAACCCCTCTTGTCCGTGCATTTTCGACGCTCGGCCGTTTGCTCGTAGAATACCGGATCCGTCCACATACGGGTTTATTGCTTTAAGTTTACTCGTCGGCTTTATTTCTTTACCTCGTTTCAGTTTGTTTATTTCGCACGCAAAACTATCGTGTTGTATCCGCCTATACAAATATTCTTCCGCTCTTTGGATCTCGTCAATCGTATCCTGCCTTTCGCGACCGTTACACCACTTGTCAAACGCTCGACGCACACGCCTGGTCACTATAATTAATCCACGCCAGCCTATTAACCTAGCATATAATGAAAAGTCAGTTTCGGTTTGCCAGGTCGCGAATACACATTCCTTTTTTAATTCTACCTTTTCTAATCGCTCCTTTTCCTTTTCGTTGATTTTCTTCTCTAATGGCCAGTTTGCTTCGCTCTCTTCCAGTAGATATGCCGGGCCTTTAAACCATCACGAACCCGTATTGAGTGCTCCTGTCTCTATTCTTGTGGCGTCGTCGGCGGGGTTTTCTTTAGACGGTACCCATCGCCATTCTTTCACAGTGGTGGTATCGAGGATTTCTGTTATCCTATTCGTGACAAATATCTGGCGATCTCGCGTACCGCCTCGCAACCATGCTAAAACTATCGCCGAATCGGTCCAAATGACCCTCTTTAATACCACTAAATCTAGTTCAGTCGTTATGTATTTCATTACTCGTGCTCCGAATAAGGCCGCTTGTAGCTCTAGTCGCGGTATTGTTAATGGTTTCCGTGGTGCTACTCGACTTTTGGCCATCAAGATGTTCACCCTTGCTGTATTTCCTTCGACTACCCTGATGTAGGCCGCTGTCGCGTACGCCTTTGTGCTGGCGTCGCAAAAAAGAATTTTACATCTTCGAGTCTTTTACGCCAAGCTCGCCAGCCTACTTCTTCTTCATCTCGGATCTCCTCGTCCCAGTCTACGCCACTACGCCAAACTTCTTGCATTATTATTTTCGCGAGCATAGAGAGTGGCGTTAATAATTCCAATGGATCAAACACGGACATTATGAATTGTCTCTCTTGGTCGGTTTTCTCTGCGATTTTGTTAGATCCCCCGGCAAATTCGAAAAGGTGATATTAAATTTAAACGCATCGGTCTCTTTATCCCAAATTAAACCCAATGTTTTCTCTTTTGAATTTTCGCATAACCTAGTCTCGTTTTTCCTACTTATCTGGTCTTTACTTACAATATTATCCAATACTCGTGCGCTGTTGCATGCCCACCCATACATATCGAACCTAGCTGCCTTATTTATCTTAATCACATTTTTTATCATCATATTAGCTTCCTCTTCCGTCGCGACGCTCATCAAATAGTCGTCCATATAACTGTTTCGCTCTATGCTTTTTGCCGCTTTCGGGTGTAGGCGTTTAAAATTCTCGGCGTTTTATTTTTTACATATATCGCCGTCGCTGGCGAGGATTTCGCGCCAAAAATAAGGCTAGACATCTCATATGTGTCGGGTTCCGCGCTTTCGATCTCCTTTCTCCACAGGAATTTTTGGGCGCCTCTATCGCGGTCAATCACGCTAATCCTCAGGAACATATCTGAAATGTCCGCTTTAAATCCTATTTTAAATTTTCGGAATCTTAATAAAACTCCCGGTAACGATTCGAGCAAATCGGGACCCGTATCAAGCTGATCGTTCAAGCTGATTCCTCGCGTTTTGGCCGCTGCATCGAAAACTAAGCGGATTTTCCCGGGCTTGTTATGATTCAACACCCCGAAGTGTGGTAAATACCAAACACGTTCGCGTTTCTCATCTCCGGTTACCCTTTTAGCATACCCCATGTTAATGAATCTATTTAATTCCGCTCGGTATAATGCCGCGTATCCCGGATCCTTTTTTAATCTCTTTTCCAATGTGAATAGCCTTTTCCTCGCCGTATCTATTCCATTGGTATTGGGCGTTTCGTCGTCCTTCCACAATAACCCTACTTGCCATCCCTCTCGCCCACGCACGCATGTATCTTGTAAAATCTTTTCGACTCTCGAATATTTTTTATTTTTTAAACTGTCGCCGCTCACGCCTATATTCTCTAACTCGAAGTATTCTCGTATCATTCTGTCAAGCGCATCATCTCTGGACTTCGGTCTTTTCGCCTGCTCACCAGCCACGTGCATGCATATCCTTCCTAACGGGGTTGGCTCGCGCAATATACCGTGCACGGTCCAACCTAAATTTGTACGCGACAGGGCTAGGCTATTTCCATACTCTTTCACTTCTCGCGTAACAATCAACTCCCAATTATCCTGCCCTATCAGTATGCTCGCATTTTCTGTCTCTATTGACGGTATCTCTATTTCGTTGTCCGTTTGAAACAGTCTTTTAACGACTTCCCCCGAGATCGCCGGAACTGGCAGGTTAAGACCTTTGATTATTATCGCGCCCTTTAATTTAGCCGATCCAGAACTCCCGGTAACGTTTATCGTTGCCTTCTCATTACCGACAATTTCCCGTTCACCCCCCAATCCTGTCAATTTGATCTTTATTCGGGATCCGGCTACACCTACTTTCCGCGCGACTCGTTCGTCAATCAAAGTCACCGTTGAACCTTCATCTAATAGAGCTACCACGTCTTCGCTACCCCGATTGCCCGTTACAGTTAGTTTTACAGTCTTCAAAAACGCCGACGGTGTATTCACTAGTCAGCTTTTCTCAGCATTCCCCGCGGCGGAATCCAACCGGCGCGTTTGGCTGCTCGAATCGCCGTTGTCAGCCCGCGCGTCTTGATTCGCAGCACCGCTATTCGCGTGCAGCATCTCGTGATGTTCTCGCTTACATTGTGTGCATGGCGCCTCTTTACAGGTACTCCGCGGGTGGCCAGATTTTAGGCATTTATAACACAACCGATATCGCTTAACAAGGGTCCATCTTTGGTTGACGTTCACTTTCTTGAACTCGTCGCACGCATTGACATTATGCTCGCCGGTACCGCAAATTACGCATCTCCTTTTTTTCTCCGCCTTTCCCTTGCCTCTTCTGCCTTTATCCTTTGTTGTACACGCGTAAGCGAATCTATCCGATCGTTTGTGGCGTTTGCTAGCGGTCGAGCCTTCTGATCGCGATTCTTTTGCTAACTTCATCCGTTTAAACAGCCCCGCATATGCTGCCAGTTTCGCCTCCCGCATCAGGTATATACTTAGTTTTTCGATGTCCGTGATGTTCTCCTCCATTTCGCTCGCAAACTTATTATATCCGCTCTGCAGGGATAGCGGTATTTTAGACGCAATTGACTCTATTAAATCGTACGCTTGCAGTAGCCCTTCTACTTTCATAGTTTTACATGCCGACATCGCGTTTCGAAGATTTACCGCGAATTGCATTAACGTTATTTCCCCGGATGCGATGGCCGGCATTTTTTTTAAATCCTCGATTATGGTTCGCACTGCGCTTCGATTGTCTCCATACTGCAGTTCTAGCGTCTCCATAATAAGTTCCGCGTCTCCATTTGACACTATTAGTGAGTGAACTCGTTTGCGCGCTTCTCCCTTCAACGCTAAAAGGAGGCGTGAAATATTTTCCTCCGCCGAGTATATGTTCGCTGTTCTCTCGTAGTTCCGCTTAAAGTACAGCCATTCCGATTCATTCCCCAAAACTCCGGTAATCGTTTGGAGCTAGTTAGTCGTTGTAACAGTCGAGTGTTTTCCTCCCGAAGCGAAGACTCGCGGACAGAACTTAAACTACGTTCTAGTTCCTGGATTCGCATTCTCATCGCGCTTATTTCCTCTACCGATATCTTACTTTGCATTAGGTGCTACTGATAATATGTGGACCGCTTCCTCCTGCCAGCATCGGTGATTCGTTCGTCTCCATTTCCTCCTGGTAGTCCTCTCGGCTAGTCGAGGGCCGACGCGGTGGCGTTTTCCGCAACCCCCTTTCTCCTTCCTTCGGGCTTGCGGTGTTCGACTTCCTTGCGGGTTTGCTCAGGAGGCTGCGGGTCGATATAGGTCCTCTGCTCCTTTTCGCCGTCGTTCCTGGCTGGGCCGTATCCGTTACTGCTGTGCTGCGCTTCTTATTTGGAGCCATCACTCAAATGTATGCTTTGGTTCCCTTCCACTAAACACGCGTTTTACACACACTGTTACCCGCTCTCGCTAGATGAACTCGAGAAGTGCTAATTAAATCCCGGCTGTCAGTCCCGGGTTTCGGCACCAAAATTGTTTCTCACCTCTCGAGGACTCTTAGGGATTCGGAGGGAAAAGAAATTTTTGTGGGTGAAATATAATATTCAAAGATTTATTTAAACTTCAACGTGCGCTCACGTCGAAAGGCAAAAGATTAGTACTCACAATTCCTTCGCTACCCATGGTCTCCCCTCCACTGTTCGCCAGGGTTTACAATATTTAATTTTCCGCTTAGCCTCGGCATAAAAAACCCCTTTGCCATCAGGGGAAAAAGCCTTACAATATACTTATTTATAACCTAATTGCCGCCCGTCCACCGTCCATCCGAGGTATGTCCCGGCTCGCTCGACGACCCACCGGGACGCTTTTCGCTAACACCTTTTCCCGGATCGCAAGACGACCTCCCGGGTATTCCTGGTCCTCCGTCAGTATCCGGCTTTACGCACGTCTGCGCAGCGGGTATCCGACCCGTCCAGGCCCAGTTCGCTCGACGCCCCCCTAGGCCTGTACGGACAGCCTCGCACGACGTCCCAGCTGTTTCCCAGATGTGTCTTCGCCATTTTACCTAGATGGAGCGGTCCGCTTGCAATTACTTTATTACATTTATACAAATTCGCTTAAAACAAACACATGAGTCGCCAGATGGACCCGCGCCGCACGAGACTCAGTCGCGCTTGTTGGGTCCCATACTTGACCGCTCGCGCCGCTAATTACACACACCTAGCCGCCCACTGTGGTAGGTACCCCATACTAGCCGACCGTCCTGGCAGGTGCGTCGCACTTGTTTACCTACCGCGAATAGGTGCAACGCACTTTGTAAATTTTTACATCCTAATATTTTTAACAAATATAATTTTCAAAGTAAACAGATAAAGATAAACACAATTTTTGTATGCATGTCAGATAGTAAATTTCTTTAATTTATTAATATAATTTTATTGGTTTAATCATAAACTAATTTAATTGTTTAATTATAATTTATAAGTAATTATATATAAATTAGATAAAAATAAAGAATTGACTGCATTAAACAATGAAATAAAAATGCCTATTTTATTTATCTAGAAAATTGTTATTCTCGTATAATTATAACATCTAATATTATAAAAGCCGATTTATAGCTTATATGAATTTTGTAGCGCACATACAAGCATTAGTAATTCAAAAATTTACGAGTATCAGTTGGTCCCAATTAGTGTTGAATAGCCATCATTACACTAATCTGCTAAAATTAATCAAGAGCTATTAGTGCACTGGATTCTATGTACGATTTTTAATCGAATTCCACGCGAAAAAGCAAGACTTGATAATTCGACAACGACTGATGAACAGAAACTGAATTACAAGATTAACTCGTATAAGCTACGGAAACTAGGAACTGGTTAATGTTACAACTACAGATTCGAAACTTTGTCATGTCTATAAAAGTGTGGATGATATTGGTTCGAGAACAAGTTCAACGATATTTTCTACCTTTTCACCTTTCCAATTAGGATTTAAACTTAAAATTTTAGCTATCAATTTCAAAGAAATTTATTTTTTTTTTTAGTTTCTTAACTTAAATTAATAGGGAAAACATATGTTCTTCAATTTTTAATCATAAAATATAAAAACATTAAAATCAGTTGAAAAGTTAAAAAAACCAAATTTTAATGATAATCCTACTTTGAAGTAACGAGTGATAAAGGAAAACTGAATAGAGGTAGAAGAGGAATATTTTATAAAATCGTAGCATCTATGAAAGCAATGAGTAAGGTCTCTCTAAATTAGATATGAGAAATTGGAAAGGGTTTTAATTAGAGAATTAAAATGTGAAAAAAAGTTGCACAAATCATTAGCTCTTAAAGAAGTCAAGGAGAAGATGGAAGAAACATTAAACTGCGTGAGATTTCTATTTCTACTCAAAAAACGAAAAAGTTTTATAAAACTTCTTTTATAAAACTCTTTAGTTTTTATAAATATTGTATACAAAGTGTTGATTTTACTGCGAAGCAAGTCCACAAATAAAGATTGTGTATCTAATGAGACCAAGAATAATGAGTTTGAAAACTAGGATTTTAGATTTCAAAATTACTTATTTCAAAATGATTTAGAGTTAAAGAAAAATAGTGTAAGAAAATACCGGGGAGATTTGATTAAAAGTTAGAAGGATTTGAGGACTCCAAAGAAATTTTTGATTGAAAATAGTAACAAGATAATAAAAAGAAAAAAACAAATAAATAGAAATGTCGTTAATTAGAAAATGCATTTTTTGAAAAAAAAATCAATTTGGATTTGTGCAGATTAGCTTTTAAAAGCCAGTGCTTCAAATGTTTAGAAATAGTGCTTAGGTATATAATAGTGTAGAGAGCGAAAAACATAAGCGTTTTACTAGTAAACAATATCATCATTCATATATACTATCATTATATAATAGTTAGTTTTCATATAAACAAGAAATACATTGTAAAAGGCGAAAGCAAGATTAAAACCTGGAGAAATTCCAGAGAGAATGGTAGATGAAATACAATTACCTATATTGATAGAGAAAGAACAATCTATGAAATAGGACAGAATAAGGTAGAGAGAAAATTAAGATTAATTAATTTAAAAATTAATCTTTTACGCCAAATTCTATCAAACGCTTGGTTTGTATCAAGTAATGAAAGAACCGAGGAAACCATCTATTAGTGACGTCAATTATATTTTGTGGGATACGTAGAATCTGATACTCAAGTTTTCTGGAAATCTAAATATTTGTTACCATTTTATACAAATCAATAAACACTGAGATACGGTTAAAATTTGCCAATTCAGCAATCTTACTAAAGGAGCATTACAGATCCTATTAAAAGAGAATCAAATAATGGTATTTATCTTAAAATAATTAGTACAATATCCAAACTGCAATTGATATGTATTGACCAATTCCGAATATTTAAAAGTCTGTATATCTTGATATAGTTAATATTTTTTGGAAAATACAATAGATTTTAAAATAAATAATGTAATTTTACAAATTATTTCAGAATATTGTTATAATTTAACATAAAATTTTAAATATAAATAAATTTTTTATATAATTTTAAATAATTGATAAATGAGTAATAAGACAAAAATTTTTACATTATTTTAAACTATTTTTTATATACTTAATAATTAAATATTATCACCGTTATTAGTATACAAAATAGTTGTATGATTATTTAATTTAATCTTATTACTAAAGATATATTTTTTATTGTTATTATTTGTAATATTTTCATTGTGAACATTGAATATTGTTAGAACCATTTAATTTAAAAACTAAAAAAATAGTATAATTAGAAAAATTTTTTTATCATAGAATAATTTTTATTACGGAATATAAAATAAATAATAGATACTTTTATGTGAGAATTTCTATTTCTAAAATGTAAGAAAACTTAACAGATTAAAAAATAATAACGAAAAAGCTTATGCTCTCATAAAGCAAAGTTTAAAAATAAGCACGTATCGTTTAGTGATCCAATATGACGGTTTCTTTTATAATTTCTGAACTCTCTATTATATATTACTTCATTCCTGTGATGCTATATTGCACATATATATATACACACTTAAAAGATCTTTAGATAATTGAGATAATAATTTAATAATAACTACGTAAATGTGTGTGTCATACTTATTTTTTAAAGATTCTCGTATGAAATGTAAAATATCGATTTCAATTGCACCATCATAAATTTCGCTATAACAAATTAGTCTTCTTTTTTCTTTATACTCCTCCATAGTGCCTTCTTTGCATTTTTCTGTTTGTATGTGCTATTTCATTTACTTGTTCATTTTAATAATAAATACATTTTTTTATTATTTGATCTGTGCATTAAATTAAAATTTGTATATTTAAAATATTATTTTTACTTTCTAAAATTTATTTATAAATATTTAAATGTAAATTCACTTAATAATGCGTACATACACACATATGTAGATATAAATATGTAACAGAACAGATTTATAAATTTAGTTTAAGTAAATTCTATTTATTTCAATTAATAATATAACAAATCTTTTGATTTAATTAGAAAAAATGCGTGAAGAGGTAGCATTAAATAGGTAAATACAAGTGCTAAGATATGTCTCGCTGAGATGTAGCTTCCTTTTGAGGCAAAGAAAGGTTAATTAAAAAAAACTTAGCTAAAATAGCATAGAATCCTACAAATCACGGATACTAGTTTACTAAAATTTAAACATAACATTCACCCGAGGACGATAATTTCACGAAAGGAGGAAGTAATAATTTAGTAGTAATAGCACACATGAAAATACCTAAACTATGCAAGATGTATGAAAATAAAATTTTTATAACATTTATCACATCTTTTTGATTACGCCTCGAATCTAATTGTTTACTTTTCTCTTCTAATACTCCGATTCTAGACAAAGACTAGAAGATCCTTATTTCATATATCCTCTTCTATACTTTAGAACTTTCTACACTTTGATATCCGAAAACAATCCTCGATTTTTTTCTGTAAATCTTTCCTACTGCAGTGTCTTCTCACATATATGCAGGAATACGCGAATATTATATCACTATTACTTTAATAAATAATATGGAAGGCGCATATCATCAAATTTCACATGATTATATTATATGAAATGATATTCTATAGCAGTTCATGTATACTATAGCAGTTGTACAACCTTCTATACACCAATAAATAAATATCTCTCTCTCTCTCTCTCTCTCTCTCTCTCTCTCTCTCTCTCTCTCTCTCACTAGATCTATCTATTTATCCAACTTTTTTTATTACTCTCATTATAATTCTTATATTTTAATTACATTTAGAAATCACCCATTATAGTATATTGTATAATTGTGTAATATTCTATCCTTTTATGATGTGAGGGCTTTTTCCGACACGTAGCCGGAAGTTTTTTACATCATGTTAATTATTATAAATTTGGAATATTTATATATAACAATATCAACATTATATATGGCATATAAAATTCTGTGATATGATAAGTAATTCTTTTAATAAACTATTATTATTATTATTATTATTATTATTATTATTATTATTTATAATAAAATAAATAAATTTTGCAATCGATAATATTTTATTTTTATTTATAACAAATATGTTTAACTTTGATTAATATACAATCTATTCAACACAAATAATTATTTCTTGCAAAAATTTTATAGCTGCAGTGAAAACAATGTAATTTATTATATTATTACAAACTTTACAAATGACAGTGACATCAATAATTCAAAACATATATGAGTGTTCAAATTGTTTTCATTGAAAGTGAAAATTCTTACATACATATGCATGAGGTATATATAAATATTGAATAGAAATTTTGAAGTAATAAAAATTGAAATAAACTGTGTGAAAAAATCTATAAACGATGTAAAGAAAAAGGAAGAGCGATTATTAACATATAAATGTATAATCAAATCTGGGATGAAATTGATAAATAAATGTAAGTAATTAATATAAAAATCTCACATTATTGAATTTCTAGTAGTTATTGGTAAAAAAGATTTACATTTAATCATAGCTCATACTTTAATAAACCACGTAGAAAAATATGCATCGGACACTTACAGGAAAAAGAAAGTTCAGGAAATTAGATGCCTTGCAAAAAAATTACCGCACGTTAATGTGCGACCTTTTGTATTTTCTTCGAACATATTCTTCCGCAGATTCTAGTACCAAGTATCGATTATAAATTATTTTACAAAATTGAACAACCCTTCGTATGTATATGCACATTTACACGATGCATTTGTTCTTTTCGATTTAATATAAATATTAATATAAATATTATTAACAAGCACTTATACTCTAAAAAAATAATAATGACGTTAACAAAGTTAATTTTTAAATATTAATATACAATAAAATAAAATAATAAATTATATTGTAAGTTTCAAAATTATTCAAATTATTATTATTATTATATATATATATATATATTAAATATTAATATATCATTATAGTACATTAAATTTCTATTTCATTTGGATAATAAAATAAATTGTATTTACATAATTTACATAATTTAAATATTAAAAGTATTTATAAATATAATCTTTTGAAGTTGGTGTTTTTAAGGTAATTTATTATACTTTTTATATTCGTATTTTAAATAGACATTAATAAATTAATTTTGCTTATAATGTATACATGTATATTATTCAAAAGTTAAAAACTTTTAATTTTTAATAGATTTGAAAAAAATAGATCAAATATAATTATCTAATTTAAAGAAATAATGTGTTAATTTCAGAATTTTAGAAACCTTATTATTAAAATAAAAAACAAGAAGACAATGTAAAATTGTTATAAACAGTAAAAAATTGTAAAACGGTAAAAAATTTTAATAACTACTCAGTAATTTATCTTATCGGTGCAAATCTGAGGATAAAAGTTTTCCATATATGCAGTTCATATTTCTAAAAAGTAAGGATTTTAATGATTTTCCTTGTCGAAAACTCAGTCTAAATAATGCAAACGAACAAGGCAGATGAAAAATAAAACTTAAAAGAAAAAACATAAGTATTCATAGCTATATGTATTATATATTAGTATATTATAAGTCTATTTATATAAGTATATAAAATTTGTTTATCATTCAAATATTAACAAAAATATAAAGATAATTACATAGATTTTCTTAATAAATTAAATTTTTATACTATTGATATTTATTAGAATAATAATTTTTGTTATCTTTATTGAATATTTTAAAGAAAACATATCTGTACTTTATGTACAGAATATAATACAAGTAGATTATAAATTATTTATGTGTGTATATAATTTTGAAAATAAATATATCAGTTATTGAAATCCATAATATAATAAAATGAATATAATGCATAGTTTACTTTGCAAACTTAATATAAATAATTGTATAATGAAATTTATTAGCTGACACTAATATACATTATCGACCAAATCATTATTATAAAATTGAGTGTTCAATTAACATTTTTACTGTGAAATAAGATACAAAACTTAAGTAAAATTTACTTCAACTATACAATAAAATTCAATGTTTAGTTGAATCATAAAATTATTAATATTAAAAAAATTTAATGAATTTAATAAGCTAAAAAATATAAAAATTTGATTAAATAAATGTAAATTATTTTTGTAACATTTTATAAATCTCGTTAAAATAAATACGATCACAAATTTTGTATACGGTATGATTATTGAGCTGTGAGGTAATATTAGCTTTTAACGAAATTACTAGCATATATATATATGCGAGTAACGGAACCAATTATTTTATCTACACTATAAGACCAAGCAATAGATCACTTTTTAGATTATTATCGTTTTACAACAGTTTTTTGCATTAAAAATTATAACAAAAATTCGTAGACAATAACTTTATAAATTCTGCTCGTAATTTTATTAGCTATTTTTATTAACAATTTAAAAAAAAATTTTTTTTTTTTTATATGAAATAAAAAGTTGTAATTATAGAACTGTAATATTAATGGAGGAATTGTAACTAATAAAATCACGATGAAAATGGTTTTTTATATATATAAATTAGTAACTAATTCGTAAATTGGTGATAAAAAATTATAAAAAGCGGAGAAATTTAAAAAAACAAGGAAAATATTTAAATTAAAAGATTTAATTTTGTTATTTTTAATATTGTTATTTCAATATTTTAAATTCTAGAATAAGAAAATTAAAGTAATTTATGTGCACTTTATTTGTATAAAATTTCAACTCTATGAGACTATAAGATTTGGTACAATTCAATGTTTAATTAAATTATGCAGAAATTATTATTACGACCTATTATTCATTTATTTATCGTAACTATTTAATTATATATATATTTATAATATTGCGTCACTTTATTTACTTATTTATTCACTTCTTGCTTTATTTGCTTATCTATTATATTATTACTTTATTAGCATTACCCGGTTCTTTTTTTGCCTGAACTGAATCAGTCGAAGAATTTCAGCCTTTGTGCGGATTTAGGATTTAAATAAAATACAATCGATTAATTTGTGTTAAAATACCGATTTATTGGTAATATATCGGAAGAGAAATTGCAGTATGTTGATATGACTTGTGATACAATTCTAGTTTCTATATCTGTCTGTAAATTTTAACAATTATTGCTTTACCGTGAGTTTACTTGATCGTGTGAGTGTTGTGTTGTTGACCGACGAGAGTTCCTGACCGGAATCGACTTACTTCGTATTATTTCGCCGAATCGACTCTACTCCGGCTCTTTCTTACAATCAAACCGAATCTTGAATCCCTTAATAATGAATCTTCTCCAAATATATAGAGAGAAATTTCTAACTTTTCTGAATCTCGTACCGTAGATGTGTTCTCATTTTTAAGCTTAGTTTGAATTACTTTAATTTTAGTTTATCTGAATTAACATTAATTCTCATAATGTTGATTAATTATTGAGCTCATTTCCGAATTCATAACAATTAATACTTGTTCAGCTTTATTTCTTGCACTGAATCTTGTGCTCCTTTTTTACTTGTTTACATAATATAATTTATTTTATTCCTTAAGTATGTCAATTTCGAGACATACTCAACATTATCTAACTTTATTGTTGTTCTATGCGTTATTTGAATTTAGCTTTTTTAACATTTTAAAAATATACAATTATAATACAACGAAACCTCTTATTTTGATATTATAAAAATCTTTTAGATTACCTGAATAATAAAATATTGTAAATATATACTTTAATAATCTGATATAAGTGATTGTTTATTTAAACAGAAAATTAATTACATTTTTTATATTTTGATGATCTATTTTCAGTTACTAACTCTAATAACTTTATTGAAATCTACTATATATTGATATACATTCGAATTGTTGACTCCTTTAGTTACCTGAAATGTATGCGGTTGAATCAAGATGTATCATAAACAATATATACTTATATAAAATTATTAGAATATAGTTTTTATATAAGAAAATATGTTGGAAATAAGGGAACATTTCATCTTAATTAAAATAAAATTTTTATGTCTTTCCGAGCCAAGTATAAATTCGATTAATAAAATTGTGAGATTGCGTTGTATCGTCGGTGGAATTGGCGTACTAAAAAAATTTTACCTTAAAAAGCTAATTTTAAATTGTATTTGATCATCGTACTTATGAAAATTTTAAAAGCTTTTGTTGACAAATACATGGTTCATCCACGAAGTATCGAGTTTTCTTTTTCATTTTGCGACTATTGGTCGTTAAAATTTGGGAGAGATCTTAAAAAGTCGAAAAACTCTTTTTTCATTTTTCCTTTTTTTTGTTTTGTTATTTCGATAATTTGAAGCAGCAGGATTCAACTTCGCGCGAAGGGTGTTTTACAGTTTTTTGACACGGCGCGATGGAACGACTACTCGAACAGCGTTACTCGATAAAGTTTTGTTTGCAATTAATAAAAACAGTGTGGAAATGTATAAAATATTGCAAGAAGCGTATGAACATAATTGCATGTCAAAATCGCAAAGTGGAAAATGGCACAGAGCTTTTAAAGAGGGCCGAAAAAGAATCATCGACGAGCCTCGATTTGGACGTCCAAAAAGCTTTCGAATGACTAGGAACATCCAACTCGTGTTAGAAATTTAAAATTTTAAAAACAGATAAAGCAATTTAGGATAAACTGAATTTACGCGATCTTAACTGTATAATACAGTGCAAAAAAATTTATAAATATGAAAAATTTTTTGAAAAACATCAAAGCTGAAGAGTTTGAAGATGCATTTGAAATTTGAAAAAAATTTGGCCTTCAAAAATGTGTTGATGCAGGAGAAATTTATTTTGAAGAATTTAAAATTTTTATTTCATACTGTTTATAAGTCCACCAATAAATCATTTTTCAAAAAAAAAGATAAGAATTTTTTTTTTAATATTTGAACAATACATTCTCGCGTAGTGATTTCCCACTAATCGCTTCAGCGCGACGTGTCAAAAATTTGAAAAACACCCTTCGCACGAAGTAAAATCCTGTCGCACCTAATTATAGAAAAAAAAGGGATAAATGCGGAAAGAGTTTGTAGACATTTTAAGACCCTTCCCAAATTTCTATGACGAATAGGCGCAAAATGAAAAAAAAACTCAATACGTTGTGGATGAACCATGTAAGTATTCTAATGAAATTATACAAGATAATTTGAAGCGTCAGTGATCGAGATTTACTGTCAAGGACATTGGGCTGATCATAAAATCTCTAAAATGACGTAGTTTTATTATTTAATTCATCCAAGTAATAGCATTGTTAAAACTGTTTTATTAAAAATAAATCAATTCCCAAAATAATATGTATTGGATGAAATAATTTAAGACATAATGATTTTCAAGTTTGTGTTGCATAAATATGTATAAATATATCAGTCAGCAAATGAGCTTAAAGGAAAATGTCGGTCACTGCAAATGATTTTAACAATATGTATAATATAAATTAAGTATGCAATAATTGACAAGTTCAAATAAACTAAAATTGCATTTTTATATTTATAGAAAATTATTATCTCTCAAATGTACACGTATATTGAAATAGGTAATTTCTAATAAAGTATGAAAGTTATAATGCATTCGTAGATATTTAATAACTATACTATTAATTGTATCGGTTAATTATATATATATATATATATACGTTCCAACAGTTTACCCGCAGAAAAATTATAAAAGTTGCGTTACTTGGAAACTTACGATGACAGCTCTAAAAAATATAACTTTGTATCAAGGTAATAATTATCCTACTGCGTTAAAATTTCTATTAATATAAGAGTATAGAAATGTCTCAGCTGATGAAAGAAATAATATTTCAGTAAATAAAATAGAATTGCGTAAAATTAAATTTATCTTTAATGAAATTTCTCAATAAATAAATCAAAATTTAAATAAGAATGGTAGTAAAATAAAAAAATACACTGAATTAGTCAGTAACGAGGGGTAAAGTCTTGAAAAACTATTTGTGCATTCATTTATTTGTGCACATGTATATTTGTATATGCAGATTATACATCGAGACACATACACACCCGTGAATATATGGTCTACCATTTGAAGTCCTCCAGGAAATTAAAAAGAACAAACTATTCAACTCGATAGAATACACGGTTTTTTTATCTTTCTCCTAGAATAATAATAAGGAAGCAGAAAGAAGATAGAGATTTAAAAAATTAAAAAATATTAATAAATAAATATATTTGAGGAATAAAAAAAAAGATTAATAAATAAATAAATTTTAAGAAGAAAAATAAATTTAAGAATAAAATATGCAAAGAAAAAAGTAAGGTTTCAGGATTTGACAGACCAAAGTAGGCCGACTATCCGTGAAGAACTTTATTAGCAGTTTAAAATCATTTGTTTATTTAAAAAATAACGCATTATAGGTAATGTGCTGCACAATAATTTAACAGGGAGGACAATAATATAATAATAAAACCAGTTAACACTATTAATCTTCAGTACCCATGCCAATTTATATTTAATATGAAATCCCCGTATGCAGTTTGTATAAAATATTATACTCACGAATCAGAAATACAAAACTTGTTCTTGAAAAATATACATTTGAGCTTGTCTTCCTTAGTTGGCATAAATTCATTTCATGTGGGGGAAATTTATCCAAGCGTTAATCAGCAATCATATATTTTGTTGTACTTGTCAATACGTATGCGTATATAAATACCCTCAAAGTTGAATGAGTACGCATGTACTTTGGTCTACCGTTGAGTAAAGCATCAAAACACCATTCATACACCCTCGTGTGAAAGAATATATATATACTTTCTTCTTTAAAGCTATATATATATAGCGGAAAAGACAGTTGATTTTAATAACAAAATTAATGATGCATTGGAGTTTTCGAAAACCTTACCATTTCAAATAAAATTTAAGTAAACCTCGTATCCCTTGTCAATGTTAAAAAAATAAAATATTTTTGAATATATTGTTTAAACTTATTATAGGTTCAACGAACTATTTTTATATAAAGCACAACTCAAATGCAAAACATATTTAAAATTATGTTTAAAATATAAACATATTTAAAATATTAAATTTAAAAAAAAAATTAAATATATAAATGGCAAGCTTTTAACGTATAAAGGATAAAGATAAAAATACTAATAATTAATAAATTTAAAGAAAATGAGAAATATTAAATATAAATATTTTTAAAAATAAATACGGTGATAATGATAAATAAAAATTTTCTTACTCAGTGTTTTTTTAGAGAGAGTAAAAATTAATACATGTTTCTAGGTACTAGTATCAACTTAGTATATAATTTTCTGTTGATTATCGTGCAATAACATGTGAATTAATCTAATTAATTCAAACTGCAGAAATTTTTTTTAATTAATACACTTTTAATTAAAAAAAATGTAAAAGATCACTTCAGCACATACTTTGATCCAAACGTGGAACAGGTATTCATATTTAGATGCACGAAAACGTAAGCACGTGCATGCAAGGTAATGTATATATACATATGTGTCCATTATATCTATTTTTAAATCATTTATTTTTAAATAAATGTTCGTATTTTACTTATAAGTACTCTGTTATTACGAAAATCAATCACTGTACCCAGTAATTTTATGTTGTACTTTGATAAATATTCAAAATGTATAAGTAATTCACGCATTCAAATTTTCCACTTACAAAAAAGCTTTTTCTATTATATTTTACGTCATACGTTCATTTATTCCCTACATTCTTAACATATTTATAAATATATGTATGTGTAAACATGCTCTCCCTTTTTCTTAGCTTATTACTTTTAACATGGATGAAAGCGAAGTGCAAATAAAGATGTATACATAAAGTTACACGAGAGTTGTTATTTTTACATTATAAAAATCATTATTAGGTAGGTAAAATAATAAACAAACACAATAAATATTTTTAATTGAAAATATATATATATACATATATACGTAAAAATTTACTGAAACTAATAATATAATAATAAAAATCAAAAATATGACAAGGATATATTGAAATAACATATACTGTTGTATCAAAGTTATGTGCCATTTTTCCTTTAAAACTTAAAATAAAATAATAAAAAACATAAAAATATTTTTTTTTTATTTGTTATAACTTAATATAAACTTTAATTTATCTAAACATCACAATTTAAGGTATACAAAAATACGAGATACATACATTATCATAAAATAAAGTAGAATATGGATATAACCAGTCAGACACACATACTATTCCATTCATCCAAGAATGAAAACATTTTTTAATAATTTTAACTATATTTCTTAAATACTAATACTTGAATAAAAATTTGTTTATATTTAAAGTGTGTTATTAGTAGCACTAAATATTTGTCATTTTTTATAAAATAATTGGCATCAATTGAATGATTGCATTCATATTCAAAATTAATATTAATATCTTATAATATACATAAATTAATTTTTATAGAAATAAACCTATTTTACTCTAAACTTTTCTTAATATTTTTTATTATTATGTAATATCTAATATGGTCATACGTGTATGATGTACAATTTTAATAAATAATCTAATTTTTAAATTTATAATTGAAATGAGTTATATAATAAAATTTGAATTTAATATAATATTAATTAAATAATATAATTTAATATAATTATAATTAATTTAATTTAATATAATTATATTAATTTAATATAATATAATTTAATTTAATATAATATAATTATTATATTATTTGTCTTGATTTAAATTATTTATAAATAACAGAATGTAAATAAGAACTAAAATTTATGATGTAAATATTAAAATAATAAATCAGATAAATTTATGCAAAAATCCTTAACTTCCCTGACCTTTTTTCTTATATTTTTTTTTATTATTTTCATCTAGCTAAACCGACTTTTATTATTAGAAAGTTTGACATAATTTACTGAGAAGCAACATTACTCATTTATAATATTATCATTATATAGTACTTAAGTTTTTTCTGACAATCATATCAACCAAACTTCTTTTTTGCAATTCAAAATTACTGAGCATTTCTATAGTATTTATGATGAAATATAGTTATTTAAGATGAAATATTTTATTGGTTTGTAGGTAACTTCATTATTCTTTTTTTACGATTTGTAGTATTATTTAAATAATACTTTATTGGTATAAATGTTTATATGTCTATATAAATATAAATCTTTCCATATATCTTTCCATATTTGTGAGAAACGTGCATCTGTACATATAGAAATATGATATATATATTATACTGTAATCATATTCATTTTATTTCTCTAATAGTGAAATGATTACTTATTCTTCAAATATGTTTCAATATATGATAAAATATTACTTTAAATAATTTTATATCTATGAATGATTCAATAAATACAAAAAATTACAATTTTAATATATTTTAATACGTTCGTAAAATAATATTACAATATAACATATTAATACTAAAAATTATATTATATATTTGCAAGTTCTCATGACTTTGACTCATATTTTCTTGTAAAAATTCATTTCAGCTTTATAATACTTACTGATTATAGTACGAATATTTTATATTTAATTCATAAAATTACTTAAATTATAATTATTATGTGTATATGTGAGCGCACATGAATATTGCTTCGAAAGTTCCAAAACACCATTTATTATTAAATTTAATAATATAATATATATTTATAAAGTGATCAAAAAAAAATTTTAAATAAATTTTAATTCTAATATTACTAATTTGATTAAAGTTTATATAAATAAAACATTTAACAAGTCAACATATATATAGTACTTTGAATAAATTTATATTTAAAAAACATATTTGATAAAATTTTTATCGAAAATAAAAATACAGAAAAATTGTTCAATAATAGTTATAATTCTTTCTACTGGACTTGCAAATATCGAATCTACTAATTCTATATTAACGTAAGTAATTTTATTTGCATTTAAAAATATAGATTAAGAAAATTATCTCTTATCATTTTTTTTTTATATTACTTTTATTTTGCTCATATTTTGGTGCGAATTTTATAAATTTTTTTTTACTGTTATTTAAGCAAAAAATAGATTAACGTAACGCAAATGAATAAATTTTATAAATTTAAATGAAGCTTTAAGATACTTTATTATACTAACTTTAAAATATTAATCTTTAACTTTTGATTTCAAATTTTAGATTTTATATATAAACTCTAAAAAATGTTTTTTAAGACTTTTTTAATCATTAATTTTTTAATATTTTATATTTCAGTAAGGAATATTGTGTGTGTATGTGTATGTTTGCAAATTTAAATGATATTAAAATAAAGGCTGATTATTTTAGAAAGCGTACCTTAAAAAGTAATAGTTACAATAAACACTCTTTTCGTCTTGATAAATAGAAATAATCTTGAAATTCAACTTACATATTGATACCAATAGTCTTAATAAACTGTATATAAAATAAATATTATATGAAAACATTCTTTATATCATGTATATAATGGCATACGTACGTCAGTTTTAAACAAATATTTATAATAGTAAAATAATGTCTTAACGATATCACAGTTATAACAAAAAAAAATAATAGCAACTAAAAATCCATGCTTTAACGCACGAGCTCGCAAAGAAAACAAGGTAAAAATGAAAGGCTCAAGAAATACGGAGAAAGAAAAAAAAAGTATAAGTACTGCGCTGACGTCGTTCAAGTAAAGACGTGGTAAATGTAAAGCAGTCTGGTATTCATAGTCTCGCCTCCAGAAATTAATTACATAAGCATCTACACACATACACATGTAATCACAACGACACACACTTACGGGGAGAAAAAAGCTATTGCATAATCCATTGCAATCGGATACTCGGTCCAGTTTCTGGGCACTCCAGATTCATTGTCCACATGACCATCATATCAATGCATCTATTTTGAAGGAACTCACAGTCCAACTCAAACTTTATTTTACTGTTCAGAAATAACAAATCCGTTTACTAATTTTTTACTTTAAAAACTACAGACTAATTATAGACCTGTTTGAGAAAAAGAGGAGTTAATAAATCTCTAACGCGAAAATCAATGCAATCGTGATATTCAAACTCAGCGCATCAAGTAGTATCGCTCTAAGTGACTAGGTAGCGTACCCCTAAGTTTTAGCTTTCCTCATATGAAAAAGTTACATGAGATGATATATATAGGTCCCTCGCAACACACGTTACTCAATCTTTTCTCGATGGACTACAGTCAATTACCTGGCGTTCTTTGATAGGAGCTCTGAGAAAGGTACCGGTTGGTTCAAAATTCAGCTCTCCTATCGGGGGCCTCACATTGTCGCCCTGTTACAATAATTAGTAGTGTTCAGTAGTGAAGCAGTAGTTCCGTACTCACGAAAAATTTTGGCGAAGTAATATATATCAGTCCCCCACAACGCTAGGGTGGGTCGTCTCTGACCCCACCTTAGTAGTGGCTTTTCCATCCTTGCTGTCGAGGGCTTTGTTTCTCCTTCCTTCCGTCTTTACTCTGCGAGTTTTTACTCGGACAATAAACTGTACTATTCATTTCGTGGTTTGAATAGTATTAAGTTTCCCATTTTAGCTAAGTATATTTGGTAACGTATTATTTTTAAATATTAAGCATGGAAATTCCTACTAATTGAAAGTCACTTTCCCAAGACGAACTCAAAGACATAATCCATGAGCTTGTTCAAAAACTTTTTGCTTCATTTAAGCCCTTTCCCTCCCTCCCTCAAATTCTTCCTCCCATACTTGAAGAGACAACTGAGGGTTTCACTCTCATTGAGAAACATAAGCGGCGTTCTCGAAAAACTCAAAAAACTACAAATTCTTCCGGGTCTGATTCTGACCGAGAAACGAAAAGACCGGCCTCTCGACCTTCCTGCTCTTTATCTGATTCTCTTAATTCCACTAGATCCCCCTCTCCTATGTCCACCAGTGACTCTATACAAACTATAAGTAATAACATACTTCCAGAGTTTTCCATAAAAAGACCACTAATATTATAATTCGTCCACCTCCGCCTATTATACTACGTAATAACGCAGACTGGTTTAAGATCAGATCTAGTCTTGATTCTCTCCACATTCCCCCTAGGCGGGTCTCCGTAGCTTCCAATTCTGTTCTTATATATCTATCTAATTCTGACCATTTCAAATCTGTAACTAAACTGTTAGAAAAACAAAAACTTGAATACTCTACTAATCAGCTTCAAGAAAATCGTGATCTTGTAGTTGTTATTCGAAAAGTACACTAAAATCTTTCTGAACAAGATCTCTTCTCCCACCTTAAACAAAAAGGATTTCTAGTGCTCAGAGTCCATTGCATGAGGCGTGGACATAAATTGTGGTCGCTTGTCACAGTACATCTTGATAAATCCGACCCCAATTCTCAGAAAATTTTCGATTTAAAGAAAATTGACCTCGTTGATGTTATTGTAGAAAAAAAGCGCAAAAATAAACTTACTCCACAGTGCAGAAGATGCCTTAAATTTCATCACACAGCAAATTACTGCACTGCTAATTGGTGTTGTGCCTTTTGCTCCCAGGGTCATACCACTCCTTCTTGTCCCAAAAAAGACAACCCAAAAAATCAATCTCTTTGTTTCAACTACTCAGAGAACCACTGGGCAACCTATCGTGGTTGTCCTAAGGTTTCTAATAAGCAATCTCCCTTATCAACTAAATCTATCATAAAGCCACCTAATCCTCCGGTTAATCATACCAATCCTCTAATAAGAGACAAATCTGTAACTATACCTACATCTGCCCCTGGCTCCTTGGGAAATTCCCTGTTATCGCGAGCATATACCAGGCCTAATATATCTTATTCTCAGGCTACAGCTGGAATTAAACCCTCTCCCCCATTTCCACCTTTTATCCTTCAACTTCAGTTGGCCCTTACTAATGTTTTAGAGATCATCAATAGCTACACAAATCTTTAATAAGAATAATCTTCGCATCCTTAATTGGAATGCAAACTCTCTTTCTCCTACTAAAGCTCTTGAGCTGGAGCAACTCCTAGCTCAGCACAATATTTCTGTACCCTGTATCACAGAAACCTCGCTAAACCACACAAGAATCTTTTCTTTGTTAACTACATACCTTACGCTCGAGAACTTGCATCCAACCTCCGCATTGCTGTACAATCTCACTCCAACCCACTAATCTGGGCCCTGGCAGACTGTAAACCCAAGCAGTCTGATAGGATCCGAAGATCATGTACCCTGGCACCCTAATTATTAATCCAAGTATCGATTTAGCACTTTTTGCGTTTTTCATCTAATTTGCCTTTTTAATTTTTCAGGTTAACCCTCATCTTTTCTTTCTTTACTCTTCTTTTCATCCAACTCTTATTTTTTTCCTCCTAATTTCTTCCTTGCTTTATATTTCTGAGAAGTATAATCTTCGGATTGGTAATCTCAACACCCTTTTTTCTTCCTTCTTCCTACTTCGTCTCAGTAGAGGGCTTTTTAGTCGGTAACATCAATGTGAGGGATTGATGAGTCCGACACTACCCATTCGTGGGTGTCAATAAGGTGATTTTTACCCTCTACACTGGCTTCCCCTTCTTCTAGTCAAAAAAAAAAAAAAAAAAAACACGTTACTTAATTGTTTTACTATATAATACATTTAGTTTTGAGGTGTGTCTCGTAGACAGATATTTTCTCATTGAGATTAAATTAACATAATGTATACTAATTAAGAATTCCCCTAGTCAATATCCTTTGAGTATTAACATTCCATTACTGTGTTTACCCCCTTTATTTTGAGCATTAAAATCTCCATTTTTTGTAAAATTATTTTACAGGACCTAAGTTTCATTTTACTACGACCACCATTGCTTTTACTCTCAAAATTAATTTTTTTCATTTCACATTTGTCTATTAGTCTTTATTTAAATTCTTTGAAATACAAGACATTTTCGAATTCGTGAAAAAATATTAAATACATCGTGAATAAAACATTCATTCTCAGTAACATTAAATATAATACAGAATAAATGACGATAAATAAATTATATAAAGACTTTTTACGTCTTACTTGAAAACAGAATTTCAATTCAAACTTGTTTTTAAATAAAGTAGGACTTGTGGACATAAGCGCGTATGTGTTTAAATATGCATGTGTATTTATTTGTGTTTGTCTTTCTCTTTGTGTTTGTATTCATATGTATAGTTAAAATATAATTTGGTCATTTTTTTCAATTATTGATTGTAATTAATTTTTACAATTATAATAAAAACACATTATTTTAATAGAAAAAGATAAGCTTAAATTGCAGGTATGTTAAAACATTCTAACACTCAAATTTAAAGTCATTAAGTTTTTTAAGAATATTGTTCTACACGAAATAATTAATTATTTTTAAAATAAACTCTTATATATAAATATTTAAAATTGTTTCTTCATTTCACACTTTTTGGTGAATTATAACAAATTTGATCAACATGTGAAACATTAAATCAAATAATATACACATAATATGAATCTCTCTCTCTCTCTCTCTCTCTCTCTCTCTCTCTTTCTCTCTCACTTGTATACGTACGTTGACGTTGAAAATCCTCTTCTAATATATGATTATTATAAATTCGGTTCCATATAAATTTATTTGAAGAAAAGGATCCACGGGAAATGTTGGCAAGATAGGGAAATGCATAAACTTAGGCCTGATGTACAAGGAATGCTGGAAGGAATTGAAAATTTAATGGCGTAAATTAAAAAGCAGAACAAATGAAAAATCTTCGAAACGAGAGTAAGGGACCATGTTTATGAAAAAAATATTAATGGATTCATATAAACCTACCTGAATACTGTTAGTTTATAATTTAATGCTTTATTCAATTTGAACTTTTTATGTGGATGCCTACAACTCTCAGTGGAAGTCAGTGTAGGGAATGATCATGATTACGTTTGTGTATTATGGTAAATGAAAATAGGAAAATTCGGCCTATCTGATAACACATCTGTACAACAAATTTTGAACTGCATGAAGCTTACAAAACTATCTGTCGAAAATAAAGAACTTACACAGTTGTTTGTAGTGCATTTTAGCTCGAAAAGCATATCACTCAACAAGTATAATATAAAATAAAGAATTTCTATGAAAACAACACTTTACATCAATTTATTTAATCTCGCCTTCTCACAATGAAAATTAAGTACATGTAAAATATATTTAATAGATATAAATATAATATTTAATAAACAATAATGAATTTACGAGACAGTTTATTTTAGCAAACAATATTGATGAATAATGCTAATTCATTTTACACTTTTTAATTAGGTTTTATATTTACATTTAATATTTATATAAGTTCTATATAAGCGTTTTAAAACAATCTAAAATGTATGTATAAAATCCTCGAAAAATTACGTCCATATTTATTGTAATAAACGTTATTCATACCTATAGATTAGTTTTTGGGATTTAGATCTTTATATTTGATTCATTTATAATTAATTACAATAATTTAGTAGAATAAAACAATATAGTTATTTTAACATAAACTTTAAATTAATATATAATTAAAAATCATTAAATTCTTACATGTTAGCAATAATGTTAGTTATTTTATTTATTTTATATTCTCACGTAAATTTCAATTTTAAGCGTAAATGACAAGTCTTGATTTAAATTACTGACAAAATTAAATTACTGAAAAGTTTATTCTATAAAATAATAAGCAAATATTCAAGCATTGTTCAATATAAAACAATTTATATGTAAAAAAAATATAACGTAAACCATTCATGTATTTATAATATTTGTAATTATCCAGTTAAAAAAAAAATATCTTAAAAAATTGAATATACATAAAAAAATCTCCATTCTAATGTAGTATTAAATTTGACAAAGAATTTACTACGTAAAAAAAAATTACAATATGCATAATTTTTTACTAAAATAGATCGTGAATTTTTATTTCAATATTAAGTTATATTTGAGCAATTATTTTTTAAATATTATTGAGTTATAATTTATTAATATTGTTTTACAGTAAAATTGTAAATGTGATTTAAAAGATGATGGAAAAAACGAATTTCTAAATGTATATTTAAATAAAAAAAAATGCACCTTTTTTATAGGGACAAAGAGTAATTATCTTGGGTAGTTCCACCCTCGCAATAAAAAGTTCCATTGACTTAGGAAACTCGATGGTTATTTGGGTTCGCGCGCGCACATTTTGATATAGAAATGAAACAACTAAGATATAGACTTTCAATACCTTTTAGTCAGTAGTCATAGCTTTCAAATATAATTCATAAGACTATATTTAATAGAAAAAATAGCGCTTATGTCTGTTTTATTTGAAATATAATAAAATTTAAATTTATTAATTAATAAATTAAAAATTTTAAATTGATTTTTAGTGGTATCTACTTACAACATATGCTTTTAAAATAAAAATCATAGAATAAACAATAAAATGTTTAGTTTTTTTTTTTAATACAAAAATTTAAAAATAATCAGATGACATTTTTAAAAGTTAAATCTGAATGTATAAATAATACATAAAATAAAATAATCATTTTATTGAAAATCTACTATTTCTTTCTCAATCATTATTAATGTTTAATTTATATTGATCAATTAAGTTATGAATTATTTATAAATCAAAATTTTATCATAATATAAAAATATATATCATTTCTCAAAGAATATGCATTTGTTCAAATTTCAATTAATATATACTTTATGAAAAATACTTTTAAATTTCTGTATGAATATGAACATATAATTATAGGAATTTCATATAAATAGTATAGAAAATCGAATTTCAAGCACTTGGTTTCATTATTAGATATAGAAAAGTATGACTTGAAGAATAATCGATAATAGCTTCTTATGTATCTAATGCTTCCTCTTCTTTCTCTATTCTCCATAAATCTTTAACTATATTTCATCATCTTTATCAATTTATATGTTCTCTTTTGTGCAAGAACGAATATGCTATGAACCTCATTCATTTTATTTCATTAATATAATTTTTGAACCTATTTAAATAAATATTATACAATATATTTATTTGATTTATCGTATTATCGTTAATGACATTTAGAATTTATTAAAATAATTTTTATCTTAAAATGAATATTTTTTAATTTAAAATACCAAAGTCTCCGAACTGAATAGATAATTCAGAAATTAATCAAACCATATAAATCATCTTTTGATCCCTCAAAATATATACTAAAACTGACCATCACATAATCTAATAACTGGAATTCGTCTTATGGAATTTTAGACACATATTTATAGTTTAGCACTCAATACCCGCATTATATGTTTTAATAGCAATTGGTGCTTCAATAATCAGTAATTAAAGGGTAACTGTATTCAATGTTAAATAAATGTCATTTATAATTATTTTCACATTTAAAACCTCAAATCACACACGAGAAAGATGATGATGGGAAAAGTCGTGTGATAAAAAATAAAATTGACAAAGGTAGGGTCTGAATTCGCGTTGACACAATCGATGTTAGTATTGCCAATAGAAATAGATTCAGCTCTTTTCGTTCTTACAACATTGACAGCTTAAGGGGATCCAATAGAAGTATCATGCGATAGCTTGCAATGAACTTTTGAGGTGCTGAGGTCACGTACGCAAAGACACGCAGGTCAGAGACTTCATTGTTGGGCTTGGAATCGTCTTTTCGAAAATCAATCTGTGATGTTTAGTGCCAGACGCGACGAATAATAAAAAAAATAGCATTTAATTTTTGGCTAATTCTTTACCAGTGTATCATATTTCAAAATTGATATAATTTTTGAATTATAATTTCAAAATTTAAAAGCTGTGATAGAAAATAAATGAACGCATTAAGTGTATGGATAATTTGGAAGGATTGAATAAAATGTAATAAATAAAAATATATCTAAGCCATTTTTCTTCTAACCGTATAAAATTTTTACAACCGCACATACTATTTAATGAAATAAAATAGAAAAATTATATACTTTTGTAAAATACATATTTAATATTTAAAAGATTTTTTTTTTAGACTATTAATATTAGTATACACCATTACAGTTGAATTATTATTAAATAAATAATAGTACATAAAATTATATATAGATTACAATTTATTATTTTCAAAAATAAAGCACTAAAATTTCACTTTTCTCGCGATACATTTCAAAAATAAGGCTATGAAATATTATATTAAACAATTTTTAGATACATACGATACTCATTTAATGATGCTAGTAATAACATTAAAAATTTTACTTTTAGATCTAATTTTATAATTACAAATTTTATGAATAAGTATAATTATTTATTAGTAATAATAATTAAAAAAACTTGAAATAATAATTCATACTGTGATTATATTAAATTATTAAATTATTAAATGAAATGAAATGGTAAATTAAATATTGATGAATGATTTTCATAATTGAAAATAGATGATATGAGTAAAATATACTACATTTTTAAATACATAAGCAGAATTCATACTACTTATTCAGTATCTTTGTTGACTACGGTTTTAGTAAATTTATTTGTTAAAAAACGGATCAGTAACATCCCCGGTAATTTGTTTTCACAAAAGCAAAGAACAAAAAGTAAAATTGTGTGAAAACCATGAAAAATTACAAAATAATATTTAGGAAGTGAAGATAAGACATTTTTCGAGCGTGACCTGCCAATTTTAGCGAAAGGCTTCCGAGAAAAATAATAGCATTCAGGGGCGAGATCGCGTACGCGTGAGTGTAACAAAAAACAACCTAATGGGTTCGAAAACTTACATGCTCAGTTTCCAACCGCAAAAATGTCAACACCCCAGGGGATACTTTGACTCCAGATACGGATTAAATTTTTAACCTCTTTGTCACCTGTACGTGTGTGCGTATAATTAGCCGTGCGCCACGGATTAAAGTTTTAACGACACCATCTCAACCCTGAAAGTTGTTTTTCGCTCACTGGATTAACGTCGCATTCACTATTTCGGAATATATTTGAATAATTTTTAACTGTAAATTTTATAAGCTTTAAAGTCTAGAATATTAAAGCATAACATTTGAACAACCTGTAATTTATAAGTACGATGGGTGACCTTTACAACCAATATGTGTATATTTATTTTAAATTTAACTTGTTGAATTTAAATTAAATATTCTTTATTCTAAGAAAAAAAATGTGCATATTATTTAGCAACTATTGAAGAGAATTGAAGAAGACATTGGATATGAAGTGTCTTGTCAGTTGATCATCAAACCCTTTCCTTACACTGGGGAGTTTTCTTAATAAACAATGTTCCCTCTCTTCGTTCTCTCTGAAAGGGATGAAAATCAACACCGCGGTTTGAGTTTTAACAGCGTTGAAAACAGGGATAAAGCGAGATGGACGACGAGATATGATCCTGATTAGAAGAGGGAGAGAGGTAAATAGATAAATAGAGTAAGAGAGAAAATGAGAAAGAGAGAAAGAGAGAGACACAGAGAGAGAGAGAGAGAGTATACCGTGCTACTTACAATGTACAACTTACTCGTTAACGACAATCTTAAAATATGACGTCGGTTCAAATGGTTACACTGATGGCCTTTGGTAGTTCTCTTTTATTAGTGATGCAGCTTTTCTAGCATCGTGACTTCTTCTTATCTCTTTGAATGCTGAGAAACATTTTCTCTTGTAAACCCGATGTGCCCCTTTTATATTCTCAAACAAAGTGAAGTTTCATATATAGAGCAACGTTATTCTTCACTCTCTTATTTTTTGCCGCATTTCTAAAGCCACTTTATTCATGGGTGTACCATAAAGGAAAACGCTTTCGAAAAGATCAACACACAGACAATGAAGAAATTAACGTCCGACGCAACTAAATATTACAGAATCGCTGTTTTATTATTTTTTTAATACATTTAGTCTCACCCCTGATTATCATTTATTAAATTCATTTTTTATTATCACGAATAAATTTTTCCTAACTAATGATATAATATTATTTGTTTACTATAATATAATATTATTATATTAGTAATTCGTGAATTAAAGTTTTTTTAAATATTGAAAATTGACAGTAAAGTAAAGTACAGAAAAATAATTTTTTTTTTTATTTTAAACAACTTTAATTTTTCACGCAAAAATTTGTTCTGAATATTCCCTTAAAATTTCAAATTAATGAGATAATTTTTCTAAAAGTCGAAAAGACAGCCATTTAGAAAATATAATTTCGAGAAGAAAAGCATATAAAATTTTGACCAATAACCTTTATGTTATAAAATTCAATTTATATGTCATAAATATTTGTAATAAATATTGTTCTTTTTTTATTATTCAAAAAAGAGCATTATAAATAAAAAATATTGATAACAAGTAATAATTAAAAAATTATTATTTATTAGAAATATATGATTTTATACATAACGTCATTTACTTTTATTAAGTATAATACTTGTATATATACAATACATGTTACTTGAAAAGTTCAAGTCACATAACAACATTTTGAAGAATATTGTATTGAATTTTTAATGAATTCAAAATTATACACAATTACTGCTGAAATAAATACAATAGAAGATTTTTTATGAAAAAAAGAACAAGGAATTATTTAAAAATGAATTTAATTAAGAAAGAAATCTGTGAATACTCGTAATTTATTTCAAAAATAAATAAAAATCAAAAAATTTTAAAGGAAATATGTATAAGTAGATGGTTTAACCAAAAACAATTTTTAATAGTGAAACAATTTTTATAATATATACTTATCTTTCAAGTTAATAAAATCATAAAGTTTTTCTTAATTTTAACTTTAATTTTTACCTAGTCACAATGTTCTAATATTGCCGTATGGTTTAAAATAATTCTACCTCTTAATTTCAGAAACAATATTTCACTCGCATTTTATATATTAAGTCTACTCAGAATGGTAAGTACAATGAGAAATAATGATAATTATTTTAAGCAAAATTACTAAAAATAAAGAAGAAATGAATGTTCTTTTAATAATTTTCTTTTATTTTATCTTATATAGTTTATCGAATATATTGATTATTATCATTTACAATTGATTGTAGTATTTAAAATGTATACAATTTCAAAGTAAACTAATTTTGTCAAATATTAATATGCGCACGATATAATATATGCTATGTTATTGTAAGAATACATCGCAGTATACGATAATTATGTAATAATAATTTTATAGTTAGTCTCTTAACGATCTTTAGTGGCTATTGAGTATACAAATAGGAATTTACTATAGAGCACAACAAAGGCATTAAATAATAATATACATTAGTATCGCATATTCAATATATTATTTTATTTGATTTTCGAAATATATTTTTCAAAAATCATTACACAAGCAAATTATTATAAATTAAAATTATTGCATAAAAATTTAGTATTATAAATTCAATTACTTATTACAATGATATTCGATTATTAGTGATATTAAAAATAAATAATTAATTAATTAAATAATAATAAATAAATTATTTTATATTTTTTCCTATGCATATCTTCATAAATCATATTTTTTGTTCAACTATATTAACACAATTAAACGATTAACTATATTATAAAGTTGATTGAATCATTTTAATAAATATTCAAGCTAAGATTTTTCAATATTCAAAACGAAATTTAATCATGATTAATGAATATTATGAATAAATAATAGTAATTGAATAGATAACTATCATAATTTTAATAAATAAATAAATATTCATTGTTTATATGTAATATTTAATTTTTATAAATTTTATTATATAAATAGAAATATACAAATATTAAATATTTTCAATTTAATTGTTTTGATAGATTTTCTTATTTTTTTTATCGCATCAATGTTTATTTATATAAATGTAAAAATCTATATGTTCACGTAAAGCTACAACGTAATTTAGTGGAAAAGTGAGATAAAATCCTTGTATATACCACCAATGACGTGAATACCTACGTCAGTTTCTCATTAGAGTTAAAAGAAGCCTTGTAATTTTGCACAAATTCTATTGTATATATTATATTTGTTTATAATTTTTTTTAAAAGTGATATATTTAAATCGAGTATAAAATTATTAAATATTATATTTATTAGAAAATTATTAAAATAATTCAATTTTTCTACACTAAAATAATTATGAGCAATGTTGTAATTATTATTAATTAAATATTATTTTTGGTACTTATAATAATAAAACTCAAATAAAATTTTGTTTAATTTATAATAGATAAAATAAAATCATTGTTTAAAATATATGTCAGAAAATTTCATAAATATTTTGATACTATTATATATAAAAAAATAATTTAATATATTAAATGCATAATATAATTTCAATAAAAACTTTTACAAGAAATTTATATAAAATGTAAATAATAATACGATAGTGAATCCCATTCAGATTTATTATTTTTAAATTTTTAAAAAAATCAAATAGATAATTTCAGAAAAATTGTGTAAGTATTCATAGTGGAGAACATTTTTTAAAATTATTTTAATACATCAAATTAATATTTTTATAATTATAAACTTTCTTTTCTAAATACAAAAGCGTAATATATGATTCATATTTTCAAATAATATAATTAAACAGATATATTTAATGTAATATTTTTTTTATTTCGGATTAACATGGCATTTTATAAATTACAGTTTAAAATATTTATTTTGAATGTTATTTACGGTTGATTATTGATGCAACTAATATACATTATTATTTAAATTAAATAGTATAATAATCATAATAATATTATTTTATTCAGATAATAATTTCTGATATTAATTATAATTTATTTGTAATATTAATTGTTATCTTTACATTCATTTTATATATCTATTACACTATTGATTTCCAATTAATTAAAATATATTATGTTTCAAAATTATCATTATTAATTACAAAAAATTAAGCAATTAAGATATAGTTGTTATATATAAAAAATCCTAGTGCCTTCAATACACAGTCAAATAAAATTACAAATTACAACAAGTTAAATATTATAATTATAATATTAAAATTTTATAATATTTAAAATTAAAATTTCAAAAGCAAACTATAAATAAATAGAATTATGAAATTATGAGTAAAAACATTATTTAATGATTTTTCTCAAGTAATAATAAAGAAAAATTCCCTTAAACTGTACATATAGAAAAGTTTACATTCAAATAATGTGAAATTATTAGAATGAAAATTTGTGGTTTTTATCATGAATGAGTTAGTAACGATAGACACTATCAATATCCAAAGGGTCAGCATTTCATATATTGATATCGGTTGAAACTAGGGTATGTCAATCATAAATATGACAACCTTATAATTCTACTAAGTTAGTCAATCCATACCCAGTTTTTTAATGGTATTATTTATAAACCTATTCTATTACTACAAAATCTATATTAATTTTGGTAAAAATTAAATTCTTGTAGTAATTTTTTATTATGTCCTATTTTAAAAATTTTTATTTTATTAATAGACTTTGTAATAATAATCAATAATCATAATTTTTATGTACTATCATTTGAAATTTATAATTAAAATTAGTACATCTAGTATCATAATGTTATATTACAAAAATATAATTAACTGCACTCACAATATGTTTATTTTTCTACAATTAATTTTATTTAATTCGATAATTATTGAAATATTAATTATCTATACATTATTTGACGAAATATTTTATAATTCCTAAATAATTCCACAAAAAGTCTTATTATCAAATATTTAAAAATAAATATAATTAATAAAATATTATCCCATTTTTTCCCTGATTTTTATACTTATGCATAATTTCAATTAATTAATCTGAAATGTGATTTGATAATTTAAATTTAGTTTTCAAATTACTCCTAAGAAAACTTAATGTATGTAGAATTTTACAAATATCTACTACAATTTATTGTATTATTATTCAATATTTTTAAATAAAAAATTTCACCGATGCTAAATATTATATATTATTTACATACTAAGTAAGATAAATATTTGTTATACATTTTTTATTGTTTTTTTTTTAGAATTATACGATAAGGAATAAATTATTAAAAATCTATAAAATACTATGCATATTAAATATTTTTATTATATTATATATATCAAATGAATTCAACTAGAATCTGGCTACTTGCAAGTATTAAAATGTATGTGAATATGTGCCTGACCTTATACGGTTACATTCTACTTATCCGTAAGCATATTCTTTATGTAAAGAAATGTAATTAATATTTTCTACATTCATATTATAAGAAAGATCTTTTTCGCATAAATTATAAAAATCCATTTATTATTTTTATCATTTAACTTTTTTATACTAGTAACACATTATAATCGTAGTTTAAATATTGAAAATATAAATAAAGTAAAATTACGATTACACTACTTCTAGTGAATATAATCTGTAATTATTTATTTGTATTATTTGTTTATTTGGAAGGGAAATTCGATGTTAGTCGTCGTTATAAGAGAGAATAAATATTAAGAAAAATATAGAGGGATGCACGGCTTTCCACGTCACCCTATGGGGTACCGTGCGAGGCACGCGTTCCCGTTGTTTTACATGGCGGGTATCCCCAGGAGGCCTACACCATGCTCCACACATTTACCATTTACCATTTTATACATACATACGTATACATTTATATTACGATTACCATTAATATTAGCATTACCTGTTTTTACCTGTTTTTGAAAAATGTGTGGAGAGAGAAAATTTCTCGTCTTTCTAAAAAAACACAGAAATTGGTTTTTTTTCCTTCAGAAGCTCTTATCGCTTATTCCTTTACCTTTATAACTTTCATCCTAATACCATAGTACAAAGCAATTTGACAGTATATTTTCTTTTAATTATCATTGAAATCTCGTCAATAACATTTCATTGCAGCTCATTTTACAAGGATTTCGATTCATTTTATATCTTTGGTTTTGTGATTAGCACTTTTTTTTATATCCATTTAGTGCGACTTCTCTGTGAGATATTTGATGAATATGAATTTTTCACTCATAAGCGGTAACGACGAGGATCTAGAGATAATTTATTTTTTCATTTTCTTTAAATGCAATAGTATATTTATTGAGTACCGTCGACCGAACGACAGTCGTTGCCGAGGTTTCTATTAACGAATCAACTTAAATTTAAACTGATACACCTTTTGAATTAATGTAACTTGAATATGTTATAATATGTATGAAAAAATAACTATTAATTTTCATGAATAAATCGTGTACTTTTTATGTACTACAATGAATATTAAAATAAATAATTTCAATGACTTAATTAAATAGATTTAATTATTGCGTGAAAATAAAATCCAAAACATAAAACTAGTTAAGAATATTGGTATATTGAATTTTAGCATACCAAATGCAAAGTCACATTTTACATTTTTAAATTACTTTACGAGCTCATTAGAGTGGAAGGTACTGGAAAAAGTATTTCAGATATAAGAAATTACTCTGCAACATGCATCGTCCTAATTCTTTCTAAAGAACGATGAAAAAAATCCACGAGACAAACGGCCAAAGAGGAGTGAAAAAAAATATTTAAAAGAGGTGAAAGTGAATGAGTTAAATGAGAAACCCGAGAAGAGGGATGAAATGTGGCAACGGCAGCCGCCGGTCGAAAGGCGCGCCAACAACTGCGTACTTGGCGCATTCAACAAGTGATCCGTGCGATGCGAACCGCCCTTCCCGCTCACTTCGAGCCGCGTTTCTCCCCCGTTCGATTTGCAAAACTTAAAATCGCGAGGTTTAAAATTTTCATTTTAAAAAAGGTGCGAGGTAGGAGGCGTAAGCCGTGGGGGCACTCCTCGAGATCGTCGTCGGGAACCGCACACTTACACACTAAAAAGTGATGATAGTTCAAAGGAATATTCAAAGGATGATGTTTGTGATGGTCACAGGAAGTGCCAATGACACGAAGCAGATCGTCTGGGGTTCGGACGATGGCCGTGTGCTACAATAAGGGTGAAACAGACATGTATGATATCAGTTTATGCAAATATTTACCACCGCTAGTAAATACTTCTCTTAGTCAGATCAGAAACAGAGAAGAGAGAAGGTATTTGCGTAGACTGCAACTGGGGGACCGAGCCCCTCTGAACCTCTGGGGGTGGTGTGGGTGCTGGGGTGCGGGACCCTCGGTGCTGCAGGTCGTGGTACGTTAAGATCGCGCACGTTCGTTAGATTTCCTCTGACTGCTCTGGCTCTCGGCTCACGTCTGTCTGGTCTCTCGGTGCTCTCGGATCTGCGCCCTCCCTCTGCTCCTGTGACGGCGCCCCTGCGCCGACGTGTCGCCGTACTCGGGCCTCCCCCGCCCCTCGTTTGGCTACGGGGGTGTGCACGTGCGCCTCGCCTCCTCATTCCCAGAGGGTGGGAGTCGAGTCAGGGCACCAGGGGCTCCAGGGGTACCGGGGGCCTATCCTCCGTATCCCCGGAAATTATTGATTTTCCGAGGGTCTCGTTCTTGGGGGACGCGGACACCGGCGACGAGGTTCTTGAGACGCGCACGCGTACCATCACCGACACCGACTCCCACACCAACACCCGCGCACTTCACGAAGGCCGCGGACAAGAGACAAATCCTCGCGATCTCTACCTTATCGGTTTTCCCGCTTTTCAATTAGACTTGCACCTCTCTATTTCTCATTTTTTCCAAAAATATTTCAGAAAAGCTCAGAGACTCATTTGCCAAATAAAAAACGAAATATTGATGGATGATCGAGGCTGTGTTTGGTGCTCCTTTGTTTTCAAATACCCGTGATGAATGTCAAAAATAAATCTTAGTCCAATAATAAAAGATTACATATGCCGGTACAAAGCTATTGCAATATTCATTTAATTGGGGTATAATTTTTTTCATTACAATTTATGAAATTGTGAAATTGAATCATTATTCACCTTTATCAAGCACAATTTATTATACCATTATATTTTTTAACATAAAAATATTGAAAATAAAGTAAAAGTATTAGTACACTTAATTGAATTTAAATTTCAAAATATATTCGCTTGCTCATTATTTCGTAATGCTTCTGTATAAAAGGGAGGGGCAATTTATGTATATACAGATAGTGTTTTATAATTATAATGGTTTATAACTACTAACGTTATCAAAATAAAAAGTTTCCGTTTGAAATTAAAATTTATATAAATAATATTAATTAGTTCTGCTATTGAAATGTTAAAGATAATTCTATTTCATTAATATTCAAAATTATCTAGTCATGCAATAGGATTCCATCATTTTAATTACTTAGTTAAAATAACAATATTGAATAACCCAATTTTATAACATTATCTTTTAAATTCAACTCCATTGATCTTTTTTTTAGTAATATATTTGAAAAGGGATACTCCTTTACTACATAATAACTACATTATTTATATTTTTGTTTTATTTTATTATTTTTTTTACAGTAAATGAATAATACGGTAATAAATGGCATATTCTATGTGTTTTTAGATTATGTAAGAAAATTTTTAATTCTTTATTTATAATTAAAAACTTAAGGAATATATAACTAATAATAAATTTGATCAAGTCAACTTATATTATGATGTACTACATTTATAAGTCATTTAAATAAATAATGCAAAAATTGCTTTATAAGAAATATTCAAATTAGAATTAATATGATAATTTCGTCAGTTATTAAATTAAATTCCCAAAGTTAAATTATGCCAAAAATACATTACTCAATTGTAAGATATAATTTAAAATTATGGCCAATAAATATTGTTTTCATATCATATATCGATATTATAGAATATATAATTATTTCATTACGTAACATCAGAATATATTATGTTAATTATTTATCACAATTTTAAAAGATAAAATATAAAATAAATGCTTACTTTATACCTTATTTCAAATCATTATCTTTTCATTATTGCATTCTTTTAATATTAATAACTAAATAAATTGAAAAAAACACACTGCATATTATAATAAGATGAAATGTAGTTTTCCTTTTATATAAGAATAATAATACTTAATTATTTTTTATAAAATCATTTAAACTTAATATCTTGACGAGTTTGTAACTCAGAATTTTCAAAATTATACTGAATTCTGATGAAGGCATGTAACCTTATCGAAACATCGCCGACAAAAAATTAATAACTTGTTTCTTTACACTCAAGAAACATTACATTTCATCTTATTTTTAATTTTTGGTCATTTTATCGTAAAATTCAGTTTTTCTATTACAATTACAGCAACTCTTTTTATAAATTTTTTATTTTAAATTTGATCCACAAAAATTTATTCATTTATATCTTAATTTTATAATTTATTTAATTTCTTAAGTATAATTTTTTTGAATAGACAAAAAATTTGATAATACTTAAATAATATTTTAAATAATATACTATAATAAATATAGTAATTTAAATAAATTCATAAATTTTATAAATGAAATAAATTAAAATATTTTTCATTTAATTTAAAATGATTTTTTTAAATCTAGGATTCAAAAATGTTACTTCTATAAACGATAATTTACAATAAATATAATTTATGGTCTTGCTTATTTATACATTACCGTTTTTATTATTAAATCTTTTTATACAATAATAGTTTCATAAGAATATTATAATTCTTATATTCCAATAATTTTTTTATTATATATATAAATATATTTATAAAATAATAATTTATTAACATTCCTATTAATTTGTATAAATTTTTATATATACATTGTGATAAATGATAAATAGTATTTTTACAGTTATCGTTTTAAATTTTTGAATAAAAAATATTCATAAAAGTAAATGACTGTTTAAATTATAATGATTATCATTCATTGATAAACATAATTAATATTCTATATTATAAATATGTTACAGTATTTATTACATGATATTTTTTCAATTCAAATAAAATCAATAAACGATAAAAACACAAGAAAATGAATATTATATGAATTCGTTAAATTATATATTTTACAATATATTTTATTTCAACTATATAATATCGTTAAGATAAATAAATAAATTAAATATTTTTAATAATCAATTATATAGTCCTTAATATCGATAGAGTTTTAGCAGATTTCAGTAAAAGATAATTTATAATTTTAAATCACAACTGAAATTTTTTCCATAAAAATTAATTTTTGTAGTATAGATTTTATTCAAATATTTTTGAATCATTTTTAATATAAAAATAAAAAATGATTTATCTTCATATTTAAATTTGAATGCATTTTAATGCTTTTAATATTTTATATTAAATCAAATATTTTTCAATGTTTTATTTTTGTGTAAAATTATAAAAATAATAAAAAGGGATTATGAGGGACATTATAATTAAATAAACAATATTTTTTGCGTGATAATATCCGTTTTGTTTAATATAAATGTAATTATAACAAAAAATAATATAAAAAGTTACACAATTGCGGTATTAGATTTCTAGATAATAAAAAACATATCTATGCATATATAGTATAGTATAGTACCTATCTACCTTTATCTATTTTATTTAATTTACTTAAATATTTTTACAAGATTAGTATAAATTTTTGAAGTAATATATTAGATTTGTTTGTGATGTATTATTTAGGTGATGACGACTGCAGTGCAAACAAAACCTTGAGAAAGTTTACTATGAGAATAAGTTTCCCCTGAATAGAAAGTTTGAGAAACGTATCCAATATAAAAACACGTAACAGAATTTTAGATTATATGAAATGAATTTTCGAGGGAGAAATACCACATAAATTCATGTAATATAAAAATTACTTATTCGGTTGCTTTTACATCAGATATTATCTATTAGTTTAATATATAGTTCAAATTCAATTGAAATCAATGAATAAATAACTTAATGAATAAATCATCGTATTATATCAAAATTGTTAAAAAAACAAGTCAAAAAAATGTAATTAATATCAAAATTACATAATTAATATCAAAAAATTATAAATTAAAACTATAAATGAATTTATTTATAGAATTAAAAATAGTTGTTTTAGACATATAAATTAATGATCTCATAAACGTTATCTTTCGACTAATATTACATTATACACGTTGAACATTAAATAATGTAGAACAAATACAAAAAAGGATGCACTAAGAATATGTCATAAATTATTTGAATACATTACAGGTTATAAATTTATATTTTATAAATTGTACAATAAAAATATTTTTTGTTGCTTATTCAAATTAAATTCAGTTATTTTATCAAATGATAAGTGTGAAATTAAATCCCTTCAAATATCTAAAAATAAAGTTTCAAAAACTCTAAACGTTTTCATTAAATAAGAATTTATGAACATTAAGTAATAGAAGACCAATCCAATTGAAAGAAAGAAAACTTCTGTTAGCTGATTACTTTTCAACTGATTTTCACATGTTTTACTCTGTTCCTTATTTGGTTTTCTTAACTATTTGTCATTTAATGTTAAATTACAGTTACTTAATTTTATATAAAAGATTAAGCTATTATTCAAACCATAATAATAATAATAATATAATTAATAATAATATAAGATACTAGACCCATGACCTGACAAATATTTTACTAAATATTCTACTAAATTGACAAACACTACTAAAAAGACATCATTTACTAAATCAACGAGTACATTATCCAAAGATCATTAAAATATATTTTTGTAATGTCAAACCAAAATAAACTGTTTAAGATCATGCTAAAATTTGTCTATGATAATTTTTAGTAATTATTTAATGATACAGTTAAAATTAATGACAGCTATGTGTCACAAAAAAAAATAACAAAATATTATTTACAAAATATAGAAATGATTTCCTTTCTGACTCAAAGAATAATACTTACTCATACTAAATAGTACTTACTCGATAGTAAAAAAATATAAAAATCATTCAAAAACTTCAAATACCAAAGCTTCTTTAATGTATACCTGTTCATTTAATTATTGTTGATGATATATAAATCACAGATAAAATACACAGATACGTTATTTCTATACATAAAGTATCTTTATTAAAATAAAAATCAAGATTAAAATATAATCTTACGTGGATATAAAAATTACACAAATTCATAGTGATGTTTTTCGACTTTATAACTATTCATTTGCGGTGCTACACAAAGACTAAAAACAATAGATTTCCCGATAAAGGACCAAACTTATTTTTAAACTAGAGAGAAGATAATTACATAGAAAATTCAACTGTTGATTTTTTGTTAGCCTGCAATATTTTAAATTATAGTTTAGGATTTATGCCGAAATTCAATAATTATAAAACAAAAATATTACAGATAGAAAAAATTATTTACAGATGGATTAAGCTTTTAGTATAATTTATTTTTCCGGAAAGTAAATCCAATTTATTATTTCTGATGCCATCATTTATTGTAATGATTTGGGAGAGATCTTAAATGTGCGGATGAGTTTTTTTTTTATGCGTTTCTTTTTTTTCTTCTCAATCATTATTTGCATTTAAACAAAGGTTGTTTTTCAGTTTTGTAATACGGCGCGATGAACCGACTGTTGGAACAGAACATTCAAAATTTGTTTGTGGCTCGATAAAATGCTACAGAGATTTGAAAATGTTAAAATGTCTTTAATTTCATTTTAAATTATAATAATATTTAATAAATTTTAATAATTTAAAATAAATAAAAAATAATTTTATATATTTAATAAAATTTATAATATTATTGAATAAAATCCCATGTAAATCTTAATCCATTGCACCTTGTTACAAAACTGTAAAATAACCTTCGCGCGAATGCAAATATTGCCACTCTTAATGATCAGAAGTAAATAAAAAAAGGAATAAATTGAAAAACCTGCCGACCAAATTTTAAGGTCTCTCAAATCACTACAACAAATGAAGGCTTCGGAAATAATAAATTGGATTTATTTCCGGATACAGTTATGTTAGATGAGAATTATTAAACAAAATTATTAAATAAAGTTTTTTTAATTCATATAAACTTTTGATAAATTTAAATATAATTTATTCATAAAACAATATAATTAAAATTTCTAGTTTATTAATACTTTTGAAATGTTAATTCAGAAATTGAAAATACTTTTTAAATTTTCAAAAATAAATTCCTATAAATAAATTTTATACTACCATTATGACTATAATTGTATTTATAGTAATATGCGATAATAGAAAATATTTTTAAATTTTGAAATCATTTTAAATATTTAACTAATAGTTTAAAAATATAAAAATAATGAATTAATAGCTATAATTTGAATTCATTATTATTTAATAGCTACAAATATATATTTATATCTAAATAAAATTGTATATAAAATTTAATATGAAGGTACATCATTCTATATTTAATGTTTTTAAGATTATATCTTCTATATATCTTATACAATTCCATGCAGTATAATTATTGTGTACATTTTAAGCAAATTTCATAAAGAGAATCATTTGATATAATTAAATACTATTTACATTTTGTGTATATTTTATGAAATTCGATAAGTTAAAGAAAATTATTTTCTAAGAAATTATTTCCAATGATTTTTACAGATATTTTTTTAATGTTTTTATTTAATGTTTTATTTCTATTTATTTAATATTTATTTTATTCTATTCTTTTAATATAAGTATTTTCATTAAGAATAAAGCTTATGATTAATATAAAGAACTAGAATACGTTTATCTGTAATAGAAAAATTGGATGTTTAAGTATTGAAGAGGATAGATTCGTCATTAGTTTTCGTCCAAATTATCAAATTTGAGAAATGTGTAAAGACAATTTTGGCAAAAAGAGATCTAGAAACACAAGCCTAAACGCTATGCTTGGCATTGAAATCGCCAGCTAGCTAATAGAGTAGATTATATAAAAAGAATTGAATGATTTCACAATATCCTTATTTTGAAGGATTATACATTTAACATTGTAGAGAGTTTATCATGTTCCACTGATTTTTCTTCAAAGAAGAAATTTAAATTAGTAGTAACTTATTTATACATACACTTAATGCTCATGAATTTTTCATATTTTATGTATGAATAGATATGAATAGATAAATCAATTACCAAAATATTTCCGTTTTTAAAAAAATTAACTGTAGATTATGCAACAACTTTAAATAACTAATTTAAATTTGAATCTATGCTAAAATAAAAGTTAAAATATTATGATTTTAATACTTCAACCATTAAACTTATATTAATGATAGTTATTTTAAGAATTAATCTAACACAAACTTCAATGTTGACCATTAAATAGAAAATACTTATTAAATTATTATTAAAAACAAAATTAAAATTACATTATATTAAAAATTATAATTTATTATAAATTTATTTTATTAACTTTTTACGACAGCAACCGAACAAAAACTTTTGATTTTATTTTCAAAACCAAAAAAAACGAATTTAGAATATTTAGCAAAATAATTATTTTTAATAAATAATATTATAATAATAAATAAAAACAGTTAATAAATACAATTAGTAATCAATAATAATAATAACTAAATAATATTAATATAAAATAATAAATAATCGTAAGAATAATCAATCAAAAAATTTTTTAATAATATTTAAATATAAAAAAAAAAAAATCTTAAATGTATTAATAATTTAACACTAAAAAAAATAATTATAATAGTAATAATAATAATAACTAAGTTAATAATAAGTAATAATGATAATAGTTAAGTTAATAACAAGTAATAATAATAGATAATAATAACAGGAATAATAATAATATCTAAGTTAATAATAAGTAATAATAATAAATAATTATAATAAGTAATAATGATAATAGTTAGTTAATAATAAGCAATAATAATCGATAATAATAATAGTAATAATGATGAAGAGTATTAAAAAGAAATACAACAAATATTACAAATAAATATACCATAGTACTTTTTCAAATACAATGGTGAAGAAAGAAAAAAAAGGAAAATAATAAAACAAGTTAAATATTAAGAAATATATCAAAAACAAATAAAAAGTCAATAAATAGGTTGAATCCCAAATATAGAGAATAAACCAAATAAAGATGCTCGCTAACCCTAATATCACAAAACAGTATACATTAAAAACAAATAGAAATTTTAAAATAAAATAAAATTTCCTATCTATTTTCTCTCTCTAACTAATAGGAAAATTTTAGAAGCTTAAAAAGTGTCATAGGCAAAAAAAGTCTAAAGTTGACCTGTGAAAGGTATAGCAAAAAAACTATAGAAAAAAAGGGCTATCGAAAACTATGTAAACTAAGAGAAAGTGGACAAGAAAAATGCCTGAGCACAAAAATTGTGAGAAAGGAAACTACATATAAACAAAGAAAAGTATATTAAATAATTAATAAAAAACAAAACAAACCCTTTTAAAATATTTCCACAGGTCTCGCACATTATTTGCATATGTAAAATGATGAAATAATAACGCCAATAACTAATTAAATACATTTTTATTTATAACTTTTAATTAACATTATATGAATTAATAAAACCTATTACAATCACTCCATAGCTAATAAAGAAAGTCATCTTGTTCACCAAAATTATCAAAATAAGATATTATATTAAGCAATCACTAAATTAATGAAATTGACGCACACCTTTTGTTGTATAAATTCACAATTTTAGCATAATAAATACACAAAATTTACAAACTAAAATTGTAACACATTAGGTCAGACACTTTTACTCACATGTGTAAAATAAAAACACTACACTCCATTGTTATTTAAAGAAATAATTAAACAAAATCAAATAACTCAGTAAATAATAAGAAATTTTAAAAAATAAAAAAATACATATGTAAACAGGGGTATGGACCAAGTTTTCAAAAAATTAGAATTTGAATTAATTAATTAATACTAAATAAAAGGAAAAACGAAAATCTATTGAAGTTTTCCAAGAAAACCTATAAAATTTTCCCACTTGTCCATATACCCTGTGTTAGAAAAATTGTATAAAAAGGGAGGAAAAATCAGGTGAAGCACATTCAAAATTCAGTTTTTTTCAAGAGCAGTCAAGCTCTATTTTTTTTCCAAGTTTTGTCAATTAAAAAGTTTTTCACTCCTTCACTGGGTATTTCCTATTGAGCAAGCTGTCAAGGTCGCAGATCAGCCACTACACACACATACACGCATACTCAATCGCCACTGGAAAAGTAAGGAATAAATTCTTTTATTTACATTCATTGTATTTTTTTTTCTATCCTTCAACATTAAAAGTATTTAACCATCTTTTTTTGTATAAAGAGGTTATCGGGTTAACCTCAACAAATAATTTGTGTTTTTATTTCATTGTGGGTTATTTTAACACCGAATCATCCCTCTGTTCCAAGCTATTATGCGCGAGCATAGGCCGAAAAGGGGGACTTTCTAATTATTAATAAAAAAAAGAAACCGAAATCTTGTTACCGCAATTCGAACGTAAATAACGCGACGTAACAAACTCATAGGATTAATAAATATTTAAGGATTTTTTTAAATATAAATAAAATTTTGACATAAATTAGTTAAATACTATATTTAATTCACAAAAATTACGTTAAAATAAATATATGAAAATATATAATCTGTAGAATTAATTTATTTTTATTTGATTTTATTTTTTTCAAGATGAATTAAATTATTTTCACTTTTAAAAATAAAATAAATTTAGATAAAACTTATAAAAAAAGTAACAAATGCAAAATTTTAAAACAATTTGCCTTGGTAACTTTATACGCAATTACATTTTTCCTTTCTTAATAAAAATTTGCACAGATGACTAAAAATGCAAAAGAGAATCTTATCGCTGTAAAATGATGTTAAAATGAAATAATAATTTTACAAAAAAATTTTAAATGAATAAATAATCGCTTAAAATATTTTAAAATTAATTATTCAACTTTACTTAAAAAATAAAATAGTATGTTAAATTATTTTTTTTAACCAGTTTTCGTATAATAATTTTTAAAAAAGTATATACTATTAAATATCACCTGAATGTACAAAGTTTCATTACACATTATTGAAAATTTTATTGAGGAAATCAATATCAATTATAGACTTGTTCGCATTATGTAACACTGTAAATTTTCCGTATTCGAAAAAATTCTAGAACAGCACTAACAATTTTTTAATAAATATTTCAATTAATTTTATCATGCACTTCTTACTTTCACAATTCACAACATTACTATTAATAATAACAATAAAATAGAATTTTAATCTGTTGGGACGAATTACACTGCTAATAAATTTGCCGTCGGGCCGATAATCTTATACCCCTTGTCAACACTACTATATTTTAAATTTAAACTTTCACTACCTATAACTATTGTTTCCTTTATCATATAATTAATTTACAAAAGTAAAATTAAATATCTTATAATAAATACCAATATATATAAATAATTTGAATATATTATTAGAGGAAAATCTTACCTAATTCCAATTTATTTCATTTCAATAGTTTTATGTATAATATATATTAAAAAGGTCCACCTGCTTTTTTCCATGTACATCCATTAGAATTTTATCATCTATTATTATCATTACTCCTTACTCGATACCAAGATCCTATTTCTTCCCAATAGTGTACAATATTTTTCCTAAATAGATATAATTATTTCTTTTAAATCAAATAATCCACTTACTATTTCAATTAATAATATTCATTTGTGAAACACTCTGTGTAAAACACTCTGTGAAACACTCTACAGCACTTATAGGGAATATTAAAACTGGAAAATGGCTTTCCTTTCTTCTCAAAAGGAAGCCGAATTTCCAAAACCACACTACTTTCAATTTTAAAAATTAGCTACACGTATACTTGAAGTTACGTGTGTAACCGGTCTTCTGATTGGCTACACCCCATCCAGTTCCCCTTCGTCCTGTGCTTTTCGATATCGTGCAATCTTATTGGCTATTCGAAAACCGCTGCAAAGTTGTACGTTTTTACTCAATTTTTAAAATTTCCCTTGTTGCCGGTAATTCCAGAACTGGCTTTACCGGCCATCTCGTGGCGGCACGAAAATAATTAATTCCCTCACCACTACACTGTAAATCTCCGTGAAAACCGAATATATGTACATTTCAATACTAGTCTATACCTATCTCTCTCTTACTCTAACTTACACAAGTCGGCGCACAGAGAGCAGTCCCACAAGACATCCGGTCACACTTCCTAACCTGCCGGCCAGCCTCATGCAGACAGAAAGTAAACAATGTGGAGAAACTATTTAAGCGTTATACATTTCAAAAATCAAGTTACAAACACTCCAGGCACACATAAAAATAACACTCATTCCTTTACATTACTTCGCTACTTTCATTTATACTATTAATTTATTACTTTACATATAATAACAATTTTACTAATTTTTAGGTTACCAGTGATTAATAACAATATAAGAATATATATTTAAAATTATTCATCACAATTACTTACATTGGACTCACTAATTAAAATTTTAATAATAGATATTTATTTTAACAGTAAAATCAAAAAAATTGAGATAAATGACAAAAATTTATCTTTGTAATATTTAATTCCTTTTACATTTATTTATATTATATTATATATTATATAAAATATTTATAAAATGTTTTAAATAGGATTTAACATATTACAAAAAAATGAATGTACTAATTTAATTACGTTGAATATTTGCGACAAATAATTATTTCCTTAATATTCAATGTGTATTACATCCATATTACTATCATATACAATATTAAATATACAATATTAGAAGTAATCGTATGTTAAATTAATATAATGTTTTTGTATGTAAATTTAATTTAAGAAATTAAAATTTTAAGATATATTAAGTTGCTACTAAAATATTATGAACCTAATTTTACTGTGACGAAGTGAGCTGTTCCTCATAACTCAAATTGAATCAAATTAAAAAGTAATGATAGAAATAAATAATCGTTCTTCCATTCTGAATTTATGACAAGGGCGATAACTGTTTTATAATTTTCGCATAGTAGCTATATATGATCGTATAATTGGTGAACAAATCAATAAAATTTAAAAGAAAATAGTTAAACAAAATGATAATGAAAATACATTGGAAGTTAATGATTAAAATAACACAAATGTGGTTTCTAGTTACTCGGAACTCTCAAAATAACAGGGCATTTTAATGTGAAAACTGTAAAAAATTTGGTAATAAATTTCGAAAAACAAATAGAGTATTGGTTGTATTATTGGTTGTAATATTGTGTATTATTCGTTGTAAGATTAAAAGGATAAATATGGCCTATGAAACAAAATACAATAAAAATAATAAAAATAATAATAATAATAAATAAAATAAAAAATAAAAAAAAAAATATTCAAGGTACTTTGAAAAGTGTATTTCCTCGACATTTTCATTGTTTAATAAAAAATTGATTAAGTACAAAAAACGTTTTATTTCTTGAATAATATTTATAATTAACAATATATATAAGAGCTCTTAGTGCAAAAAAATAAACTAATAGTTTAATTTTTATTAATAATTTTAAGTTTAATGTTAATATTTGTTTCTAAATGATTTAATTTAAATCATAAAGATAATTATGATAACTGTGATTAAACCAAGCCATAGAGCACTTTTTAAGTCATAAAAAAAGCAAATAGTGATATATATCACAATTCTTAAAAAAATCAGTATATTCTTATTTTCTAAAATGCCACTCATGATATTCAGGGTTTTTTTATTAACAATTTTAACAAAAAATTGCATTTTTATTGCTTCTTTGTTATAAAATGAATAGTCGGAATTTTAACACTATAATGTCAATGGAAAAATTATAGCTAATAAAATTATAATGAAAATTCATTTTTATATAAACCAATTAAAAAATTAGAATCGGAGAAATTTTCCAAAAACCAGAAAATTTTTAAATTAATTAAAAAATTTGTAACTTTCTTATTTTTTAATATTTAGAATTCTAACTTTAAGAAATTAAAGTGATCAATATGTACTTTTTTTATACATAATTTTAACTTTATCGGTTTATTAGTTTTCGAGTAATAATAATGTTAGTAGATTATGCACAAAATTTAAAGTTATTTCCAGCTAACTTTACCGGATGATTTTAGTTTTATCAGTAGGTTTTAAAATATAATTATTCCACAACAAATCGTCTATCATATATTGTAAAAATTGTTTCAATTATCTAAGAAATGCGGATAAATAAGACAAAAAACGAGTGAACGAGAAGAGTAGAGAGAAAAGTAAGAACCGGGTAATTTTAATATACAGTAATAGAAGTGAAATCCGCGTTAACTAATCCCTTATCTATTATTTTCCCTAGTCCTCATTAAATTGAGCGCATTCAGTTTTTATTGATCATCTTTATTTGCATTTTTTAGATAATCTAAACTTTTCTTACAAAATGTAAGATACACCATTTGTTGTGTAACAATAATATTTTTACAGCTTCGACAAGGAACATGTACAGGAGCCGGAACAATAAGCTACGAGACACCTTGGATAGCCTGGAAACAATTTCTTCCTGTAGAATTCTGACGAAGTCAGCAACTTCTTTCCATCAGAGCGAACGGGCAGATCATCAATGATAAGTGACACAAAATCCAGATAACTCAACGAACCCATTCCTGGTTAAATAAAATCAATGATGAAAGCGAAGTCAACGTAACCCATAACAGGCTGAAGTTCAGCGAAGAAAAAGGTGTGTACTTCTTATACAGACAGAACAAGAAACCCCGCGTTTATATTCCTGAGATTATGCGGAAGAACGTATTGGAATATCTCTACGCTCTAGCTGACCAACGAGGCCACTCAGAGACTTTACGAATCATTAGGATGCGCCACTTCTTGCCAAGCCTCCAAACGGACATGCGTTGGTACGTATCCCAATACACCGATTGCGTTTTGACTAAATCAGCGCCGCCTATGTCATCTAGGCTACCACAGCCGCCACGACCACAAAAGCCTCGGGACATCATTACCATCGATCTAACAGATATTTATTTCACTCATAATCATTAATTTATGAATATTATGTTATTATTAATAATAAAAAAATATCATTGATGAGATATTAATAAATAATATTTATGATATCATATTATTTTATCCAAAAACTGATATTTTTTAAAACATATAAATTACAATACTTTATATTATAAAACTTAAAATAAATTCAAAAATTGATTCATAATATTTAAAATTTAATGTCTCAATATCTTTTACTAATTTTAACTACATCACAATATGAAATTAAATATTGCGATGAATAATCGCGATTACTGATGAAGCAAAATTTATCACAAAGGATGTCATAGTGGAAAAAAAATTCAAAAAGCTGTAAAAAGGTGGTCCAAAGCGAAGAGTTTTACTTTTTGCCATTTCGACTCAACATTAGTCAATTTTACATTAAAAACATTTACTACGTAACTAAATCTCAAATTATTACTCATGATATAAATTGCTGAAAATTGTTACTCATAATAACAACATATAGTTCAATATTATTATTAATAATAATAAAATTGTATTGTAAAATATTATATTGATCATTTTGATATTGAAGTGAAATGATAATTTGGAGAAATAAATATTAATTTGTAATAAATACAAATTATAAAATATTATAATAAATAATTAATTAAAATATTATATCAAGGATATATTACAAATTATAAATAATCAATTCAAAATAAATTATTGGGAAATTATTAATTCATAATTGATATTATTTTATAATATTATAAATAACTTCAAACGAGTAAGATTTTAATATATTATATTTAAATATTTATTATTATATTAATTATTGTATTGTGTTGAATAAAAAGGGTTATTAGAGATTCTTTAATAATTTTTAATAATAAATAAGTGTTGTTGAAATTAAATCAATCATAATACAGTTCGGGAAAGTTTATTTTAGTCAGGTTGAAAAATTTGATTTTAATAAATTTACTATATTACAAAATGGCTTTACCGTGAGAGGATTAATTTAAATGATACACTACAACAATGCAAATACAGCAACATACAATACATAGAACCAGTAATAAGAATCAAATAAATCTGCAATCCCAAATATTACTCAAGGAATATCAGGGTGTGCAAATTGTGCGAGTCTTCACTCTGAATTTACTTGCAAACAATTGCACATCCAGGCAGCGCAATAATCAAAGGAAATATGTGGTTGGAGACAGAAAAACTACAACATTTAAATAAAAGGGAGGGAGAGGATGAGCAACTGCTGGATTTTATTCTATGCTTGAACTGAAACTCTTTCTGTGAAAACATGCCTTCTTTCTCACTCTCTGAAACACTTTCTTCTACAAAAAAAACATTGGATCCTAAAAACGTAAGAAGAAACTTTAGAAGTAACTAATACAATTTTTTTTTCTCCCCCCTTTTTACTCTTAAACATATAGAAATAAACATGTCACGAAAACACAGAAGCAGGAGCAGCTCCATCGACGTAAATGATGTGAAGAAAATAACCGAAGATCTTGCTACAGTTTTTAAATTTCTCATGGAGTCGATGGCGAAAATCTCCCAAATAATGCCAATAATGAATCAACTTCAAACTCCAGGAGAGTCAAGCTAGTCACATGACAGTAGAGAAAACTCAAGATCCACGGAAGTAACACACGGAATACCCAACCTTGAAATCAATGAAAATAATAGAGAATACAATACACCTCCCCTACCTGCACCCAGATCAGTTTTAACAGATAAAACTAACATGAATAAAAGAAAAAGAATCATGTTACAGAACGATTGCAAATTTGATGCAAAGACAAACTTCTACCTATGGTTGAATAACATCAAAGCCGAATTTTTCTGCCAAGTACTTGAGCACATAATAGATGAAGCTTGCCCTGCACCACCGGAAGAGTCAGTCATAGAAAGGATAGACAACGAGGAATATGCAAGGTTGATAATAATAACTCGATTAAGCGACCAGTACCATCAAATGGTCTACAACATAACCAGTCCAAAAATAATAATTCAAAGGTTAGAAGAAACGAAAAGGGCTGAAAAAAACTTAGATGCTATTGCTATCATAGAGCAAATATACACCATCAGAATGAAACGAGAGGAGAAAGTAATAGATTTCATCTTGAGACTGGTGTCAATGATTCGAGACTGCGAATCGATCAGATATCGTGCCAGAATTAAGAGGCGTGAGGTATGAAAGCACAGAGGACCCGACATAAAATGAATATAAAAGAATTGCAACAAAAATTGAAGCAGATAATTTAGCTCAAAAGATATCAAGGAAAGAGAACGAACCTCCCAAAAATACTTACATGACAGCTGGCTCGAACAACAGGTGCCACAGATGCAACTTGTCTGGGCATATCGTGGCACGCTGCCCTCTCAACAATATCAAAAAATGGTACTGTTACCATTGCAAAGCCATAAAGTCGCATAAAACGACAAATTGTTGGAACCGCCAAGGAGGATCGAATCATAGATGATATACTGCTAACAAGTAATGACAAAACAATACTTGAAAGCATATGTAATAGGCGAAACATTCCTGTCTGCAACAGTACGATGTGACAATAAGTCTGCAGGAGACTGTACCGCAATGGACCCTAGCCATAAAATTAAGATGTTCGATAACCCTATCGAAAAAATAATAGATGATTTAAAATATAGAGTGATTTCGGAAAACCGAAAACATATGGCTGAAACTCATGGCGATTATATTAAACAGTGTGTGCATCTACAGCAAATAAAAGTTTGCTGGTTGCCCTCCAAAGCTGACATCTTAACCAAGCTGCTACCTTACGATGAACATAAGAAACTGAAGGGTAGAATCATGTCCAGCATATAAAATAATTCGAGATATGCCTGTTTGTTTCTTTTGTTTCAGAAGATTCACAGGACTACCAGAGCGGACAGCCGCATGAATGTGTAGTCACCAGTTTCAATGGACACAGTAGGAAACAGGAGGAGTGAAACGAAGTCTACATTATCGGAGAGACAAATGAGAGAGATGAGAAGGATGATATGGAAAAAAACAATGAAGTGAGAACAGTGCAAAATTAGTGTTGAAGGGAGTAAACAGGTAAGAAGTAGATGAAGTAGGAGCTAGATCTACACACTGATAATGTTCAAAGAGAAGCTATAGATGAGAGCGTAAATAAAAGAGACATGGTGTAGAGCGCATCTTGGTGATAAAGTTTAAAAACGAGACGGCGACGAGGGTGGAGCTCAACATAAAGAGGAGGTTATATAAAACAGCATGGTGTATAAAGAACCTTACATAGAATGAAAAAAAGGTTCAGGAGGGCATAAATGAATAGGTGCGGAAAGAAAGGAGAAGGGGATATCATGCTAAGCCGGGAATCGGAAGGATCTATTTAGATGGTAGATGTAATCTATAGGAAGGACTGCAAACGAGGAAAATGATGATAAGAGAGATTAGTACGAGTCGGAGAAAAACGGCAGGAGGTATAATCGAGGGAAAGAGATATGAGCAAGAAAGAAAGCAAGATAAGAGAAGATAACAAAAGAGAGGAGGAGAGACACGCAGACTACAAGAATTTAGAATAGAGCGAGAATGGAATTGAAGCACGAATGAAAGAAAGTTATGGAAAGCAGATGAAACTAGTCGAAGTGAGGAATTCAGAGGAAAAAAAAGAAACAAAAAGAGAAAAAAGAGAAAATTAAACTAAAATATATGCGAGATAAAAAAATAAGAGGAATAGAGAGAAAAACTGCATAACAACAACGGCAAATGAAGCGGAATACGGCAGTAGGCAAGGAGCCAGGAAGACAAAGAAGAATGCACGAGCTGAAAAGCAAAAAAGAAAAAGAAAAGAAGATCAGTACAACAAAGTGAATGTTTTGGAATGTGAAGTAAGGATAGGGAATTTGGGAAGTACATCGAAAGGATAGACTACTTATGTCTAGCTGAAACATGGATGGAGGATAAAGATGCGGAGAGATGCAGGCAAACGCTATCAAAACACTAGAAATGGGAAATAATGAGAACGAACAGAATAAGGAAGAAAATATCAAGAAAATAAGAAAGTATCACAATTAAAAACTAATCAGAAAAATTTAATACAAATGAATTATGTGATAATAATTTAAATTTTTTTTATAAATATTAAAATACAAATGTTCCAATATGTTATAAATATAAGAATAAATTTTCATATTACATCTTTTAGTTTTATTCAACTGTTTTAATTAATATAAAATAAAAACATTGAAATTTCATAAATCTTGATATAAATATAATAACAAATTGATATTATAATATATTAATTCTAAATATGGAACATTCAAACTCTAATGTTTGGTGGTAAGGGTAAAAATAATTTTTAATACTTTGAAATAACAAATTCGATACAAAAAAAATAAAGAGAATACATAATTTATATATAATAAATATTTTCTTTGATAGATATGAAAATAAAATTACTCTATTCTCAATTTTACAAATTTTAGTCAATGAATATATAATATACTAAAGTCCCGATAAAATAATTTACCAGCAGAATAATTTATTTAAGGAGAGTTATTAAAAAAATTTGCCAAAAAAAATTTAATTTTGGTTTGCTTTTATTTTTTTTTATTTTCCACTTGACAGGGCTTCTTGCTTTTGAGAGCTTTCCACCTCCTGGTATTCAGGGTCGTTTTACTGACTTACGATCTGCGAACAAAGAAAAAGAAATAAAAATAAACAACTTTTGTTTATTTCAAAGTGGGGTCAATGACCTCCGAGTTTTGATGGCAGAATCATTGTCACAGAGTAGTTCCATAGCGCCAGTATCCGTTTTATAACGGGAAATTGACGGAAAACGAACGGACTACTCTTTTTATGATGGAGTAGAATTTTTCATTTAGCATAAGTTTTAAAATTAATTTTTTTTTTATTTTGAAAAAAAACATTTTATAAAAGTAATTACAAGAAATCAAAACAATTAAATAAATAACCCCAAAATTCAGTGGATTGTATAATTCGATGTAGTCACCGTATTATAAAATCAGCACTATAGAAAAATGGGTTACAAATCGGGGAGTCGTATAATCTCGAATTGACAGACTAGTTCTGTTCTGTCAAAGAACTTAACTCGGATTATCCTCCTTTGATGTAATCACCAAAGGTGATCCTCCTCGAAAAACTCTCATCCAAAAAATCCCCCTCCCCCAACTTGCATTACACGTGTTTACATTACCGCGGTCCTACTTTCGTTTTAATTGGCGCTCTCGTCACCGCGGGCGAGCTGTTCGTCATATTATGCCGGCCGGTGTCGAGCGCACTTGTTGTACCTCGTGGCAACGAGAATTTTATTTGTGAATTTCAAATAAGTTACGTTAACTTATTTGAAATTAACGAGTCGCTAATATTGTGAACCTTCGCGATCATTCAATCCGCTATGACTTGAGGACATCTGTAGCGCAGAAAAGAGTTCGATAGTTAAGTCACGTACGCCGGAAAAATTTAAGTGTAATTCTCATTCCAATATTATACATGTTATAAAAATGTTATTTGGAGCAAAATTTAATATACAAAGAAAGTTTTGTTTTTATAAATGAATAAATCACTAATACTTTCCTTCACCTCTTATTTTTCTTCACTTCATCTCTCCACACACACACACACACACTCTCTCTCTCTCTCTTTCTACCTCTTTCATCTTTCTTAGTATTACTATATATATCTTACACCTGCTTGAGAGAAAGAGAGAGAGAGAGCGAGAGAGAGAAAATGGAGAAGTCGACGAGACCGTCTTTTCCGCTCACACACACGCATTATTCACACACACACTCCTTCCCTTTCACACAAAATGACGGAGCTATATCTCCGTCTTTTGAGTAAATTTTTGCCCAGCCTGGCTAAGCGCTCAACAACAATAGCGCATTTTAATAGACCTCAAAACAATAATTTCACATGCGGGCGTTCCTGCGAATCCTGGACGCACTTCTACTGGAAGCAGTTTCCCAGTTCCGCCCCTAACAAGTAATATTATTTTTATCTCGTAATTTATTTGTTGAAAAAATTAAATCAATATTCAATCCATATGTTTTGTATAGTTGTGTGCATTTTATTGTATTAGTATTCTGCAGATATAGATTATTATTTAATGATCTATTGAAAAAATTTACACAGTTTATATAATTTTTATTACAATTTCAACTATTATAATGTAAGTTAAAATTTCCTAAAAATTTAGTATGCAAGTTTAAGTCTATTTTATTTACGACTAAATCCCACAGAATTTCTGTTAAGATCACTTCTGGAGTTCTGTAACAAGCTATTAATTATATTGAAGGATGTCCATTAGTTAATGTTATCTTTCAAAATTTCAATATTACTTTTAGAAAAACCATGATCAAGGGTTTTTTAAACACAAAATAATTACTCAGTAAGATAAACATTCCTTCTCCTCTTCCGCTTGATTTAATAACGATGCTTACGCACAATTTTGAATTATAGAACATTTAAATTACAGTATTTTTCATTCAGCCAAGACTCGACGATTGTATTAGTATCATAGTTTGTAGCCACTTTTTTAAATTCTTCTTTTTTATTTGTTTTACTTCCTGGATTCCAAAACAAAATTTTTTGTGTATTTTAGATTTTTTATTATAGTTTTATTGATTCTTGTGAACTATCTAATTCACTCTCTGCATTTATATGCATATTGATCCAATAATTTATTTTTAATCCTCATTTTACAAACTTTTAACCTCTTATTCCTTACTAAAGGATCTAAAGGTTCAATAGCTTGACAGTGCCTTTTGTGAATTCTTCTGAAATTGCCCTGATAGCTTGTTGTGCTATGTTTTAGTGGTGAATAATATGAGACTGTCAAAATCCATTATACTTTTACCTACATTTAATTATAAGTTATTTGTTATTAATAAAGAGTCTATAGTAGATTAATCTCGAGATCATATTTAAAATATTTTTCTTGCTTAATTTACTTTTTTTACAAGTAGGCTTGCGAAAAGATTAATGTTTTGTTTTTATTACGCAGTCACTATTTTCTGTTTTATTAAACTCTGTAGAAATCTATGGTCGTGGTTTCTGGTATTGTTTTTTAATTGGTTTTTTCGTTTCCTGAAGGTGTAATTTTGTTGATTACACTGTATTTTTTAGAATTAAGTTTAGTATCGTTATTTAGACTAATTGAATTTATAAATTAGATTCCTGACATACCTTTGCAATATGCCCTTTTACAAATAAAGCAATGTGTAGATTCCGTGCTGAAAATTTACATTCCACACAACTATAGTTAAAATGTTATCAACTAAATCTTATTTTTTTATTGACAATGGTACTCGTATAGTTTTGAGAAAAAAAAATTTGAGTCCTTTTGTTCAAATCTTCAACTGCTCCCTATTAAAGTACGCTGGTTTTAATTTTTGTAATTTCTTAAAGTAGATTAATTTTACACACATTGCATAGATCATTAGATTAACCGACCGATAAATAAATTTCGTCTAGAAAATTCTTTTCAATTTTATCATAGACATCTTTGCCATGTAAAATAAAATCAATGTTCAATCGAAGGTTTGATTAACCCGAGTGATAGCTTTATAATTGCATATAACTAAATCATACATGACTTCACAAACACATTTTTATTTTATTATAGTTCTAAATTGTATTATGACCATTAAAATTATCAACAAATATATTATTATTAATATCTTGATTAACGAAATTAAATATATTAATATTTCTATTTACATATAAAATTTATTAATATTCACAATTACTTTTAAGAGTCTGCTTCAATAACATGATATGTACATTAATATTATTACATTTTATTATTTGCTGAATTTGTAAAATTTTTCAAGATAAACAAAAAACTTTAAATACTTGTATCATTTAAAACAAGAATAGCAGTTTCATAGGTTATCAAAGAAAATATGTTACTCTATAAAAATTTTATTTAAAATAATAATTTTTAAGTAAATATAATAACATCTACATGTACTTACATCATCTATTTTGAATACAATTTTATATTCAAAATTTAAGTACAATAAATATATTATTAGTTCATTAAATAGTAAGTTTTATGAATTCATAGAAATTTTATTTTTTATATGTTTATTATTGAATTTAATAATATTTTGAACTTCTATTTTATTTGATCTATTAAAAAAATCTCCTAGTTCTTTCTTTGAATAATTTTGTTAATAATTTATTTATTAAATTTTATAAAATTTCCTATATTATTTATTATAAGTTAAAAGTATTTTAAAAAACAAATAAAAATCTTACTTTCTTTAAAACATAAAACTTACACTTGGTTTCTTATATTTTTAACTTATACTCTTGAAAATCAAACTTATAGCAAACTATTAAAAAATTAATAAAAAAAAAAATAACGTATCAATCATAAAAAATGTATAATTAATGTATAATTAAAAACAAAAGTATTATCAATTTTAATAATCAGTTTTGTTCATAATTGCACCGAAATATATATTTACAGTCATAATATTTGATTATGTTATATATATAGGCTCGCTAATATACTTTAAATAATACGTAAATATTTTTAATGATGAAAATAAAAAACATTTCTAGAAATAATATTTTTATGTATTTTAATAATAGTAATCACAATTGAATTCCTTTTTTTAGATTTAGACAATATAACATAACAAATATTGGAAATCATATCTGGCTTACATTAAAATATAAGATATAGAAACTCCTATATGTTTTGAGCATTGCGTAATTCTAATGTAATCTACACTAAATATAAAAAATTATCATGCATGAATAATAAATTTATTACGTATATTTAAATTTATTATGTTTTAATTAAATATTATAACACAATTATTGGTTCATACTTACCAGTCACATATTTTTCTAATTACTTAGTTTTATGTTTATTTATTCTATTTCTGATGGTCAAAATTGTGATAAGCGATGAATATAGACGTAAATCATTAAAAATATATTTCAGTTTATTTTAATACTCGAACAAAATTAGTGTTTTTACAACATTTTCTGTTAATAAAATATCTGATTATTTATAATTTTATTTCAATATTTTTAAATAGTTTAATATATCAAAAAAATTCTTATAACTATTATTGATATTCTAATTCGCTTTATTTGCACGTATTAAAATTAATATTTCTAAAAGAAATTTTGTTTTACTTAAAAAGTTTTTTCATAAAATATTAATTGGATTAAATTAATAATATATTATTTTTTACAAATAAGGTAATTCTTATCGTTTTATTCATTTTAATTTTTTCTATTCATTATAATTTTTTTTTGTTTTTAACGTAATTTTAGTTTATTGCTTTATTCGAGTTTTATTTTTAAAAATTTTTATTAAGTTATAACATTTTATAGTAGGTATTTTATGTATAATTTTCCGATTTATAGCGAGTTATTTATATAGATAATTCTTTGCTAATAGCGAAGTAAATAAGAATATTTTTTTTTATATTTATTTATAAAAAGATTATCGAATATCCTATCGTGAGGAATATTTTCACCTCAACTTAATTACGTAATTGAAAAAATGTGTAAACCAAGAATATTACGGAATAACGTTTTATTTTTAATTTATTAATATAAGTAAAAGGTATAAGTGTTCGTAAAATAGGTTTAAGCATAATCCTCTACATTAAAATCAGAATCAAAAAGACCGCTCGGATAATGTTTACCTTCTTCTCAAGGAATTTTATAACTTTTTTTTATGTTCCTGTTTTGATATTACTTGTCATCTCGATCTAGTTTCATTACACAGTTTACTCGTCATTTTTTGTCAGTTACTTATTATAATTATAATCCCTTTATAATTACCATCCCTTTTTTTTATTTGTGTCTCCTTGTAAGGATTTGTATTTGAGTTTCTATCACACACGTTCGACTAAGTAATGACTCTTGTCTTAAAATACCTAACTAGCAAACTAATTTTAAATATAGCTGTACTGATCCATCATATGCCAATGTATATTCTTCTTAATAAATTTTTATTATTACATATTTAAATTTATTAAAAATTGAATACTTAATATTCATTAATTATAATTACTAATTACGCCTACATTTCAAAAATATTTTACTGCATATACTAAAAAAATCTGATGTTCAGAATTGATAATATCTCAAATAAATGATTATTTAAAAAATGATAATATTCTAGCATTGTAAAAATTAATTTATCTTTTAAGACTTTAAATATAACGATGTTTAAATGGTTACAAAAAAATAAATTAAACGCGAAATAATAAATCAAAATTATAAACGATCAATAAATATATCAAATTAATCAATAAATATTTTTCTTCTTTATTTTTTATTTATCTTTTATAAATTGTTAATTATTGATTTCTAAATATTAACATAAATATTTCAATTCTTATCTGTGTATAAATTTAAAATATTCAATAATAAAATAAATATATTAGCTTTTTCACAAAAATTAAAATTTATTTAAAAAATTATTTTATATTTTATTAAAATACATAAAAAATATTCTTTAAAATTCCAGCTATTTTCATAAATTTATTAATAATTTATTTCTGTCTTCTATCCGTATGCTTTACAGTTCTTTCATATTAATTTAAAATTAAATATTTTATAAAATTCTTTTTTTTATTTACCTATTAGATTTTACAATAAATAATGAGTCTATTTTAAATCAATTAAGAAATTTTCTTAATTTTGAATTTCATGCTTTTTTACCAAATAACTATGCTGTTGTGAATTACTATGAATTTTATTACTTTTATATAATTTTTTAAACATTTTTTATTTACCTACTTGATAATATTATATAACAAATGTATGTCTAAATGCTTATAGAGCATATATATAGCCAATTAGGAACTTTTTGGCTACTCTATTACCACTTTTCTAAACTTTCTCATGCTGTTAAAAATAAATAAGTGAAAAAATAAATTTTAAATATAAAAAAAATTTTAGATTCTTTGAAAACTATTTAAATTTCTCCTTTTGACATTATCAGGTAGATCTTCTGAATTTCTTAATCATCACAATATTCATGGAATACTCAGTACTATGAAAACTGTTCTAAAAATATTTATACTTACGTAAATAGACTGTTTCAACAATAATTAATCATTTTACTAGAAATTAAACATTTTTTCTTTTACTTATTTTTTTAATAAATTTATCTTTACATTAGTTAACATAATTTATTTTAATAGCATTACTATATATATTAACAGGTAATTTTCAATCATATTATTAGTATTTAGTCCAACCAAAAGAGCACTTTTTAGGTCATGAAAATAGCAGCTATTAATACATATTAAAATTCGTAAGAAAATCTCAGTAAATTCTTATTTTCTAAAACGTGACTTGTGATTTCAGGATTTTTTTATTAACAATTTTAACGAAAAAAGTTTTCTTTTTATGTTTTTTGTTATAAAAGGAATGTCTTAAGTTTAATATTATAGTATCAATGAACGATTTGCAGCTAATAGAAAATTTGAAGGAACTGCATTTTTATTTAAACCGATCGGAAAATAATAGTGGAAAAATTTTCCATAAATCGAAAAATTCTAAAGTTAATTAAAAAATTTGTAACTTTTTATTTTTTAATATTAAGAACATTAATTTTGGGAAATTAAAGTGATCAATATATATTTTTTTTTAATACAAAATTATAACTTTATTGGTTAATTAGTTTTCGAGTAATACTAATGTTAATTAAATTATGCCAAAATTTAGGAAGTTAGGTTTAGTTTAGATCCTTTTGATTAATATTCAATAAAAATTAAATTAAATAATTTTAAATTTAATAATTATTGATAATTCTGTGCTATAAAAATAAATATTTAATAAACAGTAAAATCATATATTTATAAATTACAATGGTATTGGAAATATATATTTAAAATTTTTGAAACAATTATTTAAATTTTGAATAAAAATGAATCAATTTTTTCAAATGCTTATATATATTATACAACCAATGTAAAGAAAAAATGTATAAATTATTAATAATATTCTTTGAACATTTTTTTTTAATATTAAAACTATCTATTTAGCAGGAATATCATGATAATATGTGTAAATATTTAAAAATTTGCTAATTGAATTTAAATCAGTTTAATAAAAAAAATAATTTTACGTTATTTTGAGTTGTTTTAAAAGTATAATTTGTTTTCGTTAATATACGAAAATGAAGATGCACGAAGAGAGAAAGAGCATAATATGATATTAATACGTAATAAATAACATTAAAAAATAATAAAAAATACTCTGTAGATTCCGTAAAGACAAGATATATTCTCTATTGAATACTTAAATGTAAAAATTCTGTCACTCCAATATCACCATTGCATTACTCCACATAAATTACTACACACATCCTCACGTCCAGTGTGGGTGAATATGCAATTCTTTTTTAGAGTCCCGATTGATTCTGAGTTCGAATTCATTCCTCGACTCGATTATCTATTCCATTTTGATATAATATTTAATTCTAATTGGCGCAACTAAATATTTGCACTTCTCGGATTGACAATCACACATTCCATTTTTTTTTTTAATTCATCAATACTGTTGAGTCGTGCTTTTTCTATGTTCACGTTATTATTATTCATCATTGCACAAACACGTTATTATTATTCTCTTTTGCTACGTACTTTATTTAGTCATTCCATACTATAGTCGCTGCTACAAGCTGCTGAGGATTCATCAGAGCTCAGAAATTTGATAATTATTAACTAAAACAATAGGAAACTTCATGAACTGTGAAAGCAATGTACAGACTTTGTGCGAGTAAAAAATATATACAAATACAAATAGAACACTTAATAAAAATTACCTATAGAAAAACGAACACGACCAAAAAAAAAAAATAATATTTTATGACGAATATTGATAAGAATTAAAAAAAATGTCAATATCACTATGTTTCTCTATTTAATTATATTTATATAATTTTAAGCTTTAAAAAACACATGATTTAATTTTATAATTAAATATCAATTTGATATTTTTATAATTTTGTATAATTATATATTTATAAATTTTTATAATTTTTCATAAAATAAATTGTAATTTGTCAATAACTAAACAACTATATTTATTAACTATTTAAATAAAATATATGTTGATGTTTATACAGTAAAAGAACAACTAATTACATTTTATTATTTGTTAATTTCCTTAGCTACAATAATATGTTGACACATCAATATTCAAATATTCATATCTCCCTTACATACAAATATAATATTTATTCGAGCACATTACAAATGTACTATATTTCTAGTAATTTTTAATTCAAAAATTCACAATAAACTTTTTATTTCTCCCATTTATGTTTAAAAAAAAGTATTGAAAACTTGAAATCTTAAAAATCTTTATTATAATTGTCACGTCAGAAATTTCTTGTCTTTTAAATCAATAAAAAATTAGCAAAGCCAGTTAATTTAATTATATACGATAAATTTGAACGAAAATGAAAATTTGGTCTATTCTCAATATTAACTAATAAATGTAATTATAATCGATAAAAATTTCTTTAAATTTGATTATTAATAATGTATAGTCAAAAAATAGAAATCATTAAAAAAGAAATGTGAAATAGAAGTATGTGGAGTATAAATAATGAAATCAAAAGCATGGACGGACATCATTTTAATTTTCTAATAGCCAACTTTTTAGTATTTCTGTAGCAATTATACATTCAATTATGTATCTGAATCATTATCAAGGACATAGAGTGAGTTGCCATAAAATAAATGTCAATTACGAGAATACAAATATTAAGTTGTAAAGATACTTAGGATCATCAAATTAAAATAGCTCCGATCGATTAACTAGTTGTGTTAAACACTCAAGAATATATACGGTTATGTATGCATACGAATCCTCATAGGTATGCGTATATATGTAATCATATTTATATACATGAGTGTAGATGCACATTTGTATATAAATTAAATCATTTATGTCAGCATATAAGTATATGTGAATTATTGATTTTTGGTAAATCATACGTTATCAATTTTAAAAATGAGTGAGATAATTGATCAAATTAGGCTCAATGTGATGTTATAAAGAAAGTTTATTAATTTTGTAATACAATGAATTTATTAAAATTAAACTTTTCAATTTAACAAAAATAAACTCTCCCGAACTGTATTATATTTAATTGATTTTTCCAACACTTCACTTACTGATTTTTAAAATTATTAAATAAATATTATTTAACAATTTTAACCAACACTACTTTAAAAAAAATACAACAAAATCCAAGGGGAAATCCAGCGCCAAAAATTGAGATTTTCGGGCGAATCTCAATACCCTATAATATCCAACACAACACAATATATATATAAAATAAATATTAAAATATAATATATTAAAATCTTACCTTGTATAATAGTTTATTATATTGATAATTTTTAGAAATATATTTATTAAATTCAAATAATAATATTTTTTATAATAAATCAATATATATATTATAAATTAACTTCCTTGTAAAATCCTTTTTAATAAAGAAAATAAATGTATATATATATATATATATTCAAATTCTTAAATTCAATTTTTTATATTTCTACACTCTTATAAAACACACTTCACCAATAATATAATTGAAAAATTTATATATAAAACAACAAACTATAATACTTTATAATAATAAAATTCAATACAATATATATTATTTTATTATTTTAATAATAATTATAACTATATGTTATCTTATTGAATAACAGTTTATAACTGAACTCTCTTTCTTTTTCAGAAAGAAAGTTCCGCCTTTTCACATCACTAATTTTAATTTTAAATCAAAATTAAACCAATAATTAAATTTACTGATTTTTATTTAAATTCAGAAAATTTAATATTGGTCGCATCACAACCAACAAGTCCCTTTTCCTTTGTGCCTGTCATGATTTAAATTTCAATTGGTTATTATTAAAATAACGAATCAAAATCCTCAATTCATATACAAAAGAAAAGTATTGTTTGACCGATAAGTATAGAAACTACACTTATCGGCCATCTTGTGGCGGTACAACATCAATCATTTTTACCACACTCACATCCCTTCATTTATGTAATTTAACATATACATACATCAAAATACATATTCGCGCCTATCTTTATCTCACTCTAATTCAACTACTTAAGCGCCGTCTATGCTAGCAAGACTTCCGCTATTGTATTAAATCAAAGTAAAATATGGGCCGCATGTTGACAGTTTGTCAACAATGAATAAAATATTATTTAACCATATACATAAAATTCATATTCATCACATCAGTAAGTAAACAACACAACATTAAATATTTTAGTAAATTAATAATATTATTCATTATTCATTCAATTAAAATTTACCCAATCATTTACACAAAACTAACTCTAATTATTTTATTTTTCAGGTTAATAATAATACATTTTTATATTATTACAATTTTTCCTTATGTTTATTTATAATATTTATATTATTTGAAGGAATTAAATGAATGCTTGGTATTTGATTGTATATTTCTCTCTCTCTCTATATATATATATCTTTCACATTCGTTTACTTATATATATCCTGATGTTCCTCTATCAAAATTCAAATTGGATATATGAAGGTAAACTCATTAAACATCACACGAAGAAGTTACCTAAACTAATAGCAGAAATGTAACTTTCATCTCAAAAATCGTTCGGATAAATGCACCTATGAGACATGTAAGCGAAGGAAAAAAATGAAAAAAGACGGATGCAAAACCTAAAAGCCTGAAAATATAAAGGACTAATTAAGAAAATGTGAATGGTGATATTGATTCTGAAATCGAATTTCAAATATACTCGACTTTTTGCGACTATTAATCCCTCGATGAAGTGAAAAAACTTCTTTTTTAATATACACATGAGTTTTTAATTTATTAATTTAAAATAAAACATAAAATCACTTTTAATTAGTGCAGACAGTTTTTTATTTATTTCTAAAAACAGTATATATGTTTAAGTACAAAAATATTTACGAAAAGAATGGTAAAATTAAAAAATTATACCCATTGTAATACTTTTACATCAAGATTTTTTTCTCAATGCCCACTCGTGATATATATCAAAAGTACCCGCAAAATTAAAACATTAAAATGATCTTTTTTTTAATCTTCTTCTTAATTTATTTATTATATAAATTATATGCAATCTTATACCTAGAATAAAAAAACATCTGCTGAACATCGTAAGGAAAAAACCTTATAATTTAAATTTTACTTTAATTTTTATTTATAATCGCGAACCTACCTAATACACGTGTTATATCTAAATTAATTTATATATATATATATATATATAATTTATGACTCCTTAATTTTTTTACATATATTATGTTCTTACAACTTTTATTTAATTTGTTGATTAAATATATTAATAATTATTTACGACTTTGCACATGCATTATGTTATTCCAAATGACAACTCGAAGTAACATTTTTTCAAAATATCTGTATAATTTGATAAATAATAAAGTCGATGAAAATTAATCTCCATATTTTAGCTATCCTCAACAAAATTTCACAGTATTCACAGACTACGTGGTTATAAAAATGAAATTTAGGGAAAACTTGCGACGTAGCGAATTTGGCTCCAAACGTGACTTAAAATCGGTTGTTCGCGTAGAAGAAAGTAAGAAAATATTAAAAATATAAAAAATAAGAATAAGAAAGGACAAGTTAGTAGCTTGTCATTGTTGAACCAACATAAATGTGCAATTATTTTTCTATTAAACTTTAAAGAGTTAATTTATACCTAACGCATCCGAGATAAGTCATTTTATAAAAATGTAATGGTATTTCCATCTAAAGATAAATAAATGATAAAATAAAATAATACAAGCTTCGGGTTAGAGACGAAAGTAAGAAGAGAGTCAAAGGTAAGATATCATTAAAAAATTATTAGACAATAGACATCAAACAACAACAGAAAATAAATTTCGCAAAAATAAGGTGATAGTAATTTGACTTCTCGTTGAATATTCAAAACAATAAGTCTGACTTGAAAAACAGTAAATAAAGTAATTTTAAAATTAATTTAAATTTAAAAAAAAAATATTATGATCAGTATAAAAGGTTATGGAAACAAGGGTATTAAATTTTTTCTATTAAAACTGAAAATGACTATTTTTAGATGCTACACAAATCTCATAAGAGATACTAAATATCAGAGAAAAAAAAGACTAAGAGAATTTTAAAAAATAAAATATGAATGACAACGACAAAAGATTGCGAAAATATAGAGTAAAACATATATAAATTCATAATAAAATAAAAAACTCATGTAACTCATATATAAATAAAAGACTCATACAACAAAAATATATATCATTCTTGCTTATATAAAATTAATTAATGTACCAGTATAATATTACAAATAATTATTTATATTTTAAAATATTTCTAGGTGGCTTAAAATTTAAAGATTTTGCATCATTTATTAATTTTCACTAATCTGAAAATCAATTGTCAAAAAATTATTTACCGTTGGCTCGAATTACCAAAACTTTAATGAAAATGAACACTGTCATCATTTTTATTATAGTATTTCTTGGATATTATGCATCATGCACTAATGCAACAATAGACGAATGCTTTACAGAATGTTTAAGTATGATACATTTTTAATACATAAATATTTGTTAATTTTATTATTTTATTATTATACCATAAATTTTATTTTATGTGATTTAAAAAAAAGCTTAATACTAACATTAATTCTACCGACTTAAAAATTATATTTTGCATTAGTAAGCTTTTAATATTAAAAAAAAAATTTCTAATATTGATATATTCCTTAAAAAATTAATTAAATTTTTTTACACCATAATTTACACTTAATTTTCAAAAATTTAACTACAATTTTTAAAATACAATATTTAAGAATTTATTTATTATATTTCAGAGTATATATATGTATATACAAATACATTTAAATATACATACATATATATACATATAAATAGACATATACATATACATATACGTGGTTTATCTAAAAAGTACCGAGGGTTATTTTTTTTTAAAGCTGCTATTTATCATAGTGATTTCGGTGTGATCTTAAAATGTGATCTTAAAATAAATAATATTGATGAAAATATAAGCAATCCATATAAGTCATGGTTTTACTTTTATTTATTATTTATAGAAATAAGTAAATTCCAATAATAATAGGAATACAGTTTATTTTTAAAGGTACTCTTTACGCCTATAATTATTTACATAAAATAATAGTTATGTTGAAAATGAGCAGTGTACTTGCAGGTATACGAATAATATAATTTTAATCTTTTTCGATCAGGTCAATAAGATTCAGAAAAACCCATATAGTTTAATGGGGGTCCGTTTTAATGACTTAAAAATTCAACTTAGCTTTAATTGCTGTTTCTTCTTGGATTTAATATGGGGTTTTTCATAGATTTGCATACTGCAACTTTGATGTGTATGTAAAAATAGAGTTTAGTTTCGAACAATTTGCTTTTGTGTCAACTTCTCCTTTTCATTCTCTGAGTTTATATTTTGATACTTTAATTTTGCAAATAAATATTCTTATATATAACCAGTAAGAATTATTTTATTAATAATATTTTCAATAAGTTAATTAATGCATTATATTAAATTTTTATGAATTATTTAATTACGAGCACATATATTTTGTTAATATATTATTAATTATGAATAAAAATATTATAAAAGGTACTAAATGTCTATATTTTAAAATTTTAAAGTGTTAATTTATCAATTAATTTACTATTTAATTTATTGAAAACTTATAAAATTTTATTTTATTAAATTATAATTAATTTTTATTGCAATAAAAATACTTTTGTACAATAGCTAATTTCATAACAACTCAAACTCCTCTGGTTTTTAAAAAAAAATTTCATCATATCCTAGTAATAGAATGTTGCAAACATGCTCATTTACATTTAATGAATATTTTTTCTAATTTATATCCATTTAATCACAGATTATAATCTACTTTTTAGATTATTAATGAATTTTTATAAAAAAAAAACAAGTCATTTAAAAAAATACGTTATTCGGAAATGTATAAAAAATTGTTAGTTATACATATAAATTATTTAAATTTTAGATCAGCCTGTTAAATTTCAATTAGGATGTAAATATCATTGTTGTGCAGAATATTCTTTTGGTGAGTTACATTTTTTTAATATAATCTTTTTATTATCATTTTATTTATTGATACTATTATACGAAAATAAATATATTTATAGTTGGGCAATGACTATTTTTGGTCTCTTTATTATAGGTGCTATTAAACTCAACTCAAAAGCTGAATGTTACCTTGCTTGTCACCGTAAGACTCAAATTTATATATATTACTCTTGAATTTAGTGTGTGTTTGAGTGTATAGATATGTGTGTGTGTTTGTGTGTGCGGATGTGGATGTGTGTGTGTGTGAATGTGTATTTAAAAATACATCGTCGTCATCAAAATTAAATAAAAGAAGATTTTATTTAATTTTATTATTAACAATTACATTAATTATTCTTTATTTTCTATTATTTATTTAGCTTCATTTTATTGTATTATTTTTATTCTATTATATTTTCTTGTAATTTCTCATTTAATTTGTAGATCTTTTTAAAAATTATTTATGAAAATAAGGTTTAAAAGAAAAATATATTCCTTTTTTTATAATATATTGCCAAACTTAATTTTTTTTTTAAATAGTTCTAAATTAATTATTATGTTACAATAATGAAAAAATACTATATGATATAAAATATATATAAACATATATTTTATTTTTTACATATTATATTTACAATAATTTTCTTTCTTACAATTCTATATTCTAGTTTTTTTTAAATTACAATTTTTAATTTTTTTCTTTTCATTTTATTTATTTATTTCACCATTTCACTCATCATTGCTTCTTTATTTAATTCATTACATCTTTTATTAATATATTTTATTTTTATTTTTTCTTCACACTCCTTCATTATATGTTCAATTATTTCTTTTTCGTTAATACAAAAACTTCACGCTCTCATATATAGTAACTATTTGTTTTTCTTTTATTTTGTACTATTCGAGTATTTTTAAACTCGCTCTTGTATTCTTGCTTCCTCTTTTCTTGTATACTATTATTTTATTGGAGTTTGTCTTAGTATATTCTATAATTCCATTTTATGTTTTGTCTTTCAATTTTTCCATTTAATTTTGCTTTTTTTAGTAGTTTTAATTTTCTTCACATCGTATTCTATGACATTTCTTCTTCCCAATTTCAGTCTTCCCTATACAGTATAATAGCTTATGCTCCTTCATGCCTTTTATCTGTATATTCTATAACTTTTTTTGTTGGTTTTGAGATTCTTTTTTTTTCTACTATCCTCTTATACTCTTATTTTTATGCATTCTTTCATAGGTAGTTAAGCTTGTGTGTTGGCTTTCACTTTTTTTCTTATTATACTTTTTGTCGCTTTAAATTCTAACTTATTTATTCTTTTCTTTCTAGTATCAGTATATACTCAGACGTATTTCTATTTATTCGTACATTTCAATTAAGAAATATTTTTGGTATTTTCTCCATTTTTTCACTTCTTCTCCATCCCAAAATCAAATGATCAAATATTTTTCTGTTATTTAAAAAATATTTATTAAACTACTTTTCTTCAATGCTTCATACTCTCTTTAAAACCATATTTTCTTTCGTTTAAGGTTTACTTTTTTACGAGTAAGTACTACACGACATGGATAAATTATCAATCTTGCTCTTTATTACCTATCTGAATTTCTATAGATTTTAATTTCTATAAATTTCATAGAGGATTTAATTTTTAACGCTGCTTATTAACAAGCATTAATTATTAGCTTATTAACAAATGAAATTCTTAGCTCGCATCAGTTTTCTTTGAATCTCTACTATTACTTTCTTGGCTATTTTAATTTTTATATGTATCTTTGTATATCTTTTTTATACTGTTTATAAGACATTTATTTATTCTCATATTTCCATATATTTTCATATCTCATCTTCTTAATGCTATAAAAATTTCTTTAATATCTACGAAATATTCAGAAATATTTTTTTTCTGTTCCCTTGTCTGTTGAACTATTACTATTTTTACTACAAAAATATCTTATATTGTCCCATTTTTCTACATAAAATCGAATTGTATTTCTGCATTTCCTTTATTATTTTCCATGTATCTTTCAATGTTGTTCTTTTATATGTCTAGTAATACATATTTTATGATCTATATTGAACATTGTGATTCATCTGCAGTTTTTCAATTCACTATTTCTTCCTTCTCATATATTGTTACTATTAATCCTTTTTTTCTAATATTTAATAGTAATATTTAATGGTACTATTAAACTTTTTTTTCTCTCCGTTTATATATTTCATTTGAAACCTCTTATTAGTATGAGACTTATATTTTCACAACCAATTGGTATTTATTATTTATTAAATTTTGTATTACCATGTTATTGTCACGGTCTAGCATAACGGAACAGCTTATAATAATAACAATATTAGTAATACAATAGTAACAGAAAGAATACATATAGTTAACAATTATAATTGCTATGCAGATATAATTAAATAGATTTTTCATGCTCAAGGGCCAGTAGGTGTGCACGCAGTTTGATCTTAAAAGCCTATAAATCACTAATGTCTCGAAAGCTACTGGGTAAGGAATTCCAAAGATATGCGGTGTTGATGTTGTACGATTTTTGTAGAGTCTTTATCGTAAAAGGAGGAATGTCTAAGGGAGTCACATCTCCCCTCACAGGGCGACTGGCAACTTTTATATGGAAGAGTGAAACCAAGTATGCAGGAGTGTTAATGCTTAGTATCTTCCACAATAAGTACAGTGCAAAGTATTGCCTACGTCCAGAGGTAGTGAGCAATTGCAATTCGCGTCTGTAGGGAGAGATGCGTTCGTCCCTTTTCAAACCGTAAATGTAGCGTATACCAGTATTGATCAGTCTTTGGAGTTTTAGGTCAAGTTCTTCCATAATTTTACAGTATACTAGTGAAAAATAGTTTATGATAGGAAATAGAAGGGTTTGTACAAGATGTTTGCGCAGTCTGAGGTTAGTGCTTTTCTTCAAGAAGTATAATCTGTACATAATAGAATGTGCTTTATTGCACATATAAGAAACCTGCTCTCTCCAATTGAGTTTGGAATCAAGCACTATCCCCAGGCTACGCAAAGATGTTTCATACTTAATTTTAACGTTATCTATCATAAGGTAGTTTCTAACTTTTATATTTAAAGAGTTTATATAGTTGGGAGAGCCAATTACTATGGTTTTAGTTTTGAAAAGGTTAAGCGAGAGATGATTGTTGGAAGCTCATTGTATGATTCTGTCAGCGTTTGCAGTCATCTTGTCAGCGTGTGAGTTGAGTCGAGGGGACAGTGACAGTAAATTTGTAGGTCATCAACATAGATTAGGTGACTCGACTCTGTGGAAAGACACATGTTGATATCATTGATGTACAGAGAGAATAGTAGAGGCCCTAGGACAGAGCCTTGAGATACACCAAAGTTAAGGCTAATATAGGATGATAATGTGCCATCCGTGTTAAGTACTGCCTATTCCCTGCCAGAAAGGTGGGTGCTATCCAAGTGATGACACTTTTGGAGAGGTGGAAATTTGGGAGTTTATATAAGAGTTTCGCATGATCCACCATGTCGAATATCTTACTGAAATCGAATAGGATTAGTAATGTGATTTTCCTCTGGTCTATGCCATATCTGATATCATCTGTCAGTTTAAGGAAGGCGGTCTGTGTAGAATGACCAGTACGAAAGCCTGTTTGAAGAGGATATAGAAACATCCTTGATTCGAGATAGGTGATTAATTGCTTGTTTACTAGCAATTCGAGTTCTTTAGATAGGAAACAAAGCAGGGAAATGGGTCGATAATCTGAGAGCGCTGGTGGTTTACTAACTTTATCCAGTGCGCGTACGATAGAGCTTTTCCATAGAGTGGGAAAACAAGATTCACGTAGGGAAATATTAAAGATAATAATGGGGCCTATCGCAGGTAGGGCTTTCATTATTACAGACTGTGGGATACCATCGGTACCACGAGCTTGAGAGTGGAAGTGGAGGATTGATTCTTTGACATTTTGTAATCTGACTTAAGAAAAATAGAACAGTTATGTGTATTGACGATTTTCATTTGCCTGGAGACTCTCCGTCAGATTGGTTACCTCAGTATTGTTAGAAACACTGCAAAAATACTCATTCAACTCATTAGCAGAGAATAGTGATGTGGTATTAGGTGGGGAGGATGCTAGACCTAAGTTACGGAATTCCTTCCATATATTTTTGGAATAAGTCAGGGATGAGAGAGAGAGTAAAGTAGTACCTTTGTCTTGCTTCTTCAATTGCATTATGTGCAAGATCACGCGCGTGTCTGTACTGGTGGAAATCAGTGCTCAAGCCAGAGCATTTAAAGCGCCTGTACAGTCTGTTCCGCTCCTTTAATAGATTTGCAGTGATTTCAATAGACTAGGGTTGACGCTGGATTCCAGTAGTGACTACCTTCAGTGGGGCAAGCTTTTCAATAGTCTCAATTAGTATTAGTGACAGTGTCGACCTGCAGGATTCCATTTGTAAGGTATAAAGATGAGACAGATCTTTACTATGGATGAAGTTTAATAGATTGGTGGCATCAATGGCATCGTAGTCACGGTAGAAGAAAGTTTTATGTATATGTAGCGATATTAGTACATCATGTATGGCAGTAATGAGATCATGGCAATTAATGAAGGGTGTACTTGTTTTCCAAAAGTCTAGTAAAGTAAGAAAAAATCGATGAAGCATAAATCCAACCATATGTTAGAATTATTCCTATGGTGCGTTGCTCCAAAGGGAACTGAAATGAGTGAGTGCTCCTTTATAAAAGCATTGAGGAATTTAGCTTCCTTTTTGTTTGACAATAGATCTGTATTGAAATCACCTAATATGAGCTTGGAGAGTAGTCGTGCATATAAAGTGTTAGATTTTGTATGAAGTTTGTACCGAGCATAAAAGGTGAATGAGGTGGACGGTAGACGACAGCAACAAAAACAGGCACAACGCCATTAGAAAATATTTCATAAAATAAGTATTCAGGTATATCTGGCTTACCAAGCCACACCCCATTAGAGGTATCAATGACGGTGGAGTTCAATGAAACATGAATGTATAGGGCTACTCCACCACCATTTCTATTTCTGTCACGTGTGTATTGTTTATAGTCGTTTAGCTGTACAATGTTATCCGTCACTTTAGTGTCAAGCCATGTCTCAGTTACATCTATTATATGAAAGTAAGGACGGGGGTACAAAAAATACCTTATCATCTCAATGTATCCCGTGAGAGAGTTGACATTGAGGTGACAGGATTTCAGGCCCCTGGTTGAAGTTCCCGAGGAGTGTAAGGATGGGGTAGAAGATGTAGGAACATTAGAAGACAACAGTGGTTTATGTGTGTGCGATGGTACAATATTTTTAGATTTGACGGTATCAGCAGACATCATCATTGGAGATGTTAGGTTTGCTAAAAAATTATGTAGATCCTGATGGGTAGTGATAAGCAATGCTATCCTTCCATGTTTCTTTCTAACATAAATTTTGCCATTTCTCACATAGCTGTAGAAGTTCTTGGTTTCAGCTGCAAGGCGAGCTCACAGTTCGTGACACTCCTTTGTGAGAAACTCGTTGCAGTTGATCAACCCATGGTTGAAAGGAGACGGAGTTTCTTGCTTCCTGTATAAGCTTTGCATCTATTGACGAAGAATAGAATTTAGAAGTGTTGATCTTAGATCTGATAATGGAGCGAGCCTAAGCTTTTGACGACAGAGTGACTTGGAGAGAAGGAGATCTACCTACTTGTATAGAACTGTTATTACCATTAGCTTTCGTTCTCAGACGTCTTACTGCAAGTATATCGCGTTGCAATATATTGGGGTCTGATTTACACAAGCATATGTATGAATTTTTTTTAGCATATTTTTAGAATTTCGGTGTATCAATTCAGTAATGAAAAGTTTTCCATAAATACTATTGTATATAAACATTTCAATATTCGAAAAACATAATATTATCAAAAATCATTAATACATAACACTTGACTCTACCTAACCTATGACAACTAATAACAAATTCTAATTTTATTTAAAATTTTTTAATATATTGTATTTTATTCATTTTAGTATTATCTCCTGAATTCTTACCGGATTGTAAAAAAGCTTGTGACTTTGAATTTCAGATCAAACCACGTAAGTTATCCACTAATCCTAAAAAAAATCATTTTTAGTGTATTGACTTTTATGATTAATAAATTATTTTTTTTAAATAATTTTTTAGTGTCTTATAAGATACCTACACAATCAAAGAATGAATAGAAATTAAATGAGTATAAAATCGAAAAAAAAACTAATTGTATATGAATTTTACAAAAATCTATATTGTATTATATTAAAATACAAACATTATGTATACAATATTACAAAAAAGAATAATATTATAATTACTAATTATTATCATTCTGTAGTATGAAAATATTGTGCTAAATAAAATTATTTATAATACAGAGTATTTTATAAAATAAATAAATATTTTTAAACATAAAAAATTTTAGATTGATATAATAATCTAAAAAATTTTAAAATAAATTATTTTTATAAACATTTTAATAATAATTAATTATTGATTTATATTTTTCTACTTTTTATTATATTATTTATCATAGTTTTAATCTACTAGAATGATTAAATTTCATTTCATCATTAGATTTTGTATATGTATTATTTTCATCTTTATTTTCAAACGTCCATAAGTATACTTATTTTGTTGCACTGTGGCATCATTATTTATCCTTATTATTATGCATTTACAAATTTTTTATATTCTTTAGCATGTACACATTTCATTCTTATTCATGTATATAACAATAAACAAATACCATAAGAAAATTTGATTCTTTATTTGATAAAAATATATATATAAGTATAAATAAATTTATGAAAAGTCATAAAAATCCCGTCTTTGTCTACGTACTTTGTAATCTGAAAATTTTATAAAAAGGAAGGAAAATTCAGGAACATGGGCAGTTTTTTGGTGACCGTAACATAATAAGCCCCTACCAGTACGGTGAATTTTCACTCACTTATTATTACATACCTATACATAAATAATATATATTAAATTTTGATTTTTGTTATTATCCGTATTCATAATCTCATTGAAACTATAAAAAAAGATTAATTAGCATAGTTTTAATTCAGAAAAGATGTTTAATATATTACTTAATCTAATATAAGTATCACTTTATTCGATAATCAACTAAGTACTTAACTAAATCACTCCTCCATCCTAGACTAGTGCGTAAGAATTTCGACCGAAAAAATACGACGTTAGAATATTTAGATCCAATTAAATTTAATAAATAAAATAGGCGTTTAGCCTCATGACGTAATAATTTTGATGATTTTAATTTTTATTTAATTCATCAAATTGAATCAAAACATTTTATTGCAATTTGGTAACATCATATTTCAATTACATTTCATTATATTTCAATAACTATATATAAAGTTAACAATAATTTATTTCTTAATTTGAGTGCCATTACTGAATTGCATAAAGATCTTAAGGTAATGTATGCAAAAATTTCAAATATTATTTATTCAATTGAGATTTTATTCTCTTATCACCTTTTCGTCGTTCCAACCTTTCTGTATTCCTATCTCATTCGACTTGTCTTTAATCGTTTTACATCTCTCTAGCAGGTGCGCCCAGTTACACTCCTCTTCATTGCATAATTTGCAAATTCTATCCTTTTCTTTTAACCAATACTTATTGTTTTCCGTTATATTGCCGCATCTTATCTTCGCCACTACCCTTACGTCTTTTATCTTCTTTCCTTTGTTTAAATATTCCGGCAATTCTATAGCTCTTATCTTCTTGTATGTCTTATTATATCTTGTTTGTTCTATTTTTTCTGTCTTTTCTGTCCTTCTATATCTTCCTCTCTTCTTTTGATTTCTCCCCATTTGTCTTTCCCTGTCTCGTTCCATATCTCTACTTGCTTGCGACTGAGCCCAATACTGTTTAGCCATTTTTCGGCCCAATCTGTTGTAATTCTTTCTTTCCATTCTTGTTTTTTCTCCTCCAGGCAGCATCTTATCAGTCTATCTTCCTCTAGTCTCTCTATCTTTTCTTATAATTTCAGGGCTCTGATTTTCCATTTCACCTGCATTTTCGTCTCTTCATATATGATGTAGCTCGGCGTGTAGAAATCTAGGCCTAATGTCTATCTTACGTATCTTATCTTTATTTTTTCCATTTCTTCTGTTGTTTCTGTTCCCCAGATTTCTGCGTCTTAGCTGATTACTCCACCTACCAGGTATTCGAAGAGTATGATTCTTCGGCGGAAGTCCCCCGCGCATTTTCTTTCACCCAGGCTCCATGTTTTTTTTGCTGCTATCATTCCTTTTGTTTCCTTTCTTCTACATGATCTCTGTAATTCCCTTTTCTATTGAATAGAAAGCCAAGGTATCTAAAGCTTTCCACACTTTCTATTAACCTTCCTCTCCATTTCCATTCTTGCGCTCTATCGCTTTTCCCTCTCTTGAATATCATTATCTTCGTCTTTTCGATGTTTATTTCCGTTTCTCTGCTAGCTAGAAACCTTTTCAGCGTAAGCATCATCATTTGCATACCCTCTCTGTTCTCAGCTAGCATAACCACATCGTCTGCATAGGCCAGCGACCAGAATCTTCTCTTGTCTACCTGTATGCCCCTCACTCTACCTTTCTCCAGCATTTCTTCGAGTCCGGCACTATATATATTGAAGAGGGTGGGGCTTAGGCAGCATGCTTGTCTCAATCCTCTCTTCATGTGGAATACCTCTTAATGTTCCTCGTTCACCTTCACTATACACTTCGTGTTCCTATAGATATCCTTTATTCTATCTATTATCTGTGGCTCAATCTTTCCCTTTTCCATTATGTTCCCCAACTTCTCTATATTTACCATATCGAAAGCCGCCTTCAGGTCTACAAACAACGCATATAGTTTTTTTTTGCTTTTCAGCGTTCTTTTGGCTACATAATCTAAGATGTAAATGTTGTCTATTGTAGACCTGTTGGCTCTGACTCCTGCCTGTGTTTCTGGAATTATACCTTTCTCTTCTACCTTCCTGTCTAGTCTGCCTTTTATGTACCCTGCGTAGATTTTATATGCCGATGTAAGCATTGAGAGGCCCCTATAATTATTTGGATTCTCTTCATCCCCTTTCTTGAAAATCGGTACAATCACCGCTGTTTTCCACTCCTTCGACATGTCTTCTCCCATCCATATTCTACTTATTATTTCCGTTAATTCTTCTCTCACTCCTTCCCCTCCATATATCCACGCTTCGTTTGCAATGCCATCAATTCCCTTAGCTTTTCTTTTTTTGAGGTTCTTCCATACTTTTTCTAGCTCTGTCTTATCTATTTCCTTCATCTCTTTTCTTCTAACGCTTGTTTTTCTTGATATCTTCCCTGTTGTCTCTCTTCCCTCGTCTTTGCCATCCTCCAATAATCTTTCGAAATACTCCTTCCATCTTTATATTCCTATCGCTATCTCCGTTTTATCCTTAGGTTTTCTGTCCCTATTTAGGTATCTCCATATTTCACCTTCATCCTTCAAATTCCTTAGTGTCTCGTGTTCTTTTTTCTCGTTCTCTTTCTTTTTCTTTTCATATGTAGCTTTCCATACTTTCCTCATTTCTATATTTGTCTCTTTTGTTCCTTTCCCTCTCTTCCATTCCTCCAATTTCTTCTTGGCCTTTCTTTTTAGTATTTTGCATTCCTTGTCCCACCATTTTCTATGCCCCATTTGTCTTTCACTTATCTTTATTTTTTCTTTTTGCACTGCCTCGTGTATACTGGCTTTTAACGATTCCCATTTCTTCTCCAAATCTTTCTCATCATCCGTATTCTTTCTGTTTGTTCTATCCCTGTATTTTTTCCTATTCTCTTCGTCCCATCATTATATCCATCTGTACTTAATTTCTTTCCCTATCTTGGTTTTTTTTCCACTCTCCTTACCTATTCTTATTCTCATACTGACTGGTGCGTGGTCTGATTCGATCCTCTTCTCTATTTCCATCTCTTCAGTTCTTTCTCTTGTTGTCTCATCTCTTATAATCAAGTCAATTACCGAATTGCCACGCGCACCCATTTATGTGTATTCTCCTCTCTCGTCCCCCTTCATTATTCCATTAAATATGGTCCATCCATTACCCTCGATCCTTTTTACCAGCTCCTTCCCTTTCTTGTCTATACTCTTGTCCTCACTTCTCCTTCTTTCTGTACTTCCATCCCCCTTTCTACTCATATACTTCCCTAATTGTCTTGTTCTCACGTTCATGTCTCCCATCATTATGACGCTGGCATTGCTCACGTCATTCTCTTGTTCAATTACCTCCCATTTTTCTTCCATATTTCCCGTATTATATATATTCCATATCTCTAAGTCCAGGTCTCCTTCTTTCGTTTCCAGTCTGGTCTTTACTAGCCCCTCAAGCTTGCTTGTGCCTAGTTCTTTTATCTCGATGTCCCAGTCTTTGTTGATTTCTATGATGAATCCCTCTTTCGCCCTTCCTCTCATTTTTTCTCTTTTAGCTTCTACGATTTTCCAATCCAACTCCTTCGGCAGCCTTTTCTTACATTTCTCCCTATCTTTTTCCTCCACCCATGTCTCTGCTAGACATACAAAATCCTTTATCTTTATGTAGTCCCAGAAGTCTTTGTCCTTGTTCCAAATTCCCGCCGTGTTCCAGAAGAGCAGGTCTCTCGTAGTGTTACTCCCTTTTCTTCTCCTATCCTCTCTTACTGCCTTTTTCTCCGCTCTGCCTCCTACTTCGTTCTCCTCCTCAGTCGTTTCCTTTGTCTCTTTCTTTGTATTTTTGTCTTTCTTTATCTTTACCTTATCCCTTTCTTTTGTCTCTTGCGTATACTTCGTCCACTCCCATTCAATACTAACTTCGCCTTTTCATTCTCTCTTTTCTCATTATCTGTCTAATCTAATCCACTGTCCCTCGTATTTAACTCTTCTAAAACCTATCTTTGTTTCTATTCCCTTAATTCTCGTTTGTTTTGCTCATTCTGATATTTCGCCTTGGGTTTAACTCTCTTCGAAAGTGAGATCAAATTCTATAAAGATATTAGTTCCTATGAGGTGTCTTCTGGCGTTATAGACCTCAATTTCATCGTCCCGATTCAGAAATCTCACGATAATCACGTTCCCACTCCACCGTGTGTCCCTTATCTTTTTCACTTTTTTTAGCTTATTCTTTAAGAAATCTTCTATCCATCTCTTTAATTCTTTTCCTCCTATCTCTGCTCTACCTACTCCCTTTATCACTAAAATTGTCTTCCCTCTCTTTTTTCTCTTTTTCCCAGACTAGCTTTTTCACTTCGGTTACCTCTTTTTCTGAGAGCCGTGACTTTAGTGAGCTGGCTCTACTGACCCCTGACTTGATCGATCCTGTCTCGGAGTCCAAGTATTCCGTCTCTCCTCCGTCATGCTCACTTCCCGATCTTGCGTTTTCAAGCCAGCTTATCTTGGCCTCCGCTTCCACTTTCCAATCTGTCAGCTTTTCTACTGCCTCTTCTAATTCTTTGATTCTGATCGTCGCTCTCTCCATTTCTTTATTCATCTTCTCTCTTTTTCTATCCATGTTCTCTAATTTGGCCTCCATCCAACTCATCAGTGCCTCCCTATCTTCTTTAAGTTTCTCTCTTATTTTTTCTATGTCTCTATCTTTTTCTATTTCTTTTCCATTATTTCTATTTTTTCCTCTTTGTTTTTCTCAAATGTAACCTTTTTCTTCAGTTCAAGCAGGGTCTATGTGTTTCTCTTTGCTCCTCTGCCTCTCCTGCTCGTTCCAGCCGTGCTATCGCCCCTCTCCACCTTCTCGTGAGCCGACGTGGTTGGGGTGAGCAGCCGTGCGGCGGCGTTGCCTATCTGCTGGAGTTTCTTGTCTTGATACTCCATACTCCTTGGCTCTCGGCTTCCCGCGCGCAGCTTTTCGATTTCTTGGAATTGGGCCCCTAACCTTCTCTTTCCACTTTTCACTTTTCACCGTTTTTTTTTAACCTTCACTTTCAATCACTTTAATTTATACCTTATCTTGTTCTTTTCTTGAAGACCTTTCTTTTCGTATCACTTTTTCTTAATTCTATAAATATTAAGCCAAAACGCTTTTATATAATTCCCGGAGCATTCAACTGCGTGACACACTCCTTCGAATCACAATGCAAAAGTCGTTATCATGAAACCATTTCGATCTACATTCTAACTAAATTCAACTAATCCGTATCATTTGATAATAATATCATTGCTTTAACATATTTTACCAAAATACATTTATTTTAGCTTTTTATTGAAGCGATACTTACTTGTACCTTAAAGAAAAGAAAATATAATAAATTGAAATTTTTTAAATATACCAGTAAAGGCAAATAAATATCAACACAAGATTTAAATTTTCAGAACAAATGTATTTAAAAAATTGTAAAGAGTCTCCGACGTTTACTCTTCGACTTACAATTTCTGAGTGAGTTGCATGAGCGCATTTTTTTGTTCCTTCGCCTAATGCTTCGTCGCGATTTCATTTTTTTTCTAATAATTTTTCTAATAAACGGTTGCCTATTTCTCTGAGTATGGCCGCTCTACTTTTTTCTTCCTACCTCAGGTTTTCACAGAAAACTTCGGCCCTTCACAGAAAAAACCTTGTTTCTGCTAATGAAGGAAAAAGCCGTTACATGCTAAATAATTAATAAATAATTTTCGATGCCCATTTTTCATTTTTTTATATATTTTTTTTTTGTTCCCGAAGTTGCACTTTGTGTCTGGGATGCTGGGTCATTCGATGTCCCACCAGCATCCAGTTTCGTGTATAATTGAACATCTGCAATTTTTCATGATTGGATGCATTTTGCATTGAATCGGGTATTTGCCAAGCAAATTTCACCAACGCATCTCGCACATCATCCCAACGTGTTATAGTTTTCTTTACCGAAACCTATTATCCATCGCAAAATCCATCCTTTTTATTTCCATTTTCTTTAATTTTCGTGCAGTTACTTTTTTTTAGCTAATGGGCATTGATTTTGTTGTTATTAACTAGATAATTGAATGCGCATAATGACAGAGAGTGTAAGAGAACGTGTATTAAATTGTGTATGAAAGAGAGAAATAGAGAAAGTGTGAATTATACTTTTGTATGAGAGAGAGAGAGAGATTACATTGTGCATGAAAGAGACAGGGATAGAAAGTGTGATACTGATACATTACATATATACATCGTTTTAGATTAATTTCGTATTTTATGTGATTACATTACTTTTTTTATTAGCTTTATTATTTATTAAGTTTCTATGTTTGAATGATTATTAGTATTAGGAATACTTGAAAGGTAGGAAGTACACAAAAAAATATAACGTCAGCCGATCGGTGACATTAAACGGTGGCTGTAGGACAAAGGGCGCGGTTATAATAAACAAAGATGGCTAATCCAGGTCCACTTTCAAATTTATAAATACTTCCTCCTCTCCTAGTATCCTAATACTCCTTTTTGATTTCTGCTTCGCAATTTTCTTTATTTTTTAAAAACTTATCGCGCGTTGTTAACAACATTGTTAAATACTTTTAGCGCATTCATTATTCATATTTCCTTAGTTTTTTATCTTGTAATTCTTTAATTTTGATATTTTCTCATTATAATTAGTATTTTTTCATGAATATTCTATTTTAGTTTCATATTTTTTATGATCAATATAAAAAACTTGAATAAGTAGGAAAACAATATAATCTGACTGTGATTGATGCAATGTAAACCGTAAGCATTTTAAGATATTTTTTAAGTAATTTTAGATTGTGACAAGACGGCTCCGTTCGCCCTCCACCGATGAAGGGCAGAGTCGAGCTCTCGTCGAAGAGAAAAAAAAAGAAATTAATAAGTACGCCGGGATAAAGTGACAGCCGGTCAGTCCAGGAGTGGAATCGGTGGCAGGCAAGAATAGAAATAAAAAAATTTTATAAATAAATTTGTTTTAAATAATCACCACCGGGGCGACGGATCCTTTATTTAATTGCTCTATAACATAAAATAAATTTACATGTGATTAAATCTCAAAAGAAAGGAAAACCCGTCTCAATTATTATGTATACTTATTGTAACACAGCGATTTATATCAGCATTTATGATATAAATTTATTATTGAAACTTCGAACAATTTCGATTTCCCCGGTACTGTTTACATTCGGACGTCTACTCAACGGCGCGACCGCTGCGGGGGTCGGCGACAATAACAAAGATGAACATAAACACGCGCGCGACCGTTATTCGATTCTCAGTAATGATTGAAAATAATTACTTCACAATTTATGTTTATTTTATATGTACAAAAAAATAGATTTCATAAATGACCGCTATTTACCGGTTTTTTTCTTTTAACAAAATTTGTCGTTTTAAATTAAACGCTTTTACCTAACTACGCAATCGGCGATAAACAAACGGAACAATTTTTACGTTAAGCAAAACGAGTGGAAAAGTATCGAAAGGCGGTTAGATAAGACGACCTGCGGTACACGAGGAAGCTCCAACGGAGCTAAAGTTCGGTATTAGGAATCTTCGGATAATTGCAACGGATACAGTTACCCGAAATCACAAACTCTCTGACTCAGTATAGGATCAAACTTAAAAGTCGCAAGCGATTACTAAGTTTGTTGGAAAGGGAGCGAAACAGCACGGAATCGTGACACGTTTCGGAATTTGGCATTGCCACGGAAGTGTGTACAACAGGAGATTTGGAAGGAAGGTAAGCTCGGAAGAGAGGCCAGAAAGAGTAAAAAAAAAAAAAAAAAAAAAGTCAGAAAGAGAAAAAAAGAAAGAAAAAAAGAAAAAGCAGCACATAGCCTCGGTCCGGCGGCGCGCGAGACATCAGCCATCCGATTGGCTCTCCGCGGTCACGAGAGGTGTCGGACGCGGGACCCGGGTAGGGAACTTGGAGCGTCGAGGCGTCCCCCCCCGATATATGCGCTTAGCAAGGAGCACGTCTCGTTGCAAGATGATTAGATTAGTCTACGCGTAAATAAACCCGAAGCTATGTGGGTTGAGTAATATTTATAAAAGTTAAATTTCGAGCAAAATAATTATTAATAAAGGAATCAGCTTCGGGTGATTTCCCCGTAGAAAACCGAGGTATTGGGGCGTCATGCGATATACGTCGATGAGGTTTTAATGGGGCGTCGTACAAGTTGAAATCTCGACGTGATGCAAGTCGGTATCGTGTCTATAGGCAATTATAGACATAGAATTGTCTAAAGAAATATCCGGAAAAAGGATAATGTTTCGACGATTTATGAGAAAAATCATTGAATTAGAGATAAGGGTTAATATTAAGCTAATATTTAATATTTGTAACGCAGAGAAAATTTGTTTTGTAATATAATATATAACTTCTAAAATCCAGCGGAAGATTTTTTATGTTACATAGTATTAAATTTATTATGTATTAATATATAAAACGAGCATTTAAATTTAAGAAAATAATATTAAGATAAAACGTACTAAGAGTCGGGGTAGATTCCGGCCGAGAGTGCAAGTTCCAAATTTTTAGATTCATTCTTTTTCGAGCACGCTCTAAAGGAAGTTTTCTCAGCTCCTTACTTCTTACTTACAAATTGTCTAATATACTTGAATTAATAAACTTGTAGATCATATATATATTTGATTATATAAAATTCATAAAGTATAATCGCGTTTCACTTAAATAAAATTGTTTGGGAAGTATTAATAAATTAATTGTATTTTATTTAAATATATATATATCCCATTATTTATATTTCTTTATTGTTTAAACACAGGGAATCGTACAGTTATTGATTGATAATTTACACTGACACTAAAGTTGATAGATATCTTTTGGAAGGTTCTTCTCTTTTTTAGATTGTTAAAAAAATTTTAAGCTGCTAGTACAAGAGCTGTAATGTATAGTAGTATTACACAATGTATCCAATCATTAAGGTCAAAATAATTTTGTCATGTAAATCAATCACAATGGTGATAATATGTGTTCTATAGAATATTCATGAAGCAATATCTCAGTTTGCCTTGTTAAAAATAATTGCATTCATTGATCAAGAAGGAGCAATAATTTATGAGTACATATAAATTATTTCTCCATAGCACTAAGTTTTAATATTATAATAAACCACATTTTACTCCTGACAAATAAAAATCTAAATACGATATTGTGTAGAATAAATACTAAAAATAACTATAACTCCTCGAATCAAATGAGTATCATTTTTCTCATATAAGCAATACTCATGAGCTTATGAGCTTTTGAAAATAGCTTTTTAAATTTGTCTTTATCTATACTCTTTTTTCGTAAAAACTCGAAATGAGAATTCGAACTTGGAGTCTAATTTTTTATGCTCTTTTTCCTGGTTTTGCAATCTTGCTAAAACATCTCTTTAATTATGAACATTAGAGATTCACAACTGTGTTTAATAGTGTGCATAGTCTTAAACGAGATGATAAAGTTTTGGAGCTTACATCAAATTCTTCTTGATACTTTGGCTAATAGTTTCTGATTCAGATGAAATCCACGCTCACAGCTTGGGCCAGTAGAAGGGATTCTATATAGGCTTCAGAATAGATTTATTATGGGACAGGAGTAAATTCAAACTGACTCTCAAGTTATTGATTGCTGTGGAAAAAAAGTCGCTTTATATACCAGGAGTAGCTTATAAACCCTGTCTATAAACATTCCTGTATGCAACTTAGCCATGTTAATGTAAATGGATATGTACTTCACGTAAACGTGCAAGTAGCTTATTTATATATTGTTTATAATGATTATTTTACAGTTTTTATTTTCAAATTTAATGCTTGTTGAAATATTCGAATGGTTTAGGGCGTTTTTATTATATAATATATATAAAACTGTCGAAATCTTATTATATTATACATATTGGGATTCTTAGAATGTTCTTTTGTAGGTAAATGTGTGTATATATAGTATGTGCTTCTAAAAACGTAAACATAAAGTATACAAGATGGTAAATTATAAAAAAATAATATTTGTAACATCCGAAAAAAATTAAATAAAAAAACAAACAGTACTTAACAATATATAATAATTGGCCTCCCTACGAATTACCAGAGAGATGCATACAATGGCTACAATCGGAGATCATGCTCAACTTGACCTCTTTCCCTCTGGAGATTCACATAAGACCAACTAAATTTGAAAAAGCTCTAATAATTTATAGAATAAGTAGCAAAAGAGTGTTAATCACTTAATCACATGTTGGCATTCCAATCTCATTCAATATCTAATAGATTACCTAGATGAGATTAAAACAATAATATATATATTACACACTTGATAACAATAAATAAATATTACACACTTGATCAAGAGTCTATAACCATAAAGAAAGAGAACTTATCGTTCTAAAATCATTGCACCATATTTTTACAAAAGTAAAAATACGCAGAGACACTAGTTTATACTTTTGGTTTTTAATTTTTCTCAAATAATAGTTCTCTTAGTTACAACATTAAAGAAACATACACTCTTAGGTAATCATCCAAACACTCATGTTCACGTCCACACATTGACATTCTCATACACACACACACATACACTTTGTTAAATTTACTCATTAATTATGTACAGAATACGTTCACCCAATAAGCGTACTCAGTGTTAATTTAATGACACTAAAGGACATTGATTCGAACCCCACTAGCAGCCACCTGCCGTCGAGCTTCTCTCAGCAACCTGCTTCAGCTTCAACAATAGTGGTATCTTTACCTATATAATTATGGTAATGTATAATTTTTATCATCTATAATTTTAATGTTAATCCAATCCTCTAATCTAATCCTCATTTTCCACATGTGTCCTAATTGTACACTCTGATCCATGAGCAACTCATTAAAATTATTATTGTCCTCTTGTACCCAGCCAACGTCAATAATTAGAATACTCGTTCAATATCCGATAGTAATCCTTCCCACACTTTCCACCGCCCCCATTATAACAGACTCTCACCTTTCATTGATGGTGAAACAGACGATCGATTTAGCAATATTGGAAAGTGAGTCTTCAGGTGCTCCTTTACTGCAGTCGTCAAATAAAGGAGGATCCCTAAGAATAGATTCCCTCCTTTTCTACTTCAGAATGTGGCTCGCAAGTCACAAAAATGCCTGACTCACAGGACTCGATGCACGATTCTTCTCCAGCCAGCATCATCGTAACTGATCAAATGATGAATACTAATACTCCTTCGGTCAATCGTCGTTCTCCACCCCCATAATGATTCAAAATAAGGTCAATTGGTTGAAGATTCGACAGAATCTTGAATTACTTCATATCATTTCCCGCTGAATAACAATCGCTTCTAACACAGTTATTATTTATAAGTCGATATCTTTCGTACATTGACTAAGTTTCTCGAAACTTAAGTCATACCTTTCTTCGTTAACCAATTTCAAAAGGACAAGGATCTCATCATAATCATCAGATGAATTGAAGGTCTGAAGTAAAATGAACTTCTTGTTTACCTCCAAAAACTTGAATATTCCATGACCAACCTTTTAAAGAATGAGACGTGGCAACAAATTATGGCTTCTCCTCATTGTCGACTTAATCAAATCTAATCCCCTCTCAAGTACTATCTTCGACCGTAAGAAAATAGATCTTATTGATTTCATTGTTGAAATAAAGATAAAAAATAAGCTCATGCCTCAATGCGGACGTTGTCAGTCATTTAAGCACACTGTAAATCATTGCACCGACGCGTAACAATGTGGTTTCTACACGATTGCTACGTTCACTTATCCTGACAAAGACAAGTCTAAGCGTACACCGCTCTGCACTAATTGTTCTAGAGAGCATTCAACTCCCTACAAAAATAGCTTCAAAACTCCTTAAAAGAAAATAACGTTACCTTCTCCCCTCATCATAAACTTACTGTCTTCTCCTTCACATTCAACTTTGAATAGGGTCGACTCTAATAAGTTCCCAAATAATGAATCTGGTCCTTCATCTCAGAAGGATAACATACCTTCCACTCGGACCTACGCTAAAGTAGCATCTCCGTGCTCTCTACCCCCACCGCGTTAATGATGACATATCCCCACGAATCTCCAGTCATGTATTCTTCAACTGCAAGGATTAATGCAATACTTTATCGACTCCCACAATGTCAACTCAAGGGCTTAATTTTAGATTAGTTTACTTCAACATCCTAACTTAAAATGCTCAATCCCTTTCAATAATTAAAATCACGAAATTCGTCTTCGCGAAAAATACTTTCTATACTCCTCTTAATAAAAACTGGTAACAACCCCTCCAAAAAAATTCTATTTCCCGGATTATACTTCCCGGCGTTTGCTGTTCTTTTTTGTTAAGTTTTGCTGAATCTTTGTTCAAGAAACCCCCTTCCTCCACTGCGGTGCCCACTCAAATTGATTAACTTCTTCTTTCTTTTCTTCTCAAGAAGCAAGGTTTGAACTACTCTTCCCTTGAGCCAATGTCTGACGTCCACCTAGCAGTCAAGACTTATGTCTCTACTTTACAAGATTATTAAATAATTTACTATGACACTATTTCAAATAGTTTCAAATCCATTGAAGTTAGTGAAGCTGATTAATCTCAAAAACTCTATAAAGAAAAGGTGTCAGAAACATCGTTTATCCACTGATAAAGCCACTCTAAACAATTTATAGCGTCCACTTAGGAAAGCTCTACTCTCATTTAGACAAAAGTCTTTTCGCATATATTGAAGTCTCAATATATCTCAATATATCAAAGTCTCAATAGCTGTTTATCAAATCTTTCAGAGGATACCCTTCTCTTCGTTCGCCTGTTATTGTCAATGGTCAAATTCTTTACACCGATCATAAAAAAGTTTCTGCTAATTCTCTGCAAAAGCAATGCACCCCATTCCCTAATCATCTACAATTCACCTCTTTTACCATAAAATCTCTGATCATGTTGCCAAAAAATTTTCTTAAACAATTCACCTCATCTTCGAAAATTAAACATTCCACTCCTACTCTACTGGTGATAAAAAACCTTCTTATTCAAAAGGCTCCGAAATTCGATAGTCTTAACAATAGTTTGGTTAAAATCCTCACTCAGAAATACATTATTCTTCTAATCCACATCATATCAAATCTCCTTATAAACGTCTTAACAAATCTAATCCTTCCTCTAAAAACAGGTTTCTCAGGCCTCTTCCTTGGTTTGAACTTATATCCCGTATTTATCCGTAATTTTTCACGTCGTGATCCTGTCAGTTATACTAATCTTTTTCTGTTTTCAGCGCCCTTAATTTTTTCTTTGCTCCACATTGCGCTTCGATTACCACTTTTACTAGTCCTTCCTTACATCTTAACTTATTTATTCTTCTAGAAAGTTAAAACCTCTGGTTTAATACTTTTTTCTGCACCCTCTTTTTATAATCCTACTCTCTCTACTTTTATGGTAGCGACGTTTTTAGTCGATAAAGCTATTACAAGAGCTTACCGAGTTCGACACTATTTACTACTTTAATTTTTTGGACAAAAAAATGAATATTATAAGATAACTCCTGAAAATAACGAATGCAGATAGTATCTGCAAGTAAATAGACAAAAGGGACCGTTATTCTGAACTGTAGTAAATGTGAAAGCTAACGAATTGGTCAAGAATAACTTAAAATTGAAACAGAATCCATCTACAAATTAAATAAATAACAAGTCGGAGCAGAAGCAAAAAAATAAGAGAAAAGACAAAAAGCATCACCCCAGAAAAATTGTATACTATCCAAATATCTAATCGATTGAATCTATAGTAAGAAAAATAAAATACTGCTAGTAGAAAGAATCTAAAAACACGGTTAAGAGTAATTATAGGTCGCTATCATATTCATTACTGTCTCAAAAAATGTACGTGGTAAAACAGGACAATTGTAGGTATTTTAAGGTTGTCAAAAAGACCAATTATTACCTTCTTATAGCTATAGTGTAAAACTACGTCAGATATTAGACTAAGAGTTTTCAAAAACTCGGTACCTTTTTACGAAACCCTTCGGAACTGTAAAGTAAGTTCACTTATTGCCTATTTTTCTTAAATGGAAAGCTTCTAAACCCCTCCTAAAAAATAAATAAAACTTATTACGCAAAGGTGTAAAAGATCCAAGGTCTTGGTACATATGATACCGTATCCCTAATTCTAACATCGAATAAACAAATGTTATTTTGAATTTATAAAGTTCATTTATAATGACAAAAATGTTATCGTTGTTAAAATGATTCAATAATAAAAATTATTCATTATTAATTTTTAAATAATTATTTAAATGAGTAAATAAAAAACACTAAAACTAACTTTTACATTAGATTTTATTTTTATAAAAAAAACTATAATATAAATTTAATTTTTAAAATATTTTATTACTTAAAAATAAATTTATAAATAATATAAAATATTGCGTTCATCAATTAAAACACCTCAATTAAAATATATTATGTTTTATTTTGTTTCAAAATATTTTTTAAGAGATTATACATAAATATATTATTGTGAACCAATGAAATTGATAATTTATAGTAAATATATATATTTATTTTTTTAAATAATGTCATGTTCCACAATAATATATTTATGTTTAATCTCTTAAAAAATATTTTGAAATAAAATACGACGTAATATATTTTTTCAAATACATTCTAATACTCGATAATATTTTAGAATATTTAATGTTTACTTGCTATTTAAATTGATTTAAAATATTTGTCATATTACACATCAATTATTGAATTAAATTATCAGTATTATTCCAATTTGATAATTCTTTTTTCATATAATTACGATAACCATTTTTATCTTTTCTTATTTTACGTGTATAAAAAAAAGAACCAATGAAAAACGTAAACGTTGAAAATTTAGATATTAGTGTATTAATATAATTCAAAATACAACGAACTATCATTTTAGTAGACAGTACTATTTTTCATTATTTTATAATATACAATGTAATTATTATACATTTTTAAGAATTTATATAACATTATTCTTATAATTACTTATAAAATTATTTTTAATAAAATATTCGTATAATAATACCAACAACGTTTTATATTATTACTGAATACATGTACAGAATTCAAATTATACTATAAATCCAGCAATCATAACTTATAGTAAAATTTTAAATAAGATTTTTCAATAGTTGAGACCCTCATTTTATTTAGGATTGATTTTGTTATTTATAATATTAGTAAAATAGATAAAAGTACATATACTTATTTAAAGTTTGGAAAATAATTCTTTTTTCAATTAAATTAGTAAGATATTATAACAAACAATATTTAATTATAAAATTAAAACTTCTACAAATGATTTTTGGTAACCTTTTATTACTGGAATAATATCTGTCACTTTAATATTATCATTATCGTAATTAAAGCAAAATAAAGTACATACGTTGTTTAAAATATTATAATTATTAAATTAAAATTAATGCATAAACAATGATTTAATTAATCGATTACTTTCTAATTTCAGAGATATTATTAAGATTATAGAAAATGAATTTTTCAATATTTTTAATATTATTTTTCGCATGCTACATTGCGTTCGCAAGTGCAACTCTCAAAGATTGTCTTACCGTTTGTGATAGTAAGCTGTACTTAAATTATTAATAATTCATAATTCCAATATTTTAAATACTAATCTCTAATACTATTTTTCTTTAAATTGCAATAGCATTAAATTAAATTATATTTTGTTATAAGTAAATATTTTTTTTATATAAATTATAGCTAAACCTCCACGAACACAACTATACTGTAAATTTTCATGCTTTAAGGAATTCAGCTTTGGTAAGAAAATATGGAAAAACATAACCAATATTTAATATTTTTGATATAAATATTAATAAATACATATGCATACACATATATATTTTGTTTATTGTATTTGCATGTTTATAGGAGGATATCGAATGAGCACAAAAGTTGAATGTTATCGAGTCTGCGAAAGTAAGATATACATTTCTTTTTTACTTAAATATTAATACATATTAATGAATTTTTTTATAATATAAATCAATTAAAATATATATTATTTTAATAAATATTTAAAAAATTAACAGACAAAAAAATTAAAATAAAAATCTAGGAATTTTAAATTCTGTACAACAAAGTAATAATAGTAAAAATATATTTATGTTTTTACTACATCATGAACAGAAGTTTAATAGAACTTCCATTTTAATAATATTCTTTAAATCATAAATATTCAAAATTTTCTTTTTAATCTATATTATCAAAATAGTTTTTGTTGTAACAATATTTTAATCATCAATCACTTATTAATTTTATTTTTATTGATATTTTCTATATTTTATGTTATATTAAAATAGCTTTATTTAATTTAGAATTCTGATAGAATCCAGATTATTTATACATTATTATATTTTTTACTTGTTATATTTATAATTTGCTTTTCTAGCTCTATTTTTTTTAATTTATATTTTTCATTCACCTACCGTTATTTTATTTATGCCAAAATTAGTTATTCTTATATTTTTTAATCAATAGTATTATTTGTTTTATTATTGTTATAAGAAAAAAAGGAAGAAAAGAAGACTCATTTAACTTTTTAATATGTAAAAATAATACTATTTTATTAACCACCCCAGAAATTTAAAATTATCTTTTATATTTTTATTCTTTTTTATATAATTTAATATTCTTGAATTACTTATTGTTTTATTAAAAAACAAATTGATTACTATAATATTATAAATATTCACTTTAATCTAAAATAAGAATGCAAACATGAAATATAAAAGTAATAATAAAATTTTTGGAGATTCATAAATTTATATTTTATATAAGTAACTTTTTAATATTAAAACGTATAATAGTTTATATTTATAATTAAATATATGTATTATATTTATTTTAGTTTATTTATTTTATTATATCTGAAAATGTTATTCATTTTTATTTAATTAATATATTTGAATATGTTTAGGTGTTCCTACTGCGCTACGGGAGGATTGTAAAAATTCATGTGATTGCATATTTCATTATGAAGATGGTAAATAATTATTTTATAAAAAAATAAATATTTGTTATTTTTTACTAGTAAAAACTATTTTAAAAATTAATACATTAATTAATTTATTAGTTTTTAATTCAGGAGTTCCGTCAACAAGTTAAAAGAAAATATTCATCAGTATTCATCCATATATTCAACAATACAAATATATTATAAAAATAAAAATTATAGTTAATCTTTTGCATACTAAATTTAATACTTTGCATACTAAAAGGTAAGCAACGTTAAAATGAAATCTAATATTTTTATATCATAAATTCTTGAAATTTTTTTGATAATACTATTCAGTAAAATCTCTCAAAAATGTATTATATTTATAGTGAATTAATAATTCTAAACTTAAATAAAATGTTTTATACATAAAGTTCATTATTTCATATCAAATTACAATTATAATTAGAATACTTTAAATAAAAATTTTAATTAATATTAATCATCTAAACAGTTACTCGCAAAGGTAAACTGTATGATGATATTAAAAATTTATCATTTTATTTTTTATTACTTATACTATTATTCTTTTAATATAAAAAAATAGAAATTCTTTATTAAAATATTTTTAATTTATTCTACATGAAGCAATATGTTGGTCAAACTTCAATAAAATATATAATATAAATATTATTGATATTTACTAATCTTTTACCGAATTATATTTACCATATTATTCGATCATGACAACAATCAAATCAATGGTAATATATCTTTGATAGTTTTTTTATTATATTTTATAACATAGAAATACAAATAAATGAGTAAATTTTATACAATCTGTAATGAATGTTTTGAGTTGAATTTTAAATATTGATGATACAAATTATTTGTATATAAAATTAATAAATGCCAAAAATGAATTCTTAAAAAAACAGATACACGATATATAAAAAACAAATAAGTCAATGGAATCAGACATTTATACTTTTCAAACAATAATTGCGCTTCTTTAATAGAAATAAATGAAACTTGTAAATGCGATAATATTTAATGTTTGTATATTATTATAATTATGATAAATTCCTTTAGATTTATATAATAAAAAATGTTTCAAATCTATTTATGTAACTAAATATATGGCATCTCCTTGAAATTTGTTTAAGTTTATTAATACGATCTTTTAATGATGTGTTTTTGACAGATTCTTAATTTCTCACGTTCACTTAATTAGAGATAAATTTAATCATAATAAAGTAAAGCATTGGTTCCTCTGCGAAAATCACTTTCACATCTATAATTATTAAACATTCATCTATTAAAATTTATATTTTTCAGTTAAACATTTATATACCTCGTTTTCTATCTTATTTTAGTATCATGTGTGAAATTTTATCCATAACTGATCAACTTATTTCATAGTTTCGTTTTTAACTGGGAATTCCTTCTGTTGATTTAGTATTATTCATTATTTTCTTCTTTTTTTTTTTTTTTTTTTTTTTTTGAAAACATTGCTCCACATATTAAGTACACTTTCAATGTATTATTTCTTTAATTAATATATTTCTATACATACTCTCTATTTGTATCATTTTATGTTTTATGGTTTTCAATACATACTTCTTGTTATGTTAGTTTATTGTACTTTTTAATAATTTTTGCTTTGTTTCAATTTTTAGCCATTCTAAATTAATATAGCTAATCTAAATCTTTTCTCCCACTTAAGTAAAATTTTAAGTAAAATTAAACTATGATCTTTTCATATTATCTTCATTTGACTATCTAGTAAATTAATAATATTACTTATGCATTTAAAGCTACCTTTAATATGGAAAACCTATGGGTAATAAAAGTACAAATCAACAGTCGATTTTATTTATTTTTTATCTCCGTTCAATCATACCAATTTATTAATTACATTATATATAAATTAACTGTATTTAATTTTTCTTCTTTTTATATTATTTAATTATTTATTGAAATTTATTGTAATTTACATAAATTTTATTTATCATTATATATCTTTATTATGATTTGTTTCAATTAAATTTCTTAATTCATTTATTATTCTTATAATTTTTATAATTATCATGATTTAATTTCTATACCATAATTTCACTTATACCTTAGTTTTAATTTAACTATATATTAAATTATATTTTTAATTTTATCGTAATTTATAAATACATCTTTATATTTACCTAAAATTTATATCTACCTAAATTTTAAAAAAATTTTTCAAAATTTTATCCTAATCTGGATACGCATAAATACATGTACTATTCATTTTTTTTATCCTTTTCAGGCAGTATATTTATTAACTTATAATCTTCAATGTCTTTATTTGAAACTGCACAGAATTATTCTTAAAAATATCAAATAATGCTGTAATAAACTTATAAAACATTTATATAAACTATAATTTATTGAAATAATGTTTAAAAAATTTTTTTTTTATTTATTTTATTACATTTTGAATAATATATTTTATTTTTATATTCATATTTTATAACATATAGTTTAAAAAGATTTAAAACTTACATATAATACCGTTATTCATTTTTATTAAATACAACATTAATGAATGAATTTAAAACTTTTCATTAGCTTTTTAAAATTTTTTGCGTAAACTTTAATTATGAATATATATAGAAACTAATAAACTTAAAAGCATTATTTAAGAAAATTAGATGCTTCAAGAAAATATTTATTTATATGTATCTTTTATAATCATAAAATATGTCAGACTATTTAGAATTATAAATGGATAACAATCAAGCTACGTAAAGCTTTTTAAAGCAAGAACCTCATATGAATTATCTCGATTATCCTCGAAGAAAATTTAAGTTGGTAATAGTGACATTAGCATAATATTGCACTTTCACCTTAAAATATCCTTGAAACTATGACAATATGGATATTTGCATATCTTCGAAATTATTTCGTACTCGAAAATTTTTAAGATGTACTGGAAACACTTATTACTAGTTTTATTTATTCGCAGATGTGGGCTGTTTATATATTCAGCCACATTGCTTTTACATAAAATGTATATTGGTTAGAGGTGTAATCATTCTAATCATTAATTATAGTCCATTATTATTAGTTATTATTATTTTACTACTTACATATTTATTAACATAACAAAATTACAGTGTATATTTATATATTAAATATTTATATATTAAATAATTACGAAAATCAGTTTTTGTTGTAATACGCCATTATATTTGTTAAAAATATAGGTCTTGCATTTGCTATTTTATAAAATCTATTAACATTATTACAAAAATATTCATCATCATTTTTATAATCCAATTTTAATGCACATATATATAATTATTTTTTAAATTTATTTGTAATAAAATAAATATTATCATACCAGTGTAATAAATATCTTTGACATTAGAATAAATTTGCTGTAAATAGCCAGTTTAATAAATCGCAAAAAATATATTTTTTATAATACTAGTAAAATTCTAAAACTACTTTATTTAAAAAAAATGAATACAATTATTATTTAAAATTCCAAAAAATGAATAAAATCATACAACTTATTATTTAATATGATAATTTATAAGAACGCATTCAATTATAACAATAGAAATATCATTTTTTGATACAAATTTAATAATGAACTTTAAATTAAAAAGAAAGTACCAAATAAATTCATAAAAATATTCTTTTAATTCTTATATATGTATCTTATAAATTTTATATAAATATATGTATTAATATTGAAGGATTAATATTGAAAATACTAAAAATTGACCGATTTACATAATTATCACAATGATATATTAAATAAAATTTTATGTGATAAATATATCTCTATAAATTGTAAAAAATGTAAAACATTACATACATTTTAATAAATGAATCAATAAAATAAATAAAAAAATACACGTACACAAAGTCTAATTATGATATTAATATTGATTGTAAAAATGTAAAGTGGTTTGCATATACAAAATAATCTTATGATAATATTGTTTAATTTACACAGCCTATATTCAATCATGTACAAGAATAATATCTAATATATGTACACGTGCCCAACAGATAATTTTTGATCTAATATTCATTGATGCTATAAATAATTGATTATGCTATGATAAATAAACCTCATCTAAAATATTTATCAAAAATACCTTTTCTGATATTTGTAACCAATTAGTATTTGTTATAATATTTATTTATATTATCTATATTAATGTAATATATATTCATTTATATAGAATATATCATATAGAATTACGTAAAAATCTTGATAGCATAATCATGTACTATAAAATACAACTATCTCATTTTATTCTAAAATAAATCAATAAAAATACATGTTCTATTTAATTCAACAATCTATTATATAGACAATATTATATATATATAATAATTTTATCTTGTAATTAAAATCGATTTCCTTAGATTATTATGAGTAAAATAAAATTAGCATATCAATTATATGGCATTAACACAAAGAAAAATTTAAGCTTATGCGAACACATATTTTGAATACTATTGTAGATTGATATACTTCAATTCATTTATACATATTTTTAATACAATATAGTAATATAATATTTTCATTACGTTCAATAATTTAAAAAACAAGATGAAAAAGAAATTAAATGTATTATAAAGCGACTAAAGACAGGCAATGAAAAAAAATGCTTTCAAAAAATTTTTGAATTTTTTGAAAATGATAACATAAAAAAAATATTAATTATATATTATAGATATCTCAATAGTTTGACGTGGTCGAGTTCATGAATTGGACTATAGCAAAGATGGCACGTGTTATTATACTTTTAACTAAGTTACTAAACTAAGTTTGGTGTGAACTAAACTAATGATTTTAAGACTTTCTTACGAAATAGTTTTGTAAATTGGCAAAAAAATTTTTAATAAAATAACGAAAAATAAAATAAAAGTAAATCAAAGAAACAATAAGAAGGTTATTAAACTAAAAAACCTTGAATTATATGAAAGAATGAGGAAAAACCCAAAAATGATATCTTTTCAATTAAAATAAATAAAATGATATTAAAGAAAAATTGATGGGAAATGGTATAAAATGAAATGCATGCTACTGAATTAATAATTAATTAATAATTAATAATTAATAACTAAATATGAAAAAAATATAAAACTACAACAACTGTTGAAAATTATTCAAATAAGAAAATTTGAAGCCCGAAAAATATTCAATCGATAGAAATGATCAAAGCAAATATTATCATGATGTATTTATTAGCGATCCATGAAGTACTTCCATAGGAAGATGCAAACTATAAATAATAGCGATTTAGACAGAATTTAAAGCTTAGAATAGAAAAAACATAGTTACAGGTAACCTAATCTAAAACGAAAAAGATACTTATAAGCAAGTGGATATTTAAAAATAAAATTTTTTCAAAAAGAAATATTGAATAATGCAATACACGATTGAAAATATGAGTTTAACATCAAAAAGTTGCTGTAAATTTTAAAAAATATTTAATTTTATCTCGCAAAATTACGAAATTAAGTTAATTAAGAGTACTTGTTGTTTAAATAAGCGTCATTTAAATGATAAATAAAAGTTGATATAAAAGGAAATTTCTTCTTATAAATTCGTTAAAAGACAATAAAAAACATTCATAAAAGAAGTGATAAAAGAAACGGCTTATATGAAGTATTATATGATCTCAACTAAACAGAATATCAATGGTATAAAAGATTGAAAAATTTTGCGATTCTTTCGAATAAAATCATGTCAATCCAAATATTCATTAACAATATATTGTGTAAATATTATCTTAATTGAAGGCATTTGAAAGAATTGAATACTTTAAAAAATAAATTTAAAAAAGAATTACAAATAGAGGAAAAAGTATGATTCACACTCAAAAACACACATTATCATATAAAATTTTATGGATTGAATTAAATTACAGAAATAAAAGGATAGAAGTCTCTATTAAAAAATTTAATATAAGTCTCACAAAAAATTTATCCAAGAAACAAAAAAATAAAACGAAAAAAAAGATCATTAAAATATTATTCTTATAAATAACTAACATAAAGTTCAATTCACTTGACAAATACAATACACAAATACAAAATTAGTTGTGCTAAAAGTAGAAATTAAATGAATTTTATTTGAAACTCGAAAAAACCTAATGACAGTTGAAAAAATATCTGTTTTATTACGCAACGAGAACGAAAAAAAAACGGTAGTATTGTATTAAATATCAAAAATATAATGGAAATTAAAGCGCATACATAGATTTTGATTTTCTTGGCAAATGAAAACTAATGACTATAACAAGATTTTGATATTTTACAATAGAAGCATTAGTTCTAAATACATGAAATAATCATTGATGTTATAGGATATTGAAACTGCACATATTATCCGATTGAAAATATTGAAAAATCTAAATTGAATAGTGTTATACAACTTTTTTATAGGTATAATCGGTACGTTTTGCAATAAAATAGAGCAATAGAGAATGCATAAATGCTAAATTTCATGTGAAATTGATGTTTGGTAAAGATTAAATATTATTTTACATTCAAATTATTTAACAACACTTAAATTATGTAAACATAAATTTGTTGTTTACAGATATATTTGAAGGAATATTATTAAAATTTAGTAGATGAATAATTAATGTGCTTGTATTACGTACCATATACGTGAAATATAAACCTGTAAAAATTAATTATGAAATGTAAATGGATGATTGCCCATCATCTACAGTAGGTTATATAAAAATATAAATAATACGGATAATTAATAATATATATATTTATTTACTCTCATCTTTTTTGTTATATATAGACAGTATTATTTGCGAATCTATTTATATTTTCTTTCAAATTATGGCTTAAATAAATTACTTTAAATACTTACTATACATCGGTAGTTTAGAAGCAATCTTTACTCTCTCTCTCTCTCTCTCTCTCGTGCAAAATGCTTATGATATTATACGATGGAATGGATGTCTAACAATTACAATAACTTCTTGAGAAATAAGTGCTAGAAAAAGTAGTAACTGTTGTCCACATGCGACAATGCAAACAATGCTTTCAATACATCTTATAGCACTAAAAACAGCCTCGATCGAGAATGAAAACGAAGATCTACGGAAAAAATATAGATCAGAATAGTTGCACAATCGAAAGAAAAACAGTACAGCAGAAAATATAATATCGATGAAAAATATAAAACTGGTGTTTTATATTTTATATTTATTTATTTTATATTTTTATATTATGTTATAATATAGAAATATAAAATATAAAAATAATTCATCGGTTACAAAGAGAATGTGTTAGCTTGTATTTTCAAATAAGATTTAAGTAGTTTTTTATTGTTTCAGTGCTTCACTTTAGCACACGAACTTCTTTCAGTACATCTTTGGTAGTACAATTATTTCGTTCCACGAACACTCATTTTTTATGCTCTAGTGATAGTAGAGAATCGAAACTACATGTAACTTTGGTGAAGTATCAACTACAAAATTTACAAGCGTAGTGCAGACAACCCAAATATTGGGAAGCTCAGTGTCATTGTGCATCATTGTTGTAGAGCTAAAACAAATTATAAAATTTAAAAATTCTAATATGATTAATAAACAATAAATTAATCTAAAAAATAATTTATTATTATACACATTAATATGAATGAAAAGAATTTACTTATAACCATGAGCATGTATATTATATGTATATTAAACCGTTTTAAAGCAGATATCAAGTGAAAAATAAGCTACATGTTTATGTTATTAACACATCATAAACAACAATGTAAATTTTCAATAATTTAAAAATTTTTTCAAAACTATACTAGAACGAATAAATAAAAGTCTTATATAAAATATAAATAATTTAAATATTACATGCATAAATATTATATATGGAGTAAAAATTTTAAAACGATTGTTTCGAACATTGTTCGTACGTTTATTTATTAAAGTTCAATTAAATAAATATCAATTTTTATTAATTAAAATTATTGATTTAAAAATTAAAAAATATTACCTTTTTAATTTAGAATATTTAATATAAATTATTGTTGAATTTTTTTTTTTTTTTTTTTTGATTATAAAAAATTTTTCCGATTTATTTATTTTCAGCTTCATGATCTAACATATAAACAAATTTTTATTAATTAAATATATAATTATTAAACTCATTATTCTTATTATTTTTTGTTGAATTTGGAGCTGGGGAGGCGGTTATAGTATTTTATAGTTGTTGAAAAACCATTTGGGAACACTCAGTGTCCTCGTTTATTGCTCAGGTAAAGGGCATTAATCCATACAAGTTCCTGCGTGTATGGACTATTTTGTTTATCAAGCAAGCAGGTAGAAGAACTTTGTAATCTCGATGTTTTCTAGTTCTGGTCTAACTATCACAGAGACAGCGTCTCGAATTGTGCGTTCATATTGTATCTTATTTTTATCAATAAATTAAGTTTTAATAAATCAAGCTAGATTTATTTATTAACAGGTTATGGGCCCAGCACGCTTCCACTGTGCCAGTTAGTGAATTTTTTGTTGATTTAATAATTTACAATAAATGAAACTAAGCTAGTTTTGTTTAGCATATAAAATATAAATATCGCGAGTGATATAAAGTGTTAGCAAATACAATGGCAGACAAGGACTCAATTAATCTAATAAAATTAAATGGCAGCAATTATTTCTTATGGAAATTTGGAATTACGTTTTTGTTAGAAGGAAAGGAATAGCAAAGAAAAAATAAGCGAGTTGAAGAAGCGAACAAAATGCGCTTACTGCAAGAAAAAAGGACATTGGGTGAGAGAATGCCCGAAAAAGGAAGACCGATATAAAAAAGAAACTACAGTTTATATCGCCTCGGTGAATCCTGACTCCTTAGCATTATGTTCATCGAAAGAAATTAACAGCGAAGATGCTTGGATTGCTGACTCGGGAGCAAGCATACACATGTTTTTTAAAAAAGAATTTTTCAGCTCCTTGCAGCCTCTAAAAACAGAGTTTTTAGTAAAGGTAGCGAATAGTAAGGTGTTAAATGCTTCTGGAATTGGAACAATACAAATAAGTGAGAATGTGAATGGAATTATCACACATAAAGAACTAAAGAATGTTTTGTTCGTGCCCGAGCTACGAAGAAATTTGCTCTCAATCAGTGCGATAAACGATAAGAATTATATATTTCACACAGATCGAAATAAGTGCGAAATTCGCGATGCAAAAGGACAAATAACGTCAATCGGTAAACGGAAAGGTGGGCTGTTTGAAATACAATTCAAAGTAAAAATTGAAGATTGCAACCTGATTAATACTAGTGTACGAGAAGATGAAGATTCGCTCAAACTCTGGCATCAAAGAATGGCACATATCAATATATCGTCACTATTACACAATAGTAATATACTCGGCGAAAAAGACTTTAAGATTAAAAAACCAGACAATTTCTTGTGTGAAGCATGTATGTATAGAAAGCAAAAAAGCAAATCGCATCATTCAATCAAACGAGACGTACAAATAAAAGCAGGAGAAAAAATTCATACGGATGTTTGTGGACACGTTAATACTGAATCACCGCGTACCACGCGGTATTTTCTATTATTCAAAGATGAATACACGCATTATAGAAAAGTCTATTTTTTGAGACAAAAATCTGAAGTATTAGAAAAATTTAAAGATTTTCAAAGCTACAGTGAGAAACAAACAAGAAATAAAATAAAATGTCTACGGTCAGCAACGGGCGCGAGTATATCAACGAAGATTTTTCAAACTATCTGAAAAAACTGGGAATTGTTCATGAACGCTCTTCTCCCTATATACATGAACAAAATGGCCGTGCTGAGAGAGAAATTCGCACAATTGTTGAACTATCGCGAACTATGTTGATAAGTGGTGGCGTTAGTCAAAAACTGTGGACAGAATCTGTGAATTGTACGTGTTATATATTAAATCGAATTATAATGCGACAAGATGAGATGCAGACACCATTTGAGAAATATTTTAAACGTAAAGCTGAAATAAAGCATCTTCGAATATTTGGTAGTACGGCGTATCTAAAAGTGCCCAAAGAAAAGAAAAATAAATTCGATGCCTGTAGTAAGAAGTTAATCAGGGTGGGATATGATGGTGACTCTACAAATTATCGCTTATGTGACATGAAGACTTTTAAGATTTTTGTGAGCAGTGATGTTGAATTCAACGAAAAAGACAGTTATGAAAATGATTTTCTTTCTGAGAATCTATTTAATATACAATTAGATTCAGATACTCCAGAAACAGAAAGCAGTATAAGTGAAATAAATTCATCTGGACCAATAGCAGAAGAAAACTGTGAGCAAAATGAAGCTGAAGTGAATAATGGAGCAGAAGAAACCCCACAAGATGGACGAACACTCCGTGATAGAGCGTCGTTGCAGCCGCCGGAGCGATATGGTACTGCGGTAGCGTTCTTCGGTGATGTTATACCAATGACATATGATGAAGCACTGAACAGTCCCGATGCTAAAAAATGGCTAAGCGTAATCAAGGAAGAAAAAAAGGCTCTTCAATCGAATGACACATGGAGCTTCGCGGAACTCCCTGCAGGTAAGCGAGCAATTGGGTGCAAATGGATCTTTAGTATTAAAAATAATAGCAATTTAAAGAGATTTAAAGCCCGTTTAGTAGCTAAAGGTTTTTCACAGCGTGAAGATATTGATTATTTTGATACATTTGCACCTGTTGTGCGCTACTAATCATTGCGTATTCTTTTAGCGATACCAGCGTATGATAACTTAGAAATTGTAAAATTCGTCGTGAAAACGGCTTTCTTGTACGGCGACCTGAAGGAAGAGATATTTCTTGAACTTCCAAGCAGGTTTTGAAAATGATAAAAATCGCGGCAAAGTTTGCAAACTACAGCGGAGTCTTTATGGGCTTAAACAATCTCCACGCTGCTGGAACGAGAAATTTGTTAAGTTCTTAAATAATTTTAATTTTTTAAATATAGCGAGTGACTTGTGTGTGTTTGTAGACTACGTAAGAAAATGTAAAGTTTACTTAGCGCTACATGTTGACGATGGTTTATTATTGTGTAAAGATTCATCTGCTATCGAAGAAGTATTAAATTATTTAAAAGAGAAAGTGAACATTACAATCGATGATCCAAATGAATTTGTTGGCATGAAGATTCAACGCGATCGTACAAACTATTTAATTAAAGTTTCGCAAGCTAATTATATCGGTAAAATTATAGAAAAATACGGAATGATCGATGCGAAGTCGTCTAATATCCCGGCCGAGCCCGGTTTGTATTTAAAGAAATTTGTAAAAGACAACAATAAAGCGTGTGAAAACAGTGCTATTCCGTAATTCGCGAAGCAGTAGGATCACTTCTTTTTGTTGCTAAAGTCTGTCGACCCGATATGCCGTAAATTATGCGAGTTAATTTCTTGAGTCTTTCGGAGAAGAACATTGGCTTTTCGTAAAAAAAATCCTTAGATACTTAATTTCTACGCAAAACCATGGCATTATTTTTGGAAACAGTGAAAGTTCTTTAAAGGTGATAGGTTTTACCGATGTGGATTACGCTGGCTGCCTTGATACGCGTAAATCAAGAAGCGGTTCAGTATTTATATTTAATAACGGACCAATAATATGGTTTAGCCGAAAGCAACCCATTGTTTCACTATCAACCGCTGAGGCAGAGTACATTGCTTTGACTGATGGAGCCAGGCACGCGATCTGGATTCAACAATTTTTAAAAGATTTAAATATTACATGCAATAGCGGACCAATTTATGTTGAGAATCAATCGGCAATAAAATTGGCGAAAAATTCGGAATTCCATAAACGCTCTAAACATATTGACGTGCGTTTTCATTTTATGAGATATTGTAGATAAAAATGTAATTAATATTAATTATGTAAGATCGGAAGAGCAATTGGCAGATTTGTTGACTAAGCCATTATCCAAGCAAAGATTTTGTTTTCTACGCGAGTCTCTAAACATTGTGGAATCTATAAAATAAGTGGGAGTGTTGAATTTGGAGCTGGGGGGGCGGTTATAGTATTTTATAGTTGTTGAAAAACCATTTGGGAACACTCAGTGTCCTCGTTTATTGCTCAGGTAAAGGGCATTAATCCATACAAGTTCCTGCGTGTATGGATTATTTTGTTTATCAAGCAAGCAGGTAGAAGAACTTTGTAATCTCGATGTTTTCTAGTTCTGGTCTAACTATCACAGAGACAGCGTCTCGAATTGTGCGTTCATATTGTATCTTATTTTTATCAATAAATTAAGTTTTAATAAATCAAGCTAGATTTATTTATTAACATTTTTATTATTTTCTACTAAATATTCACATCTTATATCAAAGTATAAAATGTGCTGTTTTTTAACATAATATATATGTTATTTATCATTAAATAAATAAAAAAAAAATATTTTACACGATGTAAATGTAAATTTACTTAAAAGTGAGAATAAAATTTTATTAAATAAAATCTGTGGTCGACTTAATATTTATTTACATTTTTTAAATACTAATGGAGTTATATATTATAATATAAACAGCTCAGTAAAAATAACATAAAAATATAATAAAAGCTGTTGGTTGTTTATCGGTTAAAAAATTTTTTAGTGAAAATAGTATGATTTGACATTTTCTATTTTTCAGAGTCGAGGTTTTTGACTAACCATTATTTTTTGCACTTACCTTGTGTACGAATATAAAGACACCTATCAGTTGGAGTACAAAAGTTCTTTATTCCCATGTTAATCGACGTCGAGTTATTATTAAAGTATTCACAAAAGCGAAGGTAAGGTAAAGTTGGATAAGATAAATTACACGATCAAAAAAATCAAAGGAATACTATTATGAATAAGCTGTCAAAATAATATTTAATCAAAGAAAACAGGGAAAACCAAGGCACTCCGTGAGTTTATTAATATCAGAGAACCAAGTCGTGAACTGAGGACAAATTCGGATAGAAAGTTTATTGATAATAATATTTTGCAGAATATTGTAGTTTCGATGCAATATAGGACGTAGAACGAAAAACCAAGTGCGCTGGAACTCAAACATTATACGTGCGGTAAATTACCCGCTCCCACATTTAATTTCGTCTAGACTTTTTTTTAATAATAACTCTATCTCTGTCTCTCTCTCTCTCTCTCTCTCTCTCTCTCTCTCTTTGTCTATCTGCCGCGAAAAAGACGACCTTAATATGAAAAATCAACTAAAACCAAAATCGACCTGTATTGTCGTTGATTCTTACCCCCACTCCCTCTGCCTTATTACAACCGCAAAGTTCAAGTTCCTCTTTTTCCGCTGCCGCGATTTAAACATATGTTATGAGGCAATAATGAGTTAAACGCTTATTTCAATTTACAATAGGAAACTTAAATAACAGATGGAACTTTGTTTGCCTAGAGTATTGCAGTGATAATTTCAATTTCTTGATAATTTCCACTTTGATATTAAAGTTACACATAATTCAGTCTCACTCTAAAGATCCTATCTTTTAAAATAACTATTTTCTTTGTCATTCTTCATATTTGTTTAATTATGGATAAAATCAATAAAAAACGTCGGGTTTCAGAAATTTTGAACTTTGCATATTATAAAGTCTCAAATCCAACGAAATATTATCACAGTTTCCCCTTATATTTATAATGGAATCATAATACATGGTGACTCAAATATAAAATTACGTTATATCATTTAAATAATATTTTATTCATTTTTCAATAAGAGTTTTATAACAAATTTTTAACTTTTTTTTTGTTTTGCGTATAAAAATTTTGATTAATTTTAGTCAACTCAGGCAACTTTTTATTAATTATATTTAATTACAAAGTAATTCTAATCATCACGAATAATCCAAATTATATTGGTAATGATTACATTTTCTTTATTATTAACTAGCTAATTAATAAATATAAGAAATTAAAATTTCTAAAACTTATTATCATAAAAAAGAATCATTAATAATATATAACCATAATAAATTAAATATTTTTTTTATTACCAGTTTTTTACTTTATAAACATTTATTTATAATTATTTTTACTTTACAATAATTATTAATATTTTATAATACTTTAAATTTGATCTCAAATTAATTCTATTTTATATAAAATACTTTATTTTTAATAATTTTGTAAATTCATAACATTTATGATATTTAGATACAATAATTTAACAACAAAAATATTAGGAATCATTTATTAACAATTAAACAAGCCTTTTAAAATTTAACACAACAATATCAATCGTTTCATTAAAATGATATCAAGATTAAACAAAACTAATTTGTTGGTATTTACTATGTTATTTGCCTTTATTGGTTTTGTATTTTCAAATGATCACAATGCTAATGATTTAAGCGATTGCATCGACAAATGTGCAGGTAAACTTCACGTTAATTATTAAATAATAAATCTAATATATATAGTTATTAATTCATATTTATATAAGCATGAATGTACTAATTTAATTCTATTTTTGTATACATTAAAAAAGTATTTATATCACCAATAATATATCTATAATATTAAATTTAAACAAAATTATTGAATAGTAATTTAAATATATTTTTAATATTTTATCTATGAATTAGAAAATTTAATAAAACTTACATATGTGTATTTTAATAACTTTTAACAATGATTATTATAAATTACATTTAGGTGAATATTATAAAAGGCAAATATGGTGCAAACATGCGTGTTACAAAAAAGCTACCTATGGTGAGTGAAATTATCAAATTTGCAAATTATAATTTAGCTTTATTTTTTATAATTATTTCAAATTTAAATACATATTAAAAAGATTATTTTGAATATATTTTTATTTATTTGTTTTTGTCGGATAGGAGGTTACTTATTATCACAAAGAAGGGATTGTTATAATGTCTGCGAGAGTAAGTTGCAAATTTATTAACATCTTTATAATTAATAAAAATAAAAGTTTTATACTTTTAATATAAACAATAAAAAAATAATTTTTTATCTAAATATTGAAGTGATCACACATTTATAAATACCTTTTTTAGGTAATCAATAAAAAAACTTTGAATTTTAACTTAATGTAACTAATTTGTAGGTATATATTATTTATGTATATTTAATTGGATAATTTATAAATAATAAAGAAATAAATCTAATTTAATAAATAAATTGATAAGAAGTTAAATATTAAATATTAAAGTCAATTGCTATAAGTATATTACTGAAGCAGTTCAAAAATTTATTTAGAAAAAATCAATCCTTAACTTATTAAAAAATATTGCTTACAAAGTATTTTATATTTAAGTAATATTTATGATTTAAATAATATAATTATTTAATATATTTATATATATTTGTATATTAAAAATTAAAAAATTAATTGTATTATATTGTAACTTATTCATTCTATTTCTATCATTGCAGCATTACCAACATCTTACAGAGAAAGTTGTAAAATATCATGCAACTATTTATTTATTAATTAATCTGGTATGTACAGAAATATACATATAAAATAAAATTTATATTTTGATCATTGTTAGAAAAAATTACAATTATAAAATTTTTTTTAGTAATAATAGTTGAATTAATTCGAAAAATATTAAATTGAATTGTAATAATATTTAGTTTAGAATTTTTAATTTATAATTTAATTATAATTATAAATTGGAAATTATAATCAACACCCAAAAGTTATTAATAGATTTCTAGACAAGTAAATCTTCAAGCAAATAATTTCGTATGAAATATTTATTTATCTTAAGTAAATATTTTAGTTAAATGCAAAAAATGTTTGTATAATACAAATAAATTAATTACTATTTATTAGTATACGATAAAATATATTTTATAATATTCTTTAAAAAAAACGAATTTGATATTTTATTTATTTAAAAAAAAATTTTCAATTAAAAAATAAAAAAATAATTATGTAGACATATAAATATTTATTCACGTTAAAATGATACAAGCAATAATTGTTTTTAACTAAAATTGTATGTAAACCACATTATTATTTATGTATTTATAGACATAAATACATTATATGTATGTATATATAATTGATAATAATAATAAAACAAAATTTTAACAGGACTTTGATAAATTACGCAATGTTATTTAAATATTCGAAATAATTATTAAAAAGATAAATTTAATATAAAATTTGTAATTCGAATCTGAACACAATTATTCTGCCGGAAATGATTACTTAATATAACTACTCCATTGCATGACAACGAAAAAATATGTTTCTATAATAAATATTAACAAATAGTATAATTAAATAAACTTATAAATACCTGTCCATTATATCTATAAATTAATAAAGTTTCGTAGATTTGAATTTGAATTATATTTTAAAACAATAAATTGTTTTTGCTTTTTCTTAGTACTAGTCTAAAAAGTAGAATACAATTTTTTTTCGAAATTTTACATCAAAATATAACTACATTTACAATAGAAACAATATTTTTAAAAAATTTTTTTCGAATATACTAATTTAAACTATTAAAAACTGATTTTTTATTTTGTTTACCAAGATAAAATTTCTGTAAAACATAATAATAAATTTTATTTTTTTCTTTTTTTTATAAAATAATTTTATATTTGCAAATAATGTATACATTTTTATTCATTTTTCTTATGTATAAAAATATATATTTATTTCAAATATAATATCTTATTTAAATTTAAAATTAAATAAAATAATATTGACGTAAATTTTAATATTTCTCAATGTTATTAATACATTAACGATATTTATATTATTCAAATATATTTAATTATGAAATTTAAACACCACACATTTCCTAGAAAGCTATTAAATATTATATGCAAATTATAATTAGATTAAATTAAATTAAATTAAAAAATGTATGTGTAAAGTTGTTTGACAAATGTAAGTAAAAAAATTATTTGACGAACTTCTGCGACAGCGTCATATTGAAATTTAAAAATGATATATTTATTTAAAGACCATTATATATTTGTGTATTTTTATATATTTAGTCATACGAAAGATCATTAATTTTTATCCTCTTATTGAAAAATAGACCAAAGAGATCTAATATCAAAATTATAACTTAAAACTTATGAGTATAGTTGTACGCAATATTAAATGCTCTACATTGAATGATAATTTCTACTGCAAATTTTTTTAAACGTTTTTGTAACACACACGATAAAACTAATATATATATATTATTTTAAATTGAGGATTTCATGTAAAATTTATGTTTATTATAAAAAGATAGAAAAATGATAGTTGTAGTTGAATAAACAAATTATATTCATATAAATTTTTATATTTACTATTAACCTAAACCCTTATGAAGATGATTAATACGTTTAATAATATTGTGCACATGATTTAAAAATAAATAAATTTAAGAGATCCCAAAACACTGATTAAAATTAAGCCCCCAAAAGAAAAATTTAATCGAAGTAAATCTCATCAGCATCTATCGAATAACCCTGATCGATAACAATTTTTTTAATCGACCAGCTATAATTTAAAGAAATTTTTTATTAAAATGGAATTAAAAGAATTGAAATTATCATGATATCATCCTTATTAATCTATAAAATAAATCTATAATATCAGTTCAACATTTGTAGTACAATTTAAGTAGAGTAATTTAGAGTAGTCACAAATTGATATAAGAAAAAAATATATTTTTTCAAATAAAACATTCATAAAGGTTAATTAGGAATTGATAAATAAAGGAATACCCATTATATTACAATAAACAAATATCAAAAAATGCACATGTTAATCAATTAGTGAATATGTGCATCATCTAAACATTCCTCAAATTTAAAACAGAGCATGTGACAGTTACTGCATTCGAAAAATAAATCCTGTATACTTCCAATTATAAAATAAATGTGTAATTATATATTTTTAAACAAAAAATTATTATTTTTTTTTAATAAATTTAAAAGATAACTCAGCTTGTACGATTATTTTCCATGACAACAAATATTCATGTTATTTCTCGGATGTACTGGATACTACATGGGCCCAAGAAAGTTCCATCATTGACGATCAGATTCACTCTAATGTCACACCCTTTACGCACTAAGCCCAACTTATCTTGGCACCTATGCAATGCTTTAGCTACAAACCTATAACATGTAATTATGAAAATTTAATTAATTTTATTGTATTCAGCTTATGCAACCTACTTCCATTGGGTTTTGTACTTAAAGAATTAAAATAAAAGAATCAAAAGTTGATTTTAGTACTTAGAGGGTAAGATGTTAGCCTTGATCAACATAAGGTAGCAAAGCTGAAATCAGTTTTGGAACCTCATTGAGCTTGTGCATTCTAGTATACAGTAAATTTTTGGATAGTATAATACATATTATATTATCCAGTATATATTGGAAGATCATCAATAATCCTACATCTACAAGTATCTGAACTTGATAGAATTTTATCAAGTACCTTCGGTACTTTTTAAAATATTATCATTTAACACGGTGTTCTTTTATCGTATTGTTCTGTAGTATATTGAAATATTATTCACTGGATAAATCATATAAATCATGAATTAGACAGACACAAGCGTCCTCGAAACTTTATAGCCATTTAGAATTGATGATTTATCAATTACAACCTTTAACATTGTATGATTGGTATGTAGAATAATGAACCTATAATCTTTTGAGTATACTTTTAGTTTCAGCTCCTTTAAAAACAGTTGAAAAGCATGACCATCAAAATTATTTTCTATATATGAATGAATAATTTAAATAATTTTTTCAGTTTAATTCAAAATGAAACTCGCATGTGCAATTACTCTTATTAACTTATGTAAAACTTTCAGCTTTAAATTAAAATTAAAACTGCATAATGATAGCAAAATAAGACATAAATCTTCCATATTAACGTAACAAATTATTAAAACGGTGAAGTTCACAGATGTCTTTATAATGTATTATTCTTAAATACTAAATTTATAAAATTAAATTTTAAATGATCATATTACTTTTATACACTTTTATTTCCTTAAAAATTTTTAATGTTTACATCTTTTATGGGTAAAGCATTAGCTTTCTTATAGGAATAAATTTCAAGTTCTATTCGCAAGTTGACCTTTACATTATAATTATTTAATACGTGATCTTAAGTTTTCCACACGTCAACCCAATATACTAATTAATATTACGATAAGATATGGAATATGTTGCATAAACCTTCGCCTAATTACATTTTCTTAACAGCTTCGTTACAATTCAATTTAATAAAAAGGATCAGAAGCAAGAAGCTTTTAATATTATTTTTTAATATTATAATATTTTAATATTATTATTAAATTTTAAAAATATTCAATCTTGTATAAAAACATTTCTTTTCATTTAAAAGTTACAATAAAACAGTGGTTATTTATTTTTTACGAAATTAAAATAAACTTTAATTAATAATTCTATTCCTTTTGAAACAACAATAATTCAATGAAAAGTGATAATAGAGTTCCTCTTATTATAGTATTTGAACTTTCGCGTTGAAACTGATCTGTATATGTATCCGTTTACTTTCGTATGTAGATATATTTTCATGTAAGTTTATGTGCGCATATATTTAGATAACAATTTTTCGTGTACAATGCTAGAAAATTTTTAATCATTTAATAAACAATAATCCAATTTTTTTAAATGCAATTTTTTTTATATTATAATTTATATGCTTTTTTCATTTAAAATAATTATTAAGATAAAAATATGAGCTGCATTTAATATATATATATAATTATATATTATTTGACTATTTATTTATTGAATTTGATATGAAAGAAATGCAAAACAATTAAAAATTTAAATTCAAATTCAACCAACATTTTTTAAAAAAATCGACATTGATCCACATAATAATTAGCTTTAATTGTTGGTCTACTTTTATTGATAAAGACTTATAAGTTGATGTTTAATATGATAAGTGGGCAGGACGTCCTGCTTTAACCTGTTTATTCTTACTTGATACATTATCACTTTCAAAATGTTTTTCCAATATTAAAAATATTAAATATTTAAACCGAACGGATCATTTCTCAACTCATCATAATAGGCACAACAGAAAGATTTCGTATGCATTGGATATATCATTTCCAATCTTTGGTTCACTGCATCTTCGATTCCCATTTTGTACTGTGCAAAACATATTTTCTTGCAACACGCGCACTGCATACATCAATTTCGAAAAGGTCGACAAAAATAGAAAAATACGATAGCATTCAATTGATATATTCTAGCTTTAAGGGAAAAAATACGAAAAGTATACGTCAAATCTTTTTCAAGAGAGAAAGAGAGAACGAAAGACAGACAAACAGACACACAGAGAGAGCATATAACTGTCATCTAAAAATAGAATCAGAATGAACAACTGCTACAGAAGCTACCAACTTTCGTATTTCAGGATCACGTGAATCAATGTCTGTAAAATTTTTACCAAAAACCCTTTTCCTAATATCACTCTTCCCTCATAACTCAAAAACAAAAATCATATCATCAACACCAAGTACATGTAATAATCAAAATTATATCTCTTTGGACCTTTTTGGACAATAATTTCACAATTAAACAAAGTTAAAAAAAGAAAAATTTGTTAATTCATGAAACGTCAAATTTTAATCAACTCTAACTCTTTGTCAGGTAGTATAACAATAACTATAATATTAAAATAGCCATTCTAACATTTCGTATGGATTTGATTGTATTATTAATAAATTAAAATTAATGTATAATGATATCAAGAATATATTTGTATTTCAAGTCACAATTGTTATTCAATATAAATTCAAATATAAATTTTAATAAAGGAATTGACATAAAAAAGTGTAATATTTTCGAATGTTATGTTATCTTCAAATATCACTCAATAAGTTATGGGCAAGGAAACAATAGCTTCAATAAATTTGCAAATTAAAATAATTTGATAGTATACGTTTTGATTACAAAATATATATTCATAATATTATTCATAAATTAATTCAAATTTCTTTTAAATAATTTTAATCTAATTTTCTAGACTAAATAAATTTTTATTATTAATATAATATTGGCATGATTAAATATATTCATAAATATAATTTTGTAACAATAATAAGTACAGTAACTTAATATTTTGATTTATTATTTAATTAATGAATTAACAAATAGTTTTATTAAAATTTTTTGAGGATCTAATATTTATAATTTCAATTTTACAAAACCATTTAAAGTAAACCTTTATTTCATAATGATGTAAGATTAAATTTTCTTTCTTTGAATGTATGTTGCATTCATAATCATCAAAAACTCATTACATTGATTAAATGAAGAATAATTTAATTTTAATATTTATACTAATACAAATGTAAGATTCAAAAGCTTATTAACTAATAATAAAGTATTTTATCATTCTTTACAAATTAAGAAATTAAATTGAATTATTGTTTTTTAAAAACTATATAATTGTTATTTAATAAATAACTAAAAATAAAAAGTTATCTTATAAACTAGCTATAAATATGATGTGTACGTTCATATGAATTAATAAATACAAAATCCAAATAACATATAAATAAATTAGCTGGTAAAAAATACATCATCAAGTTAATTAAATTTTAAGTCTTAGAACTTAATAAACTTCGAAACTATAAAAAAAAAAAAAAAAAACATGAAATAAATTAACAATAATCTTAATTACGTACATTATAATAACTCAAAAGTATTATTATATTCTGATTAGCAAAAATGTTATAAACTTTATATAAATTGCAACAATAAATCTTTTCGACCAATAGAAACATAGAATATTATTAGATTTCATAAACAATTGCATCTTGTTCAGTAACGATCTAGTGCATTTTTATTTATTGCTTCTAAATTACAATGTTTGAAAACTTATATCATTATAAAAATATTGAGTTTCGTTTTAGTAATTACATTTTTAGATTTTTGCCATTTAAAATAGTCTTTTTTATTTATTTACTATTAGTTTTCAATATTTTTAATATTAAAATCATTTCCTCAGAAATGTCAAGTAACTACAAAATTTTCAGTGAAATACCTAATTTAAAAAAAAATCTCAATCAAATATTTTTCCTTCTTAATTAATGCATTGATGTCTAATCAATTTCATTAGTCCTGACTAATGTTATGGATGGGAATTGTCAGGTTTGACAGAATACATGAAGTTAGTTGCTTTAGCCCATCACAAAGTCAAAGTCCTATGTCGATTATCCATGTACTCGAACCGAATCCTTGAACATAACATTGATATTCATTGCATTTGACACACAGATCCTGGTGGGCTTAAATCGAAGGAACAGATCCCGGTTCTCTTGTAAGATAAGATAACTTGTCAGTATATCTACACTTGTATTTGTATCTCTTAACACTTGATACAATTTAATGAAATCGGAAAGATTCTACTCTGTTTATCCATCTTTAATTGAACTCTTGTAATGTTTTATTCATTGGCAATATATTCACTATATTATCATTTTTTACTATTTTATTTGTATTTACAACTTATTAAATTATAATGAAAATGACATAAGTAAAATTTTTGCTACTTATCGCTTTTCCAATATATTTAAGTAAACTTTACGTTGACAATATTTTGGACATTTAATAAATATTTTGACGACATTGATTTTAATTTTTAAATTAAAAGGATGAGTACTGATAAAATATGACCTTGATTTTGAAGAAGTAAAAGATTTTTTAATCTTTTATAATTCAAAAAAATATATTGTTGCGAGTAATATGTAGTGTACTATTAAATTTATTTTCAATTTAATTAAATTTTTAATTTATTTAAAATTTTTTATACATAATTAACATATTATAGTTCTATATTTCAATTGTCGAAATGAGTTAATAATTAATTTAAAAATATAAAAATTTAATATTTTTATCATAAATATAATTGTACAGAATTAAATTACATATAGTCTAAATTCAATTATATAAATATTATTGTTAAACTATTTCGTATTTTCTTTTTCTATGAAAATTATTTCTATGAATCATGATGAAATTATTAACATCTAGTAAATGAATTTAGATAATAAATTAAATATTTTTAACCAAGTAATTTTTTTTTAAGTCAATACATTTTTTATCAAACAGTAATAATAAAGGTAAATTTACAAATAACATTATTATCGATATTTTTTTAGACAACATATTTTTTTATTTTAATCTTAAATATTTCAATCGTTACCATTCATTTCATTTCAATGCACATTATTAAAAATTTTCTTACATATTAATTAATGTGGATAATCACAAAATGTTATTCTGCTTTCAATTCAATAATAAAGAAAAAAAAGATACGCGATAGAATTAAATAAAATTGTTTTTATTAAATTTTATTAAGAATATACAGAAGAATAAAATTCTATCAATTTTCATTATTTAATGTCCTATTTAAGTAAATCAAAATAATTAATATCTTATCATGTATGTTATATTTGTATTTCAAACAACTTGTATATCAAAATCCAATGAAAATATGAATAAAGTCAAATTTTCAATTAAACTTATTTTACATTAACATTATGAAAATTATTTCACATAAACATTTTCAAATTTTATTTACAATTTTTTAATTCATATTACATAATTAAAGTTTATTGTAAAAATAGATAGTTATAATTTAATTATTATTTTAATGTGATATGATAAAAAAGATTACAAACAAGGATGTACTACTCCAGATACAAAATACCAACACAACTATGAAATTAATGATTAGCTAAATTATTCAAAAATTTTGAAATTCATGAACTTTAAATAAGTAAATTTTTATCTCAAACTAATTTTCGTTTTTATTTAATTTCAGATAATATTGTAATTATATATCAAATTCATATATAATACAATAATTTAAATATCGCAAATTTTACTAAAAAAAAAATGCAATGTCAGTTTAACATATTAATTACTTAATAACAATTACTTTTTATTTTCGATATATTACAAGGCCATAAATCTATTGAACATTTCTAAGGATATTTAACATTTTTATACATTAAATTATTTTTTAAAATGGCTTGTCAATAAATTATTTCTACACTTTATACTTAAAATCTAAATTAAGGAGTATATTGATTTTAAAATTTCCAAATTTAAATTTCATTCAGACGATGTTTAGTTTTTTTTTCTTGAGCTCAAATACTACATATAATTTGAAACTAAACTGTATGTACATAATTATACATATCTAGAGATATAATAACATTTAAAATTAATTAAGCATTTTATTAAATAAAAATTTTATTTAAATAATATAAAAAATAAGTTGAACATAAGAGTTAAGCAAATGTCTCTAATTTTTTAGTATCAGCAAAACAATACGTAAAATAAAATTTTATCTTACTTGATTTGATTATATCGTCTGACTATATTACCTACATTGAAATCAACAAGCTTAAAAAAATAATTTTACATTCTGCAAGAACAAATAATGTAAAGATAGAATAAGAAGAATCAAATTATCCATTAATTAAATGAAAATCTGTAAATTTAAAAATACTTTTTTTTTAATACTGTAAAAACCTATTTGGTACTTTGAAAAATTCCGTTTTATTTACAACTTTGCACTAGCATTACAATCCATAATATTACGGTTTTAGCTTTAAGAATAAATCTTATAAATTTTTAATATTTTTGATTATTTCAAAAATATAATTGAATAATTCAAACATATAATAGAAAAAAATTAAAATAATTTATGATTCAAAAATGTCTTAAATACAACAAAAGATAAACTATCTGTTAATTAATTATTATGTAAATTACACAAAAAATATATTTTTATTTGAATATAATTAATTTTTAAGAAAAATGACTTAATAAAGTTATTTATACTGCAATATTATAATTAACAATGAAATTATTTTTATTTTTATTTTAATAGAGTAATTGAAAAAATACAATGGTAATATTGTTATGAAAATGTTTATGTCTACATATATTACATGTATTATCCAAGAGTACTAATTAATTAAATTTAAATTGTATTCTGTATTTTTAATATTTTAATAAAATTATTAAAATAAAATTTGGTTTTACCATTTCAGGAGCGATTCCTATTTATTAAATTATTCCCTCAAATAAAAGCTACGCTGCTGCTTAAAATTTTCTTCCACAATCGAAAAGATAACGAGAAATAATGAAATAAAAGAAGTTTAAGTTAATGCATATTTTGATGTTCATATTATAAAGCATTTTTGTATACATGGGTTTTTTAAAAGTTCAAAATTTTATGAATTACGTACTGAAAGCTCAAGCGAATACACCTTTCAATACAAGTGCGTATGCTTTTAAAGACGATATACCAGTACACGAGATGTCATAATCGTTCGTAAGATTAAACTTAATAATAATATACGTTTGGTTTGGTACTTAAAGCTCCGCAAACAATTTAAAACTTTACTTTGCATCTCTTCAATATTTCATTTAACATGTAAATTCGAGTCCAAATATAATAAAATGTGACAATAATATTATCATTTTTAAAAAGTATAAAAGAGCAGCCTCCATTGTATATTATTAATATTTGTGAGAGGATAATAATATTTAACAATAGATAATTGCAGGATAGTATCCTACCGAAACATTGTAGCGAGATCGGAGGAGGAGAAAGAAAAAAAAAAAGAGAGAGAAAGCTTTATGGCGAACCGTCGCCAAACGATAAGACACGTGTTTTTGTTCAGCACAACACACCTACGAGGAGGAACCGCAGCTTTTCTCATTAATAATATTATCAGCCGGGTGGAATATTGAAAAAGGTGGCGCGTGCTGCCACCTTCAATTATTCCCTTGGATTACAGCGTTCCAACTTTAAAAGCTCGACCGACGATATCAGTTGCCCATTCGCTGCTCCGCATTCAAAACTAAAACAAAATCACGGATAAATAAAAAAATTTCACCAGTTTTTAAATTTTTACACTTGATCCCTTGGCAATCCCCTATAAAATATAAAATTGATACAACAAACTAATAACAACAAATTCAAAATACTCGAGAAAAAGAATTTGTTAACGCGAAACAATGAATAAACTAGTACAAAGAGTATACATTCTTTTATAAGTATTGTTAAGAAAAGAAATTTTAATTATTTTTGGAAGTTGAATATTATAATTGCTGTATCCAATGCCAGGAATTATTATTAAAATTTATATACTATTTCAATAGATCAATTTTATTCATTTAATCTTATTCAAAATTTAAAACTAAAAAGTAAAATATAATTAGTTGTTTCACTTTTTTAAACATAAATTTGACCATTAATAGTATTTTCAAAAAAAAAAAAAAAAAAAAAATCAAATTCATTGTTTATTGGAAATAACTAATCTAATAATTTTAATAAATCCTTTATAATATTACTAATAGTGAGTTAAAGACTTAAATCTATGAAAGATAAACAACAAGACTATCGAAACAATATTTGCTAGAATTACAAAAATGTTTGCCATACAATGAATTAATATTATAAACACTATAACTTCTTCATTGATATAAAAAATAAATATTTATTATTAAATAAGATGAGAGCTCAATAATTCAAAAATATATTGATTTATTAAATAAAATATCACTGCAACATTAAAATAAAAAGTATGTTTAAGACTAATTGTGCAGTGAAAGAAAATTATAGTGAACATTAATACTAACTGTAAAACAGGCAAATCAAAGATGATAAAAAAATTAAAATGTAGGTTTTATTGCTAATACTATTTCGAAATTTCGAAATAACATATAAAAAACATTTCTATAAAATGGATATTGACATGTGCAACAATTAGTAATCTTCTTGAAAAAGCAATTTTTATAATTATCAAACAAGATAGAGCTTGCTGGATATAATAGGCGGTATCACTGGGACAGTATCCTGTTGGGAATAAAGTCAAGTAGTTTTAGTTTAATGTTGGATAAAGGTGACTGAAAGATCCTTATAGTTATAAAATTCCGTATTTTTATTTTAATAACAAATAAGTAGTACAATATAAACGTTTGTATATTTTATTATTTTTACGGGTTTTAACTTTAATTTTTTGCCTAGAATTTAAAATAAATTTAAAAAGTTTATTTTCTAAAGCAGTATTTAATAATAATTCAAGATCTGGCAACACTCAACAAACAATGCATTTTTATAAATTACAATCTCTGAGGGTTTTGGGCATGAATAATGCTGTTGAAAAATGTTAAAAGGAGATGCTGATTCCTTTTCCAAATAATCCACCGGGGTCCCAGTAATAATTTACAGTAATAATAATAATTTAATTAAAATGGTAACAAAAATGAGAAATGAGAGAGAAGATGAATGTGTTGGGAGTGTGAGGTGCTGCCATCTGATCTCGGTCCTCTCAAGCTCCACATCATCGCCATGACACAGTCAACTAACTGCGCGATAATGTGTAACACATACCAAGAGCAAGAGGAAGACAGCCTATGAGTCGCAATATATCGGCCAGATGATCTGTCCTCAGTGAGTTGGTGCTCCTAGTTGGGGAGAATTAGCTGCTAGCAAGGGGAAACATCGATCGCGGAGCCGAGGAAAGCGAGAACCAGGTTTCCGTCCCTGGGGACAGGAGCAGCCGACCTGGCCATGGGCGACCACGACCAGCAGCAGCAGCACACCTGGAGAGGCAATCCGGAGGAAGAAACCCTCTCGACCAAGCATTGGACGCCCTTGGAGATGAAGAAGCGGAGGTTCCTCAATAGTGTGAGGACCAAGTACCCCAAGAAATGCGTCTCCATGAAGGCTGCGATGCTCGACGATCTACTCAGCAAATTCGTCGCGAGGAAGAACAAAAGTCCGCTCGAGGACTCCTCCAAGGTTGGCAAAACCTATCTCTTTTATTTTTATTTTGGTTTACTTTGCTTTCCTCTCCTTTGCTCCGCTCCCATCGCAGCCCTTTGACGTCCGGAGGATCCCAGCAGCCCCACTTTTCGCGGCCATTTAAATCGTCTGTTTTTATCCAGAGGTTTTCTTTGTTTGCGCGCGCGCGCGCCTCTGCGTTTGAAAGCACCTACAGTGATCCCACTCTTGGGCATTTTACTTTGTGAAAGTTCCCTCTACATGGAAAGACTCAAGAAACTAATGAAATGGGCTCATTAAACCCTAAACTGTAATACATACATTTTTATTAATGACTTCAAAAATTAGATAAATACTTGTAAATAATTATTGCATAACAGTATATTGTCTATATAATAATAACAATAATTTGTGTATTTTATTTTTAACATAATTATAAAAATTAATTTATTTATAATTCCCAATGGTAGATTACTAAATTATTTTTTAAATAAATTTAACAATATATATATTTTTTCTTTTACATGCTGTTTTTAACGACAAGATAAAAATGTCTCTTTAGCCAAATTAAAAAACCTTATGAATTTAAAATTTTTAATAAATGGTAACTCTAAAATACAATTAATTAATTAAAAAAAATAAATAAAACTAATTAATACAAATAATTAAAAGTTTTTATTTGGTATATGGTAATAATTGTTGTTGCTTTGTTTTTGTGATTACCATTATCATTATTATTATTATCAAAGCATTTAAAAAATTTTATGAGTCAAATTATCTAGTTCACTTTTAAATTCAACATTTATGTATTTTTCTATAGGAACGCAAAGACAGGCTTAATTGTATACAAAGACCAGATATAAAGCCACAATATTATAAGAAACTGCAGAATGCTGCAGTACTATTGAAGGAAGAAAATAAAATTTCAGAATTGGTAACTCAAATTAAATCATCAAACTTTAAAATTACAACAGATAAAACTGAAGGCTTTAATATTAACCGAAGCACATCAACAATGAGTTGCTATGAAAATACTTTGCACAAAACTGCACCAGAAATAAATGATGAAAGCTCATTGAATAATAGACCCAATATGACAGAAAAGTTAGAAAATGTCAGTATTTATTATGATTCATATCATAAGAACAACAGTACAAATAATACACCATTGTGCAAAAATTTTGTTGGAAAGACAATGTCATTAGATATTGATGCAAACGTACCAACAGCTTCACAGTTGTCAGTTATTGAACCTCAAAGTATAAATCGATTTATCTAAATAATTTAGATATTAAGATTAATTTTATACATTCATCAAACATTTAAGAATAAAAGTTTTTATTGAAATGTTGTGAAATCCTAATGAAATTATGTATATGTATAATGCACATTCTCTTTGTTTCTCGTAAATTACTAATAGAGTAAATCACAGTAATTTACAGTATTTTTAAGAATGTTTTGCAGCAATAAATGAAATTATTAATAATATTAATAATAAATTTAGATATAATTCAAAATATTTACCTTATTGCAATATATTACCTTACTGCAAATTATTTATCATCTTATAGACTTTTTATACAAATCTCTCATAAATTTTACTAATAAATTAGCAAATAATAAAAAAAGCTATAACAATCAAATAAGACTGTCAATAATAATTTTTACATTTTAGAGTTTTTATATTCAATTATTAAAGTATAAAAGTTAATATTCAAATAAAAAAATGTCAATTTATTATTCTGTAATTGAAATTATACTAATGTATATTTGAAACATTACAATTCCAAAGTCATATAATTAATCAAATTGTAATTAACAGATGTTTATATAACATAATAAATGAAAATAAACTACAAAATAATTACGTTTACTAAACGTAAGTAATTTAACTTCTTAATGAAATTAAAATAGTTACAAATTATAAAATATAATTTACACATAATATAAATGTAATTTTAATTAAATATTACAATTAAAAATATTACAAAATATAAATATATATTAATTAAAATTTTTTCTTTTAATTTTCATTTTTATTTTCAAAATAAAGTTAAATAATAACATTGTTATTCACCATATATTTATTTTTTTTGTTTTTTTGTGTATTTGTTTTTCTTGTTATATATAATAATATTTAATACTTTCTTAAAGTTTATTATGACCTAGAGTTTTTATATTTACTTATTCACATATTTTATGGTAGATAAACGTAATAAGTTAATATTTGAAATTCATTTATAAAAGTCAGACTAAATTTCTTGTCTGTTTTTCGTTTGGTACATTTTAAATATTAAAACTATAACTAGATTTTTTAAAATTTAAATATTAGTTTTATTTATTTCATAGCAATAATATTTTGTTAAATTTTAATATTTAATTTATGATCATTTGAATAATTAATATTATACTTTAATTTTACAAAAAATCCATTTTCCTTGCATGTATAAATATTTAAATTGTAATTTAATAATTGAAAACGAAAATTATACTACAATTTAAAAATAAAAACCTATATTATAAATATTAAAATACTATGAAATTGAATAAACTTTCAACGTTGTTAAAGAATAAGTTAAAATAATAAATATGATCATTTTTTGTTTCTTCATTTATTTTTAAAATAAAATTAACAAACGTTATATGTGAGTTCAAAAAGAATATGTTTACACGTAATAATACAAAGCTTTTATACCATTTGGATAATCTGGATATCCAAAAATCGATATTTTCATGTTGTCTCCAAAATTCCCTATTAATTATATATAGTTCACCACGAATTAATAACGATTATTATTATTAAGAGCATCTGGTACCACATACATCTTCGAACAAACACCGAACCGTTTGGTAGGAAATAATAAATATTCTTAAATAAAAAAAATTATTAATAAATAATGGGCATCGATATTTGTGGGTATTTTTTTTCAATAAAACCACAATATAAAATCTATTTTTATTTATGAAATAGGAATTAAAAATGAAGGGGCTATTAAATACCGATTGAGTGTCACTCTTACACGTGTTCATCCATTGGTTCAAGGGAAAAGCTCGCCTACACCCTCGACAGGCTTGGCTCGGATAAAAGTTTAACAAGCGATAAATGCTAAAGGTATATATGCTTCCTGTGATGGAGTGGGGAGGGGGGAAGACGTCGCAACGCTATCCGCCCAGCATCCAACATGCAACACCTAACGTCCAACTCGAATCTCCAACTCCTGGCGAATGTGTGTGCCCGAGTCATTTGGGTGGCGGCGAAGCCTCAGTCAAACGAAAGGAATAAAAAAGATGAAAAAAAAATTCTGTACTGAATTCCCGTCGGCCTTGATTCGAGAAAGTAACGATGCGAGGATCAGCCAGTTGATGGTTAATGTACTGGGACCACTTCGTAGAGCCGTGCGTGCGGTCACATACTTCATTTGTTAATTACCGAGAATCATCTCCAAGCACGACGTCCTTCCCTTGTAATGATATCCCATCGGGTAAAAATGTTCCGGGTGTCTCCTATTTTCATTTGGTTTCCGACTCCTACCACACGCATTCACCCCTTCGAAAGAAATTTCAAAAAAGTACACAGCTGTTTTTTTTGCACCGATGTCGCTTGCATTCGTCCAAACTTTTTAAATGAATTGTACACAATTTTAAATACTTTTCCTCGTGTAAGCAATTTAAAAAATATGTATTTTAAAATTCATTATGCATAAAAGGTAAGAAGTCGCATACTATAATAAAATGTTTGTATACGTTTACACGTTTATATTTTTATTCCATTTTTCACTGTATACACTGTTATGGGCTCTTAATAATAAAATAATTGTTTGTTGATTTGTGAAATTATTCCATACAAATAATAATTCCACGAGTACCACGTACTACTTTTTATTACCTACTTTTTATAACCCTATTTTATTTTTTTCATACTTCTGCACATGCTAAATTCAAAAAAATACATTGTGACTTTTCCTTTATTATCATTTTTATCATTATTTACCTTTCGAATATTGGAACAATCGAGTATGGTGGTGATTAACTTGGCTCCATTTTGAAATGGTGCAGGTATTTGAAAAAATACTGGTTCAGCTTGCCGTTTGAACAGGTAAACACATGCGTGGATTGCAAATTAATAGATAAATCGGTAAAACAATCTACATTAAACGAAAAATGTAATTCCAAAAAATCGTAAGAATTCATGCTTATAAATAATTGAAATTATATGTAGTGGTTGTATTGCATTATTATTCTCATGAATAGATATATGAATAATAATAGACTAACATTTAAAATATAAGACTTTTTCCTTTCGATACCCAGTAAAAGATTTTTTTATACCAGGCTAATAACTTGTAAAATGAGAGCACATATATTTAAAACTATAAATTTAGGGTAGCATATAAAGGGTGATAGTGCGATATTCAAAATTCGCCGGCAAATATAATAGTCACTGCGTGGAAACACTAAGGAGGAGAATTGTAAAAAAAATGGAAAGTAAAAGTTTTTGAATTTAGTTTTTTGGATTCGAGAGCAATTTTTGATTATGTGTAATATTATTCGATTAAAATATTATTCGATTTAATTATTATGAATAATTAACATTCTTAAAATTATTCGTTTGAATTCTGATGAACATTTTTTAATAAAATCTTATAAGTGAATATTTAAATTGATTTATGATTTTATGTATTTTATATTTAATTTTATAAATTTAAAATTGGTTTTCGTGTTTGTGTTTTCCTTGCATTCATCGAGGAAGTCCAACTACAAAAAAAGAGGAAAAGTATATTTTCAGTATTTCGAGCTAACATACAATAATTAAGAATTTATAAAACTGTTTTAATTGTAACAAAACCTCCATTTTATTTATTATAAGATAAATGCATTGCTGTTAATTAGCTTATGTTGTTTTACTGTTTCTTTCGTATAAAAACATTCAATTTGCGTAATAATGTAATGCCCTAAATTAATGTAATACCTGGAGCATTATTTATCTTTGTTTTACTAACTTGTTAGAACATTACCAAGTTATTTTTCACTGTTTTTTAAACTTATTTCTGCAATATCTTTTTTTTTTAATCTATAATTATGAACCTGAGCATTATAAAATAAAAATCTATTTTTCTTTTTATAACGTATAAAATAAAGAAAATTTGAAGCTAAACCTTCTAAGATGATAAAAATATATTTATAAAAATTTTATTATCAATTATGTACTACACAAAAAATGTATTTAAAAATTTATAACTTTATCGTTACTAAGCTAAAATTTATGTCTTTTGTTATAATTGTATTGAGTACTCTTTAAAAAAATTTAGAGAAGAAAGTAATGATATATTAAACTATTAATAGAAAATTTACGTTTTTATTTAAATATATGTTTTTTATTGTTACAATAATAATTGGTTGATTAATTATATTTATAGATTTATTAGCAGAAAAAAAAAGAATTTTTTCGTATAATTACATTAAAAGTCGTAACGTTAAATCCTAAAAAAAAAAAATCACCTTATTTACATTGTGTAATATCCGCGTATTAAATAATATTGATAATCCGATATCGATCACAATTGCTAATATGCAATATGCAAATGACAGAAATGATATATTGCAAACGAGAAATTTTAAATTGTTGTATCGTGAAAACACTTATTATATTATAAATTAATGAGTAAAAATATTAATTATTACGAAATTTTAATTTCAAACACAAACCGTCAAGTTTAAATTATGATTATGCTTTACACAAGCGAATAAATGTGCACTAATAACTATAATGCAAAGTTTATCAATTAACTTTAAAAATTCCTACCGACTGTTGACAATAAGTTGAAATAAATTAATTGAAAAAAAAAAGCGATGGGTTTCAGTTTCCCCAAATAATGGCTGGGAATTTAAAAATCTCACAAGAGTTCAAATCGTTATCATTCAAATATGGGAGAAAATATGATTTTGGAAATTCGGACGCACCCAATAAAACATGAGACCTCGGTAATTGCGCAGAATAAATAACAAAGACCGGAGTCTGTCTCTTGTTTTTCTCCCATCGCCACCCAAATTTCGATATGATAAAATTTTTGTTCGCGTGGACACTGCGACCGCGTCCAAGGCTGGCCGTCAAGAAACAAAAACTCCAGTTCGAGGGCCGCCAACCGCACCCTCGGAGGTTGGCGACGGCGGCGACGGCGACGAAGACCGGCTCCTTGAGCGGCGCGGGGAGCGACGGGGTCTGGGTCGAGACAGCGGCGGGGCGGCGGTGGGGAACGCTGGCTCGTGCACGAGGAGTCGGGGCGGGGGAGAGGGCCTGGAGTCGGTTCGCCGAGCGCTCGAGTTAGTCAGTCAGTCAGTCGGTTCGCCAGCGGTGGCCTCGACGTAGTGTAAGATCGTTCGCGATCGGCGCCCGCTTACTTTCACGTCGGCGAGTCGCGACACGCGCGGCGCACTAAACAGCCGAGGGTCGAGCCCCAGAGTGGACCTCTAGGTGTTGTACTCCAGGTAGGCGACAACTCACTGCTTCTTAATAGACAGCATGCAAACAAAGACCACGATCGTCTTATTCACCTACGCGTGTGCGCGAGATTCATTATCGACGAATCTTGTGTTGGATTGGTTGGTTTATTGAAAGTAGTTGGAATTTGATTGTGCGGTTGTGTTGCTTGTTGGTTGTTCGCTCTTCGTTCGTTCGTACGCTGTTCGTTTTTCATTTGGTGATTGTCGTTTGTCGTTTTGTCTGCCTCCATCAGGCTACTGAAAATCGCCCGCGGCCATAGTCAAACGTGTAATTTCCGAAATGTCCGATCAAGCTAAAAATATAGAACCACTGGATTTGCTTGAAATTGAAAGAGGTACGCAAAGTGCGCAAAGTTAAACGATGAATAGTAGCACCATTAACCGCTATACAACGGAGGATCGAAAAATTGAAAAAATAAAAAACCCCGTTACACATACGCAGTAAAGTACTAGGAGCTCTCGAGACGAGCAAAAAATAGTTTCTTCGTTCTCTAATTAATAAACCGTATTTATAATTCTTGATAAGTTGCGGTTGTAGTTGAGTTCTCCCAGGTGAATCACACACTTGTGGCGCGGTTCCATCGGACATTGAAATCTCATCCTCCGCCCACGTGTTCCTCCGACCTCACGTGCTCCGCTCTTCAACCCTCATCCTCACTTTTCATTAGCCCTTTCTCGTTTTCGAGGGCTACTTTTCCTCCTCCTACAAAGACAAACTCCCTTTATTTAACATAAATACGTTGAGAGTAAATGCTCCGAATCTACAAGAATATGTTTCCATTCAAATAGTTTTCATTCAAAATCATTGACTACTTTCAATGCAACAACCAATCGCAGATTCTTAATTTAACTCTTGTTGTTAAAATGAAGTATTGCATTTTGACTGACAACGACATGAAACTTCTTCCTCTAATCAAAGTCAATAATTTTTCTAACATTAATAAGTTTATTACCAAAGAATGGCAACGTAATTATCGATAGTAATTAATGTTTATTTGAATTAATTTCAATTCTATTATATTATTTTATTTATTCAACGCACATTTATTTCTATTTAATAATTATGATAATACTTACAAATTAATTTTTTATTTTCTAAGACTTTCAACGATAATTTTTATAGCTGCAAATGTCTGTAATTAATTTATAATTATGGCACTTCTATCAGACAAGTACATTGGAAAATTAATTTTATTAATTACAAATTAACAATAATTTCATCTCATATTCGAGAAATATTAATATTAAAAATTAATTTACCAAAAAGATAAATACATCCACATCTTAACAATAAAAAATCGGTGATTTTCATTAAAAATTCGTAAATTTTGTATGGCATCAAGTTTTTTTCCTCTTATATCTCCACAAAATCGGGTTGAATTAAGATGAACACCTTTTCTTATATTGTTCGATATCATCTTGTTAAGCTTCACTCGACATCACCATATAAACTCATTCAAACCACAATTTATTACGATTATACTTAACGAAAGAATGCATCATAATTAGGAAATAATAATAATAACGTGACAAGTATTTTTTTGTTTCTTGAAAATAAACATGACAAAATAAGAATATGTCTTGTTTGGATAACTCATGATATTTTCTTCTACCGTAAATATTTAGTATTTTATGAAAGTTACGTATTACACCATTAACGTTGGCTTAATATCCCATGGAAAGAAATTTAATACAAGCTGAGAATTAACGTATCAAAGAGTAATTTTATCGTTCTATAATAGATTGACATTTTTTAGGTTGTAAATAGTGATAAAGCAACTATCTAGTTTTCCTCCAATCTAAACTTGAGTACATCGCAGTCCTATTATTCGGACATAAAATTCACTATTCGACAAAACAAAAATCTAATATAAACCTTTACAGGTGTGTTCTCGATTTAGCTCGCAAAAACCAAAGTCTACTTTACGCGATGGTCAAGAAAGTAGGATGTAAAAGGCCAAAGGAGAAAATCGCAAATTCCCTCCTGCGTAACTATCAATTATCTCCTCAGCATCTCTGGTCGCTGCGAGTTTTGCACGTTCGTTTTTGCAGGAATCGCAAATCGCGTCAACTCAGACCAACGTGTTCACGTGTCCCATCAATAATGAAAAATATCGCAAGTATAAAAGTTTTTACGAGGCTCAGGAACTGGTAAACCCATCTTGAACTCTGAATGAAGACCTAATTTCGTACTAGTCCAAGAGTTTCTCACTCAGATTCGCGAGTTAATTGCAAATGCAAAAACGAAAAGGCAAAAAAGGCTTGAAATGCGGCACACACGTCTCAGTTCCGGTTCCATGAGAAAAACTCAGTGCAAAAACGATCGAGTTCAATGTCATCGATCCGGAGCTCATTCATGAATCGCACTTAAAATACCCAAGCATTTTCACGGCTTCAAACAGTTATCTCGCGCGTGAATTAAAAATTTATTGCGATCAACGGCCGTTTATTTTTACTTCACGACAATATTTACGATTAGTTCGTACAAAAATAAGCAAAAATAAATTTCCCATGGTTTTTAAACCTGCTGTACAAAAAATCAGATATATTTCTTACAAAGATTTTTTACAGTTAAGGAACAAGTATTGTAAATATTATTAACAAAACGTATTTTTTATCCGAGAAAAATGATCATACCTTAAGATTATTCAATATTACTAAAGAACTTCATTTAAAATATGAATAGTTGCTTTAAATTTCTTGAATTAATTTTATACTTTCAACTCTTAATCCATTATTTTCATATCTTTAAAAATTGATGGTAATACTTTCGTAAAAATGTATCCTTTTTAAAGAATAGTCAATAAAATATAATATAATAAGACAATTATAATTTTTTTTTTTTTTTTTTTTTTTTTTTTTATGAATTTTATTTAAAATGGTAGGATTAATTTTATTTATTACTAAAATTCTGCTGCTGGTATTGGTATAGATTAAAAATTAAATTAAATTTAAGCAGATATTTTTAGAATAATAACTACTTTTATGAGCGCCTTAAATAAGTTAAATATTTTATTTTTTTTTTCAGATTCGGATATAATTAGATACATGTTTTTGTAAATAACTTGATATATATAAAATATATTTTTCATAATAATAAAAATTAAAATTATACCATTTGATTCAAAATATTTAAAAAATGTATTAAAACTATTAAATTTGATTTTGTATCCAATCGTTTAATATATATATAATCATTTATGTACAAAATACTTTATGTCAAATAATAAAGTCTATGAATGAAGACAACATATTGTAAATGTCTATTAAAATATTTAGAAAGAAATTAAAAATTTGTAAAGCAATATTTTAACATTATATCATATAATTTGCAAAGGAAGTACAAAAATATAAACTTGTTTATAAAGTAAAAAATTTTAATCTTATTTAAATATTCTACTGTATGAATAAAAATTCTTCTATGTATCAATTAAATTTGGAATAAAATATATATCAACATAGTATATTTGGTTAAAAAAATAAGCATTTAGACATTTTAAAACTAGTATTTTTTGCGTGGCCTACTACATTTGTATGCGTGAGCGCGTGTGCGTAGGTAGCACATGCGCGTTGTACCTAAACCTTAATCAGTCATTAATGATATAAAATATGATCATTACGTGATAAAATATATTTTTTATAAGGGAGTTATTTGCGCTACAAGTATCGGTCCAATAGATGCATCAAAATAAAAATATAATGCTTTTGAAGACAATTTTTTAAAAGATATAAAGATATAAATATAGATAGATGGATAGATAGATAGATTACCTAATGCTTACGTTACTTTTATATCGATGGCTTAATTTAATGTCGGTGAAAAAATAAGTGGAGTTTAACTACGCGAAATCGGGAGTAATGGAGATTGGCTCGAAACTTTCCCACATTCGAAAATAGTTGCACATAGAGCTACCGACTCAACTCTTCTTTCTCATAAAAGCCTTTCGAGGGGTCGAAGGTAACCTTCATTTTCACCTTAAAATAACGTCGTAGGGTTCTTGCAAAGCTTAAACAGTGTGCGTTTATCCGGAGTTATAAACAATGAAAGTGGCACCGACTTCGTGCAGCTGATACTAGAGTCACGCCAATCAGCTAAGGAATTTCTTTGCTTTGACAAGTTTTCACGTGGACTTTGCATTTTTTAGTGTTGTCTAGCACGAGATGAGTAGTATCTCGGACAAATTTAAATGTTGATCCTTGGAAATGAGAGGCTTCTCTTGCGAATTTATCACCGCCTCGTGTGGGATTATTCTGGCAGAGTAGAAACGTGCAACTGAGAAAGTAATTCGAATCTCGAAAAGTGATTGAACACGAATGAGTCGTGAAAAAATAAAACAAAATATCACAGGTAAGGAATAAAATTGCTCGGAGCAACCTCCGATGAAATTGCAGCTGTGGAGTCGCGGGGGCGTTTTCAATACTGGCCGTCGAGTGCATTTCCGGTCCTCGAGCGCGAGTGAGAGGAAAAACCGGGCGAGGTGTGGCGCCCGTGTAAGCAAGATATTTCCTCGGCAACGGCGAAAAGCACTCGAGACGCGGGAGGAAAAGGCGCGACCCAAGTTACAGCCAAGGCCAAGTGAGGTGAGGCCAAGGAAATATTGGAAACTGTCTGAAACCACGACTACGTCATTCCCCCTAGAATTTCATCGAGTTTAACTCCACGTTTTTTTTTTTTTTTTTTTGGAAGTGACGTGTTTCCGAATAATATATAATCTCTCATCTCATTTCGCCTCCTGATATTAGAGATGTTTAAATGTTAAAACTGGTCGGATTACGTTTTTAGCACATGCGAATCGGGCATCATTGTAACTTCGAACTTTCTTCCAATAAGTTGTGTGCCAATCCACAAAATCCCAGTCTGTGGTTCTTACCTTTCGAATTCTTTTATTATCCTCAACGCAATACGTGTAAGAGAGAACGATATTAAATCAAAAGCAATTGATAATGTTAACCTATTTAGAAATATATTTTCATTCCGTATCATGAATACAGGTTATGAAGGTACTTCACATCGCGTACAAATAACCTTAAATTGTTCTGAAGAAATCTCCTATGGTATGTTACAGTGTTATACGATATGTAGGTAATTTTGACTTCTTCTACTGTAAATAATTGAATTTCGGAATATAAATTTATTTTTTTACATATATCAACTACATATTTATACAATATTTCTATTAGATATCCAAAAACTATGTTTATACACACATATATTTATGGTATGGTTTATGTGCTTTAAATATATAAGTAATTGATATTTATAATATTATTAATTAAATCTTCATGATTTATTTATTGTAAATTTTTTCACTTAAATCACATACTTAATATGAATAAAATTGATATAAAACTAGTAACATTAATCATCTTACTTTTATTTATAGATTTTATAATTATATAGTTCAATAAACATTATAAATGAAATAAAAGAATTATTATTAAAATTTGTTATTGTTAATTTAAATAATAATAAATTAATATAATGATAAATGATTGATATTAGAAAATTTAATAATATTAAAGAATTTCAATTTATGATTCTATTAATTAAAATATAAAAAGGAATAAAAGGAATTTATGAACACACGCACACATAGTCTTTTACAAAACGCTGATTTCGTTAGCTTGGTTTTCATGACACGAAATTCATTAGTTCGTATAGTTTAATTTTTTTTTTTAATTTTATACAATTTTATAATTTCTAAAAATATTATTAACCCTATTATTTTACAAATTACTATACAGTACTTTTACATATATAGATTATCACTTATTTGTATTACATAAATTTATATTGCACAATATTTATATGTGTTTAATGTGTTTATTCATATGTAATTATATATAAATTTATTATTTAAAAAGGAAATATATTATTAAATATATTTTTTAAGTACAAGAATGGTCCCAATTTTTATCGTTTTATATAAGTTATATTTAAATATATTATTCAATTTTTTCCGAAAAATACTACATTTCGTATTGGTTATAATATCATATAAACAAATCTTAATAAAAAAAACTTAACCACTGAATATAAATATTTGTCAAAAACTTTTATATCTAATATATAACTCATAAAAATGTTGAATAGAATATCACTTTCATGAAATATGAAACATATTTAAAAAAAAAAAAAAATTTTAAATAAAATAACATTTTTAGTAACCAAAAACAAAAGACGATTTGTGTAAAATTATCAGTCACCTTTAATGCTAAATATTTGTACAACTTTTTAAATTTATATGCCAAATAATGTGCCAATATTTTATTTTGATGTATTGTAATAATAGAAGAATGTGCTGTATATCAATGAATCACAATAGATAGTTTATGACTAGTCTTTCGACAATTGCGTCACTATTATTGCGGTAATCAACTGGTCAGTTCATATGCTTATTATCATGCTTTAACAAGACTTAGCTATTGGGTCGGCAACGTAATTTTTATGACGCAATATAAATATCTTTAAAGTGTATTTATTTTTGGTATTATAACTTGTATATAATTTAGTATTATAAATCATTTAAAGACTTGCAAATTTCAACGAGTCCAATAGATATTTTATTAGTAATCAATGCATATCAAGTGTCGAATATAGAAAAGTATATAAAAGGCATTTATCAATACATAGGTTTCACAATTATTATTGTTACAATATTAAGCGATATTTAGGTTATCGTTATTCTACTACATTTTTCTCTTTTGGATTATTTACTTACTAATCATCTTAATAAATTGAAAAAGTATCGCTTAATTAACCGTTGTAGCTTAATATCAAAATCATCAGTTAGTAATTTGTTGAAAATTGTAGTAAAGTGTTTCCTTTTGGAGTTAAAAAGAAATTATCGATTCGCATCGTCTTGTAAATTTGTGTTGCGTGTATTTTGAGTAATTGATCAGCACCAACTCGCATCCACCGATATTTTCAAATTCAGCAATTATTTTCAACATCTTCATATTTAGATATCTATTCAAAGCTAATACGAAATCGTATGGGTTGGTCAACAGATTGATGACCGAGCGGGGATTTTCTGGGAAAATGAATAACTTGCCCGAACGAAGCAAAAGCCGTGCGAAGATAATTCGGATAGAAAATTTGCAAATTTTTAATTTATTACCGCGGGAAGCTCCCGGTCGAGAAATTGTCAGAGTCGACTGAAAATCAGTGGGAATCACCAGCACTCCGGTATTCTGCGCACTCGACAGGTGACCTCGCACGCCCTGAAAAAGGCCGCGAAATTTTACCCCGACAAGGCACTCTCGATTTCATTCCCGAAAACGAAAGGAGGTGCTCGTAATAGAGTGGAATATGCCGGATAAGTTGGAGAGAATCTGAGTGCAGTTAGAGTGGTTATGGTGCACAACTTCAAAATGTCAATACGGGTAACTTCGGGATCGAACGTGCCTCTCGCTCCAATTTTTATGGGAACTTCTCCATTATAATAAAAATAGTAATCGAGAATATCTCTCGTGTGTAAAAGTCAAGTTCCCTAGGGGTTCAATCACCTGTTTGACAATTAATAAAATCATCGACAAATTGAAAATACCTGAACCCCTAAGCTTAAATATACCTTTAACGTTAATAGCGAATTTCGTATGCCATAATCTAAAAAAAATATTGTGATAGTAAAATAATTGTAGTAAAATTAATTGCATTCTTCTAACTGTGCGACCGCTGAATTTTTAAACTTTGATGTATTAAATACATGTATGAGCACGCGCAATAAACGAAATAATTCATGTAAATTAGAGCATAAATTTATTTTCTCAAGAGAAGATATATTTTACCATTTTACTTTTTGATATGAAATCTATTCTTTAAGAAATTTTTTTATTAAATTTTGATTTTATTAGCAGATTATTTTTAACTGCTTTATTAGGTTTATCCAATAACTATGTATATTTTTAGTTTATACGCAAAATAAGATAATGTTATTCACAGTCATTGTAATAAAAATCAATTTAATACATTTTCGTTTAAAATGTTCACTGACAAATAATAGAAGCAGTCAAAATTATGTAAATAAAACCATAAAAAGAATTACCAAAACATATTTTATTTCTTTGTTTCTTATCTCTTATTACATCGAAACTCAGATAAGCAAGCTTACTCTCGAGAAAACTTTATAATTTCATCTCAATAAGACTAAACCCCATTAATACATCAAAAAGAAATTTTTTTTAAGCTTAGTCATTTATTTTAAAAGAAAATATACATATGACTTTTACTTGCCAAGTGCAATTAAATTCAGGGGCATTTAAGATCACACCCTTCCAGACGAAATTCGCATTTTCATTCGGTGAATATCACTTTTACAAAATGAGGGAATCGTAATTTAAGATGACGTCACGGAAAATTAAATTTGTATTTCATAGTTCTTGTTACAACGGATTAATTTTCAATACCTGTATTTACGTTCTTACACCCGGTATGTGTATCATCGTGAAAGTGGAAGTACGTGCACCGATTTATGATGATCAGCCAATTTCGCATATTTTAATTAAATTTTTCCTCTGCCCAGTGTACCAAGAATTACTATCAAATAATATTCTAAAGTGTATAATTAAACAAGTGCTGCATTGATTTATTTTTTTAGAGAGATATCATGAAGATTATGCAAAACTTTACCGTGCTCTAATGGTGACTAACGTTTTATTGCGCGAAATGCATATATTTTTATTTTACCAATATTTTTTACTTATATCGTAAAAGATCGAACAATATTTATTTTAATAGTACAGTGAACTTCAAAAATCGTGATAAAAACAAATTATTGATGAAAATACTCAAAGTGCAATGATTCATACTTTTCTTTATTTAAAAATAACATTACTCAATACCAATTTTACTTCGATGATAAGATAAAACAAATCAATAATATTAAGACTATTATAGGTCACTAAATTTATGTATAATTGTTAATTTTGATTATGAAAGTAATGTTTTATAATTTCTTTTATAAATATCACTCATTAAAATATTTTGGATTAATTAAAATAAGTATAAAACATTATCATTAAATTTAATAAATTCCTTTCGATTTTTCATAACATAAATTTCAGTTTAGAAGACTTTTAATCTTTCAGATAAATTAAATAAAAAAGGCCAAGACTAGAAATTAAATAAAAAAATAGTTATTGATGGACACATGAAAGGAAATTTTGACTAAAACAATATAATCACTCGTATAGTACATATTCTGCGAGAAAAAATTATCATATTTTTAGTAAAAATGTATACTAAAAATATTCTTATAAATAAATGGTACTAGTTAATTACTATAATTTTGCGATATTATATTTTACGAGCTGAAATTTCGTTTGGCTGCTTGAATTCGTCACCCACGCTTTGACACGGAGTTTAATTTCACTTTTACTTGCAAGCGCAAAAGACCGAAATGAACGAGTGAGAGAGAGAGAGAGAAAGAGAGATTACGGCACTGGAGTCATTACATCTGCTGACTCAGAAGCTTTACTGTCAAATGATGCGTAACTGCAATCAACTCGGAACAAAGTAGAGAAAAAGCTCAAACTTCCAGATTTTATATCATTCCTTTGTATTGTTGATGAAATAATCGTTGATTAACTGAAGCGGGTAATTATTGTATTGAAAACTCTGGTTCCATTCGCGAACTTTACACTTATAATACATTTTCCCATTTTTCATTATAATAAAGAAAATTAATTGTTCAACGTTTCATACAAAAGGCTCCACTGACGTTTGGCTTGTATTTTTTAAACTCATTACCACTCCTTTCTTGTATCTTACTTTGTTTAAACAAAATTTTTTAAAAAAATATTGAGACAATATTATTATTATTACTCAATCACTATTATTCGTGAAAATCTATCACTTTTAGGTAGATAAGTAAGTAACAGTACTCACTTCCTTAAGTATTTTAAAACAGTATGTGTAATGAGTTTCAATTAAACTAGCATAAATTCATATTTTTTTTTTTTGAGTAACTAATAAATCCTTGAATACTTATTACGCAAAATTATTTCTTTTTTTTTTATAACTAAAATTATATCTTGTTAAATCATCTTTGATATTCTTATACAAATATAATAATACATTTGTTTATTTTTTTTAAATATATAAAGGTCTAAAAGAAACTTTAAAAAAAGATCAATTAAGTTTAATGCATTGAAAAATCAAAACAAGTTATTGATTCATAAATTGTGCATAGTATATTTTTAAATTTTTAATACTAATATCTCGGATCATATCATAAAAGTATCAAATTAATATTTTACAACTCATTTTATTTGTTACTGTAAACTAGAAACTTAAAAATAATAATTTTAAATTTTAAATTACATTGTATTATTTTTATTATTATATTTACTGAATTTTATTAACATCTATTTTTTAAATAAATTAATTAAATATAAATTTTTCAAGCATACATATCTATAAATTACTATAAATTGAATTTCTATCCCAATTTTAGAAATATATGCTAATATACATTTCAATTTTTTTTATTCATTTCATTAAACTCGAGTGCAATTGCCGTAATCAAAAACTAAATAATCTTGCATAATAATTTAAACATGCCATATCTAATATAGATATTTTAAATGTACTGCTATAAATATTTTAAAATTACTCTGATTTATTAACCTGAAAAAGTTACACAAAATAATTAAAATAAGTCAAATGAATTATTGATTAACATTAATTATGCTTTGCAAGATTTTTTCCTTATTTTTATAAATAGTATTTTTACCAAATTCTCATATTTCATTTGCCCAATGAACAATTTTTAAATATTAACTTTTTAAAAATAAATTTTTTAAATAGTTTTATCATAACACCACAAAACAATAAAAAATGTCTAAATATATATTTATCTAAATGATTTATTTTTCCATTGATTTATAGTTATTTTATAATTTTTATGAATCATTTTTTTTATTCTTTAAAATTATGTAATTGCTCTAAATTACCTATTGATATATATTTCATAAAAATTTTCTTATATGTAAAAAGATTGTTTGGTTGAATATTTTATTAAGTGCTGAATAAATTTAATATTTAAAGTTAATTGAAAAATTTGTTAGATTTCAAATCTAATATAAAACCATATCTTATAAATATGAATATTAAATTTAAAAACTCTTCAGTATATTGATATTCGAAATCTTTCATTCGAAATAGATTAGAATCATGAGAACTATTATTTTACAATTTTTCGTATTAACATTATTTGTACAGTATATGTGAAAGTGTATATATATGTATAAATGTATATAATTATGAATAAAATTATTGTCAGATTTTATCATCTATAATATTTTAAGAAAAATTTTACTGTCATTATTATCATTTACTTAACAATTTTTCTTCAAATCCAGTATCACTACGCGCTAAAATTAATTTCTAGTGATACAAGAAACAAAAAAAAACATAATATTTGAATAATACTGTATATAATTAAGAATAATTTGAAATAAAATCTAGGTAAAACAGCTTACTAATATTATCCAATCTAATGTAAGAATTAGTTTTCTTATGATCATATTTTTTTTAATTTAAACTTTATTTAAAATTGATTTTTCAATAATAATGCTTTAGGTAAATATTTTATAAAGTTTAATTTTCATTAAAATAGATGAAATGAAATAAGAAAAATTTCTAAGAATCTTTAAAGAAAAATCATGAATAATACATTACTTTATGATCTTGTATTTTCTAATATTGCTGATAATTTTTTTTAATTGGTTACTATTAATACTGTAAATTAATATTAAGTATAAATGAACTTTAATAAAATATCTGTCGTTGGTAATGCTTATTATTTACACAATATATTTCTATTATATTATAAATTATCTGTAATATAAATTGCAACAAAAAATATAATAATAAAATAAAAAAAAAAAATTAAAAATTCAGTCTCTTTATTAGACCAAACAAAGAGCACTTTTTAATCATGAAAAAATAACGATGAGTAATACATATCAAAAGTTGTAAAAAAATCAGTTCATTCTTATTTTTTAAAATATCACTCGTGATATTCAGGATTTTTTTTATTAACAATTTTAACAAAAAAATGCATTTTTTTTACTTTTATTATTATAAAATGCATTGTGGTATGAACCAATCGAAAAGTTAGAGGCGGAGAAATTTTCCATAAACCGAAAAATTTTGAAATTAATTAAAAAATTTGTAACTTTGTGATTTTTTGATGTTTAGAACTTTAATTGGGAAATTATTTAGAAAGTTATTTACAGCTCACAGAATTATACGATTTTAGTTTTTTCAGCAGTTAAAAAAAATATAATTATTGCGCAATAAATCCTGTATGTTATATTTTGTTTAAATATTTCGGATTGCTTAAAATAACAGGATAAATATAAACAAAAAAAAACCAAGCACACACAATTTGATGAGGATTGGGGAGAAATAAAGATGAGGGGTCAATTAGCGCAGATTTTACTTATATTACTATATATAACAATTCCTTGGTTCTTAATTTCCCCACTCCACGGGTGCTTGACCCTTTTTGGTCATATTTATCCCTATTTTTTAAAAAATCTAAACGATTTTTACAAAATGTATGATCCAAGGTTTATTTAAATATAATTATATTTTTTAAAACCGTCGAAGAAACTAAAATTGTCTGGTGCAATGAGTTAAAAATAACTTTGGAAATTTTCACATAATTTAATTTACATTAGTATTACTCGAAAACTAATAATCTTATCAAGCTAAAATTTTGTACAAAAAAAGTACATATCAATCAGTTTAATTTCCCATAATTAGAGTTCTGAATATTAAAATAAAAAAGGTACAAATTTTTTAAATTAATTTTAGAATTTTTCGATTTCTGGAAAATTTCTCCGCTATTATTTTCCGATCGGTTTAAATCAAAATGCATTTCCTTCAAAATTTCTAATACCAACAAATCGTTTATTGATACTATAATGTTAAACTTAAGACTTTGCTTTGATAACACAAAACGTAAAAAAAATGCATTTTTTCATTAAAATTGTTAATAAAAAAAATCCTAAAGATCACAATTCACATTTTAGAAAATAAGAATCTATTGATATTTTTACGAATTTTGATATGCATTACTAGCTGCTATTTTCATGAGCTAAAAAGTGCTGTATTGGTTGGTCTATATTGAAAGAGCTAAATTTCTTAAATTTAATTTTCATTTGTTAAAAGTGATACTAATATTATTATTAATCATTTAAAGGAATTTAATAAATTTGTATTTGCTGTTAACTTAAAAATGAAATGATATTAACTGTTGTTAAAACAAATATTGACGCAGTATTTATAGAGCTGTATTTTCATTTGCATCCCAGAGATTTTTCCGTTAATGACATATCCAATTACTAGCTGTACTCCTCTACTAGTATTTTCAATGACTTACGGTCTTAATTTTAAAAATTAATTTTTAAAAGTTGCGAGCCAACAGAGCTAAAGATTGGTATTGCCAATATTATTGAGTGCGACATTTATTGTCATCGCATACTTTTTTCCTTCATAATAGGCGAGAACCAGTCGAGTTATGTGGCAATGGAACCACAAAGACAGGATATGGCCTTTCCCGTTATCCTCGATCGTCATCGCCATCCCTATCAGTACTGCAAAAAAACCTCCTCCACTCCTGACCACGAATGATGTCCAGAGGCTTTCTCGCGCATTTTCCAAACTCCCTCAAGCTCTTCTGATCATACCATGATCTTGTGTTTCCTTCTCTCGTTTTAACTATTCACTCATTCTCATTAGTTCACCGGAATATCAACAACCTGACCGCACAATGTCTCAAACCAATCAATAAGCCCTTCCTCCAAGGTGTACACGAGTTTAAACTCATGAAATTTACCCATGAACTCCCACAATACAACGTAAAATAATATTTCTTTGAAAATTCATTACGTAAAGATCTGGTAAACTGAAAAATACGCTTTCCGATAATTTGTATGAATTTGAGTTTTTGAATTTTCTCATCAAAAATTAACTTTAAATCATTCATAATCGTCGTCGGTTCAACGAATTTCATTTATATTTAAACTAGTTTTATCACTATAGCGCACAGTTACCAATTCGTACGCTTCTATATGGATTTTTAATTTCATTCATACACATATATCGGCTTCATATTTTATATATATTGTTAGATTCTTATCACCGATTTGAATCTATTTACAGTTATATTCAAAATTTTCATTCAGAATAACATGTTAAAAAAATTAAATTAATACGATAAATGAAGAAGATACCCCCAACTCGGTTTTTCGAATGGAATTTTCAATATAGCTCACAAGCTTACAAATAAGGGCATAGGGCCTTAATCATTTAGATCCATTTACTAAAAAATATGTAAATTTTATTTAAATATTTTGGCAATGGCTTATTATTATTCAGATAAATTAATCCAGTGAATGCATAAAAAAAAGTGATCACATGAATTTATGAGTTCGCAATCATTATTGCGAAAGTGAATACTTTCTAATACTCGCACTTTTATTATTATCGCAAATTTTATTATTAAGGAAATTTATATTCATTATTTATCGATAACTACCCCTTAAAAATTATAATACTCTCTTTTAAAGTTTATTACATTAAGAATATAAATAAATAATTTTTCGTATTTAATGCATATATGCTAAACAATAGACCCAAAAGAATATTTAACAATTTAGCAATTTTTTTTCTTATATTTACTGTTCATTTTATTAAGCATATAAAATTCAATAAATGTTAACATTATCTTGGAAATGAAAAAAATTTACCATAATTTCGTTTATAATAGAATAATTCTCTATGTAATTTTTAAAACAAAATATATAAAATTAATCGAATCGCATATAAATTTGAATCGTTAATTTATTTTTTTTTCTATGTAAGTACTATTAAAGATTTACAATTTCAATACATTTGAAATTACAAAGATTAAATAAATAAAAAAATAATAGTAACAAATATTATTGAAACGATTAATTTTTCAATAATATTTTTATTTGAATATATAATAATAATTAATTAATAATTAACATGTTATACATAGTCTGTCCCCGAAGTATCGAGTTTTTTATTTGTAACTGACGAATATTGGTCATAGTGATTTGGGAGGTGTCTTAAACTGTAGAAAATATCTTTTTCTATTTATCTCTTTTTTTTGTTTTTTCAATAATTAGATGCGGTAGAATTTTACTAAAGGTGTTTTTCGATCTTTTGACTCGGTAAGCTGACATGATTAGTGGAAAAACGCTACGCGAGAATGCTTCGTTTAAAGATTCTAAAAAAGAAGCAAACACTTACCTTTTTTGATGAAATCTGATTAATTGATAGACTTAGACTCAATAAAAATTAAATATTTTTCAAAATAATTTACTCCTGCATCAACGCATTTACAAAGACGAATTTTCCAGGACACAAAGGCAAATTGAAACTCCTCAGCTTTGATATTTACACAAACTTTTCGTATTTCTAAATTTATTTTGCATTACAAAGTGTGTCGTAAATCACGTTAAATTCAATTTTTACGTAATTACTTTAAATGTTAATCGACGATCCGAATTAAAATTTTTTAGGGTGTTTTTAGCGATTCAAGAGCTTTTTAGGCGTCCAGATCAAGACTCGTCGATAATCTTTTCCCGATTCTCTTTAAAAGCTCTGTGCCCTTTTTGCTTTGTGTCCCAAGTCACTATGACCAATAGTCATAAATAAAAAAAAAAAAACTCGATAATTCGGGGACAGATCATTTATATTAATGTTATAAATTATTTAAAAATAAAAATTTAACGCTAATTATTTGACAAATTAAATATTGATTAGTGACTGCTCTAATAACAGATGTAAGCATTCTATTCAAACAATATATTTATTTAAATGTTAATTACTAACGTTTAATTATTAACAAATTTTAATATTACAGGTCAATCTCAATGCTTTAATTCATTAATTTATCATTGTGTAAGTTGAAGAATTTTATACAAATTAAATTAAAATTCAACATATATATCGTTTATTTATTGTAAAACTTAGGACTACATATATCTTAACGATAAATATTGAATATGTATTATAAAATCTATATAGTTATAGTGTAATTAAATAAATATAAAAAAATAAATCATATTTAGAAAAAAATGTTCTTAAACACAGTAAACTGAAGGGAAGAAGTTATTTTGTAAATCTGAACTGATTAAAAATTTAACGTGTATTTTTATTCCAATTTTTTCAATGCTATATTATAAGTTTTTGTTTTAATACTGACTCAATTATGCAATTGTTTTTATGATTTAAAATTAACTTTATATTAGCATCGAGTGGCATACATTCTTTTCGTTCCCTATTTTATTTGTTACAAAAGGCTTACTTCCGATGGACAAAAAACCGAATGAAAAAAGCTAAGTTTTATTCCTATACTCGCATCGTCAGTCATTTAACCTAACTTTCAGGCTGTTGCGACAATCTTTATTTTCTCATCCTTTTTCTTACTTCCTAGGTGCGAAGCAAATTTTTTAATTAGTTTCAGAATTTTTCGGTTTATGGAAAATTTCTCCGTTATTATATTATAATCGGTTTAAATAAAAATACATTTTCTTCGCAATTTGATTAGTTACAAACCAACCATTGATACTATAGTGTTAAAAATTAAGAGATTTCCTTTTATAACAAATATAGTAAAAAAAAAATCCATTTTTTCGTTAAAATTGTTAATAAAAAAAAAATCTTGAATATCATGAGTGACATTTTAGAAAATACGAATGAACTGATTTTTTTAAGAATTTTGATGTGTATCATTAGATGGTTTTTTTCATGTAATAAAAAGTGCTCTATTGCTTAGACTATTTTATAAAATCAATATCATGTGCTTTTAAAAAATGGGTATTTAGCGCGATATTACGTAATCTTCGCTCATTCACACGTACATAAATGCGCATCTGTGTCGCAATTAACAATTAGAAAGATTCTTTTGTTACTGAAAAGATTCCATAAAAATATATCAAAAAACGAATATAAATAAAAAAAAAAATTGGTTTTCCGCCAATCACATTTTTATTCAATTTATTCATAGCAAGATTAAAATATATCATAATTTTTATTCTTTATTTTATTTTTTTTCACACTTATCTACAAAACTATTTTTTATTTATTAACTGTAATAATTATTGATAAAAAAATAATGATGTATAAATAAGGAATATAAAATAACATACGTACTGTTTTGTTTGATATTATTCTACCATTATAATTATATTTTTTGGAATGAATAAAATTGTAATGATGGAAATAGTACAATTTATAACGCTGTAGATTTTTCATTCTCCCGAATAAAAATACTTAAAAAGACAAAACAAATCAAAAATAAAATTATATATGTCAATAAAAATAATATAGTTACTTTAAGTTAATTCGAAATAAGCCAAACATGTATTACGCATTTAAATCTTTTTTCAATGCCAATAATTTTTTAGCAATTAATTTTTCAGCTACGATAAGTTATTTAAATTTAATAATTTTGGCATTTTAATTTTTATTGAAACTATTTTTAATTTACATGCACTTTTGCCTAGTTTTCAATACTTTTCAAAATATCCACTGAATAAAATAGTAGTGAGTAGATAATTTAAAAATCTCGACTTTCCTAATTTTAGAGCTTAGTAATAACAAATTAAATTTGAAGGAGAAAACCGTGAGAAATAAATTTAGTTATAATCATAAGATGAAACTAATTTATAATTAGAGAAGTGGTAAAAAAATAGAAGCAGAACGGGAATAAAAAATATACATGCACTCACACACAAGCGCGTGCTATCCACATCTACCTTTAAAACATTAAACAATATTCCCGTATTAAATGTGTAAAATAAAAAAAACTATGGAAAAAAGTCTATTAGCATCCACATTTATTAATTTCAAATCACATGCCGATACAATTTTTAACTTTTTTCTGTATGAATTTTATTAAACTTAAATTTTTTATTATTAAATACGATTGATTAACTGGTTTATTTTTTCGTTCATCGAAAATAAGGATAATCAATGTGAGATTATACGGGTCATTCGTATCCGCAGATTCTTCTCGAATTTTCTCTCACGAGAAAGTGCAATTCATTCACTTGAGTTCTGATTAACTCAACATAGACACTTGGCTGAGTCGCAATAAGTTTACTAGACTGTAAAAAAATAATATACTTTTATAGACAAGCGATTGTTCGAACAGAGATAATAATACAATATCTGCAACTGTATGAAAAATATTGTGTATGTTCGAGGAAATTCCAAAACGTTACACATTTTTTCACGGCTTGTAACTTTATTTATCTCCTAATTATCCCATACGATAGAGTATACAAATGAATATTCTATTATACTTTTATTGTAAAAGTACAATACTCAAATTTTGTTTTTAATGCGAATAATTTGTTTATTTAAAGCACTAATATCGGATAGTACAGTAAAATACAATAAATAAACTATATTTAGAAGCCAAGCATAAATTGAATAAGAGTAATTATTTCATAATTTCAAAATTTGGTAAAGTCATAGGTAAAATTAATAAAATGCTAGAATTAAAAAAAAAATTAAAATATATGAAACAGAGCAAAAAGGATGATAACTTTATTTGTACTTTTAAATTTTAATAAATACACATATTTTAATTAATTATTTGTGATAATCATTTATAAATTTTTTAATTTTTAGAGTAGCAAGTAATTTCTTCAAGTACATTCATTTTACGTACAAAATCTTCAATTTTTGTTAAAAGTTAATTCTATAAATTTACTTGGATAATCTTAAAATTTTTTATTAAATGTAACTTAAAATATAAATCTTAAAAATTTAACAAATGATATCTTATTTGATTAAAATAGCATTTCATGAAATGATGGCTACTTCAACCAAATTCCCTTTAAATAAGACTGTATTTTTTTTATAATTTAGTTTACGAATGTGCTAAAAGTCACGTGTTATAAACCATTAAGAAATATGCATGCAGGTAAAAGATAAAAAGTTGAAGAGTATAAATATCATGAGAATTCAACGAGGCGAAAAAGCATTTTCACTTTAAACCGAGTCGGCAATTTTCTCATTTTCGGTCTCTCTCTCTCTCTCTCTCTCTCTCTCTCTCTTTTCTCTCTTTCTTCTACCTCCGCGATATACACATAATTAGAGGCACAATTATATCGTATCTACCTTCCTCCCATAAACTGTACGAAACTGATATAGAATTTATTATCAGGTCAATACTACAGTAATCGAATTGTAAAGAAAAATAAATCTCAAGTTTACTTTTCACTACATGTATTCATTTAAACTTATTCTGTTTATTTGCTATTTAACTAGGAACATCAGATGTTTTTTTTAATTTTCTTTAATGTGTATGTAATAACTCTTTGTTTTAAATTTTTTTTTAAAAGCTGAATAACGTTTACAAAACAAATCCAACCTTATTCTGATGATAAATAATAACTCAATAAATGTAAAACATTGAGTAAATGTGATAAAAGGTTTTACAACTAAAGTAATAAAAATTTTCAGTGCTTACTTAATATATTTAAATTTTAGTTTTATCGTGATTTATGGATATTATGTTATTATTAATGATGTAATGACGAACAAACAATCCGTTTCCGTCTCTATAATTTTTAACATATATTTTAATTGTAAATTTAAGTATAGAAATAGAGATAAAAAGATAAAGAAAGAGAGAGAGAGAGATAGGGAGGGGGGAAGAAAAATTGACGCTTTTTAAGTATGTTCATTCCGAGCAACTATTCATAAAGATTACTGCTAATTCTACGATATATAAACAAGCCTTTGAGAAATAATGTAATAGAGAATAAACGGTTTTCATTAATTTTATTGTTTGCTAATAAAGTTAATAATGTTTATAATAATAATGGGTTATCGAAAAATCAAGCAAATCTTGTGACATTTATTAACATCAGTTACATTTCGTCGGTTGAGTTGTGTTAATGAACGTAGACAAGTTACATAATTAATCAGTGCGATAACAGTTAATTTTTCTACGCGGAAGAAGAAAAAGCAATAAATTTTTAATAATGAGATATTAATCAATCACACAATTTTATGAATACGTAAACGAGATAAAAAAAGTGAGGAATATTTCAATTCTATTATATTTATCTATATTTGACTTTCGCGGGTCAGATACTAAAAAAAAAAAATAAGCAATTTTTCCAAAATTTAGCATTTATACAACATTGAAACTAATATTTATCGAACAGATGAAACAAACAGTCGAAGATATCTAATAAATGCCGAGGGATAATCTGGTTGAGCCTCCGAAGACACCATCTCCCCTCCTCCTTATCTCTTCCGTCAGATCCGTTACCTTAATTTCTTATTTTAAGATAGCACTTGTGCCCGACCAGGGGTGAACTCTTCCCAGAAAACGAGTTTCCACGTCGTATTATCAGTGCATTGTCAATGCTAATGCCCGAACTGATAATCGATAATCTACATCCTGCAGGCCATGTACATTTCCAGACGCGCACGTGCCAGGGAGGGCATGTGAAAAGGTCGCAACCCAACCTCTCCTGGGAAACTCTACACTAGAAAATAGAAATTAGAATCTAGAAATCCTTCTCGGCACTTATTCTCGGTAACAAATCACGAGGATCTTTGGATTTTCTTTTTCAGAGCCTGCTTTTAGTCGTTTCATTCCTAATTGATTTTTCCATGATTTCGTGCAATCGACACCGACAAATACTGTATGTTGTTAATACATAATATCGAATGAGTTTGACACTTTTATGCAAATGTTAATTCCATTGCACTTGAGATCAAATATTATTTATTTATTTATTTATGGCTACAAGCGATCGAGAACCTTTTACTTGAGTAACGAGTTCTATTAACCTTTCTACCTATAATATCAAGTACATGGTTTTACTGAACTAACACCATTTTAGTGATTATGACTTCGGCTTGAAATTAATTCTTTTCAATTTTAATGATTTTACTTTTAAGAGTTAGTTGCGAGTCGGAGTAATCGTTAATGTACTGCACCAAATTTAAAATCTAGTAATCCACATTTATATTCGCTAGAGCTCTTCTTTTCATTATATATGTTAATTAGTAATGTATCTTTCACACAAAGTCCAATTTGTAAACTTGGTTGAATAGCGTTGATTATTTTAACATATTACTATAATATAATACTATATGGTCTCCGTACATTTAAATTTTTATTTAAAAAACTTATGCATTGCGATTAATCTTATACAACCTTTTATATTTCCTATTTACACAACAATTTTTACTTTCATAAATAATTTCTTGAGGTAAGGTCCATTATAAAATTTCCTGCTTCAATCAAAGGAAATTAATCAATTGGAACGAATAAAATTTACAATGATTCATAACAATAAAGACATATTGAGTGATATTAATAAATACATTACAATAATTCCTTTTTTATTTTTTACTTTTAATGCCAAATACTTTATTTATTGACAAAGTATTTGGAATAACCAACTATTCATTACCATTCCAGTGGAATATTAAATTTAAAATCACTATACTTGCCATAATGAAAATATATTTTTATTTATACTAAAAACTCGTCATGTAAATGATAATTAAACTTTAGCGGGAAAAAAAACCAAAAACATAAGACTCGATTAGTGAGTGCTCGAGCAACAAATATTGCAGGCGCCAGTTGAGTTTAAAAAACATCTGCACTTGACTTGGGTTTAAGACGTTTGTAACGTAAAAGCACTAATCTTCATCTTATCACTATATTTTATAAAAAATTGCTTACGTTATAATTAAAATTTCTGAAAAATTAACTGCTTAAATAATATGTCCAAAGGTGTTTACTTTGCACTTGAAAACGCTAAAAAGAATATGTCGCAAAAAGCTGTTAATTGGAGAAGTAAGCAGAGAATGAGCAGAGCAAATGTGAAAGCAAACAACCAATTTCCGCGATCCAGTAACCACCCGACATCCCCTCCCACAAAAATTCCTTCAAGTTTATCAGAAGAGAGCGGAAGTGCGACCGACCTTGGTGTGCATCCCGAGGTCGTCAATTTCCTTTGATGAAAAGTCCGCGGGATCACGTGTCCTACGAGCCGGAAAACCGCGCGATCAGTTTCCCAAGCGATCCCCGGCCTCTGATAGGGCCCTCGTTCCGAAAGGGAAAGCCCCTCCGGTTTTTCGTCGACCCACATTCCCTCATCTGCGATGATTCGGAGGACGAAGGATCGAGAACTCGAGAACTCGAGAACTCGAGGCGGTTATCGCGTATCTGCGGGAAAGGGGCCACTTCCGCTCGATCGGGCCTTTTTTTTGTCTGCGCGATATGAGAGACTCGCACGGCGCCTCGTGCATCTCTCTCTGCATCTGTGCTTGTGTGCGCGAGGTGATGGTGAACGGGAAACCGGATTTTGTGGGTGCGTCGCTCGTGCAAAAGCCTAGGCTTCCAAGTGCGCGACCCGTCTATGTACACACTATAAGTGTGGTTGTGAGTTTTCGTGCGCGCGTGCGAAGGCCCTCGCGATTTATTTATTCAGCGTCTTTATGCGCCGTGAGATCTAGCTTATTCTACATTTTACAATGATTTAAATTACAGCGATTGTTGTGCCGGGAAACTTTTCCGAGCTGGTCACGTAATCCTCCTTTTATACGTTTAATACCATATATTATACGCCATTGAAATGTGGATGATGAGTTATAACTTTAATTAACGGACTCATTGGCAACTACTTTGACGAATTTTTATTACTCGTAAATAAAAGTTTTCATGAAACAAAATAAAAAATATTATTTTCATTGTAATTATTGCGCAAATGGTTGATCGGTTGTTCAATCTTTTTTTTACCAATATTTAAATATAGAAATTTCAAGTTTTTAATGAAAGGATTTCAACCAAACTTTACGAGTCGATAGTAAGATATTTTTTTATATCTCGACCCAAAGATATATTACTGATAAAAGTTTATTATTTACTTAAAGTTCTTTTAACATGGTCATTATTTAAACAATGTTTGAATAGGTATTTTAAAATTCATATCAATTATCAATTTTACATAAAAAAATGATTGCAAATAAAGTGATTAGAATTTTTTAAAATTTACTATTACTAAAATTATTCTTTAAAACCATTTAACTCTTCTAATCCTCACTAATATGTTAATTACATTGTAAATATTGACAATAAAATTGGAAAAATAAACAATAAACAGTACAATACAAAACAGAATCGGACAGTTACAAACACAGAAAGATAAGATAATTTATTGATAAGACACAATTTGTTTAATGTGCAAAAATTCTTTCGATGTTATTTATTATTTCAAACGTGTAATTGTAGTTTTGAATATTCTAGAATGTGTATGCACGTGGGTGTACATGAAATATACATTATGGGGTACTATATTTTCATTATATACAAATTACATGTGTTTACATTGAATAATTGCACGCATATGTCAAGTGAATATTCGCAGATGTTTTTAGTAGTTTCGTTTGAAACATTATATTGTAAGGAATATGAGAAATGAATAAAAAATGTAACCCATTAAAACATATTTCTATTTCAAGCATCAAAATTGTCTCTTTGTAAAAGAAATTATCGAAGAAATATAAATTCAGGATAAATATACCTTTTCCATATGTCTTTCAAGATGTCTTGTAAATTTATTTTATACACCCTGGTAAAACATATTTCTAAAAAATACAAAACATGAGAAAAATTTAAAAAATTAATTTTCATATCAATGTTTACCTTCAACAAATCTATATGTATTTAAATTCATCCGATGTTGGGTAAACAAATATTTTTAATTTTTGCCTATGATGTTCCATATTTACAAATACAGAGATTCCGGGACTTTTTTCTGTTTCTGATCAAATAAGCTATTCATTAAAATAATAAGTTATCATTTTTAAATTGGCGAAAATGAATAAGTCACTTTATCTCTATTATTTAGTAGCATTACTCTTGATTATCTTAGAGTATACAACAAGTTTTATAATACAAAAGAATTGAAGATATTAAATTATAGAGAAAAAAAAATATTTTCCATTTTTAATATATAAAAATAGAAACTCTTAATTTCTTTGTATTTAAAAATTGTATAACGGATCAAAATTATGTAAAGGATTTGAATTTGAATTTGAAGAATATGTATACATTGATTGTAAAAAGTCCCTTTCAGTTAATTTAATTGATAAATCGATCGGCTGTGTCGGTCTGTTCGATTGGATTATAATTATAATTAGATTGTTATTTAATGCATTGTTCTGACAATAATCAGATTTGTATTCAAGACTGTTGAGCAGGTTTTGATTTTTTCAGTTATAACAACATTTAGAAAGAAAATAGGAATCACTAGCATTAAAAAAGGGAGCATAATCTCATTGATTTCCGTAAGAATTCAATAAGAAGAATTTTGATCGTTGCTTTTATAACAACAGCGAGATGATAAGAAGGAAAAAGAAATGCATGAGACGTTCAGAAAAGTGCGGAATGTCGAAGAAGACTTTTGTAAGGCACGTAAGCGAAAAACTGGAACCAAAAACTGATATCGACGATGTGACAATGCGCAACCTTTCCACAGATTTCCAGGACTTTTTACAGTGTATGTGATACACACGCGAGTACCCGAACAATCGGTCTCAGCACGTACCAGAGCATAAACGAGATGAGTGACTGACTGACTGAACGAGCAAGCGAATGAATTTCTTGTGTGCAGATATGCGTACTTTCCATTTTCTAATTGGAAGATGCACTAGGATTAAAGAGTAGTGTGCGAGGACGCACACACAGGACGAGAACCAAGGGCCTCATTGTTCAGATTGTAAATATCGGAGAAAGTTGTCATGTTCCCGATAATAAGCGGTCTAATCAAAGTAATTATACTTGTATCCGAATTAATGGCAGTTTGTGGATTTTCCGATAAGGGCGAAAGCCCATCGGCTTTCCTTGCATTTCATGTGCATTTCCTCGGATTGGCCTCTCGCGAGCCTCAGAAATATTAATGTCTAGCCTTTAAATACAGTTTTAACGTCCTCACTTGATCCTTGAAAAAGCCTCCTAAATAAAGACAATAGAATCCCGCCTTTGACAACACGAATTACCCGCGGAAGCACCCATCAAGACTTTGGAGCCAATGGAAATCTTCATCTAGACTTTTTCTCTTCCTTCTTCTGCGGTATTGAAGATTTAATTATTCGCAATCAAGATAAATTTAACACTCGTTCGCTTATTATTTAGACCTCTGAAATCTAAATCTCTGATACGTCTCACAGCATTAATGTATTCTTAATTGTCGCTACATTTTATGATATTCTAAGCTACTTGATGGACTTCTTTCATTACTTGAGGAAAATTAATTATTTAAAATAAGATTCTTCAACCAAATTAAAATATAAACCATCAAATTTTCATATTATGCAATTAATAACATATTTTATTTTTAAATTGAGCATAAACTCAACTATTCGTTTTATAAATGTTTAATGATTAAAGTTAATACTTGCATATGTGACTATTCGAGGGAAGAGCCAAGGACTGAGGCTAAGTTGATATGCTCGAAAAGATCGCCAATAAATACTCTAAAGCAATTATTGTTATCATTGAAACAATGTATAAATACTATTTTTCAGGGTATTAGCCCCATTGGAATTTAGCAAATTCAAGGCTCAAGAAAAAACATCTTAAAAATACTTAAAAACACTTTACCCACTTCTAAACAATTTTTGTTGATTTTCGTACAGAAATATAAGTTTTATATGATTATTGGATATAATTAGATGTTAACTCAAGTCCAAAGAATTTCTACTTTCGCGGCATTTACCTGTGAGAAATAGAACTTGAAAATGCATGTTAACAATGAAACCCTCCAACGGTCCAAGTTTACTAATTTTTCGAGTGTCATTTTTCTTAATGGTCGTGAAAAGCAAAATGGGGAAACGTCGAAGTTGGGCTGGATTTATCTGGTAAGATTCCGGTAAAAATACCGAAAATAATTGCTCGTCACGGATACGCGCTTTTTGACTGTTTGAGAATTCCACGACAAAGAGGGAGTGTGAATTGATGTTGAGTTCAAGTCGGTGCACTGTCAACGATTGTAATTCGCGTTTGGCAGTCACGATTATAACATGGAGATAGAAATAGAGAAAGACAAAAAACGGAAAAGCTGGAAGTAGATCCGAGGAGAAGAGGAAAATAGGTGCGACTACAATTGCTCGCTTTGTAAACGCGCTTTGCACTCCTAGTAACAAGTATTGCTTCGGATCTTGAGCAGTTTTTTTTTTAATAATCTTGCTTTTTTTGTTAAATTTAAAAATAACAATCATGAATTTAATTTCAATCATGAAAACAATCCTTTCTATTGAATTAAATGTTTATAAATTTAATTGAACAATAATGAGCAAACCAAATTTGGTTAAAAGAAATTTTATTGTATTTGTAAAGGAGCAAGAACTAATATTGCTGTTTTATATAAAAATATTTCATGTTGATAATCAATAAAAAATATATTCTGAATATTGGACAGCGCTCTTTGCAGCTTTATAAATAATCATAAAATACAGGTAAACAATTTTATTAAATTTTAATATAGTAATATTCTAATTTAAATATAAAAATACGTATAGTTGATGTAAAATATTTTATTGGCGTAGAAAACACAAAGCATTGCTGATTTTAAACCAATTGAAACATGTTAATTATTTTGATACAAATATATACATCAACGTAAAGAGTAAAGAATTGTATTTGACTCAACTCTATTCGTATTACTTTATTATCAATAAAGATATTTATATAAATGCTTTTATAAATTTGATACATAATAAGAGCAATAAAGAAAAAAAGTCGATAAGCCATGTGTAAAACACAGCAATTAAAAATAAAGCGTGTCTACTGTCTAAATCATTACTATCCTCATATCAGTGATTTTATTATTACTAATTCAAAGATTATCATCATAAATATATATTACCGGTTTGATCGTAGTTAAAAATGCATCATTAAGTTTCAATTTTCCTTTAATTCGATCCATTTTTTACAAATAATATTTTAACTATTAAAATCATCGGCAAATATCTTTTCAGTTTTAAGTATTTACTTCTGATAATTATGACACCATTTTGATCACTCCAATGGCTTTCCCCTATTTCAAAAAATAAAATTTATAAGCTTATACAAATTAACATGAGATAATCAACACTAATGCTATCTTTATACACTAAATTTAATAATGACATTCATTGTTTGTTTCTTAGAAACAGATTGTTTGATACCCATTACTCAAGGTATTTTACAATTTTCTCTAATGTATTATAATATGTGTATATATTTTGTTTTACAAATATTTTACACAGCAATAAACTGAAATCTTATAAAGTTATGATATTTTTAATCTGTATATTTTAATTGCAGCATTATTTATTAGGTAGGCATTTATTCACGATAAAATAATGATGACGATGATGATTATTATTATTATTATGTTAAGTTATTTTGTTAATTCACAAGACCGAGACTATGCTTATAGTTCAACAGATGGCTCATAACTGAGACACATGTCTATCTTTTTCCTTGGAATCGGTGGTATCGTGTTATCTTTTCCAATGACCCGAAAAAGTCATTCACCGCCGACGGTGGAGATGTTCATGCTCTCGTCCCTCCCATTCAAATGCCTCTCGATTGTATAGCAAATTTTACTTACTCTCTACACTTTATCGTTAAGACAAAAAATATATTGAAAATTAATAACAATAAAATTCTATCTTCAAATTGGTTGGAACAAAAAAGATACAGGAAATACTCGTTTAAAAAATTATTGCTTTACTCTTCTATTATTTTACATTCATTATAAACGCACAGTAAAATTACTTCTATCTTAAAAAATAATTATTAATTCCAAATATTTAAAAAAAAAATTAAACTTTTTTAAACGTGTTTGGATAATTCGCAACAACAGAATTATCAAGCAATGAAAAATATTTAATGTATATTTTAAATTTAGTTTGCTTGGAATAATTCGTTTATTAAAAAATACACATTAATTTTATTAAAACATTATATCTTTTAAAGTAATGTTTCGAGTCGGCAATATACATTTAACAGGAAAGAAATTTAAAGAATGAAATAATAAATATGAATTATTACAATTATGATGACCATTAGAATTTTATCAAATAAATTTTTGGATAACACTTATTAATGAACTTAATTTTCACTTCAAAACACTTTCGGTACTTGATTAGTTTATGTAAAAAAAGTCTTTTACAAAAAAACTAACAATTATTGCAATGAAATCAGAGGTTGAGGTTTAGTATTTCGGTGGATCAAACAAAATTTAGCTCTCAGGAAAAAAGAAATAACCAACTGAGGTGAGAGTCTGATTGTTGTCCCATCAAAGTACAGATTCGCGCGTTGATTCGTGAGCGATTTAATTCGTTTAAAATCCGATGGAGATGTAAGGAAAATCTCAAGTTTCTCTCGATCCGCTAGTAATCGTAACTGTTTTACCTCTATTCTTGCAGAGCGAGGTCGCCAGTTGTCAGCGTCGAAGCTTGACATTATCGCTCCAAGTCCAACCGTTGCGTTGACTTTTCCTTTTTCTTAACTGCACAAACACTTTCAGACTTTCAATCTCGCTTTTAAATATCCCTTATAGGATCCTTATTGAAATAGACTTTATTACAGCCGATTTTTTACTCTATACGATATAACTGTCATAATGAACATGTTATAATATCCAACTATTGTGTTTAGATTTGACTCACAAGATATGTAAATTTTATCATCTCGGTAGAATGAATTTTTTCTCACTCAAGCGGAACGATTGTCAACCTTTCAACTTTTTCTCGAGTTTATTGATCGTAACCGAAGGGATATCGGAATTCTCCATTAAAACTATTTTTTTATATTTTTTTTTCTTATTGTTACATTAACCTTCGTGTTAAATCATTATTTTTACATAATATTTTGAATTGAAATATATATGGTAGCAGCGTGATTCATTAAAAATTCATTAGTATATAATGTATTAGTCTACATCAAAAGAATACAATATACATGTCAACATACACATTTTAATAATATTAATAACTAGATGTATAACACTAAGCATTAAAATGTACGAATTTCTTGTATAAGTTGCATTTAGCATCAATATTTTGATAATAGTCGGACATATATATGTGCCGTTAAATGTTAATATCATAAATTGTATGGCATAAAATGAATTAGACACTCATAAAAGATTTGACAAAATAATTTGATTGAAGCAATGAATAAATTTTATTAAAATATTAATAACATATTAAATTTTTTCACGATTCAAATACTACTTCAATTAAAATAACTAAAAATTGTATTGGGCGTTATGATTATTAACTGCTACAAAAATTTATACAATAAATTCATCCAAAAAATATGATAAACGAAATTGCATTCCGCTTTTATCCGATGCATTGCAGTAATTATCAAGGAAGAAATGTTTCAGTTGACAGAGTTTTTTATTCAAAGCTCGTGGTATTGACCTGAATGCATCGCAAGAATTTCCTCAGACACTCAAGTATCCCGGAACGCTTCAATGGAAAACCGTGGAGGAAATGGCGAAGGAGAAAATTAGTCACCAGAATTCAATACTCAGTAAAGCCACAAATAAAACTGCCGCACAAAAGCGTTATTTCTTATTATATATTGGAAAAGTTAAGATTGAGTTAAAGAGGTGCTGCTCGATCCACAAAAATGATTCACTTTCCGGCTGAGCGTCGCAATGCACGGAATCGGATTCAAAATCAATTCTCCAAAGCTGTGACTCATCCACATCTCTCTCTCTTTCTCTCTCTCTCTCTCTCTTTCCGTCTGGGGATTACAAGATGATGCACGATCAGACGACGCGCCTTTATGCACGTCGTATTTTTAGAGGAAATAAAAAGAAGGGTCAGAAATTCTCAAGGGCAACCAGAAACAGAGACGATGCGGTAGAGGTGCGACTCCTCCAAGAGATTAAATGAACGACACTTTTCTAATCGACAAATCCCTAAATGAGCGGATATACTCATTTGATTTTGATTTTTCCTCTGGACCCTTGAGTTTTTACTGCGTAGATTTTGTTTATAGATTCCTCCCTGAGCAATGACATAAGCTCCAAATTTTATTATGTGGATTCCTTTGTTTATAATTCAAATTTTCTATGGATTTATTATAATAATCATATTTACAGAGACCACACTCTACAATTCTTAACCTTTCAATTGACGGCCATTTCCACATTTTTAGTCAAGTTTTACTCCAATTTAAAAGCTGGCTTTTCATTTTTTTTATCACCCTTTTTCATTTCAGCAATCAAGACCTTGTGCCAAATTAATTTGCATAATAAAAAAATAATTTGCTGCTCACACATAGAAATGTGTGAAAATGTTAATAAACTTTTCTCGGCATTTTGATTATATACAAACTTCAAAGTACGTGAAAACATAAAAAATGACTTGAAAAGTTTCTGATAGTTATTAAAAGTATTGATATGACATTGAGCTAATAATAATAAAGAAATTCCATAAACATCTCCTTTTATTTTTCAATTTTACCCATTTTTCACGGCTTAATAACTAATCATGAATGACATAAAAAGAACGTACAAGAAAATTTTTTAATAATCTTTCTTTTTAAAAGAAACAAATAAATGCATCTCAAATATTCTAGATACATTAAAAAAAAAAATATTAAAACCAGATATTCAATATTGCAGTCAAGTGTAAACACAACAAATATACAACGCAGTATAGATTTTTAATCACAATTCAATTTTTTTAATGATTAATGTGCAAATAGAGTTGAAATTCAATTAACCGATATGAATTAAAGCCTTTAATTATAATAAATCAATGCTTAAATTTAAGAGAAAAAAGGAGTAATATATACATGTATTGACTAGAAGAATGAAACGTTAGAAACTGATAATTAATTTTCGAACCAATTAATTTAAGTAATGATAGAGTAACTTGATCAAACTAATTTCTTTTTTTTATGTCATAAATAAATGAATTAAAAATAATATTAAATTAAATAAAAATCAACAAGTTTAAGAAACAGATACGAGAAATATTTTACTAATATACTACTGCTTACATTTTCTGATAAACTAAATGGTAATTATTATTTATTATGACCAAAGAAAAAAAGAAAAATGCATTTACACTTGCATTTTACGCCTGACATTTGTGAGAAAATTGAAAATAATGAAATTCGGCGTTGAACAGGAAATGTCATTTGCATGCGTTCACGTGTATTTAATCTCATGTTAAGAGAAATTGATGAGAAAGTGAAAAAAAATGAGGAACGTAGTTAAAGTAGTTTCTCTTACTCTCGGTGCATCACAATTAATAATGCGTATCTTATCATCGGTAAAGTACCATTTAATTTTTAACAATAAGTGGAAACTTTATTTGTAAGATATTCTTATTCCATCGACATAATTGGCTAGTTTTATTGGTAATGATTTAGTTCATATATTTTTCTAGTCTTAAATTTCTTTTAAATCAAAATATGTGATCTGTATTTTACAAGCTCTTGGACAAGTATAATGTGACATTTATGACTAAAAATTAATATATAATTAAATACATAAATTATCTATATTTACTTCTTTTAAATTATATAGTGTACGTCGATTAATTTATTGTTTAAAATATAAAATAATTAAAGATATTCATAAAAATTTGTACCAACATTAATAATTTTATTTTTTCTAAAATGAATATATAAAAAAAAAATCATAAATACAAAATAGTACATATTTCATTTTCAATCTTGCGAAAAAAGAGGAAAATTAGTTTTAATGTGTTTCGACGGAAATAGATTGTCTTCATGACGTTTAGTACGTGGATGTGCATTCTACATATGCATGCCAAAAAATATTGCTTTTCATTCCGATTTGCATAGTGTTTATAAATTTAATGCGTTAAAGGAACAGTTTTCACGAATTTTATATTTTCAAAAGCTTGTTCGAAAAATATCATATGTATAATTTGTGTAAATAAAATACTCCTACATAATAAGGCATATTTTTTAAATAAATCAAGTAATACAGAACTTTTTAGGTCATAAAAAAGCAGTTCGTGATACATATCAAAAAAATTCCTAAAACAATCAGTAAATTCCTATTTTCTAAAATGCCACTCATCCAATTTAGGGTTTGTTTTATTAACAATTTTAACAATAAAATGTATTTTTTTTTTTATTAAATGAAAAATCTTAATTTTAATACTATAGTGTCAATGGTTGAATTATAGTTAATAAAATTATGAAGAAAATTAATTTTGATTTAAACCGATCGAACAATCAACAGCGGAGAAATTTTCGATAATTCGAAAATGTGAAATTAATTAAAAAAATTGTAACTTTTTTATTTTTTAATATTTAGAATTCTAATTTTGGGATAATAAATTAATTAATATGCACTTTATTTCAAGAAAATTTTAGCTTCATCTAAAATTATGAAATATATTAATTTTTAAAATAACATTCTTTATGCAAAAAAATATATGACAAAGTTGACTTTTCTTACGCGAATTCGACAGTCTTCTATTCGTAGTCAATACTTATATATTAATAATAATGCTGCATTAAAGTATTTAACATATATTAAATAATTATGGTGCCATTTTTTAAAAGTTATTTTACTTTCAAAGAAGTATATGATTGTGTAAGTAAAGAACTATACTCGTTCTGTAAGTGAGAGAAGTAAAGGTAGTTCTCATCACTTTTTAAGTTATATTTTTCGTTCGTATCATATTATATACCACGGTAAATTTCAGTTTACCTTTAAAATGAAAAATAAAATGTTACTATTTGTTTATATAATTATTATATATTTTCAAAACAATTTTGCTGATTCCAGATTCTTCTATTTTTTACACCTGAGTCTGAAAATAGATAACTAAATAGCATCTAATTGCCAGTATATAAATGCAAAGAGAATGATCGTTATCCTTTATAAAATATTAAATTGTAAAACTTAATTGGAATGGATTAACTTATTTTAAGTGGGTCAAATCGAAGAGTATCTAATAAATAAAAGTTAATATGTTATAGATCCTTGGAGCTAGCAAAAATAAAAATCTACGACATATTAAAAATTTCATTTCCACATGGTTTGTAATAATGCAACTGCGAATTAATGCACAAAAATTAATTTTGTAAATTGTGAATGTAATATGTGTATTGCAAGTCAATTTTGATACCTAATAAATGGATACATTGAAGTAAAAAAAAATGATTTATCGTATTTCCACTATTTATTCCACTACATATACTTTAAAAATAAAATGCATTTAAATCTTGTATGAATATTGTAATTCCTCGGATTTTATTTGTCATAACCAAAGAGAAACATTCCTTTTCCAAAGAGGAATAAGTAAACTAATTCTACGTGTGTGGAAAAGATGACTCGAATCTATTCCAATCACTCGAGTAGCACATCACTGAAAAAGTTCGTAAAAAAGGAGCAGTCGGGATTAAAAAAAAAAACAACTCGTTTCACCCTCCAAAAACACACTTCGAATGCGGATTACCAGGGAGTACCAATGCAGAAAGGGATTTTAAGAGAAAACGCTCGGTTCAAATAAAAACACCATTCCGCGCGAAATTATTACAGATATTGCGAATATATTTATGGGAGTGGGTAAGTTGTCGCGAGAAAGAGAAGAGAAGAAACGAAGTATGTGCGCGTGGATGTATATAAACGAAGGGAGGGCTGGAGTAATGAAAGTAATGGCGCCGCCTTCCAACCGTTCCTCATCTCAACGGAAAATCTCGCGGTGCATTAACTCTCAAGTGCAACTGCGACAACCCGAATGCAACCAGATGAGATGGGACTCCCCATCTCCTTTTTTTTTTTTTTTTTTTTTTTTAATTTTTTAACAAAAAATAGGAGATAGGGAGTTTCGAGCGAACCCCATTTCACGACACTTTCTCACGTGTATTAACAAACAAGCACCGCTCATTGCAATTTTATTTTATTTTCATTGACACTATTGTTTTTCCTCCGGATTCAAAACAAAGACACGAACTTGCCTCCAGTCGTTTACTCACTTTTCCAGTTCCTTCAGTTAATTACCATTCCCGAACTAATTAATAGCCTTTGTTGATTTATGAATATTCATATCGCATAACTATTTTTTACATCAAACAGCAATTTTTTTAAATGAATATTTAATCAACAATGCACAATCGTGAAGTTTTTATTATTAATTAATAATTTATTACCATTAATAATTTGTTGTGATATTTATTAATGGCTTGGAGTGATAATACGAATTTTCCTTCTTGAAATTCTATCTTGTACAAAAAGAAATTTTTGCTTTTATTATTAATGAGGAGATTATATTACTCTTTATTTACTTTTCATTAAAATTAGAAAATTAAATTAATTTTATTTATTCTACCATGATTTATATCATTATAATATCATTGTTTTCACTTTCAAATATAAATGTATCTAAATACCTGATTTTCAGTCTATATTTTAATTTTTTTTTTTTTAAGATTACTTTTGTTATTTTAATCAATCAAAATAATAAATATTTCTATAAAAAATACATTCTCTAACAAATATATTCTTTAAATCATTTAATATTTATTCCAATATTACAGAATGTATTATTTTTACTATAATTCGCGAAACATTGTCGTACACTTGTTTAAAAACAAGTTAGATTATTTCAAACAAACTAAGAAATTAAAATATTTCTTATTAGCTACATATTCATTCTACCTTAAATTACTCTAAAAAAAAAGAAGTTTGTTATTAATTATTAAAAATGACCAGAACTCTTGAATACTCAATCGAATCTATGGCTAAAGATCTATCTTCTCTTCAATGGGTTCTAGTGTCAGAAATAATGGCCTTCTGGATCAAATGGAAAGAAATACATAAGAAACAACAGTATAAATATCCCGTTTACTTTTCTTTGGCTTAACATGTGAAAGGTTCTCTCGGCGTAAACTTACCATACAATAAAAAAAGCATTGCTTCTTCTCAGGCTCAGCAAAAATTTAAAAATAAGCTGCAAGTACAGACATATAAATGACGTGTAGTCCCAAAGAAAATGTATGCTTTGTGATAATGCGAGTGCGAAAATGAGGACTGGTGGTTCGGAAAAATGAAGAATGGAATTATGACAGAAGTAACAAAGAGGAACGGATTTTTTTTTCTTGAACATGCATACGTGACATGTGAAGATACTAATACTTTACATGAGTATTAACGAGGAAAAAATTTTGTAAAAAGTTAAGCGGAGTTAAAGCAAGAGGAATTTTTTTTTTATTCTTAGAATGCGAATTATTAAATTATTTTTATTATTACCATTTTATTCAAATTTTAGTTAAACTTTTGGATCTTTAATTTTTGTAGTTTTGTGATAAATTCCTTATCTCGTTGCATTATTTCGATGAATCAAATTAAAACCATTTTTAAAAACTTGCTTAAAGTTTAATTATAATGTAATTGTAATATAAAAATTAATTGAAATGTAAATTTGGATCGGTAATATGAATGAAAAGTTTAATTTAAAAAATTCAGTTTATAAAGTAATATAGATTTTAATCTAAATCCATTAATTATAAAATAAAAAATTCAAATATATTTAATAAAGTACAAGGACTCGTAGGTATGAGTACCTAATAATATTGTGAATACACGAAGCAATTATGCCGTGTTATTACAGAGTATCATTACTATTCTTTGATCATTTTTGCACCACATGCATCGTTTGTAAGATGCACATATATTTCATGTAATATTTTCTTGAAAGCAGCCATCGGTGAATACGTGCACGATATAATTTACAATTACCACAAGCACGAGTCTTCAATTCATTTGTTCCCATATCGTTTTAATATTCACATTAATCTTAATTTCACTGTGTCTATAATAATTTATACTTTAATGTAATGAATCTTAGCACAATAAATTCATAATTCAAATGGAAGTGTAAGTGCTGTAATTTCACTAATTGGGTATTGCGTCGTAGCGAAAGAACAAATAACAAAAGGTATTGGAAAGACACGAAGCCCCTCGATTCTCACTATAAACTGTTTAGAGGTATTCACGAGTTCCGAGGATTGCAATCAAAGGATAAAATACTCGGGATAAAATAAAACGCTCTAATTGATTGTCACAAGGTTAATGCAGATGTGGAAATTATTGGATGGAGACCAAATGACGGGTATTTAGTGGAAGGGAAGTGAAAAAGGGAGCGAGACCCAGGGTTGAGGACGAGCGACGGCGATGACATTGGAGGTGCGAGAGGCAGGGACGTGCGAAATGCGAGGGACATGCGACCAATGTCCCCGTGTTCGAGTATACGCGGATATGTCACTGTCAGAATCGACCGGAACCTCGTCGCGCTTCGGTAAAAGCGCGACGAAGTGCGAGAGTCAACTCCTTTTTCCCGTTAGATGCCGTGTGGACCGCACATGTTGATCTCCAGGATGTGCCAGCATACCCACTGGCAACTAGATGATGCAGGTTCCTTCGTGACTAACAAGATACGAGTGACTACCAAAGCTCAATTGCAGTTCCTTGATTTTTCGGACGATCATTAAATTAGTGTTAAATTCCGTTATCACACGTCCTTCATTCGAAAAATGCATTTCTCCTATCGCATCTTTTCTAACCGTCACTCTTATTCAAGTTTTTCATTCCATTTAACTAGAGGAGAGACTGGTTATTAAATTAATGTTACCCAAAATGCTTGATTACTGAGGAAATATTAAAAATATCAAGGAAATACCGATTACGAAGCTATTATCATTAAGTTATTTGTAAATTTATATTTCTAATTTTCTTGACTTGTTATTATTATATATACATGGTGCATCCACAAAGTATCGAGTTTTTTTCATTTTACACCTATTCATCGTAATAATTCGGAAGAGGTTTTAAAATATCGACAAACTCTTTCCGCATTTGTCCTTTTTTTTTTTTTTTGTTTTTTGATAATTAGGCGCGGCAGGATTTTACTTCGCGCGAAGGGTGTTTTTCAAAGTTTTGACATGGCGCGCTGAAGCGATAGTGGAAAACCACTACGCGAGAATGTTTTGTTCAAAGATTAAAAAAAAAAAAAATTCTTATCTTTTTTTTTTGAAAGATAATTTATTGGTGGAGTTATAAACAGTGTGAAATAAAAATTTTAAATTCTTCAAAATAATTTCCTCCTGTATCAACACATTTTTGAAGGCGTGTTTCCCAAAGTTCAAATGCATCTTCAAACTCTTTAGCTTTGTTGTTTTTCAAAAATTTTCACATTTATAAATTTTTTTGCACTATATTGTGCACTGTAGATTACGTTAAATTCAGTTTTTCCGCGTTTAATTGAACTCTTATTCAGCGGTCTGAATCTAAAATTTCTAACAAACGCCGGGTATTCCTAATTATTCGAAAGATTTTTGGGAGCCCAAATCGGGGCTCGTCGATGATTGTTTCTCAACCCTCTTTAAAAGCTCTGTGTCATTTTCCACTTTACGATTTTAACATGCAATTATCTTGATAAACTTCTTGTAACATTTTACATCTTTTCGCACTTTTTTTTTAATGGAAAACAAAACTTTATCACGTAACGCTGATCGAGTAGTCGTTTCATCGCGCCGTGTCAAAAAACTGAAAAACACCCTTCGCGCGAAGTAAAATCCTGCCGCACCTAATTATCGAAAAAACAAAAGAAAAAAAGGGATAAATGCGGAATGAGTTTGTCGACATTTTAAGACGCTTCCCAAATTTCTACGACAAATAGGAGCAAAATGAAAAAAAAACTCGATACTTCGTGGATGCACCATGTATAATGGGTTCGGACAAACTTTTTAATCAATATTACTTTTTATGCTATTTAACACTTACCAATTATTAAAAACTTGCATTTTATAATTTTCAAATATTGCAATAGGAACGGAAATTTGAAATTTATATACCAATTGATCATTATTGATTAATTCAGTTAATTATTAATTGTTTATAATTGAAAAATGAACGCGTCAATATTTTGAGTTTTTACAGAAATCTTAAAAATAAAAAATAGATTTATTTAGATCTGGATAGCGTCTATTAATTTTACAATTTCAATATTTAATATGTAAATAAAATAATTGTAAAATCATTCAGTTTAGATCCATTATAATACTAAGTAGAAAATTTTACATATAACATTATACAATTTCTTAAAATTATAAAATACAAATCTTTATCCAAAGTAATGCAAATAAGTAATATAAGATAATATAAATTAGTACCTGTTATCTATTCAATGTAGAAAAATAATTTTTATTCCACTAAATCTATTTCCTAATGATGAGAGCATTGGTGGACTTTCGGTTTTTAATTATAATTCATTTTTATGGTTAATGTTTTTAATATTTACTCAGATCATGCAGCTGTCCAATTTAGTAGAACATCATCTTTATATATTGTAGCGTACAGTACGTTAATGTGAAAAATGTACTTTGTACCTGAGAGGATAATTGTAAAATTTTAAATTTCATGTATTTATGGTATCTAGGTACGAGAGAACTTCGAGAGAAGAAAAGATTCACTCTCTTGTACGTCGTCGCCTCGTACAGTACTCCTCGGCTTATTTAATAAAGTGTTTTGCATTTATATATTTCTGTTTTTATTTTATGTATATATATTTATCCCGCACCCACAATATATTTATCAAAAGAAAAATGAAGTAGTTGACTTAAAAATCTGAAATTGAAAAAATTTATGCAATTTGGATAATAATGAGTATTATTATTAAAATTGGCTAGTTAAATGTTAATATTTTTAAGGATATGCGATAATAGAAAATTATTACATAAATTATTTTTTCAAGTTTTTTTAAGATATTGAATAATACTAGCTTTTCAAGAGATAAGAACAAGATTATTAAATATATTTTCAATATTTTTTTGAATTATTTTCAAATGTGTAGATCAATAAATGTTTGAATTAAATTTTTCTTCGTTATAAGAAAAGCTTGAAATGCTCTTTGGACATAAAGTAAACGCAATGGCGGGCTTTACGGAAAACATTTAAGGGCAACTAATTCATCCTCAACTAATCTTTTATTCTAGAAAAATTGACTTTCAAATACTTGTCACAGATCCACACACACACGCGTTGGCATCGGTACGAGTATGAGTCGTCGCCAAACTGTTTAACTGTTTTGACGGTCAGCGGCGATACTCATGGACATGGACTTGCAGCCGATAGCCATCCTCCTTGAGCACACGCACATCCACACGTATACACATACATACGAAACACTCAAGGGGTACCGTTTCCATTCATCTCGATTGAATCGATGCATTCCTGTACGCACTACATTTATACCCACCGTTCTATGTTTCTAAGTGTCGATGTACGGAGACAAACGCTTTACTGCTCTTTCATTTCTCTCTTTCTCTCCCCTCTCACTACTCTATGTCTCAACTCAATCCACTAAATTAACCGTATCTTTTCATTCACGAAATCATTCTGCTTAGGTACTTACAGAGATTCTTACAAACAAATATATATCGGAAAACTCTTAAAACTTTACTAAAATTTTAAGCTTTTTGACATGACTGTATATTTAATATTTACTTTTATTTGTCTAATTCATTTAATCGAAGTTTCATATTTTAAGAAAAGTAACTTAATAATCAACATTTTTATTGCTCTGTACTTTAAACTTACATCTTTATACATTCAATACTGGAATTAGTGTAAATTGCCTAGCAAACATATGTTAGCTAAGGTAACATTAAGAATATTGGCCAGTTATTACTTTTCGATGTCCATAATGTGAATTAAAAAATTGAATTCATCCATAAATCGATACTTATTTTAATTCCATCGTTGTAAATACGCAAGAACAACAGAAAATCCTCGAGTTGTTTGGCAAGTGGGTCACAGGCGTTTGAAACACCCCGAGCTTCACCTGCTCTTAAAGATAAAACAAATCAAAGTCAAGAGCAACCCTTTGCAAATATATATTATTCCCCTGGATCCTGTACATTAACGTGAACAGTTATGTAAAGAAGTGGAATTGGTGGAGTTGGTGCATGGTTACCGAGGTCGAGACGCAGCAGGAAGTCTATCTCCCAACAGCCCTCGACATCGACTGAAGTGCTCGCCTTGGGATCCTCTCGATTTTCTCGGGTACGACATTCCTCCAGGCGATGTCCGTCGCAATAATCTCTGCCCCAACTAGACTCGACTCGACAATTGAAAAACATAACACTCCTGAATCATGTCGTCCTATCAATTGTCTCACTTCTGCTACTTGTTACTTCTATTCTCTTCAATTCAAATATTTAACGTGGAACACACGGGATGGGTGGTTTGAGTTACGATTGAGCTCCATTTAACCTCCGTTTAAGCTCCGTTTCAGCCTCGTTTGACCTCCATTTGAGGCACGCTTCATTTTTTAATTTGCAAAATTCAGGATTTTTAACAAAAATAATACAGATCTGTATTTTTCGTGCATATTATAATTGGATTTTTACATACAAACTAATATCGTATGTTTTGTTACAACAACAATTTTTACAAATTTTTTGTAAATACTGTGTTTATGCAGGTAGCAATGATAGGAGAAAATTAATCTAAAAAAAATCCTTGATATTTATTTTTAAGATCATCTAAATATTTACCACTACTTTTATATAAAATTTGAAGGAATTCATCTCTATTGTTAAAATTAGTTAGTTCAATCAATTCAATAAAGTAATGATATTCACAGATTTTTTATTGTTCTTTAAATCAAATTGTTATTTTTTAAATAAAATGTTTTTTAGATAGGAATTCTTCATTGATTAAATTAATTACATATATTTAAAAATATATCACTAATTAATGTATTTGTAAATATTACCTAAAAACAATTTTACTTTTATAATTTAATGCATTATCTTTTCAAGATGTTTATAATTGAATTTTTTCAAATGAATGGAATATTGAATTTTTTTTTTATACTGTTACGCAGAAAAATACACCACAATTCATTTTTCATCAAATAATTTAGAATTTATTGAAATAAACAGAGCTAAGATAAAATATTACAGTGCGGAATAGAATTAATGTAGAATTCTAATTACTCAAAAAACCTTGACAAGTGTTAAAAAATATAACAAACTTTATTTTAAATTTTGCATTTAATAAAATGTTTATTTATAGAAACATCATATTCATATCAAGTGTCATACATCACATTCACATATTTTATGATATCTATAAAATCTCATAGTTCTATTTCCATACATTCAAGTGAAAGTCATATGCTAATACATGAAAATAACAAAACTCATTACTCAGAATTATATCTAATAAAAATTCTCCACTACTTGGAATTTATTCGACTAAATTTACATACATATAAGTGTTTGTTTAATAAAATTGTTGCTTTTAAAATTATTTAAATTTAAATGATTAATTAAAATTATATAATTATACAAATTTTATATAAATTGAGAGACAAATTATTTATTTTAAATAATCGATATTGAACACAACTCACAACGATCCTAAAGTTAACTTTACATATTCTCTACAAATATACTAAATTTTTTCGGCTTTTACTTCAAAATGTATTTTTTAATTGTTCATTCGTTGTTATATTTAATATTTCATCATGTTCCAGTATACAAAATATAAAAATAACACATGGTTTATGTAAAAATTATACGGTATTTTTTATTACACGTTTATTTTTAAGATTCTTAAGAATCTCATCTTGAAGTTTCTCAGTTTACTGAATTCCTACGAAATTAAAGCGAAATAGATCATAAGTATTAATATAACTATACTTGATTGCAATTGATGAATCTCTAGTTATTAAATTCTGTCAAAAATTGAGTGTTTTGGTTTATTTTTCACTTTGAAAATCTTTTTCATAAATTGTGCTTCTTGTCAGTATCACACTCTGAATAGAACTTTTAGTCTGAACAAACATCAGTGAAAAATGAAATCTTGGTTAAACTCAAATTGATTTCGTATATCTATTAAATGCATAAATTAAGTATGAGAATTGCAACTGACACATCGTTCCGCAATATAAAGCGAACTTTACGATTCGACGATGGTGGACGGAAAATAAACTGAATAATGTAATGTGCGAAAATCAGAATTCGCATACACTTCTATATCCGAAGATTCATTGTACAAGCGAGTTTTTGTATTTACCCAAGGTATTTATTATAAAAATATTTTATACTATACAAGTAAAGTATCTCTCTCTTGGCTGAAATGAATGATCCATTGCGGTTCATTCGTGATTATAATTTAACAAAGAAATTTTTAGTCTCAGAGCTTTAGAATATTAATTTTACAGACTGTAATTTGGCAATTATCAAATTTTTCAAATAAAATTTAATGAAAATAATAAAAAAATGGCATTTATGGGCAACTGATTGTAGCGAAGTGTAAAATTAAAGTATTCTCTTTGAAATTACAAGTGCTATACGTTATATACAAGTATTTCAAGTATAAATTTGATGCTGTAAGACTTTAAAAGCTAAATTTTTAAACTTTCACGTTTGGTTTAAATGTTTCTAATTTACATTATTATTTATTGACTTACATTAAGATAATTTGATAGATTGAGTTTAATTTCTTTTACTGTTTTTCTTGTATGGTTCCCCCTTTCTCCTCCATTTCTAATACATTTACACTTTATTTTATAAATTCGATCCAATAAACCAAACCCGCATTTTATATTCAAAGTTTTATTTATTTTATTTAAACGCCAATAAGTTTTTATCGTTTAACTTTTCATTTACGCGTCTATCTTATAGTATCTAAATTAAAAACTTTGTCCTGTTAATTATCAATATAATCATTTCTGATCTACATGGATTGTTACTTATTTTTCAACGCTTTATCGAAATACCTACAGAATTAAATACTAATCGACCAATAATAATAATAATAATAATCAATAATAATAATAATAATAATAATAATAATAATAATAATAATAATCAAATAATAATTAAATAATAATCACAATTTAAAATCCCAACTTTTCTAACTTTCGACCACCATCATATTCACCAAATTCACAACAATAAAGAAATTTAAAAAAAAAATTCGCTAAACTAATCAAGTAGTCTACCTAAAAGTGAAAAAGCGAGACATATTCATCCATACAGAATTTGGATGGTCGAATATATAATTCGGATTTACATTCACGTACAGGGACTCTATCACATTTAGCTTTACACTACGAGAAGTTATCGATATGTGATATGCATACAAATAGAATTTTAAATTCATATATTATAAAAAGTACTAAAAAGAAATTAATTATTACTAATTAAATTCAATGCTATATATAAATAAAAATAAAATATATAACATATAAAATAGAATCGTGGCAAGTTTTGAATAAAAAGCAAATCGAAAAAAAAATTGAATATTCAAGATTGTGTTTAAAAATGTTTTACAAAGCGTACTACGTTAAGATACAAGCAATAAAAGTCAAACTAATGAACTATTGTACAACGAACTACTTTAACCGGGTAATTCATGCTCCCAGTTGTCTTACAACGGAGGAGTTGTATGATTGGTAATGAGTTTCGGGTTTCGCGCTCACCTCCTTCCCCATTTGCGTATTTTGCTTAAATGCGAGATTGGTATTGTTCTTGTGTTGTCGGTGTTATTGGGTGTTGCTGTAGGCGAGGCGCCGTCCTAGATAAATTATCCATGCACTTACTCGGTAATTGACCATACTCAACGGTTGTGTGCAGAAGCTCTAACCGATTTGCCCACTTTCGGTCGCAAACTTTTTGTCAAATGCAGCTACGACGGAGGTACAAGCCGACCCTCTTCTTCTCGGAGTTCCTTCTCACCTGGTGCAGGTTCTTCTTATCGCGATGGTGCGGATGGGAGATACGAGTATGTGCCGATGCCCTTCCCTCTTACGCGGCATTCCTGGGAATAATGCACCTTTTTGCACCAAATAGGTATACTCGCTTTAAAGGAGGAGTAGTACGCTCTTTTTAACTGTCTGAGGACGATGTATCACCATCTCGTGCTTCGAGAACTCGACGACGCGTTCGTTGAATTTCTAGCTTAAGTGGCCTCGTAATACTCGGGAGCTATTCAAAAAGTATTCAAATTAAATTTCAGAGTTACCGTCCCCACGATATTTATGCTCACCTTGGCTATCCTGTAAAATGGCTTTCTCGCTGATAAAAAAAACTCGAGGAACTAGTGTGAAACTAAGGATTGCAATTTATTGCTTACATTACACATAAGAATACTGTTCCTGGTCACAATTTTCTTTGAGATTTTTATCTAAACACTTGAGGATATGTCAAACTCGTACAAATTACTACCGAATACAGAGCCTTATTTCATATTTAATTCTACGTTGTTAAAACGTGGAAAAGAAAGTATTTTAGTGAAATAACAATTATTGCATAAGCTGTACATCTGCTTTCATTTTTCTATAATAAAAATTTATAAGTTAGGTAATCACGAATAAAAAATATTAGTTGTCATTTTTATTTATCGCTTATTTATTGTTTGTTTACTGGTTAGACGCATAGTCACTTGATAAATTGAATAAAATACTTCAAAGTACGTTTGAAAAATAAAAATTAATTTTTTTTTACAACACTATGATTAAAAATCTATATTTATCGTATATTACTTTCTACGTGCATAATTATGAACTCTTCAAATACACAGCGATAGAGTAAAATGATATTTTACATTTGCCTTTTATGAATAAACAGAATTATGTATTATTTCAAAAAGATATTTTTGATTTCCTTAATTTATCGAAAATTTATTAACCCTTTACAATTACATTATGAATTATCAAATTATAAAACAAGTATACATATTTATAGTTAAACAGTTATAAGCATAAATATAAATTATTATCATATATATCTTATATTATATATATGTTATATTAATTAATTAATTTTTTGACATTTGCCACCATTATTTTAATAAAAACTTAAAGTAACATAAAATTAATAAAAAATTTGATGTATAACAAATATAAATGTTTCGATTAAAATTTATGGTTGAGGGTAAAATCGTGACTTAGAATGAAAACTATTACAATATAATAATAATGATGATGATAATGAAGATGATGATGATGATAATGATGATGATGATAATTGTATTCGACGTTTTCTTCATTTAATACGTGAAACATTGATCAGCCCATGAATTTATCGATTAACAATGAGATTTTTTGAAAATGCATCTATTTTCCTTGTCAAAATTATAATTGTGCAATGGAGATTTACTTGAAATTTTTGTCAAGTATAATTTGCTGATTAGGATTGTTGTTTTATAGGAGAGAAGTCTTTATTTGTGTATATTTGATTAACAATTGTCTGTTTAATAATGTTGATTTAGTTGTCAAGAAAAATAATAGAATTTTACTAGATGAGAAAGAAAGCAACATAAATCGGGTTGGAGAGGATGCGGGCAAGAATTTGACGAGTGGGTCGAGCTTTAATTGATTTTGAAAAATGTCGAGTCAACGGTTGTCAACAATTGCCTGCAACTAAAGTGCATTCCCATTTAAAATTCGAAGCTTATTGTGACAGAAGTTCTCGAGGCAACCGAGAAGAGATAAGCGTTTCACTAGAGCGAATGAAGTCAGACTCAACTGTTGAACTGTTGGCTGCTGCAGCACTGAAACAATGCCGGCTCATCGGTGCGATTCCCACTCGCGAGACATCCACCGATTAACCCGAGGAGCAGAGGAAAAGGCGACGAAGGAGTGGCATTGACCCCCACTTTCGCAAATAAATTTTTTAAGAGGGGGAGAGGTACGAATCTCTCTCTCTCTCTCTCTCTCTCTCTCTATTTCCCCCGCACTTTGCTGCGGACGAGTATATTGTCTCTCAAGATGAGAACTCCCGGTTGTATAACATAGATAAATGTAAATAATTATCTCATTGTTCCCCGGATTGATTTCGCCATAAATAGTTGTGTAAAACAAAGAAAACGTTATTTTAGAGCTTTTATGTACTTGTGCGAGTTTTTCAATCCTCGATTATTACTTGGACAAGGACGATATTTTTCTTGAAGCCACACCCCACTCCGTTTCAAATTTCTCCAAAGTTTCAAATTTTAATAATTCGAATGAAGCCAGGTAATGTGTCATTAGGGGATTCACTAGTTTGCTCAAACTAATTATTATCTGAGTCAATGTAGATGTGCAATTAGAATAAAGTTTTATTATCAACATTCGCTCACGAAGATGCCCGTAATAACTTTTTGTGCCTGAGCTAATGCTAATTTTATAATTTTATGATTTTATAATTACAATACAACATATTTCTTTTGACAGTTACGATTCCAAGGATAAAAATTTTAAATGTTAATGTCGTGTGAAAGAATTGAGAGAGTCTGAACGACCTCTAACTCTCTGAGCACTATAAAATATTTTAGGATTCCAATCCCCGGGTGCGTCAGTGCCAGGTTCGAGGTATTTGCAACATCCGCTGCACTTACATTCGAACGAGAGTAACGAACTGGGGCTCGATGTTATCGGTGTCGATGACCTGAGATCAGGTAAACCGAAGAACACCACCCCTCGGTTCCTTTACGTCGCCAGGTGTAATAATTAGAATTTGGAAGCAGCGGAAAAAATTCCATAGTAATTAGTAATCTATCGCCAAACCCGAATCGCCAATCGACAAGCGCCAATCATCAATGTCTGCATCTTCATGGAAGCCGCGTTGTTTGTTTCTGTTTCATAACACGACGCCCTTCTCTATTTTAACTTTATCTCTAATTTTCCTACCGTCTCCTGTCCGTTTATCAGAATGATCAGTTTATGGTGTTCGACTAAAGACTAAAAAACAGCAAATAGCATCTTCAAAGTAATATTAATTTTTAATGCGTCATCGATCATACGAATCAACTAAAATTTATATTTTTATAAATGCGCTAATTTTTCGATAAGCCAATTATGTGCTAATATAAACTTTTCAAACTGATTAAATGAAATAAATATTTTTTGGTATTACTTATGGATCAGAGATTATCCCGCTAACTATGTAGAAGATGTTTAATATTTTAACAATAATATTAATTAAATTAAATAAAAAAAATAAGTAGTTTACTATTGCTCACTTTTATTTAAGTAATATCTGATGTAGTATATTCATCCACAATCTATAAGCTATTTAAATACATTGTCACTATGAATATATAATTTGAACGTATCTATATGCGTGTAAATAATATGATGTAATTTATAAAAAGATTACAAAAAACATGATGTCATAATAACTTTAAAATCAATATATTTATAAAAATGTACATTTAATTTGTTTGAGTCACCCTTGATTATAAATATACTTTATTTTTATTTATATCACTATATTCCCTTTTTGCAGAAAAATTATTGACAACGAATATAGTCGATATCAATATTCCTTATCTAATCAAATAAATAACCTATTAATATTAAAAAATATTTTATATAATACGAAATCACTAAAAAATTTTTCTAGTATTGCTTAATTTGAATAAAAAAATTTAAAACATCAATTAAAATAAATATTTCATTGGATGCTTTACAGCAACTAAATTTTTTATGTTAAATTTATTTATACATTGATAAAATTTGAAAAAAAACTCGCCATTCAAATAGGAGCTTGAACTTCTCTCTTGAATATTTATTGAACTTTTAATTATATTCGTTACATGGTATTATTAATTTAGAATCATTGATACATCAATACGCGAACATCCATTTTTTTTAAATCGAAATTTCACGTACGAGTGAAAGTATGTTTCAAAAACTCGTTAACAAACTTTCTTGGCAACTTTTCTCAAATTTTACGAGAGATATTTGATAAAAAAAAAAGAAAAAAATTTTATTGCTCATATTGTGTACTTACATGAAATACTATTTTATTCCTTTTTTATATTACTACGTAAACCTTTTAAACGTGGACAAATGCGAGAGCTCTGTCGACTAGAATTTTGTATTGGCACCTTTGTAAAAAGATACATTGGTCGTCATTTTAAATTTTAATATTGCATACGCAACAAAAAAAATTAGAAACTATTCTTTTTACTATTTCATTTGGTATAGGTGAGTCGTAGGTTTTCACAATAGCAAGCAGTTCTTTTGTTCTTTATAGGCTAACTACGGTGTTCAAGATAACGACTGCATTGAAAGGTAAATAAACGTTCATTGCAAATTTAGTTGCAAATATTTGTATAGTTTTAATGCAAATTATGCTTAAAATATCATAATACTTGTTGCAGCAACATATACCATCGGTTACTTGCCATTTTCACAATTTTTTTATTTACTTAAGATTTTCGTTGACATTTCAAAAATAAGTTTTTTTTATTTTTTTAATTTTATTTTGAACAATATTACTGACAAAAAAAAATTTAATAGATAAGCTGATAAATAGTCTTTATTGATACAATTTTGAATTTTTATAAAGTATATCATGATTTATTTAACAGGTTCATCCTTGTTTTATAAAATATATAAATCACTGCTTATAAAATATAATATATATTTTATGAAATGTGCACGATTCTGATAGAAAAGAGAAATAATAGTTGAAGAAACAGTTGCTTGAGTGCACTTCACCTCAATATTATTCAATGAGTTATCTATAAATTAAAGCACCGATCGTGATAGCTCGAGAAGAACAATAAATTACGTTTAAAACCTTTAGGAGTATAAAATATTGTATGCCTGAGCATAGAAATCCATGTGAAATATAATCGGGTGTTCACAGCAAAAAGAAAAGCTTTTCAATAAATCACAGAGTTAAAGCCTAAAATCGTTTGTGGATAAAAATGAAAGAATTTTGCTGAGATGATAAGTCTTTGAAAAATTTTGATTGCTATTGTATATTTGACTTCCTTGTGTAAGGATGCTGTCTGCATTCGTATTCGTGCCTGGCAAAATTATTCAAGATGCCGATGTTTCTGCGAATTTTCCGTCCGATTTATGCCTCTAATAGGATTTTATCGCATCGTTTTCCATCGAATGGAGCATTTCCTATCATCAACAGCCGTTTTGTGTGAACTTTGTATTTACGAATGCTCAAGGTGACTTGCCAAAGAGTTAGAATATATGGGTCAAAAAGGCTGATTGATCAACCGAAAATCCAATGATAACAATTAAATTTTATGGTTGACTGGTTACTAAATTTTTCTGGTGTAAGCGACTCTGTGTGTGTGTGCGTGCAAAATTGTTTACGCCTACAAAGAATATCGTTTCTTCAAACCAACACAAAAGATTTTCAAAATACTGGGATCGTAAAAAATGCTCCTACACTAAATAAAAGTCTATTCAAAGATTTTGAAAATCACAAAAATTCTCAAACATATTTTGGTTGCATTATCACTCACTGCTTCATTCTGAATTCGAAGAAAAAAGGTTTCTTGCCTGCTGTAGGTGAATGAAAATCTTAACTAATGTTTTTTTTAAAATAATAATAATCATTGATATAAATAATACATCTCATTTTTACTAAAAATTTTATTTTAATTTATTCAATCCTTTTTTGTTTAAGGTGAGCCCAGTAATGATTAATTTTAAATAATTAATAAATGTGCTAAAGTTATTACAACTCAAATTATGTTTACGTAAGTTTTTTCAATCGATTCATCATATATTATTGTGGTCAAAGAAATTTAATTAATTTTTTGACATATTTAATTATTTATACAATGCAATATAATAGAGTCAAATACAAAATTTCGATGATTTGTTAAAAAATCAATACAAAAGTTGATTTATTAAAATGAACTTACTCTAGTTATAAAGTAATCAAATTTTTTACATCACATGTATACAACGTATTTAACTGTTTGCACAAATTTTTACTAATTTTTATCAAAGCGGTTCACTAATTAATTACATATTAATCTATTGATATTTTATATTTGATTAAATTTATAAGTTTAAAATGATTTTATTTTATTATAAAATGACTGAATACATAAATATTAGAAAACAAAAATAAACTATAAAACTTGTCTATCCTCAAAAACAAAACTATTAAAAATAATATATTTTTTGATCTGTTTTGTTCGATAGAGAGTAAATAAAATAAGTCTAATTTTATATAAAAAAAAAATTTTCTTTAAAAATTCCTTGAAATATTTTTATAAGAGATTTCTTTTTTTAATTTTATGGAAAATAAAAGGGAAAAAAATGAATTAGGTGTACTTTATTAAATTAAAATATGTTCGTTTACCAATGCTGCAGTTATAACTATATGGCGTAGATCATGAATTTGAAGAATAAAATATTGTTCTAAGAATCTTGCTTTCAAATTTCGTAGTTTTCAGTGTTAAATGAGGAGTCAATTTCATTTATAAAAAAAGTTTTTTTTCGAGCTTTTATTATTTAATTCACAATCTATTTAAATATTATAAATCATCGAAGTTCTTAATCTAAAAATGTAATATCCGGTGAGAATTTAAAATAATTTTATTAAAATTGTCATGATTGTGTAACTTGGAAGTAATTTTCTTAAAAAAAAAAAAAAATATGTAAAATTTATAATATTTGAAGGTACTTGTAGTTAACCGGTAGTAACTTTACCATAAACTGTTGCTGTTGCGAGTTTGTTAAGGTAAGTTAAGTTAAGTTAACAGTTAAGGGCACAAGAGTCCTCAGAACTCGGTCACTCGGAACTTTCATTAACACCAGTTCGATCGAGATAACGTTAAATGGTTCAATCCTGATTACGAGTGACGCGCAGTTTTTTTCTTTTCGTTCCCACCCAATCTCTCATTGACCCGCCGGAGATTCTCGATCTGTTGCGGGTTACTTGATCCTCTCTCCATATTCCATCTCGTCATCTGGTCTACGCCTCTAAACCGAACAATTTCTCCTTCTTTGTCACGCGAACTGTTTCACTGCCCAACTGACGTTCTTTCGATAACTCGTGCGTGAGCGCTGAGGATCGATGATTCACTCAATACTCAATCGGAAAAATCTCGTTTATTTCTCGCGAAATTTAAAGATTATTCACATTCGTACGAAATTGTGTTTCATTTTATACAAATGCAAATGTCATGGTAAATCAAAGTAGCAAATACACGTGAGGATTTTTCTTTTATTAACTTTAGCTTTACATCGGGAGCAAATCGTATTTTTACATTTCCAAGTAGTGAAGTAAGGGCAATGCTACAATTATATTCTTTGTTGTTATCTTCGATTTAAAAAGGACTGGAATAAGCGATGAATTGTAAAAGACTTATAAACCTCAAGTATCCAGTGCGTTTAAATGCTGCAAGGAATTGCTGAGGTAACCAAACCCGGGGAAACCGATCGGTGATAAATTTGTTTTCATTAAAATTCGATATCCGAGTTTGATTCTATAGCAGTATTGCGAAACGATGCGCATTATGTGAATTTCTTCGAACGAACTTGTCTTACGCATCGCGATTAAAAATGTCAATTTCAACAAAAAAATTTTAGAAAAAATCTCGAATTGATCAAAAGAATTTTCGTGTATAATATACACCTGTGAATTCTTCGAACTGCGTGTTAGACCAGGCAATAGAGAACTTTTTAGCTGATGAAAGAAGCAGCTAGTGATACAAATCAAAATTCACGAAAAAATCAGTAAATTATTATTTATTTTCTAAAATGCAACTCGTGCTATTCAGTATTTTTTTGTTAATAATTTTAACGAAAAAATATATTTCTTTTTTTAATGTTTATGTTATAAAAATGAAAAGTCTTAATTTTAACACTACAGTGTCAATGGTTGGATTATAGCTAATAAAATTGTGATTTGTATTATCTAAAAAATGAAGATAAAAATGACCAAAAAAGGCCAACTGTGCGCAATTTGACGAGGAGTGGGGAGAAGAAAAAATGAGGGATTAATTAGCGCGGATTTCATTACTATTACTATATATTAAGATTCCCCGATTCATCATTTCCCCACTCCTAATCAAATTGCACGCGCTCTGGCGGTTTCGGTCATATTTATCCTTATATTTTAGGAAATCAAAAATATTTATGCGAAATATAAGATACAGCATTTATTGTGCAACAGTTATATTTTTTAAAACTGGCGATAAAACTAAAATTGCCCCATGCATTGAGCTCGAAATAACTTTGTAAATTTTCGCATAATTTAATTTACATTAGTATTACTAGAAAACTAATAATCCAATCAAGGTTAAATTTGATACAAATAAAGTGTATATCAATCACTCTAATTTCCCTAAAACTAGAGTTATTAATTAATTTCAAAATTTTTCCGCTATTTTTTCCCAATCAGTTTAAATAAAAATGAATTTTCTTCGCAATTTTATTAGCTACAAACCAACCATTGATACTATAACTTTAAAATTAAGACTTTTCATTTTATAGCAGAAAACGTAAAAAAATGCATTTTTTAATTAAAATTGTTAATAAAAAAATCTTGAATATTATGAGTGGCATTTTAGAAAATAAGTATGATCTGATTCATTTACGAATTTTGATATGTATTACTAACCGTTATTTTTTCATGACTAAAAAGTGCTTTTTCTTTGGTCTAATGAGAGAATAATTTTCAAGAAATTTTGTAAATTATCATTGAAACACAAATAAATGTGTAAATTAATGCTCGTTAAAGTGTGTAAAGTCAGTGAAACAAATTGATGTAGGCACAGTAGCAAATTTAAAAATCCAAGACCCATGATATTCCGAGTATTCGATTATTGACTTCAAGATTCGTTAAATCGATTCATTAAATCGAATCTTGAAGTCAGTAATCGAATACTCGGTTTTTGCCGTGTAATAAAAATTGCTTTAATTTGGGTTTCGGAATTTGCAGTTGATCTCTATGTAGTAACCGGGCGGATCTGCGAGTTTGTGCTCTCGGGTCAATAACGAACCCAAGGAGGATCATTGCTCCGACTTTGAAAGTGTGACTAGAGAGTTCGTGACTCTTCGGTTCTCAACCAATGAGAAGGAGGTCGAGGCTCATCTCCGAAAAAATTTCAATGCGATTGTGCATGCAAAATGTTTCCTCTAAGGAAAAGATTGGCCGTTGAATTATTGAGAGCAGGTCAGAATCCTCCCGAGGATTGCGAGGAGCAGTCCTCGAAAGGTCACTCGAAAACATCAGAAAACAAGGCAAAGCGCTAATTAGTCGAGATAGAAGGCCAGGAGCGACCAAAAAAAGGCTTGAAATACGGATACGCAGGTAAAAAAGTAAACAGTGAATAAATCGCGTTGAATAAATGACCCGCGCATTCCTGCTTTTATATTACAAATTGGAAACTTTTGGGGACCGAGCTTTTCTTTTGTTGCCTTGGCAAATAAAAGGTTGCTTTGGCACCGGAATGCATTCCGCGATGTGGAATGACTTGTTGGTGGGGGTGGGGTGATCAAGTGCTTGCGGCCCCGATTAACGGGCCCCAACGATTTTTACGGGCCGAGGCCTCGACGTCTTACGTAAGTCACCAAATAGAACTGATGCTCTCTTCCTCTCCTCGTAAATCCGCGTGTTTGCGTTCTCGAAAAGGAAGCGAAAAAGTGAGTCGCCAAGTGGATGTTTCGAAAAACGGCATTTGGTTTGATGTAACGGTGACGCCAATCCGATCCTCGGGCTTTCGTTCGCGCATTAACATAACTGCCGGCGATTTCGCGGCAGAAACTCCCGCAATTTTAGTAATGAAATCGGAAAGAGCGCCCGCGGTAGTTTTCAGCGCATGTGGAGCAACTCTAACCGAGTGTGCAAACTTTATGCGTGATTTTCACCCGTAAAAAACCCGAGCGATTTCTAATATAAACATCGAATGCGGATTACTCTTTATATGACGACACGAGTACAATTGCAATTAGCCGATCAACGGCAATTACGAGGCACCGCCGATTAAAGTTTGATGTCGAATTTCAACGGAAGGCTCGAAGGTTCTGTCGCCGTGTCGAGGGGCAGGGGCGACCGAGGAAAGAGAAAAAAGGAAAAGCCCAGCCTCGTCTCCATCGAGCGGACGTCTTTCGATATCGCGTCCACGTACGCGCACGAAACACTTGCTATTGCGACACAAATAACCGCAGACATTTGTTTTTCATTCCTCGTAATCCTCGGTAAGTTTTTCTTTTGCTGATGTGTTCGATTGTACGTACCTGCATTTTCACCGGGATTTCACGGCAAAGCGAAAGTATCCTGCAACAATTCAACAATCCACTCACTTGTGCTTCACTCGACATTTTAGAAAGAGAAATCTTTCCGGTATCAATTTCTAATGCAAAAGTACTCTTCAAAATTATTTATAACTAATGGATGAATTTTCATTCCCTTCAAATATCGGAACTTTTTCAAAGAACAATTTTTATCAGTTTGCACATTCTTTTTTTATGAAAAAAAGGCGAATGAATTTTCTAAATATCGTTAAATTTTGATGTTTTAAGTGCATTTAAACGAAAATTAAATGGCACTTTTTTTAATCCTCTTGAATTTGTTAAATTCAGCGTTGCTTACCCTGTAATTTTAAGACTCTTTTATGCTCTGTAAATTGTACGGGTTAATTGTATGAGTTCATTGCATTGCTTTATATTAGACTGCCACTTAATACGGTTACAAAACTTTTATATAATTATGAATAACTATATTAGCCAAAAATTTCTTAAATTACATGCACGTAAAAAATTGTATCTTTTTTAAAAAATAGGTTTTGTGTGTACTCAGATATAATTAAACAATACAAGCATTGAGCAATGTAAAGAACTTGAATATTCATAGATGATGTGAAGTAATAGAGAGTAAAGATAATAATAATTCTTATATTCATTTATATTAACAATTAAAAAGTTTATAAATGCTTAATTTACAAATTTCTACATAAAATACACTACAACTGTAGGGATAGGCTATTGATGTTTTAAATTTTTCATATTTTTACGAGCCCTTATGACCAAATCGAAACATTTGATGAAGAAGGTGATTGAGGTACTCGATTAATTGGTATAAGGATTATGGCATAATTCTGCGCCTGGAAATGGGATTTAATCGACTTTATATTAAGTATATAGGCATGTTTTTGACCGGAAGCGCGTATTGGTTATGCAATTGTCGAACCTCAGCCGAACAAAAAAAGTGTCGACGTTCACGCATTTCACGTAACGTTGAAGCTAAAGAGTGAGAGGAAAAATGAGGAAAGGAAATGCGGATTCACGTGTATGCAGATAATAAACAGCAAGTATAAAATAGCAAACAGCAAATTGCAAATAGGATTGGCGTTTAGGTATTGCGTGATCTCGTACGCGGTGTCGAATTGATCGAGCATTGCTGTGAATCCATCGATTAAACCGATTTACGTAATCTTCCTGTCTCGCCGACTATCCTCACATTTTTAAATGTGTTCGTTCAGCTTTTTACCGCGGAAAGAATAAAAAGAGGAAATCTGATTTCAAATGTTTGCGAGTAGACCTTTCACACAATTCACAAAAATTTGTTGAGTCGATCTCTATAAAAATATTTAAAAATCATGAATTTAATATTGACAGATAAAAATAATTTTCAATCTGAGTTTACAAAATTAAACCGCATTCTGCAAAAAAAATTTGTATGTCAAATATCAATAAATAGTGTTTTTTCATCATCATCACTCAATTACCATTTTATTACACACGATTACCATTTAGTCCATTCAAAAAATTTTATGTAAAAATTACTCACACCAGGTGTGTTATTCGATTAATACTCAAATACAAATTTTCTCGTGTTTATTCTTATAAATTTTACAAACATTCATTAAATGATGTGAAGATGAAAATTGTACCTTGTAATCTTTTACAAAATGTGTTCTATCGAAAAAAATTGAAAATTCCCAACATCTCCCTTTTTCCTTCTAAAATTCTTTATGTAAAACATAGATGAATTATACTTTCAATAAATATAAATATAAATATAAATATAAACAACGAGAAAAACGAATGAATAAGATCATTCATTACTTAAATTTATTTTGAGCTGAAAAGACTACCGAAATTTAAACTACTAATTGAATGTACGAGTATACACAATGCATTAAAAATTATTGACGTGTTTGATTGTGCTACCATATTTAGAACAAAGGTTTACGACATTTGAATTCGAAAAGACGTAATATGAACGTGAGATTACCCATGTTGATAGGACTTTCACATGTATTTACAATTGAAAAGTAAAAAATTGACAGTTTTTTGTCCCTTTGTTCCAAATTTATTTCATTTAACAACGTTTGACGTTAAAAAACAATTTAACGTTAAAGTAAAAATAAGTTATTGTTTCATTTTATTTATCAAAAATTAATATTAATAATTTTGTTTGTAGTATACATGCATATTTTTGTGTTAAATAACTTATTAAAATCAAGTTTTTAACCTCTCATATGTTTAAGAATTGTTTTTAATACTTTAATAATAACGAGTTTGATTTGGTAAAAAGTCAATGTATCTGAATATTGGTTCAATAGCGACAATTTTTATAATTTTTTTAGGCAAAATTTTATTAGATTTAATAAAAGAACGATAAAAAAGTCTTTCATTCTTTAACCAGAATCAAATAGAAAAATGGTAAATTGTGACGAAAGTAGATAAAAAGGACTAAAGGAATAAAGATGTTGGGAAATCTCTTGTCGTAGATGACATCCATGACAGTGTCAGATCTATTTCCTTTGACGCTTATAGTGATGTAAGCATCGTGCAATTGACACCAATAATTCATTGGTGACTAGACATCTCTCAGAAATTAAGTCAAGGATGCACCGAAATCCGCGATTACAATGAATCTCTTGAAACCCCACCAATGCATTTTCATAAACGTGTCTTCAAGCTAACTATATTTAATATAATTTAATATAATCATTTGTGCATTTTTTTTTCTTTCCCTGAAATCGTCAAAATCTTTCTTTTCCTCTAGCTCTGTGTCATACACGAAGTTAAAATTTTTTATTTCATTTTTTAATAAAAATTTTGTCTTTTTAATTTAATAAAATACAAGCTTTTAAAAATCCTTGTAAATATTCTATGTAAAATTTTAATATGATATCATTGTTTTTTAAAATTAATATTTCATTTTTATTAAAAAAGTTTTTTATTGTGAAAGTGTTGATAAATAATTTCTTTCATTACTAACGTGTTATGTATGTTGGTGATAATAAAAAAAATTAAATTTTATTAAGGCGATAGGTGCCATTATCAGTATACCATACAAGCGATTATAGTTAAAAATTCAATGTTTAATAATAGTTATTTTTAAATATGACAGTAATAGCTTTTAAAGAATTAAGTAATTGAGCATTCCACTGCAGTCATTTTAAAGTTATATTTGAAAAATGAAGTGAAATTGAATCCATTGTAAATTAATAATACTAAAATATTTTCTTTTTATTATTAATTTTCATCGACATTTTGTATTTAATTATATGAACAAAAATGATATTATTGCTATAGATTATACTTTCGTGCATATTAATAAATTTTATGGAAAAAAAGGATCATATTTTACGCGTGTGAAAATTAATAAATGATGTTATTAATACTCCGACCTTTCAATTAATTCACTCCTTGTCCTTGTCAAGACATTGTCATTTACAAAAAAATAACTTTATTATTAAAATAACAAGGCAATAATCGGTTATTCGGAATATAAAATACGCATGCTTACTTTACACATATATAACTTGAAAATTGTATTGTTTGATCCATTGTACACAACAATGTAATAGATTAAATAATGTGTCGCAGGTGGTACACATCCAAAAATAACTTAATTACCAGATAAATTTTTGTACAATAAAAGCCATCGGATGAATTTGTAATTTAGATAAAAATCACCTACTAAAAACAGCAATTCAAAAATAGACTGTATTAACTTTTAACTGTTGCGATAATACTGATTGTCGTAGGCATTTGAGCTTCTCAAATAATGGTAAGGTGCGAGTCGAGCGAGTAAGCGAATCTTAATCTTGTAAATACGGGTGAATGAGAGATATCTTATGCGTCTACGAGCGTTTATATGGGTTTGGCGATTAACGCACGTCATCGTATATTGGAAGGATAAAATTGGGTACTGTAACAAACCTAAATAACTTGATTCCCATTATGAAATGAGTGCCGAAAGAGAAAGAAGGAGAAAAGCAAAACACAGCGAGTATGATTTACTATTTATGCGAGAATCCGGCAAACCTCCAATCACTCGATGTTTCAGTACTCTGATAGGCAAATGGACGAGCACAAAGATTCGATGCATCAGCCGTTATTGTATGAATGCTTTTACAATAATAATGTCTTAATTTTTACTTCGGGGTTGTGGGTTGATCTTTGGATTTGGACTGAATTTGTGATAAATATAAAAAAAAAAAATGTTGCCTCGCGAGACAAACGAGAGTGATTGTTTTGTAGCTTTGATGGTGCTTGTGAAGTGTCAATAATCTTGAAGATTGTCGGAGAAACGGGCTCTGACAAATGGCACTTAAATAAAAGGAAATAGATTTTATGGAATTTTCTCGAGCTTAAGATATCGACGAGTGAAAAGGCTTGTAAGGTGTGGGCAAGTTAAGAGGGAGGGGTGCGTTGGGGTGTCAGGGAAATGAGGAGGCCGCAACAGGCGGTTGTGAGCGCAGAAGGAGTCACTTGTCGGCTCGGACCCGCTACCCTATCGCGAATTCCTCCTTATAGACCTTCATAAAAATCCTGATTTATGGGAGACTTACAATGGAGCGGTACTTAAACTTAAATCTCAACAAGCAATGAAGCCCTCGGATAAACAAAAATGAGCGAGTGAAGTGCGCCGCGTGGGCTCGGGTCGACGATCGCACAGACTCCGATCCGCTTTCTAAAGACGCAGAAGAAGCTGCAACCAACACCAACGCTAACATCAATATTATTTCGCCGCTCCAACATGCTGAAAAAATGAAAATCCCTGAGGTAGAGTAGCCGCATTTCCGCAAAAGACGTCGGTGAGGATGAGGAAGGAGGACTTTAGTTTTCGCGTGAGCCCAAGATTCGCCCGTGATAAAAAGTGAAAGGAGTCGGTGCCCCGTCTCATTTCCATTTACCCTTTTAACGGTGGTGCTGTAACATCGTCACGATCGAGCATTTCTTTGAGAATTTCTTCGATAATTTCTTCGAGCGCTTTCATGGATGGATCGCAAGCCCAATTTTTAAGAGCCTAAATCTTTAATGCGCTCTGTAAAGCAAACAATGATATTTTTTATCAATTTTCCCGAGTACAAACCCAATAAACAATAAAATAAAAATTTTATTGGTTAGTGAAGGAATATTTAAGAGAAACTCTTCAATTTTTTTCTTTTTAATATTCGTCTACAGAATTTTAAAAGATCTCATTTAAATCCTTTTGAACTGTACAACTCGATTTAAAAAGCTGCCAGGTGCCCCTTTAAACATATTCATTGTTCTTATTTGACTTTAAATTAACATTGACAAATCATTAATTTTTTAAATCATTTTTAACAATTTTTTCTTTCGCGCGCTGTTATTAGATATACAAAATATGATGTTTTTATAAAAATATTTACCCTATTCATTGTTACATCAATCATACGCGAAAATGTACAAAATATATTTTACTCATTAATTACGAATAATAATTGCATGCATAATTATTCATTCTGCAGGTATGCAGATATTATTTACGGTATGTTATTATATTATGTCAGTGACTTAATCAGTTAAAAAATGCATACATTCTTTTCTAAATACACATTCAAAATATAAAGTAGACTATATATATATTTATTTATCTAAAACAATTTAGTTTAAGTTTAGTTTATTTCAAGCTCATTTTATATTAAAATAACCCGAGTGAAATATTATGGCGGCATTTCAGAAACTATATGTAAAACTTACAATAATCTTCTAATAGATTTTATTAATATCTTCAAGATTTTTTTAGGTTTTATATGAAAAATATATTTATGTTAAGTGCACTTATTACGTTCCAAATTTAGTGAATATCATATAACACTGATCATCAGTGCATTGCACATTACGATAGAATTTTAAGGTGAATAGAGTAATAAAAACAAGTACTGATGCTGGCTGATGCCGGAAAATTAAAAAAAAAGGACAATAGACACATATAATATTATGCTTTGTTTATTTCAAAAACAAATTTAAGTTGTTCCGTGAGGAATTTTCTCACCGAAAAATATCCATTTAATGGCATCGGAATTTCGAGGCAAGTACAAAGTACACGATATACAGATAGTGTGAATACATAGAGGCCCACACTATCGAAACATCTACAAGTGCAAAATGATAGTATTTAATAATATACCAAATATTTTAATTTTACAAAATTGACTCTTTTGAACAAACAACACGAAAAAGCTCTCAAGCGAAATTCCATTTTGTGTTGTACTTGTTAAACGATTAATGAGCTAAGAAATATACGTCCTGAATATACGATAAAGTATTACTTCTTACGAACATCAAGTTTGAAATTATAGAGTTAAATTTAACATTTCTTGTAAAAATTTATTTATTCCATTAAAATTCAGTATTTTAATACTTATGGTTGGCTATGTATACTGCATATGTATAATACATATAGGAAGGAGTATTGGCATACTTCTTGCCGCATATAACGTGCGTAACTTGCGCCCTGAGTCGAAGCTCCTAAATTTAAACTTGTATACATGTCCGAGAAAAAAGTACGCCAAGCAAACGAGAATAAACGTTAAAAGAGTTAAACGGGCTAAGGATTCGAGGGAAAAAGGGAAAAAATCGCTTCCCCAATAATACTATGGGAAAAAGAGCAATTATCATTATTTCTAGCCTTTACGGCATCATTTATGGACCTAGGAAGCGTGACGTGCTATACTTTGAGGCGAGATATTTTTTTTTTTTCGGGAACTCTCACCGAGTCAAGTGAGTTTATGAAGGGGACAGATAGATGCCAGATTGTCCGCGATTTTGGTCAGCATCCAAACTGCAATTCGGCTTCTAATTTATGCAAATCAATTTTTTATTGATATTGGGAGAGCACATAAACTCGCCCGCGTGCCTTTGTCCAGGAACTGACGAGCATACAAATTCAAATTCGTCCACAGGGTCACAACGGCTATAGTCAGCTCAAAATCACCAGTGATTTGTGGAGAACGAGAACGATTCCTCCTTGAAGACCTTGGGGACGACCACCGCGGCCTCCTACCCGACGACTTGGAAATGCACGTTCCTCCAGAGATCGCCGTCTCCGCACTCACGCACTTAGATGTGCGCTATCAAATTGGCCGAAGCACCGGGTGATTGGTCGGCCATTTACCAAGGCGTTGCCACACTCCCTGCGCTTAACAATAATGGATAAACATGGAAACGAGTGAAAAATCGCGGGCTTAATGTTGAGCTATTAAAATGGAAACGAGATAAAAATGGAGAAACCACTAGTGTTTTTATTGCTCATGTTTCGAGCTCTGGTACCTAGGCACTAGGTTCAAAATGAAAATGTTGAGTTTTAGGGCTTGGATGTTGCAATGCAAATGTTAAATATTTAAATATTATGTCTCCAGAATAAAGTTTTCTTGCTTAAATTGTTTAAACAGCCATTAAAAATGAGAGAACATTTACTCTCTCTCTCTAAACGTCTTGAAATCTTTAAAAATACCCTCTGTGCATACTATGTTAAAAGGTAGATTGAAATTTAATGGCTCATCACATATGTAAACCGTTTTCAACAAAGAATGATGGACTGTCAAAAAGTTAAAAAAATACATTTATCATGTGCTTGATTTTTATTTTTTTTTTAAACACAGCGTGAAAAATACGTATTGAAACCGAGGAAGATAACGAGTAATTTTATACTAAAGGTACTGATCCACAAAATGAAACAGCCAATTGTGGTTTATAACATTATTAGGCGCATCAGCGCAATGAAAACTTGAGGTCATATTGCCAACTCCGCATTTATAAAGAGATAAACATTCAATCATGGTGTCGGAGAGAATCGCCGGAACTACACATATATCTGGATTTGAGATGAGAAACAATCTCCCAAGTGTTGTAGAAGGGCGGGGGGGAAGGCATTTGTCGAGTTGCATAAACTGTTGTATAAACGGTTGCAAAGGAGAGCTTTGTCAAACTGACAACCTCGTCGGTTTTACCCTTGTAACGGAATAGGATACCTCCGTTTAAAAAAATTTTTATTTAAATTTTAATAATAAAGTAAAAATGTTAGTATTATTAATAAAAAGAAAAAAGATCAATAAATTTAAATTTAAAATGATCTTTCGGTGGATAGCATGCAGTCGAGGGATCGGGATCGGGATATGAACGCAACAGCACGGTAAAAATAAAAAAATAAGCAATTAAGGGAAAGAAAATTAAGTCCATTTATTCAAATCAATAATCTGTAACAAATTAAGAATTTTGATTCATGAATTTAAGGGAAATTAAGAATTGGCGTAAATCAAACATAAATATTTAATACTCGGCGCGAGCAATTAATTACTTCGGTAAGCTAAAGATAAAATAAAAACAGCATAAATCTGTAATTCGGTGTTTCGGTATTCGGATTGCTCGTATCGGTCTTTTTCGTGGGGGATAAAAGGGGGGGGGGAGGGTTCCTGGCTCGGCTTTTCGCCCAATACGTAGGCTGCGTCGAGGATTCAGGCTAGATCTGAACGGGAGCGGATGCGATCGGAAAAGGTGCCAAAACTTTATCGCTCCTCGCTTTTTATACAAATTTTCGTCCATAAGGCCCGGGTATAGCGCGCGAATCTAATTCGCATGTGCCATCGAACATTCGCGAATCTTCTTGAACGATCTAGATGTTTTTTCAAGATACGCACGTTCTCGCGTGGCGTATTTACATTTTGTATGTGCGGACGCTCTCGATACATAAACAATTATACATCGCATTTTCTCGAATAAGAATAATTATATTTACAACTATATGTACGCATTCGCGTTACACCCTTCGTCCGAAATTTCATTTGCCTTGTTAATACTTCAGCGGCATCCGCAATGTGGATAGTGCGCTTAGACACCCTTGGTATCAAAGTTCATGGTCGATGTGGACGAATGCTATCCCGTAGATTTAAAAAGAAGGAACTCGTCATTAATGTGACCGCTTTTAGGGGAGGATTAATGATGCAATTAATTGGAACATTAGCCAGTACTCCACGATCTGGAAATTTGACGGAATATAGACTTATCTTTGAGTTTGGATCGATATTATAATGTAATACTAATAAAATACCGATGTAATTAAATTGAGATTATTAAAAATATTTTATAGAGTTATAAATTTACAATTTTTTTAAATTACGCCAACATACAACATTAAATGGTTTTATTTCAACAAATAAAATGTTTCTCACGCATTAATATAAATTTTTTAAATTAATCCTATATATCGTAATTTTTATCAAATAAAAATGTTTTTGGGTGTATCTAGTATAAAAATATTATCTTCAAAAATTTTATTTTATTATTATTATTATTATTATTAGTATTATTATTATTATTATTATTATTATTATTATTATTATTATTCGTGTGAAACTCGTAAAAATTAAATATCTAATTAGTTTTATTTTATTTTACATTTTCGTGAAATTTTTTTCAGTATATTTTAATCTGAATAATGAATTTGGACGAGTTACGGTACGTTTAATTTACAACAACTTTCACATATGATCAAAAGATTTTTCACGAAGCATCGTTTGTTACTTCGCCGCAAGTAACTTAAAGTATTCAAAAAAAAAGATACCAAAGAGATTAAAAATTTGGTAAAACTGAAAAGTATATGAAACTAATATTCTACCGAATATTAATCACATTTAGATTTGTTTATCTTTGCTCGACTTCACAAAAAAATTTTTATTTAAATGTGAGTAAAACCCTGTATGTGATAATTGTATTACACATAAATTTCAAAAGTTGTGTAAATTTATTATAAATAATTTTATAAAAATACAGCCATGTAAATACGAAATTATTATATAAAATAAAAATTATTTATTAATTAATACGTATAATATATTATTTATTTTTGTCTTTCTGTGTGCAATTTCAGTGGGAAAAAGAAAAAATTCATCTTTTACGTTTGAAAGCTACTCTTGGCAAAAGTTGGAAATCCTTTCATTCAAACATAATGTATTAATTTCAATAATTAATTAGAATCAATATTACACTAGTGCGCACCAGTAGAAACATGATGAATTTTCAAGAAATGTTCGAAAAGGCAATGAAGGTGGCTATCGCCACCTCCTCACGTCGACAATCCCACGAGTACTCGGTAATTAGTTTTCACAAACACACCAGGTAATAATTGTGTTGATCAATCACAGGATTCTTAAGCAAAGTATTGAGCCGCTCGGAAAAAGTTATAGCCCACGCCTTGCCGGGAACTAAAAGTTGCACCATCAACCTGTCGGTGCTATTATATGCGACTATTATTATCCTGACTGTGCAGATATATCGCCATTTTGTCGGACAGGCAAATAGCGGTGACCTTTCGCAGAACCGGAGCCATGTTCTGAGTCGTGAATCGGTTGCTAAATCACCACTAGCCAAAAGGAAATACGAGGAAATGTGGCTTGTTCCCCCTCAAAAACATTATTGGCTTGGGAGCAGGGGAGTTTGATGAATGGATGTGGCGTTAACTCGGTAATTTAAAAGTTTGGAATTGGATTTTTATGTCATAAAGCGATTTGCCTTAGTGTCAAATGCAAACCACGCTTTTTTAAGCTTAACTCATTCTATTTTTACTTCAATTTGTACATGCTTATTGGTAAGGAGGCAAAGAAAAACTGGTTTTAAACTTATTCATTTTTCTGTTTCGAATTGGTGAAAATCATCTAAATTTAATTATTAATAATATAATGTCAACGTAGTAATATAGCGCCAATAGGTTCTTTTATATAAAAGTTACTTGCAAATAATCTCACCGCTCCCTATTTCATGAATTAATATTTATATTTGAAAACTTAGCAAGAATTTCAATTATGAATTTGTCATTTGAATAAACGATTCCAATATTTATAAATGATAAATAATTCCAACAAAATTCCAACGTATTATTCTTAGTTACATTGTCATTCAGATGTGTTTTAATGTATTCACTTCAAAAATTGAACAATTTTATTCTTTTTATTAATTATAGTTGAAAAATATATCAATAAATTGGAATCAATTTGAAAAACTGCTTTGTATTTAAAACTATTTATGTATATGCATTGTTTATTATTTTAAATATAAATTTACTTATTCTTTTTTTCTTTCTATACGAGTTTTACATTCAATTTTATTAAATTTAGAGCCAAAAAAATAGTTCTAATTTCGTATAAAATGTATATTATCTCCTTTACTTAATACAAACATTTTTTAATCTTAATTGTTGTTAAAAATTCAAAAAGTTTTTTCATGTTCACAATCATAATTTATTGGTACAATCGACCACTTTTCTTCATTACGTAAGAAAAAGAAACAAGTAAATGAACAAGGAGACTTAATAATATGTACTTGAGATAATAAAAAGCTTTAAAGCAAATGACAAAGCTATAACGGGAAAATGTTAAAAAGATACTTTAGTCACATTTACATTAGGAAATACTTAAATTATCAAGACTTTGTTTTTTTCTTTGCAGAGTACAATCTCCTCTGCCGAGTAAAAATGAGTCTGCATTTTAAAAGTCTGATCTCGAGTGAATGAAAGCTGAAATCGAAGCGAGGCGGCACTATTGGGAATTGGAGACTGAATTCTGGACAAATGAAAGGTTTAAGCTTGTGAAATTTTTTACATTTACCAAAAACATTGTTAGTTTTAAAAAGAAAAAAGATCGCAGAAGGTAAAGTAAAAAAACTTCCCCCCCCCCCGCCTCACCGAAGTTTATTCGTTGGAGGCTGCGAAGAGCTGTTATAACGAAGAAAGAATGGGAAATAATAGAAAATATTGGGAGGAATCCTCCCAAGATAGAGTAATGCCCATCTGAATTCCAATAGAACGTCCGTAATACACTTCCAATCAACAAATTCGGCATTTTAATTAATATTCATACCAACGATAAACGCACATATTTTACTGTTTTATCTACTTGGGTTCATAGCTGCGAGAAAATCGAATCCAATCGTGTTGTAACGTCATGTTCCTTAGTCATAACAATGACTGATGACACGTCGATCAAATCTTAATACATTTCACGATAATTACAACAAGTTGATGAGGTCGGGGTCGATTATCGATTATTGAGAGGAAATCGATATCCTTACCTTCGATACGAATACTTATTTTGCGAAAATGCACTTGGACGAGATTTTTTTCTTCTCGGGGATTCAGAAGAGCCCCTTTCATCGTTCCCTTCCCTCTCGAGAAACAATTTATATATCCTCAGTGGGCTGAAAGACTAAGCGAAAATTGTTTATTTGACATTGCTTTCGACGAGTTGGTTGGCATTTTCCACAAGTGGGCCACCGCGCACTTAATTATAATGTTTAAAATGTAATTATTATTTGCCGAAAGCGAGGCGGGTGAAAGGCTTGGGTTTTTTGGATGCAAATAATAAACAGCTTGTAAAGCCTCGAAAAGATCGCGTCACATTTTTAAGTCCGAAACTCACTTTCCTTTGGAAAATGGAAAAACGCAGCTAGCGGGCGAGCCCAGACATTTGCTCTGTAAGAAGCAACTGTAACCAGCCGATATGTAAATAACGACATAAGGAACGAAATCGAAATGAGAGTTTCTGCATATTCCAGCGTCACAATTAAAATTCAAACCCTAGCCAAGTGAAAGTGCAGGAGGTGAGTTGCCAACATAAAATGGAGTGCGATAAGCAATGCCAAGTAAAGTAATGCGACTTGCGTCGACTTGACTGGAGCCCGTGACCGTAAGCATAACGAGTCAGTGGTGGACCAAAACCGCACTTTCTAATCAGGAAGACGCTTCTTTATCATTTACGCGGTAAGATCGAAACGCCAGCTCGGTTGCGTAAGAGTCAAAATGAAAATCCTAATGGAAGAAACGCCGGCTTTGATCTACATGTAATGACTGAGAAACTGGACCATTTAACTTTTTAAAATACGAAATATTTTTTACAATCCAAAGTTTCAATAGTTAATCGAGATCAATTAAAAAATATCCAAACAATTTTAATACTTCCACATCTTGAAAATCTAAGAGAAATCCATAACTTTTAATATGTTCATTTTTGTTTTATTCAGAACGCACCTTTGAATACTTGCAAATATTCAATTTTATTTATTTGGTCAGATTGTGTAAAACCATGCCCAAAAGCTATATAAAATATTGATTTTTCAGAATTTTATATTAAATTAAAAACCTTATTAAATTCGATTATAACTTGATTACAATCATAGTTATAATACCAATACAAATTCAATAATGGACTAAAATTTATTAAAAAATTTCTTTGTACACTGCGTGCGTCTTAACTAGATTAAGAGATTAATATGGACAACAAAGAACTATTAAACTTTTTTTACGTACAAATAATAACACCTATACGTGCAATGTAGGTGCTAATTATCCGTGACGATCAAACTAAAAATAATTTATGATTAAATTAATAAAATCCATTCTATTTGTATCTTATGAATTTTTGTACATTTAAATATATATAATTGTGAATTATAAATAAAAACTAATTTAATTTGAATCAATACATAAATGTTAATTATTATCATTATGTTTCAGGTGGGCTTGACAAAAGCAATCGATGCATTTTTATCTACCACTACTTAACGTATGCAAACTAATTTCGGTTAAATAATAATTGATCAAATACATATTTTATGTAATTTTTTAAAATTAATGTCTTATACATGAATAATGCTAATCAAAATCACATTTTATTAAATGTAAGAGGTTTTGGTATAAATTTCTAAAAAAAATTTTTAGTACTATTTACTTTTCTGTACGATTTCAGATAAACATCAAATCAAATTGATTTATATTTGTTTAATAAAGCCTTACTATGCACTATTTTTGCGCACAATAACTCTTTTCAGTGTAAGAACAATCCTTTATTACGGTCCATTATTTATGCACACCGGTTGTAATTATCCTCAATATTCTGTTGCCATCAGAATTTGTTTCTCTGGAGAAAATTTAATTTTTATTATGTAAATAAGTCTGAAAATTTATCACAAACAAATTAAAATTTTTCTGTGCAACTATGTCAATTAATCCATTAAAATAAAAATGGTACACATTTTTAAAATATACAAACAATTAAGAACAAATAATCAATATATGTATTTAATTTATCACAACTAGTACACTTGTACATATAACTGTATAATAATTTATATTTTTTTGATAAACTAATTAAAATATGTTTCTTTAACGAAAGTATATACTAAAAAAAATAAAAATGTAAAATAGCCTTTTGGTTAATCAAATTATATTTTGTTTTTATTTAATCTTTCATAAAAAAAAAAAAATTATTTATGAAATAAATTAAATAGATTATGAAAGAATGTGTACAAAATTATGCAATTTGCCTGGAAAGGTTTTTATCACAATGGCTTTTTCACAATTAACAACATAATGAATGGCGTATTAATTTATAAAGACTGCAACACGTCATTTGTTACAACAATTTTTTTTAATATTTTGTTATAAATATTTCTAGATTTAATTTTAATTGGAATGTTTTAATAAATATGAATTACACTTATACTGATTTAATTATTATGTTAGTGCTGTCACGCTATCATGTGAAAAGTAATTTAGTAATTAAACAGAGAAAGGAAAAAATTATCTTATAAATTATAAAAGTATTTAATTTGATATGAAAATGTTATACAATTTGTGACTTTCTGCTACTGATTTTTATTAATGTGTAGGCAAAAAAAATTTATCAATCAATTACAAAAAACAGCATAATTTTTTATTAAACTTTAAATTGTTGTGACTATGGATAATGGTTCATTTTAAGTTAAATATTAAAAAATATTTGACTAAACTGCTAAAACTAGTTGATGATGTTATTCATTACATTTCTTAGTCGAAAAGTTAATGTAATCATTTAAAAGTTAATGTAATAATTACATTAACTTTTCGACTAAGAAATTCAATTAATGCATATTATAGTATAAATTGATATGTTATTTAATACAACTTTTTAATTGCAGAATAGTATTTTTTTACTTTTAAAATATATCTGAAATTTTAATAATAATACAAACATTCAGTTTAGTTTTTAATCATATAACTTTCTATTGTTTCTTATTCTATTATTTTCTACTAGTTCTTAAAAAAATTATCGTATACTGCTTCAATTAAATAATTATAAAAGTCAAGTATCAATTATAATTATAAATATAAAGTAGTCAAATTTGATGGAATATTAAATATCGTAATTTTTAAAAAATATTTTGTGTCTAAACTGTTTACACAAAATAAAGATAGCACGATACATTGCGATCAACTATAAATATTATTTAATAGATTAATGAACATTGTTTAATTTCTTTTATTTAATGATTTAGTAGTAATATTTTTGTAAAATTAAATATTATTATTTTCCTTGAAAAATATTTATGCGTATAAGATTTAACTTTTTATACCTATATGGATAATAGTTTTTATTAAAAATAGTCTATTTTAAAAGTACAAAATTAAAACAAGATAAAATTATCGTAAATACGTTGATAATTATTATTTAAATAAAATAAAATTGCAAGAGTATTTGTTGCGTATGTAAACACGATGCCTATAAATGAGTACGCCATACGATCGCAGATTAAGCTAGAATATTGACACTAAAGAATCATAATATAATGAGACAGTTAAAAAAATAAGCATAAAAAAAATGAAAAAAGTATATTTCTATTATTCATTAATTCGAGAAACGCGTATAATGTTGTGCGCTGCAACTGTAGTTGTAGTTGTAATAATGCATTTATTGTATATAATGCACGTTTTGCAATGGAAAATAGCGATGTGATTGCAATTAAAAACCAATGGTGTGATGTTGTTTCTGGTTTTGGGTAGGTTTGGGTGTACTAAAAAATCTCAGAGTACAGCCATCCGAGCACGTACGATGACTGCAGTTTTGAGAGCGAAAAAATGCAAAAAAATGACACTAGGAGTACTTGTGTTAATCCTACCTTGGACGAATATCCTGGTTTAAATGAATTCGCACATAAATTTGCACACATGCGTTTTTTGCAAATCAATAGAGGAGAGACTAAGACTAGGACATGGAGTCCATTTCCTAGCCAAGGCGCAGACGAGACAAAGATTTGCGTGCTCTCAACTGCACATTACATCCTTTGTTGTGCTCTTTCTCCTGTATCTTTTTCTCCATCAGATCTCTTCTCTTCTCTCCTGAGACTCCACCCAACCACCCGAGACGCGTTTCGGACCAAAACACTGAAGAAAAGGAGAGAAATTGCAAGTGAGAAAGAGAGAGAGAGAGAGAGTGAGAGAGAGAGAGAGAACCCCGAGCAAGCGGTTTTCTTTTTTTTCTCCTGAGGTGGACGACCTCGTTTAGGACCGGCCAACGCGCCATTATTCCGTCTCCGGACTACACTCCCTTCTCGAATCTTCTCTCCTCTTTCTTCCTTCATCATCATCCACCTCTTTCTCCTTCTCCTCTTTGCTCTCTTCTTTTTCCAAATTCCTTTTTTGGACTCGGCCTTAGGTGCTGTAGGATTAATTGGCTGTAAACGCTAGTGCTTAAAGGATTTTTTTTTTGTTTTTTTGGTGACTGGGGAAATGTGTTTGATTACAAGTTACGTGAATATTTGTTACTTGGAGATGAAATTAAAATTAATTTTTCTCATATGTATTAAATTTAAAATATCATTTCTTGATATGAACTAGGATTTCAACCTTTCAAATAGCAAAGTGAACAAAAAAAAATTATTCAACAAAAGATATCACGTGCTCTACGGTATTTCATCTCTTCTACCTGCGAGTTATTTATAGGTCAAGGAACAATTTATTTTATAATTTCTGTTGTGGTCTTTTGCTAGAGTTGTTGCGCAATCATTTCTATTTCTCTTCTCAATAATCATTTATTTATACTTTGTATGGCTCTATATTTTATATTTGAATTTTTTTTATCATACATATTTAATCAATTAATATTGCATCATAATTTCTGTGAAGCAAATAGCCTGCAAAATTTATATTATTTTGTTTTCCAACTAATAAATAATGGCAATAATTATAACCAAGTGCAAAAAAAATGATCACTTTTAAAATACTGTAACTTGGCTGTAATTTTTGTATAATTTTTGTAAAGTTAATTATGGACAATTTAAAATATATACATATCATGTGGAAATATATTTTTATTAAAAAGTTGAATCTTTTAAAACAATTTTCATCCTTTAAAATGAGAAATAGTACTATAATATTCGAATCAATTACAATATTAATTTATCTTTTAATGCATTAATTTAATCTTAAGAAATATTTGCTTACGTAGAAGCGTCTAATTCCCTTATATTTTCTTAGATTTTATTATTATTTTATTTTATTATTATTATTTTATTATATTTAGAACATTTTCACCATTTTAGTATTACACAAAAAAAAGAAAAAAATCAAAAAGTTTAATAGATGCATAACTTTTTGACATTATCCACTAAAGTATATTGACCATTTAAAAATAGATTGGCATTAAATTGCAACATACTTTATATTTCTGCATATTTAATATAAATTTTAATAGCTTTAATCCCGAAGTTACATTATTATTTTCTACCTATCGATTCGTTACAGCTATAAACTCATGAATATACATATGAAAACACACAAGTACCTTGTATTTGATGCTTAATTCTTTTTCGATAACCCATGTAAATATGTTAACCACAAAGCAATATAAGCATAAAAATGGAAATATCTTCAACTTATAGTGACAAACGAGTTTAGTTGACGAATTAAACTATTTTCATTCATTCTAAAATAATTTGTCATCAACCTTGCACGAGCCTCACCAAGTTTAATTAGACTGGTGAGCCATGTGCTAATTTCACTTGGTGTACTGTTTAAGCATTTCTGCAAGTACCGTAAGAATTAACAGTTTCATTTTGAGCGTTCGTGTTAGTTTTCTTTGCATTCTTGGATCAACGCAGTCGAAGCCATGGATTGCATTCGTGATCTTAGGTGTAGGATTGTTTTTTAGAATTAAATTATCAGACTGAATTCTTAAATTTTTTTTACATAAAACTATGTTAAATATTATTCTTCATATTCAAGAATTATTTTTAAATTTTATATAAAAATTATTATAAATTTTTATTTGCGATTTTAATACAAATCATATTTATTATTAATATAACAAAAATGATTTGATTTATAGATACAGCACTTATAATTTTTACGTCATATACACATTTAGATATTGTTATTCTTATAAACAAGTATTTTAAACAAATAACAAAGTTATATTTATCAAAAATTGCAATACCTATTTTATGGTCTGTAATATAATTTTAAGTATATTTATTTTATTTTTTTAGGTTTATATCGGTTGGAAATTTTTTTTTGAAATTTCACCTCCTGATTAGGGGTGGCTTTTATGGGTGAAATAGATTTTTTTAAATTTATTTAATAATTTTATCCTTATGTAATGTATATTACGTTGTTTTTTTGAGAAATATTTATTTTTAAAAAAAACTCAATTTTTTATGACATTTGTAACGATATAAGCTTCAGACTCATTATATATTGGATCTACAAACATATTAAAATACGAGCATTAAGAAAAGTACATTTAACTTTGAACTAACTTCTCCTAAATATCAACACTTTTCAATAAATAATATTTGTACTAGTCTCTGAAGCTATTTACTTTTAGAATGAGAGCACAATTTATTTTATATTCAGCTACCTTTGTTACAAATTACAAAATATAATGTATATTCATTGTACAAAGATACGATCAAAGATATTTTTTGAACGATTCATATAATAAAAAAACAATTAATGAGTATTTACAAACTAATTTCTTTTTATCGTAATTGATTTTGATTAAAAAATTAAAATATTACTTTATTTTTCTTAATAACTTGCTAAAAATATCGAAGTAACTCTTGCTATAAAATAAAACATCAAGTATTCCTCGCAACGTAAACATTAGATATCAAAATATGTCAAAAAACTTCAATAACAGATCATGAAAACAGTAGGAGCTCAGAAATTTATACTTGTTTGCTTTGCAAAAATGAGCAAGAATTGAACTCTTATTTCCCTCTTTGCATTTAACAGAATTCCACCATTAAAGTAATAAAGCGCTTGATCGTGAATTGTAAACTACCTTATACTATTTTTAATATCACAACCTGCAAAGATACATAAAGCCATTAAAGTTCAAAATATTTCACTGGATTATTTGAATTTCTTTAGTATTTAATATTTTTTTCCAAATAATAAAATAAAATAAAAATACACTTTGAATAAAACTATTGGTGATTTTAAAAAAAAAAGAATTAATAGATATGCCATGAATATTTTATATTTTATAAATTTTTTATTTTAGATGCATCGAATGATTTATCCTTATTAACAATTCAAGTTCCAAAATATTCAATGTAAAAAAAAGGATAATGTAAAATTAAAAACACCAAGTTTGATGATTAGTTTTAATAATTTTTTTAACCAGTATATTCTTCGAGAATCATTTAAATTTTTATATTATATTTTATCGATAAAGAACTCTAAATCGAGTACGAAAACATTGTTTAAGTGTGTGACTTATAGTTATAATGAGTAAAGTATCATTGGCGAGGTCGTAATACTCGTAGCCATTGTCGATCGGATTGTTCCTATAATATTTCCAGAGAATAACTCGATACGTCAAGATAAACAATGATAATTCATTCTTGACTAATTTTGATTGCGTAAGAAAATACTATCACTTTAAATCAGACTTGAATAATAATCCGCAATGCAATGTTGGGTATTTATGTTACAACAGTTCATTTTGAAATGCAATTTAAATAATATGCATGCCAAATTAGATGCATTAAAGTGACAATCTTACAGATAGCCACTTGCTTCTGCATGTAAAATTCTATTTATTTCTTGAACTAATTGTCATTTAAATTTTTTAGAAACTTGTAAACATTAAAAACTCCACAAAAAAAAGATCTCTCTATATCTTAGAGAAGCCATCATTTAGCATTCAATACTATGGAAAAATAAATACTCATTTGCGCAAAGTATTTTAGAAACAACTTATTTACAAATAATTTATTTTTTATTTATAGGTCAAAATATAGTTCAGTGTATTTCAAAATGAAGGAATTAAACAATCTATTTTTTACATTTCCGATTTTAAAAAGTATCATAATTTTTATGGGAAAATAATCAAGCTTTTATATTATGTTTTCTAGAATCCCACGATAATTTGTTAAAGTGTATAGATCAAAGTTTTTTAAATATGAAAAGAATTTAATAATACTTACCTATATATTAAACATTTTTTAATAATTAGATGCTTCAGTTAATAAATTATTAACTATTAAAAAAAAATTTATTGGGAAAAATTTGTAAAAATTTATTAAAAAAACAATGTATAATATTAAATTACAAGAAGAATACTAAAGTATATTGCGTATTTTTTATTTAGTAAATTACAAAAATTTAATTTTTATTAAATATTTTAATTTTATTTATCATTGATAATCTAACATCACTAGGCTTTCTTATTTGCGACATATGTATTTCTTCAGAATAAATTTTTAACTTTCTTAAAGATATCAATTTATTAATAATAAAAAATTAATATTATATAAATTGAACGATTACGTTTCATTCTTTATAATAAAAAGCTATAGAAGATAAATAGTAAAATCATAGAAACTAACATAATTTTATAAATACTTGATTGAATTTTGTTTTTTATCATAAATCTTCGTATTTTCAAATTTTAACCGAAAAAAAACAAATTTTATATAAATAGTATTTATATTTCTATTAGATGAATAAATATTTTTAAAATTCAATGCTATATATATATATATATATACCAAGCAATAGAGCACTATTCAGTCATGAAAAAATAACGGTTAGCATATAAAATTCGTAAAAAAAAAAAAACCAGTAGATTCTTATTTTCTAAAATGCAACTCATAATATTCAGGGTCTCTTTTATTAACAGCTTGGACGAAAAAATGCATTTTTTTTTAACTTTTTATGTTATAAAATAAAAAGTCTTAACTATAGTATCAATGGGTCATTTGTAGCTAATAAAATTGTAAAGAAAATTTATTTTTATATAAACCGATTGGAAAATTAGAGCAGAGAAATTTTCCAAAAATCAGAAAATTTTTTAATTAATTAAAAAATGTGTAATTTTTTTTTTTTTTCAATAATTAGAACTCTATTTTTGGATTATTAAATTGATTAATATGCACTGTATTTGCACGAAATTTCAGAACTACTGCATCATCAGTTTCCCAGTAATACTAATGTCAATTAAATTATACGAAAATTTATCAAGTTATTTCCCAGCTCAATGCACCGATTTTAGTTTTTTGAATGACTTTAAGATTTATCTATGTTTATTCCATTCTATTTTAATAGTAAATATTATTCGATATGAAATATAAGGTTTCACTATAGCAACAAAAAAAAAAAAAATGTTTTTAAAAAAAATCTTTAATTTTTATAACATTGTTTAAATACTAAATTGTATATTTATTAAACTAATTCACCATTTAATAATGTCTTTTAAATGTATAACATATCTTGACGGTGAGCTAAAAATCCACCATCAATCATTTATGAATCTTTACATTAACTCACACCCTACGAATAAATTACCATTACAATATAAAAGATTAGAATAAAATGATAACCGATCTTATATCTGATGGATAAAAGACGAGGTACCGCGAATAAATATTTAAAGTAAAATATCCATGCAGTTTATTGTGGGACATTTTCACAAATTTTGAAAGCTGAAGTAACTTGCGTAGAGCTGTTATCTGAAAATAAAATCTCTCCAAGAATTTTCATCTTTCCACTGTTGCGCAGTTGCTGTTTTTTTGTTTCTGTTTTTCTGTTCCTGTTGCTTCTGTTGTTACTGCTGTTACTCGTTTATGCGCATACCTGGATGAACCGAAGGACAAATTTCTCATGATACTTGTTATCCCTCAAGCAAACTTATTTGAATTTTTAAAGTCTTTTTAAACGGAAAATCGTAATTATTAATTATAATCGTCAACAACTGTGTATCACAAAAGACTGTTTTAAGCTAAAGCAACTTTTTAAATATGAAAAATGTGCCGTTACAATGTTTAGTTTTTTAATTAGCTTACCATTTCAGAAAAATTTGCGGAAAAATAATAATAATAATAATAATAATAATAATAATAATAATAAAACAGAAAAATAATGAACAAAAAACAGAAAATCTGGATTAACTTTTACAAAAAATAATATTACACGTTTGCTTTCAGTTAATTGAACTTTCTTGTTCTCGTTCTTTCTCGTCTTTTCTTCTTACATTATGTGTTTCTTACTTGACGTTTCTGAAAGAGATATATCTGCGCATATATTCTTCGTCTTTATTTTTCTCTTATTTTGTATCCTTGAACAAAGCCGTTTTACCCCGTGTTGTGTATTTTCATCTTATTCAATCTTGTGAAACAAAGAAACTATATGTCCATACATTTTCTGCAAAGGATTTTTGTTGTTGCTATTTGAATACATACAATTTACTAATAAGTTTAAAAAAAAAATTGGAATTTTTGTAAAAATTTTTAATTTAAAGAATCTTTTGCGTGTATTACATTTAGATAAAATGAACAAATTAGGTTGTTTAATCATTACTTTTATCATTTATTTCTTATTGTACGTAATATTTACTTAAAATAACTGAACAAAATATATTTTTATGTAAAAAATAGTTTTATATTATTATAAATTATGCCTTTTCGTTAATTGAAGTACTTTTTACTTTTTATATTATCGGTAAAGATATATGATCTTCTTTTCTTTCCTCATTAAATTCTGCCTATATTTCCTTCAATATGTATAATTTAATTGTCTTACAAAGTTCTCAGAAGTACGGAGATCTTTTATGTCAAAAGATTATAGCTTCTCATTTTTCTTGTTTTCCTTGTACTATTTTTCTAACTTTCTCACAACATATTCACGATTGATTAATTCTTTTATAAAATAGGAACATGTTTTCCATAAAGGAAATTCATCAAATTATTAAGAAATATTGATGTCTCATTAGTTAGTTTAATCATCATTAAATATTAAAATATCGTAGATGAATTTTAAATTTATTCATTTACTCGGGGTTTTATGTTGAATGTTAAAATTTGATTATCGACATAAAATTATTATTAAAGCTCATGGTTGAAAATTATTACAAATCTCAATATTTTTAGGGGAGAAAAGTTTTAGATAGAAAACTTTTTAGTGAAACATTACTGTAATTAATGAATTGTAATGAATATAAAAATTTAACTTTAAACTTTTACTTAACTACCATAATCACGTGGACACTCAGTTGTACTTGCGTCCCGACATATTTTGCTTGCATTTTATAAGAATTTATGCGGCATACAACCGTCTTCTCTGGTTCAAAACGTGAAGTCCCGCCGCGAGTTAATTGTTCCGATTATTCAATTTACATAAATGGGATAAATGGTCGAACTGCTGCTGTTCGTTGGTCCAGAGTTTCGCCCCAAAAGTTTATTTAATAGTATTTTGCCTTCTACCTAGCCTATTGCAGAAATTTTATAATAAAATTCAAAATTATAATCATACCGCACCCGAACGAAAGATTTATAAGGCAATGGAAATTATTGCACGTAAATTTAAGACTGCCTGTTAATCCCATACGCGAGGTGCATAAATGCAGTTTTCCTTATTGAGCTTCATAGATGCGAATTTGCCTTAATTGTATGTTATATTTACTTTTAACGTAATGAGAACATATAATCATAGTTTCCGAATTAGAAATCTTTTAAAATTTAATACAGGCCTTCTCAATGAAAATAAAAAATGGAGTTAAGCTTATGAGAATCCGTGTGACCCTCGATAATACCTACAAGAGGAAAATGGATCGATTATTCATTTAAAAGAAAAAATGCAATAGAAAAAAAAGAGGAAGATGAATTCCTTGAAGTTATAAAAATACATCGAGGAAAACGATTTATTATTAAGAGGCAATTCGACAAAGAGCTCATTTCGTCTCGAGCGAGGGTCAGGCCGAGCAGCCACGAGTGGATGGAACAGAGACGCAAAAGTTGCACTTGGACTGGACGCCTTGAACCCCAGGACTGAAAGCGACGAGGACTACGAAAGCCTCCGGGTAATTACGACAATTGACCGCCTCGGAACGAGGAGTACGGAGTGCCGAGAGGAAGAGGGAATGGCGACGACCAGAGGTAAAAAAGAATGCGAAATGAGGAGAAAAAGGAAAAACTCGACTTCTCTCTCTCTCTCTCTCTCTCTCTCCCCATCCATTGCAATTGCAATTGCAATTCTATCTTCCTATTGTTTTATAGTGTATAAGTAAATGTGAGAAACGGTACTTTAGACGATAGAGAGTCTGATTGCTTGTGCTTCATTACGAGAACTTGTCTGCTTCTGTATTTACTCTAAAATTCACTTTGAAAGCTAATGGACACAAATTTTTAGCCTAAAATTACTTTGTTTTATTCTTATTTTATTATATGTATAACTGCAAGGAAAAATTACACCTTCTGACAAATGTTTTTAAAAATAAAGCCTGTATTAATATTTTATTGATTGTGCATTATACATTACAAATGACAGATTTATCTACTAAAATTGTATTGACATATAACATTTTTTCCGCATTTCAAACTACTTTATATTCCAAATTTTTCATAGTAGAATTACTCTTTTAAATCCATAATGTAATTTCAAAATTAATCAATTAAATATTTCAATAAAAAAAAAAATTACAATTTTCAGCTAAGCCATGACTGAAAAATTTCTTGATATTACACATCAAGTACATGTGATTACAAGTGAAAAAGTATTTACAGCCTCTCTAAATGCTTAATCGATATCTTTTAATTGAACTCCAATTTATTTCAAATATTTCTTGAATAGCATCTGACCTCGCATATTCAACTGCTCAAAAATAAATATAACAATAATATCTATATAAAGCTGGATGCTAACTAAAAATATTTAGATAAAAAAATATAAACTCATTTTGAAATTTATCGAATTACTTTTTGTATTTTCTTGATTTAAAAAATAATTGTAAAAATAAAAAAACTTTTCAAATTATTTTTCATTTGTATGAGCTTGTAATGTTCACAAAAGTATTTTATATTTTATGTAAAACACATTTAAAAATGTACCTCAATAACCAATTTCATAGTATTTGAGCAAAAATGATTAACAATAAAAAAATTTGATATAAAGTTATTATAAGCGACAGACAACATTAAAAAAATATTTACAGCTTCTGTTGAACAACGATGAAATTAAAAATAATCTTTGAAAATAAGTAAAAGCTCAAAATTAAATTTTTTGTAACTATATATGAAACTACTATAATCTGTAAAATGTTGAGGAGTTTATTACTTTGGGCTCTTAAACTTATTTTTTATTATAATGTACGGTGATTTTTATTGCTTTTATGCTCTTTATTGTTTTTGGTAATAAAATTTAGATTATTTAATGAAATAAAATAATTAAATAAAATTATAGAATTAAGAATATAGTTTTTAAAATAATATGAATGTATTGGAGCTTACAATTTTTTTTAATAATAACTACTAATAAGATTAGAAAAAATTCCTTTCAATAAATTTGTAATATCAAGTCAATAAATAGATAATAAAACTAATATTGTTTTAAATTTTCTTAAGAATAAAGGATAAAAATTTTGTAATACAAAATAAACAATTGTTATGTTAACGTTAATAATTTAATAATAAAAAATTGTTAATTTAATAATAAAAATATTACTATTTTATGTAGAATTCAAATTTAAGTTCCATTTCAGTAAATAAAATTAATATTATTCAGATATTCAAGTAAATGTTTCGCTTTTAAAAGCTATTTATAACATATTTATCCAAAAAAATTATTAATATTTAAAAATATTTTTTAATAATATTTATAAACTCCAGGGGAATATTTATTTGGATATTTAGATAATATTTAATTAGCGGATTATATAGGATAAGTTAAATAATGTTCCACATAATTTATATTGTTTTTTTATTTAGTCGAAACTCGTCTAATTATTTATTAGAAACTGGTTAAAACAGATGCTAATGGAGATACTTTCAGTTGCATATGATTTATGAAGTTTTTAAAAAGCAAACTCGTAATAATATTTACATTACCATTATAAATATTGATTCAATTTTTTAGAGTTGCTATTTGTAATTATTACAATTATAACATTGTAATTAACAGTATGTAGTTTATCATGTTTTAAAAGTAAAAAATTATCGTTAAAAAAAAACATTGTATTAATTGTCAAAACACATTTTAAAATTACAATTTAATTAAGTTTAAGCATTACAGTTTTCCTTCAAATGTGTTGTGTGTTCAGATAAAGCGACTCATTGTATAAAATTACAGGTCAATTCAATAGTATTGAAAAACTAAATCCAGCAATATCAATTTAATAAAAATATAAAAGAGTACCGGTAATGGTCAAATAGATCTACCTAATGAAAAAGAACGATTATCATTCATTTCCATAACACACCTAAGTAAAATGGATGTCTATGTGAGGATGAAGAGAGTAGAGACGGCGAGTTCAATTAGCACAACAATTGTCGGAAAGATCAAATGATACTAACGTCTTCTCTTTATTTTTATGAAGAAACATTGTATGACGTTAATTTTGATTATGTTCTGTTAAGTGATATCGAGTCATGGGCGACGACATTTGACATGCCCTACGTTTCTTCTCCTACAAAAATCCTTTATTCTTATGGGTAGAGAGGAAAAAAGAAACAGAGCAGTAAAGAGAGAGAGAGAGAGAGGGGAGGGAGAAAAGAGCAACACCATCGTGAAAATAGAAAAATGGAAAAGGCATCCTATGTGCGAAAGGAAAATAAAAAAATTTTTTCTGAAGGAATACCAGTTGTGCGCATTCTTTACCTTTCCCAAGTGCCATTCGGATGAAACATTACTATTCACGAGAAAATAAATCGAATCTTACGCGATTCCAATGACTAGTGAAGACTTTATACATGTGCACAAAATAAAGATTAGGGCATTAACCATATAACTACACCTTTTTAACGCGCCAAAATTTAAAAAACTAGCTGAACGCTTGTATGTAAACATTACTAATAACATATGCAAGTTATGTACGTTGGAACAGCTATTATACGGCAATGGCCTTATCTCGAGAATCAACTTTTTCCGGTCGAAAAATCTTTTTCTTTTTAAAATTATTTGATTTTTTACGAAAAGGCAGAAGGTCATAAAAATTTTTGCAAAAAATGAGCAAACAGCCTATCGTCAAGGTATTTATTAACAACCAATGCATGTGCTTGCTTTAAAACTTAGTTTAAAGGTATTGCGAGACAGAGTAATTTATTAGAAATTTGAATGGCGATCTCGACACAACACTCAAACTACCCGTGCACTTTTGCATTTTGGTATTCAAATCGAATTGGGGTTCGAGGAGTCAAGTGAGCGCTTTTCATCCGAAGCTCAAGATCCACAAGCGAGGAAATTATCAAGGAAGAAACCGACTTATTTCAGTATACAAAAAGTGCTCTACTCCCCTTCTCCTCAAAGTAATATTTACAAAATTGAAAAATAGCAATAGGTCTGATCCGCCCATTTTGAGAAAACTATCCAACATCCATCATCCTCTGATTCATCTCAGCATGCTCCGAACATCCTTTGAGCATGATACGGCTATCCTCTACTTCCACCGTCGATCACCGTTCCTTTATAAAAGCTACTAATTAAACCTTTAAGGAGACGCACGAAAACAAAAACAAAGTCTTATTCGCTAAAAATTTTCGCTAGAGGGAATATCTGGAGAGACTTATATTTGGTCATTTCTTGGCTCCTCGCCTTCTTTGTCAACCATCAATATCAAACAGCAGTAGACTTGGCAAAAGACGAAAATACCTCAACAAAAAGGAGCACGGACCTAAAAGCTCAAAATTCATAAAATTATTTTCAAAATTTAAAGAAAATTGAAAATTCTTAAAACCTTATAATTTTCATTTTCCCACCGAAAAATATTCTGCCTCTATACTTTTACACGAAATATCGTAGTTTTCGAAATGATCAGATGGTTGACTTTTACTAAATGAACCAAATTTTCATACGAAATATAAAAGTACAAAATACAAAAAAAAGATTTTTAATTTTAATTGTGCATTTTTTTCTCCTGTCTCTCTTTCCTTAATCAATGTGATAAAATAAGAAACTTTGTTTTATATGTGTGTGGAATATGTACGATTTAACTACCCATAAAATAGAGAGAAATTTTCTTTTGCTTTAAATTCTACAAGCAAAATTTTGAAATTTCAAAGTTTATATATTGAAAGTCCCTCTTTAATGATAATTTTTGTAAGTTCCATATTTTTCCCATTCAATTTGCAAAATAGGATTCCGTATTAGTAAATCCTTAACGACCTCCACTGTCACGCTTCCTTAGCAGCAATCACCCGGACCGTTCACGTTTACTTGGCAACCTAATCCTTAAGAGTTTGTCCATCCTGTCTGTATCTAGAAGTATTCTGCGGCGAGTGTGTAAATTGTAGAAAAATATGATATGAATATGATAAAGGCAAGGAGATAAAACACAAGGAGTAACTAAATGAATATTAAAAACGTTAACGTAAATGTTGAATAACGTTTATTCTGCGTTGGCATGAAATGGTATTCTAATTACAACGGCTCAGCCAAGACTGTCCTTCTCGTCTAATCTTCGAGGCGCCCTTACCGCCTCGGCCCTATCGTAAAACTTTCTATTTTACTGTTTTTCCCTTTCTACAAAATTTACGTCCACTGCAAATTTATCATTCGCATCCGCTATCTGCAACCTTGGCACGTGCTGCACTCGCATTAAGGGCTTTTTTCTAGCCGCCCTTAGTGCACCACCTCCTTTTCCCTTTCTCTACGCGTCATGTTTGATCTTTCGAGACTGGTACATTCCGTCGAAATGGTATTTTTTAATACGTTAATAGATCTCGGGTTCTGAAAAATTTATTAACTTTCGTGGAAATTCTTCCTAAAACAAAAATTGTTTGAAACTATCCTGTACAAAAGATTTTATAAAGTAATTATATCAATATAATTAGTTGAAATTTCAAACAGTTAGCGATCCATAAGTATGAACATCCCGCGTGTTGTTATTGTTGTTGTCGGTGACCGTCCCGGTGGTCATTTTGTGTGTAAACGAATAAGAAATTTTCTTATTATTGTGTTCGAATTTGAGCCATGTATTATAATAATAAATATAAATTGAATTGAAATACCGGTGCTAATAATATTTCCTTGTTTTTTATATTGTTAAAGAGAGCTGCTTGTTTTTCATTGATTTATTCATTTATTTATTGTCGTTTAAACCGGCAAATCTGTTTCAAGTTTTTGTCCCGTAAAATTAAATACTTAAACCTCTCAAAGATTTCCATCCTTGCAGTAATTTATTACATTTTAAAGAAATTCTTGGGGGTGTTTTCGATAAGGAATTTTCTTTTTGCTATTTTTTTAACGTTAGAGACTTCGAGACATAAAAAACTTGTTTTTATCGAATTGGATGAGTAGAATAATTTTGCACCCTGACTTTTTTTATCGGTGGAAATTCATTTTTTAATGCGCTCAATCGTTTGTTGTTCACGCGTATAGTGAAGCTTGCTTATATAATTTAAATCGACCGGTAATAAATAGCTTTAAAGCTCAGGGCTCTCATCACTAAATCGAGTGTCAGTGCCAGGGACTCGGAGTTGCGAATTTGTGACAGGAAATAAAAAAAATAAAAAACAAAAGCCTCCGATATTTAATGGATCTGGGCACACCGTCGGAGCAAGTGTTTTCTCTCGATGAATCTCGAAGTACACACATATTTTCGGTACCCGGAATGCATCGAGGAAGAGGCCTTGGTCGAGTCGAGTCCTGGTGCGTGTTTGATCGGGTGGGGAAGAAGACAGGGTTGTTGGGTTGTCGGGTTATCGAGTTGTTGCGCCACTATTTCTCCGGGCTCGGTTACTTCTCCATTTCCTCGTTTCCTTTGTTTGCTCTTTTAAAACTGCTCGATGACATTAAATGTGCCCTTACCAATTTTCATCAAACTTTTCAAGTTCCTGACCCTTTCTCTTATTAAACCTTTCAAACAACTACATGCCAAGCATTTTCCAGTTCATTTTCTTATTCGTTTAAGGCTGTTTTAAAATAGATGTTCGAATTATCAGATTCATACGGTCGAGTAGTACGAGGAAAATGTATATTCCATTGTTTGACTCAGGAATTTCTTGATGATAATATGAATGAAAATACTTGCAAATCTCGCTAATAAATATTTAGGAATAAAGCAGGTTCTTCAGAGGGACACGTTTATAAGCCGCTCTAATTTTAAATAAATAACTTATATCAAGGTACTCGGTTGTACGTACATTATATTCCTCTTCAAGTTGGTCAGAGTAATTATTTTTATTGGATTTTGATTAATAGCTTTAGTACAGTTTATCTTCAATAAATACATATTTTATAAATCCTTCTATTGAATATCTCGTACAAACAAAACTTATAATTTACTCTCACTATTTATTAAATGATCTAATGTACAAATGAACTACTTGATACCTTACTTGAATAAAATCTTCCTGTCAAAATATATTTTTTACGCTTTCTTAAAAACTCTTCTAAAAATTACTATTTAATTATTATACTTTTTTCGACATTGTCTAATAAATTTTTTAAGTTGTCCAGTAAAATTGTTTTACAACTAACCACTGTTTAATAAAACTGGATAAACATCCATGACCACTACGGTATTTAAAATATTTATTGTCGATAAATCTGTAGCGTGATTCTCGGCACGCCATATCAGATTTTCAGACTAAAGTTTTCACATTCCAAATTACGGCTTGAAATCCTCTTTTTTCGTGCAATAAAAAGAAAACTTGGTTCAAAGGGTGTATTTTACAACGTCAAAGTCAAAGATAATATCAGTAAAAAATTCACTTTAAACGTTGATGTTATCATAAGCTGCAAAAGTAGTATTTTCGTTTTAATTTCTTCTCAGTCAAGAAAGAAAATTAGCCATACTTAAACATCAATCTTGTTGACTTATTTAAAGATTACAACTTAATTGAAACAAGCGCTTTTTAATTAAGATATAAAGTACACGACCAAACCCATAATTTGGTAATAATTGTAAAACTACTTTACAATATAACGTCCGAAATGCATATTGTTGTATGTTAATGATATGACTTTATTTACGTGTACATTCTATAATAAAGTTAGTCGAGAAGGTAAAATGGTATTTTTAATGTTTGATTTTATGATAATGTTTAATATAAAAAATACTCTTTAAATATTTCATCGATTTTTGAAAAAAATCAAAATATGAAAAATGACAGTAGAAAGTCAAGTTTAAACGTATACCTCGGTATCACTGCAATTGTAAAATAAATTTGAAATTTAACTCGTAAAAATTGTTTAATCTTGGCGATAAAAATTATTCTTTGAAAAATATTTAAATAAAAAAAATCAAAATTCATCGTATCACTTAATTTAAGAAATAATGAATACTATCGTTTGGCAAAAGAAATGCACGTAAAAATTAATGCAATTTTAAAAGAAAAAGTTAAAAAGTGCGACATAATAAATGTAGTTTGTATTCGAATTGATTCACAGGCGTATTAAACGTGATGATATCGCTCAAAGTACACACAAACATGTGTCTCGTGATTTACCTTCAGATAAACAGTTTGAACCTGTGAAATACTTGTTTAATCGCAGGACAAACTCGTAGTTGAGTAAAGTAAACAAGTAAAGGCTGATTAATCGGAATGCGGTGTGGGGGAGGGGTGGGGAATCCTTTAAAGTACCTGAATTATGACACGAAGCTTCATAATCGTTACTATTCCTCCTCAAATACCGTTAAGCGAGTATCCAACACCAGAAAGTATCCAAGGATTGTGACACAAAAGACGCCAAAATCGTGCGTGAAATTTTAATTTGAAATATTAGTTATAATTCTACTAGGCTTCCCTCAGAGCTCAAGCCTTTTAACGCATTAAAATATAGAAATTTATGCCAAGAGGCTTGCATGGTAATATGTTGCGTTATAATTAAATAACATTTATGGCACTGAACATTGAGGTATTTCTGTTAAAAACGCCTCTTTTATTAGTGCAGCATATTCGAACACGTGGAAAACATCTTATTACGTTAATGTACGGATTTTCCCTTGACGAAGTAGGCGCGTAAAAAAAGTTTCATTCCTACAAAACTGAAGAAAATAATGTGAAATTTAATTTAAAAATTTTATCAAAGACCATAAATAATTAATTTAATGTAATCGTGATTCTATGCTGAACCTATTCCCTTAACTAGCATTTTTTAAAGCTTCAACAATAATACTGCATATGACAATAAAAATCGTTTTATATTTTCCATGGGAATTGCAATAAATAGTTCTGCAAACATTTTCTCATTAATGAAAAATAAAAGTATTCACTATTCCCTTTGAATGATTGCAATAGCGTGAATAAATTACAAGTAAAGCCACCATCTCCATTGGCCGGTTATTAATAATCAGCAGATTATAATAATGAATTTTCATTAATTTAAACAATTTTTAATAATTTATGAAAGTTGAAAGGCAGGTTTGAAAATACCCAGCTATTGCTGGCCAATAATACAAATGCAGAAATAAATAACGTTATTTAATAGGTGGTTCTTTTCATCAGAGTATTAAAAATGATTTAATTAGAACAAACGGCAGGATAATTTTTTTTTAACTGATTATTTTCAATGAGATGTCAATTCTTTCATTTTCCGATTTGAACGGTAGGTTAATTTTTTTACTGATTTTTCTTGATTCGATGTCAATTCTTTCACTTTCCTATTTAAGAGCCAAGTTGTCTCTCATCCACGAAACATATAATATTGAAATACAGGCGGATTCATTCCATTCCGGAGACGCAGTGAAACTCAGAGCGAAGTTTTAATAAAAAGAAATCTGTTCGCAAAAGTGCGGTCGAGCGAAATCGAAAAGCTTTAATAAATGTAAATGAGTGTGGGGCCTGAATGGAAGGAGCTCTAAAATGCAAAATTGTCGTGGCCTCGGGGTCATTGATGGGGCCCATGTGAGAAAGCCGGGCCCACTTTCGTGCAACATTTAAGCGATTCGCATTTTTAAAAGCGACTAACATCGAATATCACTGCCTTGGGGTAGTTGCAGATTTTGCTTAATTATTATTTATTTATTCATATTACGATTTTCAATTGGAGTTCAGATTGTCAAGATAAATATAATTATATGCTTATTTTAGTACTCTGGTGTATATAAAGAAAAACTCTTGTTTCCACTCGTTAACTCGACAATTTTATATGTTATATTTCTAAGATCAGTTGAAAATCGGTTATCTGATTTTAATGCTGAAACGAAATAAGTGTACGTTGTCGGTTACATTCCTCAATTAAAAAAATTCTTATTAATGATAATTAAAATTTTAAGCTAGTAAAAATTATTGCAGTTATATTATATCTTGAACTGCACACTTAATTTTTAAAATGTATGAATTTAAAAGTCATTTTAAATTAATGAAAACAAAGATCATTTGATTAAATTTTAATTTATTGCAATGAGATGTTTATCTAGTAAATTTAGAAACTAATAAAATAAATATTGAATTTTTAATAGAATCATAAAACCTAATCTCGTCACTCGTTGTGTATTATTAAGTATTGTTTTTTTTTATTACATAATCGATTAAATCAAGAATTTTATTTTTCAAAAATGATTTATTTTGAAATTAATGTTGTACATGTCATTATTACAAAATACAAAATTATCTTAATTTTTTAATGTCATAATTGTACTATAAGGTACTATGAATATGATTCAAAGCTAAAATTAATAATATGATATATAAGTATCACTATTAAATATGATTAATTTGCTTCTGATAACAATTAATTGTATAAAAATTTCATAAATTATAAATAATATTTTTTTAATGGAAATATATGACAAAGATGTTCGTAGCTACTTTTTATTAAGCACAATGTAAATATTAAATTTATCAGCGCCTTAACGACTCTTTCATACGCTTAATACGTAAAAATGAAAACTACCATCATTTCCTTTCATCAAGTTCAGTTGTTGTTTCATTATAAATATTTTACATAATTCGAAAAAATTTACAACTTTAGGTGCTAGTAATTTAAATTTCATCTTCATACAAATATTTTATTTGTAAGAATCAATTACATTTTAACGAAAAATTAATTTAAAAGTAATTAATGTAAAAGAAAAAGAGTTTATTTCTTATAGATCGATGTCGCTGTGTATAATCTAATACAAAATACTATCGGAAGTAAAAAATAAACAATTATTAAAAACTAGATATTTAAATTAAAGTTTGAGGTCGTACAGTTTCAAATTAAAATCATCTTTATTTTTAAATCGTTTGATTGAAATCGTATACAAGTATTTTAAAAAAGCAATTAATTTGTAGTTCTCTATAATAATAAAAGTATTCGTTCATCGAATTTTTAGAATATGAAAACTGCCACCACCACAATTCAATATCAACAAATGCTTCTACAACCAAAATGCAACAAGTATTTTTATATGTTGAAGTGTGTAATACTTCTTTACAAATGAAAAATTTGTTTTTAAAGCGAAGGTACAATCATTTCTATTAACTTTACTCGTGCGAAGACCATTCGTAGGCAATACCGAGAATGAAAATAAGATGATTCCCTACATCGACTACCTGCTGTGCAGAATTGTTAGACGACGATGGTAGCGCCACCTATTATTTGTACTTAAAGACACCGTACCGTTGTTAGCAGACAGGAAATCAATCACCTACAATTTAATTTCCCGAGATTTATTATTTTATCGGCGAGACAGTGTCTTCCTTTTGTCTTTTCCCCGGTGAGCTTCCGAACCACATTGTCGCTTTCCCAAATCCACGCACATCCACACACACCGGCTCCTGTTGGCGCTAACGGATTCAAGGTCGACGTCGATGTCGGGCCGGAATTTCGATCGCTGGGTTCGATGAACTCCTGGGGCTCCCAAGAGAGACACTCTGCCCGGAATGCGACTAGATCTTCCACGTTTGGAATTTCAATGCCGAGATTCTCTTCCCCTTCCTTTTCCTCTTGTGCATCCGGCTCTTTCTTTATCTTGTTGAGCCTCTTTTGATTGGGTCCATCCTCGCCTAATCGGTCGCTGTTAATCCAGAAAAATTGCCGCTGTTTTTCTCCTTTTTTCCCCACAAAATTCGCTTTGAACGCGATTTTCGAACCTTGAAATTGCTGGGCACCATCAGCCATTCTCCTTTGAAAAACATTTTTTAAATCAAGAATTAACGAGTCCAAAGATTTATTTAATTGATGATAGATCAACTATTTTTGCATTTACATAAATGCAAATATCGCAAGTATCAAAAATATTTAATTCTAAATTTATTTATATTTCATATCTCAAACTTTATTGTTACATTTTTAAATTAGAAGGACTCTTAAATGCAAAGAAAAACAAATCAAAGCACTAAAAAATTAAAAAGAGAAACTTTGTACTTGACCATATTTACTAAGAAATATAATGTATCGCATGAAATGATAAAAACTCGGTGGGTAATTAGATAAAAATTAAAAGTGCAGTATAAAAAAAAGTTTTAATGTGAAAAAACTATAAATTAGCAGACATTTACTTAAACCAAGATCACGATGAAAAAACAACTATTAATTAGAGTCGATGTAACTAGAGTATGACTTCATCTCGTGAATATTATTAATATAAAATAAGATAATCAAATATATAGAATTTTAATGCTTATTGAAAATCATACAAACATGAATAATAATTTATTTCATATTTTATACTTTATTCATTTCTGCGGATGTCGAGTGATGAAGTTTTCTTTGAGTAATATAATGTATTGAGTTTTGTAATATCTTTCACAATTTCATTATTTAGGTTAAATCATAAAATTCTTTATTTTATCCTAATTTTAATTAGATATTTCAATGTATATTTTACATGATATTGTTTCTAAAAGCATCAAGTTGTTTAGTAAATTATAAGTTTTAATGTTTTGGGATATTTCCCTCTCTTAAAAATTCAGACGCAAATTATCACACAAGTAGACTAGCAAAATATGTATTATTCAACAATTATGCATTTAACACAGTAAAAAAAAGATATTTGTTTTACATTAGTAAATGCAAAATAAAAAAGTTATGAGGGCTAATACGTTAATAGCCTATTTATATTATTTCTCGAAAAATTAATAGTTTTATAGTCTGTTTTTAACGATTCTTTCAAAGTGAATTTTGTCCGTAATTTTATAATGCGTTACTTTAGTAAAAATAGAATGAGATGACTAATGTTAAAAAATTCTGATTAGATTCAAATAATAAAATTTTTAAATTTTGTATGGTGTAAAATTGATTGAAAATTTATAATTATTGTTGGAAATGAATAGTTGACAAATTATATTGTTGTAATTTAATCATAAAATTTTCATAAGCAATTTTTTTATTTTAATATAAATACAAACGTTATAAATTATATTTATTAGTTAAAACATTTCAAATGAACTTTTTTTAATGAAATTGTTTAATTTTATAAAAAATCCACTTTTTTAGAATTTCAATATGTACCATAATTATTCATAATTTTTACCTTTAATTTATTAAACTAATGTATGATACAAACATTGAGCTATTTTACTTTTTATTCTGGTGAAAATTGTTAGATTGTAAAATTTATAAGGTAACTCATTGTTGTTTAAATTCAATAATATAACTTTTTCACATTTGCTTAAACTTTTTTTATAATTCCATAAAAGTATCAATCGAGTTGCGTGATAACATTTGTTTTAATCACAGGAATTTTTTATTTAAATTTAACAAAAGTGTTTTCTGCGTCAACTAAGAATCAAAATAAGACAGACGTCGACTTGTATCGGAGACTGAAATTACAGAGAGTTGAATGATCAGCTAAAATACCAACGATAACAGACTCTTGACTGTAATACTTACAATTTAAGTTAATTGTGTAATCGATCTTTCCTAACTTCTGTAGTCGCGGGAGCTCACTTTTATTTTTATTTTATGGTAGAAACAGTTCGGTCAAATTATCGGAAATTCAATGTGGAATATTAAACTTTACGATCTATTCGTGATATCTTTCTTTCTTTCTTTGTAGCTCGAACGTACACGTAAAACGTAAAACGTATCAATGTAGACTTGAATTAATGATCGTACAACATAATGATACTGAAGTCATAAATGCAAAAGAAAAGTATTTATATCTTTTGTTCTGTTTTTTTCCTGATTTACGCGAAATTCCCAAGATCTCGCACGCCACTACAGGAACAATACGATCCTCATCGGTGCTTCGAACACTTCCTAGACGTGTGCACACCTTTTTGCTGCTCAATCCATCCTTCCATCAGTCCAACAAATTCAACTCCTTCAGGACTTCTCTATACCTCCAGTCTAGGATCCGGGAAGTTTCTAAATTACACCTTTCCCAGTAGACACCATCTTGAATCTGCCTCTCAGTTTATTTCAACTTTTCTCTCAGTTGTAATGCAGGTAAAAATTTTAAAAACTCTTGGATTTTCGAGTTGGAATTTAACTAACAATTCATCGACACTATCGCTATAATTTTTAAAATGAAACAATCAACAAACAAATGTAATAATAAGTTCTATATAGAACACTCAATGCTATACATCTAACTTTAAATAAATTCTCTACTTTGTCATTCATATGTATAAACATTATTTCGAACGTTTAATGCTGAATTTTATTAATTTTATTAAATTATTGTTGAAAAAACACGCAGCTTTAGATATACAAATACGGAAATTATTGATCTCTGCTAAAAAGTAATTGAATTAGTATAATTAAACTACATAAAAACACGAGAAGCAATAAAGAAATGAACAATAGAAATAATTAATATTGATGAGGTTTACAAGCGGATATTAAACGGTTTACCATTGGTTTAAATATAAATATAGAACAGTTAATTTTTTTTAATCAATATTATATTTGACGAATCAATAACTTCTAATAAAAAACTTCATACGGTCGACAATGTATAATTTTATTCCCATGAATCGTGAAATGCATATTTAAGGTTTAAATCTCATTCGATTCGGTATGAAATAAATACTTGCATGGGTAGTCTGTAATAATGTTCAATGGTAATATTAGAGGAATAGCAAATGTAAGCAGCATTGCTCATTATCCAATATAGTTAAGTTGGTATGAGCGTGAAATCGAGACGCATTGGAGCAAATTTTATTACAAGGGGAATTTTATGTATCTATTATTGCTTCGTGTCGGGCAATAAGTTGCATTTTATAAAAACATGCTATACTTGTCTCTATGTTTTCAATCGGACAAGATTTATAACATTTTTTGTTTGAGGGTATCAATCAATTGTACTAGCATTTCTACTAAGAGATTTATCACATTTTTAATAAACACAATTCAAAAGTGATTAAAAATGTTTGAGCACCCGATATAGATACTTTATTCGAATAGACATTTTGTATGTCGATAATAATAAAATACATAAATATCTACTTAAATTATATATAAATATTAGGATGGAGGCTGTTTTCTCAAACTCTATAATTAAATTATATATAATTTTCATTTTTCCATTGATACAGGATCACTTTACACAGCTCGGTAACACTGTATTATTAATTAATTTGTCAATTTTCAATAATTAAATAATTACTAAAATCATAATCATAATGACAAAAATCTATATGATTAATTGAAAAATTTTTATGAATATGAATAAACATAAATAGGCTGCTTATTTTATAAAATCACATAAATGCGAAAGATTAAGCCAATTAAAATTTTGATTCTCAAGCACAGAATTATGGGTGAAATAGTAAAAAAAGGATTTATGGTTCGGTTCAACTGATGTTTTTCATTAAGTGAAATTCGGATGCTCTAAATAGCAGCGGTATAATTATCTAAAAGACTTGGTCAGTTTTTCTTAATTAGAAAATGTTTAATGCTTCATTATTATATTATAATTAATTATTTATTCTATACATCACATTATATTTATACCTCATCAAAATTTGAGCTTTACATGTTCTATGGCGGTAAAAGATTAATTGGATTATTACTATTTTGACGTATTTAACGTTTATTTAAACTATTTCGAACTCGATTTTTCCAATTTGGTTAGAGTTGCATTTCATAAGAGAACATTCTTGCAAAGTATTTCCACCATATCTTGAAGAAATTTACAATCTTTTACAATGATGATATTTTATGTAAAATTACAAAAGTACTTTGTAAAGCATCTGGATTTGCTTGTACAGTTATTCCCTCATATATTTCTTATATATATATATTTTTTATAATTTTATAATTTTGTAATTTTATAATTTTATATAATTTTAGTATTTATAAGATTATGAACTTAAAGTCTCTAGCAAAAGAAAACTTTTTTCTTAAAAGAAATTTTTTTCAAAATCTCACAATATGGTGTACAACAGAGAGATAGTGAGAAAGAAAGAGAGAGAGAGAGAGAGAGAGAGAGACATGAATCTAATGTAAAGAATTTTTAAGACCTGTATTGTTGGTTTTAAAGTAAAAATGACAGATATAGATATATGGAAGATTCACTTATCATTATTTCATATTTTTCAAATCATTGTCTGATGCTCTAAAAGCATAAGATTGAGACTTCTCGCTTTTTTCTTTCCTACGTACTTTTAGAAGTTGAATCTAATGAAACGTAACATCAATGCTTTTAAGAGTTATTTCCATATTTGAATAAACAATTTGAAATTTGTATTTTAATTCTGCTACATTTTTGACGTTAGAAATTATAGGCACATATTATAGAAATTATAGACACAAGCAAATGCATGATGCATCGATATGTATCCGATTGCTCAGATTTCTCTACCCTAATTCGTATTTATATCAAGTTTTCAATGGGAGTGCATGTATTGTTTGTCACGCTGTTTATCACCGTTTACCTTCGAGCTACCAATACTCATTTTGTGTTTCGTTAGAGTTTTTAAGAGTAGATTTGACACACCCGAGTTAGAGATTAGATGTGCGAGCTTATAATAAGGCAGCACCCGTTATCGAGATATAGGACACATAATACTAAGATGACAACCTTCCCTTATCCTATTGTTGCTCCTATAAATCACTCATGATACACGATTTTTTTTGTCATTATTTATTTCGATTTTACGCTTCCAAAAATTGCGGAGAGCTCAATTTGGCCTCAATTACGACTTGAGAAACTCAAGAGTCGAATCGTTCACGCGCGACACCCGAAAGCGGGTTCAGCCTTTTTTCCCACCCCATCTACTCCCGTCAAGCCTGGTTCAGCTCGGCAACCATTACCACCCAGTCTCGGACTTGATACTAATTAAACAAAGTACGCAGATTTTTGAGATGCAAATCACGGGAATTACGCATCGCAACGATACACCTCATTTTCCAATCCGGAAACTCCGACGAATAATGTCGCTCGTTTTCTCTACTATTCAGCCTCTGACCTGAACTCTCGCCTCGTGCTCTTTCTTAAATATTCATCTCTCTTCCGGACAATCACTCTGCTTTTGATCCAGCGTTCCATCGTCTATTCAGCATCCGCTCAATGGACCAAACCTTCCCCGCCTCACTCCCGATTCTGTAGATTCCCCCTCCTACCGCCCCCCCCCGAACAAACAATTTCTTCCGAGCATCTCGTCTTTATCATAGGGAAAAACATCTCTGTTAACAATTCTCAGTCTTTTTATGCAGCGACACCATATCATTTAGTTCGATTAGCACCTATCCAAACACTCTAACTTATTTTCCCAACTTCACAACACATTCTATCGTAACACGTAATTATGATACAATATTTCTCGTCGTCAACTGGCTTCTGCATAACCAATCATATTATACAGTTTTATATATGTGCCTATAATTTCTAACGTCAAAAATGTAGCAGAATTAAAATACAAATTTCAAATTGTTTATTCAAATATGGAAATAACTCTTAAAAGCATTGATGTTACGTTTCATTAGATTCAACTTCTAAAAGTACGTAGGAAAGAAAAAAGCGAGAAGTCTCAATCTTATGCTTTTAGAGCATCAGACAATGATTTGAAAAATATGAAATAATGATAAGTGAATCTTCCATATATCTATATCTGTCATTTTTACTTTAAAACCAACAATACAGGTCTATTAAATTAAAAGTAAAAACAATTTAAATAAAATTCAAGTAAATATAAAGTATAGATTCGTTTTTATTCCATTGAAATAATAATAATGCTGATTTAAAATATAATTTTCGCAGTAGTACATGGTGTTAACATCATTTCAATTCATTAAAAACATAAATGTATAAATTTTCTCATTCTTTATTGTTTCTTTTAAAATACATAATTACAGTAGCAAGCGCTAATACACTTTAAATTTCTTAATTATATCTGAAATACTATTACATTATTATATTATTATATTATTATATTATTATATATTATTATATTATTAGCAAAAGTAATATAACAAATACATATAAATACAATAAAAAACACATAGTTTAATCTGCTTTGATAAGTTTACAAGTGTTTTTAATACAAAATACAATTATATAAAATTTAAAATAAATACAACTTACTGATATTAACTTACTCTATTCATTTTAATTTCATCTTTTAAAAGTATTAATTTTTTCGAATTTTAGTTAATGTTGTGATCGTAAAAAATTATTTTCACTTTGTATTTGTCTAAATAGTTAACATCTCTCGAACCTCTAATAACCAAAAATTACAAACAACATTCAATGCGGAAAAATATTATTGACTCGGTTACAACAATTTCTAAACAAATAAAAACACTATAACTTAAAAACTTAACGTTCATATTCGAAGATATGTAGAAATAATACTCAAATTATATATATTTATTTCAATACTATCATAGTGTATTATAGTTTTATATTTGATTTTTGAATAATAGTTCTTTAATCATAAACTTATTAAATTTCTATGATATTTATAATAAATATAAAGGTTAACTTTTAGTATGAGATTACAGTATTTTACGATCGTCGATCTTCCAAGTAGAGATCGTAAAAATGCATCATTCATTTATGTAGAAAGTTAGATGTGTAATTATCCACTCGAGTGAATAAACATATTTATAAGAAGAAAAGGTTTAAAAATTTTAAAGTTTATTGAAAGTAATTCATATTAATTGCACAATTAGATTTGCAAGAGTGATAAAGGATGCACATTCGACATTGTACGTGATTTTACATATTGTTTATAAGGTATAAAGTACTTTCAATTTTTAAGTGATTTCGGCGTTGATGGCTGACATCATGTTTCTGATTTGGGAGCAGTTCTCAGATTTTTTTATTTGTTAAATTTGAGATACACGAACCAATGAAATTCGATCATTATATGCGAAGTGTCTTCCGATGTTCGCACCCTTCAGATCTAAATTAATCAAAGGATGAGGGGAAGAAACTTCGTCGTGACTTAGGAATAATGGGCATTGGACGCCCGTGCGAAGGTGAGAATTTTATTTATCCCTCGAGTCTGTGCCTGATGGAGAGGAGAAAACGTGAGGAATGAAAAAATCGCTAATCGAGGAGATAGTAATTTTATTCTTTTGTACTTTGTAAGTAAATCTGATGATGCCTCTCGAATTAAATTAGGCGTAAAAGACTTTAAATGAGCAATACGTAGGAGGAATTTCGTGCTCGTCAACTTCCCTGGTTGCTCTCTGAAGAAAAGAGGCGCGCATTTATAAACAGTCACTTGTTTATGGATTGGTTTTGCAAGAATCAGCATAAAGTAAATTGCTGATTTGTAATCCAAATTGTTATTGTAACTATGAATAACTAGGATAATGGACTTGAGATATGCCAAGCGATTGACCGGGAAAGATAACGAGGGACTCGGTAATTTTATTACCGAGGTTGTGTACATGACTTCGATATTTACTTGAACGGCGTTTTACACAAATATTCAGTATCAATGTGAACAGTTTTACCATTTATTTTATCTTGCAGTACATTAATTAATCAATGCCTGTATTCATTTTTACAAATATTAATAGTTTGGGTTATGATTTTATCATATTAAGTATTTTTAACTGGAATTTTTATTTCGATTCAGAGGAAATATTTTAATAGATATCTTACGTAATTACTATATTTTTATGTGCACAAGTCAGAATCCTTTCAAAGTATAACTTTAAAATAAATTTAAATCAAAGTATAAATCAATTATAAATTTTCTCATCAAATATATGGAAAATCATATCGATATTTTAATTCATAACAATCTTATCCTATATATTTAAAATAATTAAAAACATTATAATTTATTGGCATTAAGCGTAAAAATCCTTTAAAAATATATAATGAGCCAGCATCGGCTAACAGCAATCCTTTTGAGATTACATAAATATATTTTAAAGAATTTTACTTTAAATACGATAAAAATTTCTGAATATGTAATTCAATCTATTAAAGTGAAAAGGAAAATATTTTACGAACTTCATTCCATCAAGTGAAATAAATCTTGAAAGTTTGAGATTAAATCAAACATAATCTTGAATTCCAGCGGGATCTAATTGTAATAATTTATTTTCCCACTAAAACCAAAGTAATTTCAATATTTAATAAAGTGAAAGTTAAGTTCTATTGTTGTTTTTGTTGCTATTACAATTTCAGTTCTTTTGGACAAAATAACAATAAAATTCCATGATAAACGAAGCGAAAATGGTACACGTTTGCGGTTTTATCGGTCCGAGCTTCGATATGCTTTGGGCCTCTGCCACAAGTACTTAACACCCGCCTCGATGCTCCTGATATAAAATTATAAAATCTCGTTCGACTTAATCACTCATTGAGTGTGATAACTCAAGAGCTTATTGGATTGAACTCAAACCGATCCTCAACATGATTCCTCGTGTAAATCCAACGAATTTTACATGTTCCGCTTTTAGAAAGTTAACAAGTTCGTTTTTGCAAATTATTGCTTCATCTTTTATTAATAGTTCAAATTGAGAGCGACTAGTTTTCGTCGGGTGTTTATTGAAACAATCGATACTGTTGTTACAAATGAATTATATAAACGAATAACGTAACGCCGAAACATAAATATATAATCAGATTATTAAAAAACTATTTGTAATTTTATTACTAGAGGTTTCTATGTGTATTATGTATAATATAAATAGTTACCATTTTCTATTTAACAAAAGTGAAATGAAGAGTTATTAATATACATGAGAACTAATGAATTTTTCAAAACTAATTTTCCTTGAATTATAATAAAAAGTATAAATGTTAAAAAAGATGTTTAATAAAGTCAGAATAATAAATTGCAAAAATTTCATGTTGATTTTGAAATTTTAAAGATGAATATTGAATTATTCATGTATAATATCTTAATTATTCATTAAAATTATAGAGCAGTTGATATAAATTATTTATACATAAAAAATTTATAAAGATACAAATAAAAATATATTATTGATAAATATTTTAATTAAAAATTTTATAATAATCTTACATCACATATGCATGTTTAAACGAAAATTATATGTATTTTTTATTTAATCTGACAAAATATTGAAAATTGAACTTGTATGGTTAAATAATTACGTGTAACTATACAAAAATTATTTTACACATTTTTCTAGTTGTGAATAATATTAATTGATTAATATTTTTAATTTCCATGTTTACTAATTATCCAGAACAAATATATGTACTTATTGTTCAAAAGGCTTCATGTTGAAAAATTAGATTCAAAATTCCAACTTAATTGTAATATTAAAGTAATATAAAATTATCATAAATCACGATATTTATAAGTAAAATGCCAGTTGGTGAAGTTTGGATTTCAAAGATTAGAGCTCCATTTTCATACGACTGCTCTATATATTGCAATAAATCTACAATTCTTAATTATAGTAGCAAATTTTCTACACACGGATATTAAGTTAGAGTGCAAGATTTTGTATTATTAAGAAACAAAAATAAAAACAATGACAAAATTAGACAAAAATATGTAGAAAGTCACTCGAAGTAATGAAATTCTTCCGTCAATATAAAACAAATATTATATAAAAATTATGCCAAATAAAAACTTTATAAAATAATAATGATCTTTAAAATATAAAACTATTTTTATACAATATATACATCGCATTCATGGATAAAACTAGTAGGCATAATTTTATTAATAAAATTTTTTTATAATACATTAAATTTATAATATTAATCAATAAAGATTGTTAATTTTACATTTAATAAATATATATAACTGATTATTCAAAATATAATTATGATAAATGAATTAAATTTTATCTGTAATATTCCTACAGCATATATTATCAAATTGCATAGAATGAAAAATAATGGGTATTTTATTAATAAGTATTAAAACTGATTTAAAAACCTAAAACTCTTTAAAACTTTTAAAACTTTAAGGTCTTCTGTACAAAATGTTTGAAATAAATGACTTTATATTAGCTAAAAAGTAGTTATGATTAATAATGATAATCAGATAATAAAAATTTGATAATAATATGATTTTATTATTGTGACCCTTGTCAGCTTTTATATTAATTATATATTTCAAATAATAAACATATCTAATATTTAAACTGGTCATAATTACCTTATATATATATATATATATATATATATATATTTTTTTTAATACGTAAATCGTAATTGAATCTATGAAAATTTTTTTTTTTTTTGTACATTATTCGTGGCCCGAGATTAGAAACCAATCGTTGCTTTTGTCCTTCTTATCCTATATATGACATAGGATCACTTCATTTATTTTCTGCTTTTTTTCTTTTATTCGGATTTTTATTTTTTCTTTTTTATTTAATAAATTTTCTGTTTCGAATGATTGTAGGTTTTAATTTGTTTTTAATAATATAAAATGCTCAGATAACTTTGTATTATTATAAAAAATACTTTAATTAACTTTTATCTATAATGAGGGCTGTAACTTACTGCAATACTAATTTTGTACTTTAGCTTGCTTCAAAAATTAAATTGAATTAAAAATATTATGTGTATATATATATATAAGTTTTCTGGATCCCAACAATTAAAATGGGATTTATTAAAATGGAATTTATTAAATAGAAGCACTAGATTGAAAGCATCGATTAATATTCTTAGAATTCACCTAATATAAAAAAAATGTCACTTAAGAATACAAAAATTAATTTATTTGAAACTTTTATACATTTAATCAAATTAAAATTTTGATAGTTTAAATTACTTTGTAATATCTAATCACATTTAAATAACTAATTTCCGTTCAATAATAAAAAAATAGGATACATCGTCGGCAATATTACCAGGCAAATAAGACATGATTCAAAAATTTTCTGTCGAAGATTAATGAGAGGAGTTGGCGGATAACCATGTCAAAATTCAAAAGGAAAACAACTTTTCCGAATTCTCACTGGCATCGATAATGGTCCAGACAAATACTCGCATCCGAGTATCCGTTGTTAAGCGTCGTTAGTGCGCGGGTCAACTATCGGAGCAGCGTCTCCTGGACACGCGCGCACCGTTAACTTCGCTAACCCACGGAGGAGCGCAAACTCGTGGAGGTTATTCTCAATTGCCCCAGGTGTCCATGTGTGTTTACCAACGATCCGTGTCCTATTTCGGCTAATAATTGGGCAGTAGACGCCAACTAACCAAAGATCAACCAAGAACTTATGCGGCGGCCTATACTCAGAAGTATCGCTTTCGGTTGGACTTGTATCCATGCCTTCTATCAAGTAACCCAGGCACTTATTCAGGGGATACATTACTTCGTAATATCAACACTTTAATATCGAAATCGACCTCGCATGCATAAGACTAACGGAGAGTTTGATTTTGCATTGGCATTCATGTGTTTCAAATTTTGAGTATGCAAGTAAATCAAAGGCCGAGTACTCGAGTGTTTAATTGAAACTTGCAAAGTCTGCGGTTTCAAATATTAATTTGGAAAGTAATACCTCATTGCATACATAAAACGAGGAAAAAAATTTTTCGCTTTGAAAGAATTAAAATTTAATTGGAATATGGGTTAAGTTAAATTAAATTAAGTTAAGTTAAATTTGCATGTAATTGTTGAGAAAAAGAGGAGCAAAGTGAATGAAAAAGTAGTCTATTTAAAAGATTAATATTAGATCGTTAACGAGCATTAGAGTCACAAATCATCAAACAATTTGTAACAAACCCCCGAGTTATCAGTCAGATGGTCGTAAGTATATGCGGCCCGAGTATCGAGGACCGGATTCGAGAGAAGAAACCCGAGTAAAATGTCGTGGTCAGAGATAAAGGCCACGGTTGTTTTGTCTCTTTCCTTTATCGGCATCAAATTCCACCAAGGCCAATAATTTCCCCGATATTTGCGGTCTCAGGCTCCTTCGCTCCCGAGTGCCGCCATCACCTCTCCAAAGGAATTACGATTTACTTTGTATATTTGTACGGACATTTGTTCCTTCGATTTACTTTTAAGTCCAGTCGCACATTACACCCTCTCACCACCACCACCATACCCTATACTTTAGTAATTCATTGGCTTCAATATATGTCCCTCTTTGTTTTTTTCGCGATTCATCGATGCACTTAGCCAAGGGCAGAGAGGGACAGAGTTCACGTTGTACTATCCAGGAAACAGGGCGTGGGAGGTATTTTCGCAAAAAAAAAATTCCAGGAGAAAAAATTAATACAATTACGCTATTTACAACTAGCGATTTAATAAGTTCGCCAGAATTTTTCGAAAGCAATCATCAAACGAACTGAAGGCTTGTTTTTTGTTTACAGCTCCAGGTCGACAAAATGAAGCTGCTGTAACGGGAAGATCGAGAGAAAGCAGAATGTCAACGCAGTGCAGGCAATTTGTGCAAAACGCTTGGAAGAAGGAACTCTGCTCCAACTGCTTCAAGGGTCGCGAAGAACACTCCAATCATCAGGATGCGGTTAAGCCCATCATCTCCAGGGTGAACAACAATGGGAAGCGGGTCGCCTACAAACTCCAGGTATGCCTACCGATCAAACGCGCAAATATTATTTGTTTTTAAGCATTGTTCCTTGCTCCCATTCCACAGAAATATATAAATTTAGCACGAAGGTGAAACGATAACAAACTTAATACGAATTTGAATTTAATAAAATATTGCGGTGGCTGTAAAATTTGTAAACGTCAAAAACTAGTAAATGAAATTCATTGTTAAGGAGTTATACTTTTATGCGTTTCAACATCCATATTTCGGGCGGTTTAGCATGTAAATTTAGATAGTTCAAATTATAAATTTGATATACAATAATAAACACCGAGAACCGAAATATTCTCTCAATACAATTTATCGTTGAGCCCTAATTAATGTATATAAAACATACAGTATTTGTTTCATTTTGATCCAATACATTAACTAATTGATTTACTTATTTTTATCATATCAATAAATCATAAAAAAAATTTCTTGATCTACATACCCTAAATGTAGATAGACTTACGAATATAAATTTTCTTGATTACTTTTAATTTTTCACTTTAATTCATTCATTTTATTAATGACTTAGGAGTGCAAAGCAAATATAAATTCACGTTCATAAAATTTTCCGATAAATCCTTATAGCTGAAAAATCTGAATTACTGTTAGTCCAGTGTTGGATTTATAATTTAATAAATAATCGTAAAAGTTTATTAACGTTAACAACAAGTTGCTTTGTTTTGTTGAAAGTCTCACTTTATCATTGAATTCATAGTTTGATTTTAAAGTTTACTTCTGAATGTTAAAAGAATTGTTATTACGGATATTACACATCATGTAGCTGAACGTGTACATGTATAATATACAAAAGTGATAATGAATCCCCATCCTGCAATCATCTACTGATAAATCCTCCCACTTTATGGTTGTGCATCTCTACTAATGCCGCCAAAGGTTTAATAATAATTTATCTGTTGAAAAAATTATAGTACTCAATTTAAAGACTACAAAATAAGTATTGGCAAAAAAGCTTATCGCTCTGTTGATTCTTAATTTACGGGAGGAACCGTTGATAACAAACTGTGAAACAATCATAATCAAAATACTAAGTCAAACATTTTTCTAAAAAAGACTTTAACTATGTATTTAACGTTTTACATCAATCATAAGCGTGTAGAAAGTTTTTCAAATAAAATCTCTAATCGTAAAACCGACCAAAAATCAAACAATAATTGTATCTTGATAAACTGCAAATAATCCTTGTTTTTAACTCTTGAGAAACGTGTTTGACAACAGTCGGTTAAGAAGTTTTATCCCAATGTGAAAATTTGTCAAGCAAAAATTATCAGGCGCATAATTCTGATACGAATAAGTTTTGTGTCGCGGTGAATAGCAATAACAATAATTCGCGTCGAGTCATCAAAGAGGCAACTCTTTCTCCGTCTTGTATTTCAATTCGAGTACATAATAACGAATGCTGATAATAGTAATGCATAATGCCATTGTATAATTTCAAGAATCAGTGTTTATTCCGGGAATCGTCTTACAGAGATTACACATGGAAATGGATGTCTGCGGTCGTCACGACCCAAACGCGTTTGCAGTCATGGAATTATTCGAAATGCCCCTTCAATCTCTCGATGCGTCTCTTCTCTAGCCAACACAACGATGATAATTTCATAAAGAAAACTGATACTTATCACTAGTCTCTACAACAGAAACCTAAACAAATCTTATTAAAATGCTTGAGCACTTATAAGATGCGCACTCGCTGTAATTGAAAACTGCGGAGTTATTATTTTTATTTCTTTAACATTACAGAGCGTTTGTTTGTTCGCAAATATTTATAACATAATTGGATAGCATATCATTATTTACAATTCGTCATTGCTGAGAACCCCTGTATTTTACGACTCGAGCATACATTAATTCAGAAAAATACATTAATTCAGATTAATACATTAATTCAGAAAAATTTTTAATCTACATTCATTTATTTATATACGCGTGTAACAGTAAATTTGAAGCACATAATTTATCTCCAAGTGATTTAAACTTGAAAGCTTATTAATTTCATTAATTTTTAACGGTGATAAATAATATGATAGAAATTCACTTTTTTTATTAATTATTAATATTATCTTTTCATAATAGAACATACATTTTAAACCAGTCACTGCATAAAGTAGCTTGAAAACTTTATTCATACAGGAAATGTTTCAATGTCATTAATATTCGTGTACGTGTTGTCAAGTAATCCATGACCAATTTTCAGCTACACGTTTTTTTTTATTCATCTGAATAGTTTGTCTAGAAGTGTAAATGAGAGAAAAAGTACTGAAAAAATATAGTTTAATGGCGGGGGGTAAGCAAATGAGTTGGAAAGAAAAATCGGGATTTGGAGCCAGAGTTCAGGAGAAGGCAAAAGACAAATTGGGTAGTTGGGGACAAAAGGAAATCGCGAGAAGGAAGTGACGACGCTCCCGCGGCTGACCTTAATGGTGAGGTTGTCGACCTTCGACTCCGATTCCGGGACCCGAGGCACCAGTCCACCTGGGAAACTAGGTTATCCTTGAGCGGAGGCTTCCGCGTGCACCCGAGGCCGAACGAATGAAATCTTCGTGGTGCGCAACCTGGTGATGGTAGTGGGGAATTGAATTCCTTTTCCTTTTTTTCTTCTCGTGGTGTGGAATCAAAGGTCTGCCCGGGGTGAGCGACCCTGACCCGGTCAAGCTCATTTCTTTTCACTTGTGTCTTTTTCGAGTCTGGGTTGTGGTTTTAAAGGCCCATAGAAGAAGTAATGAAGGCTACGAAGGTCTCGTCATCCAGATAGCCAAATTTTAGAAGGATGGCGGGCGTCCGATATCCGCTACTCGAACCAAAACTAAATCCCCCAAGGCCCAACTCGTCCATCACTTAACTAGAAAGATTTAATTTTTACCCGTGGACTCTCTTTCAAAATTGTTTCTTTAATCATTAAACGCATTGAGTTATTTTTAAAATCGGAAATCAACTCCATTAATTACTCTTTTACTCTTAACTGTTCTAACTTACCTTCACACGCTTGGCTCGTTGTAAAATTAGGCTTTAACAGGTAAAATAAATATTACAATTTCCTTATTTTATATGGTAATGACTGAATAGTTAACGATTTCTGCGCAGAAAAATTGTTTACTTACAATGCAAGTTCCAAGAATAATGTAAATTTTTAATTTGAATATTATCATTTATTATTTATAATTAACAAATTTTGTTTCTTTCGTTTTTATTAAATTTCACCAAGAGTCATCGGTGCACTTAATCTTTAAAGATAATTATCTTATTACTTTGTACTACTAATACTTGGAGAAAAAGCATTTGGCGGTTATTACACTGGATTCAGTATTTCTGTTAATGAAAACACTTATTTAATTGGAGTATCGACAATCTTGTAAAACACGTATTTCAAAAGGTGTAACGGAAAAATTCAAATTCCAAACAGCTTCAAAGTTATACGTTACTATTGCTTTAATCTTTAAACACTTTAAATAATGTCATAATAATTTAACCTTTTGTTAATTTGTTTTTTGTTATCTAACTGAAATAAAAATAAATTTTAACGTCAATCGAGAATTATGAGTTAATATTTCTATAATTTATTGATTAAATATATCGCTAGTTTTGATTGTAAAATAAAAAAAAGAAATGGATAATTACATAATAAATTTGTAAATTCGTCGAAATAACTAAATAAAAGATATAAATAAATAAATAATGAAGTATGTTTCAGAATAAATAAATTATTAGTAATATATAACTTTGGTTAAATTTATCAAAAATAGACTGTTTGTTTTTTAATTACAAATATTTGTTTGAAATGTGTATTGTTACTATAAACTGATTCTCTCTCTCTCTCTCTCTCTCTCTCTCTCCTCTCTGTCTTTCTTCATAGTAGTTTTTAATTTTCTTGATTTGAAAAATACATGCAATGAATGTAAGCAAAAGAGAAATAAGTTTTAATTGTATCGATAAAACATGATTTGAAAAACTTTAGAATAGTTTTCAATAGTAGAACTATACCGTATTATATATACGTAAATTCGTCAAGTCTAAAATAGGTCTGAAAATGAAATAAAAACCTATAATTAACATTTAATAAAGTGCTAAATGAAGAAACTAAGGAAGGAATATCACATCTTGTGGATTTGATTGTAAATTGAGCATCAACGGTCAATTTATGTTTTTACAGGTGTTATTCGCCCATTGTTTGGGTTTGGAACCCTTTCAGTGCCACTGTGGATGCACGCGACTGCATCTCGGTAAGTTGAGAGATTATTGACTTTGTGGAGGAGGGACGAGTAAATGCAAACTTTTTTACGGCATATTATAATGTATCTTCCTCATTAACCTATCCCTTATTGCCCACATGAATCGTGAAGAAGTGGATAATCGCTGATGTAATTCAGCGATTAACAGCTTCGCTGCTTTCCCGCTGAGTTTATTTATTATCCGTCGCCATCCGCGGCCAAAAGTTCAAACATTCATCATTCCATGAGATTAATGATCGCCATTTCCCTCCTTTATTTCTTCATACCTGTTTAGGATAACCCGGAGGCTGTAGCTCTGGGGCTAAAGCCTCAACTACCATTTATTTCCTAATACAAACAATCCGACACTCATCGTTTTAAAAAATAATTCCCTCGCTAGCAAAAACGTGGATGGTTGAACTAAATTTAACACCCATTTCAGAAGTACCTTTTGGATTCGGATTCCTTCGTCTTTTCTGTACCACTTTTACAGTTATCCTTTGGCGATCGAAAAGAATAGAGAAACCAACCAAATGCTTGGTTTCTCCATTCTTCTCCTCCAATTTTTTATTTGCAATTTCTGAAAATACTTTTAATTCTAGAGTTAGATTATCGGCGACAGATAACAAACATCTCAATAGAGTATTTATTTGATCCAACGAAGCGAACTTGTACTTTAATCAAAGTGAACACCGTTGTTAAATTGAGTAAAGCCACCGATATCCCCCTACTACAAAATCAACCATTGAGCACGAAAGAGTTACTTTTGATTTCAAGTAATTGAGAAAAACAATTTCAATGTCTTCTGAGAATCATTCAACTACTTCATATTGCATTGTTTCATTTAACCTTCATGAAATACTCTTTATTTCATGCGACAATCCACAATTCTCAAATACAATATTATGGAGTAAAAAATTAATTGAAATATTTTATAACTTTTAGATTTATAAAAAAAAATATTGCATGCTAATTTTGATCGTAAATTAATATCTAAATTATCACTTAAGGGAACTGATGCTATCGCAAAAATCTTGCCTCAAATTCGCGTCAGCAACATTACAAAAGATAGGAAATACATCTGATTAGTTGTCAGCGAGCTTACGACGCAGTTCTTAGCAGAATGATATAAGTTACGGCTGGTGCCTTTACCAAACCAACATCTATTATAAGCATAAAAATAGGTTCTTCGATAAAACATAAATTTTAGGAGTGAGATGGTGAAAGTACGCATTATTGTATCGCGTCTTCCGCCATTAATCGCGGAAAAATATTCAATGACTCATGAGATTGAATAGCGAAAGGCTTTGGCTCATGCATGCGAAGAGGAAAGAGAAAATCGAATTATACCTAATAATCCTTTTTCTTTTCTAACCATCCCATGGGAGAAAAGTCTTGGGATCTGGGTTTCCGATAAGACGCCAGGACTCAAAATAAAAGCGAACTGCGAGAAAGCGCGTAATTGTGCCTGCGAAAATCGCTTTTATGATGAGATTCTGCTCAGCGCAGGACCAATTATAAGAGATTGCAAATTGTCCTTTTTCCATAGCCTTAACTACGCGACCCTGAAAAAACTGCAAGCAGCAAAACTCGGTCTTCGTTCAACTTGTATAACCCACTGGATACCTGCCCTGGTGTTATAATTGCAGATAGTTAATTAAATCGTGTGATTTTTATCAATCCTTATCCAGGGTGCGAATCAGTTATGATAGATGAATCATTATTTTATTTTTCGCAAGATTTTCTTTGCTTGGCCTACACTACTATTCGCGACTGATAAGGAAAAAAATACGGACTAAGTTTAAGTAAAATGGAATATCGAAATTTAACTTTCTCATTTATTTTACATTCAATTTCGTTAAAGATATTTAAATTTGACAACTCGATAACATAAGTTGTGCGAAATTATTATATAAAGTATTAGACCAAGGCCTGATGAAGACAAAATAATTTATCAAAACAATGCTAACGTTTAAAACTTGTGTTTTATTCAATCACACCCTTAACGAACCAATTTCCCAATACTCAATTTCGTTAAAATTTTTATAAATAATATTAAAGATTATCTCATATATCGAATACAAAGCTTTGTGATAAACTTTTAGCAATGTACGTATATCATAAAATATATTGATTTGGTACCAATATTTTTGTATTAATAAAAATAACTATTTATTACAAATATAATTATCTAACATTTAATGACGATCATTATTTTCAACTTTATGATAACATACATCCAATATTTGAAAAGACATAATAATAAACGTAACTGGGCTATATCCTGAGATTAAAATGATTTAAAAAAATCGAATAAATCGTTGTGAAAAGACATGACCACTTTACAAGAGAGCTTTCTCATTTTTGGTGTAAAAGTTTTAAAAAATATGTGAAATTGAAACATGCGCTAGCATTGAATTTTACCAAAATCAATAAATTATTAGATTATACAAGATTATAATAATTAATGCGTATAAAAATCAATACATTACACATATTTTAGCAACTGTTCCGGTGTTTGCGTATGAATTCCTATGGATATTCGAAAAAGTATTATCAAGTAAAAAAAATTTCTAACGTTGGACCCCTTAAAATAAATTTAAAAATATGATTTAATTTTTGAAAGCAGATACAGAATGTGATATATTGATATAAATCGGGGTCCTAAGGCTCGAAAGTCACGCTCAATTGGAAAAAATACAATTTTCCAGTAGATTATTTGTCGGTGGTATATAAATTAAAATCACATTCCTTCTGTCTTTCCTTACAACTTCGCTATTGCTTTAGCAGGAATCATTTTTTTCTTGACTTTTCCGGGCAATAATCGCTACTTGTAAAAATCAAGAAAAGCGGAAAATAACTTCAACGCCTCCATCCCTCGGACTTTTAGCACTACTCTTATCTTTGAATGAACTCAATTCTTATCTAGTTTTTGGAATCGGAATATTCGTACTTTCAAACTAACATCCGGCTTATTTCAACAAAATATATCGATGGTGTGTCGATTTCTGGGTCAGTTTACAAAAAGTGTGCTAATTACCTTATCGAAAATTTACGAGTATCACTTTTCGGGATGAGTCATGAAGACAGTGTGATCTTGTTTTTAATTTTTTTATTTAAAAGTACAGCTGGGAATTTTTTAAAAAAATTCAGTGTAGTAATTAAAGTTGAAAAGTTCTTGTTTATGAGTGGTTAAATTATTAGGTCAATTAAAGTGACTGTATTAAGTTATGCGAAAAATCCGGTTGGTATCATTATAATTTTTATAATAATGTGTATATTATGCACTTGTTTTTAAGCAGATTCTTGTATAAAAATTCAAAAATACTAGAAAAAATGGATTCTTTAAATTTACATTAAATTTATAAACTATAAGATAAAAAATATTTAATATTTGTTTGGATAATAAATAGATTTCTTCCTATAGTTTCATTAGCTTTATATAGGTTACTCGATTAATATGTTGTACATTTAAAGGAAACAGTTATACAATATGTTTTACAAAAATATAACAAGAATGAAAGTAATTGAATTTTATTAGCAAATTATTTAAGTAACTCTTATTGTTTCAGGTATTTTTACAAACATTAAATATTTTAAAATTTATTTATATTGGACTATTATTGATCTATATAATTTGCCACCATCATAAACTGTCCATTCAGTAGTAAATATCAAACAAACGTAATTACATTAGAATTTGAAAAAATATAATTGGTAAAGATATAATAAAGATAGGTAAAGTATTTCTGAAAATGACAACTGAAGATTAATGTTACAATTACTTTTAAGCTAAACACAGTTAGAGTTCATATAAATTATTACAGCTTTTATTTGAAATGAAAAGAATATTTAGTATAAAATTAAATTAGTTCTAAATCATGCAAAGCATGTTTGGTTTCACTTGGGGTTCTGTTCATCATAAAATAAAAACGATAAAAACACGTGCTAACTCTAACGAGCAAAAATCTACCGTTATTGCAGGGAATTCTGCGCTCGAAGGAGAGCAACAACAGCATTCAAGTGCGATCGAAACGAATGAATGTCACCTTCCCAGACTCACTTACCGAGATAATCGGTTATGATGGTGGTGACGACATAGCCTCGGACGAGGAATCTCCATTCGGTTCTGACAACCCGGACAGCCTCGGCAGGGACTCGAGCCTCGAGGCCGACGACCTCCCAGATAGCGAGGAGGAGCGCGCCTTGGGTAACCTCACCCGTGCCAATACCAACTTCAATACCATCACCGCCAATCTGACAAACTCGCCCGAGGAGCCCAAGGAACCGGTGAAGAGTTATAGCGCCCTCATGCTGGGCAGAGCCCAAAAGGACGGCGATGGCAGGAAGACGACCCTTTTGGTTTCAGTTAAACCCTTTGGCGGTGATGATAGTCTCCCCACTGCTCGGTAATTCTTTTTTTATCTTTTATTTTTTATTTTTTTTTTTTTTTTTTTTTTTTTTTTTTTTTTTTTTTTTTTTATAAAATGCAAGCAAATCAGACAAACGGCTGATTAAGACATTGGATTTCAGCCTATTCTTGAACTGTTTTTAACTATACAATGACCTTCAATTAGTTTAAACGTTCTTATCTTATTTTCTTTACAATTTATCTCATTTTAAAATACTTTAAGATTAGCAATAAATTAAACTGCATAAAAATTTTTATCGAATAAATGTCATTTTTTGCCATTATATAATTATACATTAAATGTTTTTTAATCAAAATTGAACATTTGTTTAAACTCTCATACAACAACTGCATATTATGTATGATATAAAAGTACTAAACTATTAAGCACATTGACAAAAGTTTGAAGTATAGATTAAAAATGAGAATTCTTATTTACAGAAGTTAAATTTTTTTAGTTAAAAAACAATATTAATATTTATAATACTCGAAGTAGTTCAAACATTATTCATCTTTATATCGTTGCATTTGAATTAATATTCATAATAGACATATTTCTACACCTAATAATCACATAATAAATTTAACTAAAAACATCATGTATGATTATTATGAATTGGATTAGAATCGAAAAGAGTAAGTATGGGGCTTGGATTAAATTATGATTTATTCATTTAGGACCATAAATTTAAATAGGATATAAAACAAATCTACTTTTCTCGACAGGAGACCTAGCGAAAAAAAATCTTTAGAAATCACGAAACCGAAAATAAACAATGAGATATCGGATACAAAGACCGAACTATCGGTCATAAAATCTGCAAAGAAGTCCATTGACGACAAGCCATTGGAAAGCAAAACCAAAATTATAGCCACTGGTCCTCCGACGAATCTCGGGAAAATCGTTGATATGCCCCTGATAACGTCGACCAACATATTGTCGGTGATGCGCGAGGATGTGCAAAAGATTTTGGATGTACAGAAGAAGGCGTCTTCGACGATGACGATGACGACGACCTCGGTGACCCCGGAACAGAAACGCGTGACAAACATTGCAAGGACGCCAGCGATCAAGAAACTTGAGAACGAAAAACCGAAAATTACTACACTCCCGAATTCTGATCCAAATGTAGTGCGGAATCAGAAGAACACGGAAATCTCCAATGGCGTGAAATTGAATCTCACTCCCATCAGAAGTGCGGGAAGAGGAGCGAGCGGCAACTCCGTCTCGGAAAAGTCTGATTTTCTCAAGGTAAAGTGAATATCCGCCTATTAATTGAGATCGCCTTCGGTATAAACACAAATGGATAACTCAATGTCGATAACTTGGAGTCCCGCTCTCATTTTAAACAAGGACTCAAAGTTATTTACGGGAACATGGTTTATTCGAAAGATCATATATTCGTTTAATTCGCTCTTATAATAAATCCAACCTCTTTAACTTTTTTGGTTAACTATTCTTTGTTTGGCTGTCGAAAATAAATAGTGTTAATGAATACTCGAGTAGTTGGCTAATAAAATTTTTCTGGAAATTTTAGAAAATTATCAATAATTGATTACTATTTAAGATCGATTATTCCATATTATCAATGAAATACAATATACTTAATTATTACAATTATTTGTTTTAATAATTTTAGTATTTGAATAGAAAGTCAAGTTATTTGCAATTAATAGTAATTTGAACTAATAAAAACAAAATTTTTATAAAAAATAAAAATAATAAACACAGTAATGATACAAAACTTGAATTATTCATGTATTTAATTTATGACATAAATTTTGATAGTTTTAAGAAATTTTATTTCCTCTCAATTGTAATGAAAAAGAGTAAAGTAAAAAGAAATAAATAAAAATGAGATGAGGCTTTTTAATCAGACCTACAAATTATATATACGTGTATGTATATTTTCTTAAATATAAATGTACACCAATGAAAATTAGTAATAGCTGAAAATAATCACATATGAAATTCTTTTTTAAGAGTCAGAAACTTTTTATGAAGTAAGTAAAAAGGGAAACTTGAAAAAGAGTGTAGATGAGGAACACTAACATTTTTTATTAATTTACCAAGAACATGATTAGTTGATCACGTTGATTAAATTTACATCATTTCAATCCGAGATTGAAAATTGCATGAGCCTTCATCCAAGAATAGTAATTCAGCTTCTGGTCTCAACTCTAAAATATTCGTAATAATATTCACTAACTCTAGGGTTCGTGTTACTTGAATGAAGATTGAGCCAGCGTTTAATCTCCATTCTCACCCACTAGGAAATCCCTCTCTACAACAGCAGCTTGTCGGACTTGACGGAGCGCAAAGTCGAGGGCGAGGCTGCGAACGAAAAATATCCGTTCGAAGAAACCCGGGAGTCGGCGGGGGAGCCTGATGGCAAGGCCGACGAGGAGCTTGTCGCGGAGCCATCGACCCCGAGCCCGACCCTAACCACTACCCCGACCTCCGCTGCCGCTATTAAGGGCCGGCAACTGGCCGAGCCTCGAACCTCCTTCCTCCACGGGACGGGCACCGAGTCCAAGGGCAGACCCTTGGTGCCCTTGAAGCCGATCGGCTCGAGTCTCGCTTCGATTCTCAGCGAGAGTAGGGCCTACGAGTTCAGGATCAGCCAAAGGGCCAATGGGACCCTCGGACACGCCCGCAGCGAGAGTCACCTCTGCGAGTCCAACGAGATCAACCACTCCAAGTCGGGGTTGACCCGAGAGGCCAGACATGCCGAGAGGCCCACCACCGAGTCCTGTGGTCAGCTCAACCACTCGGATCTTCTCAAGCCATCCTACCATAAGCTCGCCGACAAAAACGAACAGGTGCGTCCACATTCGAATGGTCATTTAATTTACAAGTGCATACCTCGGAGGAATTTGGCCAAAACTCAATACTCAAAATTCAATTGCAATACTCAATATACCGGCATGGTTACTCCAACTGGTAAATATTGGCCCGCTATTTTTTCTCCACTATTACATCAATATTATTCTAAATATTGGATGAATATTAGTTGATATTGGATTCAACGTGTCAGTAAATATTCGAAATGACCTAAGCTATACTACTTTTTTCATTTGAATAAATTTACCGGATGTTGTGGCTTTGTTATCGTGCTTGTCCATTCGTTCAATTTATGTTTATAGTCGAGGTTAAAATGTACTTTATTATCTGTATTTATTTATGATTACAGGTTCATGTATGGCATCTACTGATGCCTTAAAATTAAGTAACTGTTATAAGTTCGTACTTAAAGACCGATTTCAATTTGTTTACTCTTTTAAAGCAATATCTAGCTAAAAAAAAAACATTTCTTTAGATTCGTACTGCCATTGAAACATATGGTAAACTCCGTAAAGTATCAAATGCAATTAATATTCATAAGGCTTAAATATTCTAATCGTAAAATAATATCACAAAATCCATAAAAAACTAAATTTTAGATGGAAGAGGAACTCGAACTGGAGGAGGATGAGGAGGAGCATCGCTCGTCGTCGCCGAAACGTCGGATGGCGCCCCAGCCTCCAAGTGCTTTGGATGATTTGACCAACAGCATCTTTTCGCGAAACTCGACTCCTGGTAAAGTTGACTGTCCGGTAGTCCGCGAGAAGGAGAAGCGAGAGCGTGCCTCGAGCTGTAGCCCCAAGTTCCGGAAGACCATTTGCGAATCTCCGGACCCCAGTATCACCAGACGCCCGGAACCTGCACCCAGGAGAAATATGTCGCTATCCCAAGATAGCCTGGCCTCTGGTGACCGATACGTCGAAGAAAAAAAAAAGGCCAGGTCCAAGTTCTCGCTCAAGAAATTTTTAAGAATGGGCTCCAGGAAGGTACGTCACCTCTAGCGCTCCTCCACAATTTAAAATCCAAATACAGATGTTAACTATTGGATATGCTTTAAATGGAAATGCTTTCAAATCCCTATGCTCGAATAATTAAAGCTTCCACAATGATGATGTAACAATGAAAAATGAAAAAGATAAAAATATCTTCTATTCTATTTTTATTCACTTTGCACCTCACTGGATCACGTAATTTATAATTAATAAACATGGAAGGTGCTTATCATCAAATTTCAAATTTTCTACATTTTTATAATTTTTAAATTACTTGATTATTGTACAAGATTTTTCACCTCGGGAATGAAAGGGGTGATGGCGAAATAAAATTAACAGGAATTATTTTACACTTTGTAGTAAAATGATTTATTTAAGCAAACCTTAGCATAAAAAGTATCCAGTGGGAGGAAAAACCTTCCGCGATTTACTCGTAGAATCACAGCCTCCGTACAGGCCGCAACGCTTTGCCGCAAAGTTGCTCCTTCCCGCTATTGAAGGAGTCGGAGGTGTTGAGAATCATCATCACTGAAGGTGACCCCACTGCTCGTGGACGCCATGTATCACCAGGTTGTCCGACGATGGCTCCGGTAGCCGTCGATGCAGCTCGCATATCCTCTGCCACCCGGATTCAAATTGAATAATATACACTTTGCACCAGGTCATCACAATTCGCACAACACGCCCATTACCGCAATTTATCGCAGTCCACACGATCTGTGAAATTCGTACAAGCCGCCTTTGCCGCCACTATCAAGCACAGTTTTTTCTCAGTCTTTCTTCACAAGGGCCCACCAAAAACAAAATCGATCGTTTATCAAATTAAAATATTGTCGATCGTTGCCGCGACCAGAGTATTCGCGTCATCTCAAATTTGACGCGGAAAACCTCCACCCCGCCTAACTTTTCCTCTCATAAATCCCTCAAAATTAGGCGGTGGAGCCGACCTTTCCCGGAAGGTCACGATATTTTTCGCAATGATTTATATCCCTCGGCCGACCGATAGGACGAGGCTAATCCTGCAAGGAGCTCCACTCGGATTTACTCTCTCCGTAAATCCGAGAAGAATCTTGAACAATTATAATTTTAATTTTTTTATTTCTTATCTAGTAGATTTAGGTGCAAATATTTACAGAATAGCATATTCTTTTTATTAAAATAATAAGAATAATTATTTTATATCTAGCTACATTGCTAGGCATATAAAGTTGATATATTAAAAAAAATAAGTAAATCAATTCTCGTCAAACAATGCAATGGATCATATTTTTTTAAACAATACTTTCACCTTTATAAATTTCAAATAATTATGTGCCTGAAGTATGTAGAGAATATTCAAAAGAAAATTTTCATTTTAATACGTATCTTGTAGAGGCAAATTTTTCTTATTAATGTAACTATCAATACAAGTACAATTGAATGAGCTAACACGAATAAACAAAATAATAAAATATTGATAAAATATTAGTATAACACTGTTAAATATCTATTTTACCATATAACAGTTAATTGAAAGTAAATGTATCCTAATTTATCACCGAATAATTTGTTTTTCGCTTTGTAAAAGGACGTGGATATGACTGGATTCTCAAACAGCTCAAGGAGCGATGAAATCCCGTCGACGCCTCAGCCCAAACCGCGGCTGGAAATTATTCACCCGCTGGAACTCGATGGAGCCGATGTCCAGGTTTTGCGGAATGAAAAAATCTGCAACGAGGACACAACCGACTCCAAGAACGAAAATGAAAGCAGTGTTTGGCAGGGCGTCCAACCAGCTCAGCACGTCACAAGTGAGTTTTACTATTCTTCTCCTTTCCTTTATCTACAATCTTATCTCATTAAACTCATTTTTTCGACTTTTCTTCGATTGGATCTGCATTCACTTTAGTCTTACCGGAGGTTGTTTATTTGCATATTAAAAAGAGAGATGATATTATATTATACCTTAATGGTCTTTTACTTTTTCTAAAAAAAAATATAAGCTTTAAATTGGTGTAGATAATAATTTTTTAAACAAATGTAAAAATGTTTAAAAATAAAAATTACCGAGAATATAATATATGTTGCTTTTATCAATTAATGAATTCATTAACTATAAAAACATATTTACATAACAGTTTCTTGAATGTTACATCAGATCTTTCTAAACATTTCGACTATTGCTTTTTTATATATATTAAAATTATGCTTTGCAATTTATTTTAAATTTTTGTTTTCAACAAAAAACTTTTCTAGTAATTAACTCAAAAAATAAATTATACACAATGCATACTTTTCTTATAAATCTGAATAATTTTTATAAAATATTTTCTTTTTAATTCAACAAATTTATTCAAACGTATTCAAGGTGTTACCGTATTTTCAAATATTTAATTAAACTCTGGTTTTTACTATTAAGCTAAAATATTATTAATATAAAAAAAAAATTATATTGTAAATTTCTTGCTTACAAACTAAGCTTGTTAAAGTGAATTTGAACACTTTCTCATTAAAATATTGAATTCCGCCAGCCAAAAGAAGAAAAAAAAATTCAAATTCAATAAAAATAAACCTGATGAATAATTTACTAGAAATTGTTATTTCCATGTATTTTGCGAGAAATTTTGAAAGGCAAAAGAAACTCCCTCGAAAAGCATGTGCTGATAAATTCTAAACCGTAAAATCATTTCGTCGTAAACTAAGAGCCAGAGATGGCAAAGTTGTTGCTTAACCACAGGAGTGTTTATTTTTAATTCAATAGCACGGCCGAGCAAACCTCCACCTCCACCTCGGGGCCAATCGCTGGACGAGTCATCAAGGGCCAGGACCCCGCAGCAGCAACAGCAACAGCAACAGCAACAGCAGCAACAACAACAACAGCAACAACAACAACAACAACAACAGCAACAACTGCCGAGTGCAAACAACGGTAAACCTCCCGGGGGCAAGGGGTGGCAGTCGAACGGCGGCTCGTCGGCCTCCGATTCGATTTATGCGAATTTGGGTAAGTTCAGGCCCATTCAGTGCAACTAATCCACAGCCACCTCTCTATTTAGCCATCCGCAATTATTACTGATACTGATAATTTCATTTTACTTTTATACATGCAATTTATATAAAGAGATACTTGCATACGTATGTTTACGTCTCTATATGTAACAGCCATACTCACACGATACTCGCACCTGCTTTCCTCGTTATTACTTTATAATTATTACTGTCTGCGTAGAAGCGTCATTTTGTACATCGACAGAAAAAATCGCACGCGAATTCGCTGCTTTCCTTCCTGAAAGTCCGCGGATACTTTATTCCTTTCTCAGATATTTATTTCGAATGCAGATACCTATTTTTTATTACACCGAGACCCTTGAACTTTTGTGTTATCTCACGAAATATCGCTATCCCTTATATCGCATTTGCATATTTTTACAACTTTTTACCTAGATTCTTAGTCACGGGAGTCTAGATTAGTTTTGTTGGTTGAAATACTCGCACAAGCTACAATCAAATCCAGCCTCGCTCAATCACAAAACCCCGATCGTTACACCTTTGAACTTGTCCTGCGTCATCTTATTAATTATTTCATGCTTTTGAGTATTTCAAACAAATATAAAATATAAACTACTATTGCGTTCAGATTTAAATTTATAATAGTGTTAAAGCTATCATGTTATAGTGCACACAGTAAACAATTTTCAGAGCCAACTTCGACTCCGAATAAAATCGAAAAAATCGCGGTGTAATATTTTTTTGTGACAATTCAAGTACCACACCAAAAACAATATTAAAATTTAGTTATCATTTTTTGCTTAAGTACTGTGGCTCGTTCTTGCTTCTGAATTTGGCTCTAAAATTTTTATGCCATACGCACTATAGTCTGATGTAGTTATTAATATATGTACACCCACAAATATATACATATAGACATATACATTTATATATACTCTTCCATTATATGTTCATTATTTTATATTCATTCGATAAAAATATAATTAATAAAATATAATTTAACATTTTGAAGTGATTACTTTAACAGAATATTTGATCATAACAAATGCAAATCTTTATCCCTAAAATGTTTTTATATTTTAAAAATTGAACATTCAAACTATTTTACATTTGAGTAAAATATATAATATAAAGTAAATAGCCTCAAGTAATAATTATCTCAAATATATTTAATAATCATAGACAAATGTAATGATATTTATTAACATGTTTTATGGTAATATTAAAACTCAAAATTGAATTTTTTTTTATTTTTTTTAAATAAACCATTTTAATAATTATAAGTCAAACTACAAGACGATATGATTATTATACAATTTCCTACTTCATTCTAATGATGAACTTGTAAAAAAGCTATAAATATAATACAAATTTAATTTTTGCATTAAAATATCTGTTAAAAAAAGATTGATTTGGGTTTAGAAACAATCTTTACTTTGTGAAAAATTTTTAAATTTTAATAAATTATCAGTTATTTTTTTTTTTTTTTTGTATTACAAATATGACGAAATTTTTTTTTGATTAAACAATTTTTACTTTTTGAATTTTTCATTAACTCTAAAATTTATTTAGTATCTTCTTAATGTTTTTTTTTTAAATATATGAAATAATATTAATATAAGTAAATTTATTTTTATTGCTATGAGTTGGATTTAAATTACATTTTTAAATACTGAATTTAAAAGATCTATTGATCTGTGTAAAGTAATCGATTCGAAATATTAGCTTTAAATATTACTAATAATAGATAAATTAAATGCTTGTAGTGTTCCAAGTTTTAATGAATAATAATTATTTCACTATAGGTAATGTGTCAATTAAATGAGTTAATACATTTTTCTACTATAATATAAATTGAATTTTTAGTTTTTTCTTTAAAGATTGTTACTTTCATGAATCTTCACGAATTTAATCGACATATTATTCTTTTTTATTTAAATAACTAATTATTTCCTCTTTATATTACAAGAATACATATTAATGAATATTGGAAATAATTTTTTAAAATAAAAATTAATTAGTAAGTTCTTTGATTTATTAATTATTAAAATACACTGTATATGCATATTTCTTAAATTAGCCTAGACAACGAATATTCCAGTTCATAGTATGCTTAAATTTTATAAATTTACATCATATATTTTTTAAAAATTTTAAGGTAATCTATTCTAAAAAAATATTTTCAGTATCTGTTATGAATATGAGTGAATTTAGAAAAAATGAATTATAATCATTTAAAACAGATATATATATATAAGCGAAATTCAAAAAATATTTTAAAAAACCTGATTTTTCAATAGATTTTTTCTATCGGTGTACATTTGAAAAATAAATTTTTTAGATCAAATAGCGAATTATAATACAATAATTATAATTAAAAACAAAAAAATTCATGTATGTTTATAATACTGCCCTGATAATGGGTGTAATGCTCCTTTTCTTTTTGTACTTTGTTATTAAACATTGTTTGTCTCTAATAAAAACGTAAAGTAGTAAATGTGATAATGATAATTGATTAATTTTGATGAAATTTTGGTGATATTTTGTTGTGTAACAATAATATTATTGAATATCCTCAAATAATACAATTTTGCGTAGTTTCAAAAAAAAAGAGAAAAAGATAAAAAGAACAATTGATTATCTAGTGATGTGATCGACAGCGATGAAAAACAATAAATTATATACTTTCATTCGTTAAATCTGAAATAATTTGGTCCAATGTGTGCTCTATTATTAGTGCAATAAGTTTTTGTTAATAACTTTAGTTCGTTTATTTTTAATGATTCGTGAATTCGTGAAACGTAGAGACTTGATGTTTCAAATGCATTTTTCTTCTTCTATATATTTCTTCTGTGTTTCTCGTCTTTCTTAACCTTTCACGGATGTTTCACGAGTCTCGAGGATTAACGATATCCTGTGATATGTTACTACTATGATATATTTATACGTAAAAATATTATTAGCAGTATTCTTTCTAATGATAATGTTATTAGAAAATTTGATTTATAATTTTGATTTATAATAATGATATATTCAAAGAAGGATTGCATGAAGGCGTGGAAAAGTTTGAGAATGGCTGAATAGATGAGGAATATTCGTCAACCAGTCAACTTTGCCTTGCGAATAGCAAATACAGTTCTCAAGAAGCTAAGTGAATTTAGAGAATAAAAAGCTTGTAATTATTATATTCTAATTTCTAATATAAAATTTGTTTTTTCTTGAAATAAACATATTTTTTTTTCAACTGAATAAAATTCTTTATTTGCAGTTAATTATAAAAAGCCCGTATTAATGTTGTAATGTTGTTTTGTATGTCTTGTGTTGTCTTTTATTTGTTTGGTTTTAATTTATATTTTAATTTTACCACTTGTTTGTTTTTTCCTTAATTTAATTATATTTCATTCAGTTACATTTTATCACATTTATCATTTAATAGTAATATAGAGTGAAAATAATACAGAGCATTTACCTTGAGCTTTTGAACAAATGCATCATTATTGTAAAGATTAAAAACGAGCTTGAAAATTTTTGAGGTGTTCGAGATACTTAACCAATTTATTTGAAATGGAATAACAATGTCGAATAAAATTGTTTTTCAAAAAGAGACATCATCACTCTGTATTTACATTGTTAAATAACGTATTTGAAAATTACACATAAATAAATTCGTAACATTGATTATTTTCATGTATTCAAACATAAAAAATTTTTCAAAAAATCTCAACACATGATTTCCGTGATGATCACAATCACAATGACCAGACTAACTTGTGCACAATTTTCTGCGAATAAGCAACAACTGATTTTCAGAAATTATGCGAAATTATAGTTGTCTCAGCACAACAATTACACATCATATGAATAAAAAAAATTATTTACAAATAATATACTTGGTATCCGTAATTGGCAATTATTTCAAGAGAACAAATACTCTCTCTAATTCTTGAAAATACTCATCTTCCAGTAGAACAAAGGGCAAAAGGAAATGGACCATTGCGCCTACCATTGCATCCGAGAAGGGTATGCACATGAATATACGCGCGTGAGACAAGGGCAAGGAAAAGGAAATTCGTGGAATAATGATTTATAAGAGTCGGTTCTTTCACTATATATTTTTTATTTTTATATCGGTGTCGCGTAAGTATGGCACATTCGAAGACTTACTCGCTTATTCCTTTCATTATTTTCTTTTCTCCTCTTGTTCGAGTTGTTATCAAACACGTCTTTGAGCTGTCGCCCCGGCCTTTGTAAAAATATTTCTTAAGCGTTTTTTACATCTCTAAATTACCAAACAAATGAAAATGTAATTCATTCGACAAATTAAATTTTATTTCATTCGGTTGCATTGTAAATATTTTGACAATGATGCTTGCAGAGGAAAGCTCCTTGCTGAAGGAACAAATTGCGTAACCTCGGGAATTAATTGAACTTTGAAGTGGTTATTTCTAAATTTATAAGCTCGTAGCGCCCAAGACTGATAAAATTATTGACCAAAATGTTTTTTGCTTAATGTAGCTTAAACCGAAAAAAGATTAAACTGCTTGAAAGAAAATTTGAATTTTGCTGGCAATTGTGTAAACCGAAGAAACTTAGGATTATTTTGCTATTTGAATGATGCATGAGCTATAAAAGAATGACGATTCACAAACAAATTGATGGATCTTGGATTGACTCTGAATCTATTGTCCCTGTAAGTGAGTTCGTTTACCTCCAAGATCCTTTCAAAATCGCGAACCGGCGCCATATTTGCATAAATGCATACGTGCATACTTATCCTTACATATACTATCGCTAAAACTGGCCGCTCTGGGGGCAACTAACGCAGCATGTATTCAATGCAGATTCCCTGGAGATTTGCGTCTGTTTCTCTTGCGGATTTTACCTGGTGATAGTGGACTCAACCATGAATAATATACTTTTGTCCTCCCACAACAGAGCTGGTGGCTCTTCCTTTTCCTCTTCCTCTTCTTCCTCTTCCTCGGGTCATCTGATGTCCACGCAATCTACTTCTACCGGTTTGAGGATACTTTTTGGTCTTTTTTTACTTTTATCTGGAACGTTCTAAACAGCATCATTTTTCGTGTAACCACATGCTCGCCACACATAACTACAACAATCGATCAATTCAAAAATTTTTTAAGCACGAACATTAATCATGCGAGAACGGTACCTCGAACAAATTAAATAATTAAATTGAACGATTTGAATCGATCTACAACCAAAAAAGTGGTGTGTTGTTGTTCTTGATTAGAAGCAAATACCTCTTTGGGCTACCTACTGTGTATAAAACTATCCTTTGAGCTTACCGAATTAAAACAATGTTTCATTGTAACACCATATTACTATTTCTTAAAGAAAACAATAACAATTTTTATTCAATTTTTATTCGGTATCACTAAGAGTCATATTAACGAATCATTTTTATTTTTATTTAATTGTTTAAATCCAATAAAGCCTATGTCAATGGACAAACTATATAATTGGAAACATTTGAAAGATAAGAAAAGATAAGAAATCAAGATCCGCTTTTCTTTCCGTATTCCTTGATGAAATACAAATCAATCGTTAACATCTGCCCACGAAAATCCGCAAATGTGAAACCGCAAAGTCAAGGGGATCAGTAACCTGCCTGCGTTTGCCAATAGCAAAAGAAATGTTACGTAAGACCGCGATAGATAACTTGTAGAGCCTGTGCGAGCGAGGAAGAGAGAGCGTGAATTTGTGTGGATGTGCACCGTAGTCTTGTATGTTTTGTGATGTTGACTTTACTAACACTTGGCGCGCTTGGGCGTGTGGATACCGGCGTGAAGGGCCTGCAGCGGCGGAGGATGTTGCAGGTGCCATAAGGAGCGCCCTTGCGCCAGCCAAGCCTCGACGCACCTCGAGCATGCGGGACCAGCCGGCCCAGCCAACCCTGAGAGTTGCCCACCCCTGCGATGAGGATCCTGGAACTACCCCAGGTTCCAGCCCTGGCTCTGGACACCCGAGGCACCGCGGACTTCCAGACAACCACCGACCCCCGGCTTCGGACTCTTCGGTAATTCACCTGATCCCCCCCCCCACCGACCCAACATCCCTATCTAACAACTTCTCTTGATCCCGCAAATAGCAATTAACACTTTCTTCAACTTAACTTACGAAACCTAGTCTCTCGCGATAACTACGAATGATAATTACCGCAAACGCCTAGTTCTCTTTAGCTGTTCTTGCAAGTGAAATTTTGAGCTCCGGGAAAGAACCTTCGCGATTTGTAATAAAAAAGCAAACACTCCAAGCAACAGTTGGCCACATTTTTAATTATTTATCGGGAATGAAAGTATAGCACAGGAATGATTCGAGCACAGGTCTCGGGTGAAAGTCAAAGCTGCGAGTACCTGTCGAGTTCAAACGAGTGGGATGACTCGACGAGCCTTGAGCTACGTCACGGGGTCGGCAATCACCCAGTTTCCAAGAGGCAGTCCGACAGCGGAGCCCTCAACTCCGACTCCCACGGGATTAAATTCCAGCAGACACTGTTCACCAGGTCGAGTTCTCTACCATACTGCGTCGGCGAGGTCGAGAGCGAGCTCTATCCCCCTTTTGGCTACAACCGTGGAGACAAGGTTAGTATATAAAGTATATAGTTAGTATAAAATTTAAGATTCATCCTAATGGTTACATCTTGCACGCCTTTATATATGTATCCGGATTTATTGATGTTAAAGAATCATCAAGCATAGGACGAAATAAATGTCATAAATAATATTAAGTAAGAACATTCGCAATATTTTTATTTTATTTAATTATTTCTTATATGATAATAAACTTATTTTCAATATTTAAAAAAAATTGTAAATTATCAATTCAGATTGTGGATTTCTTATTTCTCTCTCTCTCTCTCTCTCTCTCTCTCTCTCTCTCTCTCTCTCTATGATTAACCTCTTTCAATATCTTTCCAATGTAAAAAATTAATAATTATAACAAATTAAAACAATTGATTACTATTTAACTAATTAAATGTATGTCAAACAATATCATAATAAAATATAATAGAATTGTAATTGTATCTAATCATCGAATTCATGTTAAAAAAGGCAGGCAAGGAAAAAATTGAAAATGTAAAAAAAGGTAACAAATTGAATTATAAAAATCACAATTGGAAATTACAAACTGTTGACAATCTACTACTTAATTTAATAAATATCTACAATTCTCTGCATATCTAATCGTTTTAAACCAAACAACATTCTCAAATTTCCTTTGTCAAAAATATCTGGAATATTTTATGATATTTAATTAATTTAAAACTCCAATTATTGAACTAATTATGTAGAATATATAAATATATATCCACATGTATAACAATAATATAGAGTTGTATAAGGCTTAAGGTATTCTCTATCAACCATTACTCCATGAACTAAAAAAGTAAAAAAGGTTTGAGAAATAAATGTATTAAATATTCTTAAAAAGGGCTTCGAGGACGACCAGGATTGGAAAAAGGACGAAGAATCTCGAATTGGAAGACTTAGACAACGGAGAGGCCGCAGCATAGTTCATCGAAGTTTGGAGGATAATTATGGTGCTGTTATTATTGCCAATCACGAAGCACTCGCCCAATTTTTAGAGCAGGTAATCCAAATTCATTTAAAAAAGTTCTAAATTCAATTGCATATTTTAATAGTAAACCGAATGAATTTTTATTTAGTGCATCTGATTATAAAAAAAATGTTCAGGGGTGATTGATTTTTCTCTTCTTCGGCATTTAATTCAACCATCAAAAGTTTTAAACAAAGATTTCAGTGAACACCACTATCAATGTATGAATTTCAATAATAAAAATACTTCTATAAATTCTGGTAATATTTATCTAACAATATTTTATTTACATAATTTAAAAATCGGCTTTAATTAAAATTCAACCATTTTTGTGTATTTATAAAAAAAATAATTGCATCAATTAATATTCATTTATAAATGTGAAGAAGAAAAATATAATTTTAGTACATAATGAAATTAAAATGTCTTGAAATCATGAAGATTCTTTTATAGTTTCATCTAATCTATTCTAATCTATGCTGGGTTTCTTATTCTACTGGTATTACATTAAGACAAAATATTTTTAATACCACTTTAAGTCGATAAATAAAATATTCAAACTTGAAATTGAAAGCGAAATATCAAATGCTATTGCAGAGTTGACATTTTTGTTGAGTTGACAAGAAAAGTATAAAGTTTAAAATGAAAACTTGGTCGTATTATATTAAAAGCACCCCGAATACAAAGAAACTTGGAGTGGTTTTTAGTTTTGAAATATATCCAGCTATATATATAATTTAAGCACTCGCAAATAATGGATTATTTGCAAAGTAATTGCACAAGTAAGAGGATAGTGATCGTATGGAAAACGGTCTAATTGCGTCGGACATTCACAAGTATATAAAGGAGGGTAAAATCAGTGCGCTTCTTCGTGATTATTTCGCAGACGAATCAGGTGGCACCAGTGACTCCGGCACTCCGAACCCTGAAGAACGCGCACCTGCAATTCAGCGATTTCATCGTCGACCGCAGCTCGGCCCTGATAACCGGCCCACGCATCTTCTTCTCGGCCATTTGGAACGAGCAAAATGTCACGGTCTGCGTATCCTTCGACCCCGGAATGCACGTGTCGCGGAAGGAGTTTTATCTCGTGCCCATCGTCGAGTTCATCGATACAGTACCAAAAGACATTCTTGATATGGGGTATACAGTTGGAAGAAAAAACCCCGAAGGTTCGTATCTACCTCAAATTTTATTATAATCTTCAACTATTTTTTTAAATGCATTCATACTGAGATATTTATTTTATATCAACAACTACTAACGCTGAACTGATACTGGAGGATTTTAATTTAAATCTTTAAAAAAAAAAATTACAAACTAAAAAAATACTTCCAAGTTGTGCTAGCATCCGGCATAAACAGTATTTTGAACACTGTTTTTTTTTTTATATTTGATTATAAATTTTAAAATAGCACAAGTTTTTTTTATGTAGATGTGCGCGTAAAATTTTGTTGCTTGTTCACTAAATGGTAAGCTTGATTTGTACCCCGAGAATGATTACGTGTTTATCTATATTTCCTGTTTAGTATATTTTCAGATCATATTACGCATCATTCGAATGAAGGTAATTATTATTCATTTTTTCAATTTCTTCTGGAGCATAACTAAAATATGAATATTTTTACGCTATCCTTCTAGTCATTGTAAATTAACTCTTATTATATTTAAAATTAACAATACATGATGCTAAAATCTAATGGTAAACAATTTAACGTTTGTAGCATCAATTTCGGTCCTGCCTCGTTTACAAGTGAAGACGCTTAAGTCTTTTACGGAAACGATAGCGGCTGAATCTAGCAAAGACGAAAATACCACGAGGGAGTCCTCGTTCGTCCTGCTGCAACTCGTTAGCGCCCTGAAGAGCCTCCAGGCGAGGGGCATCGAGGAGGCGCCAAAAAGTCTTGCCAACGTCGTGCTCTGCCGTGAGAACAAGGACGCCTATCACAGGCTCTATATTTTTCAAAGGCAATCATTCCTCTTAACTTTATTCCTTTTCTCAGTGATTAAACATTATTCCGGTGGCTCTATTCTCCGGTAACAGTGGCACTTATTAATTTTACTTGATGTAAATGGCTTGGATTACTTTTTAAAAAGTAAAATAAATTACAGAACAACAAATGAATAGAACAACATTTAGGAATGCTGATTTTTTTTAATTATTTCTTGAATGGGTTATTTCAATTTTCATTCTGAAAACATTAATAACATTGATACAACTTTCAATAATTATATGATTAATATTGTATATATTAATTGAACATTTGTTTGTATTCATATTTATTAGTTAAAGTCAACAACAAAAACTTTTTTCAACGTAAAAATTAAAAATAATACGTTTATGTAAATATGCTTGATGAGGAAATGGAACGTATAAAAAATATTTTAAATCAAATTAATTATCAAAATGAAAATTTTGTTTTCACAGGTTAAACATTGACAGCTCCGAAAATAACGAAAATGAATATGTTTCACTCTGCCAATGTGCTCTAAATGCTTTGATGGAACTTAATTTAACAAAAAAACTACCTCTAATTCGGGAATTGCTCATGCGTGAAAAAGCAATTACATTGTCTCAGGTAATGATTCCATAATCTCTCCATCATGTGGAAATTCACAATGGACAATATTTATAATACGTGTAATTAGACATATATTCATTAAAATTCAAACAGATAAAACTTACTTTTCAAATTAATAGTATTTACGAAATGATACAAATTGATCTACGTTTGCGAAATAATTATTAAATTGATCTTGTAAATAAATACACCTGCAAAATATGTAACTCTAATGATTACCTTAATTAGAAAAATTAAAATAGATAATATGAGTAATGATAATAATTAATTTAATAATGAATGACCGTGAAAGTTTTCAAAAAAAACGTGCAGTATTCAAATTATATTTTCATTCTATCATATGAAATTTAATTAAATTAAGTGTGGTATAATTTAAAAATTGATGCCTTCATGTTTTAAGATGAATACAAATATTTCATATCATAAATAATCATTTTATTTTATAAAATTTTAAATGAATAAAAAAAATAAATATATATAAAAATAAAATATAAAATTACATATGAATTTTTTTTTTTTTTTTTTTTACTAAACTAATTAATATCCACTTTAACCTAATTTTTTTACACATTAAGTCACAAAACTATGTTATAGAATATTTTATTTTTAACACGTATCATTAAGAAAAAACATTTTTTTCATGGTAATAGTTGCAATATTATAAATATTTTAGAAATTTTAGAGATTTAACAGAGTTTTATTTTTTTGAAACCACTATTTATCGTTACTATTTAGCGATTTCGGGGAAGTCGGAAAATATGCGGGGGAGTTTTTTTCTGTTTATCATTCTTTTTCTTTTTTTGGACGATAATTAGAAGAGGTAGGATTTGTATTCGCATGAAGTATGTTTTTGAGTTTTGTAGCATCGCGTGATGGACCACTATAGATCAAGCAATACAGCACATTTTAGGTCATAAAAAAGCAGTTAGTGATATATATTAAAATTTGTAAAAAAAAATCAGTAAATTCTTATTTTCGAAAATGTCACTTATGATAGTTCGGATTTTTTTATTATTAACAATTTTAACAAAAAAATGCATTTTTTTAATTTTTTTTTTTTTTTATAAAATGAAAAGTCTTGATTTTAACACTATAGTATCAATGGATGATTTATAACTAATAAAATTGTAAAGAAAATTCATTTTTATATAAACTTATCAACAAATTAGAAATCGAGAAAATTTTTGAAATTAATTAAAAAATGTGTAGTTATGTTATTTTTCAACATTTAAAACTCTAGTTTTAGAAAATTAAAGTGATCGGATTATTAGATTTCGAGTAATACTAATGTAAATTAAATTATGTAAAAATTTACGAAGTTATTTTCAGTTCAATGCACCAGAAGATTTTAGTTTTTTCGACGATTTTAAAAAATATAATTATTGCACAACAAATCGTACATCTTATATTTTGTAAAAATTATTTAGATTATCTAAAAACTGCGAACCGATTTGGGGTATTTTTAGACAGAAATAATGAATGATCTTGTTGAAAACTTTATGTAATTTTTCTAATTCCAATATACATGCAATTTTATTCTTAAAGACTTTTTTTAACATTTAAAAGTCTTTATAACATTTTATCAAGCCAAAAATGCTTACCGTGTAAATCTGTTCCAACAGTCTCTTCATCGCGTCGTGTTACAAAATTAAAAAACACGCTTTTGGGCGAAATAAATTCCTACCTCTTCTAATGATCTATTTATAAAAAAAGGAATAAATGGCAAAAACTCCCCCGCACATTTTTGACCTATCCAAAATTGCTACAATAAATAGTGGTTTCAAAAAAAAATAAAAACTCATTACTTTTCGGACAGCCATGTATTCAAGTTTTCTGTCCTGACATGTTCACAACTGATTACAAGTGCCATCCATTTCATAAGCTTAATTTGATAGCTGATAATATTTTGTTTGATAAATATTCAATGTAACATTGAATTTCATGAGACATTTGTCTCGTTTATTGTCAACGTTAAATCACTTTAAAAAGAATTGGAATAGTTATAAAATAAGTATCAGTATCAATAAGTAAAAGTTAAGAAAATATTTAAATACTGAAACGGGTTCTGGTGCAGGTGAAATCCATTCTGGAGTTTTCATTGTGGGGACCGGCGGACGCGACACTTGGAGGTCCTCGGGAGCGGGAGACAGCCCTTCAACGTTGGCTCGACCTGGAGCGCGCGACGGTGCTCCACGCCCTAGTGCGCGCCCGAGCCCAACTCACTGTCACCGACGAGTACCAACTTCTCTTCCTCGTGCGCACAAGTGCTAAGATCATGTGCGAGGCATCACTCCAGCTTGACAGGCAACGCATCGGTCTAATGTCGAGAGACAACTCATAGTGATTTATGTCCCCGTGTTTGGGCACAACAACCCATTCAACCAGAACTACCATCTCGATCTCAGGGAATCGTGGAAGATTGCCAATCGCCGTACCTGGGACACACGCTTGTTGAATCAACAACCATGTCAAGGAAATTGCGACACTGTCATCTTTCCGATGTTTTTCGAAATTCATTCTCCACTTAAAACGAGGTGGAACAAAAGACATGATGGTTCAATTTTATGATAGAAACGATTGACATTTACGGATCTAAAATGGAATGCTCTCTCATTTTTATTACGAACAAAACATTATATTTGTAATTTTTTTTTTTTTTTTTTTTAAAGATAAAAATTAGAATTTACGTACGTATTAAATATCAAGAAAACAATACAAGATTGTTTAAAAGTAGTGTACAAAGCATAAAAGTAAAATTGAAGGCTTGTACTATTCATTATTCGTATAATTAATTTTTAATAAATACATCAATCTCATAATTCAATTAACATTTTTCTTTTTTATAATTTGACATGACACATATACATTAATACTTAGTTGTATTACAAATATAATTAGTTTTTAGTTTACATCTAAAGTACTTTATATTTTCTAAATTTTCATTTAATCGAATCAAGTACAATAAATTATATAAAATAAGGATTCAAATTAATTATTTTAAATTTTAGGGGCAGTGGGAGTGTTCAATTATCATAATCAAAATGTTATTGTTAATCGCGATGCATTGTATAAAATTTTTTAGCAAATATTTTCGATATTACGTGCTTTAAATTTTTATAGTTGGAAGTGTCGTTTACTCTTCAAAAATGCTACATATTTTTATTTTATAAAAATTTGTATCAGTATAACTATTATTATTAAGACAAATTAATAACCAAAATACAGTAAATCATATTTATATTTAATTAAATTTAATTACAAATTTATTAAGATTATTTTTAAATATATAAATTTGCATTATAAAATTGTTCATTCTACAACAATTTATTTTTTGATGATATTTATATAAAATGACAAATGACTATAATAATCTGTTTTATATATAAATTGACAAAAAAAATAAAAATAGTTTTTACAACAATATATTAATTATGGAGAATTCTCAAATATCAATCCTCCGAGAATCTCCGAGCATACGCGAACAATTTTGCCATAATGTAAAATTTGATACGAAGCACCTTCCATTTTGTTTATTTAGATAAAATTAAAGATCCGTGTGAGGAGTAGTATGAATAAAAGAAGTTATTTTTAATTATTTTATCGAGGTTTCGATAAGACATCTCTTGTGGTTGTCATATTCAATATTTTTTCGCTGGAATAAGTCGACATTGTACGACGTTTAGTCGTAACATCACAATTTGAATGTTCACTCACATTCAAATTACACGTTGTCGAGGGATGGATGGATGCCTTATCGAAACGTCGGCGAAATAATTGTAAATATCTTGTTTTATTCATACTGCACTTCACCTAGATCTTTAATTTTATCTAAATAAATTTTACCATAATGTTATATAAAAAAAATGTATTGTATATTAATATTTTTTGTATCATAAATTTAACACAACTTTTTTCAGTTTATATCTGTTTATGGCTGTAAGTTTCTGTGGATACGCGAATATGTTATTTGTAAATTTTGTTGTGCGTAAGTAAAATGTGATGGAAATACATTGATTGTTGTTGATATTGTAAAAAACAGATCCAGTCATACAATTTAATTGTTACTAATATTAAGATTCAACTCTATGTATATTCAATACTAAAGAAATGTATTTATATTAAAAAAAAAATTTTTGTATGATATATAATAAATATTATCTTGCCATAATTCAATTCTGCAGTTTTATGATTATTTCTTATAAGTTTATTTATATAGAATAACCTATTCATTTATTGCAATGAAATATTCCATTGAACACGGAAATTAACTCAAAAAATATATTATTTTATTTTAAAAATTTCTATATTTCTTTAAAAATTTGATGAATTTTAAAGTAACTTTTAATGCTTTCATTATAAAATATTTTAAATTTTAATAAACATTAGTCACTTTCACGATTGACAATAAATAAAATAAAGAACAATGAATGGTCATAATTTTTTATAGTTAATATTATATTTTGACAATAAAATTTATTTTAAAAATTTTAAATTCTGAATATGTTTTAATGTTAATATTTGTTTCCCAATGCTTATATATATACTAAACTGATAATTGATGCGTTAAAAGAATTACAATTAAAAATTTTTTTAGAAAGAAAATTATAAGTGAAAAAAAAGTATAAAAACAATGATGCACATTTTCAATTACTTGAGCTGCTGTATTCTTCAGTTCTCTACATAAATATAAAATTAGATGATTTATATTTAAGTAATTATTGTAAAATAAATATTTGAATATATATTTTAGCATTAAAAAATTTGTTATTATATACACACATTTTTACGGATATTGATGGTATTTAGATAAAAATTTATATTTCAAAACAGTTCATCTTCTGTAACAGATGATTTTAAATTATAATTATTTCAGATTTAAAGAAGACAGTTATAACAATTAAAACATTTTTAATGCATTATAATCTTTATGTTAATCTACAATATTACTGATACAAGAATATTTTTAATGATATTTATATAAAAAATTTTATGTTATGAAATGACAAATAACAATCTTAAAATTATTTCTTTTAATTGTAAATATATTTTACTAAGGTAATCAATTTTTTACCATTCCTCGATTTCTATCTTTCTTTATTTACTTTAAATAAAAATACTTCTATAAACAATATATATAAATATTTTGATATTTAAATTTGATTTCGTTCATTATAAAAAGAAAACTTAATTCAAAATAAGATTTAATATTTATATTTTCAGTAAATTTAATTTATATTTTCAAATTCATCAAATTTATAAATTATATATCTATACATCTGTTTGTAGTTGATTCATAAATATTATAAATTCAATTTCATTTATGAATTTAAATAAATTTTTTTAATTTCTAAAACACCAAATTTTATTTGAGATTTAAAATCTTAATACACTCAAATCTACAATATTTTTAATATTCCTTAAATTTGCCCTTTTTTTTAAATATATGTAAAAATATTAAAAGTCATACTGTAAGTTTATTTTTGATTGCTTGGAATATTCTCCAAATTTATACATTTTGTTTTTAAATATGATTGTTCCATAGTAGGATCCTCAAAATCTGCTTTATAAGTACTAGTATCTCCATTAAATGGAATTGTAAAGAAAACCTTTGGCTTTACATAATAAAATTGTTCTTTTTTAACTTGTAAAACTTCTTTTTTTATTTTGGAGACGTAATCAGTATTATCATTTTTATCATCATATTTTAATCGTGATTGACATAAATTTGTGTGTGCAAGGTGACTAGTACTTATATAGGGATAAAATAATGGAAAATGGTTTTTTTCATTGAAAGAGTTGTTTATTTCATTCGATGATGCTTCGGTATAAAATTGTTGTAGCATTTTTGATTCAAACGTTTTTTGTGGATCAACATAATGCAAACCTAAATTTTAAATAAATAAATACACAGTATGATTAAAAATTTTTGTAACTTTTAATTTTTTTAATGGTCACGAAAATTATTTATAAGTTAAAAATAATCATTCAAACAATTATTTTAGGAAATTTATTATCTAAATGTATTCCGTGTCCATATAAATATAAATAGATATACTATAACAGTAGGCAACTACAAGACCATTAAGAAGTTAAAAATTAATCAAAAAGAATAAAAAGAACCTGAGATTGTAACATCATTTTTTAATTTTTTCACAGGTAAAGTACGAAATTCATCATAGAGATTCTTCAGAGTGTACTTTGAAGATAAATACACCTTTTTATAATTTTCAAAATTGTTTTCATGTAATTTCTTTTCACTATAATCTCTACTATAAATTGAGAGTTTTTTATTGATAATTGGTTCAAATAAATGTAAACTTTGTCTTCTTATTTCAGTTTTATAAGTTTTATGGCAACTGTCGTTCAAATTTTCGTAATAATGCGCATGTTCATAGGAAGTTTTAAAATAATTATTAAATTTATTTGTTTTCATTACTTTACACATGATTTCGAAATTTCATCATTTAAATTAACAAATGTGAAATTTGAAGATATTGACTAGCCAACATAAAAATTTTTTGATCTAAAAGTAAAATTAAACAATTGAAAGTCTATTTGTTACCATCTTTATGTCTTTAATTTTATTATTAATTATATTACTATTACTATTATTATTGATATTATTATCATTATTAATATTATTATTGTTATTATTTTTTACTCCAGTTACTGAAGTATCTCATTTCAATGACTTTCATTCTCTTCATAAAAGTGCCTTTAGAATTTCAATTACATTATTCTCTTCGTTCACTGTTCGCTTAATAAGCGTTTATTTTCGAGGTTGACTCGCTTGTGCGCTGACATACACATAAACATACAAACACACACATACATATTTGTTGACACCAGAATATCGTTGGTACAAGTGTCAGTATCACAAAACACAAACTGAGAAGGTCAATATTCAAAAAATTTTTTTTTTTAAATTTTACAATAACAGATGTGGTACCTATTTTAATTTTTCAACGAAAAAACTTTCATTAATGAAAATTTATATTGTATTCTTATTAGCAAAGCTACAAAAGCGATTGATTTATATATGTTTCTAAATGTGTTAATTGTTTTACGTCAATGTAAACATAATAATATTTTTATTACATTTTAGGATATTAGTATACATAACTCTTTATGATATATTTTCTGCACCTGTCTGAATTGTATGTAGCTGTTACATTTGTACATAATATAAGTAAATATTTTTTTTTTAATAGAGATATTCTTTCGTTGATAACTTTTGCTTTTTATCATTATTACTAGTTTCTTGAAAAAAGAAAACCAAAAAGAGTAACTTCTCAATATTTGATCTCGGACACATGCACGCACACATGAACACACATACATACATACAAACATAAGATACCATGCACGTACGCACACACATACACCGAAACGAAAAATCGCCTTCAAGTTTATTAAAAAAAATTCACATACAAAATCTTAGCTCGGTATTCTATTCATAAGTACTTGTAAAGGATCGTCCGAGCATTTTTCTACAATCATCAGCACAATAATTAATTATAATAAAAAAAATAAATAAACAACTTTGATAATTGAAAAGACCCATCAAAAATTGTTCTTATTGACGAAAAAATCTGTACAAAAAGAAAATGCAAACAGGCGTGATTTTTATCAGAAATCACTATCACAATAATAAAAGAATTAAATTTTTCGCGGAAGGCGATTTTGTCGAACGATCCCTAAATTGATTCATCACATTCACAGGTTATTTAAATTAAAAGTTGTTAAAAGAAGGACGAAGTCACCATTCTTCTTATATTTTTCGTTACCTAATATATAACAACTGACGAACGCGGCCCTCCTCCTTCTTTTAAATTTGAAAAAGATTGCTAACTAGAGTTTGCGGTACAGCGCGTACAGCCAAATAGAGCGTGATCCTAGCTACAACTTACAATCCTACAATTACTTATTATAAATATTATAGAAAAATCTTCACAGAATCGTCTGCTTGATAACTAAAGACTCCCTGCGTCCATACGACGGACAGACATGGGAGCCCGAGAGGTAGTGGCGATTCCTAGACCGCGGCTAAGCGTCCTTCTAATTTTTCCGACCACCCCGACGCTTCATCGAGGAGGTGCACTGCGGACAATACCATTTGCCTTTGGGAGGTGCAGTTATGTTAACACATGGGTAATGGAACCACTCGAACGGACACTAAAAAAAAAGGCCTGTCATTAATAAAAAATCTATAGGATTCATTATTTATTAATTTACAATAAATATTCACAGCTTAACATTATACCAATTGCACATTGAATAGTTTTTAAGGTTCTTCTTATAGAACCTAATCAACTGATTTTGTTCTCTCTCTTTTGATTTCTCGCATTAAAATTCAAAAAAAATTTCAAAAAGAATAAAACTAATTAAATAATTTATTAATCAGTATGAGCTAGTTATTTTAGTAACGTTAGTATCTTAATAAACCACTACTTCATTTATGAGTCATTTATATCAACTTACGTCGGAATTGTCGCAGGCTACCATATCCCCATACGAGACCTGATTGCATATGCAGTATCTTGGTTCGTTCGGATCAAAGGTCCAGTCTGGGTTGTCGGAATCAGTGACGACAGTTGCCTGTGCAGCCGCCGCCACTGCAGTTGCTGACGAAGTTGTACCAACTTGGGCAGCGGCCACTACCGCGGCTACCGTTGACTGTTGCTGCTGCTGTTGCTGATGCTGCTGGTGCACTTGCTGTTGTTGTTGTTGCTGCTGCTGCTGCTGCTGCTGCTGCTGCTGCTGCTGTTGTTGTTGTTGTTGCTGCTGCTGTTGCTGCTGCTGCTGTTGCTGCTGTTGCTGCTGCTGCTGCTGCTGCTGCTGCTGCTGCTGCTGTTGCTGCTGCTGCTGCTGCTGCTGCTGCTGCTGCTGCTGCTGTTGTTGATGCTGGTGCGCCTGTTGCTGCTGCTGTTGTTGGTGCTGTTGCTGTTGTTGCTGTTGCTGGACTGACGGTGGCATTACGTTTGTATTTGTCACGTTCGACGTAGTAACTTTCCTGTGAAATCAAAATCATCTCGTTTAACTATTATTATAATCAAGTTTTCGCAGTTGAATTTTTAATTAAAATATTTTAAAATATTATTATACTATTAAAGTCTCTGAGCTAAACACTTAAACAATCATCATCCCATGTATTATTAATCACTTTCAAATATCTAAAATACGTTCACTAATAAAGAGAAGCCAATTTTTTCTAAATTATTTCATTGACATGGTAAACAAATAAATATCAGATCTTATTAAATTATAATACTACTAAATTTTAAAAATTATAATTGAAATTATTATAAAATGAGTTTATAATTAATTATCAACTTTTAGTTTTCAAAACAATTTTTGCATTCAATTAAAAATTGAAATAGCATTACAATTCAATAATAATAAATATATATTTTAAGATTTTTTATAATAATCTCATAATATTGAATATAAAATATTATATTAAGGTGTTTATTAATGCATAGAAAAATTTATTGACTATACATTTTACAATAATATTCTTGTTAAATAAATTATGTTTTTGATGATTTTGGATCGTCAATAAACGAAAGTACTGGTTCAATTTTTCTTATATTGTGAAATGGCTTAAATAGTAGTTAATATTATTTATAAAATCATTAATTAAAATTATAACCAATCAATTTATCTCAACTTTTGAGCTATTGGCCCATGTGGAGAATTTTCTCATTCAAAACGTTGTTTAATTATATGATTACACAATACTATTTAATTAATTTGATTTTTTTTTATGTACTCTAAATTATATTTTTTCCCAAACAAATAGGATTCAATTAATTACAAGAATGATGTATAGAAAACCCTCCTATTTTCAGAGCAGATAATGCAGGTACTTCTGACTAATTTGAAATACTAATTTATTTATTTTTTTTTAATTTATTCATAAAACTTAATAAAAGAAGAGTTCTGTTGGAAAGATAAATGCTAAATTTAAAGTGTTTAATGTACAGATAGTAAAAACTTTGATATAATCTAAATATAAAATTGATTATATGAATAAATTATTGTCATATTCAATATTACAATAAATTCGTCGCATTGAATTTTAAAAACCAGTAACATAAAATATTTAAAACTCAAAAATAACATAACTATTTATTTACTTAAGTGTGACGTTCATCAAACAGAATTTGAAGCCGCTTTATAGTTTATTAAAATTTTATAGGACAATTTAAGTGAAAAAATTGCGTTACCAAATTCTTGTAGCAAAATACTTCACCAATCTGAAGGTCACAAAATACGATACATTGAAGTATCCAAAATGGCATGGTTCGTTGTCAAGCATCTATTAAAAATGATAAATTCAGAGTTCTTATTTATTATTTATTTACTTATTGTAATGCAGTAAAGGATTTTTATCAAAAGTCTTGTCACGCAAGGCACGGTCATTGTCAATTAAACGTCTGAGAATTTGGCACGAAACTTTAGCACCCATTACCAAAGTCCAACTTGTAACTCTCCTTGGTTTTGATGGTGTCAAATACAACCTTTACACTTTATACATTCGGAGGTGGCTGCCTCAACTTCAACCCTGAGACTAATAAACATTCCTAGGGAGTGGCAACTCACTCTTATCGCAGAAAAGGTCTTTATGCCCAAACGATTACGTTACCGACCTTTCCAATCCAAAGAAGGAACAACCAACCTGTTAACCTGTTACCTCATCTGCATCCGTCCTTTATACTCACTTCTTGTTTTTCTTGGAAGACTCTTGGATGGCGGCGATGGCGGTCTGGGCTGCCCCTGCCAGTTCCCGACTGAACTCTGCGGCGTGGACTCCACCCGTATTTATCGCCTCATAGCTGGCCTTGAGACTGGCCGTGCGCCTACCCTGCTGCATGTGCTGGGTTGCGGCAATAGCCTGGGAGGCCGCCGCTGCGATCGCGTTGCCACCGGCGCCGATGTGCCCCAGGTTGTAGCTTACCGGGCCGACGGAATTGGCAAGTCCGGGCGGCGGTGCTGCTGCCATCGACGAAGGGGTGGGGGGTGCTTGGGGCAGGAGGGCCCCCGAGTTCGCTGAGGCCGGCCGTGGCTCCGGGAGGCTGCTACTGCTGCTGCTGCTGGGTGTGGGAATTTTTTCGATTGCAACCCGCTTCTCCACTGACGTCGACGAGGCGTTTGAGTCTCGGCGTTTTTCGCCGCGCGCTGCAAGTCAGAGGTTGCGGCGCTCAGTAGCCATTGTCATTTGGCTAGAGCTTTTTTTACCAGGTTCAACGCGACCCGAAAGTTAAATAGTGCATTTTTTTGTATGAAAGTAAAAGTAAATAAAAAGTAAAATAAAAAAATTGTAAGCAAAAGAAAACTAAGAGAGAACAATGGTTCACTGACTGAGATGAACATTGAGAACTGAAAGGCATACGTTTACAGTGATTTGAGTTTTTAATAATGAGTGTTGTGATAATGGATTGACGTGAAATAGAAATTAATCAAACAAATTTCAAAGTAAATTTTTAATAAAGGATATGAATATGATACTCAAGAAAATTAATAATTTCCTTATACTCACAATGACTATGATTATCTCGTGATCTACTCGTAGTAAAGCTATAACGATTTTCCTTTTGACTGCTATTAGTTGATGGCTGATCTAATTCTAAAGATCGTTTTTCTAATATTTCCGTAATACCCTTATTATCAGCTTCCAGTTCCATCTTAAATTTATGAAGCTCTTGATCTAGTCGCCTTAAATACCTATCTACCAAATCATACATTTGGTTTGCCAGGTGCACTTTTTCATCTGCATCTTCTAAGGTTTTGTAATACTCTTTTCGTATCGCTTCATATTCCACCTCTTTTTCGTTTGGCTTCATTTTCTTGGCATTAGAAAAAAACATTTTCACTTTCTTCTCTATACTATCCATTGAATCTAAATAATTTGTTTAAACATAAAATAATTAATTAAACATTAAATGAATAACCAACAATTAAATATCACTATATCTATGTTTCAATTAAAATACTATTTACAACAATTACTTTTTATGATTACTTTAAAAAAATAAATTTTATTTTATGAATGAAACAAGATTGATACTTAAAATTTTATTTATAATTATTTATAAAATATAAATATTTGTAGATCTCTTTGTATAAATGATATCTCACATTAATACTTTTATATGTGCACAAAATATATATAAATAGCACATATATATTTAATACCACTAAAATTAATTTTGTAATAAACAATAATTTTATATCAAAAACAACTTGAATATTTATAAAAAAAATTGTTATTTATAACAATATAAAACTTTTCAATTATTTATTTTTATTTGATACATTAAATTTTGAAAATTTAGGAATTAATTAAATTAAGACTTTATAATCTATAAATATAATGTATATTCTTTATACTACCAGTTGACTATAGATTATTAAAGTTACACTATCAGTTAATTAGTTAATATTGATTTTAATCTTACTCTGTACACCTAAGTCCATTTCTCTCATTTCTGTAAACCTGTCTCTCAGTTCTTGTGGGAGATGCTCGATCACTAAAAAATATAAAGCATTTGAAAACATAACCCCAAGATTTAATTCATACAAGTGAAATGAAACCAAATAAAATAGAAACAATATAAATTACGCGAACTCACATTTTCAAAAAATATGCACATTTTTATAAAACAAAATGAAGAAACAAATTGTTGACTAAAATTGTATGTATACTTGAGCCTACTGTTCATGTCGAAAACATGCAACTAACCTCAAAAATTGTCAAAAGAAAACTCAATCTTAAGAAGTGTTAGTTCCCTTCAAACAAAATTTTACCAATCAAAAAATGTAAATAAATAAAAATAAAACGTGCCAAAGTAATAGGTACTTATTAAAATGAACTTTATAAAATATTAAATGGGGTATTCGAGGGATATTTTCATTTGGAAGGTTAGTATCCCTCACCGAATATTGAACGCGGTTCTATGTATTTTAACTTACTCTCGACGTAGTCCTCCAGGTAAAGCATTTTGCCGAGTTCCGTGAATATTTATTTACAACCGCTTGGAAAACGGGTGACCTGGCCGCGCTTGTATTCACGGAAATACCTGTCTGTCGATCGGTAGCGTGGCCGTGGTCGCGCGCGGCTTGCCTTTCCTTAAGTTTGTAACCTCAAAGGGCGCGCAACTGAGACGCTACGCCAAGCAGAATCCGTTCTGTTATTGTCGATGATTCAATTTTTTTGCCCTCGGATTTGCTTAAATGCATACTTGATTCAGAATTCGATGTAAGTATTGAACTTTATTTTATTTTTCTTCCAAAATTACTTTCATTATTTATTATACAAGTCATTTTGTAATTAACTATTTGACGCTTATAAAAAGAATATCGACAGAAGAATTTTTCTTTCAAAAAGTATTGGAACCTAACAATTCTCGAATTTTTTCATATTTACAAAATTATTTTTATAACTTTTAATTTTAAAAAAAAATCAATTTTTTTTATATTGCGTGTATTTACAATTGACGCAAAATTTTTAAATACTTGTTAAATGATAATTAACATCAGTAAATAAAGCACTTAAAATTTTTTTGGTCATTTTGACTGTAATAATTAATAATAATTAATAATTATAATTCTATCAAAATATGGTGTGTGACAAAAACTAGAATTACAATCAAATTTATTATTTTTTGTAAAAATGTAAACAAACTTATTTCTACCATTAGTATCATGTTTTTGAGGAATATTAAATTTATTCAACTTGTCAGTTATTAAAACATGTTAGTTTAAAAATTTTATAAAGCAATTCCACTTTTGTTTTTATAATATTCAAATATTAAATTTAAAACAATATTATTGATTTATTGTTTACATAATTATTTATAATAAAACATGTTTCACTCTTTTTAGTATAATTTTTTTAATTTAAGTAATTTCTTTATAATTTTTATATTTCTTTGAAAGTAGGAAAATGATTAGACGTAGCCCAACAAGAATTGACTTGAAACTTGATGATTTAGCAGAGTATGAGGCCTTGAAGAAAGAAAGAGATGCTAAAAGAGAAAATGACAAACAAGGTACATTTAATCCGCCTTCATGGGGAGGAAAGACAACACAAGCTGAAATTCAAGAAAGAATTGGATATGTGCCACAAACTCCAAGAGCAACTCAACGTAGACCCAATGTTACATTATAAAATATTAAATAAATGTTGTATGTAGATGTATAAATATATTTGTGTCTGTACATACTCATAAATACTTGTATACATAAGCCAATTGAAATATAATAACAATTTTTTTCTAATAACATATCTTTTTTATTAACGAAATATATCTTGTACATGGCAGTATTTTTAAATTAGGCAAACAAATAATGGCTTATTCTTAAAAATAATTAACACAATATTAATAATTAAATGCCTAATACATATTGTCATTTCACACTTAGCTTTCTTCCAATTACAGATTATCAAGTGCTTGCCTAAACTTTATCACGATAAATACACAAGACAAGACCAAAAATAATTACAAATTCATATAATTATAATGCCTGAAAGTATTATGTAAATTAAATTTTTTTTTCCAATTATCATTATTTATATTTCATTTCAAAGATCAAAATATCATAAAAATAGATTTGTTTCTTATCTCTTTTGAACTTTTTCTAGATATGATAAAGTTTTTTATATTACTCATTGCTCTTTTTTCAAACCTAATATCTTATAATCCCTTATTGAAATAAAGATATTCTGGTATTGGTTTTCCTCCACAGTTTGCTTCCAATTGTGCATAATTCTCTGGTTCATATTTTTGTAAAGTTTTTGTTGAAATTGAACTAAAATTTTTGTTAAAATTAATATTTAAAATTCAATAAAATACTATTTTCAATCTAGTTTTAAAGTAGAAATGCCTAATATTTACCATTTCTGAGGAAACAGTGCACATGCTGTTGGTACCATAAATGTCAATCTGAAAAAGATAAATACAAATTTTTAGATACTTTATAACATAAATGTAATGCACTATTCATAAAGTATTTTATATATTAAATTTAAGATAAATTATTAATTCTATTAATTTGTTATTAAATTCTACTTCGATTGTAATTAATTAAAATGCATTCTCAGTAATTTTACGTTTTTTAATAATTTTAATTGGACAAAAATTATTAAAATTTGTATAATATAAGAAATCGGTATATTTGTTAATAAATTATTAATAATATTTTATCAATAAATTAAATTTATACATTTAAAAGCTTTAAAAATTTTGAAGTTAATTTGAAGTTTTAATTATAATTTTCTCCGTTTTTTAAAATTCATTATTTATTCAAAAAAAAGATATTTTAACAAATTATCCACTTACGAGATACCACACATAAGTACTTGGAAAGGTCCATGAAGTGCCTTAATTCTCTGCATCCAACTTTTTTTCTCTAATTCTTCCATTAAAATTGGTAACAATACTAAATAAAACAATATTAATTTACAGCTTGTTTCATAAAATATTGAATATTTTTTTATTTTACTACAAATATTTACCCATTCCAGGAGCACACATACAAATTCTTGATAACACAACCTGACTGATTCCTTTCGCTGCAGCTATCTAAAAAAATATTTAGAATATTAAATAAATTATGCATACATTACAATTAAAAACTAAATTTCATATAAAATATTAAATAAAAATGGTTAATAATTATGAAAAGCTATTTATATTAAATGTATAAAAATTATTTTTGCAAGAATTAACAGGATTTATTTACAGTAGAATTTTGTTTGTAATGTCTAGTTTATAATTTTTTACCAAATGCCATAGAAACAATTTGTTCGTGTAATGCAATTGAATTTTGATATAATTTAGTATCATTTTTTTCATTTCTATATATTTATATCTGTAAAATATATTACAATTAATTTAAAACATTATATATTAAAAAAATACAGCACAAATTAGAATAAATTTATAAAATATAATTTACTCATTTGTTTAGGGGTCTTTTTAACATTCATCGTTTAATTTTATATTCATTAATCACATTAAAATACCTTTGATGTAATTAAATAGTGTACATAATGATGAGTATAATTATGCAAGTAAAACTTTGTTCTATTTTTATTCTAACGTATTAGAATATAAAATGCAGATAAATTATTTTCTATAATAATACCATTTTTAATTTATAAATCTGAAATTAAGTATACTCATTTAAAAGGTAACAAAAAATTTAGAAATTGGCCATTGAATCATGAAAGGAATCATCAGAATTATTTTATTTATATGAAGTAAAAAGATAAAAGGTATACTGCAAAAATAAATGTTAAAGCAATGTTAAAGCAATGTTAAACATCTGCAACCTAAAACATTTTGATGCCACATTTAAATCAATTGAAAATGAGTCGGAGAAGAATTCGAATCCCAATACACGAATTCCCCAACGTCAACACAAAGGTTTATTCGTTTGAAAAAAAATTTCACCTTTGAGACGGCGAGCTTCTTTCCATCTTCGTCGGTGAGCTCGATTCCCTTCAGTATTTCATTCTGTCTCATCAGCGGAATGTTGACACAATTTGCGGCAGCCACAGCAGCAAAAGGTACGTACCTCTAAGAAATGAAAAGGGATTAAAATTAATTATTTTGACAACGTGGTGATTATCGCCTGAATGTGTATTATGGGCAATTTCAGCTGTGAAAATTATACTCCAATGTTCTATGAGAAATATATACATTTGAGTATTAATAGATTGTTAATATACATATGAAGTTGTAATTAAATTTTGTAATATGATTAAGCTTAAAAATAATTCTTTTATCTGGTCAAAATTTTTCTTCTAAACCTATCTAATCAAAGTGCACTTTTCAATTAAATATTTTATACTTAAATGTTTATTTAAATTTTCTACTATATTTGTTTCCAAAACATTTTCGAAAAAAAATTTGATCAAAATTTTTTGGTAATTCTTTAGCTTATAATATTATAAATAATGAATTCATTTAATTTAATAAAATCGTATAGATAATTGTTGTTGCTAACAGTTGTATACTAAATTTATATTTTTAAAGATTCAATGGAAAAATATTGCAGTGAGATTTCATTGATGTTAAAGTTGTAATGGTTTCAATTTTTTTTTACAAAATATACATATATTTGTTTAACATTTATCAGTATTAACACATAATAAAATGTATACTTTTGAACAAGTCTTGAAAAACCTCATTTATCATTACAATAATAACTAAAAATTTTGAGCTAATAATGAGTATTATGGTACAGAATATGGTTTAATTATATCCAGGTTTTATTACAAATTTTAAATAATCTTGGCAATGTTAATTTTCATTATAAATTTAAGTTCTTATCAGTCAAGTAAAGAGGTAATTTTGCAAAATTGGTGTTGATAACATTTTCAATTCTAAAGCTTAAAATTACTTGAGCATTTGATCGATATTGATATTAATTCAAGGTGGTGATGATGAACCAAATGGCCTTTGTAATACTATTGTGTAGGCTTGGCAAAATGTTTCAGTGTCAATGTCGACACGGTTATGGCTAAAACAAAGTTTGATACAAAGTTGGAGGTGGATGTTGAGAGTTGATGGATGGTTAGTGTGATGATCTGTGCGTCGGTGTAAGTGAGATGTTTTTCACATTTGGGCATCGTCAAAACATTAAACTCACAGCCATGAGAGGGTTTGCCCTCTTTTGCCAGAAACTCTTACATCCTATGGCAGTGATCATCGCAGCCGAAGTGGCGCTCACATAGGCGCTGCCCAGTTGAGTCGTCGTGACTGGACTGTTGGCATTTCTGTTTGTGTAGTTAACCAGGGCGTTGAACGATTGGTTGACCCACTGCCAGAACACCACCGCCGTCGTTGTTCTTTAAATGATTTTTTGCTGATTAGTTATGTATTGTCAATCGTGTTTGTGCCATTACTACGAACTAAACTATATTTATCAGCTAAGAATCTCGTTGGATTTGGTCAGAGCTAATTAACTATTTTCCTACGTAATTATTTTCTCTGTGGGTGCATTCGATGATTAAGGTGAATATTTCCTAAGAAATTTTTTACACTTCAAAAAACGGAACACAATTTTGTTTACCAAGCTCGTGCTTTTTCAATTTAAATTAAAACATTCTATGCGTAACTAAATAAAAATTTTTAAGTAGTTACACAACAAAAATTTTTTCGGAATATTCTTAAAAATAAAATTATAGGCTGCTCGATATTTTACAAAGTTGTACCTTGATAAAATAATTAATTAGATATTATTGTTAAGAGGATTTTTTAAACAGTATCGAAAAGACACTTTGTGTCATTCAAAAATAAGTAAATTGTAATATTTTTTTACAAAATTCTTTTTAATATACAATTATGTTAATTTATATATATAGGTCAAACATTATCTACATGATTTGAATAGAAGTTTGAATGTTCTCTATGCGTAATTACGAATATAAAGCAAATAACAAATTTTATTTTCGTTTTAATTACATCGAACAGAAAACCTTTTTCATTTATTGAACTATCATATCACAGTTTTTGGAGTATTAAATTGTTTTTAAGAAGCCATTTCATTATATTTACTTGAATTATTATAAAAAATGTACATGATTATTATGAACATATCTAATTACATATCAATTACTTCTTAAATTTGAATAAATTAAATTTAAATAGTTTTATTCTTAATTCATTAATTTATTTATTATATACTTCTTATTTAAATATAAATTATTAAACTATAATAATTGACACAAAGCAAGAAATATATGAAAAAATAATGTAATCAAATTTTATTCTTGTATATATAAATTATGTTTATTTCTTATGAATAAATCGAGAATTTAATTGGCAGAAAAGAAAAATTTTTGACACATTACAGGAAAAAAAATTTTGCTTATTCAAAGCATTTAATTTTTAACACAAATATTTTAAATTATGAATATACCTGTAATTGCTCAAACCTCATATCAATGTTTCTTTTAAATTTTATATTTTTAACTTGAATTTTGAATTTAATCATACTGAAAATAAACATAGGTATTTATTAAATGAGATGGTGCAAAATGAAAATATTACAGAAAAACCATGTAAAGAATTTAAAGTTAGATCATTAAATAAAATGGGGTTTGGTGTACCTGTAAAATTGCAACATAACACCGGTGATGGCCATACCTCCGGGGACTTGAAAAGACATTCTGCCAAAGACATTTTGAAGGTCACCAGTGTCAGGGTGAAATGACGAATCGTAGAGCTTTTTTGCGTAAATAATCTGTTCTCTTGTCGTTCCCGCAGGCTCCTGTTTAAGCCTGAAAAAAATTCAATTTATTAGTTTGAACTTAATTAACTATCAACCACGCTTATGGAATAATATGAGATTTATTCGTTGTGCAAGTGGCTTATTTATTGTAATCTAAAAAGTTAATTTTTTCTAAAAACTCATGTACAAAAGTGTATTTACGATATTTTGAAGAATCGATATTACTGTCAGTATGATTAAAAATGCAAATATACACATACTGAAATTGCAGCTTTTTAAAACCGATTAAAGAATCCATTTGTTTGAAAAATATTTTTTGATTAAAAATATCTAATAATGTGATCTAGAAAATATAATTTGATTTTTTTATTTACATTTGGATAATTTTTTTATTTATAGAAATCTGGATTATTTCATGCAACATTTAGTTCCAATACTATACGGTATAATGTAATATTAATAAAATACAATGTTATTTTAATTTTTATCATTATTTCTTGTTATTATACAATATATAAATATTATAAATGTGTATATTTAAATTGTTTTAAAATATAATTTAAATATGTGGATAAATGATACTATTTGTGTATGAATTTTTCGTAATTGAAATTTTTAATATGAAAATAAATAATTGGGTTGTCACATAAAAATATATAAAATTATAATAATTACGCTATTTAAATTAAGAGTTAAAATACACTGTCTTTCCGAGCAAAGAAAAATAAATCTTTTATTTTCTTTCGATGAATAATGAATAACAATTTTACTTTTTCAACATTGTTTTGAATGTTAATTTAATCAATAACAATATATCATCATTCACCTTCGGATAATATTTTTTATCCAGTTATCAACATTGGCAAAGTATTTATTAAAAGTATACTTAATGATCGTGAATGCTATCTAAAGACTATATTTATGAATATAAAGCATTAACTCTATTGCGTAATAAAAAAATTCCACTTAATGGTTAGATAACGAGATGCAGTATTTTATATTATTAACCGGAGTGTAGCTTAATTTTGCAAAAAAAAACTTTTTATTTATAGAATTTAGTTTGTTCGTATTTCCTCATTAGATAGAAAACGTAACAATAGTTGTCGAAGTCATAACAAGAGATTTTGATACGAGAATTTTTGATACGTAAATAAAAAATTAATTAAAATGTATGTTTGACTTTGGAATCATAATTTTTATTGTTGGCGTCAGAATGTTCGAGTGTCCTTTTTTTATTAGTTTTTTTTGCGACCCATTTTAATTTATACGCGATGGAAACTAACAGTAATGTGATTATTAAATTCTTGGTCGTGCAATTTTTCTGAGTAATTACAGAGTAATGCAATGATGAAGAAGTGAGACCAATCGACGAAAACCACATCTTAGATTATTGCGGGAAATAACGATAACAAAAGCTCGATAAGTTTGATAAAAATTGAAAAGTCGGGTTAATCGAAACCAACCACAATCGATAAACTCACGATCGTCGGGGAGCGATTACCTATATTTCTGGCAGAGTTCCTTGGCCCGTAGGAGTTCCTCCTCAGAGGTGACACAGGTACGGAAATCTGTGACCCAGGCAAAGTGCTTCCATCTACCCAGAAAGGTGCTCTGGTCCCATAAGGGCTTGTCGAGGTCTATCCTGTCGGTGGCCATTGAACCGTGTGTCAAGTCTCCTGTGGTGGCCTTCCTGAAAACCAAGCAGAGTCGGTGTCACGCTCGGGTCGCTCGACTTCGGCAACCCTTTGATCTCTCCCCGTTTCCCTTTTCCGCGGAGAGCTTTGCTTTTGGCGCTCTGCGTAACTGGCACTGAGGAGCTGTTTGAGCAAAACCCGAGTCAAAGTGCACCGAGGCCATGTGTCGTACAAAAATAGTGGATCGCGCTCGCATGCAAATGATGATATTGCTCAAACAATGCATGCCAATGTTAAGTTAAATTAGCCATTGACATGCATCACAAGCGAGCGCGGCCAACTGGTCTTTAAAATAAACTCGTCAAAATAAACGCGCGGGGGTGGCTGCGGCCAAAGGTCGAGGAGGCCAGAAGCACCCGTTCTTCCGTCTTCGTTACCTCTCACCCCGTGCGAGCTGTTTACTCGTATTGGTGCCGGTACTCGGGACACCGAGGTCGAGCCCGCGCGCGGAAACTGTGTCGCACGGTCACCGGTAATGGGGACTCGCACTGCCGACCCGGAAGCGCTTGACGAGTCGAGTCGGCTGTGGGAACGAGGAGTGACGCTCGCCGCGTCGTCGCCGTGGAAGCGCGGGTCGAATCGATAACTCACTGTGCTCGGTGCTGGTGCTCGTGCTCCCCGTCCTCACTCGGCTCCTCCCTGTCCCCGACTGAGGAGTCGGCTCACCCCTTAAATCGGGATCCGGAGGCAGAGGCAGCACTGACTCCTCTCGTCCTCACGTGGCCGGGCCGCGACGTCTCCTCTCGCCGCAGTCTATTTGGCTCCTCCACTCGCGCGCTTTCCGACTGATCCCACTTGCCCGTGGATGCGAGCGCTGCGCACGACCTCTCGCGCGACCGAGACGATTTCAGCCCGCCACGCGTGCGCACTCGCGAGCCACCTGCGGCACCGCCTCTCTTATCGATCGTGTCGACGCCACTCCAGGTCGCGGAGGTTGGCTTCCGTTCCCGTTGGCTTCCTCGCTAACATCCCCGTCAACCTCTCCGTCGATGTCACCCGGACGCAGACTCCGTACCAGGAGCCCGCCCCCCCCTACACACATACATACACACGTATCCCCAAACTATCCCGACTCCCTTTGTCTCGCTGTACCAGAACATCTGTTTCTACTCGCGGACCCTATCGAGGTTATGCAATTAAAGGCCCGTCAAAAGAACCTGACAACTACATATACTCGTAAAACGTCATCTCAATCAAAATTATCTTTCAAAATTATCACAAACTATTAATACCGATCGCATAACCTGCCGTTCGAAAAACAATTTTGTTATTTTTTTAAACTAAATTTTTAAACCTATTTCTCCTATCTATCCACAAAAAAACTCTAGCAAATTTTTTTTTTTTTTATCTACACGGCATCCGAAAATTATTATTCTTACGTTCATTTTTTAAATTAAATTACTATTTGAGTCGTATTAGGTTTAGCAGTTCAAAATGGTTTAAATTAATCTATAATCTATGAATACTATTCAAAGAAACAAAAAATAGTGTTTAAAAATTCATTCTCGGACATTACTCATTTTTATCATCAAATTAAATAATATTTTAACAAATGAGAAAACTCAACCTGACATTTAAAAGGAATTTGTTGAAATATATTTTTAATAAAAATATGCACGAGAAAGATATTTATTAATATTCAAAATTAAACAGAATTGTCTATTCTCAATTATAATTAATAACAAAATTATATACACAAATAGATATTTTTTCGTAAAATTCAAACATTGATTTAAGTATGAATATAGTACAGAGATTTGGCAAAAATTTAAATATACTACTGGTGTATCTATATCCTCTAGACTATTGGTTTAAAATCGACAATTATACAGTTGTGAAAGATGGTGTGAAATTAAGTAGAAAAACGTAAAAACATCATTAAAAAAAAGTCTATACTTGAACTTGATCAAATGCTAGATTTGGCACAATGATAAATGGCAAAATTTAAATGAAATTCAATGAAATGATATAAATACAAGAGACAATTTCAAATATGCCCAAACTTTGTAAGCGTCTTTTAAAAGGACTTTCAGTTTAAAAATTGCACGAGCAACAAGCACTTTTTGCTCAAGTTCATATTTGAACTTGCAAACCTTTGAGTATTCTAACACATGTGGTAACAAAACTAGTGCCATGTCAAGTGCCAGGGTCAGGAAGCCAATGGTTGTTCATGATTTGCATGACCTCGTGGCTGAATGATGCAATCTCAAAATTTTATAAATCGTCGACTAATCGTATAGATAATTGAAACTCAGTATTGAAATTTGCGATAAGAAATATTGGCATAAAGTGCTTTTTCATAATTTACACAATAACTATTAAGTTGAGAATCATATTATTTTTCATCGCCAATTTATTAGACCAGCAATTACAAAAGTTTTAAATCAATTGTTTAATTGAAGCATAATTTACAAAAAAAATCTTTACTACTAATTAAAGAAAGTATTTGAAATTCATTGACAACAAATGAATTTAATCTAAAAAATTAAAATATCAATAAAAATTTTCAATCATCAAATTTTTAACAACATATTAATCTATGTTAATATCTTTTATCAAATTCATTTAAAATTGACAGTTCTAATGTTAAATTGATGAATAAATACATTAATTTTTTCTTTGTTTGATATTTTACAATATTGGTTTTATTAATGTTACTTGTATATTTACAAATCGATAAAACTTGAACAAAAGTTTTTAAATAATTTATAAAAATACAAAATTTATTAATTTTTACAACAATAATTATTTTTATGAAAAGATATAAGCCATTTGTAAAAATTTTATAATTTTGTAAGTCTAAACTAGTCAATTACACATGAAGCAATCTTATTTCAAAGTAAATTTAATTGTACAATTTGATACAGAAATAAATTTAAATAACTAAAGGAATGTACAAATCTATTTATAGGCGTTAAAGTCTTATTTAACAGTATAAGCGTTATTAATGGTAAGACCGATAAAAAATTGAAAATTTTTAAGTAATAGTATCTATTTTTTACATATTCGTGAACACTCGCGTGTAATTAAATTCTGATTTTTTTAAATTTTGCTTTTTTTAAATAATATTTATTAAGATACAAACGAATCAATGTAATTCTATTGTATTAAAAATTTCATTCAAATATTATCATTATTATATTTTTTAGTTACAATATTTAAAATATATTTTTACTATCTTTAATATAGCGCTTAACTTCAGGTGGATGTTGATAAAATTATCTTTTAAAAACACAAAAGTATTGCTTGATATACATTTTAAAAGACTAGTTAAAATTAATATTTTTAAATCTAAAGATTCAAATATAGTGATAAATGTCTAGAAATTTTTTTTTATGCGATCATTCGCCTATCTAAGTTCTATGTCAATGCTGTCCAATGATTTTTATATTTAACATGATACTATGATTATTCACTGTTAAAATTTTGAATTTTAAACATAGTACTACGTTTTTCATATTTATTCCTTTGGCAATGAACGAGTTAAAATTATAATGCAATATGCACACGAACAGAGCATTAAAAATTATTTTAATGAAGGTTATTATGAAATATTTCATCTGAATCCTACTTTTTATTTTATTATTTTAATAAGCACGATATCCTTTCTTAATGTCTATATTTAGATATGCATTGAAAAATGTTTTACATGTAGATTGATTTTCCTTAATAATATACATGTTAACTATCCGAGAAAGACTATTCATACACTGATCTGCAATTATATAAAAATATCATTCGTATTATTTTACAAAATTTTATTTGATTTAAATATCAATCTTATGCATTTTTGACTGACTTTGGTATAATGTCATTCATGTACACGATTATTATAACAAATCGTATTTCAACATTTCAACATTAAAGATCATATACAATATACTAATCAATAAGTTTTACCCTATCGAATATTTTTTTACATGAACATAATCTAATAGTCATTTATTTATAAAAGTACATAAAAAATTTTTATGAAAGATTGATATATTACCCTGACTATATTTTTTTTTGAACTATAATTACTAGAAAACTCCATTTAGCTATTTGATTATTCATAGGAAGAATATCAGACACATAGACTTCTGCATTATACCTTCATGAAAAATTTGCAATAAAAAAAAGAAAATACCAAATGAACATCGTACTAAAGAATATATTTGTAAAAGTTGTTTCTATCTAATCTATTTTATTTCTATACTATATCAATATCTCAATTATTTATGATTTTGCAATACGATTATCGCTTTAAATCTTAAATTAAAACCTAATGGACAGCGATTTAATTTAAAATATAATTGAAACATTATCAGTATTATGACACTCAATGTTTGAGACGGGAGACATCGTTCTGCAGTTCAGATGTTGGCACACTGGGCTTCTAAAATTTCCACCAAGAAAAAGCCTTCAATAAATAAAAAAAATATATTCATTCTCAATTTTAATTCAGTACATTTTCTGGGTAAATCAATTACACATAAAATTCAAATATCTCGAAAAAAAGTATACCTATAAATGGAGCGCATTAATTTTTCTTTTTCCACTACATTTGTTCTCATAGCGAGCATTTAATTTCCTGGGTTGTGTCACTTAACGAAAACTCTTGGTTAAAATTCCTCCAATAACTCACTATTGTTTTGGAGTGACATCTACTCTTAACTCCTCGACTGCAATAAAATTTGAAACCACTGGTTCATCGATAAAAATTAAACCTAATATAAATTAACATTTGACCGGCAATCTCGGCTTTCCTACATGATTTTTCGTTTTTGTAAATAATTCATTTGCCAAACAGTTACTCGGTACTGGTTAGATGATCTAATCATGCCGACGAAATCATTTGAATTTACACGTATCACAGCTTTACGGTTCAAAATATTATTTAAAAAACTTTATATACTTTAATATATAATTTATAAATACTTTTCTTTAATTGTTGCAAAACGAAATCTTCAAAGTTAATAATGAATTTTAAATAAGATAAGATTTCTTGTATAAAATACTTTCTTATATAAAATAAAATGAATTTTTTTTTGTATAACAATAAAAAAACGTATAAAATTTATATAAAATTAAAATATCTGTTGCAGATGGAATAATAATAAAATAAATTCTTATGCTATATTAGATTGATGATCGGTTGTGTGTGTTAGTTCTGTACTCGCCAAATAAAATTCACTAACACTTTCTCTTTCTTCTCTTTTTTTCACTCTTCAATGCATGCAATTAATCTATTTAGAATAAAAAAAGACATTGCGAGTTTCCTCTAATTTTCATTTTTACGACCTCGTAGTTTATGAATACTGCGACCATCGGTTATGATTGAATTCGCACAAAAATAACAATATTACGACTTGCCATTATTACAGATAAATCCATACGTGGGCTACGCATCATTTAATATAAAATGAGTAAAATAAATAATATTCATTTAATGAAAAATGTAATTGAAAAAACCATAAGGACATCTATACATGTACAATTGAAATTAAATTTAGCGTTTGAATTTCGTCAGTTCTCGTGAATGTAAATCTGAATAATTGTAAAATAACTTTTAGAATGTAAGGCTTTTTCCTTTTGATGTCCAGCAAGATATTTTCTATGTCAGATTAATTATTTATAAAATGCGAACGTACATAATTGAAATATAAATTTAACGTAGCATCATAAGAGAGATCGTGTAATATTCAAATTTCGCGATCGAATTCGACATCCGCCGCATGGGGGCACTGATGAATTAAATTGTCTGCATTTTAATTGATTTTCCAAATCATAATATTGTATTTAATTATATGAATTTTAAATTAAATTTTGCGTTTCATATATTTTCTCCCTTTTTCGTCAAGAGAGTCAAACTAAAAATAAAAAGCAAATGTAATTTCATATCAAGTAATTTTTTGAGTTTAACAATATCAGCATAATTTACACTTTTCGAAATTACAATGTAATTTGCGAACATGTATCGAAATAATTATTGCTGGTAATACAGCAATTTTCCTCCTGAATTTGCATAAAAATTTTTTTGAATTTCTTAATATTATAAATTTATCATTATTTAATAGTTTCTATGTAATGGGAATCAATAATTAAGTACATTATAATTCAGAAAAAAATATAATAAAATTTAATTACAAAATGTAGTTTTAAATATTAAATTTAATCTCATAAAATAATATATGTATTTATAATATAGGATTAGTAAATTTTTTGATTTTCATATTTCAAACAATTTTTAACATAATACAATCAATTTTATATAATGTTTTATAATAACTTAGTAACATAACATTAAAATGTTTGTCTGCAGTATATTTATAAATTAGAACAGAATTTTATTTGACCGACACATGGTATAGTTTAAATTATATTATATTATTTCTTTGAAACTGCAAGTATTCATTTTCTTTTATCTTACGCATTTCCTTAAGAATACATAAATTTTTGTGAATGGATAACATTAGATTCTTTTAAATTATACCCATGGGTAAATGTGTAAATCATGAAATACTTTAACATCAAAAAAAGAGATTTATAATATATGATGAAATTTTTTTCACTTTTTTTTACATGATATAACATCCAGCACTGTTCTAATATTAATTATTTAAAATGATTAATATATTTTTGTGTCCCAAAGCAATTTTGAAATAGTACATATCAAATAAAATTTTTAACTAAGAATATGTAATTTCCAACTGCTATTTAATAAGTACGAAGACGCAAAAAAATATAATACAGTAAATTTTTTTCGTTTTATAAGACACTAAATAAATATTTATGCAATTAATTTATATACATGAATTTATTGCTTCTCATCTGATGAATAAAATAATTTTTTCTAATTATTCATTAATTAATAATAGAAAATATAAATTTTGAATTTTTTGAAAAAAATTTTTGGAATGTGAAATATTTTAGACAGTAAATACTGTTTATAAAAATTATAAATTTAGTATTGGTGAACAAAGTATTTCAATTACATATTCAAGAATATTATTTTTAATCCATAGGAAAAATAAATATAAATTATAACTTGTAAAGTGGTTCTGAAATTTTATACTTTTTAACATAAAATCAGAAAAAAATTGGCAAAGAACTTCTTGTCCAATAAATGATAAAGACTTATTAGTTTGTCATTTGCATCAAAGATGTCGTTATAATGTTTGATTTCCCAAATTGAATATCAATGAAGATCAATTAGTATTGCATTGATAATAAAAGCTTATTGCTATTGTTAATTGTCAAATCCTTTCAAAGTTTCATTCTGCAAATTCATAATGAAACGTTAGTCTCGCATTAAAATATTAAAATGAGTTATTCATTTGTAATTAAATTCACTTAAATTTGGGGTTACTATAAAGCTCAACGTATACATGTAATTAGATCTCACCAAGTCGCGCGGAAACTAGTTTTAACTAATGATTTCAAAATTACCTTTGCTAGGAAACATTGAACGCAGCCTCGAGTTCTCTTTTTATTGCATAAGAACCAAGAACTCTAACTAACAATATTACAGCCGTTTATCGACCCTTTGCCGTACGGGTAGCATTACAACTAGAAAGAGACATAAGAAGTAATTTGGTTTGATTTGGATTAGTTTGGTTTGGTTCGGTTTGGTTTGGTTTGGTTTGGTTTGGTTTGGTTTGGTTTCGTTTGGTTTCGTTTTGTTTGGTTTTATCTGATCTGGTTTGGTCTAATCTAATCTTGTTTGGTCTAATCTGATCTATCCACGTGCAATTACCACAGTTTCAGGAATAAATTAACAAATAAATTACAGCCATAAATATTTTATTATTATTAATTTGCTCACATCGAATGACGCATAGATGAACATATACAGTTTTCTCAATTTAATAATATCTATAAGCTCTATTAATTATTTTCATAAAGAGAAAAGTTTTTTTTAAACCGTGAATACATTGTTTAAGGATGTATCATGTATAGCTCAAAGCAAGTTGTAAAATATTATCGAATATTTATAATTGAGCTCAATTTACTAAATAAATACAAAATACTAAATACTCAAATACTAAAAATTTCAAATTTTAACATAATTGAATTTTTTTAATAAGAATCTTAGCAGATTTTATTTAACATATATTATAAAAATCGATATATTAAAGTAGGTTTTAAATGGTGCAGATCAAACAAATATATAGCTGCCCATAAAAATTATTTGTTTTTTTAAATATATGTTTAAAAAATGAATAGACGCTTTAATATAGATAATATTAATAAAATAATAAACTGTCTGATGGCATTTTAGTTTTAGAGTAGTAAAACATGTCGTATTAGTAAGGTAACATCGATTATGAATACGTACGTATGTACCTATATATACGCATGCATTTCTCAATTTTTATTTATAAAAAATTTAATTAAATTCTATTTTAATTACTTGAATGACTTTTAATTAATGTAAATAAGTATGCGGTGTATTGGAAACGAATATTTAAATTTATATTATTGTAGTTAAATATTGTAATATTTTAAAAATCAAAATTAATAAAAGATTTTTTTACAAAAAGTTTTTAGATTAAAAATTGAAAGTGCATTTACATTTTAACAAATATTTTTATTTACTTTGATTAATATCATACATTATAAAATATTAATATTTTTATCAATTACATAAAATGTATTAAATTTGTATTATTTAATTTTTCAAACCTTCAAATTTGTAGTAGTTTTGAAATGTATTTTCATATGAAAATTGAAGCCTAAAAAACAATGAATATAAGTTTTAAAATAAAACAAAATTCGACGAGAGTAATAAATACAATACAAAGAGCCAACAGACTGGATTTAGCATTGCCAAAATCTTAACATCAAAAGCGACGTTGTCACGTTTATTTTTTTTCCTTCAGAATAATTATTTTTTAAACCACATAATAAAATAATAAAATACATGAACTTTCTTTACTCTTAATAATTATGTTTATTATAAAATGATTATTTTTATCAATAATTTTTATATGAACGACACAAAAAATTGATGATTTTTATTATCTTAGATTACAAGCCTGCATAATCACGTCTAAAAATATATGACAATAAAATCAAATTACGCAAAAAATTATATTAAAAAAATATATTTAAAATTAAAAATTTTTATGCTAAATGTATCTCGCAATAAATAATATATTTTAAAAATATAATTTATTTCATAAAAATTGTTTGCGTGTATTGTAAATAAGCATTATTTTAAAATTAAATAGTATAATATTTTGATATGTATAATGTCTGTTACTAGAGTAATTTACGCATCACCATGAATAACGTTGAGCAAATACGAACATTCAAATGAATAAATTCAACACGAATAAATTTTTTTATTAAATTAGATTTCAATTTATTAGAAACTTGTCAATTGTTAAAATTAATTTCAAGAAACAAAATTTTCAAGTATACTACTTTTTTTATAAATTTATAATTTTCAGATTTTTTTTTTTTACATAAAATTTTGTAAAATGTAATAGAAAAAAAATTATTTCTAGTTTCAGAATCAAAGTTTTTTAAACATTCTTTAAAATTTTATAATATTAACACATGTATTATAAATTTTATAAAAACATTTCATTCTTTTTAAAATAATACCTGTATATATATATTATTTAATAGAATACTATTTAAATACCATCACATTATTTAAAAATAAAAAATATAATAATCTGAGTATGATAATGAGAGAATTATATTTCAGATGGTAGATGAAAACAAAATGTAAAATACGAAATAGCTTGAGTTTAAATAAAATGAAAATGAATTGAGAAAAACGTAAAAATAAATATTTATAAATTCGTAATTATACAATAACAAAAAGTTTGATTAAAAAATAATTAAAGTAAACAGTCTGCCAATATCCATAAAAATTCTTTATAAATTTAAAAAATGAAAATATTTAAATTATTTTTTCCCTATGATCATATAATTTACAGTTTTTAAATATCATACCTAGAATAACCAAATTTTCAATAAATGTAGGCAATTTTTACTATGTCAGTCATTTTATTTTTAAAATAAATTCAATTTTTCAATAATAATAATTCAAAATAATATTAAATCAAACTATTAATTTCACCTAAAAAAAAACTATATCGAAAAGTATTAGATAAGCTAAAAAACAAAAACAGTTTTTGATAGTTTTAATCCGTATACGTGAAAAATAAAATTGAACGTTTACTTTATTAAAAAAATTTTATATGATTCAACAACATTTCGTTTTAGTTGGAATATTTATTTACATTATTAAAGTAATAAAACCAAATCGTGTTCTTTATTTTCAATTAGACGTACAAATTTTTTATTACACGTAATATTTTATATTTACTTTAAAAAATTAGTGACTTTTATTACTGATTTATTATAAATGTTCGCAATGCTAAGTACTTTTTTTTTAAAAAAAAGCTTTAATTTAATCATCAATTTTCTTTTATATATTTCCAATATAATTTATCATTTAAATTTATAAAAAAAACTCGTAATCTCTTAAATAATTCAATAAAAGAAATATTTTAGTTTTTTAAACCAAAATTTTAGACCACAAATAGTATGTTTTCTTGTTAAAATTATCTATCTGTATACGTGAAGTAGCACCTATGGTGGTAAAGTTGGTATTATACATCCCCTTTAATATATGTAGACGAGATATAAGATAAACCCCCTGATTGCCAGCTCTTTTATCAGTTCAATCGTGCGTTTTTATATACTCTATGGACAAATTATATTTTTATATTATATTTTCATACTGATATATTAATATTTACAATGATAAATGTAGACAAATAAAGATAAAATATTGTAAATATCCTTAAATTAATAATCCATATAATTGTTAATAATGTCTACAATGAATTTTTTAAAATAAGTTGGTGCTAAAAATATTTGTAACTTATTTATTATATTGATCACTAAGAGTGTAGAATCACTTTGTATGTAGAATCATTTAATAAAAATAATTTTTACTTTTCATAATAATACGTGTATTTTTGACTTTTTATTTTATTTTGATGCAAAATTTTGTTTTGAATGAGAAACGTTTCAAAATTTTAATTTCGCAAAGGTTTTTCTCGTAAAATCTAGAACCACACCCATTTCTCTCATTTCATTTACTGAAGTTAACGAGTCGAGTTTATTACGACTCTTCCCTAACATAAAATCTTCAAATATTTTAAACAATAGTTTCATAAGGCTAAGAAATCAAAACATGATTATGTTAAAAATCTAAAATCTAATAATTGATAAAAGAATGAAAAAAAATAAAATTTACTCTCTTGCATACAATATACATGAATACATTGGAAAATACATCAAATATACGGGCAGATTCTTGAATGTTCGCAATAAGCGAAGATTAGAGGTATAAAGCCAGAAGTCGAAGTTCAAAAAAAAAAAGTGAACAAGAAATTAAAGGCGAAATCACGTAAAGTAAAATGAAAATTAAAAATATCACAAATGGACGTAACGTGTTTTTGTCAGACAGAGCCGACGTTTCTTTTCAAGATCAAAAATTTCATTTGAAGGTAGCTTACGACAACCAGTTTATGTCATGAAAACTAGTGTTAATAGGTGCGAAAGTAAAAAATATTGATTAGTCAGATACGCATAGATGAGATTCGCATAAAAATTCATTTGTACATCATATCGATTTCTTGTGCATTGTTAATTAAAGTTATTTTTGCTTCTCCAATTTTTATTATGTTCTATTGCATTTATTATTTGTTAGATGAATCTTTGAAATTTTTAACGCAATACGATTAATTAATTTAGGAATTTTCAAAGGTTAAAAATGTTTAGCCTTCTATAATAAAGTTTTTTAATTTATTTGATTATATTAACTCTTTGTTTTTTTTCGGATTTAGTTAAAAGGACAAAAATTAAATATACTAAGTCTTTTCCTAGAATTCTCAAATATATATATATATATATATTAAAGTGAAGATTATTTAAAAAGTTTGGCCATTTATTTCCAAACATGATTTAATTGAACAGCAAACTCATTAATTTGTTAAAAATTGATTTTCGAATTTTATCTCAATTTTTACAGTAATCTATTAAATTTAGAGTAATTACACTCAAAAAATTTCATTATTTTTGTTAAATATTATACGAGCTTATAGTAATAGCTTCAGGAGTTGATAATTGCGAATTCTAAATCAGATAATAGAAATCCTAGATATCAGATGCGGTATAAATAACCCGATGTCACTATCATCCAAAACTATAGCTACTCTCTGGCTTCTAGTGTTATTCATGTCTAATAATTCATTATTGCAGATTTTAATACACAGACATCTAAATTTAATTAATATCATAAGAAATTATTTATTAGACAAAGATATGTTGAATATTTTTAAAGTAAGAAATTTCAATATTTTTCATAATGCATCGTAAGCTACTTTTTTTTAATTTATATATCATGACAATAAGTTCATAATTATAAATCCGGATCTCCGTCGTAGTTTTTTTTGTACAAAAATTACAATATAATATTTAACACATTAAAAATTTGACATTTTATTATCAAAATTTTAATTTGTGTCACAAATATTATTTGCGTGAAAAAATTGAACATAATGCATTAAAAACAAATATCTTTTCACGCTATTCATAGTTTTCTTGTTTAATAATCATTATTAAATATTATAAAAAAAATGAATACAAAAATAAAAAATATTCTACAATAAATAAACTACAATAAAATCCAAGATTTTTATTTCTTAATAATCGACATAACAAGAATACTGCACATATAAATTTCGTCCCACTTTACAAAATGCACATGTATATGTTTTTACGAAAGAGTAAAAGGGATGAGCTACTACTTTCACCATTTGACGCATCGTACATATATACTAAAAGTTTCATCTTTGATATGTATTTTTCTCATGTGCTAAAAAAACTATAGAGAAACTTTAATTTTAGATTTGTCAGATGTAACTTGAAACTTATGATTTTATGATTATCTTGCTCGCAAATTCTGAAACTTAGAGAATCAATTTTCTCTAATAGTTCATCAAACTTTAACATATACATATCCATCTAAATATTATTTTATGGATAGTAATAATTTTAGTCGGTATTTTCAGATAAATAACTTCTCTATTTAATTAAGTTGAAAGTTAATGTTCTTAATAAATAATAGTAATCGTAATTATTCTTAAAAGAAAAAGTTGTTGAAAAGTATAATTTTTCAGATAAAAATGTATTGAAGACTATTCTTGTGCAGCAAAAGTAAGTGTTAATTGTGTTTTTATTAACAACAAAATCTTACCTCTACACATTGAATTGCATTAGTACGAAACTCTGTGCGTGTAAATTGTGAATTTTCATGTGACTGCGATGATTTTATATACAACTATATTAAAATTCAGTTTAATATATTTATGTGCATGAATGTGAATTATTAAAGCAACATTATTACTGAATTTTAAAGAAAATACTCAAATGAATGCATTCGTTTTCACATCTATGCGTTAGAAATACAATCCATGTATTCAACGCTAATTTAATATTAATTAAAATTATAATCCATTAAATATTTAAAATTATATTTAATTAATGAATGATTATTGAATATGAAATATACATGTTAGATAATGATCATAATGCAGTAATACAGAAATACATAAATTATACATAATTATAATCTATCACGAGATGGGTGAATGGATGAAAAGGTGAAAGGTGAAATATCAAATGGTAATGCAATACACAATGCATAACACATTCAAACATATAATATAATACAATATTATATAAGTGATTTGCAAATAATAATAATAATAATAATAATAATAATAATAATAATAATTATTATTATTATTATTATTATTATTATTATTATTATTGTTATTAGTATTATTACTATTACTATTATTGTTGTAATTTATATTTATAAAATTTAGCAGATAGTTCTACACATTGTATTTCATTAATGATTTATGAATGACCCAATGTTATTAAATTACGAACACTAAACCTCAGGTAATAAGAAACTATAATGTGCAAATAGCTGACTAAGTAAATTATTATAATTTAAAATCGGATTGTCTCTTGAAACGCGGTAGCACCCGATATTGATTGTACGGCTATTGTGTTTATACACAGTAAATTTAGTAAACTCAATATCTCCTAAAATTGTAAATATTCGACATTGAACAGATATTTATTAATCGTTAATGAGCAATAAATAGTAGGGAAAAAAGCCCAAAAAAAAAATAAATAACAAATAAAAGAATAAAGGAATAAAAATTATAGAAAATTTGCTACAACCTTCAATATTGAATGTACTGTTAAAATGTGATGTAAATTAAAAAAAATAAAGATGTAGCAACAATAAAAGTAGGAGGAGGAGGAGGAGAGGGAGGAAGGGAGAAGCATTTCAAATTTAGAACGAAAAATTGTAAGGAGAAAGGCAGCGAGAGACGAAGAAAAAGGACGAGAAGTGGGATCAACCAAGCGAGAAGTGTGAAAGAAAAAGAAATAGCGAAATGAAAAGAACAGGATGGTTGAACAGTTGGAACAGCTGGTGTCTAGTTTCGGATATATGTACTGAAGTACTTATGACTTTCTCAGAACTTCATCATATTTAAAAAAAGAATTTTACTTTCGTGTTCATCGGTGCACTTCCCAACTCGAAACTCTGGCCTACATCGGTATAATTATCTATATTTTCAAAATTATCAAAAATAAATGGAAACTGATTTCTTAGCGCATCCGCAACGTCAACTTTGTCTTTTAATCCCAAGGGCACTTTCTTATAAAAATTTCTAAATGTAAAATAAAAAATTAACTGTTCATTATTCAAGATGTGAAATTCATTGTTTCCATTTCAGTGCGTTCTCATTCTTTTTAAAACGTATTAAATATGCAAATAATAATAATAATAATTATAAAAGTTTGATTCACCATTAATAATAATATGAATTATATTTAATGCAACTTTGGTGGAGTCTCAATGGAAATCCGCTCGATATAAATCCACTTAAACATACTTTACTCCGATGAACATACTTTCGCACACAGCGAAAAAATGGTCCCCCCCCTGCGGCCCCAGGCAATCCCCGACGCACACGCACGGACATGCGCGCTCACACACCCTAGCAAACACGCGTGCGAATTGACATGCGCAAATGGACACGAACACGAACACGAACCCCGAACCCTCACTGTAGTAATTCAAGGAAGAGACCAATGGATTGTTGGGTTGTTGGATTATTGTTGTTGCAAAGAATAATATATTATAGCAGATGAAATTGCCAAATTTCCTTTCCAATTTTTATTAATATTTAATTAAGAACAAAGCAAACGTTAAGGCATCTAATCTTTATCATACAATCATTAATTATAAAATTTTGTTCGTATTAAAACGGACAATATCTTCCATTATAAAATTAATTATAAATATTAAAACTAGGTAATATTTCTTATTGTATGCAATAAGATGATTCAACTTCTAATTATTTTTTATCTTTTGATAAGAAATTTTTATCCTCTCAATTACATTTAATTGCTGCAATTTAATTAAAATAATTTACAAAAATTTTATTATGGATTTTAGCCATAGTACAAGTTTATTTGCTTATAGTCGTAACCGAATTCGATATAATTCAATAAATTATCTGGGCTTAAACAGTTTTTCAATTATAAATTTTTAAAATAAAATTTAAAAAATAATTAACAATGTAAAAAATATTTGTATTGATAAAATTGGAGACCTTTATATAATATTCCATATTTTTAAAATAATGAAGTTTTAATTTTAAAAAATTGCAATGATAAATAAAATAATTGCTGATTGGATGAGATTTCTAAAATAATAAATAATTTGGTATAAGTAAAAGAAAAGAAAATTCTTGATGTAATCAGTAAAATATGATTTATTGTATTTTTCAATAGCAATATCATTCATGAATATCATGAAGATTTTCATCGGTTAATTAGGTATAAAATTGAAACTCTCAAGTTTAAAATAAGTATTTTTTCAACTATAATAATTTTTTACTAAAAACAATGTTAATCATGACCACTAATGTTATAAATATTGTTAATAAATAGTATAAATAAAATTGCATATTTAATAGAATTTTTTAAAATATCATATGTGGATATATAATGCATTTACCGACGCATTGTTTATTTAAAAAATTTTGTACAAGTAAATTTAATTTATTCGACCAGCTAGAAAAGATAGAGAGACTTGAAATATTCAGAATATCATTTAAATTTATGAGTTCCAAAAGACAAGAATTATCAAATAACAGATTGCTAAGGTTTACATTAAGTGAATTAAAAGTTGTGTAAATTTTTTTTCAATTATTCGATAAATATCACATACAGTATTAAAAATAAAAAGAGCATAATACTGCAAACTGCAAATTAATAGTTTATTCTTTTAAATGATCGATCGACGAATATCCGTTAAAAATGCTGATTAGTACGAAAGATTTGTAAGAAAAATTAATTATTAATTGGATGCAATAACCCAATAATCAACTACATTTTGTATTTAATTATAACGATTTAGAGAGGATGAAGGCAGATAATTCGTAAAGTTAAGTTAAGTAATCCGGAAAGCCCGCAATCAAAAAAACCTGAGATAAATTCATATGAAGACTAATTCGTTGGAATTACATACCTGTTTTCATGCAGACTATGTGAAACCTTACTTAGGTAGTCTTAGTACGTTAGGTTAGTCTTAAAACAAAACCCCACCCAAACGTAAAATAAATCTATTCGTATTCTTCGCTATTCTTAATATTTTATTTCGAAAGTCACGTGTGTCCACGAAAATGCGGTCCTTTAATTTTTACCTGTTATTTACATGACTTTGATTAATATATCGGAGCATGAAGGACTTTGTAAGATTATATAATTATCTAAACACTTTAAACTTACTTTTTTGACGTTCATAACCTACAAAACGATATTATTAATATCGTCTTCTTTAATATCAATTCGCACAAGGAATGTTTTCATAACATAATTTTTGTACAAAATTAAACTGAATACCCGAATCACAAAGCTAATTGAAATAATCTACCCAAATTATAAATAAAATTATTTAAAGAAAGAAGTCTTACCATGTTATTGTTGTTTCAGAGTTATTAATTAAATAATGCTGTACTTTATTATTTCTAAAATTTGCTCGCAGTAGGTTCGTGCTTTAAATGTAAGAAATGAGTTCACAGCACTGAAATATTTTTACATTATAAATTTTTACAAAACCTATCTTCAGAGTGTTCTTTTACTAGATTCATTTCTAAGTGGAAGCTTTCATTTTTTAGACCCTAATATCGAAGATTTCACTTCAAACAAATGGGGAACTGCTTTGACATTGTAACGGCATTATTAACATTAATATTAAACAAAAAATATAATGATATAAATTTCAATTATGGTATTATTTTTACACACACAACTCGTCGCTTTGCATGCCATTAAAATAATTGCAAAGAAGGTTAAGGGTAATTAAGTGATAAAATAACACATGCCAATAATTGGATATTTGAAAAATTTCTACAATGTAGATGAAAAAATCCAGTTGAATATTTGTCTATGATAGATGCAGAGTCGTAAAAGCAAATAACAATTCTACCAAATATTCGCTTGTGCAAAAAAAAAAAATAAAAAATGAATAAGGGCGACATAAGTTATAATATTAAGAGCATACATTTAGAGGGAATGTCGATTTTGCGGTTATTATATTTTCCCTTAGAAATGTAAACAATAAAATGAACGGACAGCATTAGCAGTAGCACCCGCCGAGCCTCGTTTAGGGGAATCTTCAAATAGAGACTCTATTCCTAGAATTTTCATTTTCCCTTCAGTTCCATCATCTACGTAAACACGTGAAAATCTACTCAAAGACAAATAATATCGCATGCGCATGTTACCCGTGTAACTTTCCAAATAAACGCTTAATTCTTACAATCGGTAAAAGAGACGAAACTCGACTCGTAAAAAATCCTACCTTCCTCTTTATTTTGACATAGCGAACATTACGTAATGAGTATTTTTTGGTTGTCATCACCGGCTAAGAAATTATTTAAAGGGACATTATTCCTGTTAGCTATACTACCATTACAATCAATACAAATTTATGTCACCTCTTACAAATTTACTTTTTTTTTTCTTTTTTTTTTAAAAAAAAAAAACTCCTTTAATGCTATTTCATTGAGTTAAGTTTCGAAATGGTTTAGAAATTCATGTTTCACCAGGAAAAATATATATTTTTTCATAAAATTCGATTTTACTCTAAATATTTTCACGCCCGAAAAATAAAAAAATAAAACTGCATTAGTTTGTTTTTTGTTTGTAAAACACATCCGAATAACATTAGTTCATTATAGTATTATACAGGATAAAAATAAATAATATATTAATAGTGGCTCGCAATAATTTTTTTAACAATATAAACCATTAATATGTATAATTTTTAAATAAATTTATTATAGGATGACTAATCTCACAAATTATTTAAATAAATAATTTGAACATGGAACAGTGATCTATCTAACTGATCTAACTGATAGCAAATACATTTATAATTTATATTAATAATGGTTTTATCGCAATTATTTTATGATTATTATATATAGGTAAAATTAATGATAAATACAATAATAATTTTTGAAAATAATTTTATTTACTTTATTTTTCTCCTTTTATATGCTATTATTCATTAAACGTAAAATTAGGCTATAATTAAACCATGAAATCTTAAACTTATTTTACTTTCAAAATAAGCTATAAGAGAAATGGACATAGGAATATTATAAATGGTCCAAGAAAAAGTAATGAATAAGTATCGATTTTACGTTTCACTATTTCATTTCCTTTTGACTCACTTTAAACGCATTCCAGACCTCTATACAGCAACTAAGCAAAAAATGGGAAATCGATCAAGAATACTTTTAGTTGTACCTTCAATTTATAGTTTTAATACAAATGTTTTATTCCATTTTATATATTCTTCGATTGCCTTCATCAATTACATGTAATTTTAATTAAATAACAGTTCAAATTGTATTCATTCATAAAATAATTTTCTAGAAAAATTCATGTCAAATTTAATTGTTAAAAATATAATATTGAAAAATTCCAAAATCAACACAACCATAAATTTAACTAAACGAAACTTAATGCATGTGATAATTATGTCCCGTAATTAATGCTGTGGCAAAGTAATCAATAATATCCGAATACACTGTCGCTGCAATACTAACGATTAATTAAACTAAGAAGCAAATGCTCTTTTTTTATTTTATACCATTAAAAAAAGAAAATATTAATCCAAATGTAAAAACAATGGTAAAATTTTAGCACGAAGATATAATTTATAAATATAACAACGTTAACACTAATTTTGTTCATTCGATAACAGATGGCGCAATGAGTTCCGAAATGAATAATTATTGAACTTAAATACGTATAAAGTAAACATGTACATAAAAAATCTATAGAATAAATGTAATATTCTCTTTAATGTTAAAGATAATAAAGTTGTAACAAAATTTAAAAAATTGACTAAATTTAAAATAAAGGGTTTATTTTCAAACTTTGAAACAAACTCGCAGATTCGCAATTTTGAAATTCCAACATAATGAACATCTGGATTATAAAAACAGCAATTTTTGTCGGGAGAGAGAAGTTATAATGAACAAGACTAGAAAAATACAATAGAATTCTCTCTGGAAAAAGTCAGCAATCATTGATCGGCCTCTCTCACGCCCTCCCCCCCCCCTTTCACTCGCGCTTTCATTCACAAATCTCATTGAGAGACCATGCAGCTAAAAATCAGATGCATAAGTGACGTATGCGGGTACGAATTAAAAAAAGGCAAAATAGAAAATAAAAAGTCAAAATAAAAAATGAAGAAACAAGAAAAGAGAAAGGAGAAAGGCCAAAGACGAAAGAGGATAATAAAGGAAAGAAGGTCGAGTGTAAGCACGATGCGTTTCCGGTCGCCTCAGGACTCGTCCCAACGAAACATCAGCCCCATCAATCGACATAATATAACCGAGACAACACTACATATAACACTGACAACGAAAAATTGTAGAAACTAAAAAACTACGGGAGTTGTGTGCACTGGGGGCATGGGAATCAAGAAATCTAAAACAAAATCCCCCCACACCTCCTGGCCGCTATTTCTTCAATAACAAAACTCTTTGCATTTTTCTTCTACGCAGAATGAAAATTTTTAATTGGAAAATTTGAAAATATGGACGATACAGTATTTCAATAAATTCAAACGGCACGTATGCTTGTTGATGGTTAAAATGCATTAGGGTCCTTTGGTTGCGTATTTTTTTTTTTTTTTTTAAACTCTCATTTAACTTGTCAATACAATAAGTAATTCACATGTGAATTTGACTAAAGTAACGATTTTAAGACTCGAAAACTTGGGAAAAGAATATTTTACATGGTTACTTTAGTCATTTTTTATTTTCGAATTTCGAACACCATAGCATAATTTAAGTTTTATTGAAAATAAATTTGAAAATTAGTTTATCAATGCTGTTCAGTATAAAAATCAATATTAACAATAATCAATTGGAATTAAAAATTAATATGTAATAATAACGTCGATGAAATTTTATGTATGATTCTTCTCTACTAAAAATACTGATGCAATTTATCATGGTGCTTATACTTATTTTCAAATTTTAAATTTACAGTACATGTTATGATCCTATAAAGCTTATTAATTTTATTTTGTAGTAAAAATTACTCAATGAATCCAGTTAATGTTAAAAATTTTAGTGAACGGCTTATTAATTAAATTTTAAAAAACTATGAATATTTTGACTCTCGACTTAATTTATTAAATCAATTTTTATACTTCTAGTATTTTTTAACTTCATAATTCTAATCAAAATATTCTTGTTAATTAACAATGATTCATGGCAGTTTTAACTCGATTCTATTAATCATGATTAGGTATGCATGTAAGATTAGGAATATGAATGATTACGACATTCAAATGGTTTTAACTTACTCTAATCTAAATTTAATTAAAATAAAAATATTTATTTATAAAAATTTTTTTAAAATTATATTTACATTACAATATTGTTTGAAAATAAATATTCATCTGCAAGAAAGTTTGTGTATCAAAAAATAATTGTATTTGATACAAAACGATTTTCTTTAAAATGTCTACATAATATTTTAATATTTAATTAAAATATAATTTATTTAAATATAATACTACCTATTCGCACATCATGTATAATTGTGACACAAATCGATTAATTTACTACACAAAAAAGTAGTAGTTATAACATGTATTTAATTTTTTACAATTATTTAAATAAATATAGAATAATTTTTTAACTTGAAAACTATAATAATAATTATATGTTAATTTTATTAAATTCCATACGATTAATATTTATTATATTATATTTAAATGGAAATAGAATTTAAGCTTTAGACAAGACCAAAAATCTTAAAAGTAAATTAATAAAATTAGTTTAATTTAAGGATAAGTTATACGTATTGATTATTACAGTAGTTCAAACCCAAAAACTTCAATGAAATACCATAACAATAATCTAAATTTCTTCTGAAGATTACATTTGAATTTGATTGAAAAAAAGATCGAAGGTTGAATACATAAATGCTTATAACATCTAAGTTAAATTATCTTTTACGTATTTGAATTAGATTTGCTTTAATGAGGCTAAACTTTTTCAAAATGAGATCGGAATAAAATAAACTAATGTATTATTCGTATCTATAATTAATTGATTTCTAATTACAATATATACTATTACTAAAAGCATTAGAAATTGAAAACTATATTATAATTATGTAATCATTTCTTATCCCGAGAGATTCAATTTAAAAGTACATTGTTTTCACCTGATAACATATACTAAGCATAAACTATTTATTGACTTGAAATGAAAATTAGAGGTATAAATATAATTATAATATGAGTGATTAATGATTAACAATAACAACAACAAAAACAACAACAACAATAACAACAACAACAACAACAACAACAACAATAATAATAATAATAATAATAATAATAATAATAATAATAATAGTAATAATAGTATTAGTATTAGTAATAATAATAGTAAAAATAGTAATAGTAATAATAATAATAAAAATAGTAGTAGTAATAATAAATTTGAGTCAATAAAATAGAATAATCAATTCTATAAAGCGATATTGAATCGGAATAAATTGGCATAAGTATTTAACGGTCACTGATTAACCTCCTGCCTCCCTCCCTCCCTCCTATTTCTTTTACAGAACAAAGTTATTTCGTCCGATACATAAGCTCTTGCAAATAAATGGGATCCAATTACAGCAGCACAAATTTCTTACAAATCTACCGACATTTTTTATCAGTAATTTCGAAGTTTTTTTTCTCGTGGTTCTCTTTCTAACGCTAGTCTTTTACAGTCCAAAAAATATCAGAGAAAAAACAACGTCGGCAAGCGCCGGACAATCGCATATCCGCCTAGATAAGACGAGATCAACACGCACAATTTACGCGCACGCACACACGCACGCGTAAAGGCGCGCGCGTAAACACCCACACCCACTTGGTGTTTGGCGCATGCGTGGATCGTGGAGCGTATGTGTCGGTTCGATTAAACACACTAACTGTCCCACTAACTATAACGTTAAACTACATTTCATTCAATTTGTAGTGCAGCGAAAAAGTGTAGGAATAAAAATAACAGCTCAAACCTTTTCATTGTCTTCACTTTCTTTCAATTTTCACCCAAAAGTCGTTTAATTATCTGTTTATTTATTTATATATTTATTTTCCGTTTGGTCACTCCTTGAATTTGAACACGTTAAAGACAATACTCCTTTTTTTTAACTCGTTAAAACTCATTGCAATTTTTATCTTTCATTAGTATTTGAAGTCTAGGTCATTCTTGTATTATGCAAACGCAATACTGATACCTTCGAACCAATACTAATTTCACCGAACACTCATTCTTATCGAACAATACAGCTTATTTAACTTTTGCGCTTACTAAATTAAATTTTTCCTCTCTTCACTCTAAATTTCGTATCAAGTTATGTTTTTACAAAGTTTTGAAATTTAAATATTTTAACTAAATTTAGTAAAGTATATTTCTTCTAATTTTTCAGGCTCGGACTTTCGCAATAAGTAGACAATACTTTTTTCACTTTTTACACTTTACTATTTTACATGAAAAAAATTGTATAACAGTAACTCTTGATAGACCAAGCAATAGAGCACTTTTTAGGTCATGAAAAAAACAGCTAGTGATACATATCGAATTTCAAAAAAAAAAAATCAGTAGATTCTTATTTTTTAAAAGGCTATTCATGATAGTCAGATATGTTTTTTAAAAAAAATTTTAACAAAAAAATGCATTTTTTTTTTACTCTTTTCGTTATAAAATTAAAATCTTAATTTTAACACTATAGTATCAATAGATGATTTATAGCTCATAAAATTGTGAATAAAATTCATTTTTCATGAATCGTTTGGAAATTTAGAAGTGGAGAAATTTTCAAAAATCGAAAAATATTTATTTTAATTATAAAATTTATAACTTTGTCATTTTTTAATATTTAAAATATTAGATTTTGAGAAATTAAAGTGATTTATATGAAGTTTATTTGTACAAAATTTTAGCTTGATCTAATGTTAATTAAATTATGCGAAAATTTACAAAGTTTTTTCCAGCTCAATGCACTTGAAGATTTTAGTTTTTTCAACCGTTTTAAAAACTATAATTTTTGCAGAACAAACCTTGTATTTTATATTTTCTAAAAATCGTTTAAATTATTTAAAAAACGTGGATAAATATGACCAAAAATGGCCGAGCTCGTTAAGATTGGGCGGAATAAAAACCAGGGAATTGTAATATATAGTAATAGAAGTGAATTGACCCCTCATCTTTATTTCTGCCCAATCCTCATCAAATTATGCGTGCTCAACCGTTTTTGGTCATCTTTATCTGCATTTTTTAGATAATCCAAACGATTCTTACAAAATATAAGATATAGGATTAATTGTGCAGCAATTATATTTTTTAAAACCGTTAAAAAAACTAAAGTCGTAGAATATTATCAGCTGGAAATAACTTTTTAAATAATTTCCCAAAATCAGAGTTTTAAATATTAAAAAATTACAAAGTTACAAATTTTATAATTAAAGTAATATTTTCCGGTTTTTGAAAATTTCTTCGTTTCTAATTTTCCAATCGGTTTATATAAAAATTAATTTTCTTTATAATTTTATTAGCTACAATTCATCCATTGACATTATAGTATTAAAATTACGACTTTTCATTTTACAACAAAAAAATGAAAAAAAAAATGCTTTTTTTCATTAAAATTATTAATAAAAAAACTTCTGAATATCATAAGTGGCATTTTAGAAAATAAAAATCTACTGACTGTTTTCTTACGAATTTTGATATGTATCAATAGCTGTTTTTCATGGCCTAAAAAGTAGTCTACTGCTTCTTCTATCAGAATGACGCTTAAATTTATCGTATTATTTATTAGGGAGCTCTAAATTCTAATGTTTCATTGATCATTTTAATCTAATAATAATTTATTGGGCATTTCGTGTACATTCGTTACCCGGTATTAAAAAATTCAGATGAAGCACAATAATTGCTTTATCATAATCATCCCAGACAACGAAACTCACGATGAAATTATCTTTTTAACAGTGGATATCTTTCTTTCCTATTTTTATGATTACAATTTTAGTCAATTATGATTACAATTTTACCTTGATGTTTATAACTTTTCAATCGAATGTTTTGTCAATTTGTTTGAACTAGTGTCACATTTGAAAAGTGGAATGTTGAATGCTGATCGTTGCATATAAGAGGCATAAGAGGCTTTGAAAAGTTGTAAAACTTTAGCTCGTGAGAGGTGTTCATCAGGAAATTTGAAATTTCCTTCCAGCTTTATAAAATAATCCCCAGAGTCCTAGATTTTGCACTTTTTAGATGCACTTGGCGCGTGCATAACGAAAAGCAATAATTGAAATAAAATGATTTTTCTAGCTTGCGAGGATCGAGTGTGAATATCCAAAAGGTTACAGATGAGAATGCACAAGGAACATGACACCGAGATGGTCCAAGGAGAATGGATCGGGCGCATAATGACGAGTTTAAGGGGTTGAGGTTTGGATGGGGTGTTACATGACTCGGAGGCCGAGTGCAGGTGTGCGTACGCAGACTGGGTGAATTTCCCAGAGAGGGACAGAGGGAGGCATTGAGGTGGGGCAAAAAATGTAATAAGGCAAGGAAGCGTGGATGCGTATGTGGACGTGAGCCAAGATTTGCGGCTGGATTCGAGCTCGGAATCAGATGTGGACTGGAGCTGATTTTTATTGGTGGTGTTCATACCTCCTCCTCGCCCGTGCCGACAGTATACGGGGTAGGTGAGAATTTTTTTTAATGAGCGCTTTCTCATCGGTCGGAGGCTTCGGAGCGGAGAACGACGTCCAATCCTCACCGGAGGAGCGGGATGGATGGGGATGGTTAGGGGTGGATCGGGATGGATCGGGCTGGATCGGAACGGAATCGCTCCTCTAGTCACGGCTAAAAAGACAGGAAACTCCGTTAAACAATTTTGAAAGCAGCCACTGCCGCCGATTAAATATGCTCGCGATATTCTTAATCGGATCCACCTCGAAGCACCGAACTCCTCGATATTCTCTTGGTCATTTATGACATTTGAACTGCCAGGAGATACGAAAAACTTGGTTATCCTACGGCTTATTTCTCGAAATCCGTTACTCACTGCCTCAAACCATTCACACAGCATCGGGATATCTGGGCATTCCTCTTTTATTTCTCTTCACCTTGTCCCCGAGCTTCAATAAGTTTCGTTATCAAACTAGTACCGACTCTCTAATACCTTGAGCATGTACATTTATCAACTATTACGTAAGCTCTAATTTTTTTAAAAAAGAACAACCTTTTTTCAAACAAAGAATTTTCCGAAAAATTCGAGTATTTTTAATAAGGATTATAAAATAAAATATTTTCGTACATTATATAATATTTATGTAAAAAAATATAATCTTTATTTTTTACATTATGTTCAATTTTTTCCACTTCATTTACAATGATTAGCAGGTGCGTTTAAAAATTTAAAAAATAATTGAATAAAACTTATTTAAATTATTTGTTGTAAACAATTACCGCGTATATTACAAAGTTAATAAAATTTAATTTTAAAGATAATATTTTTAAAAAAACATATTGATTTTATTTTACATTGCTATGGAATAATTACGTTTATATGTTCTTGAAAATATGATGAAATAGGACAACTTCATACACGTATTTTTCAGATATAAGACATATGTTTATTAAATATCATAATTAGATTAAAGATTGTCTACAAAAAAGCGTGTATTTTTCATTAAAAATGAACAAATACGTAAAATAGCAAAATCGAATAATTTATCTAATTCAAACAATTATTCTTAAACAAAAAGAACATTTTATTTTTAAGATTTTATTGCACTAAAAACTTATTTATTGTTTTAAGGTAAATACGAAGCATTTATTTTATGAATTATTTTATTTGATACTAAAAATGGGCTAGAAAATTTACCTACTTGCGCCAAATCGATCGAATCTCTTCAAATTTCAAATCTCTTTAAAGGGTACTTTTGGTAGATCTAATACTTGGAGCCCTATTTTACCCTTTTAGAATAATAGAATTTTATGAAAATTATTTCTATATTTGTACATTCATTTTAGTAATAGTACAGATATATTTAAAGTAGAGCTTCTATAATTATTTCAAACATTTTGTAAAATTCTAATTTATTATACTTGAAAGATGTCTAGTGTTAAATATATTATAATAACTATTAAACTAATAGTAATTTTTCACTTGCTAAAAGCGCCCGCGTCATTTATTCTTTTAATTAATTTTATATTTAAAAAAATTTCTACATGCTTGCAATTTTATTAGGATATATTTAAAGTTTAATAATTTAAACGGTTATATTTATATTATATTTACAGTTTATATTTACATTGAAAAATTTTTTAAATAATAATACAATGCACAAAATAATTCATGATCATTTATTAATTTTAATCATTATACAAAATTTACAATTTTTATTGTAAATATTATAGTAAATAGATAAATATATATATATATTTTAAAATAAAGATTAGAATTTATCAATATTAAAACTCAATGTAATTACTGCTCCACAGAAAATATACTGGGTAAAGAAAAGATTTTTTTAAGATGGATAATTCAAATTATTGGTTTTTGTCCAAAATGCTTTATTACATTCAACCTTTTTTTTTTTTTTTATTGAAAAGCAAATCAATCTTGGAAATGGAATTGTGTAGATGGTTAGAATGTTTATTCATGTTTGAATCTGACTTGAGCTCTACTAAATTCATATTTATCATTTCATTATATGATATTAAAACGAGGACATGCGTAGTTGAAGTACTCGAGTAGTTGTGAATTGACGTAAAAACGAACGAGTCCTTAAAGGGCGTGACCCTCCCTAAGGGATGAAGGGGGGAGGGAGGAAAGGAATGTGCGGAGTATAATTTTTGTCGCAGATTGGCATATGATCTTTGCGCAAGGTAATATTAAATAGCTCGAAAGGTTTAGCCTAGGGAAGGAATCAAAGAGCACAGAGATATTTAAATTGTAAATACGAGGTAGGTTCCTCGTCCCTGTAGTCACACGTAGAAACAACGTAGTCGTAGTCATCATCGTCGTCCTCGTCGTCCTCGTCGTCCTCGTCGTCCTCGTCGTCCTCGTCGTCGTTGGCATCACAGGAAGGGAAGGAAGGGTTGGCTAATACATGTATATCGTGCACTTCGCGGAAGAGACCCTTTCCATATAAAAGCCTTTTCAGCTAGTTGGAGGCGAAATTCCATGCGAATACCCCCTTTATTTCTCTTTATCACTGTCTCTTTTGAGGGCGTTGTCTCCGTGAATACGGGGTGGCTCCCAAGTGTGCGCGGCCCATAAAAAACACTTTTTAGTAAAATAACTCTTTCAAAAAATAAGTGGATCCTGTTTTATAAAACAGTGAAAAGGACCGGTAAAATTGCTAAAATAGTTCCCGGAGAATTAACTTGGTGGGCAGACCAATCATTGTTAAATTAAATTAGAATATTAAATTAGACAAAGTTGATTAACCAAAGAAAATCTCAGTCACTATTGATTTACCAGTACATTTTTTCTCTATATTTGACCTCTGAATAAAAAAAATTATTAATTTACTTCATCTGAATCAAAAATATACTTTCTTATGTAGTCATATTAAATCGATAAAAACAAACCAAATTAGTCAATTCGCCTACAATTATTATTTTGTATTTGCTTCTTAATAAAATCCAGGTAAAACCTCGATTTGCAAATATGAAAGATGTAAAAATGTTCATTATAAGTTTGATAATACGAAATCAGTTGTAAAATTCCTTTTAATTCTTATCTATCAAAATAGATTATAAATTTATGAGAGATTATAAATATATTATCAACCGAACAATTAAGAGGAATTAAGAGAATTAAATGTAAATAAAAATATGTAGTTATTTTTCAGATTAAATTGTATTAAAAGAGAATCCATTTTTAATTATCATACATGAGAGTAGAATTATAAATTTTTTATAATGTGTAAAACATGAATTGATTTAATTTTAAACAAAAAAATATAAATATTTAAAAAATTGTATTTCTTTTAAATTATAATAATTGCCGGCAATATTTAAAAAAATCTTGGGTCTCTATTATTAAATTTTCTTTAAAAAATATTTATATGATTAATATTTCAATGTAATAATATGTATTAAAAGCAATAATGTAATAATAAATAAAATGGACTATTATTTTTAAAAAATATCAATGCCGTATTTAATTTCAATAACTAATGTTACAACTATAAATTTAAAGGGTTTTTTTCTAGTTAATACAGCCACTTTTTCAAAATTTAAAAAAAAAAATAATGAAGCTAATATTTTTAAATTTTAAATACTCTATATATAAATTTTATTAAAATTTTAAATAAAACTATTCAAAGTAAAGATAAACGTTACACCGAGAAGGTAAAAAACAATGTTATAAAATGGCTACCATTGTAAAGACCATTGTATATACTTATAGAATAAAAGAATTAAAATTTAATTGAAAGTCAATGTACTGTAGATTGCGATCCTTTTAAAATATTTAAAATTAACAAAAATGACAATGTTGAAAAACAAATTTCATTTTTTATAAAAAATACTTAATTTTTTTTGTTGATATGTAAAAAATAGCAAAAAACATTTTGGTTTACTATATGCATAAAAGTATTTTGAAGATTTTATTAAAATTTTAAATCAGTTCACTAATTTATCTTTAAATTAAAATGTAAGCCATTTTTTAAAATATTCTAAAATTAAATTTTTATTAGGCTGTAATTTTATAAATATTTAGAATCTAATTTTATAATTTAAACATATTGTTGTTTAACTACTGTATTACCGAAATAAGTAATAAAAAAAAAATATTTTTTTGAAAATGACAGATTAATTATAATAATTTTCATATATATATAGAATATAATATATATATATATAAGATATATATTCAATATTTTTAAAATAAATTTTCTTTTCTTCTTTAATAATCGAATTAGTTTTATAATTGACTTTTCGAAAGATACAATTATTCAAAAGATTATGTCTGTATTTAAATAATTTAAACATTACAATATTTATATACCCGAATATTGGAATAGTTATTGTTTAAATATTTAATACTTCTACAATATTTCAATTATTTGATACTTCGAAATTATAATGATACATAAATATTAAACATGAAAATTGTAATACTATATTGAAAAACTTCATTGTATTAGTATTATTGAATGTTTAATAATTTTTTGTAAGACATGCAAATAGTAAGACTTCCGTTTTGAAAAACACTTGCTTAGATTTTTATTTAAATTATTAAATAAATAATTTTTTATTATCTCAACTGATTCAAGCGTAATAGAAATTTTATTTTATATTTATATTTTATTGCTGATTATTACAATTTATAATTGAAATGGTAGTTAAATCAGCCAAATTATAAAATTTTATTTACAATGTCTTAAATTGAAGCACTTATAAATATAACTACGTGAGATCGGTGAAAAAAAAAAATTTGATCAATCTACGAATGATACACAAGATATGTTAAATACACAATAATTACTGAATTTAAATAATTTAAAATGCATGATTGTCGGTGAGGCTTTTGAGCTGAAGAATATTTGAATATCATGTAAAAGTAAAAACCTCAAAAAATGGGTTGGAGAGTATTGAAAATTCTGTTTTGAAAATATTCTTGGTTAGACATAACTTTTGAATAGGATTGTATCGTCAGTTCCACCTTAAAGAGCGAGAGGTTCGAATAGCGAATAGAGAAAACCGAATGCCAGTGAATTCTCTGTCGTTGAGAGAATTTTCCAGAAAAACATCTCCTATTTTTATTACCCTGATATTTCAATAATTTTTATAACATCTTAAGCACGTAAACACACATTTTCAAGCTTTTTAAATTTTTAAGTAAATTTCAATATTCTTAAATATGTAAAATGAAAAATAATCTTTAGTAATTTAATTTCAGTTTATTTCTTATTACATATTAGCACATAATAATACAGTTGAATATAAATAATAAATTTAATTTTATTTGATTCTATAATATTAATCTTTGTATACAGGATGTTTTAAAATCCATTACGATTTTATGTAACTTATTTTCAAATAATAATATGCAGAGCTGTCTATTCAAATGAAACATAAAATTAAATATAAATTTAATATATTCTGTTGTAGTAATAAAATGAATTTACAAAAATTATACTAAAGCAAAATATATTATTTTATTATTAAATTTATAAAAAAGTCAAATAAGTACTAATAAGATTTATTTTATTCTTATTTCATTAATTTCTTGTTCCAAAACGTAAGGTACGATTATTAACAAAATATTAACATTACTACAATGGGAAATAATCACAATGACATCTGCAGATTCATTCTTGAATCTTAAAGTATTTTTTATATTTTTTTTAATACGTATTTTACTACTGAACATAAAATTAATTATTTCCTGAACAGGCGCAGCCATACATATACAAGTATGTGCTCATTAAAAATAGATAATTATTACAGTTAAACGACGAAATAAATAAAAGTTGTGTGAAAAATATCTGTCATTTATTTAATATGAAAAATACACATTGAATATTTTTAAATAAATATTTAATAATGCCATTTTATAAATTTTATTCGTCAAACACCTTGAATAATGTTTATTATCTTAACATTTCGTTTTTGTTATTGATCTTTGTTACTCTCTATTCCATTTTTTTTAATTATTATTTTATCAACATTCTAAAAATTTATACTAATAATTTTTTTTCTTAACTTCTTTTATGAATTCAATTATGAGTTCTTTTATTTCATCATTTTCATTAATTTAAATTAATTTCCAGTTCAATATTTGATTAATTTGGAGATCCACTAAAATGTAGTAAAGAAGGATGTCAAGTTTGATTTCTTAATTAAAATTTTTCAAATACTTATAAAATATTGATTAATATTAAAAAATTTTTGTGTAAATTCATGTATTGTGTAGATATGAAATTTAAAAAAATCTGTCATTCTTAGACAATTGTTTAATAAATAAAATTATTAATTAAAATTTTTTACTCGAAATCTTATAAAAATGACATAAAATGCATTACGGAATGTATAAATTGGAAATCTAGTTGGAATTTATATTACATAGAATTTGTAGAGGCAACATGTATTTCAAATTTTCAGATTTAAATTATCTTTGAACAAAATTAAATATATTTAAACGATTAAAAATTATTTGATAGATTAATAATATTTTTTATTAATATAATTTTTCAAAAGTTTATATGCAAAAATTTTCTTTTATATTATATTACAAATTAATTACATGTGCATTCAAATATGTAATTCAGATATTAAAATAATTAATAAAATCATAATTAAATATATAATTATTCAATAAAACATTTAATTTACACTATTTAATTTTCTAAATTTTAAGGGTTGTATATTTTGTAATAAATAATGATTTTATGATTTACTTCAATTTTTCAAAATCGTTTGTAAATTTCTTGATCAATTAAGTTATGAAATATATAAACATGATTTGATAAGAAACTGTGTATTAAAAAAATCATGTAAAGTTATAAAAACTAATCGTTCACAAAAGTATATAAAATTTCTCAAATTTTTTACAGTATTAAATAATAAAGTTATAATAAATAATAAAGTTAATAATAAAGTTAAATTCCATTTACAAGCAAAATATCAAATTAATATATAAATATTAAAAGATTGATGAGCATTGCAATTTTATCAATTTGAGTATTCTTTAAATGTATACATTGCAAAAGAAAATTCAAGAAGAGCATCATGTGATTCACTTGTCATTGGATACTAGCAGTTTAAAAAATTATTTTAGCAAAAAACGAGTAATGAAATATAAATTTCCAATTGTAGAGATAACAAAGTATTATCAAATATCATATCTATGGAGGAGTTAATTCTTTAAATTGTGCGCTAATGGTTGTGATTTAAAAATGTCATCATTTTATGATTATTACAGCAGTCCGAATTCACACTTTGTGAGTATTGCTTTCACTCACTCTCTCTCTCTCTCTCTCTCTCTCTCTCTCTCTCTCTCTCTCTCTCTCCTCTCTCTCTCTCTCTCTCTCCTTCCCTTCCTCACTTACCCTCACTTTGGGAGCCTTGTAGACTTAGTTATTCTGAAAGTGAATTCCCCAAGGAAGAGTTACAATATGTGGAGGATTTCACATATTACACACATCTCGGAACCCTTGTGCACTTGTGTAGGACCTCTTGCTTCTTCAACGCAATTTCGTAAAAATTGTTAGAGAGAGAGAGAGAGAGAGAGAGAGAGAGAGAGAGAGCAAATAGACATTAGAAGCATTTTGGCATTTTGTGAATGTTCAGTTTACCTACATTATTTTGACACATTTACTTCGTAACTATCTTTCTGTAAATATAATGCTGCGGTTTATTTTCGCATTGCTATCTTAGTTTCCATCGTGTGTTTCATATTTATATCCTTTGATCCACTACAAAATTACAAAATATAGAAAGAGAGAGAGAGAGAGAGAGAGAGAGAGAGAGAGAGAATGAGTGAAAGATAAAACGGTATATTTGTTGGACTCAGATTTAAATCAATTTCAAGTTCATTTTTAGGGATTATTATTTTTCACAATCCACGTAAAAGTTGAAAAATGATAAACAGGGATATTGACAATTAATATAATACTACTATTTAACAAAATTTATTTATAACTATTTCTTTAAATCGCATATTTTATTAGACAAGTGAATATATTTTTTTATAATTATAAGGTATATGTTTTTATGATTATATCTTATTCAAAATAAAAAACAAATAAAAATTATATTATTCTTTAAATATATAATATACAATATTTATATACTACTTATTTATATTAAAATTAAATAAATAATATTTATGATTAATATTATATTAAAATATTAAAAAAAATATTGTATATGCTATTAAAAAATTTCATAAATAAAGTAATATTTACATTTCCTGATATTTATAAAATATAATTAATTATTAAATTAATAAAATTTATTTATTTAACGATTGTATAATCTAATTTTTAATTATAAATAAAATATTTAATATATGAAATTAAATATACATTTGGAGAATATAGAATTATATAATTATTTGTTAATAAGAGAAAGATTCTTTTTTTATCTCTTAGTTACAGAAATTGGAGAAATATTAATTATCAATGTCCAATCATTATTAATATAAATGGTTGATAACATTTTGTAATAAGCAGCTATAAACTAAAAAATATTGGCCAATCAAATCAAATATCAATTTATTTTGTGCTTTCCATAAAATTTTATCCTTAATAATACATTTTTAATAAGAGTGATAAATATATGCAAATATTCATTGCAAAATAAACACTTTTTCGTATTTATCAATATTCTATTTAGTTTTATTAATTCTTTATTAATGTCATATGTATTGATTAGTTGATAATGTAAAGACATTATATCAAGTTATTTTTATTTTCAACTACATAAAAAGAAAAGCATATATTTTTTAAAAATATTATTTATAAATTAAATTTATAAGAAATTAAAAAATTAATTAAAATCGAAAATAATTTAAAATTCAAACAATTTTAACTTTTTGTACTTGTAAAAAAAAAAATTTTAATAAATAATAAATTTATAATAAATAATAATAAAAAATTAACACCATCTATAATTTACTAAAATTTTATTCAAAAACAAATGGCATGTGAATTAAAAATAAGATACATTAGATTTTTGTTAAAAAAAACTACTGAAAAAAGAAGTATAATAATAGTGTACTTTTACATTTCAACATTTATTATTAATTTCATATATTAGCGTGACTGGGGAGCAGAATAGAGCATCATAGAATAGAGAGTAAAATGATATCGATGTAGGGTTTTGACAAGAAAATTTGATTACAAAAGTCTTTTCTCTAGATTTGGTTAATAATTGAAGAAAGATATTGAATCAGACAAACTATTAAGAATATATATATATTTAATAAAATTAGTACATATTATTCTTGCGTTAATTAAATGAAAAGATTTCGAATTTCTAGTATTAATTAAAAAACTGTAAAAACTTAATTACACCAAGGAATAGAGCATTTCTTAGGCCATAAAAAAATAGCTGCTGATACACATCATAATCCATACAAAATCAGTAGATTCTTATTTTACAAAATTCCACTTCTGATATTTAAGAGTTTTTTATCAACAGTTTCAACTAAAAAATGCACTATTTTTAATTTTTTTTTTTTATAAAATGAATTTAACGAAATGTAAGATACAGCATTTATTATACAACAATAATATTTTTTAAAACGGTTGAAAAAACTAAAATCGTCAGGTGCATTGAGCTGGAAAAAACTGTAAATTTTCGCATAATTTAATTAAAATTAGATCAAGCTAAAATTTTGTACAAATAAACTTCATATAAATCACTTTAATTTCTCAAAATCTAGTATTTTAAATATTAAAAAATGACAAAGTTATAAATTTTATAATTAAAATAAATATTTTTCGATTTTTGAAAATTTCTCCACTTCTAAATTTCCAAACGATTCATGAAAAATGAATTTTATTCACAATTTTATGAGCTATAAATCATCTATTGATACTATAGTGTTAAAATTAAGATTTTAATTTTATAACGAAAAGAGTAAAAAAAAAATGCATTTTTTTGTTAAAATTTTTTTTAAAAAACATATCTGACTATCATGAATAGCCTTTTAAAAAATAAGAATCTACTGATTTTTTTTTTTTGAAATTCGATATGTATCACTAGCTGTTTTTTTCATGACCTAAAAAGTGCTCTATTGCTTGGTCTAAATATAAAAAAACGATAAGCTGAAAAAATTTAAATATTTAATTTCCTTGTTTATAATGAGATATGAAGTTACTTATATAAAATAAAATTTTTATTTACATTTGCAATTCTCTGAAGACGAAACTTTTATGTAAAATAAAAATAATCAAAATTTTTAAAAATTTTAAATCAAATATATTTAAGAAAAAAATATAAGTTTTTTTATTATGTTTAATATATTTTTAGTTTGATATATAAATTTTTTAATTTAATAGAATATAAAAAATATATTGTAAATAAAAAATTTGTAATGAAAAAAAATAGTTCTCAAATTTTTAAAAAAATACATAACAAAATAGAGATATGATTTTTTTACAATGAAGATAAGGTACTAACCATATATATTTTTTCAAAGTTTTTTTCAAAATAAACAAAAATTTAAAGAGGTGTAAGTTGGGTCAATACAATAACTTTAAAATCTTCTTTATTTACAGCTTCATAGAACTTTTCCTTTTCCAAAATAATTCTTTTATATTTGTAAAATAAAAATATGTAGTTATAAATATCTGCTTAAAAACAGAGGTTAATTTATTGGAATAAATGTATTAGTAGTAAAAAAATAAAAAAATACATAATAATTATATAAATTATTAAAAAAAAATTTTTCAAAAAAAATGTTTTATGCATAATTTACTATTTTCCGCATTTAAGCCTATTTTCATCGGATAAAATCAAAATTTATTGAGTACATTATTCGCCGCATGAAATATGTGCTTTTAAAGATTTAAAGTATGAGAGAAAGATAGTTTGATGTGACATATTTTTAATGAACTTATCATACTAGTTTTGTGATAAATTTATTTTTAAATTAGAATTTTATTTCTAAATTTATAATGTATAATTCGTTTTTTCAACCGGACCAAAACCTAAAGATGATCTGCAGATAAATTGTCTTCAGTTGCGGCCCGAGAAAATATCGAAGGAAAGAAAAGCTGGCCAACTTCTGGTCTAGAGATTGAGTAGAGGTTGACCAGTGGTCAAGTATGGGCCCGTGAGAAAATTTTTTCCGTTAGTTAATCTGTAGCTTTTGCATCTCGTAGTTGTGTCTGCATATGCAGATCCAAGGATAGAAAACATCGAGTTTTAATCAGTTAGTCCATTCCCTTACCCGAAGTGAAAGTTTACAAAAATTCGAAATAAATATAAGTAATAACGATAAATTTTATCTCAATTGAAGCTTGAATTATAAGATATGGTAAAAGATGGTATACAATGCATTTGTTATGCATTACAATTTCATGACTTGGCAGTTAAGTAAAAGTTCTTGATTTTTGTTGAATTCTCAGTTTTTTCAAAGATCGAATGGTATACAATATGAAGAATATATTTGAAATTGAAATGGAAAATGAAAAAATAAGTTGCTCGATAAAATTTTTTTTTAATGTAATATAAATATTTATTCATTAGCTACATTTGTCGTAAAGTAATTGATTTATAAAACGCAATTAAATATAGATAACAAGTATCATACCTACAAACATATGTTAAATTAAAAGATATTGAATTACCAATTTTAAGCGGAATAGTATAGTCTCGCGTTGAATTAAATAAAAAATCTAAAATTAATGAGTCAAGCTGAAGTGAAATAATTAATTTAGAATAATACTTTTGAAGTAACATTAAATAGTTTATTTGAATGGATCACTATTGAAATATTGACATTTTATTAATATTATATGAAATTTATTTTAATTTTTTTAATGTTTATAACAATACATTTATAAATTTTAATTTTTGCAATAAAAATATAAATCGAAAGCATAAATATGTTGACAGGTGCTTATTTTTAAAATATGGTTCTTTAGTACAGAAACACGTTAATTAAAGTTCAAATAAACTAATCTAAAGAAAAGTAATTGCTCTTCAGATTCCAAAAGTTTTGTCGCTATAAATATCTGTACAGCCTCGCGGTTTTTTTTTGTTTCTTTAATGATTAATCTGTAAGGATTCAAATTAATCGTTAAATAATAATAACTAAACATCTTTTCCATAGACTCGATTATTTTCTCGACTTTCTTACTTATTATTCGCGGAGTGAGGGGATGAAAGTTTCTGTGCCTCATTATTCAGTCCCTAAATGAGATTTCACGTAATCAATTCTCTTCCTAGCACCCAACCTCTCAAATAAAAACGCGATGAATTCGTCACGTGTTGCGGAATTTTTTATTTTAAGTTCTAAAATGACCACTTAAATGACTAAGAAGAAAAATCGGAGATCCAGAAAACGCGAAGAGAGCATTGCATTTGTATTTGGAAGTTATTAAATGAAATGCTCGGGGTCCAGAAGATTATCAACGCACTTCTGAGGATCTCTAGGTTACGGACCACCAATGTTTGTCCTTTTGTCACTAGAATTTTGGAGTCCACCTCGAGGGTCTCGTATCCACAAAGTTCTGGGTTCTAAAAATGGGACGCACCTCAAGTCAACCGAAGCCCCGAGATCGGGAGTTGATCATCAACACAGTCAAATCCTGATTGTCGAGGGAAAGGGAGTAGTGGTGTTCGATTTCGTGGCTAGTGGACGATTTTCGTGCGCAGCTGGAATGGCTTCGAAAACAATTGAATTAATCGGAAGGATGTTAATATAAAAGAGACAGAAAAGGCAGTGACGGGTTGATGTTGGCTCAATCGATAACAATACGAATGCTGACAAAGAAAAACGCTTTCCAGCCTAAAACTCACGAGGAACATTTTTCACGAGTTTTGACTCTTCAGAGTTTTTCGGATAACACGAATTTTTCATGCTTTGAGTCTCCTTGAAAGAAAAACAAGATAATAGACTTCCCTCCTCCAAAAGCAATTAAAATTAAATTAAAGGCTTATACTTTTTTTGTATCCTTGTCTACGCTACTAATCTACAAAAAAAATATCTTTAAAATCGTAATATCTCCTTTTGAGCACGATAACTTGATTATCTAGGTCCTATTTTAATTGAAAGTTAAATTTTTCGAAAGAATCTTATGCTTGAATAATTTTTTCTTTAATTTTTAAAATCTTATACCGATAATACAATTTTTCCATTCGAATCAACCTTTGATTCGTTTAAAGTGTCGAATAAAATACTTACTATGAAAATTAAATTAGCATAATGATGGTATACGTATTTTAATATTTTAATAAAATCAAACATTGCATTAATCTCTGCATTGATTTATCGAAACATTTTCATCAAGTTTTTAATTATTTTTAACGAAATATTAATTAATGATACTTCTTTGACAGCGATCTACTTTAGTTAGTTTTCTTTACAAAAATATGTGCTGTATTCTATTCTATATATGTATAATATAATTTTTCACACACATACACTCAAAATATGAGTTACTGTTGGAAACGGCAGTACTATATAAACAGTTGTAAAATAATAAAAGGTAAAACGGACAATTTTATTTGCAGAAGCTACATTTTCATGTTCAAATAGTCAGTTGACTGTGAGATTTAAGCCACGATATACTGTCTTCTGTAATTATATTTTCATGTATATATTTTCTCCTTGTGTAATTGGTTAATAAATAATTACTTGTATTTAATTATAAACTGTACGTGTATTTATTATATGAGCCCCTATTTCCAACAGTTATAATATTCATCTTAAAATTTTTTATAAAAATCGGAATAAAAATAATAAATTTATTAAGCAATGAAAATTGATTTTCGTCTTCATTACTTATACCAATTATAAGTCCTTAACTATTTCAATTTATAATTTATACTGGATTCGCATAATCAATAACTTTTTGAACATTAATGACAATATGTACATAGTTACAAGTTAACACTATTAATTACATAACGCACATAGATTGTGTTTAGTATATTGCGTAACATTAACACCTTAAAAATGGATTCAAAATAGATTATTTTATATTTCTAATAATGTATTATATATATTTTTTTAGTTATATACTTAATAATTTTATATAAAAATAGTGTGAAATTTTTTTTTTTTTTTTTTGTTTAATATTTTTTGAAATAATCTATTTAAAAAAGAGAAAAATTATATTAATAATATCATCAAAATTTGATCATAAATAAAAATATATGTTCTTAAAAATATTTTTTTTAATTAATAATTTATATTAATTTATATATATAAAATATTTTAAAAACTTTTAATTTAATTGATTATGAATACTTTAGTATTTTAATATTTATTTTTTTCTATTAATGATATTTTTTATATTTTTTTTAACACACATGTATTCTTTTTGTATTGATAATAATCTTATCAAATTTTAAATTAATTCTAAAATATTTTTTTAAGTTATATAAAATATTATTATTCATTAAATTATAATTTTAAAAGACTTATCCTAATCTAATTTCTGAAATAACATATTTATATAAGACGAATAAGAAATTTGTATATAGTTATACTCAATTTTTTATTATTCATGGACTTGTTTACCTTCAGCTACTGAAGGAAGATCCGCCAACTAAAAAGATCATTTTATATACTACATGTAGATATATCTATAATAAAACAAAGAAGCAGTAATTTTTTATTTAATTTTACTTATGTATATAAAATTAAGAAGATGAAAATAAATGTTGTTTGCAATATTTTTTATTTTTCAATTTAATTTTTAATCATACTAAAATTATTTAATTCTAAACTAAAACTAAAACTTACACCCAATTATAATATCATACGTTTTTCATAATATTTTATGATTTTTATGTAAATATTTTTAGTACTGGTTTTATTTCTTTATTCAAATTCCTTTATATAAAATAAAATACCTCTTTCGACAATTTATGTAACTTTATTCGCATATTTGCAACCATTTCATAAGACTCTGGAAAGAAGTTTCTTATTTTCAGTAGCTTCTATAATTTTATTATTTCTACAACTCAATTTGATTTCTTATGCATTTTTTTATATGTTGAAAAGTAAGAATTTATAATTTCTAAGTGGTTTCGAGACGTAATTTTCATCTCAAATAAGTACCTTGTGGTATATAAATATTTAATTTATTCAAGAAAACAAATTAAGAAACTTTTAAATAAAAACTTTCATTGGTAAAACATCGGTAATTATTAGTTAGTAGTTAAGTTTTAAAACACTATGTGCCGATTATTTTTTATTTGATTAAATGTTTATAAATAAAATTTTGTTAATAGTGGTTTTATCTTAAACTAAAAAATGAAAGTTAATAAAAATGATAATTTCATTATATTTCTCTACTAATTATTTTAATTTACATTTTAATATATCTTATTAGAACTTAAATTTTCATAGATATATTCTTTGGAAATTTTATATTATAATGTATGATGTATATTTTATTACATTATTTTTATTATAATAATAATTAACTTTCAAGCTAGACTTATATTGGTACATAAAATATCATAAAGTATCAAAAGAAAATAATTCTAAATTAGATTTTTTAGTATTAAGAGTTATTGTAATTATATAAAAAAATTGTAACAAAATAATTAATCTCTGGTTATTAAAAAAAAAAAAAATTTATTTCTTAAAGTATAGTGATTCTTATTTTTTTTACATTGAAACAATTCGTTGAAAATTTATGCAATGTCAATAATAAATTTTTACAAAAATAATAATAATAACAGTAATAATAATAAGTTTTAATCATTTTAAAAGATAATTTTAAATCATTGAATTGAAAAAATCTATTTGTTTAGGAACTTTTACTAATTTAATATTTGAATACGAATTATTTATGAAATAAATATTAAAATTCAATAAAAATTGCGTAGTAGATAAATTTAACTTTCATATATAATTTTCAGTATGTTTTTGAATATAAATATTTAATATTATATTTTTAATATAATTATTTATCTATTTATGACGTTATTTATGAATATACGAGTATACGATTCATTTTTGTTTACTTTTAATTATTGTTCCTTATTCTATTTTATTCAATGAAAAAAATTGTAATCTCAAATCCTTTAAATTGGAAATTAAAAAAAATTTTTTACTGCACATATTATATTAATTATAATGTATATTTTTTTTTTAAAGAATAAACGCAAAAAATATTTTGTCTGTAATCAAAAATTAAAAACAATGAGTATTAATTTTTTTGTTAATATTTATTTATAATGCATCGTTAAAATTTTTAATTATAATTATCTATCAATTTCTATTGATAAAATTTAATCATGTATTATCCGAGCAAAATATTATTTTTTTAATTATACATATGTTAATTGATTGCATAATATGTAACACAAAATATTTTTAACTATTTCATGTTGTATTTTTATTTATTAAATTCATATTTTTAAATTGACGTTGTAATAACAGTTTTTTTAATTCTATACAAAATTTTGTGCAACACAATGGTAGTATATTGATTTATATTTTAATATTACAATTTTAATTGTATTCAATGTATATAAACAAAATAACTATGAAAAAGTTTTACAAAAAACAGTCGATGAAAATAAATTATTTTTGTTTTCGACGAAAATTTCCACAAATAATTTTTTTATTAAATATGTTGCATAATAAATTTTAGAAAAATGTCCGCATGAGTGTATCAAGTGAATCGAGGAATTTTTAAATCAATACATCATTGTTTCAGTCAATAGAATTAGGTAATTTCTATGCAAGAACTACAACTAGGCTTAAAATATGTGACAGTACCGATTCAACATTGCAAAATAGGTGAACAGTGAATAGGCACATGAAGGATATTGGTTCGAAAAAATTGACTCTTATTCGACTAATTGAGATGAGTTCCTTTTAATTTATAAACAGCAGAACCAGAGTCTTGGAAAGCATTTCCGATGAGGAAATTTGAGCCGATGTAAATCCCAAGTCCCATATACATGGTCCTTATACTCATAATATTAATGTACACATGTGCACATGTGCAGTTCCAAGGTAAAACCATTAACCATGACAACGGCATTAGAGATAACAGAAAAGAAATTATTGTAGGGGAGAAAATACCATTTGATTTTTTCAAATAGGGTTCCCAACAGCCATAAGTAAACTAGCCAACCTATCGAAGAATTATGAATTCTACTCTAAAACTATTAACATAAAAACTTGATGTACAGGAGAAACTTTGAGTTTCTGAAAGAGTGAACTTACAGGTGTGTATAAAAATAAGTTAAGAAGTGAAATTTCACCTTTGTTTTACTAACTCCGTGAAAAAGAGAATAGAGATAAAGACAGAAACAAAGAAACAGACCGAGAGAAAGGGAGATAACGAGATATTCGCATATCTACATAAAGTAACACAGAGAGAAAAAAGAGAGTTTAAATTATCTAGATTTGTAGCTCCCGCAATGTTAATCGAAAGCTGAAAACATATATATTGCAAAAAAAAATTATGTTAAAATTACGATTAAGTAGTTGCTTTCTACAATCCATTTAATAATATATTTCTTTTGTTACTATAATCACTTGTAGTACCAATATAAACTTTACAAAAACGTTAACGTTTTTAAAAATCAAAAATTTTTTAAATAATGTTAATTGATCGATAAATAAAGTAAAATAAAAAAAAATAAATTATTATACTTATGAAATTAATAATGAATATATAATTTTCAACATCAAATAATTTATCCCTTATGGTATAAAAATTAATTTTACTCAATTTGATTAAATAAATTCAAGTAAAAACGCAACGTACAATCATATGATAATCAAATGTGTAGAAATGATATATATTTGAAATACATGAAATAAATATAATATTATTTCATAGTAAAGTTTTAAATTAAAATTTATCTAAATATCGTGCAAAAAAAAAAAAAAAAAAAAAAATTTCAAGGATACAATATATGGATTTCATGATATTTAAAAATATTAAAATTTCCATTTTCTATTATTTTTATTTTAATATTTATTTTTTGAAAAGATAAATTCATTCAATATAGTATTGTTCCAATTATTTTTTTGTTATCAACTTTCTACTATTTTAATTACTCGTGTTCATAAAAAGAGAAAAATTAAAATATTACAATTATATTTTTATTACCATATGTATAGTATTTTTGATTACGAATTCATTTTTAATCGGAAAGGCTCTGAGGTCAAGTCCTATCGAATTCATATAAAATTTGTCTTATACAATGAGAATTATTTAAAAAAAAAAAATTGAAAATAAAAAAATGAGAAAATAATAATAATAAACTTTATGTAATTTTTCAATCTTATTTTCATACAAATAAACAATTATAAAATATAACACTTTTCATAACTTGATAATAATTTAAGCAATGATTTTAAATGTTTATTTAAAATATAATTTAAAATACTCATAAAGGAATAGATAGTCATAAATAAAGTATTTGAATAATTTACTTTTACAAAAGGTTTAATTGCTATATATATATATATATATATGTTTAATATTTCTTATTTTGAATATTATTAAATTGTAAGAATTTTAAATTTATAAAATGAGAATACAGTTATTATTAGAATACAATTACAACTCGAAATTTTTTTTCAATTTTTTTGCTGCACTAATTATTCTGATTGGAATAATTTTAATGTTGTAAATATTTAACTTCATTATTGTTAGAATGTGTTTCAAGTTGAAAATTTGTAAAAAATATCGTAAACGGCTCCCAGTCAAGCAAAAAAAAATTTAAATTAGTCCTAAAATAACTCATTATACCTATAGGTGTGAGTTTTTTTTAATCATTCCAATTACAACCAACTGCTAGATGAGCCTAAAAATATAGAGGAAAATTTATTTTTAAGTTTGCTTGGTGTCTCATTTTAAAGGCTGTGGGCAACGGTGCTAACTATACTTAACATCTTACAAATCTTTCGACCCGTTCCCTCTGATCATGTGACAACTGACTATAATATCATGAACGAGTATAGAAGTAACAGAAAAAATTAATCTTTATAAAAGAAATATTGTGATCGGTATGAAAAGGATTGCCCGAATAAATTTTAAAAGTGCTATTGCAGTGACGATGGTTTTAATGGTTACATTGAAAATGAATACACTTTTCAATGCTTATAACCTTAGAACTATTAGGTTCGTGGGAATTAATTATTATATTTCTTTTGCAATTACTACAAAAAACATCAGTCGAAATCTATATTAAATTTTTTATTCTACGCTTCATCTTCACTTGAATTTATGACAGTTTTCATTACTCGTATTTCGATTATCATGTTATTTCATCACTATCAAAGCAGAAGTGTCTTTATTGTAAAAATTACAAGAAAAAAAAAATTGTATTAGATAAATTTAAATTTATTAAAAAAATATAATCAACTTTACACGAGTATTCGAGTCAATTCATTTGTTAATTATTTGTTGAAACAATGGTTTTTTTAGACATGTCAGAGTAAAACTTTGAATTATAAATAGAAATTTCACTTATTTTTAGAGTTAATAAAACACTTCTCCACCAACATTATTCATTGACGCTTATTTTCTGATTCTCTGGAATTATATAGTTCTCCGATGAAATACTAATTATAAAAATCGATAAATTGTTTCAAATGAAAATTACAATTACAATTTGACCAATTATTAACAATTACACAAAATATTTAATAAAATTATCAGCTAAGACGAAAAAAAAACATATACTTTATTGTTTTAAAAGATATAAAGTGTTAAATTGAATATAATAATCCACGTATAAAAGTAATTCTATTAGTTATAATTTAAAATAGAGTAAGTTTTAATTGCTAAATATTATTTAGCTGGTGCTGTAAAAAGGCACATGAAAAGTGATTTGACAGTCAAGTTATGGAGAAATCGTTTATTAAAATTATTCGAAGAAGAAGAAGAAAAAATTAATTTATGAATCTTATGATTCATTGCTCGGATACAAGTCACAACGACTAGCCAATCGAATGTGGGTATTGTATTGTTGAACTCGTACAATAAAAAAGAAAATTATAAATTCAATAAGGAAAAAAGCGAGGAAAAATGTGAAAGAAACGGGGTCATAGAGAGGATAAAACTTTTTAGATTGGTGAAAATGAGGCTCGTTAAAGTAAAAAAGGATACTTATTTATTCCTTGTGTTAGGATATAAGAATAAAGCCATGCCAAGAATGTTAAGAGGATTATTTAGGGAATATCTAAATCTAGTTTAAATTAATAAATTCGGTCGAAAAGTTGGAGTGCAGAGTAGTCTGATTGGGAATGGCACGTGTCATCGTCAATTTGTAACTATTTGTAACAGGGATAATCAGCAGTTTGCAAACGTATTTTTATTTTTAATGGTTATAAAGGAGCTTAAGGACGATTTATTATATTCTATTTTCCATGCCTGTTTGCAGATTGAGTTTACGCTGGGTTCCTTTTATTTTGAGGATCAGGTGACAGGCGCCACGCCAATAAATAAGCGATAAAAAAGAAAAAAAAAGATGAGAAAGCCGAGTCGAGGTGCTCGGTCTCTTGCTCCGTCACATGACAGATGATACGGGAGATTGAGCGACTTTCAGCCCCAAACGTCACATCCGCCTCTATTATACCACTTTTGAAAATTACATTGAACTTGCCCGAGAACAAGATTTAATTTTTATGCACTAGATGGAAAATGAAAAAAATGTATGATAGATTAACCGCGAGAGCGAATAACCTCTTTCATATTGTTACTCGTCATTTTTATCGCTCTCGACTAACAAGACTTTGAATTTCGCAAGCTTCCCCATAATTAATTAGTGGTGCGGAATTTAGAAATTAAGGAGTTGCACGCAGAAATTATATAAAAAGAGAAAACAACGCTTTCTCCCGCGATAACTCGTCACCTATAAACTTTATATCATTTAGAATTTATACCCATGTATAAAACATGTGTCAGCGGTATGATAAATCTACTTGTTAAAATTGACGCTAGAAATCATTTTTAGTTTCCAATATATTTCGAGGAAGACATGTATATTTGTAACTCTAAAAGAGTGTCGTTTTCTGCAATATTGTCACATTAAGCTAATATTAAAAACAATTTTCAAGTCGATGAAAGAGAAATAAAAAACAAATGACACATGAATAGCAGTTTAATGTGTTCCAGGATAATAACTTATTTTTATATAATTAAAAAAATTAAAAAAAAAAAATATGCACGCTTTGTATATTTATAATTTACAATCATAATAAAACAAATGATTGACTCATGAAATGCTCCAACAACTCTTATCACGAATTTCACAGTCATTATTAGATATTTAGCTATTTTATTATCACAAGATTCAAAATGCAATGTTATTTTAATGTACACACTAGCACACATACATAAAAACGTATATATTTTAATATGATCTTCTTTGGAAAGAATCTATTCGAATGAATGATAAATATTGATGAATCCACGAGATGTTGCAAATTATTAAACTTTTTTTCCTAGTAATTTTATCCTTTTTTTTATGAAATGTTTATTTTTACGTTGCAAAATGTATTTTTTATCTTTTGAACAAGATTAGCTGCAATAAAAAAATTCTATATTATAAAAATGATCAAAGGTCATCACAACAAGTCAATATGAATGTAAGGGAAAAAAAAATTTGTTAATAGATTTTTAGATATTCTTGTACATGCAAATATACGTATATTAAAATGTATGTATGAGTGGGCGCACGCGCATCAGTGTATGTGCTATCTTTATTGGTATGTAAATATTATACGAAATTTTAGTGAACTAATTTAATTAATTTCCTCCGAAATTACATTTTACATTAATATTTATTTAAAACTCAAGTTTTAGAAAACATTTTGATGCATAATATAATACTATAGAGCGTAATAAAAATCATATAAATTTAGTGATTATTATTATTCTAATAAATAATACATAATTTACGTTTGGGTATAATTTTACGTTTAAAAATTGTAGATTTAATAATATGTAAATGAAATTTAATAGTAATTTTAAGGTTTAATTTAATTTTATAAAATTATGCATTGAATTTAGAAATGAAACTGTAAAATAATCTTAAATTATTTTGAATTTTATATTTATAAAGGTAAAAAAATGAATGTTTTATAAATTAGTATTCAATTTTACAATAATATATTTATATAAATAATTGCAATAGTTGAAGTAATGAATTTTGTTTCTAACTGAAAAAATATTTATAAATGAGATGTTAAAATTTAGCTTTGTCTAAAATTAGATTTACAATTCGAAAAGTAGAAAAGTAACTTATAAATAATATAAAGTATTATAACATATTAATAGTCACAATAGTATAATAAATATGAATCATTTTTTAGCAATTAATGAATTTATAAATATAAGTGTTAATTTTATAACTCAAATCGATGGATTCAAGGCTAAGAAATGATCACTCGACTCGGCAAAGTGTAACTGAATTTAACAGTTTCCCTAGATTTTCAATCAAGGTTTAAATTGAGTTATGTTATCCGCACACATTAATAACGGCAATGTTGACACGTAGAGTAATATACTCGATCACATACTCGTGATTTGAGTATTGGCAAAGCCACCACGCGGATGTAAATCGAAACGACTTTTTACATAAATCCATTAATCCGAAAATGCATTACTTCTAAAACACCAACAACATTGATAACAAAGACAATGACAACAACAATAGCGTCGATAATAATGAAAAAAATTGTAGGAACGAGAGTTGGCTCCAGTCGGGCGGGTGTGGGGTGTGGTGGGGGATGGGGGGGGAAGGGTTAAAACATAAGTAGTTTTAATCGTAAAATCGAATGGGAGGTGCGGTTGGTCACTCGTCAAGCACAAATATTTTCGAATGAAATAATTGCAGAATAAAGTACGAGAGAGAAGAAAGGCAGGAAGAAGTATTGACGAAGTGGGACGGAGATGGAATTATCGGTACCCGAGCGTGGATAACCGGAGCTGCACTCGCTGCGGAGGACGGCGGAGGCGGCCATTTTGAGAGCGAAAGAGCACTCGTCGCTCGACGCCCGTGTAGTCCCGCAATCACGGCACACGCACATACGCGTGAGGGTGGACACGTGCGCGAGTGTGTATGTGAGTGTCACTCTTCGGTCGAGCCGCAGATCTTGAGTTGAGGTGAGGCCGGGACACGATGAAGACGAGGGATTTTTTATTCCTCGGAGGTTCCCGTCCATCCGAAAATCATCCTTACCTGGGGAACGAGTCTCCCTCCCTCGCCCCTCCCCCCTTTTTCAATCCCATCACTCAAGTTTTCCATTTTAATTCTAATGAGCTTTATGCTCAGCGGGATGACCAGGACTCGCCTCTTCTCAAAAGAATATTCCTGCTCTTGGGGTAACAATACAATGTCTGCTCTGCTCCACTGAAGTTTCAGCTCCGATACAGTTTCCGTTAAAAAAAAAAAAAAAAATTTAAAAAGCCATCTTTTCCATACCCTGCTCCTGCTCTGTGCTATTGGAGTCAATTATTTATTTACCGATAAATAAATTATGCTTATTATATAATAAATCAAACGCAAAATAATCGGATAATTCTGTTGTGATAAAATTTGAAAAATTTAATTTCATTTATTAAAAATCCATCTAATGATTTCCAAAAAAAATACTATTTCCATTCGATTGAATGCACTCAAGTTTCTACTTGGAATCATGCACAATAATGATTTAACTATAAAGGACGAAAACGACTGAATGTCAATCCCGAGCTTCCATCCTTAGATTCCACCTCATTCATTTTATCGATTTTAACAATTCCACCGAACTTATTTACTAGTAGCATTATTAGTGATATTTCTGGAAATTTATTTTTTTACATCACTAATTCTCAAGTTCCATTAAATGCAATTTTTAAATTCCCGTAAAATTATTTGATATATTTGCTTAGAAGATTGCCCTGCCCTCATTCGATACTGACGTGTGGTTCATAAAGTACACATGTACATGTATGTCAAATGAACGCCTCGGTTAATTCCATCTACTTGAAATGTGAATGCCTTGAAGGTAATTGAAGAAATCACATTAATCCGTACTCCTTTCGACATTTTCTTTGTCCGATTATGAAAATTGGTAGAATATTTTTGCCGAAATAAAATCGATTCGGTTGTGAAATGGGGGAGCAAGGCTCGATTTGATGGTTCGAAGAATATTCCATTTCATTTGAATATTTTTGACAGCAACGTCTGTGACGATAAAAAAAAAAACTAAAACGTTAATAATAATAACTAAAACATAAGCTGAATGCCGGAGAGATTTTGGTGATATTGTGAAAAATTGCGACTATGTTTGATAAAAACAAAACAAAAAAACGAAGCATTGTTGATGATTGGGAGTGCTAGTCGATGGCTAATCGATAGGCTAATTTGACCGAAGGAGGTGTTCCAATATTGAAAGGAATTTTTAATTGAGTTCGTTAAAGCTAAGAACCGTCGATTTAATTTCTTCCCATACCGAGAAATGTAATTTTTCCCTTAGCGTCACGGCTCGGAAGCATCTGTCGACCGAATGTGGATACTCGGATACTCGGGATAGGACGTGCGCCGACCAATCACAAGTCTGCGAGAACGAGACAGCGCCATGTCATTACACACACTTTGTATCTTTTTATCAGCCGCTCTAGGATTTTCTTACGTTATTTGCTATTTTAAGAACTCCTCTATGCTCTAGGGATTTTATTAAGATATCTGATTATTTCACAGATGCAATTAAAAGGGAAAAGGGGTACGCTACCTGTATAAATGTTTCATATTCGAGCACAACCAGTGGAAAATCAAAAAGAAAATATCTCCCCTCAAATTTAAATTCTTCTTTGGAAAATGATGAGCTATAAAAAATTTTTATCGGCAAAATTAAATAAACATTTACAGTGGATACAATTTTTACCTAACCCAAATGTTTTCTTATAATTAAAAACAAAAATCAATACTTTTGCGCAGGAAAGGTCATACGGGGTAAAATTATTTAATTATCTTAAGGATTATCTTAAATTTCATTTCCTTTTTAACTAAACCAAATCGAATTTTCTAATTCTAAAAAACTTAATATTCTATTATAATTATTTTTGTCTATCAATAAATGATGCATTTTTATTGACCATGCATTAATAAGTAAAATAATGTAGATTTGTAATTTCTAAATTGAACAATCACTATTTTATTTAAACTAGATTTCTTATATTCAAACATGTTTTAATTATGTGTTGGTTTTACTTGTGCATTTAATATAAAATTTCACTTTGATTTTAATAAATTGGTCTATATATAAAAGTCGAAGAAATTTTTCTCATTACTACTTTCTTCAATATTTTTTTTCAACATAACTGCAAGTAATAGAAAACCAATAAAAAAGGACTGATAGCGGATAGCTCGTAATTAATATAACTTTAAAAATAATTACTGTACAATATTAATAAAATGTAAGAAAAAAGTTAATATATTTTTCGTGTCTTGTACAAAACATCGTTTTGCAAAGTTGATATAATTTATCAATAAAAATTTATGTAACATTTTAAATATAATGAATAAGTTTTTCAACAAAACATTAATCAATAAAATATTTATATTATTCAATAAGACTTATTTTTTTTTTTAAGAACTTTTATAAAAATTTTTGATAAAAATTGTGAAAAGTATTTATTAAATTTTATAACTGATATATTTGCTTGGCAGGAAGGTAGTGATTGAAATAAATATAAATGCAAACAGATAATAGTCGTTGTTCTTTCATTTTTTGAAATGTAAATAAAATGATGGTACTGTGAATATAATTTACACAAATACCATTTCAAATAAACCGACATACGTCGTGTCCTATTCTTTTCACTTGTATGAATACAATTAACATTGCATTTTATTAGAAGCACTTATAAAATTTGTATTTTTAATTCTTTATATATGTATATATATTCAAAATTAAATTTAATTACTTCATGAATAACGATTAGGTGCCAAGTATTTTCAAATAATGTATATAAAATCGTAAATAATAATTTGTTAGATTCTTAATTTTGTTTATTGGTTAAATTAATTAAACTATTAATATTATTGATGGATTGTTTGAATATACATGTTCTTGAGTTCTAATATCTTTATAAATTAGTCTTTATAAATTATTATAACTATTAATTTATAATACAATATAATTTATAAATTGTATTTCTTAAAGTTAATGTAAGTAAAAACTATTTTATTTATTAAGATGCGCTTGTTTTAAAAATACTAGGCATACTTTAAATTTGAATTTAAACATAAATTTATTTCGAGATACATAGTAAGATCAAATATAATATATTTTACAATCATACTTAGTATTATAAATAAATTCCCTTGAAAATTTCAACACATAATATTTATTTAATTCTTAATTTAGATTTTATTTTTGTTTATTTATACAAAACTAACTAAAGTAAATTATATACATTCATATATTTATAATTAATTTAATTTCATTAATATACAATTATATTTGCATTTAAAAATAAAAAATGGAGCCGCAATAATTTGTTTTCTTCTATGACAATGATTTAAAAACATTTTTTAAATTTCTACATGTATAAATATACATTATAGTATAATTACATAATTACGGAAATATAATCTTTTGTTTAATTATATGAAAATTATACATAAAATACTTGAATAAAAAAAAAATAATATATCTTGAATAAAAAGAAAGTTTCTTAAATATTTAATTTATTAACATTAAATACTCTAATAATGGTTGTAGAAATTCGGTGAAGTAAATCACATTTTTATGTTTTAATGAAGTTGTAAAAAGATTTGAAATTTATTTGATAAAAATATTTCAAATGAGTAAGAGAGTAATAAAATACTTCAAGTATTACCATTGTATTTAATGAAATGAATAATATTCATTTCAGTTATATATTAAATATTAAAGTAAAAATTATAGTAAATAAAATTTATGTTGATTCAATTTATTCAATAGTGCTTGATAGTGTTTTTCAAAAAATTCATTAAATTAATTAAATAATATTGTTAAATTTCAACAACAAAACTTTTTAGTATATTACATTATACAGTATATGTTACCTTACATATATGTACATATATATTTTTATTTTTTTTATTATTTTTATTATTATAAGACTTATCATTTACACAAATATAGTACCAGTACCATATAAGCAATCAAGTGACTCGATTAGACTCGATAAATTGAACAGACAAAAATAGATTACAAGATCAATGCTATGAGTATACGAGACTATATCAGACTATAAGATTTGCGAGTAATTAACAACTTTCAATGTTTTAGCCTTTTACTTATATTGTACATACATTTTATTAAGTATTAAGTATTAGTAAAATTTAATGTAGTTCAATTGGCATATCTTTCATAAATTTTCTAAACTCAATTTTGTGTATGTATTCTTTTTAATTATTCGATTATAATTATGAAAGAACTTGTATTCGATAATGGTTGATCTTATTTATACAAAGAAATTTTAATAATAACATTTATGTTTAAATTTTAATGAACAATTTCAAAATATTATATTTTATTTCTAATACTCAATATTATTCCAAATTTTTAAAAAAATTTTGTTCAAATTAATAATACGTTTCTAATACAATTGATATTATGTTATGTGATTACATTACCTTTTACATAAAAAACGATGATCTAAAAATTTTTTAAAAGCCACTATTTTAGATTTCTTATCAATTAGAAAAATTAATCAATCTAACAATTGATTTTATTATTAAAACTTTTTGTAAATTAAAATAAACAATAAAATGTAGGGAAAATTTTAATTAAAAAAATATATATGATAAAAATGTAATTTACTAAAAGAGCAATATATTTTCCAACATTCAATATTTCTTCGATCTAAACTATATATGCATGTATATATAGATTAATAATTATTCCTGCAGACTTAAAAGATTTTCCATGCTATTAAAAATATATAAATGAACCATTAATTTATGCCTAATAATTATTCTCAATATCTCGAAATATTAAATTTTTGGCATATTATATGTTTATAAATGTTATAAATTATATATGTAAAAATGTTTATAAATTTCATTTTAAACTATTAATAAAGATATAATAAATGAGAGTTTGTGTCTTAAAAATTGCTCAACTTAAGAAATAGATTTTTAAATTTTATTAAATTATTATACAGACATAATATTTCTAAATATTCTATTTATCTATTTGTATCCTTTAATATCATCAGATTGAACATGTAAAGTTGAGAAAGGAAAGATCTTCTATACTTATCTTACAATATTTCATTATATATTATAAATATAGTATAAAATATTTCTTGAGAAATTCTTTTATAATTCAAGACACTATATAATTGAAACTTTTGCATTAATTAATGGAGTTAATATCTAGATGTTTTACTAGATATTTAGTAACTCCTACGTATCAAAAGATAAAATAGCTCTGATACTTCGTCAAATTAAAATACAATTGCACATCAATATTATTACAATTTACGATATCGGAGGGAGGAGTAATTACTTAAGTATTAATTGGATAAGAAGTAGACCTTATAAGTATATAAATCACTAAACGATAGATCCTTGCAATTGTAACTTCTTATGAAATATTTATCAGCGTCTTATAATCAGTGACATCGATAATATCATCATACTCATCTTCTCACATCAGCACGTAAATCCTATAAAACTTCTGTGCAAAAGTATCGTTTCAATACTGAAACAAACAAACACCACATATTATCAAACTGCTGGACCTATGGTGTACCCACCAGTTATAGAAAAAAGTATATACGTATAAATCCATATTTTTATAAAGATCCTACTCCAATACTGTTGTCACACTAAATGATAGAATAGAAAAAAAAACATAAATTAAAATAAACAGATCACAAAACCTAACTTAATAGTATCTGATGTTGACTCTGTATGCATGTGCGAGGGTGTGTATGGGTACATATGTGTGTCTGTATGTAAACATATGCTCGTATAGGGATAACAGAGGAAACATTGATCAGGAATACGAAGCACGAACTTCTAGTTACCATCATACTACTGATCGATTTTATGATGAATATTTTTTATGATAAGAATTTTAATCTCTTCATAACCCTAGATCATGAAGCTTTCCTAATTTATCGAAAAATAATTCAATCTTTCATTTATTAATTACCTAATTATCGTTAGTTTAAAATTTCAATCAGAACAAATGCAGCACTTCTCAATTTAAAAAAAAGAGAGAAAAAATTATACTTAGAATAAGTATTTGATTTTAGAGCAAACCGATTAAAAAAATCGCATTATTAATTAAACATTTTTATTTTCTTTTATTCAAATTTTACTGCGTAGGCTGCATTGAAAGACTGTTCCAACGTTGCCACTTTTATCAAAATGTTATTATAGATGGTCAAAAACAAATATTTTGAAGTAAAGAATACTGAAATGCTTTAGATGCTTGAAGGATTTATAAATTAAATTATAATTTATAAAAAAATTTTTTTTTATATAAATTCATAAAAAAATAAAAAAAAAATTAAATTTACATTATAAAATAAGTCAGACCTAAAAAACACGTTATATAATTTATGTCATGAAAATTTGATATTAAATTTTATTTATCTTATAAAAAATATTGTATATTGATTATTTTGTATTACAAAAATAGACTTTACGAACATATAGCGCTGAATAAACAAACTTTTATCTATTTAAAAAAAAAAAAATTAGAAATATTTATAAGTTTATTTAATATTATTTAGAAGAAAAAAGTACAAATATTATACTTTAAAAAAGTAAAAAGAAATACATAATTTTTTTAATACAGTATATCGTTGAGTTTTTTATACCAAATCTTTTTAAAACATTTAATAATTAAATTTTTAGAATTTTCATTATACATGTTTAACCATAATATATCTTGAAAATTTATTTTCAAAAATTACCGGTTACTTTTAATTATAGATTATGAATAATGCATATATGTAGCTAAACTTAATTTTCTTTCAAATTTGCATAAAATATCGAGAATTTTATCATTAAAATTACTTTATTCATTAAGCAGCAAAAGTGCCGTATGAATAAATTAAATAAATATATAACGCAAATTAATCTATGTTTTGACGCAAGTTATAGTTAAAATATTTAAAGATAACATTGTAATAATTAATGAAAAAATAATATTTTTTACATAAAGTTTATTAAGTTGAAAAAATAGATTAAATTTGAAGTATTTCCGCAGCTAATTCAAAGAAATTTCTACTCTTTTCGATTTATAACTGGATTTCAGTCTGAAGTACACAAGCTTTATCTGCATATATTTTTCACGAAATCTTCATTAAAATTTTAAACTTAATTTAAATAATTAAATATTCCTAATGGTACAGTGTGATTACACTTGAGTACACAATACATGCGACTAGTATTATCATCTAATTCTAATACAATTTACACATTGAAAAAGAAATATTTGTATTATAATATCTGAATTATTATGAACGTTACATAAAAATTCGTAATCACCTTTAAAAAATTGGAAGGAACCTCTCTATTTGAACAGACAATCGATTTAATTGGAAATTAAATTAAATAAAATAAATAAATTATATTGAAAAGCTATAACAGACATAAATAATACTGCCTGCAAAATTAATTCGCACAACAAAAATATTTATAAAATTTTAAAAAATCATCAATACAAAGAAATTTGTAGAAAATCTAGGATATGGTGTTTAATAAAATTTTTAAACTAATAAAGGCGATTAAAAGTACCACACTAAGAAGAAAATAAAGATCCAGTGGTCCGACTCAGATCGGAAGCCGGTTCCTTGGCACCGGAAACCCGTTGACGATGTCCTAGGATACAAGTTGAGACGAGCTCTCGAGCACGAAACGTGACCCGTTTTCTAAATCTTCTTTTAGAAATATTAGCGAAGAGGATTCTTAAATGTCTTTCAACTTTCAACTTTTAACGCTCTTTCTTACTTATATTATTAGCACAATGAAGATTTTTTGACGTACGTTTTTCCAAAAAAATTAGTTTAAAATGCCTAAATCCTTTTTTCCTAAGTTGAATAAGTTATAAAAATAATATTTAATATTGAAATATGTGTAAAAATCTTAATATTTAGCTCTTCAAATTTTAATTTAAAATAGAATGTCTAAAATGCGACAGGTATTGCAAGTACTGCTTCTGTCATTTTGGCAACAATTATTCGATTATAAATAATAGATTATTAATAGATACAGACGAACATTTCATATTTTCCTGAATGGATCCTATAGCTATATCATTTACTGGTTTTTAGTTGGCAATTCATTACTAAAACAGGCTACAAATAAAACATTCAGTCAAAAATAAAGTATTAATAATAAAAAACAGATGGATATGCAACTGTATGATAATCATTTAAACCTAATTTTTTTTAGGTTTTTTTTCAAAATAAATGTGTTTTTATATTTAAAAAATACACATTAATCCACTTTTAAAGGTATAAGTAATTTTGAATTGATAAACATTATTGAGACACGTACTGGGAAGGCCAAAACGACTTTAAGGCTTACATTATTATTTATAATATTATAGGCAGTGTATAAACTTGGGCTACACTCTGTACACAGAATATCTTTTTCTTTAATATCATACTAAAATGTATTTTTTATGTAATATTATATGATATTTTTATTGCTCAATGTGGTAAAAATTATGGATATAATATTTATCACGGAAGTATAAATGACAAGATAGAAATAATATAGCTGCAGATGTACATAGCTCATAATTATACCACGATCATAGATTTTATTATTGATTAATTATTAAGACTCGAAAAATGATCATTATTAACCACAATATGTAAGACTATTTGCAATAAATAAGATTGATATGGCATAAGATTATTTTCAGTTCCCAAGTACGACTCCAACTAGACTTTTATCAATCAATATGCGCACACGTCTTCATTTTATCTCCCCCGTATAATGTGTCGACAACATTTTATATCACTCATAAACGTCCATCGCTATATTCTCGGTTTCTCTTAATTTCTTTAATAAAATATAAGTAATGCATGTCGGCAAAGTTGCCTTATAAGTTCAAAAATCACGTAGCAATCATCTCACCGGAATTCAAATGCCTAGATAAAACCAATTTATTTGTACAGCACTTCCTATCGTTATGGAACTCATCAATTTGTCTACGAGCCCTCTTACATCATCCGACTGTTAAAATAAATCATCAATTATCAATTCCATTATTTAAATAAAAGACTTATATATATTTTGTCTGCGAGAGACCAATTGGTAATATTTCTTGGCAGTGTCATCTTTTAAAGTTTTTCACAAATACCGAATCTCATCCATTTATCCAATTGCTCGGAAAAACGATATTATTTAAACCAGTCAGCGTTTATTGTACAAAAAATTGTGTAAGAGTAGCTCTCTTATTTTCTAGATAGAGCTTTAATATTTGCAAGGAAAAGTATTTCTAAAATATCCTTGAAAAGGATGGAGCGTAAAAATTAACTTATTTTCCGAGAAGTGCTTCATAAATCCTTTTGAAAGTTTTTAAAATTTTATAGCTAGCCAAAGTAGATGAAAAATTAATGTTTAATCATTGTTCCAGTTCTCTCGAAAATTTCCCACAGACTAGTACCGGAGGACTCAGTAGTGACCTTTCTGCACGTTCGACATCTTTATAACTAAACAACTAATTTTTAATTAAAAAAAGAAAACATGACCACGATGTAAGGGGTTTAAAAATTTTTTACTCAACAAAATAATCGGTATTTGTAAAGGGAAATAATTTTGCTGCTCTTTACAGCTTCTCTTTCAAATACATAAAATTGACGACGTGTCGATTTTTCCTTGGCAACATGTAAGCAACCCTCGGCTCGTACTTGTGTGCGACGGTGGTTCGATTTGTAAACGGTCGGTCGATTGTAATGCCGCACTAGAAAAACGCCTCACCAATACCAACACAAAATTCTTCTCAGGTCAATTCAGAGTTAGATGATTATTCATTAATTTACTACACAACGCTTTACAAAAAAACAATTAAAATTTCATTTTGATCACAAGCGCCTAATTATCGTATAAAAATGGGTACAGAGTAGAATTTATGAATATAAAATTGATAATTTTGAATTAAACCCAATTATACCAAATGCAAGAATTTTTTTATTTCTATATGCATTATATATATTATTTTCATTCTTTGATGCACATTGTAAGTCAAAATAATTTTCATAGACAAAATTATTATCAATTTCAATTTAAGAAAATTATTCTCAATAAAATTTTCTTTTCAATGATTTAATAAAATTAAAATTTCAATATTTTAAATTTAAAATGGGAGTTGTAATTAATTAATGTTAATATTACAATTTCATTTTCGAGTTTTAAAAAATATTTCTCGTGTTTACCTATTCAAATTTTATTTCGTATGTAATTCTGTAATTCATTCGATTCAAATAATTTCAAAAATATTCCTTCTATAATATTTTAATATATTCTTTATTATCTTTTACATCCTAACAGTTCGTAAAATTCTGATGCGACAGCCATTTTGACTACGAAATGGGGAACCATTTTGTTTTAAAATGTGTAAGATTTCTGTTATATTCTTCAACGTGCCAATCTTTCCAATATTTGTATTCTTATACTTTCACTTCCTTTTTTTATTCATAGAAATACTTGCCTATGAACTACAATAATGTCCAGGTTACATTATAAAATAGTGCTCGATAATAACCTTATATACTTTTCTTGTTTCCAGATTTTAAAAAATTTAGTTTAGAAAAATAAAAATTTATCTTTTTCAAAAACTTTAAAAATGAAAAAATTTTCTTTTTCGTTTGTTTAAATTCTCAATAATCATGCAACAAAATTAAATTTTTAATTTTTTTGCCTTTTTATAATAAAGTATGAATACGATTTTTTGATTTACAATGTTTTTATTTCACTTATTAATTTTTCACTTGTAAACCTTTAATATAATCTATGAAAGCATTCACGATTGTATACTTTATTTAGAACTTATTAATTTTTTTTACGTATAAAATTTTTTTTGTGATTTGGTTTGTATTTGATTATCTTTTATTTTTCCAATTTATAATAAAAATAAAAAAGTTACAAATATTCTATCATGTTATAGTTGAACAAATCATTTCATTTTTATACATTTTTCTACATCATTCTTATTATATTTATACATAAATATGGATCAAGTGTTTCGAATGTATGTTTTTATAACGAGAATTTATATTAAAAATATGCATTGGTCTTTTCTAATCCTTTTGGATAGAGAACTTTTAAAATAACCAATACGCTGATCAGAATTTTATGGAAAATATTTAATACACTTAATACTTTTAAGTCTGCTGTGCAATAAAAAAAAATAGACTTTTTGAAACAGCGAAAAAATTTTGTACAATACATTATTAATACATTCTCAAAATTAAAACTCATAAAATTATTAAAATAATTAAAGTATTTTTTTAAATAATATTTTCTAAACAATAAAACTTTATTTAAAAATTGTCTTTATGATTTTCAATTTAAAATTTCTACACTAAATAAATATAATATAAATTATATTACACAAGTATATTATTATTGATTTTGCTTAAGTAACTTGAAATTATTTATTCTTTACATTAACAAATTAAACGTTATATTCTGCCACTTTAATTATAGTTTATAAATTATAATAAATTTTCTTACTAATTATTATAATAAATTAAACAAAATATATTTTTTATTTATCTCTCCATACTTTATGAATAAAAGTTATTCTTTTTAGTAATTCGTGCTAATAACGTATCGATTTTTATACACTATTATATTCTCTTTATCAGTAAATATAGATTTTATTGTATATATTACGAAAAAAAATTGATTCATTTAAATCATTGATCTTTAAATAAATTGAAATGATACACAATTAATTTAATAAATAGTACCATAATATATTTTGCGAAAAAAAAATTTATTAACTAAACAATATAATATTTGTTAAATAGACATATTTTTAATAATTATTTCGAACCCTCATTATACAGTATTGAAAAATATATTGTCTTTTACACTGAAGTTATCCTTGATTTTTTTTTTAAAATTATTGTAATATAAAATATTGACGTATGTAAGAAATATTATCAATATTGTGCTTGATCAGCATAATATTAAAGATGGCAGTGTTCTAAGGATGAAAATTTGACACTATTTGAAGATTTGTATGGAGTCTAATTTTAATTCTAGTTTTAAATATTCGACTCAACGAAATTGAAATTTATAAATTTTGAACGATTGAGTAGGCTATATAGTTAACAACAAAATTTTTTGAATTCAATAATCTATAATAGAAAAAGGTAAAAAACAATATATGTCTCGGTTGAAAAAAATGAATTATTACAAATTAAGTGATAATAATAGAACTTAGTCCAATTGCTTTTCACGAACATTTTATTTCATCTAAAAATCATCAATTATATAACGTATTAATGAAGAATTTAAATAGAAAATTTTCAAATTTTAATAAATAGCATTGCGAAATAATATAAATTTTATAGACCAAAGTTTACAAAATTGTTATCATTCTTATACCATTATATGTAGTAATAAATGGAAGAACATTCCTATCGATCTATGTATGGTATCTGTCTTGAACTCGTCTCTTTCCTTTTCTTTCCGTCTCCCTCTCACTTTGGCTGTCTGTCTGTCTCTCTCTCTCTCTCTCTCCCTCTCCCCCTTTCGCTCACTCTCTCTCTCTCTCTCTCTCTCAGTTCTTTATTATTGCTCGATTATACCTCTCTGTCTGTCTGTCTGTCTCTATCAGTCTCCCTCCCTCGTTATTGTCCTCTCTCTCTCTCTCTCTTTCTTTCTCTTCACGACACGCCCTTTCCCTCACCTAAAATTTATTAGATTTCAACTGACTTTTCAAACGTTATAGCCAACTTGTATATTAAAAATAATTTTTAAATATTTTACAACAAAATCCGTCGCTGTTGCCAAGTCGATGTACAAAAATTAAATGTATTTTTCATTGAATTTTATGTAAATGTTCTTATGAATGGAAATACTCTCATGAGAATGTCTATTGAAATATAGGATTGGTAGTGTAAAAATAATATAAACGATGCCTTTCTGTTATGAATCTTTATCTCTTTCCCAACGTCACGTTATTTTTGCGTCTTTGTAAATATATTATACGGCTAGTTTATTCGATTATAAATAAATAACGTAAAAATATGAACTTGAATTGGAATAAATTTAGTGGTTACTATAACGGTTTCACCAAATTTATCAGCCGACTAGTTCCATTCGCGTCCTATGCGTTTATATCTTTTACATCTTTCTTCATTTTCACGATCGCCTCTCACTTTCGTTCCCCGTTTTTTTTCCACGCTGCCCTCAAGGAACACGAAAGATTTTTTTTTTATTATTGCAGCAACAAAAAAACACGGCAATTCTTTATTAACAACCCTCGTTTTGAATCATTAGTAGTATTCATATTCGAAATGCATCAAAGGAAACGTAATATTATCTTTCGCAGGCTTGTCATTACGTTTCGTATAGTGTATCGAGCTCTATTGGCCTTTCAAGCAAACGAACGCCTATTTCGATAAAATTATTTATTTAATAAGTATTTATCGGTGATATAAATCTTGTTTGTGCGTTGAAAATTAACGAAAACGAAATTTATGATTTACTCGATCATACGGTCATTAGATCGAAGGTGACGTCTTGAACGCGTCTCTCTCACATTCGGTTTTATTGACTCGGCTCCTCTCTGTCTTTCGAAACAAATTGTTAATTCTATTTCCGTAATTGTTGCATTGAAGAAGTATCGTTTGACGAAAAATGAGGTATTCGGCGGAGTCGAAGGGTCCGAAAAGTTGGAATCAAATAGACCTTCGAACCGTTATGATTGTGAGTTGACATAGAGGAGCGGGAAATTTTTTGTGCGACAATCGACGGATCCCCATTGAGATAGTCCGGGATCGTCCTGGAGCGGACTCGAATGTAACCTGGGAGCGAGCGCGGGAACCTAACCTCCCGACTCTTGCCCTCCGACCTTCGTGCGCGCGGCGGGAGCCGGCGCCGGCGTCTCCGGCCCTGGCCCCCGGGGCGCATGCGCGCTCCCGCTCCGAGCCCGGCGTGTGTCTCCTCGGCGCGCTGCCTCGCTGCGGCCATGCCATGCCGCCTCGGACTCGGACGCCACACCAGCTGAGCCGAGCCCACGTCGCGCCGCGTCCGTCGCCCCGCGCCGCCCGCGCCCAGTCTAAGGGAGACGGAGCTAGAGCTGCGCCACCGCCGTGCCCGCGCAGCCCAGGCCCTGGGACCGAGGATCCCGAGGTGCCCCAGGTAGCCGAGGAGCCCGCCCAACGACCAAGCCCCAGTGCGCGACGCTCGACTCTGGCTGCTCCTCGTGTCCGCGCCCGAGCTGCGCGAGCTCCGGGAGCGCTAGCCGCTCCTCGTGCCCGTGCTCGCGCTCGTGCCCGCGCCCGCGTGCCCTCGAGGGCCCAGTGCGACCCGCGGAGCGAGACCCTCGCCCCGGAGCCTCCCAATATGGCCGACGAGGACGATCCGGAGGAGCCGACCACGCGGGAAGAGCGCCACGAGCACCAACATCAGGAGCGAGAGCAAAGCCGATGCACGGCGAGACCACTGTCCGACACCGGAAACCTCGCGCCCGGGGACAAGATCCTCGTGACGGTCGAGTCCGCGCTGCCCGATATCCTTGTCGTCAGCTATGAACGCGGAAGCAAGTCGTTCCAGGGCGCGCTCCTCGACGCCAGCAAGAGGTGAGCACCGAGATCAACCGAGTTCCCGACGGTTCCCTCAGCCCACGAGTCTTTGACAACTCGTGCAACCGAATTGTCTCATTTTTGCTCTCTCGCTCTCTCTCTCTCTCTCTCTCTCGCGCGCGCGCTTTCTCTTTCTCGCGCTCTCTCTTCTACCTGGAGCAACATACATGCCTGTTGCCAACCGTTTTCGGCCCATTTCTCTCACTGTCACTCGATTCACAAATTACTGACAGAATGTTTTCTAAAAACGAGTATTGCTGTTACTGTTACTGTTACTACTACTACTACTACTACTACTACTGTTACTGTTACTGTTGCTGCTGCTGCTGCTGTTGCTGTTGCTTCTGACACAATCCTTGCTTCCTTTCTCCTTCTCTTCTTTCTTGTTTCCTTGTCTCCCATTCTAATCCTCAAAAACACATGTTACACTGACAAATTTTTCCATCCCCCAAGCTTGGAAGAATTACAGTCTCATCCCAGGTTTGCTATTACTTTTCTCTCCATTTTTCCCAATGTTTCAACATGGTTTAATGAGTTGGTGTTCTGGTCAGCGTGGCAAGCATTACCTTGAGTTTTTTAAGATGTTCCTCGCAATAAAGAAAGATAAAAGTTATTGATAATTTGAATCAAGCTTCTTAATTTTCTAAATTGTGATAATTTTTCTCAACATGGCTAGTGTTAATTGGGTTATAGCATTCCAGTATATAGAATTTTTATGCTTCATATGGTCTGTTATTCAATAACTATAAAATTATTGATTAGAATTTTGATGTATTGTATTATTTGTGACATAAATTAATCATGTTATCAAATGTGTTATTTGCTTTATAAATTAGTTTGTTATTGAGTAGAAAGGTTTATGGTTAATTATTATATTTGAATATACTCCAAAGGCAATAATGACTCGAGAATTGTATTTAAAATTGTATGCAAAAGTCTACAATTTACATGCCAAAAATATTGTAACGCAAAATATTTATTTATTTATAAAAGAACTTTTATAAATGGACAGTATCTACTTATTCTTATGCATGTCTTATATTTCAAAATGTAGTCAACCAATTATTTTGTAATGTAGTCCACTTTATATACAATTCTTTTCTTGTTAAAATATTATTCATTGAGTTAAATAAAGCATTTTTGAATTGTACTATTTACTTTTAATTATGTATATTTAATAAAAGGATTAATTTTCATTTCAAGTTAAACATTTTTAAATTACATCACATGTATAGATTCATTGTATTCATTCAAACAATATTTATTAAAATTTGACATATTTAAATTCAGAATTTTTATATTGAAATTAACAAGTACCCAACTTGCTTAGATAAATTAATAGTATCTGGGACGTGTTGTTAAGCTTATTATGAAATATCTCTTGAGTTCTTTAAAATAGATGTTATTTATACACGTTATATATAGAATAAGTAATATTAGATAAAGATTTTAACAAAAACATATTTTTTTCATGAATATAATGAGTACGTGAAAGAAAAAGATGACTATTATATGTATAATTCAAGCAAAACAGCAAAAGATTTTTCATAATACCATTGAACAAGACCGAAAATGTGACTTGGCCGCCATACAAACGTGTGCTTTCTTTGGGATTTTTTTTTCATATTCCATCGTTTTCGTCTTCAAACGAGAGACAGATATAAAATACACCAAGGCTTCTTCTTATCTAGTTGCTTTTTTACACATAAATCTTTTACGCTTTCCCCTCTTCTCTTTTATTTTCTTTTATTGGGTCTGCGAAGAAAAAAGAATTATTTTCCAAATGGAGATATTACGTACTGCAAATTTCAGTTTGTAACAGAATAATATTGTTTATGTTTTACAATGTGGTTGACTGTGTTGTTTTGAGATATGCACGTGATTTTTAACAAAATTCTGCAGTTGATGGGAATATGTAGTGTTGGAGAGGTCGACTGTGTTTGTGTCTGTTGAAAATAATGTTAACCATTGTTATTTCGTGTACTTTTATATAAGTATTTTTAAAATATCTAGTATGCTAAATATTAAACGTGTAATTTTTAGTTTTATATAAACTATATTTTGTAATCAAGAACATTAAGTAATATTTAAAAAAACAACTAATGCATCGTTTTACAAAAATCTATTTAAAAGTTGATTTAGCTGTTTATATACGGTAAAAACAAATTATGGCGATACAAAAATACTAATTTTAAAGATATTAATCTAAAATTTATGATCTTTTACAATAAATTTTAACTTGAAATATTTTTTTTTTTTTTAAATAAATGTATTTTTAAGAGGTTGAACAAATTAAAAGACTCCAGAATTATTTTATTTTAAAGTAATACAACGATTTTTAATTATAAAAATATATTTGAATGATAGTCGCCAATTAATTTAAAAAGTTTAATCAATAGTTTGATTAATATTATAATAATGTCAATGCATTATTTTAAATAACACTTTATGAATAAGTAAATGTTGTTATCAAAGATTTTAAAATATGAAAATATATATATACTACGTGTTTTATTTTTAACATATATTATATTATGTTTTATAAAACTGAAATAAATTATATTTTAACACTATCATAGAGATTCTTTAAATACATAAAACGGACATACGATTGAAGCTAAGATATTGGAACGTGCAAAGTATCCATTATTTTATTCGAATAACTTTTAATAATACATAAAATATCTTAATATTCTTGTAATAAGTTGGACGAGTTAACAACGTTTAAATTTAAAAGAAATAAATTATATGAATAATCGAGTACATAAGCAGACCGAAAACGACAAAAAAAAGTCACATTAATATTGGTTATTTAATTATTAACTCAACGAGATTACGATATTGGAAATCAAATTTTTTTTACGGTTGCTCATTGGTTACTTTCAGCTGGAGACTCTCTCCTCGATTATACATCAACCAAAACTTAAATGTATTAATCTCAATGATATCTAGATACGGTTTATAATATTATCATAAATACATCTATTAGTTCATAATGAAGAAACTAGTTTTTATTGGATTTGAGATACCGACAGAAGGTTGTCACTTTACCGATGCTTCCATCAAGCGCAGTATACCACTTGTTGCGAAAGTTAGAAGTTACCATGTAAACCAATTGCTATCATTATTAATTTCGTGAGGCTCGAATAAGCTGGATTATAATTTTTGGAATTTTTAATAATGGTAGACAAGACAATAAAATCTTAAAATAAAAAAACCAATACGAATAGGTGGGAAGGTGCTATGGGTCATCATTGTATTTATTACCGAGTCTTTATTTAGACGTTTGTTAATTTATGCGCCCGAAAGAGTAATACAATCAATCTAGTTTTTATTGTTAACTAAAGTAGCACGAGAAGGGGGGGGGAATACTTTATTATTGAAATAATTTTTAATAATTATTGAAATAATTTACCAACTCATACGGCCGCGTCATAAAATGGTTCTGAGAGTGGCCTGCAATTCTGTAACAAGTAATTTCTCGTAAAAGGCAGATTTCGAAATGAAGGTTATAGTTTTTTAACTGTTTATTTTAAAGGTAATATTGGCATTAAAGACATTTATTAAATGTGCGGAACAGAATTTGGTTTTACATTGACGAGGCCATCCCTGCTAGTGTTTATCTTGATGCGCGTAGTACCCACCACGTAGTGCGCCATAGGCCCGTTGTAACACAATACAGCACTTCACATTTGAATGCCAAGTTGAATACGACCAGAGGAAAAAGGATCCAATTTTCGAATGGGACGTGTGGCGTGTGGGAATGGGGTCCAAATAATCCTGAAAATGATATCGAAATCTATCTGGCTATAGCTGATGTGCTCAAGTGCTTTTTAAGCTCGAATCGAGAAAAACTCTCCCTGGTGCGCAACCTGCAGCACTAATTCCAGAGGTTGTTTTTGGTTGGATTGCTCTGGTTGGAACTCGCTCACGGATCCTTCTTTCTGAACTCCGAGCCCGCGGTGCAATTTCCCGCCCCAGCCTTAAGTCTTTTCTTAACAAAGGTCGTTCATGTACTTCTTGTTGTACGCACAACCGACATACGCTAACTAACATCACCAGCTCGTCGCTAATTAATGGGAGTTGTTTTTTGTGATAGGCTGGTCTTTCCCCGAAAGAAAAATCATCTGAGATCTCGGTAGGAAAACCATCATCTGCTGGCGTCATCGCTTTTCCGATCCGCAATCGAAATGCTTTGTCAATTTTCGAAAAGATGGGCTTGGTCTGGATTCTATGTGAAACCAGCAGGAAGGAGAGTTTTGTGAATTCAGCTGAAATTGATTCGAGTATATTGTACTATTCCCCCCGCAAATGTAACGTTCGGGTAGAATTTTTTTGTCGCATTTGTGGCGATGACTAGTTGGTTCTCTTCTTATTTAAAAAAAAATAGTCCGAGAAACTGCAGTTTTTAGCAAGAGTTCTTCGAGTGTTGTGAAGCAATTGCAACATCAAAGGATACCGCAACTTCTGTGCGATGTCATAAAAACTACAGAATGCTGTACCTTACTAGATTTTAAAAATAAAACAAAAACTCGAAATTAGAGCAAGCCAGTGCATACTATAATGTATTAAACTATGTTTTTTATTTTATAGATAAAACTAGTGAATGAAATCTTTGTTCGATTGAACAACAACCTTTCTTATTTAGAAACAAAGACCATACTAATCACTTTTAATTTTATTCAAATAAAATTATATTAATCTTTTTATTGCCGACGATAAAACATCCATTCAAAGTACATTTTACAACTTGACTTTTTACGATTGATTTTATATTTCCTGTTTTATAGAAAGCAAATCAAGTTTTTATAATTTTCATATGCTCTAATTACCGTTTTATTTTCTTTTTAATTAAAATAATTATTTCACCGAAGTAATAAAATTAAACATTGTGCATTGTTGTTTTATAACGTTTAAGCATTTTTATTTAATGCACTTAGGTTATATATCTTAGCAGTAATGTGAAATCTAAGAAATTTTTTTTTTAACTTTGAATATTTTATTATTTAAAAATTACTGATATAAATCTTTTTTTCTAATAAGTTTTAAAGATATTTACACGTACTCCAGGAGTTGCATGCTCGGGTCAATAGCAGTATACCTTTCATAAACCTAATATTAACGTTAAAATAATTGCCCAAATAATGTATCACAATAGTAGTTAGTGACTTGTTTTAAACTCATTAAAGAAATTATTTTGATCATGCTCAAATAATGAAACACGGATATATATCCTATGGAACTGCGATTTAGCTATTCATCACCGTTTAGAAATAGTATTAATTTTTACCTACGGTATTAATGAACGTACACGTAAGTTATCGAACAAAGCTAGATAATTAAAACAAAAATGCAGGGAAAATTGTGAGTACAAGTAATTTATTATTGCTTAGCCTACGTACACGCATACACATTTATAAAAAATATTTTTAAAAAAATAAATGATTATAAAAATCAAATAAAGACTGTATAAAATATTAATTACAATTTGAAATTGAATATGTAAGTAAAAACTATTCTGGTCATGAGCTCCAGCACATTTGATAAAAACTAGATCGTTATGTTAGATTCCATGAGAGACTAAGAGCAATACAAAAATACTAGGTCATTGTCTGATTAGAAAAGCTGGATAAGTTAAATATGAAAATTGAGGTTAAGATGTCAATATAACTTATTTAAATCCGTAGAAATATTAAAAAAATTTTTCAAACAAATTGTAATATTAAAACTAAGCCTTATATTGTTTTACATATATTATTTGAACAACTAGCATTGATGAATGTTTTATGTTTTTTAGAGAGAAAGACAATGTTGTAAATCTAAAATACATGATATATTTTTAACAAATATAAAAATTGGTAATTAAAAATGTAACTGAAAAAAAAATAATCAATTTTGAGAATATTATATCATAAGTATTGGATTATTGTTCTCTTATTTCAAAATAACTTCATCGTACATCTAGGATTATTTATAAATTTATAGTTGTTTCAAAAAAAATTTTTTTTTTTATATTACACCTGATTTTAATTTTGATTTTAGAAATGACAATAAAAAAAATAATATTTATTATTGTAAAGATATTAATAAATTATATTAAATATTACTATTAATAATGTACAATTAAAAGCTTTACTTATGTTTAGTAAATGAGCTCCCTTTTTTATATGTATAAAAATTTGTATTGTGAAGTTGATCATTCCAAGTTTTCTAAAGAGATGCGAAAAAAATATTTCATTGAATATAAAATATTTCATAAATCTTGAATCAATTATACATACACACAAATTCCTTAATAATAATAGATAATGTAATATTGTACATTTTTTAAGTAAATAATAATTTAAAAGTATTTTAAATTTATAATACAATTTGTTATTATCTTTTTTGAGTATAACAATATGTTATAACATATTCTAGTAAGAATAGATAAAAAATATTATTTATTATTGATAAAAAAATATTTTGATTAGTATTAAAAATTAAAACATATTCAAATAAATTAGAAAATTTTCTTTTATTATTTAATATTCGTTATTTTTTATATTTTGAAAATAAACGACACATGCTGTTACAAAAGTAATATATTTATGTTTCTCTTATTTAAATTGAATCTGCCTATTGAGTCATGAAAGGCTCCCCCGCGTAATACGGCCCTGCGTATAGAATATACTTCAAGAGCGTATGAATGAATGTAATTTTAAAGGCTTTTTTAATATCCTAAAGAGTATAATAAAAATTAAAATATAAAAATAATTTAATTAAATATTTAAATTAAAATTCATTGTTATTAATATGAGCTTTTATTAAAAAATATAATTCAAATTTGTACATCGTTAAATAATTAAAATATTAACATTAATATAAAATGCTTTATAAATAAGTAAGAATTATGCAATGATAGTAAATTGATAGTTTATAGGGATATATATATATATATATATATATATATGCTCAAATATCATATATTATGAATGTTTCTATTAGAAAATTTTAAAGACGATATTTTTCAAGTTATAACGTTACGTAATAAACAATGAAGAATGGGAATCGTCAGATATAAAATAATACTTGCAAAGAATGATTTCGAATTAAAATTATCAGCTGTAATTTAAGTGTAAGTTACATTATTTAAATAACTATAATATAAATATGGCATAATTTATCATTAATTCTATAAGGTATTGATTACATCATATTCTATAATATTATATTATTATTATTATGAAAACAAAAATAAAAATTTTTAAGCTAAAAAAAGGCTTTTATTTAAATCGTTAATTAAAATAAATCGTAAAAAAAAGTTTACTCAAATATTATTATAACATTTAATATTTATTAATTCTAAGTATAAACTATTTCACAATAGAAATGTATAAATTCAATCATTTAAAAAAGTGATTTGTAATTGAAAGTTTAAAAACTATATCCACGGCATTACTTGCAAAAATATCTGAAAAATTGTTTAAGAAAAAAAATATAAACTTATTTTTCATATCTATTTGGTAATTCAAGATTAATCATGGCGCAGATAAGTGTAGCGATGGCAAGTAGTTTTATTATGAAATTGTTTTTTTTTTCTGGGATGAAGTTCACTTGTAATTGGATCGAAGTTTCGTCTTCGTTTGATTCAAATTAAACAATGATGACTGAGTAGGAGCTAATTGAACTGCACGACATCATGCCGCCTTTGTTTTTTCCGGGATCACCAGTTGGCATACATTAGATTTCCGTCAATTAATTTGCTAGGAAAATATTTCTTCATAATATTCACTTATAAGTCTAAACAAATACATCTATACCATCTTTTGAAAATTTTCAATTAAATAGAAAAAATAACCTTTGTGCACAACTGCTCCAAATTTTTTATTTTATATCTTTCATCTAATTTCATGTTTTATGGATTGAATAAATTCTGAAATTACTTTTATCTCGAATTTATATGCTATTAAGGTTTTATTTATTTTTATTTATTCACATTATTGTGATCATTTAGCCCATATTATGTAATGGAAAATGTTCACGTATAGATAATATTTATAAGTATAAGTTTTTTATAAATATTTTTATATTTTTATTAATCATTGAAAAGAATCTATTCTTAATCATAAAAAAAAACAAAAAATTTAATAAGTATCTCAAGTATTCACTTCTTTCATATTGTTTGATTGAGTATGCATACAAGTACTAACCATTTCAAAAATATGCAGCGTTTAGATAATATTTGGCTTGGGCAGAAGAAATATTTTATTTTACTTTTTTTTTAATTAGATTTTTTATTTATTTTATGTAATTATAAAGAAAATTTTCAACAATTTTTGAGACTTTATATTGATGCAACATTAATATTTGAAAAATTATTACTGATGATCAATAAGAAAGATATTTAAAGTCGACATTACACGAAAGATAAAAATAATTTTTAAGTAAGTAAACAATGACAAAGAACATCTTGTAATTAAAATAAATTGAAATGATTTTTTTAAACGAATGAATATATTATAATCCTATTTTTAATTATATCAAATTATAAATATAAAATACTATGCTTTATTTGTATTTATTGATATATGAATTAAATTATTGTAATAAATTTATTTTTTTATATTAAAGTACATAACTATGAATATATGATTGTTATAATAATTAAACTAATGTATTCTATAATGATATTATTTTGAATAAAATTATTATTTTGATTGTTATTTAAGTATTGCGGCATTTGTGTTCAATACATGAGTGTTACTTCTCTTCAATTTATTGTTAAAGTAATTAACGTTATTATTAAAAATTATTAGTACATTCTCAATAAAGTATGTTCACTAACTAATAATTTAGAACTGAATTTTAAACATAGAAAATAAATATATATATATTATAGTTTTTATATACAATATAGAATATTTTTATTTAGAATATATAAAAATTAAAATTTTTGGGTGCTATATTCAATTTTTTTCATCTAAAATATTTAATTACGTGTACATTTTATAAAATACAATCCATTATTTGAATAAAGATTTTATTTTTTTGTTCAATTTATTTCACAATATGACATTGATTGGAAGCATCATTGATATGATGGATAAATTTTTTAATTTCTCTCGTAATATTCAATGGACATGTACTAATTCGTATTTTATCGTTTTTAGATTAAATTTGTAAAAAAAAAAAAATTTATAAAATACTATTCAAAATCAAAATATCTTTTTGCATTTTTTATTTTTTAATTTTTATTTTTATTTTTTTCAATTTGTCTAAACTTTCACTTTTATTATTAATAAGATAATAAATATTTTTTTAAATTATTTATTTGAAATAAAGTGACTTAAAGTAATAAATGACGTTTTGCAATATAATTGTTGTTAAAGAATAATATTTCCCAAATAGTGTAGTTTTAAGAAAAACATGCAAATTTAATGTTAAAAATCAATAAAATGAAAATTGTATCAAATCAATGATTTTTATGGTCAATTTAAAATTATAATATTTAATATTTCATTTTAATATAAAAAACTAATTATAAAGTAATGAATGCTAATATTGTTAAATTAATTGCAATTTGAAACTGTAGTCAATGTAGGTTTTTTCGATGTATCCTAATGCAGAACAATCGCATCATCCTGTCAATTGGCAATGGAAAGTTGCTGCTACATGCGAATATGCACACACACGCGAGTAATCAGCCACACATGCACTCGTAGCCTTGAAAATAGTTTAAATAGAAATTCGTGTCAAATTAACATTTAAATATTATTCTATTTCATAATTTTTAATAATTTTTATGAAATTTATTATTTGTGAAAGATTGTGTAAATTAAAGGCTCTTCAAGTTTTTTATATATTTTTTTATCGACAAGTCTTATTGTAAATATTTATAAAGCAATAAGAAAAGAAATATTACTTTAAAATGTATTGAATTAATTTTATTGTATTTTATTTAGTTTGTATAATATTTAAACAATCATTACATCGGAAATACACACTAATTATGTTTTTAAAAATAACTGAAATTTTTTCAGAAAAATCTTGAAAATATTATATAAAAAAATGACATGTCAAAAAATTTGTTGATTTGGTTCCATTTTGATAACTTAAAATATATCATAATTTTCGTATTAAATATATTATAATTACTAAAGACCATAATATTATTAATGGTGGTATTAAATTATACGCAATATTTGCAATTTAAATAGATAATTTTTATTGCGCTTATTCAAGAAAAATGTAAGCTACATAAAACATAATAATGGTGCTTAACATATTACGCTATTAAATTAAGCCTTAAATTTTATTGTGCTAAAATGTGAATCGAATAGGTGTCGTGAAAGGAAAATAACAAAATATTCATCTCTTTGTCTTCAACTTGTGGTTTAAACGTATTAATGGTATCCTGCATATTATTCTGTGATAAAAAAAAACATTGTACGATAATCTGAATGTTGGAGCTTTAAGCCATATAATAAGAAAATTAACGATTTATGTGCTAATAAATTTCATTTTAGTAAAATAAGAAAGTTTCCTTTCGAGGTCCTATTGAATAGCTACGGGGTCCAAACTCGACTTTGGCAAAAAAATTTGGATGAAATAGCATATTTTAATTTTAGACGTGACTCTAGCGAAGTTGTTATTGTTTTAAGTAAGAGTGAACATTTAATAATTATTTGAAAAAATGTAGGAAAGGGAAATGAATATTTGTTCGAAAAATTCGATGGTCGAGAATCGGAAGTGTAAAAGAATCGACAGGGACTGGGGTCGGTAAGACAGAGACCGACACTCTCGTTTACACATTAAAAAAGATGTTAAAATAGATTAAAAAAGAAAACGTGATTAATCCGGCATGATTACAAATCATCAATCGCCAATTGCTATAGGCGGGAGGGAGGAGGGTTGATCGATTTCTCAGCTGGTGAGTTCGAGGAGTTGCTCGAGAAAATGTTGCACGAACGGTGGAAGTTACGCGAACCTCCGGCTCCTCGACCGGAGTCTCTGCGCATCCGGTGAGGCAGTCCCCTTCGTCCCGGTGCGAAGCCTCGTTCCCCGATGTTTTGCATTCTGGAACTGCGGTTCTTGGTCGTCCTCCGGGTCGGCGCAATAATCGCAATCACCCGTAACTTCACGGTGGTCTGGTCTACTGAACCTGGACTCCGTCTTTTCCACCGCTCCGACTCGTTCGACCACAGCGAGCAAGGCGCTTCGAGAGTGAATCTGCGGGTGCGTTGCCCCATATCGACGTCGGCGTTGGCGTTGGCGTTGGCGCCGACATCGACGTGACTCCAAGTAGACTTCGACGTCGACTTCCGCGTTGGATCCAGATTCGAAGCCACCACCTTGTAACGGGTTGTCGGTTTTGAAATAAAACGCCAGTCTGGAGAGGCAGAACTTTGATTCGTCTCTGGCAAGAATCACAAGGATGTAATTTTAAGGTGTTTTTTCTCATAAAAATGCAACGGTACGGAACATGGAATATTACTCAGTGCTCTAAAATATAGAACATGCTCGCATTCTCTCGGTATTTTTTTTAGCTGCCCCACAATTATTCCTATATTGTCTTTTATTTCTTAGAGTGAAACTCTACGATATTATCCTCGTCCAACTCTTTGATTGGTCAAGTTACGGTTTAATCTCTCCTCATTTGGCATACGTGGTAACTGCAATTTTTAAAAAAGTGTCCAATACGAATGATTGTTGTAAGGCAAATTTCATTAGCGTTCAAACTCTTGCTGCACCAACTTTGATCTGTAATATTTTATAATTCTCAATGTCTACGAACATTATAATTATAACCATTTTTTTACACAATATGGAAAAAAATACTCTTTACTGGGTTATTATAAATTACCAAATGTATTATAAAATTTTTCCTTCAATTTAATCTTAAAATTGCTAAAACAAAAATTCAATTACATAAATTCCCAAATTATATCATTTACCATTACAAATAATTAATATGTTCTTTACTGTTGGAAATTTCTATTCTGTAAATTAACAGTTCTTGTCGTGTGTCTATTGACCAATAATGTTAAATAATAATAATTATGATTAGTATTCTATAAATATCTTCAATCAAAAGCTACAATAATAGAAAGCATTTTTAATACTATTGGAAAACACTTTAATTTTTATCCGAAAAATATTTAAAAAATGTATACAAGGCATTATTTAAAAAATATTTGATTAAAGTGTCTTACAAGTATTACTTCGAGCGACAAAATATTTTTCAATTTTATTATATTTATTATTTAACTTGTACTATATAAAATTTATTCATAAAAATTATATGATGTTACAAATATTAATATGACATATCTTTTAAACGTGCTCGTTTAGAATTTTTATATATAATATAAATTCTTTTTCAATGGATTAGAAAAATTACAAGTCACGCAGACTACTGTTGCTAAATAAAACCATTGAAAACTCGCCAATTCGAGTCACTCGCAAAATACTCATGTGAGAATGAATAAACTGAAAGATATGAAAATATATCTAAATATGGAGACAACTGTTCTTTCGTAGATTCTTATCATTGCATTTCTTATCTTGCAGTTTTCGTACAACAACATTTTATACGACATTTAAATCAAAATGTACATATTAAAAATAATTGTTACGTTCAATAACTATACGTGGAATTTTTAAATTACATTTCAACTATTTAAATTAAAAAATATAAAAAAAATATAAAAAAGTGTCTTTGCAGTTTATTTGTTGAAATGTAAACATTAAAAAAAAATTGTTGTTAAGCATCACACGTTTTTCAAAATATTATATTTATAAATATCCGTGTTTGATTCCCTGCGAAAATAAAAAAAGACAATAATTAACTGAATCGATATAAATATAGTTTTGAAAAATATAAATAAATGTAAGTAATTTTTGTAAAATTTCAATTGACAGCTTATTTTTACATTATGATTTTTTAAATCTATGACTTATTATTTTCACTGAGAATTATTACAGTGTCTTTATAAGTTTTAAATTCAAAGATTTAACGAGGTCCTTAACAGCTTATAAAATCTTTTTAAAATCACTTTGAAAAATATTTTACATTAAAAATTAAAATTATAAAATTTTTCTATGTATTTTTTATTATCTATTTTTACCAAATTTATTTTTACTCTTGTTTAAATATAGAAAAATACTAAGGCTACATCAAATAAATTCGTTTTCTAACGTTCAGTGATTGCTAATCAAAAGTAAGAGCTTTTAAAATTTTATCGGCACTTTCATTTTCTTGCAATCCTTCAAAAATCCATTTCTGGTCAATAATTCATGCTGAATATAAAACGAATAATCATTCTTAAGTGCCTTATAACAAATATCTGCGTGCGATACCGAAATAAAATTCCTCATTTGTTCCGTTCAAAATATGTGTCAAGTGTAAAAAAGTTATTTTTTTAAGCCCAGTCAACTTGTTGACGGTGCTTTTAATAATCTTTTATACTTTGGAATATACGAAGGGATGTATTTAAAATTCACAAATACACATGTGAATCTCGAAGTACAGAATTTTGCTTTTAAGCGAATCGTATCAACATATTTTTTAATACATGCCGTATAAACATTTGAAAAATATTTTAAAAATAGTTTACTCCTATTAAAATATTTATTATAGAAGATGCTTCGAGTTAATTTTTTAAATTTAATTATTTTCATTTCATTTATGAATAATTTAATTTAATAATCAGTTAAATGATGGTGATCATGTAGTTATTATTACAGAGGTTACGTATTATCTTTTTTGTTATCGCAAATATTATTTATTCAGTTGGAAAAGAATTTAATGTAGTACAAATGTCCATTATTGTTCATGGAATCAAAAATTGTTAATAAGATACACAAAATAACTTATTTAAAATACTGTTGAAAGTAATTTTGTACATAAATTATTTCACGCCAAGATATTCCACGAAATTTATTTTATTTAATTTAATTTTATTTTTTTATTTTTTTTATTTTATTGAATGTATTTGAAGATTAAAATGTAATCCTTAAAAAAATGTGATTTTCATAAAATTATCAATTAATTTTGAAGTAGAACTTTATCATAATTTATAAAGTTTCATAAAGTCTTGCATCGCATCCAAACATATCTCAAGTATTTAATCGCTTTAATGTTGCAAAATTTGTATATGTAATTAATAACTTGTAATATATTATAATGATATAATATTTCTTTTGAAAACTTGATAGAACCTATTTACACTTTCCAATCACGTATTCTTGTCTTTTTTCAAATTTGTCTTTTCCAACTGATTATTTTTAGGTGGATAAAACTTGCATCCTTAAAATTAAAAGAAAAGAAACTTTTAATTTAAAAATATTTTATTAAAATGGTCTAATTTTCAATTTGAAAGGGCTTATAATATGTTTATTTTATTTAAATTTAAATTTGTATCATATCAGTTTTTTATACTAATACTTGCACATCATCGGTTATTGCATCATTGTAATTATTTAATAATTCACGTTTAATTAAGAGGAATGTTTTTTAGACAATAATTATAAGTTTGAGCGTTGGAGTACGTTTTTAGAGCAGAGGCTATATTGAATAAAGTCAATAGCTTTATTATTGGAGATAAATTAAAAGTAATTATTCGATGCAATGTGATAAGTGGTTGGAAAGTTATTTGTTATACAAAATACAGTGAAATTCGTTGTGGAAAAAGGGCACAAACGTTGGTAAATTTTTGCAATGTAGGGCCGTGCACGATTGTTATTTTTCAACGTTGAGCTATGGAAATGACCAGAAAAAAAAGTATAATGCAGATAGTAAAGGAATTACTTGTAACGTACTAATCTGTTAGGTTTATCATTTAAAAAAGCGATAAACTGCAAGAGCCAGTGATACGCGTAAGGTAAAAAATCGTGACAGTGGAACTTTGAGAGAATGAGGCTGATGTGACACTGCGAAACATTGCCATTACGCCTCGACCAATGAGGATCGAGCGTTAAAAAGGCGCAAAAGTACGCATGCGTGCAATCTATACAGTGTCATCAACTTAGCTTTCAGTATCACGACTTTTACTGTAACACCATTTGATGGGGAAATGTACTGCCAGCAGAGCATATCAAAGCAGGGAGGGCTGCTCTGAACATATCAGAACTGAGAAGAGCTGAGCAGAGGAGGGCAGAGTTGTGAAAAGCATAGCCGAGACTCACTTTGGTTTACTCTTCCCACTTACTTGGCTCTGAATCGCGAATTCTTGTTTTATGCTCTTCCCCGCAACTCCTTTGGGGACATCCTCAAGGTCGTATTTTGAGAATGAAATATACGTCTGTCAAATGAAAGAATACTTTTATTCATAAGCTACCATAACTTTACGGTGTAGGGATGGCAACACTAAAACACGGGATCAACATCACAATTTCGGATCTAATGAGCTTAATGCTTCGTTAAAAATAAAATTTCAACGATAAATTATTATTAATAATAATTGTACATTGTCAAGAGCACACTATCAATTTCATTAGTTGTACTAGTTTTTATTAAGCAATCTTTTAGTTCATTTAACGTGTTCATTAAGATTATAAATACAAATTTCCGTTATGTGTGAAACCAATTTGTGGAAACCTTAAAAAATATGCCTCTAGAGAGATCAAAGTTTTGCATCAATCCATCGATACTTTCAATATTGTTATTTTTAATTAATTTCAAGAGAATATGACATCGTTTAAAATAAAAAATCGTTTTTATTTTTTATTATAAAATAATTTCAATCGCAATTAACCATGTAAAATTACAATCTTAATCAACTAACCATTATCTAAATTAATCTAAGTGCAAAATGAAAATTGAAAATTTCACGAAAAATAGATATTTCATGTAAACTATAATTATATCTAACTCTTCAAGCAATTTATTACTCGTCAAAATTATATTATTAAAAAATGAAATTATTATTGGTGACAAATACTTGTTTTGGTAATATATTAAGTCACATAAAAATCTTAAATATTTATTGAATAGGAAAAATAATCACAACTCGGAGAATTAATGTATTTTCTAAAGTAAATATTTTTTGTTATTAGTATATAAATAATGATAATTTAAGTTTTTGTTTAACTTTTTGAAATGGCTGAATGCGGTAATTTTTTAATGCTTTGAATACTATATTCTTTACGTCAAAGTAGGTATTTTGTAATATAATAATTTTTAAAAGTAAGAACAATGAACGGAAGCGCTATAAGTTTTCCAAAAGAAGCTTAAAAACTAAAATAATAAAGAAGACAAGTGTACATATAAAAATGAAAAAAATAATTCAAATCACGAGAAATACATTTATTTTCTTTTATAGAACAGAAAATATTCTCACAAAGATTTGAGGTAAGGTCATGGAGTGAGTCATGCTCTAACTGATTATACTATACATTTTTATATAAAAACCTTGTTCTAATATCTGCTTAGAGATAAATTTATAGTATAAAGAAAGATAGTAATAATGAATGATTTTGTGATAAAATTATTCAAAATAAAGAGTACTAAAATTCATAAAATATACATTTATTTAATTTACAATATTGCATACATTATATCACTACTGATAAGAGAAATCAATATTTTATCAAATAATTTATTTAGTTAAAAAATTTTTACTTTTTTAATTTGAAAGGAATTGACCAAAATACAGTATTGTTTCAAATATGTGACTATCGGTAGTAATGGTTTATAATATTAAAAATTGATACTAGTTGACACGATGAAATTTTTACACTTGATGTAAAAAATTACTTATCATGTTTTGGGTAATAATTCTAATTTTGTTATTTTTTATTGAAAAAATCGTTATTAGTGAATTTTAGATTATCGAAAACAAGTTTTATAAAGAATATTTACATATTTTTTATGCACAATAGTTCATAAATATACTTTTTTATATGCTGCATTTTATCTCAAAATTTAATTTGAAATCAGACTGTTAAATGATTTGTTTCAAACAACCAAAAGCCTTGAATGTTAAAAAGTGGAAACGTAGAACGCAAACACATTTTCACAGATTTTTTTTTTGTAGCAATTCTTAGACAAAATATTTTTTGTATTCAAACAACTGTGCAATTTGACAAAAACTCTTCAAGTGTTAGGTAAAAATAAAGAATCGCTAAAGGTAAAAGTAAAAACAAACTAGTAATTATGAGAGTGAAATACTTTCCAAAAAGTTGCAGTGATAAAAAGAACATTGAAATAAAACTTGTAAGCTGATTTAAAGTTATATTTAAAATTATAAATCAACTGCAAAGTTGCATAGAGTAATTTCTGTTAAAAAGAAATAAAAAAAAATTTGTCTGTGTATATCAAAGTATTTTTGAGTTTCTTTCATTCGCATTGATATAAAAAAGGTAACAGATAATAAAGCTTTGACAGGACATGGGAATCTACCTTACTTTTGTTGTAATATGTATTATTTTATTGATACCATCAAAACTACTCTTCTTTATGCTCAATTTCGCCTTTCCTCTCATCCATATTTCGTTTTTTCTCAGCCTATTTATATTTCAAAGTTACAAGTTGGTGTGTGCAAATATGTTTATTTTTATATTGATTTAAATATCTACGGATTTGTAAACGAACCCAAAAGAAAATTGTGTAATTGAAGGTAATTGGAAAATGATATTCTTTTTTAGCAGTTGTATTATTCTATTACCCTCAGCTCGCTGTGTAATTTATTTAAAAATTGTTTATTTATTCGATAACTTGCGGGCCAATAGGAAAAAATTTATATTTACTAATTGCGCAATTTGTTGCAATTTGATTATTCCAAACTTGTTCATCAATCTGTTGATTATGGTTGTGAATTCAAGTCGATTGAAATAATGAGACGAATAAAACAAAATTGAGACATAAATATTTGATTAAGAAGCTGTATATTTTAAGAGTCCGATTTATATAGTAGGACTTCCAATTTAAATGTGAGAGTCTTTTAAATATAATTTACGAAAATCGCACGTAAATATTTTAGGAGCGCTGACAGAAGTTTTCTTCTTTTTTTCTTTTTTATTTTTTTTTTTTTTTGCTAAAATTTCACTGATAGTAGTAAATGAATAAAAAATAATTAAAATCCATGTTTCTAATAATAGTACGAAAGTGCAGTTGAGTCAAGCAAGAGAGAAACAAAATTGGCCATTCTCTTTTGCCCACAACTATCAATCTCCAAAATCGAGGGAGTCTGCAATCTGCTGCTAAAGCTAAAACTAAATCCAAAGCCAAAGCTAATCAATTGATGAGTTTAATCAGAACTCGCATGGATTTTTATTGCAGCTGAGCTGGTGGTGTCACATTTTTCATTTTTACGTTAATCTTGCCTCATTGCGAATTCAGGTTGCTTGCAGGGCTTTCACCAAAGGGATATTATTGGCTGGGATTTCATTGCAACTCGTTTTGTTCATACTCTCACGGTGAATGTCTCAAGTACTCAACTGTACCCTCGAGATTAGAAACAGAAGGAAGGACTGACGCTAACCCGCTCTCCTACTAATGCAGCCAATAGCCAATAGCCAACAGTCAGTACCGCTCCGTTGCAATGAAGCGGCGGTAGCACAGCTGTGTGCGTATGTGTGCATGTATATTTTCTCTCCTTTCTTTCTCTCTCTCTCTCTCTCTCTTTCTCCTGTATATTTTAATATGGTCTTGACTCAAGGTCTTCAAACTTTGATATTATTATTATTCAATTCGCACATATTAAACACCGTTCATCGTTCATCAGTCCTGATGCAGTCGTATATCCTGGTCATGCGCCTTGCTCCCATTGCAATTTCCTTCGGTTTTCGGATCCGAGACAACACTGTGTGTGACTGTGAATGACAGAACCGATAACGTAAGATTTTATGTTTGAATGGAAGTTTCGAACAAGGAGGAAGTTGCATTAGCCGATATGTCGATCAAATGGACTTATAAAACAACAGTTGTGAAACAATTTCTAAAACGCAATCGAAGACCTAAATTAAATGTATATTTTAAAGCGAGTCTAAAAAGTACATTAAAACTTTTTCTTTCGGGCATCCTTTTCTTCAAATTGAATTCTCTGCAAAGATTGGAGTTTCATATTATTTATACATAGTAAAAATATGCTTATTAGCCAGAGAACCAAGATGAAGGTTCCCTTTTCATTAAAAATTTCAAAATGTTCTCCTTTCCCTTTTTTACACATTTTCCAATAGCATCAATTAGCATCCATTAAGTACAAATTAATATTTTTTTATTTTTAATTGTATTATAATAGTTCTAACTGATCCGAAGAGTATTTTTAATGAATTATCATATCACTACATATACCGAGTAGTTGATTTAATAAGTTATTATCCAATGAATAATTGTTTTTTTATCTAAACCTTGTTAATCTAACAATTTAATTTCAAAAATTATTTACGTGCTATTAATCAATTTGTTCTTATTAAAAAAAAATGGTACAAGATTACTTTCAAATGATTATTACAGTTTATAAAAAATATGAAACCTCACATTAAATTCATAATTGCAATTTTTATTAAATGTACCTATTTAATTTAAATTTGAATCAAATTACTTTAGCGTTCAATTAGTTGATTAAAAAAAAATAATTTTAGATTAATGCACAGGTCAGCTCCTTCAAATTCAGATTTTTTTTTAAAAATTACTAAATTTTACATTTATTCTGACATAACACAATACGATTACTAAGTACTTTCAATAAATGATATAATTTTATTGGGTATTTATTATCATAAATAACTGATCGTACGATTAGACATTGACAGATATTGTTGTTTACTTTGTTCTTTATCACATTTATTGGAAAAAATATACACAAATATCTCAATTTATACATGTGAGAAAATATTACAATTTAAATACAGTAAATACATTGTGTATTAATGAAATATTAATGAGACATAAATGTTCTAAGAATTACATTTTTAATGTTTTCATTAAAATATTTTTTTTTTTTAAATTGGAATAATATTAAATTATATTAATTATATTAATTATTATTAATTATAAATAATTATGAAAAAATATTTATTTTTGCAAATGTATCTTGAATAATTTACATGATAACAATTTAAATATAATTAGTACGTTTAATTAAATCAATTATCTAGCAAAAATAAAATAATAAAATACGCCTATTTAATTCTGACTGTTATTTTAATCCAAGAATATTAAAATCTATACAAACACATGCAGTTAATATTTTAACAGTGTAAATAATTTTACACTTATAAAATAATTTGATACATTAAGGAGTAATACGAAATCCCTGTTAGGTGTATATTTTAGGTATATGTATTAAATATTTTACTGAATTAAATTCTTTATTTGAGTAAAATTTATTAGTGTTTACGATACAAAACATATTTATTTTTTATTATTTTTATTAATGTTATCTCCGTTATAATTTTATTGACACTTTAATAAAATTAAAAATGAATTATAATTTATTCAATGTATTCTATTTCAACGCATACAGCATATAAAAAATAATTACATTAATTTTTTATGTAATGATAATTGTGATTTTTAATTGAATTTAGTATTTATTATTACACATCTATTAATTTGATGTAAAATAAAATTTACTTACGTTTACGCACTTAATAATTGAATATTTGTTAATTTAATTGAATACTGTTAATTTAATTGTCGCTTCATTTTATTCATTTTGAAAAATTATTAAATTATTCAATAATAACCACGTTAGACTTATGTTTTAAGAAATTTTTTGTACAGAATACTATAATACAAATTAAATAATTTTTATCACCTAGTGAAACTATATTAAAAATAAAAGCTGATGATAGATTGATCGAAATAGTAGAACGGGAGAGAAGGAAGAAAAGAATAAATGCAGTAAAGGGAAATAAGAGAAAAGAAAAGAGTCTAAATGAAAAAAAAGGGTAAATAAGGTTTAGTAGGTACAATCGGACGCCTATGTTACTTGTGCTCTTACTGCTTCCTTTTAGTTTTTTTTAATATCTGGGGAAAAATGATAGTTATATTTACATTAGGTGATTGTGTTATAAAATATCTAGTATATTTCTATACCTACGCATATCACTCTCTTCCCCCTCCCCTTCTAACTCTCTCTCTCTCTCTCTCTCTTTATTTTTTCTTTTTCTGTCTGTCTTTCTCCCGCTCTCTCCCTTTCCTTTCTCTTTCTTCTCGTCAGCGTTGTGTCTACTAACGAAAATATGTATATCGTAACAGAGTCGAGGATTTATTTATAAATTATTGAATAAACTTAAATGCTTTAAATAAAAATTAAAATTATAGTTATAAAGTACATAAAAATATCGATACTTTGATTTAATTTATAGATAATGTAAATCATTTTAAATAAAAATAAATATAAATTAAATAATAACTCGATTTTTAAAAATACTGAAAAAGTATTTAAAATAAATTTTGAGTATGAAGTTCAATGTATGGTAAATTACTGAAACTCGGCAAGGTATTGATCATTAAATTACAAATTACCCACTAATGATTTAGTAAAAACATTGGATGAAATATATGACAACTGGGAAAGTCAAGAATTTTAATTTGAGTAATAAAGACAATATATTTTTCTCATTAGCTAAAACGATTAAAAAAACTTCCTTCAATATAAATTGAGCTAAATATTCCTCCAAGTGTTTGTCACCTTGAAGTTAATGACTTCAAGTTGTGGATGTGAGAAATTTTTTTTTATTATTGTAAGAAGATTATATAGGCTTACAAGTTTGTATATGTATGGGGAGGAGTTAGAAAAACAAAAAAGGAATAGAAAAGATGTAAATTCAGTCTTAGCCATTTTATACTTTTATTTCGAATTAAAATTGCACCTTAAAGTAAAAATAGATTAAGATTGCAAGTAATAAGGGGCTGAGTGCACGTGACTAGTCGCAGACGTTCGTTTCTTTATTTTCGGTTTATACATTGTAAAATTATTTTCTTTGTTTTCTTATAAATTGAAATTTAATAATATCTCTATATTGTAATTTACCTAAATTAAACAATACCAATAGATCGTCAATTTAATAATTGTAATAGAAAACAATTTTTATAATGATAATTCAAAATCTATAAAACAAATTCGCATTTTCTTTTCCTAATTCATAATTAAGTAGTTTTTTAATGGTTTTAAATATCAGGTTATTCTCAATATGAATCAAGAATTTAAATTTTAATTAGATATTACGATAAGCTTTTACTAAAAGTTAATTTATTGTTAATTAACAAAGTAAATAATAAACAAACAAGTCACTGGAAAATTAAAAAGCGACGTATCATTTTATACTCTGTTGTCATTTCGCAAACTGTATAATAAAATATTCTTTAAAAAATTTGTGTTTTTCTTAAATGAAAAAAATTGTTGTTTTTAGTGAATCATGTAAATAGAAATGTATGTAAAAAGTCAAATTTTTTATACAAATTGAAATTCAAGAGAGAAATTTATATTTTTATTAGTGGTTGTAATTGAAAAATTTACAACCACAAACTATAGATCATTATGCAAGCAAATGCATGTTAATTATTGGATTAAAAAAAAAATACGGGATTTCGGAGCTCGAGGCTAAAAGATGGTTGTAACGGAATTTTGAGCGTCGAGTTGAAAATAAGAGATTCCAGATATGTCACGTACATGTAAATTAGTATTTTAACGTGTCCGTGCGTCTGCGACACACACACACATATGAGATTACAACTAGAACTCGAATATTGATCGTCCTGGATTTATAGGCGTGAACACGTCAAAAGCGTCTCTGCCATGTTTGGACAAAAGATATAAGATATTTGTAATGCTAATAAAGTTTAGTTTTAACAATTTCAATCTGGTCCTTTATTGGAGAAGTATTTCCCAACATTGCAACGTCGGTATCTCAAGGCCACCCCCATGACTACCCCCCCCCCGACTGTATCCCCGTTTCGTGGGTTAACGAGTAACGACGCGAGTTTCTAGAAGTATAATGCCGACTTCATTTAGAGAGGCACTTATGCCCGTCACCTCGAAAAGCAGAACTTTAGCTAATTCAAGTTTCTGCGTTTTATAAGTCTGTGGATTCAGATGTTCGATTACTGGACTTTTAAGTATTTAAGTGCTACCGAGCTTTCACCTTTCAAATTGTATCGCACAACTCAAAGAGGGGCGCGCAACTCTTTTGATGGAACACCCTTTCAATGTTTCATTTCACTATTAAAATGATTGCTTAATTGCTCTTATCGCTCAAATAATTTTATTTCCCATTAAAAACAATAATTTAACTGTTACATTAATTAGTCTGTATTGACTACGTTTACTATTTCACTTCATTTTTTGCTACAACACGTGTAGGAAAAATCAGTGGAATTTGCAAAATTTCAATTAAAGGCTAAAGAAAACCAAGTCGTGCTCACTTTTTTGGAAGCGTAAATTTGAGACAAAGGCTTGCACCTCAAAATTCCTCTTTTGTCAGTTAATCGTATAGACAGTAATACTTTATCGAACCATGATTTATGCATAGTCAAATTGTAAGTTAATTTCGCGAAAATGATATCAAGAGATGCTTCGGATATCAATAGTTCTTATTAGTACCAACTTGCTAAAGTAAGAATGTTTGCGTGGTCTACAGTAAATTTTATTGTTGTATCAATATTAAATAATAAAACAAAACAAAAAAATGATTATACATTCATTATCGATTTTTTTCAATTAACAAAATATTAAAAAAAAAAACTAATTTTATTTAATCAACAATTTAATTTAACACTATATGATTTAAAAGGGAAAAAAAAATTATAATTTATAATTTAAAATTTAAGATTTAGAAGCACAGTCAAAAATGAAATTTTTAAAACCTTGTACCAGCAGTTGTGTTTTAATGGGGGTTAAGGTATGTTAAAAAATGAACACATAATGTTACTTTGTGTGTTGCATTTTGTGAGAGCAATTGACACCACGTTTTACTTTGGCCTTTGATGCTCATAACAACATAGATATTTTTCAAAGTTTGAGATTCAGATTCGTATTAATAAATGTGATGTTGGGGGCAAATCTATAGTTTGATTATTTAGAAAAATAAAATGTCTTACATTCGGTTGTCTGATTCTATTGTCATGTAGGCTGGGAGAGAGAGAGAGAGAGAGAGAGAGAGAGAGAGAGAGAGAGTAACATTATGAAATTCAAATATTTTCGACCTTGTCTCAAAGTTAAAATTTTGTTTGACGATCAGCTCGACAAACATATGGCTGTCATTAGAAACTCACACTACCATATAAAACCCCATATATTTTGTAGAATAACATCCTTTATACGTCTAATTGAAAAAATAATTTACACCTGTCTTTGATAGGTGGATATTGGCACTCGGCGTTGTCATAAAATCAAACAATATCTTTTTGCAAGAACATCCAATATCAATATTTCGTACTTGTAAAACTGTTTGAGGTTGTACAACGAAGATTATAATTTAAACGGATGATACAGATATTCGACATTAACCTTGTAATTTTTAAACTGAAAAACCTGTTGTTTATTTTAATCGTTTGAGAATTAATTACTATTGGATTGAAATTAATTATAAGATTATTTGATCAAGAGTGGTAGGTCGTTGTTTGCAAAATTTAAGTAAACAATTAAGTATAAATTTGAGGGAAAACGCGAGCTTTCAAAAACAATTGCTGCAGTGATTCGCTGTTTAAACAATTGCTAAGAATGACCAATAAGAGTTTAAATTTAGGTTCATGGTCGTGAAGATTCACATTGGTAGTTTTAGGAGAGCAACGAAAGGTTCCAGTGTTGTATTTCCAATGTCTTGATACTCATGAAGAAAGCTTGTACAGTTAGAGAAGGCTTTGATAATGACGTTTGGCCATGCCGCCGATGAAATTCCAAAATATCGGTGGGAAAAATTTACGCGTATTTTGCAAGGATAAAATGCACATAAATCTCTGTCATTTGTTAAACGAAATTTGATGTGCTATTTAAAAGACATTGATACGGAGTTCTTTAAAATTGGCACTCTGTGTAATCCGAGGCTAGAAGTAATCTGCAGAGTTATAAAAGAGCCGCAGCTACGGAGTCGAAAAAAAGAACGGGAACTGTAAATGTAAATGTAAACGCAGGCACGAGTAGTGTAAGTGTAGGTGTAAGTGTAAACTTCTGGTGGCGGGCTGGTGTGTGTACGAAAATTTCCGCGGCAGAGTCGACGGAGCAATAACGGGCCGGGGACATGGCTCGAAAGTGATTTCGTCCCTCTCTCGCTTTGCCTGTGCCTGCCCCTCCCCCACCAAGACCGGGAACAGCATCGCCTCGGGCTGGGGCTCCACCGAGGCCGAGAGACCCTGAACTCCCCGGTTGCAAACGAATGTGACGTAGCCAAAGTTGCGACTGACTAAACTTCCCGCGTTCTGGTGCTGTTGTTTCTCCTACTATTCAACCGACTCTCCTCGCAAATAATTATTGCCCCTCTCTATTTTGAATCACTTACCCTTTTCCTTTGTGAACTCCTGCAATCCTCGTAATTTGAGCCACCGACTCGCGATGGGACCATTTTTTAGTTCGAGAAGCCGACCTGCGGTGCGGCTCGAGAAAATCGAAAATCGTGCTCTCGCAGCTCTCCTGTAGACCAGGTCAACACAGCAGCCAGGAACCCCCTATTAATGCTTGGGACTCGAGTCACGCGCAAACGCGAGGATGAGCCTCCCGTCATTTATCCCGACATCTCTCCCGACATTTCCCCCCGAAAACCCCCTGTTTCATGTTTTCGACCATCATTTCTTCGGGCACTCCTCTTTTACTATTTCACTCCCTTATTCACACCAGCACTTACCTCGTTTCCTTTCTTTCTCAAACCGGCCGCAACCTTTTTCCCGAATCTCGAAATCTCCTGCAAATCGATGCGGCTTCCATCGATCCATTCTCCCTCGATTACCGTTTATCGCTCTTTGCTACCTGATATTCTTGTCATCTATGACAGCTTAATATCCACTTGTAATTACACGGATAGTGCTCGAGTTTAAAAGCTCATTCCACCATTTCTTATGAAACTAGAAATAAATTTGTGCAAGAAACTTTTTAATCCTTACCAGTAAAAATTTTTTCACTTGAGAATTTTTCCTGAGAATGTACAAATAGGATCCTTACTAACTAATAGTTAACCAACCTAATTTTGCTACTGAATTGTCTTTCAAATCAAAACAAAATATATCTTTCAGTGTTTGTATGAATTGTTAATTTTAAACTTTTGATTATCAAAAAATAATGACTTTTTACGATTAGCGGTGCTTTGAAAAATGATTTTTAAGAACATTTGTTTATGAATATTTTCAATATACAATTAAAAATATGTCAAAACAATTAATTTTAATAAAATAGCTTTGTATGCTTAAGAGTAATTGTAAATTCTGATAAATTATCGAAACACCTTATCTGACAAATATCTTTAAAAAAATTTTTATTAGTATCCAAATTATATTTAGAAGATTTTATTTTAGCAAATTCGATTTTTTTGAAATATGTTCATGATTTTAGATATTTGTGAAAACAATTAGTAGTTGAATTATTTCTAGAACGGCTACATCTACAACTATTCAACAGAATGTGGAACTATTCATCAGAATGTGGAAAGAAAAAAGTAATGTCACACTCAAATAACATTTTTAACTATATTTAAAATACACGCGCTAATTTACTTTTCCACCTGAGCAAACCAAAAGCATTGTATAATTATGCAATGGTAAATAAATGTAAAAGTAATTATTAATGTATCCATGGGAGTAATTAGGAAGCTAAAAGTTAAATAATTGCTAATTACACAGATTTATCGCTAGTCATTTAATTTTTCGGAATGAAACCATTTTATTATTCATTTAAAAAGTTACAGATCTATCAAATCAAAAATACATATAATTTTTGGTTATGGTCGATTAAATGAACATTAACCGAAATGCATTAAGCTTTTAATTCGGAAACTATCCACGCACCATTTTATAATCCAACTAAATAAATCTACAGATTAATTACAAACCTGTTGATCCACAACAATTAGTACGTATAATTTACTCATGATGGTTGTACATGCTCAAAAGTACATGGATTTTATGTTGTAAATCAGCTGGTACACTGGTAATATTAATTTTTAATTCGAGAACACGTTTTCCGGTGAGATACGCGGTGAAAGCTGACATTGTTGAATTCATCCCAATCAATGTCGGGTCAAATCAACGTTAAATATTAATAAATTATTAATTTAAGCGTACAAACTGTGATGCCGGAATGAAGGAGAACTCGGATATCAATCGTTTATGTCAACCACATCGACTTTGAACAAAAGTTGTCAAACCCAATTAGCAGTGCTCAGTGTTTATCGCAAACTTCTGAGGGTAAGAGTAGAAGTACCAAGCTCGGTAGTTTTATCGCAGAAAAATTACGGATCTTTTGGCTGACAATGGTATCCGTCGATAGTAAAGCTTTGGCGAACGATTTCGCATTTTCCTCGGGATCGTTAAATCGGATGCACCGGATAGAACGGGATGTGCGTATATCAAATATATATGGGCAAAAAATTATTAGGATGTGTCACCGGGGAATGGAAGGAGTTTCGTTCAAACGCATCACGTTGCATCGTCGCGGAATTCTTTCTCTCCCCCAGGAGATAGAAGTTGTGATGGAATGGCAACGCCGGGGCGACCAAACCAGCACGCCGTGGCAACAACGGGTCAACGAAGACACAACGACGGCTCGAGGACCGCTCCGTGTCCTCGAGTTCGTACTCGCGCTCCCCAGACCCCCACAGGCGCCATCTTCGATGCACCGATCTCTCATAGGTTTGGTCCTGAGGTTGCCTGAAAAAACCGATTCCCGCGCCACTGCGACTCTAATTTAGAGTGAGTTTCATCAGCGCTGAAGTGTATCTTCACTTTGGCGCCCGCACTTCCCGTTAACTTGCAAAGGGTGAATTTTCACTGTGTGTACGTGCGAGAACTGCTTTTCTTTTAAATATAACTGTAAAATGAATTTTCAGCTTTACAATTGAATCTAGGCGTGCAATAATAAATACTAAAAGGGCCATTTTTTATTTTAATTAATGTCAATTCCTATCATAATACTAAAAGTATAAAGAAATTGTTATTGTAAAACAAAATTTTACGATAAATATGTATTGTTACAACATTTAATTCCAAGTATTAAAAATTATTGACAGAAGTAAATTATCGCTTTGAAATAAATACAACTGGTTCACACGTTGTTGGAGAGGTATTAAACCATAATTTTCCAATGATTATTATCTCTTTAGCTACCACATTTTTCTTATTATTTAAAAAAAAACTTTAAAAAACTTCAAATTAAATATGTGTACAATAACATGATAAAACTATTAGTACTACCATTATTTTCACAATTAAAATAAAGAGAAACGCTTGCACAATTGTCGATAAAAAAAATTTATCAAAGATCCAGAAATATATTTCGGACACGTAAAACTTATGTCCAATAAAACATTTACAAAGCAATAATTAAAATTATTGAGCATTTAAAAAATTACGTGTAATATGAAATACATTGTAACGTAATTTCATACAAAAGTTTTATTTTAAATAATAGATAAAAAAAACACTGTTGTATAAATATTTACTTCATAATAATTTTTTTCTTTTTTGTTTTAGGTGAGCTGCACATTCGTGAATAAAGTTCTTTCTGACATGTAAGTCTAATAAATGTGAGATTATTTCTTGGACTTGACAGAATTTGTTTGCAATATTAAATTTAACATACAATAAATACTTGGATAGACTAGTTTAAAAACGAAAATAAAAATAAACAAAACTTTAAATATATGTCTTGGTGTACGTAGTGTACGGAAATGATATATATGGCATAGCCTGTCAGAATTCGGTTTTTACTATAGTTGCCAAATATAGTAGCGTTTACAATTCTCAGTACGTATTAGGTAGTACAAAGTGAGGGTCAGAGAGGAAACCATAAAAATAAAATGAAAAGAAATGCAAAAATAGGAAAAAATGAAAAATAAAAAGAAATCAAACGAAATGACTTAATTCGATATTTTGAAAATTCTCAACAAATAAAAATTTCTTGTATAAATTAAAATTTAAATTTTATGATACTATTAATAATACATGATTTTGCTAAAAAAGTACGCAGAAGCAGGAGATCTATTAATTGATAAAATAATTATTAATATGGGTATTTACAAGGCGAGGTGTCAAGTTTGTTTTAGATTAAAAATATATTTAAATATGTTGTATTAATAATAAATTTTGGATATATTTTGTATAAAAATAAATAATTTATTACTGAATAATTTGTGTTAGACGATCATTGGCTACTTTGATTAGCAAATATTAAATTTAATTAATAAAAAATAATTATAAGAATAACTGTACAATATAAATAAAGTACAATGAGCAAATAAAAAAAAAAAAAATAAATCACTATTAATATGTAGTAAAAATTAATTTTTTATCGATTAATAGTATAATTTAATGATATTGTAATTAATAACCCTGCAATAAAAATGTAGTTTTTACCAAATTATTAATTGGAATGATTATATTGAAAGAGAATTAATACAAAACAATGTACAGCACATACAAGAATGTATGCCAATGAATTGCAAAACTAAAACAATATAAAGCTAAAAAAATCTCATTGCAATAACTTGGGAGAATAGGAACTTGGAATTTATTTCTAAGAATTTGAATAACTTCACGTCTTGCGAATGCACAAAAAATGTTTTGAGGTAAAATGGAAAAAATTTAATTATAATCCTGAAAATTCGGAAAGTAGGTTGTTTAGCAGTAAGTAAATATATTGTGAATTTTTGAATGAATAACAGGAGCAAAGTGTAACACGCGAGAAAGCATGGATTTACATGTGCGTGTGCACGTGTCTATAAAATTAGTTTTGAAATGTAGGCAGCGGTATCTGATCTATTTCATTGTGAGTTGACAGGTGACTCAGTTTTATCGAAACGATCGTTGGCTCTTTACAAAAAACTACATCGAGAACTTGGGTCTCGGTCTCGCTCGGCCGGCTCAACTACTAACTCACCCGTTGACTCAACTATTGACAGCGAGCCTCACAATCGTGGACCTCTTCAGAAATTTATTGAATTCAACGAGAACAACTAACGTGACTCGTATCTCTCTCTGCAAATAAAAGTTCGAAACAACTATTCGGTTTTTACCGGGGGCACAAAAATAATATGGCATTTATAAATCCAAGCCGTAGAAGGCGATGACGGCTGATAGAAGAGGGAAAACCCAAATACAATGTCTGTTCGTATATTGTCATTGCTTACACTAGATTATTTGCGAATATTAGATTATGCAAAATGAAGAGAAAATTAAGAAAATTAAGCGAAGCGTCGTTGGTGGAATCGAAGAGTTGTAATTGAAGCAAGTTTGTTCGTAATATATTGAAGAAGATAAGTTTAGCTCTAAATTGAAGTGCGACAGGACTTTGATCGAAACTGAACAATAACCTGCATGTGTATGAAAAAATTATAAAAGTATGTTGGATGTTTCTCACGAGCCAAACCTAGATTCCTTAAGGTGTGCAACACATCGACCTTCACCGCCTGACCTCCTGCATGGACCGACAATGTGTCGATAAACATTATGCGCACGCGTGTGTAATGTGTAATGCACGATGTATCGATCTCTCTAAAGGTAAAACTGAAGAATCGTCACTTTTCAAACTAAATGCGCATTAAACTGAAACCGCGTTAAACGCATTAATTTATGTAAATCCGCCCAAAACGATACTCGGCGTTTAAAGCTAATATTTGAAAATGTCGAGGTTAAACAGTGGTCGTTGAGTACCGGATGGTTCACTTAATGTCGTTTGCAATGATAATCTGATTAATTGTGATGGGAAAAGTCAGGGGGGGGGAGCTGAACAATCCGAACGAGTGCGTTTTTAATTAGAGCTGTTTGCGGTTGACACTACACCCGTGCGGTACCGGTTCTGACGGAGATCAGTATTGAACATTAGGTTAATGGCCCGGGTAGTTGTGCCGCCAGTCCCTTAAAATTTTAATTACATCTGAAATCATTACGGTAATTTATAATTTACAGCATTTATTCAAATTTATATCTCGCTTAAGGAGGAGGATTTTGGCTTAAACGATGACTAAATATTCCTACCTCCTCTCGAGCTTTCTCATACTCCATCCACTCGAATGCTACAAGATCATTTAACTTGTAAACCAAATCGTACATTTTTTCATGTTTACAATCGATCTGAACAAAATGACGCTCCTAAAAGCTTTTACATTACGCAAATTTACATTATTCTTAGAATTTGAATATTATGAATCACGGGATCCTGTTTTGGAGTTGTTTGAAGAGTGTGTGTATGCTTTGACACGAGCAGGAGATGCTTTGCTCGTCACATCCCGTTTAATGTTTGTCACAGTTACCTTTACTTCTCCTTCATTTTAAATATAGCAGTGCACTTCATCATCCAGAGTTGAATTTGAACTTGGACTGACGGATAACCAGAGGATAACTGGTAGCGATCAATTAAAACACTAATATTTGATGTATAACACTGACGTATTTACAAATGTGCCTTTAATTATATGTTTTGAAATTGAATTTTTTTTAATTATTATTTATGTGCATCAAACACATTATTATAAATATTAAAATAAATTTATAACATCTATAATTTACTTTCATATTTTAAATGCTATTTTTACGGTACTTATCGATGCATGCGGGACATTATTTTATTGTAATACTAAAATCGTAAACCATTTTTATTTACACGTGTAGTACAATGGACAAAAATGTGTTTAAATAAGCAAATACGTTTCCCATAAAAATAATTATTTTCAAAGTTTCAATATATATTTACATATTATAGGTATGGTGTTATATTTGTATAAAATTGCTATTAATTAAATAACATTGAAAAATAATACATTTATAAAATACTAACATGTTTTAATTATTAAAATCAATTATTTTAAAAGAATATTTGAAGTGTATTTTGCACAATTTCTTTTTTCCATCCGCATACATTTCTTATAGTTTTTTTGACTAAAAATTTCTACACTCCATCTCGTAATAAGACTATATCTTTTTCCTTTCGTCTATTCTATTATATTTTATTATATTCTATTATATGACTATTCTTTTTTCACTCAGTCATTCCCTCTACTTTTTTTTTTTACATTTTCTACTCTTTTAAAACTGCTTACTCTACCTTTTTTTTTATATATAATCCGTACTGTCACCTTTTAGATACTAATATTCTTTTCAATAAATTATGGCTCAGAAAAAACTGTAGATAAAGATATTTAATATTATTATGCAAATTAACAAGGGATAACTAACTGACACAATTTACAAAATTTTGTTTAAATAATATTTTATAGAAATTACTATATTCGCATTTAAATATGACATATTTTGCATAATATAGTAAATTTATACAATGCTTTTCATTATGCACATTCATGAGGTGAAAGAGTATCTATTTATTTTTTTACAATTCTAAGTATCGTCTCAAATGAAATGTAATTATTTCAATTCTACAAATGTGAATTTTTTTTTTTTGAATAGCCATTTTTTTTTTAGGAAGTGACAGTTTTTAGTTGTATGTTATTTAAAATTAAGATGCATCCTTTTTTCATCGCTTAAACTTCTGAATGGTCGCGTTGCATTAAAAAATTTATAGCAAAGCCATGCCATCGATAAGAGTAATGATGAGCAAGAGTGGAAAAAAATAATTTTTAAAGTTTTTTCGACTTTCTTTCTGCAGTCGGTCGGAGCATCGTCTCTTGCCCCTCATCTGTCTGACATTCATCAGCCATCAGCCATTGGATAACATCCGGGATTCATGAACCAGCACCTAGCATCTGACATCCGACATCCAGCATCCAACATCCAGCATCCAGCGCGATTAATGTCTCCTTTCTCTTGTAACTTTCCTCGTAAGCCTAGCCGGAGAGCAACCCCACACGGTGTCGCGCTGTCGCTCTCGCTCGCATAAAAACAGGCGTACACCCACACATCTACACCGTACGCGAATACACGTACGGGAGATAGAGCGAGTGCGATAAAACGGATATACGATCTCGTCAAGAGCCCCGTGTACAACAGGAAACGCCCTGCGTCTACGTGTCGCCGTCACGAGCCGGAGGGGGGGTCGACGAGGGGGAGGGTGACCCTCTCCTCTGTGCGACTGGCCCTCGGTCCCTTAAACAGATGTTTATGCCGGGAGTGTGCGCACGAGTGCTTGTGCGTGTGTGAAAACCACGTGCTAGGGCTCCGTAGCCGAACTTTCCCCCGAGTAAACGATACCGTACACTAGTGGTGGTGAAAGGGGTGTCCTCGCGACTTTTGTGACATCTCGGCTCCTTTTTCTCTCTCTTTTTTTCACGTGCTTTCTCGATTCGAGGCATGATGCTTTCGAACGGAACCTCGCTAAATTTCGGATTATAAAAAGCACGTAGCCGGTATCATTCGTGAATCTGAGGGAGATAGCCGAAGCCGAAATAAAGAAAACTCGCTCGATTCATTATTTAAAATTTAAAAAACAAGTAACTTCAACGCGTTCCTCAAACTCGAATCCAAGTCGACGCAGCCAGAGTCCAAAGGATGAGTCAAAATTTGAGACATCAACCGCGGTTAAATCAAATCCGTAAAATAGGAATTTGCGAATTGACCTCGAATTATTTTCTATTCGACAATAGGACGAATACAAAATTGTCATGTAGTAAGACGTGACGATTGAATGGATGTTGAATCTATTAAAATTTGATCAGAAGTGTTGAGTGCATCGTGCACCGTATCAACCGTATCAAATGTGCACCGTTGATAAGTGATGTCAATAAAATGAGTATTTTGAAAATTGATACCAGTCTGTAGAATTGGTTTTTGTCAAAAATAATCTCAACAGCTCGGCGTTTGATCAATTGTAGGCGGTGAAATTTTTTACAGCTTCGAGAAATTTTTACAGTACCGTCCAAGAAACGAGGATCAAAAGCAACGAACTATATCTTCTTTTTTTGTCATTTGCTTATAAGGATTTAAAAGTACATTTTGTATCTGTTGGCAGTGCGTTAGCACTAATTCAGGACGACGCAGTCTATTATTTCATTTTTCGCCTCATTAATCTAGCTCGCTTATGCCGTTGTCAAGACGGATTATTCTCTTGGGAAAATCATATGTACTAAAAACTCAACTCGAGATATCAATTTAACGCGATCGTAAAACTAAACCTTCTTTGTTTAAAGTCAATCTCTTCAGTCACCTACAATTAAACAAAAAGTTGATCAAAAACAACTAAATAATACATATAATGATGTGGTTCATGTTTTTAAAATAAAATATAAGAATTAAAGTTGAATTTATTCACAGACTCATGATTATTCTGATTAAAATTCGTCTTTTCTCGTATTTGTATACCCATATGAATGTGTGTAATAAGCATCTTTATTACAAACAAAGAATGATTAAAACTGCTGAGGGTGTTTAGCGAATGAGTAAGGTAAAGTTTGTTTGAAAGAAACTTAAAGATTAATGTGCAAATGAGTAAGAAAGGGTGTAGTGTTTGTTGCGATAAAACAGAGGCTCAATTAATATGATTAATCCGGTGAAAAGGTGAAATTACATCGTAGGAGGAAAGGAATCGCTAATGGGGGAAGATAAATTGTCGTTGCCTTTTCCCAGGTGAGCAGAAAACGTGTGTTTGGTTCCAGCGACAAACAGACAAATTAGCCATCCTCTCCCTGAGCTATTGACCATCGACCACAGTCTATATGTAATCCTCATTTCCATTTCCATCTCATTCCCATCCCCATCCCCATCCCCATCTCCATCCCCATCCCCATCCTCATCCTCTTCCTCATCCCTTTGCACGCGCCGCCGATTTAATGAAATCTGGAAGAGTGGCATTGGCTCGAGGAAGTTGAGGAAACTGAGCAAGACGTCCGAACCACAGGAGTGGAAAAGCCTTGTAACGCATCGTCCCCAAAGTATTGGAGAGAAAGAGAGACTAGAGCGTTTGACATGGGGTTCCCATGTCAATTGCTCCAGTTAGAAAAAACCAACACTTGATTTATGCACCATGGGACGCCGATTCAATTTTTATGATATTCTGATAATATAAATACTCTTTGCTCAAATCATTGTTCTTGGATTTTGGGGAAAAAATTGAAGCATTATAAAACAAGCTATTCATGTATTATCGTCACCATTATTATGTTGCTGTGTCGTTGTAACGTCAATAATGATGTTGTTTGACGCTTTATCGAGATGCAAGATGAAATCCGATAAATGTTGATTATATATTTCTGATATCGATAATAATGCGAATGTAATGTTTTATTCAAAATAACAAAACTCGTGAACGCGTTAACACAATAATTTAAAGATAAATTATCCGAGTGGGGTCGCACTGACGCCTATTGAAAACGATTCTGGACTTTTTTGGCGTCTTTGTTTCGCTCATATTCTTCGCTCGCTCGGGCAAACCAAGCTTTTACTTCTTTGAAATTGAGAAAAACGACTAGGCGCTCGATCTGTTGCTGCTTTTATGGGCGCGCTTATGTAATTCCTGAGGGAGTGTTGAAATATAACGACGAGTAGTTCTCGATAGATTATTAATGTCATTCCACAGCATATGTTTAATCTTACCCATAGAGGCTATTTTTCTTAAAAGCCGTTGATTCAGTAAACTCAATGATACATCATATTAATATCGAATAACCTCCGCAATTCCCCTCACATTTTTCAAACCGCTTACCTTAATCAATTTTTATGTTATCACTTTGCTCTATTTGCAATTACAATGCACTTTGCAACATTTTTTGAACCTTCAATTTATTTTAATGAGAATAATTGATAAAACCGACTAGTATCAATCACCTGCTCAGGCATTCTATTTAAATTTTTCATTGGACAGTAATATTTATATAAAGTTCAGTCGATTAATCCACAATTTTCAATTTTCTCAACTTCATTACATTCATTACATCTTACACATATTCATAATAATGAATAACATGTACACAAAAGGAAAACAAAGAAAAATTAAACCTTAATATATGTTTAATATCCAAGTTAAAAAAAATAAAACATTGTTCTATGAAGTCCACATATTCCATACAATGAATAAATTATTTAGTTCAATAAATGTTGAACTACCGACACTTTTACTATTAATCATTTCTATAATTTTTTGAATCCAAATGCAATTTTTTTTTATGTAATAATTTTTATAATAAATACTTCATCTTCACACAATGTTTTTACATATATGTTTCTGTACTTAACTAATATGGTTTATTTTATTATAAGATAATTGCATACCATAATTATGAATTGATTGATTCAATTTTTAAAAATATATTTAAAAATAGAAAATATAATTATAGTTTCGCAGTATTCGTGTTTAAAATAAACGACTTTTAAATTTGTTTAAACATTACTTAAATTTGAAAATCTTGGTTTTATAATTAATTTTCTTTTATTTTCTTGTGAACTATAAAAAACTAATCAACAACATTTGTTAAACGAAAGGCAGTATTGGAGTTTCATGGAATACATATTATCTATATTGACATAAAAAGAAAAAAAAACTTTAAAAGCTATTTGATTAGAGATCGACATCTTATAAGCGAAAGTAGCTTTTCAATAATATAAAGCGAAATTATAATATGCATAAAAACCAAATAAAATAATAAAATCGATAACTTTCTCATTATTTTTTTTTTTTTTTTTTTTGGATGCTTACATTGTAAGAAACTCTGTAATTTTTGTTCGTGGTTTTTTATTTAACAATTTCATTATTAAATATCGCTGTTAAACTGTAAAAAAGAAAATTACCGATTAAATAGCTTTTAATTCAACTAAATTCAAGATTTTATCGTAAACGCTTACAAAATCTTATAAAGTACAATTTATTTTTAATAGAAATAATCATCACTTTCTAAAATTTTTCAAATAAAGAATTATTAATTTAACAGCTGCAGTAATTATTGATACAAATTATATTTACATTTTAAATGATATTTGCATAAAAACAGCAAAAAAAAAATAATTTAGTAAATTCTAGAGTTGTATAGTTTTGAGTCGGCTAATAAATTTGCAAGTTGTCGATAAAAATTGCCGACATTCTTACGTGAATAAACTTGAAAATATATACGAGTTAAAGGATTAACGAACTGACGTAAATGAACTCGTAATGTCTGCGATCTTAAACAGTGACGTGCCTATACAAATCGAGTTTTCATTTAAACTATTGAACTCAATTACTTCACTGATAGAGGAGTAATTCTCTTGTGTGTCAAAGTAAGATAAACTGTGTCTATTGCTGACAATTCCAATATCGAATTCAGTCCGAAAATAGAGATTTTTCAGCAAAACAAGCAGTAGGAGAAACAGGAAAATTTAGAAAGTTAGAAACAGACGCAACATTTTTACTCGCCGAGGAATAGTGTGAACAAAGGCATCATCAATATAAATCAAAGAAAATGCACCTTAACCATTGGAAAAGATAAAATAATAACCGATAAAATATATCGCGTGTGGAAATATTTTCAAAGTCAAAGATTTCGTATTTAAGATCAATTTATCAATGCATATTATTTCTTTTTGCGTTAACAAAGGGTCAATCGTGTTTCACGGTGAAAGACAAAGTTTTTTTATTTTTATTTCATTCGTCGGATTATCGGGTTGTTAATGTTAATGCTGGTAATGTAGATTCGCTGATGGAAGAAGAAACGTTGTTCTGAAGAGCAACATTTACATTTACGTCACAATCATTTCATTTGAACTGTATTAAATTAGAAAAGAACGAGCATCTGCGCCCAATGAACTTGAGCGAATTTTGTCGTTTAGTATGAAATAATGGGGAAAAGTTTAGGAAGAAATGTGCCTGTAAATCACAAGCCCTAAATTACCAGGTGACAATGAAAAAGTCAGGTATCGGAAAAGTGGAAAATAAAAAAAGCACTTATCGCATCGCTCATTTCTCGTTTTCGAGGAAGCCTCTAATTAAGAGACCAGGTTCAGCTCGAAGAATCTCTCGGCATGCGATGAGCGTCTCGAGCTTCTAACCGGATAACTCGATATGTAATCCCCGGAGCCAGATGGGAGGGAGGTACAAAAGCGAGAAAGGAGAAAGGTGAAAGGAGGGTTCGGGAAAGATGTTCACCGGGGATGGAGGGCAGTGTCTCGAGAACGGGAATCAATCGAGATATGGGGCTCGAATCTCGGGGGCTTCTCTCTAGGCTTAACCTAACTCTAACCCCTTAGCTCAGGCTCTCCAAATATATTTTATAAATATATTGCTGGTCACCGTCCCGGTAAACCACCGAAAATTTGCGAAGTCGGAGCGAGACAACTCGCAAGTTTTGGGCGGTGGCTCTGGCCTTGAGTCCTCGTCCCTTTTCTTATCGCCAGGTTCGAGTGTGCACGAGGTCCACAACTGCGGGCTCGTTTGTCTCCTCTGGGAGCACATCAGAACCCGAAGACAGGATAAACACCGATAAGAAAAGAGAAAAGTTTATTGGAATTCGATTTTCAGTTTATTCGTCGATGAAATAATGTTGGTCGACTCTACCTTTGTGTGCATTGTGTTCTGGCTGTGGCTTTGGATCGGACCTCACACACCGAATGACCGAGTAACCAAGCTCGGTGGGGAAATCAAATGTCTACCATTGACAGATTTGAATTTTAAGGGAATTCAGCGTTGAAGGGGGAGTAGTCCTTTATTCCATTATTCCAGTATTTCATTATTTCCGTTGGTGTTCTTGTGGCACTTCTGCTTCGTGACGCATTATTTGCCAATGTGTCCTTGCGCTTGGCAATACCCAACTGTTAAATTACCACTCTTATCCAAACAAAAGATATTCAACATCGTTTTTACAGAGATGTGCAATTATGCGAACTCAAAGATCCACTATCTCGCGGCTCTAGCTCCGCTATTCTTCAAATTCTTGCAAATAATTTCATCATCTTCTCCTTCGACTCTAGAGTTAAGAGTCAAGATATTTGGTATCTTATCATGGACCTGTTAATTCATTATTTGAGCTCTTTATCTAGACGAGAGAAGGTGACTTGAATAGTTTTTCTAAATAATTTTTATTGTTCTATTCACAATTAGGCGTCACTCACATTTTACATTTTAACAAATTAAGTATATTTTTTTATTTTTCATGAACTAAAGAATTTCATCATTTGTTGTCCCAATGAATGGTCTGCGACAATAGTATCATACTAGTTGTGAATAACGAGAAGAACAATTTAAACAAAATGAGATTCAACTCTTAAAAATTGATTGTAATAATAATAAGTTCAAAGAAAATAATTTTTTATCATGCACCATCATGCATTGTTTAATATAATTTATTCACTTTCGAAAGCCATATTAGTAATTTAAGAGTAATCATTTTTAATTCGTAAACACTATATTTTGATAATAATTTTTATAACCTCGTTAGATGAATTTGTGTATTTTAGACAATGGTATTAGCTTTAAAAATAATGATCACATCAACAGTATAATGGATTAATTACAAAATAAAAACGTGAGATTACAGAAAAAAGAAAAAGCCAAATAAATTCTCTATTTTTTTTTTGTTTGATTGATATTTTTGATAAGTGCTAACGAATCGTCCCATACTCGAAAATCATAAGCCTTTTTGTCTATAATTTTTTGATAAAAGAAAAAAAAAATATGAAACTCCGGTATAGACAGCAGATTTGAAGCCAGCCGTAGAGTAAATACCTCCGTGCGATCGTCGTGATAAATCGCGTCCACGCCTGAATCTGACTTAATCAAGTCTCCAGTCTTTAGAGTAGTGCTCTTACTTTCTCTCTCTCTCTCTCTCTCTCTCTCTCTCTCTCTGTCGCTCTCACTCTTGATAAAGCGAAAGTATTGAAATTTTAAAAAATGTACAACCACTTCATAAAATATTCTTAAAAATTTTTTAATTAGATATTTATGTTTTTATTGGAAATTTTGAACAGCGTGCTTTGATGTACCTTTACAGTCATATTTGCTACTAATTTATAAACCCAAAATTTATATTGCAACTGCATAGACAATAGAGATTTTAAGTAAGTATGCAGTATGGAAAGATGACTTATTTATATTTTTTTATTTTATTTTTTAAATTCAAATAAAATTCCAAACAGTTCAATATAATTAAGGGATTCATTAACATTTTATGAGAAATTCGTGTCATCTAAAAATTGATTCTTTTTATATCAACATTAAAAAAAATTTATAGAAACTATTGCATATCTGTTTTAACATGTAAAGGCAGTAAGGGCAAAAATATTAAATTAAGTAATCCATTATAATTTCGTAAAATATATCTATACATTAAAATACATGTAATAATGTATGACGAAATCTAAATGTACCACAAACAAGCAATAAAGATTTATTAGAGCTAAATAATTTTTTAAAATTTAATAGTAAATTATGTTTCTATTCATTGGCTAATTCTCAAAAATTGGTATATATTTAAAATCTGACATAACTTGTAAATTTATAAAATAAATCATTTAAACATACATAGTAATGTATATATAAATAATGTAAATATTAAATAAAATATTAAAAAATATGTATTTGACTATGCTATTTTTGAATATGTTGAAGTTTAATTATATAATTTATTTATTTGATTATTCGATAAACATATTGATTAACATATTGATATAATTAAATAAGCATTTAATTAAAGAATAATATAAAGTAACATACTATTGATAGTGTACATTTCGTTTTTTATTGAATACCTTGAACAATTTCAATCTGTATATTATAATGATTTTATTATAAATAATTTATATTTATTATTTTTTAAATATTTATAAATTTATAATAATGCTTAATTCAATTTATTAAAAAAAAAAATTTACTGAATGATAAAAGTTAATGTTTGAAATTTAAAATTAGTTTTGTTCCACCAAATATTATCCTCATAACTTGAAATATTTTAAAAAATATTTCGATACAATATAAAAATATATCAATTTTATTTGTCTTTTTAAAGCATTTGGAAATGCAGAATTAACAATAAATATATATTAAAATTATATGGTTTGGTATAATTAGATTTTTTCTGTTTAATTGCATAAGGGGCGAAGGAGGAAGTATTTGTGCATGCATAAATATATTATGAACAAGTGGTGTAAGCAATACTTTATATAGTTTTAAAATATCTCCATTAGGGCGGGGGGGAATGTTTTTTTCAAAAAATCGTTATGAAATAGCAACGAAGTATTGCTGATAGTTTTGCTTAAAAATCGAAGATTTGTTTTTGAATCTTATTCTATTATTATTTTAATCTCCATGAAAAATGATTTTAAAAAGATATTAAAACTATTTCTCAGCTGAAAAAGGCGTGAAGTGTATGTGAATACTTGTGTACTAATCTTATACCAATTGATTCAAGTTATTTAATATTTGTTCTTAACGAGTTAACTCAAGGAGAAAATATTGTAACTTAAAAATTTTTATGGTGTTTATGATTAATGGTGTTGCGTATTGATCGGTGTTTATAAAATGTAATAAAGTGATTTAATGTAGCGTATAAAGTGAGTGAGATATGTTTAGGTTACGGAAATTAATTATAAGGCAATTCCGATGTAACGAGCAATTCTCCAGCTGTACAGGTACATACACACATATATACGCATTCATATATCTATCATCAAAGCAAGGCGCAAGGAATCCACGTTACAGCAATTTTTCGTAATAAGCAGCTACAACTCATGATTATGTCGTGCACTGAGGTTTTCGCCAGATTCGCATAGGAAGTACGGGTTTGCAATGCAAATTCGTGCATGATCTTGACTTATTTATTGTGTACATAGTCTACGCACACGTACATGCACGCATAGTCAGCGATTTTTCACGAATGCTTTCGCGCGGTTCCAAACAAAAAGAACCAAAGGACCCAAGGCGAAAACCAAATGACTGCCTGGAACTGTGTGATTCGGCAAGGCATGACTGAGTCCAAAGTAAACCGATACCCCCGCACCCTCCCCTGCGAGTGTGTGCACATCCTCCGCACCCCAAGACACCGAGTTCCCTTTGTCTTCCGAGCACGATTGATACGCCCCCGTTGGTGTGGGTGCGCAGAGCGCCAACTGTGTGTACATGAGAGCCCTAACCTAACATTACGTTCGAGTAAGTTCCACGGGCCGGGAGCGAGAGGGTGAAACGAACAACAACTGTCTCGTGCTCGCATCGTTTCTGCCAAGGCTAATGATCCCATTCAATCATCTCTAAATAGCCGATGCTTGCGAATTAATTTTTCCATCGACGTTGCATCCATTACACGATGGCGATGCCGATGGCTTCTGGCAATTCACACCTCGTTTTAAAGGGCTTCAATTCTAAAAATTTATCGAAATATTAAAGCTATATCATTTTTCACTTGATTTACAATCATATCGAATGTTTCAACTGCAATTGAAACTTTTGTCAATAAAAATCTCTTTTTAATTATAGCTCCGACAGTGTCTTAATAACCTGTACATTATCAGCCTGAAGAATTGAAAATTAAAATATTTGATTAACTGTATACCACGTTGAATACAATTCGACAATTAAAAATTTTAATATTATCCAAACTTTAATTTAAAAAGTTTTCTCAAGTACAGAGATATTTTTACAAATATAAATCTCCACTTATTTTTGCCTTTGATTAATCAGTTAATTCTATCGAATTAAATATAGTTAGGAATAAGTCAAATTTAACGATAGTTATTAAAAATGACATCAAATACTCCGAATCCAGGCCAGGAAGTTGATGTTAATTTTAATTCATTAAGGAAATAACACCAAATACTTTGCACTAAGAATAACTTAAATAGTAATAAAATTCAAAGTAATTTACGTCGCAATTTGCTGACCCTACAAAACAGTTATAAGATATTTTTTTTTTCTTTCTAAAACTGAATATAAAATAAATGAGTGTAAAGGGCATGTTTAATATTTCTAGAGATAATCAAGTTTAAAATGTGCCATTCTAATACAAATTCAAATTAGTTTGTGATCTCATATTTTCATTTATTTATATTTAATTTTTGCATAAAATTAACATATTATGAGACATTTTTAAGTATATAAAATTTGCTAAAAGAGTGATGGTTTCACAATTGTGCATTATTTGATGAAACCTGAATATTTCCGTAAATTTATGAAATAGTGTTTAATAAAAAAAATTGCATTTTGCATTAGTCATTATGAAATTTTTATTGTTCGTAATTTAAAAAATTATAATGCTTCTTTGGAGACATGTACTTTTTTTAGAGATTATATAATTTTCTTGCTCCCTCTTTATTCTCTGGTTCTCAACGCTGGAATATTCCATGGAGTAATAGTAATGCACGATGATACATTTTTCTTTCTTTCTTCATTCCTTACTCCATTGGAACAATCCTCATGTACATAGTTTCTTTTGCTTTCAATAATGGCGGAGCTACTTTGACAAAGGTCTTTGTTAATGTACTTCTTCACTTTACTTTTGCGGTCGAGCATCGATCGGCAATGGAATGGGGGGGGGGGTTACTCAGGGAAAAAGATGCAAATCGAAAAGGAAGAAGATTATTTTAACGAAAAGATGTAGAAAGTGAGTTTAGCTGCGAGAATTTCATTTTTAAGGATTATTGTTGATCTGTCGTCGAGTACCTTGATGAGCGATGTATTGTGTACACCTGTGTATGAGCTGAGAATCCAATCTCAACATTTACAAAATATCCAAGCCAAGGAATAAGAAATCGATGATAAATTGAAAAATTTGAGTCTACATCTTATTTCTCCTTTTTTTTTTTTTTTTTTTTTCCCGAACCAATCAAACTTTTTTACGGTCAAGCGTTATTCTTAACAAAATGTCTATTTTTTTTATTATCGAGTTTTCATTTTACAACGGCGAGCAATGCTTTTGGTTAGCAAAGCTTCAGAATCAAACCAAAATTTATAAGAATACTAATTTGGCCAAGACTATATTTAGCATTATATCGGCATTCGAGAACGGACGTGGGATATTTAAATTTTAAAATAATAGATAATAATGACCAATAATTTTTACTCAGCAGTGAAAGACCCCTGATCCTTAAAAGATTTCCGTTAATGCGAGGTGCAATAAGTGTTGAAGTTTCAATGGCTTGAATTAAACAATCAAAATAGGCGGGGGTTGATCGAAAGGGAGGAAAACTTGTTTATTTTTGTAAAAAAATTTATGCCCACATTTCTCTAAATTGGGTAAATTTAAGCTCGATCAAAGCTACAACTAGTTGTTCGGTTCCATTATCAAATTCTGGGCTCCCCGGGAACTCGTTTGCATTGCGCTTTAAATTTCACTTGCAAAACCAGATGACTAGATGCGATTTCTCTTTTTTTATGTGCCCCAAGCCGTCATTTAACGCTTTTCACGTTTCTTTCTTCCTCTTCCCCGGTAGCAGTGCGTGGCGTCGGCATTAGCGGAAAAAGAAAACGCGCTCCGACAGAAACCAGAAGCCCCCGGAATCTCCCTTGTGGCTTATATATCCATCCCATCCTAACAAAAGGCCCCACGGCTCATGCACCGACTCCATATATCCTCCCCTCCCCTTCTCTGAAATATATGTGTGGTGTGTGTATCTCTCTCTCTCTCTCTCTCTCTCTCTCTCTCTCTCTCCTCGTCCCGTACCCCTCTCTCTTTCTCTCTCCCTATCCTCCTCTTTCTTTCTACCTCCCTCCCCTCCACCCCTCCTGTTGGATGGCGGCATTTCGTGATTTCACGGCATGCCTGCCAGAGAAACCAACACACGCTCTCGTCTACAGGCTACTGTAAGCAAGAGTTATTAAGGGATTATCACAATGTTATATGCCATTTTTAGTCCGTTATTCATACCGAGATTATTTAAAATTGTAGATCATTTATACCTTATGACGATTAATTACTTTATTCCCATTACTACGGAAAAATTGAAATTGTTCTCACGTCAAGAAGAATTATACTCACGATACTCATAGTCAATTTAAAGTTACGGCCTACTCTTGAAAATAACATGACACAGACAGCAAATATTAATAATGAAATTTATAAAACATTCTTTATATTACTACAAGAAAAATACAAAATGAAAAACAACAATTATGAAACATGACAATAATGGCGCAATGTCTTTTACTCGAAGAGTTACAAATTATACATATATCTGCATCTAACATGCATGTCTAATTTGTTAAAAATTTAATTTCAAAGCAATTTATTTATTATTAAAGTTTCTGTTAGCACTTTGTATAAAGTAGTATATTTATTATATATTTGTCTAAGTTAGTATATTTATTATAAATATCATTAAATAAAAAAAAATTTTTTTTTCAATTGATGATTTGCACAAAACTAAGTTTCCATTTACGAAATTGAATTATAAACTTAAATTATGACTGTAATTATTCATTAGATAATTCTACCGGTGGAATAATATTTTAAATTATTTTACCAAATATGTTTCAGTTTTTAATCATTCTTTTAAGCATTATAATTAAAAATATTAAATTTTTTAACAGCCAACGTTAAGGAGAGTTTGATGTTGTAAATAGGGAGACAATAAAACGATTGAATACAAAAATTTTTCTCGAAATACATTATGAATACTATTGCGAAGCAGTTGGTCAAGTTGGATTCACAATATCAAACACGTGGTACATCATAAAAGAACATGTTACAAATTTGCAATAGCCGTTTATTGAGTAACTAAGGAAAAGCAGAGCATTACATTAGATAAACGTGCACGTGGAGGATAAAGAATCGTCCTATTTTTCGTGTTAGCGATAAGCGATTGGTCGGCGAGAAGGTATTATTTTTATTTAAACTTTTATTTAAATTTATACATGAAGCAGCAAAGGAAAGATCGTCCTTGGGTCTGATCGTTGTGATGATCGTCCCGATGGTCGTTGTGAAGGCTCCTTAATCAGCTCGGAGTGACTCACGTGCGCCTCGTCTCGCCTCGCCTCACCTCACCACACCACACCTCGCCACCCTCTCCCCACCCCCACCTCACCTCACTCATCTCGGCCGCTAATGTCCTCTGCATCTTAACTATAACCGAGACTCATCTGCATGAGAGTGTCGCGTGTCATCCGAAAAAGCCATGTCGTACACGTGACTCACCGAATTTTCCAGATGCCGAGATTCCGCGGCTGAGGAAATGATGGGAGACGAAGCCAAGGCTTCTGCTCCGAAATGGCAGATTTCGAATTATTAGGCCTGGGCTAACGAAGAGGAGAACCAACGCCGACTTGGCTAACGAGTCGGGTAAGAGATGCGCACGGGGGATCTGCGCTAATTGTCGACGATGGGAGCTGGATGCTGTGGTCCTGTCTCTGCTAAAATGTATTTAGTTGAGTTGAATTATCCTCCTCGGGAATAATGCCCCTCTGCGGTGCTCATTACACACGCGACTTTATTCTCACGCTCATTCTTGATATTGCAGACGCAGCTTGAGGTTCGTTAGGCAGTGCTCCCCCTAGCTGCCATGCTCTTCGTTGATGCTCGTCTTCGGAACGAGAAGGAGAAACTTATAAGCCACATGAAACGGTTGAAGAGAGAAAGAAAGAGAGAGAGAGAGAGAGAGAGAGAGAGAAAGAAACCGAAGCCGACCGACCACCACCAGACTACCAAACAAACAGACAGACAGACAGACAGCAGACAGACGGACAGAGAATCGGCGGGGCGTGGGTAAATAAACGAGACAAGAGATTTCTTCTTCTCCCAGAGAGTAACATAGAAAAATAAAGCTGGGTTAGGTTTAGATATGGTTTTCGAAAATGGGCGCACAGGTAGTGTTCCGTGAGAGAGGGTTTGAAGGGAGAAAAAGAACGTAGATAAGGCGCGAGAGTCAGGAGGGAGTCAGGCGGAAAAAAGATTAGACGCAGAGGACTCGTCCTCTCTGCAAATGCTTTTCAAAATTATTATTCCGCACTTCATTCTGTATTCGATGTACCCTGTTCGCGCTTTCGTTTCCTGGACAAGAGTAAACCCATTGTGCCACTATATTTTTCATCAAGCACACAAGTCTCCGTATTCCGATATTTTCACACTCACCCCTCCTGCCTTGATTCGATACAGGAAATCACTTCTGTTTCCTCGACAAACCGAATCCAAAAAACAATGGTCAAAACCCTACATTTATTTAAATTCAAAAGTTAAAATACAATATTATACAGTTCAGTATTGACGTTTTAAACATTTTTTGTTTATTGTCAATATAATTTAAACAGACATCCAAATTAGACTCGTTGCTGGTCAACAATATTTGCAAACAATATTTCATAGATGTTTATAATCAACGTCTTTAACAATTATATTTCATTCTCGAAATCGTTCATTAAATATGACGATAAACTTTGCGCTTTATAATAAATTTACCATTAACAAATAGCTGTAAAGCAGAACTAATTCTCAGTATATTGTCAATTTTTTCTATCATCTTATTTATAATATTACTTTTAAGAAAAAGTACTATCGAGTTAATTGACAATTAGGAATTTTCATAGCAAAATTTGTGAGCAATCTTTTAACATGATAAAATATGTATTGGTATTCCAATTTTTATATTTTATTAAAAAGCATTGCAAATGAACAATAATATATATTAAATATATTTTTATTAATACAATAATATTGTTATGTAACCAAAACGATCAAGTCTCGGTCATTTTCGTATCAAAAACTTTGACATTACAATTCTGATTATAACTAAATTCAATGTCTTAGACTCAGATCATTATTTTAAATTGAATAAATATTAACATATTATTAACAATATTAAATGAAATATTTTATTTATATTTTTTTTACTACAAAAAATGCAAGTGTCCATTTTCGTATATTAATTTTATGAATTTACATATGTAATTTGATAATATTATTATGTAATTATAAACGATTATCTAAATATGTAATCATCAAATCAAGATATTCATTGCAGTTTCGAATAATCTAGAAATAATTTTAAATGCAATTTAAAAAACGTTTGTAAAAAAATTAATTTTTTTAATAAATAATAATTTGATAGCATTTAAAAACTCAATGAATTAATGACATATTTCTTCGTACAAAAATAGCCTGGGAATTTTTATTCGAGTCAAACAGAACTATACTTGTTAAGCTTTACCGTTTAATAGTGTTACCACTAATATTATCTGAAATGACAGAACATGCGCCATCCTATTTATTCATATGATAATTTTAACCGTAAAATTTATCGTTATTTTTTTAAAAATAATTATCAACGTTAATTAATTCTAATAATATTTATTAAAAAAATTAAATATCCGTTAATACTTAAAAAATCGTTGGTTAAAATAACAATGTAAATTCCAAAGAATAGTTAATGAATTATTTCGTAATAATTTTTTTTTATGTAAAATGTAATTATTAACAATATTAAAAGTTATGTCGTTTTATAATTATTTTTTAATAACATTTTAAAAAATTAGGTTATGACAAATTTTTGTTTGTCAAAAGATCTTAAAAATATCTTTACTTATTATTTATTTTTAAAAATTTTATTCGAAGCTAATAGTATAGGATGTGATGTAAAACGCTAACTCTTTTGAATGTTTTTCAAAGTGATCAATTTCTTATGACTAATCATCAGTTGATTAATGATTGTATAGATTTTTATTGCCTGAAAATGATAATATGTTTCTTCTTAAATGCATTACAAATGTGTTCATTTGATTTTATTTTGCATTATATAATTAGGAATATAATTTTAAACCAATTAAATTGTGAAAAGTATAAAAAGATATAATGACAGATGAAAATGAGGATGAAACATTTAGAAATTATTTTGAAAATTATATTGAAAAACTCATTATATGTGTAATATAATAATACAAGGCCAATTTACTCGTTATTTTCCTATTTCTAACTGCATACTTTTTTTTTTATTTTATGAAAAATAATGCGAAACTGTTTTTTTATTGAATAATTTTTTTTGACATTGCGCACCTACAGAATAACTATACACTTTTTGTCTAATACATTTTTTCCAATATATTTTCATATAAATTTATTCGAACTCTCCCATATATTATTTTATTTTTGAGCACACATTTTTAGCGAATTGAATTCGACAGCTCGATAAAGATTTACATGAAAATTTACGGATTTAAAATTAAAAAAAAAATTTATTCCGTAAGCTTATTAGTAAGCAGATAAATTATTTTCATGACTTGGTAATACTTTTTGAAATGTACAGAAAGAATTAAATAGCATTTTTTTCTTAACATTGAAGCAAAATACAATTAATTCTTGAATAAATTTAATCAAATTTTATAAATTCTCCTCGTGCCCAATTGCTATTAAAGCAACGTACTTGAATTGTGTATTTCATTGAATTAAATTTTAATTTTTTAATTAATTTCTACTGAAATTCTGTAAAACGCATATCAAGATGCTTTAAAATACTTCTAATTCAATTTCAACCAAACATAATTAACTTGGGCTTCCTCAATTTGTGTTAGAGTATATAAAAAGCATATTTTTTGAGGAAAATTATGCAATCCACGTCAGCTCCTTCGAACAAGGTTGCGGACCCCAGAGCCCTGTTTGGGCGAAGAGGGGGAAGGAGTTTGATGGTGAGGGCTAAAGGGTAAAAGATATAGGAAGCAAAAACAAAAAGCAAAGAAAAAAAAGAGAAAAGTAGAACATCAGGTACTTGGTTGTAGTAATCTTTATACCTGCGTTGCCTCTTTTTGGGATAAACGACTTCTTTGTTCGGGGACGTAGGCGCACTATAATTACAGTTTGCGAAACGCTTGGGACTACCTTCTAAAATGAGAATAGTCCTAGTACACTTCAGGTTGGCAATTACATGTAATCCCTTATACTGATTCATTCAATTCCAAATCAATTTTTGGTATTTCCTCGTTTCTCAATTCGGATATATCGGTTGTTTTCCTCTGCAATTCTCTATTTTACTTAATCAAACAGAATATATACGTACGATTCTCGTTGACTGGGAATCTACCCAATTGACAATTTCTTATTTATTTCGCAAAATTTACTAAAATCCACAATAAACAGCTAACTAATTTATTTAAATATACAAAAAATGGGATCGTATATTTAATTATATTTCCACGTGTCTATCATATTATTTGTATTATAGGTATTTCTATACAAAATACACATACATATATATATAAACACGATGAGATAAACTAATTTATAAAACAAATAAGACTTTAAAATTTGATTTTAAGCACCTTCCATATTTTGACAAATATGGCTTTTCTTATTCAAGGGTCAATAAAATAATTATTCCATTGAAATTTTTCAATTAAAACCAATGAAATATATAGTATCCTAATTTAATTTGATTATTAAATTTAATACAATAATATGTTACTCTTTTATTATTGTGTGATAGATTTTAAAATTAGATAATCAGATATGTAAACATTTTTTACAACTTTTGTATATACAGATAGATGTGGTCACACACTAAAATCGAGATTTAGTATTGAGCAATTAAATTTTTCTTCGAAAATATTTTTCAGACGCTACATTACTGATTTAGTATAAATATATCATAGATGAATACGAATTTAAATCAATAAAAATGATTGTTTTTATTATAATAAAAATTTAAATGTCAACTGATTGGTTTCAAATTATTAAAAATAATAAATGTTAATGAATGCTTGTTTAAAGATCTAAGATTTGTTTACCTATTAAAAATTTTAATAAATAAACATCTACATCAATGAGATATATAATTTTTCCAAATGTAATTATTTTAATATTGTATAAAATATATAAACATTGTTATTCACATTTAGATGGTTTTCTATTAAATAATGTAATAATACAGTAGAAACGTTATAGTACAAAAGTTCTTTGGAAAATATAAGTAATTTTAAAAGTGGATTTCCGGGATGTTCAAACGACAAATAAATAACAGGTGTAAATAGGCATAGATATGCGCAAAATAGTGATTATGGTATTCGATTGCTTGTAATGCCGTTAATTTTTTTACTTATAGAGATCAGACTTGTTATATATCTGAATACTGTGTGCGGATGCGCACATGTGTATGTGCGCATACACTTTACTATACACACACATAAGAATATTTTCTCCTCCATATTTCATATCACGAAAAAAATAGTCTAGAATAATTAAATTTCAAACTCTGATAAAACATTTCATTTTAATTAGTCAATCTTTAATCTATTTATGTAGAATATGCACATTTTTATTTGTAGTATTTAAACCACTTATACTTTTCCTAGGCAAATATATATGTATATTCTGTGCTTGATAACGTGGGTAAGCATTTTAAAATGAACAATTAATCAATAATTTATGAAAAATTATGGAATGTTGAAAGAAAAATATTTCTATAAATAATGAAATTGCTAAGAATTTGAAAAGTAATACTCAAAAGATAAGCTTATTTTATATTCTTATTATTTCACCTAATTATCTTAAAAATTGTTAAAAATATAATTAAAAAATATTAAAAAAAGCATCATTTGAATTTGAAGTAAAATATACAAGCGATTTTTAAATTTTTGTAAATCCGATTTTTTAATTTGAAATATCGTAGTGAATATGTGCAGTTGGCCGATTGACTATATTTATTTAATTTTTTTTGAGGAAATAAAAAAGCACGTACTATTCGATGAAATTACAATAATTTGTCAACTGTTCATTTAAATAATGCGAGCAAATCTGTCTTTTGCATAATAAACATAAAAAATTGGTTCTCATTGATTTTCTTCCGCAGTCTTTTAGAGTCTCTTTCGTAATATAACCTTGATCCTACAAATGTCTCTCGATCCACAGCAACTGGTTTCCTTTCTCCCAATGCTTATTTAGCTGTTCTTATACTGACTCTTTCTTTTTACCTTTTATTTTTTATTTTTTTTTTTTTCTATTTGGCATATATATACTCAATCCACACAAATACCACTACCCATTGTTCACTTAAAAAAATAAACCTTCACAAAATGTATTGGTTTACAGGGACTTTGAAATATAATACTTGTTTTCATCGTCATGATGATTAAAAATTATAATCAAATACATATTTATTCGTTTATTAATGATATATTTTAATGTATTGAATATGCAAAAGAATTGTCCATGTGTAAACCAATCAATTTATCAATTAGGATATCACCACCGTAAGCTACACAAAAAACTATATAATGCTAAGATTTTGCATGACAAATCCGTGAATATAACAACTTTGTTTTTATTATCAAGCCTGACAAGCATTGGCTTGCTAAGTATTTTTGTAAAAATTAAATGATTATATTAAAAGTTTTTTGGTTAAAATTATATAATTTTTTATTATTTTAATTTTTTAATTTTGTTTTATTAAATAGTGTACAACAATCAAGCACCTCAATATTTCATTAAAATATCATGTATATTGTCGCAGTTTATTTATATTTATTCACGTGCACAATAAAACACATATGAATCTCTTTGTCCTTGATTTTTGAATTTTATATGGCTTAAGTATGAACTCACAAAAACTCGTGAAATTCTTAAATTTTCTGCAGGCACATCTTTTAAATTTATATAGTACGAATAATTATAATATTTTATGCAATATGCAAGTTTACTATAAATAAAAGTTAGCTATAAATAGAAATTTTACTTTAAATTAAAATGCACATTAAGTTTATATTATATTTATATATTTATACTTTATATTTCAAAAGAGAAATGTCGTTGTTCGTACTATTGAGCAATAATTAAGTGAGTTATTTTGTAAGGAAATTTCTTTAATATACATGAACATTTATTTTTTATTTTTTTTTCATGAAACAATGGTCTTGTTTAACAATAACTCCTTCATAATAATCGTATTTATGTTTGTAAATTATATTTATAAATTACTTATAGTTTCTTTATTTAATATAATGTACTTTTAGTAATACTTTATAATATTAAATTATTTTGAAACTTATAATTCACTAGCAATCATAAATTAATAAAATATAACAGTCATTGCTTTATTATAATAAATAATGTTTTCATTCAGTCTTTAAAAAATAATAAAAAAAAAAAAAAAAGTTGAATGACAATAACCATTTTTATTTATTTAAATAGCTTTATTTGATTATAACATATTTAAAAGTAGTAGTAGTTTATAGTATAAATTTTTTTAAAGTTTACTAATAAAGGAAAAGAAAAGTATTGAATATTTTAATTTATTTTTTAAATTTACAGTACATAATTAAAGAAACAGTAACTCTGTTAACAAAAGGTTTCAAATATGTACGAATGAATGTAATTATACATGATTTTCATTAGAAATTATTTAAATAAAATAAGTTGAATATGAATTTATTTTTGGTAAATTTTCCCTTTATTTAAATTACTTACTGTATTTAAAATTCCATACTAAACAATACAATAAAAACGAAAAATAACTTTAAAAGCATTAAGAACGAAGAATTTGTTTGAAATTTAAGTCTTAAAATTAAAGACAGGATGAATAAGCTTCCGAAGCTTTTTATCCAAATGACTCGATAACACACAATCAGTGAACTGAACTACCATACACTTCTCCTTAATTGCATTCTTTAATTTTTTTTTTTTGTTCTCAAGCACCCTCTTCGTTTTCTATCCATTTATCTAGATCTTCGTTTGCTCAAAATCACATCCCTCCTTTTCCCTCGCGAGCTCTTGCTCTCAGTCTCTTCGAATCAATACGACTGGTTGAGAGCAGAGATGTATTGCTGCTGCTGCTGCTGCTGAAGCTGAAGCTGAAGCTAATGCTGATGTTGATGCTTATGCTGATGCTGATGCTTATGCTGATGCTGATGCTGATGCTGATGCTGATGCTGATGCTGATGCTAATGTAACCCACAGTCTCCAGTATAAATCGAATGCACACTCCAATACTACCCCTACAGAATAAACATTTTGCGCAAAAATTACAGTACTTCTTGTCGATTTCGGAACCAGTCTCCTCTTTTCATCAGAATTACTGTATTGTCCTGTAAAAAAAATTCTACAGTGCATCTTAAAACTTCAAATTTACTCCGAGATACTTCAATGTTCACAATTTTCCAACAAACGAGAACCACGATTGACTTGCAAACGCACACAAAAATAAAAGCCTTTGTAGCTAACTGCCCATGTAGGGGTACGTGGCACTTTGGATGTACGTGTGGATGTGCACATGAGTGTGGTTAGCTTGGTTCGTTTGTGTACCTAGTTGGGGTTTTTGTCCAACGAAGTAAGCACTACCATACTTTGTTAACGTGTACACATCATACATAGTTTAATTTTGTTCAATCCAACAGTTAAAACACGGGTTTTCCTCTCAATACAACTACTCATGGAAAACTAAATAAAAATAATCAAAAAAATATTTTTTCCTAGATTCAATGAGGGTCGATATTTTTCAATTATTGATTCTTTTAATCTTTGTTTATTATACTATTTTTGCGCATGTCATTTATCCTTTTATCATTTGTCCACCCTGTATACACTTTTTTAATACTTATAATATATGAGGAACTTGCTCTCGGCCAATCAAGATCGAGTATTATAGACGTCAAAATAGTTCAGTGCGCTAGTGTCGACTGTATAAATGTATGTATAGGCTTTAGTATTCACTTTATTCTGTACTTTGCTGATTTAGCTCTATCAGTTTATTTAACTATGACTAAACTACAACTAAAACTATAACTGCAACTATAACTAAAACTGCAATCATATTCTCGCAGTAATAATGCAAAATAATCCAATCGGTACGAAGGAAAGCTATTTTTATTTCAGCGCACTATTCCTCAGTGGTATTGAAATATGATTCAACTCTAATAATGCGTGGCATTTAGCTTTTGCGTTTTAGTGCAAACTAATAGTAGCCGTAACTCGCAAGTGTGTTCTTGAGTAATTGTGGTAGTTGCATACGAATTCACGCAAAAATAGCTCATTTCATTTTACCACACTTTATCTAATCTCCCAGTACCCACTCCATACCTATGCAGCCTTGGGTATAGGTCCCTCTTAAAAACGAGGAGCCACCGGGAGTAAATCCAAATAATTGATTTAACTTATCGAGACGTTATAACGTGTCCCTGTGTTGTTAAATGCTCTGAAACTCTGGGCTATCTCGAGTCAGTTTTATACAGCGAAGTCTATAACAAACCAGCGTCTTCCCTCTCAGAGAAACCAAGCAGCTTCTGTTTATTATCGCAGAACTCTAACTTACCTCTCGACCAAAATCAAGTTTCATATTTATCCCCCACCTGTGTGCACAGTTGCACAATTTTTCTTTTCGGACGGAGTCATTGGCAAGGGTAGATTTTGGTAATTTTACTTTCAATTGTAAAGTTGAGTTTCTCGCGATGCTTAATTAACAGGTTTGGTTGATTGCTGTATGAAGTCGAAAATTTTTAAATACTTCAAAGGCAAAGTGGATTTAATTATAAAAATTAATATTTATTTCCTTGAACTTTTATGGACATTTTCACACGAGACATTCTCACGCTAAGGAAAGCTTTAAATATATTACACGATAGAATGTTAAAATTAAAAATTTTCTCACAATTATTGGAAAGTTCAATTTATTATTGAAATTTCTCATTGAAGAAAGCATTCCGGAAAATTCATTAGTCATTCGTTGAGATGAGGTAAAACTGATAGAAATTGGCCTTCCTATCAATTTTTTTTTTCTCAATTCAACTTAAAAAATCAACATAAAAAAGTACAGGGACGAAAGAACTGGCGAAAAAAGGTAGGAGCTGATGACGAAACTAAAATTTCCCATTTTATTAATCGACATTTCTACTTTGGAGCTCTGTGATTTTGCCCCACCATTTTTCAAGTATTCGAAGCTGGAGAGTATAGCCTCGCGAAAAAATGCGAGGGATCACTCGACTCCACTCCACTCGCTCCAAAAGTTATTCAATTTTTCACGGACACGTCGTGGAAAAACTTAAAAGCGTCCATTATAATAGTAGCGAGTGAATTTTGCTGGGTGAATCGTCCGCAAATTTTTTGCCCACTTGAAAAGAAACGACCTGCAGCTTCTCGCTCGGGCGCTTCGACCTTGTCGATGGCTCGCAGCCTCCGTCGCCGCCGTTGCCAAGACGACGATTTATCCGTGGGGGGATGGCCTACTTGTGCGTTTATCGTGTGCGTGTATACACCGAGCCGCGTACCCGCGAGACAGGATGAAAGAACTTGGGGGGAGGCAATGATTTATCGCGATCGAGGAGTGCGAACCCCGAGTTTTCCAGGGGATGCCGGCCCTGGCGCCGAAGGGAAATTACTGAATTACGCGGGCCGGCCCTCCTGGTCGTTTTACGAAAACTAGGGAGCGCCTCCCGCAATTTCTCGAGGCGTTTACTTTGCTTTTAACAGTCAAGGATCCCGTTCCAATGGATCTTTCCTCGGAAGAAGTGCTTGGGTCGTCCCGGGAATGGATGACCCCTCCACTCGATTTGTCTGCGAGCGAGTCGGCTCCCATTAGAAACCCACGAGACCCGTGAAATCTGTGAAACCCGTGAAACCCGTGAAACCTAGAAACCGAGCTACCGCTTCCGTGTTGCTTTATATTTTACCGACAATTTACAGTTTATATTTTACATTTTGTGTTCTATATCGAGACTTTAAACTTTCACACGGACGTGCTGTATTTGCAATTTTCTCAGCACTGTTCACTCTGATGTACATTGCAGCCAGCTGAGATGTAAACAATGGGAAACTGAAAAGAAATGAAAATAAATGGAAAAAATCAAAACTCCCGAGCACGTTTTACGCGAGGAAGTAAATGCGCCGAGGAAAATGTTTAGAGTATCCAAGGCTGAGCAATGCATTCTTGACAATGAGAGGGAGAGAGATCCTCGAACTGGAAAGAGAACGAGGCCGTCACTCGTGCGCCACCGATGAGTTGTTGCTAACCTCTCGATTTTTCCTTGCAGAGGTCTTCCATGCGGAGTCCAGCCCCCGGAGCCGGTCAAGGGCCCGGACGGCGACAAGCTCGAGACGATCGCCGCGCGGTTCAGCTACTTCCAGGAGAAGAGGCACACGACCCTCGCCAAGGCTGATCAAAAGCGCACCGTGAACCCACCGCCGAGGAGTAAGAACGCTCGCCCGACGGTGCGATTAAGGCCACGGCAGGTAAGCTTCGTTGGTGTCTAGCTGCGTGTGTTTGTGTTTGTGCGCCGCTGCAACATATTTCTTTGTGTAACCTACAAACCAAGAAGCTACAAACCTATTTCGTACTTTCTCTTCCGATACCTAAGCCAACAGCTGTCATCACCAAAAATTGCAACTCCCCATTTTTTTAAAAATATTTTTTTATTTTTCACTTAGTCTCAACCTTACGACGCAAATTTCTATTTCACGCCTTTGTCACAACTCTGTAACTTAAACAATGAATCTTTGTTTATAGAAAATTTTGCCAATAGTGACTCACTTTTGTGACTCCAGCTATCGTTCAATAAAGCCTCTGCATGCATAGCTAATCCATGATTATTTGTTTGCATATCGCAATTGTTTTTCTTTGTTCATCAGTTGTATATATAAATTTTATTTTTATATTTTTCAAATTAGAAAATCTTGTCGAGAGGCACTATTTGTCAGGTGTTTGATTGTTGACAGTAATACCTCTAACTCCATCTAATTATATTTTTATTTTTTATTATTGGAAAGTTAAATTTAATAAAATGATTTAATGGATTTAAAATTAGTCTACTTTATAGTAATACGATTACATACGATTATTTTCAATTATCTGTACCTACTATTCAATACCGTATCAAAATTAAATATAATCATAAAGTTATATATAATTGAAAAGATAATTTTTTTTTATGACACAATGATTTGGAAAAAACGTAATGCCAATAGATATACAGTTTCATTTATTTTCTAACTTATAGGACTCAAAATGTTGGTATATAGTTATAGTATTACACTTGCTTTAAATACCTATTTTTTTCTCTTTTTAAATATATTTTTTAAAAAATAATGTACTGTGAAATTAACTTGGAAAATATCAATTAATAAATTAATCATCGTAAAAAACATTCAATTTTAAGCTGTATAATAACATTTTCTTCTGTAGTATTTTTTACACTTTCAAAGTAAATAAATTTATATTCCTTATATTTTAATTACAACATTGTTTTAAAAACTAAATTATACAAATATATATATTTCATGTTTTGTAAATGTTTTTTTTTTTTTTAAATAAATAAAAAAGATTTTTAATTTTTTTTTATAAATAGAACCTTACTACAATAAAAAACAAAAAAAAAAAAAAATATCAGAATACAAAAAAAAATGATTTATTTGGAAATAACATTGAGTTTATTGGTAATTTTTAAGTCAAGTACTTAGAATGTGAAAAATTTGATGTTTTTATTCACTCAAAATTGTCAATATTTTAAAACTGTGTAGAAATATTTATACAAATGTATGATTATTAAATTTTTTATACGGTATGTTTTATTTATTTTTGTTAAATACATTATTAATGATGTACAATAAAACTTGACATTAAATTTATTATTAAAACTTTTATGATGATTATGAAAAAAATATAATTTCAAATATAAAAAAGGATAGGTATAAAAATAGTATATGTTATAATTTTTAATCTTTATAGACTACTAAATATAGATAGTTTAACATTTTTTTTAAATTAAAAATTAATCCTTAAGATAATAAGACTTAAAATAGAGAAAAATAAAATAAAAATTTTATAGGTGGTCTGTTCCAAAAATATCGAGTTTTTTTTTTTTTTTTTTTTTTTGAACCTACTATTTATCGTAACGATTTCGAGAAGACCGGAAAACGTACGGAGGAGTTTTTCCTATTTGTTCTTTTTTATTTATTAATCGATCATTATCAGCGGCAGAATTTGTATTCATGCGAAGGATATTTTTTAGTTTTGTAACACGGCAAGATGTGGCGACTGTTGAAATAACTTTACGAGATTTGTTGTTGGCTTGATAAAATACTGCAGACTTTTAAGTGTTAAAAAGGATAAAATTATGTGTAAGTGGTAATTAGAAAAATCGCATAAGACGATCAAGAACGTCACCTATTAACTACATTCTTAGCAACCGAAAACAGCCCGAATTGATTCTAACGCCCAAAGTATATACCAAATTTTGAGTTCAAGCCATCGTTTATGTATCAGGGTAAGCAACAACAACATTTGCATAAAGTTACAAACCTTAAAAACCTTTTTTTTTTAAATCTCTACAGTAATTTTACCAAATCACAAACAAAATTTTACCGCTAAAGCTATTTTACTAGTCACTCTATTGCACTCTGTTACAAACCTAAAAAATATCCTTTATGCGAATACAAATCCAGCCGGTTCTACCGATCGAGAAATAAAAAAGGGGGGGGGGCAAATAGGAAAAACTCTCCCGCAAATCTTACGCTATAAATTGCTACAACAAATAATGTCTTAAAAAAAAAACAAAAAAAAAAATAAAAATAAAAACTCGATACTTTTTGGTTAGACTATGTACAACTAAGTGTATAAAATCTTTCTGATTTGATTTTCCAAGTTTGTCGGTGGTTCATTTATCTTGAATTTTATTTCTAAGTGTTAGAATTGAGTTAATAATTATTATATTTTATAATATATTTACATTATATTATATTATTCATAGTTAATAAATTAAGTATGAAAACTGAAAGAAGTAAAATAAAAAATGCACAATTTTTCATTTTGTAGGTTTTGTGCAGTAAGTGTCGTTCAATATGTAATGAAAACAGTGAAAATGTTGGTCGTAAACGAAAGCCTGACGAGCAAAGTCACGCAGATCCGCCCACGAGACGAAGCGATCGTCGATGTGGCTCTCAACAGCAGCAGCAGCAGCAGCAGCAGCAGCAGCAGCAGCAACAGCAGCAGCAGCAGCAACAACAACAACAACAACAACAACAACAACAACAACAACAACAACAACAACAACAACAAAATACCAGGAGTCATAGGTTGTTGAATGTTGGTGACCAATCAGACGAGAGTTCCTCTTCGAAAACGACGTCTTCGAGTCAGTCTGATCATTTGGCAACTGCCAAATTTAGTCCCACTCTTATACCCAAGATCTCGAGGCTTAGACCTACTGAGATCGATAGTGCCATTCAGAGTCCAGGTAAATTAAGCATTTCATTATTTTATCAATTTTGTCTATTATAAGTAAAAAATTGTGGGGTTTCTACATTACCGATCGTCGATCAAAAAACGGGATTGTTATTTTTAGAGAACAAATGTAGATATACAAAATTAATAGAATTTATGTTATTACTAAAAACTTGAATGAATACTTATGAAATAGTTTTCATGTTAAAAACTTTTTGTATTTATAAAATTTATGATGAGAATATTAACATAATCAGTTATTAAATTTAAAATTTTACACAAAATGCTCATGTGCCATAATGAACAACTATTTTTAAATATAAAAAAAGAATAATATTCATTTATAAATAGTAAAAAAAAATTTATATAATAACATTCGAAATATATTTATCTCGGTACGTAAAATAATAATTATAAAATAAGGTTGTTATTATAAGTTATTATCGTAACAAAATATAATGAATAGGTACAGTTTCTGCAATAAAAAGGAAAAGAAAATGTTCTCAGTACAGTTGCTAATCTATTTAAAAATGATTCAAAATGAATGAAATTAATATCCAATACAATTTTTTTTACAATTAAAATTTTTTAAAAATTTTCATGAAATGCAAACTTAAGAAAATTCAAGGAACCGTATAAATAAAAGAACTAAAGTTCAACTGGAACCCGCAGGTTCTGTAAAGTCGCGTATTCAGCTAGCAGAGCAAGTTCGCAGCGTGTACTGGAACGGTCGCGACGAGGAGGATCTCGAGGAAGCCCAGGAAGAGGTCGAAAACAGGCCTATGAACTCACTCTCGAGGGCCGAGCCTATGGAGCTCGACACTAACCCGACACAGGCCTATTGCGCCACGCCCAGGAGACTTAGCAGTTCTTCCGTCGAGAGCGCCAAGGTACCTCCCGACGAAGAGGACAAAAAGACTCTTGCCGCCGCAGACTCGACAGTCAAAGGTTAGAACGAATAATTGCGTACATTTGATATTGCAATAATTCTTTTCTTTCGCGAAATCACACTCCCGATTCTGTTTAAAAAAAGTAAATGTACCATTGAATTAGTGAAATTAAACATTTTTAATTAATCAAAGGTTTCAATTAAAATAGAAGGAAACTCACTTTAGATTCTATTTAAAATCCTTTAGGAAAATAAATTCGATTTCATTTTTTGAATATCCAAAAATACATTACCTATAACGGATAGTAGTTATGTTTCGAGCTTTTAGTCAACGTCAAATTATATTTTATTATAGCATTCGAAAAAAAAATTTTGTGGTAAAAATGATATAATGCCCTATGTTTAAAATAGAATTTTAATATTTTTATGAAATTAATGTCCTATTTTATTAACATATATTATGGACATCTAATCCGCTGAAGCTTGAAATAAGTAATGGTTGATGATGACATAAATATACGAGTAATTTTCGAAAATGTAATTTTAAAAATAAACGAATGTTGTTGAAGGTGGGCGAACGGTTCGTGTCCCACGGAAGAAACGCTCGATAGGTCTTATGGAAGATCTGTGGGATGAATCTGTGTTTGAAGATTCAACGAGAACAACGACAGCCACGAGGGCAACTCCCATCATCAAGATATCGTTCGGAGCCCAAGGCGAGGGTACCGTACTCAAGATACCATCCAAGATACAAAATCCATACATGGGTAAGTAATTTGGTACCTGGTGAAGTTCAAGATCATTATAAAATAATTCCAGGGCATTGCTATTTTTACCTTATGAATAGAACAACTTCTTTCTTTTATTTATGAGTGAAAAAGGCTTTTGTGTCTTGATTTTTAGAGTTGATCACAATTTGTATCCTCATGTACAATGCAGTTTAAAATGTGAAAACATCGAAGTAACGGCTATATAAACTCACGGTAAAGTGTCCCAATGGTATTTTTACACCCACAGGTCAAAGCCAATTGCATTAGAGGAGTGTTTGAACCCTTTATATTCGAACACTTTATATTTTGCTTAAAAGTAATGTGAACTCGACTTTTCTAAAAAGGGATGAAAGCCAGAGGTTCAAGGAGATAACTCGAGCCGATAAAAATTCTCAATCTTTATTCCCACAGGGAGAGATATGGATACGGATACAGAGGAGACTCAGACTGAGCTAGAAAGAGATCCACTCGAGTTGCCAAAGAGCTATGAAACGCGTGCTTTCGACTCTTATCATCGCCGCCACCGCGACCTCGACGAGGATGGGCAGGAACAGGTGGATCCGCAGAGACAGGGTCTGCTCGTAAAAGACTGTGAGACGGCGAGTGCCAAGGCGGCCAAGAAGGCACTAAAAAAGGCCAAAAAGAAGGCGTTGAGGAAGATGTACGGGGCTGCATCGCCGGCGAGGTCGCCCTGTAATGGCTCACCTAGGTAAGATAACCCATTATCTATTTTCTCTCCGAGACGTAGCACGTTTTAAAAGCATTTAATACCTTATAATGAATCCGATTCTTATCGTCCGAGTTGAGGGGTGAAAATCGTGGTCCTGATCTTGATTTCCGAATAATTTATTTTAAAAGTGAATTGCATTCTCTCGCATTGCCAGTAAAGCTACCAAATACAATTGGAATGGTCAAATAAAACTTTGGACATATTGTTGATATTTAAACTGAAAAGACGCTCTGGTAACAATTAACACATCATTCATGTAATATTACAATGGTAATTAAACGTGGTTGTTCTTGCATTTAGGTACAGTTCAAACTTTGACAAGATGCTCTACCATCGGCGTAAGCACAAAGTCAAGCACAAGAAGAAGCACAAAGAGGAACGCAAGCACAAGAGTCAACTGCAAAGTATCGAGCAGCCGGACTGTTCGAGTATGAACGCAAGTTTGTTGGCCCTGGATGCGGAGGCTGTGCGGGATCCGGAGGACAACTCCACTACGTACACGGCCATAAAGGAGCAGTGTCTCAAGCAGAAGCTGTCCATTTCCCTCAAGAGACTGAATACGAACGCGTATACGGCGAGGTGCGGACTGCATCACCACCACCACAACCATCATCAACAACAGCAGCACGGGCACGGGTATCCCGTGAGCAACGCTTCCTCGGGATGCAAGAGTTCGGGCGCCACCAGCGACGACGAAGACGAAGAGTGTGAGCACGAGGCTGGGGTCGTGGCTCCCGCCGAAATGGCCCCGGATTTCCCACCTCCCGAGCATCCCCTTGTCATGAGGTTGTCCGCAGCAGCGGCCCCCGTCGAGGACTGCCTCACCGCCAACGGCAGGAGGATGGATGTAGGTGATGTCGTTTGGGGAAAAGTCCATGGCTTCCCTTGGTGGCCGGGCAAGGTGAGGAACGTACTTTTGGTTACGTGCATTAATTTAAAAACTTTTTAAACCGATGTGTTGAGATGATGTATTATGGTACAAATGATTCTTGGATAGTAGGTCTAGCAGATATAAGTAACAATGCAAAGCAACAGTAAATTGTTTAAAGCATTTATTTCATCGCCACTTTTTTTTGAACAAACCTTTATCTTTAAAGCAGCAAATGGCAAAATACTTTTTTATGCATTTCACTGTATCTTAATTACCTTATGTGTGTGTGCAGCTAAAGCAAATAAAGTATTATAAAATGGTATTACACCGTTATTCCAATGAATATAAATATTGCGAAAGTTAATTTACTCAGTTTACGGTTTTTTAGGTATTAAGTATCACGGATTCTAATAAGGAAGACGGGACACGGTCAGGTCCTCAAGCACACGTCGCCTGGTACGGCTCTTCAACGAGTTCTCTAATGTCGTTTGATCAACTCAGTCCATTCCTCGAAACATTCAAGGTACCCGTTGTTAAAATAGAAATCAAAAGAGTGTACTCGACCTTTATCGAAACTTGCATGTACTTGAAATCGGATAAAAAGAATTTTTTTTTTTTTTAATCAACGTCCACATGACATCTACAACAATTGTGCTTTTGCGTTACATTTCGTTCTAAATTTTCAAACTCCAAGTGCATCAAAGTCACAAAACGCGTAATCCGTTCTTAACGAGACATTATTTTTTCCCAAGTATTATTGGAAAATGTAAGGAATATTTATTCCAAGTTTGGTTTGTGAAGCATTTGAAAATTACATTGAAAAAAAGCTAATGATAAATTCAGTGAGTTATGCCTGGATTGGGTCTTAAAGAATACGTCTACTTTTCAGACCCGCTACAATAAAAAGAAGAAGGGCCCGTACAAGGAGGCGATCCGCCAAGCGCAGAGCGAAGCACGTAGTCAAGTTAGCCCCAATTCTACGGGTAACGTCCTCGACGTCTGCGGCTCGCCTCGAGAAGTCAATGTTCTCTCTTAGACAAAAAGAAGAAAGAAGCCAGAGTCGCATCGCATCGATGCTCGCGAGTAGGAGTAGAAGAAACTAAGTTTTGGAATTGCGTAATGTTAATTAGAGTTACGCGTATTATGTACATACAAACAAAGTTATGTTGTGATTAATTTGACGTTGAGTGTGCGCGCGAGAACGGAGCTATTGATGGGGCTATTAGCCGCTGAAAAATGATGTAGAATGTGTAGGTAACGATTAGGCGATTTTAGTTACTTTAAGGCTGCAGTGCAAAAGTAGACTGATGCCGATGGATTATTTAAAATTTCGATATGATACTTATTTTACTTTCATTTACGATAAATGATATTTCAAAGGCAGTTACAACAAACATCAATTGTTCGACTCCCACAATACAGCGCACACCTAATATTTTTATAAAAATTATTGTTTCATTACTTTGTAGCATCATAATATCATATTATTTGAATTCATCCTGGTCTCATATTTAGAATATTGAATAAATATAACGACCACTTGTCTTTAATAATATTAAATCTTCTACATAAGTATACGAGTTATTGTGACAGTGTTCTATTTCTAAAATATGTCAAATTTATTTCATATTTTCATATTAAATAATTCATTTAAGATTCTTCTAGTCTGCGAGACTATCTTAACAATATGTCTTTGAACTTGATATATGAAAAATTTTTCAATTTATATTCAAACCAATTTTATAATAAGCTGAAAAGTATTTAATTTAAGTGATTAATTATGAGCTGTCAGAAGTATTAAATTTTTATTGAATTTATTGTTGGAATAACTGTAATCCATAAAATTATTATTAATATAATGTTTATCGTAATATACACGTCTCTTTTATTACAACATTATTAAAAAAAATAGTGAACAAAATAAAGGTTTATTCATTAATGCTGCATTGAAATAAAATTTTGAGTATATTTGATAAACAGAAGAAATGCATTATTAGAGTACATTTAATATTATTTCAAGAAAAATAATAATAAAATTATGTTAATAGATTTTTAATATAACAATATTATATTCAATGTGAAGTATAACAATATATGAAATATGTCAATCATACGTGTTAGAAGTACCAAAACACGACTCCGCTTATACCAAAGTTTTATTCAGCTTAATTATTAAGCTTAATGACAAACGCAATTTGTGGATTCAATGCATTTAAAGCCATAATATCCACTTTTTGTATCAATTTATCTACAGATTTTTTCATCGATTAAAATTTAAAGCTTTTGATGACCTACATATGAAAAATTTGTAGATATTACTGTGATATAATATGTATATGTGAATATATATATATATATTTAATTTTGAGTTTACAAGACTCAGTACATTTTTGCGAGCAGCCTATCTTCCTTTCATTTTCAAACGTTTAATAGTGTATAAAGACATAATACTTCAATTCCAAAGGATAAAGAAGCATTATTCAAGCTTAGGTAAATACAATCGTTTAGAAAATCATACGAATAATTTTTATACAAAAAATATTATGATTCATATGGAAAATATTTTGTATTCAATTCTAATTCGATTTATAATGTAATGATATAGAAGTATTCTTTCTTTTTGTTGTTTGTAAAATGGTCTGAATTATTTTCAAATTCAAATTCTTTTCTTAATTAATAATAATGTCAATTCAAATTAATTTTTATATTGCTATTTAAAAGAATATTCTCTTTAATTGTTTAAATACAATTAATAATTGTCTATATGTATATAGAATTTTTCACACAATATATTTTATTAATAAAAAACATATATCATTTTCAAAGACAATATTAATACAGTTGGAAATTAAAATAAATTGTTTATAGTAAATACCGTATACAAAAATGAGAAGCACTTATACGCTTGATCTACATGCGTTATATATATGTATATATTTTTTTTTTATAATCAACATATGATGTCTTTGAAATAATATGAAAAATATTTTAATTCATATGCATAAAAAGTAGATAAATTAGAAAAAGTAAATAATTTTTTACAGTTTGGTATCTAAAAGTATCGTTATAAAACATATATTTTCGTCCATTTTTCTTAAATAAATTTCGAAACTAATAATTCGCATTTCTTCAAAAAGCCAAAAACCTTTCATAGTACAAATGCGAATAACAATAATAATTCTGGAATGATAGATATCATTTAATCACTTCTGTTATCGCTTAAACATATATATATGTATACATACAATGCGAAATTAATATCGAAATCTATTAAATAAATGAACAAATTCGAGTATACCATTCGATATGTTCAAGATTTCAGATATTTCAGATTTGAAATACGTTTTTTTTTGTTGGCATAAAGGTCAAAAGCGAAGAAATATTTTTTTCATTGTCTCCAAATTATTATGTACTGTACTTGAAATATGTATAACTAAAATTATCTCATGGCTTTTTAGCATTTTATAATCTACAATTTGTTTTAATATATGATTTTGATTTATACTATTTGTTATTATAAATTTATAATAAAAAGGTATATTAAAAAATTTGATTTAAAAAAATTAAATAACAATAAAATATAAATAAAAAATGAAAAATTACGATTAATTTTTTTTGCATTATTTTTGATGAGTTAAAAATTTAAGACAAAATTAGAATAAATGTTTGATTTAATTTTCAAATATATTAATAAGATTAATCAAATTATAAGTATTGGTCATAAACTTCAAAAGTTTTATATATTTTTACAAATATTTATATTAAATATATAATTTTGAACAAGAAAAAAAGTGCAATGTATTTGTTTACAGATTTTTTCGAATATATGAAATTTTTTCTAGAAGATTTAATTAATTTATTCTGAATCTTTTTATTATAAAAATCTCAAATAATTCAATAATAATTTTCATGTTAGACAATATTTAGTGTAATAAATTAAGTGTTAAAATTTTAGACATAACTTTTAAATGTTTCTTTAAGAAGCGACGAAAATTTTTGTCATCTTTTTGTATTTCTATACAATTTGGGCCTTGACAAGACAAAAAAGATTGAAAATGAATGCGAAAAAAAAATATACGATCGATGCATGTTTCTAATAATTTTTTTTCTATGTAAAATTTCTACATACATTCAAATTATTAAAAAAGGTGCATTTTGTGTAGTTTTTTTTGTGTATACAATTTGAATGTGGTGAAAATGTTTAGTAAAAAAAATGTCAATAATATTTGAGATTTAATAAAAATGAGGAAAAATTAAAAAAAGAATTTTATGTATAATCTTTTTTTGGTATTCTTAATAAAAAGTGCTTATTAAAATCCTTTATTCATTAGAAATAATTGAATACAGGTTTCATTAATAGCATTTTCAAGTTAGATAATAAGAATATAGCGAGATAATAAGAAAATGGAGAAACATAATGTTTTATTTTTCATTTGTTGAATAAATTATGTTAGAAATAATACACTGCCACTTTACAATTTACAATAAATGCAAAAGATGTTGAGTAAAAGTACATCTTCCGAATATTCTAGAAAATATTATTGTCGTTTAAATAAGAAAAATGAAAAAGTCATTTCTCCTCGCAAGTGCGTTATTATAAATACGAATATATATTGAAAATAGGTGTTTCAACATTTAAAGATATGTGTGATTTATAATATTGCTTCAAAAAAAATAATTTCACATTTTGAAAATTTTTAAATGAAAAAATAATTGCCTATTTGATGATTTAACGGATTCAGATTGAATACATATTTTATTGAAATAATGATGTTCATGAATAGATTCAAGATATTTATAAATTAAAATTATAAAATATAATAATTTATGACAAATAAAATGAATAAAAATTAAAACTTCTTATTTATAAACAGATTTATTTAACAGATATTTTTTTAACAGATATTCTATATGAATTTCAATAATATTAGATTAATTAAATAAAATTATATTATTAGATTTTTTTGCTATATTAGGTTCAACCTTAAAAATAAAAAATTTATAATTAAAAAATTAGTTAAGAAACTTTTTTATGTACATGAAAATTTCATTTTTTTTTAATAATGCGTTTATTATTAATCGTTATAAAATTATTCAAAATTTTGTTTAGTTTATAATTATTATTCAAAATTGTTGCGTTTAAATTAGTATCTTTTAAATTTTTTCAGTTTTGAAAGTAATAATTGAATTTTATTTTGATGTAAAAGTTTTAAAAAGCAATTATCTTATTTTGATTTTACATAATTATGTTATTATAAGAAAAATATAAAACGAAAAATATCATTTAATTCTTTAAGAACGAAATACGCTTGAAAAAATTGAACAAAATATTTCATTGATTTGTAGAGCGAATTTCTCATAGAGAAAATTAATTAGTAATAACTCTAAAGAATAAAAATGCACCACGAAATACATAAAAATAAACCAAGAGAAATACGGCACGTTGAATAGCGATTGCGCAAGGACGAAGAAAAATATTTTTAAGTAACTGTGATTTTTCAAATGTTTTATATTGAATATAAATATATATTATATGTATATTAATTATGAATTTGTATGCATAATTAATGAAGAATGTTTTGATGTTTGCACTCTGTTTATACGAGAAAGAGGTGAAGGAAGAGTTTGTGTGTGTGTGTGTGTGTGTGTGTGTGTGTGAGGTGAGAAAGAGAACGAGAACGAAAGAAATGTAGTTTTTTTTAGTCTAACATATCGATAGCCATAGCTATGTATTTGTTTTTACTTAATACGACAGAAATGAAAAAAAGAAAGTTTGATGATTATTTTTAATTTCTTATTAATTATCTTTCAAAAGAAGAATAAAAAGAAAGAAAAAAAGTCAGCCATTAGAGTTGCTATATTTGTTGAGGATAAAAAAGAGAAAAAATTTATGGAAAAACTAAGTGATGTAAATGGATGTTGGATAAATTTCTTATTGTTTCATTTTATATGTTAGTGAAAAATAATTTTTTAATACTGGTATGATGTAAGGGGCAAGTGCTCATCATGTTTTGTATACGTTAAAAGGGTTTATTGTAACCCATGTCATTAATTATTATTAAATCATTAATTATCATGAATTAATCGTTAAATTAAATAGCTTTCATGTCAAATATATCAATTTATGCACAACCAAGATATATATACACCTTTTATAAAAGCGAAATTGATATAAATAATTTTCGAACCTCTTTGTTACCCTAAAACTTTTTCAAATAAATTAATTCAATAAAAGTGAATAAATAAAATGGAATTATTAGTTTTTATCTAATATCTTTAAGATAAAATTTGGTACAATGTATTAATCGCTTAAATCAAATGTATTGCTTAGGAGTTGATAAATATTTTAATAACCAAGTAACATTGCTTTAAATTTTTTACTTGCTGTTTTGTTATGCAGGTTCATTTGTATTTAAATTATTCTTAAAATGATTAATCACAATAATTAGGTGTTATAAATGTGCTTCACTAAATTTATATTATTTAACAAATAATATAAATTTTTGATATCTTTAGTCATCACCATACATGGTTAATATAATATTTATATTCTTAAATTAATGATTATTTCAGACAGTTAAAAAAATGATTACTTAATTAAAATTAACAGCTGAAATACATCAAACTTTTTTAATATTTACGTACATACTTTATAAATCCACGATTAACGGCTATTGCCCGTTATTTGTTAATCGATATATGCTATGTACCTCACATAATCTATATGTTCAAAACAAAAATTAAATATAAAATTCACATCACTGATTAAGCTCAATTAAATTAAATTAAATTAAAATGGCTTTCATTTTTTCGTTTATTTCTTTGCGTTTATTACCGATTAGTAGTATTTTGATCTTTTCTCCAACTTCTAATTAATAAATGCATATTAAAAATTTTAATCTATACAAATTTTGTGCATACAACATTCGCAGTAGTTTGGATAATGTGAACCTCACCAATGTGTCAATACCAATAGTAGCGTTCGTTTATTGCCGTGTGACCAATTGAAGTGAGTAGTTACGAATAATGTGTAGAATAAAAACATAGCAATCTATAGATACAAGTATATGTATAAACGTTTTTAAAATTAAAAATAATTTGTCTGAATTTTTTTTTCATTTCAAATGCTTGATTATCTTTCATTATTATCATTTTAATTTGGGAAAAATTTAATAGTTTTTAATATCGTCTAGTTTTACCGGAAAATTTTTTCCATTGAAACCTAAATAATCCTATTTTAAATACCATTATTAAAATATCTATATTAAATGCACTATAAGCTAAATAAATTCAATTTAAAAAATACTAATGTTATTTTTGAAGGTAAATAATTAAAGATTTAATTTTTATACAATTTAATTAAATATTAATTAAAAAATGAGAAATTTTAGTAATATTACATTATATATTTTTCAAAACTCCGTAAAAAAATTAAAATATAATGAAGATTTCGTTTTAATAAAATATATAATATAACTTTATAATATTATTATAAATCATAACTATTACATTTTTCATTTTTAACTTGAATAAATAAGATTATTATGATCTTTTTAAAATGACAGGAATATATTTACTTTATATAATAATTTAAAAAAATAGAAATATTTAAAAAAATTTTACATTAAAACTTCATATTTTTAAGTAATTTTCACCACGACACTTGTAAATTTGTAAGCATATTAAATAATATAAATAATAATGATTTGATAATTTAGAAAAGCTTGTTAATCATATGAAAACCTCAATATGTTCTCTCATAATATATGATTGTATGAAATTGAATTATATTTTCAATCGAGGATAGAATTCATCATAAAATATTTATTATCGATTTTAACGTATTTTTGTATGTAAGTGCATTGTAATTAATCATCATGTACATAGATATAAAATTTATTGAAAAATAAATGTTGAAAATTTAATGCTATCTTTGACAACACAATACATCAATTATGTTGGAATAGAATATTATTGAAAATTAAATAGTTTTTGTTATTCTGTATATAAAGTAATATTGAAGAATTAATTTTCATTATAAAGGAAAGTAGGCTAAAAATATTTTCGAAAATTTATTTTTTATTCTTTTTTTATATAAAATCATTTTGTTTATTATTTAAGAAGATTTGCTTTTTTATACATGGAAAAATATTAAATTATTTAAGAATACTATGTATTTATAAATGAAATTTAATTATAAAAATATAAATATTTTATTTTACGCTTCTATTAAGTTAACTTTCCTGCATGAATATTTATAAAGAAACAATGTGATTCTCTAAAAATATTATCCAATTATCTAATTTCGTATGTATATTCCAATTTTTTAAAATAATGTACAGAATTATGATAATAAATAGGATGTCCACATGCTCGAAATAAAATAATACGTGAATTGGCTGGAGTGTACTGCCTTAACGAAATAGGGAGACTCGTGTTTTTGGTGCAGGTGAATAAGTAAAAGTGAAAGGGTGTGAGAAATCGGTATTGGAATAGTGGGTACAATAAGCGACAAGGTGGATTATTGAAGTCATCAGCGCCTGAGCAGGGGATTGAGGTCAGCGCAGAGTAGAGTATCGATCGCAGGCTTTTCCTCGGCGCGGCTCTGGGAAAAAGGGTATTTTCTTAATGACCCGAAATCGGCGTTCCTCGTTTTCGTGTGCGAGGCGATGGAAATTGTGCTAGTCGCGGGAAATTTTGTGCCACCGCCAATGATGATAGCCCCCGTTAGGGGGTCGGGGCCGCCGATTCGGGGGACTTTTCAATCGAGCCTAGCTTTTATCTAGCCAGCGGCAAGCAAGACCACCTTTTATTATTTTTTTTTCTTTTCCTCGAGGGCCGCATGCATATCTCACTGCGTATTTCCAGAGGTGTCGCCAGCTCTCTGTTCCTTTGAAAAATACTCTAATGCCACGGGTGATAAAGTAATAAGACCCGGAGGGAGAAAACTAGAGGAGGAACTGGAGATATGAGTTCCACGAGGGTTGTCTGCCCTTTAACTCGAGGCTCAAAAAGTGTGCAATTACATGGAGAAAAATTGTTATTACAGTTTAATCCGCTTATGGATGTCAATTTTTGTGAAAATAAAATCGAGTTTTTCCCTTCAAAAAATTGTATATACTTCTACGTTTTTTCACAAATAGGCGAGCTGACGTCGATTTCCAATTTTCTACGAAAATGATTTTAACTTTAATCAACTATACTTTTTCATACATGTACAATTACAATTATAAGCGAAACTACTTCATCGTCCTATTAAATCGTAGAGTTATTTTAAATAATTGCTGCAATATAATGAACGATTAAGTAATTGATATTGTAGCTGATGCACCTGTAAATTTTAAGACACTCGGTATAAGTAATTAAATAATTAAAAACTTAATCAATATATATATATATAGGCTATATATTTCATCAAGTAAGATTTATAATTATGTATTTTAAATACTTGATTATAATTAAAAAATTATAGTACGAAAATCTGGATTTATGAATTTATGGATAAGAACGAAACAGGATGGAACTATTATTATTGAAATTTAAAAATATACTTTCCAAAGAACTTCGTAGGTAAAAGAAAAGATATAATTAAGTTAAACAATACGCTGTAAAATAAAAGTAAATAAAAACAAAAGTGCTTGAAAAATCAAAATAAATACTTATAAGTATATCAAAGTGATAAAAGTAAAAGATTTAAAAATATCTTGACCCAAGAAATGCCGTTAGAAATTTATAATTCAACAGTATAACATTCAAGTGCACACGACTAATTGAATTGTTCAAGGATTTATCTCCAATGATATAATTTATATTGTGCGATAAGAAACATTTATATTTGTAGACTATTTCACCAATAGTACTCAAGAAACATAAATTTATCAAGCACAACAATATTACCAATAATAAAATACTTTAAAAATACAGATCTCATGATTTTAGTTTTAGATTCCAAATTTATTAGGAGTCAAAAAATATTAATAAAATCAATGAACTTGGGTTCACATGCGAGGTCTAGAAAAGACTTACAAAACATACCTTTTACTTCTTTTAATCATTAACAGATTTAAATAAAATATGTACACATTTCGGAAATGAAATGAACGTGGTTTTAAAAATAACAAAATCAATTGTCACAAGTGATCAATTATCCAAGTCGGAGAGTCTCCTGCACGAGAAACTGGCGAAAAGGTCGTTTCTTCCCAATAAGTTTCAACAAAAATTTTAATTAATAAGTGCAATATCCTTAACGCCCAACCTCGGGTCGAAGCTTAAAATCGATCAACGTCGATCCAAATCGCCGTTTATATCCCTCGACATTGACTAACATCCCTTAATCGAAGGCGATTTAAGCTCTCGTTTTTCAATTCGTCAGGGCATAAGTATTATTTGGTACATTTTTTTGGTATTTTAATTTTTAAATTTCAGGCGCTCTTTCAATATTCGCAAATTACCTTTACAACGTTGGATTTTGTATTGGAGAATGCGACGTTGTAAATAACGTGTGTATTGAGCCAAGAAACATTTCTCAGTTTTTGGGGCACAGGAAAAATATAATATAAAATGAGATGGTCAAAGAAATGAAAGCTCACGTATACCAACACGATGACAATAATTCGATAACCGCTACAATTGAGAGAATCACACTTTTATTTAATGAATACATGCCTTTCATACATATTTACGTATTCATGAACCATCCTTTATTCATAAATAATAACTAGTTCCACTGGTGGACCAACTATAACTTCTTTGTATCCTAATTTGATTGAAACACGAATTCTACAAGATAATAAATTCGTAATGGTGTTACTTAACAAGCTTACACAATAAGCACACATAACTAAGTAATAACATAAAAAATTTTCAATTCAATATTTTTAACTATACTTTTAACTATACAACTTTTAATTTTTAATTATTTTAACAGCTATTAAATACAAAACTTTTTACAAAAAATCCAATATATTTACGATTATTCTACCAAGGATTAAAGATAAAATCTTGAAATCAATGAAATCTTATATTTTTTCTTTTTCTTTGTATAATTTATTTATTTTTAAAATTATTTATGTTATTAAAAGAATACAAATTTAAATAGATTAATCCATAAATAACAAATTAAAAAACATAATATTACAATATAATTAATAAGACATTTTTTAATGATTAGGTTATATTTTATATTCAGTAATGATTATTTTAAATATTTATGATTATGAATTTTTAATAAATAATTATTTAATTTACTATATATTTAATTAATCCCGTCCTAATTAATGTTTAAAACCATTCATCTTTCATTTCATTTTAAAAGTGCATATATTTTAAAATTTATAATTTTGTAATTGAAATTAATATAGCACTAATGGTTATTTATTTTAATTATTTAAATTAATTTATACACATTTGAAAAATAATAATGCAAAAATTAATATACTTTGAAGTTTTTACAGATTAAAAAATAATTTTTTCATACAATATAAATCATCGAATTAATCTTGCTAATTTATCACGTCAGAAATTTATAAATAAGAAACACATTATACTGTTAATACTTAATTGTACTGACAATATTTAAAATACAAAAAAAAAATTATAGTATTATTTTTTTTATTTATTTATTTTTTTAATACCTTTATAGTTACAAAGTACGATTAAAATGAAAAATATTTCAATTTATCTTTCATTTTGAATTAATTAAAAAATTTTCATTTTAAAATTAGATGAATTAATTTTTATTTTTAAATAATTCATTTTAATACTAATAAAAATGCAAAAAAAAAAAAATTTAATTCTCTAAATCTTTTATAGTTATTGAAAAGTGTTTGAAATAAACTATTAATTATTTAATTTAAAGTTAACCACTATTAATTATATAAGTTAATCAGATATTATTCTCAAGGTGAAAATTACCTAGTGCTCAAATTATCATTGCTCGTTGCAATTTCTTATTCAAAGTTAAATAATAATCAATACTTTTTTTTTCAAATATTACCTTGGAAAATAAATAATTTCATATTCTTAATAATTAAATAATATTTATTAGCACATAATTCATTATTCAATACATTTACTTTAGTGTACATAGTAATAATTACTGTCTTAAAAATAAACATTTATATTACTATTAGTGAACGAAGTTGATTATATTTTTACGTTACTAGTATGAATGTTTATTAATGTTAATGGATGAAAATAACAATGTTTTTATAAGTACATATTATAATTTGGGTATATATTATTATTTAAAAATAAATTTTTTCGTGCATTTCATTTATTGCGTAAATCAATTAATAATTTTAATCATACACAATGCTTGTATAATAATGCTATGTAACTTATTATTATGATAATTAATTAATAATTTATTTTATTTATATAAATTAGAATATTTTTTTTTTCTTATAATAAATTTAATATTGTAGAATTAATTCTTTAAAAGCTATTAATTGTAACGGTTAACTATAAAAAAATATGTTTAAATCATAAAAATCATTCTTTTTTATTTTTAATTTTAAACATTTTTAGATATTGTTTAGGAATAATAGAACATAATAATAGTCCAGAAAATAGAAATTGTAATGTTTTTGTGCATACAATCCACCTTTTGATATTAAATTTAGATAAAATTAAACACGATTCATTATTTTAGTTTTAACAACACATTGTTTGTTATTTTAATTATTTAAAAAATTTATAAAAAGAATAGAAGTTTGAAATTGAAATACAAATAAATAAGATTTATTTAAAATGACCATTTTTAATGCGATTGTTGATTTTTAAACAAAACTTGATTCAAAGATTTATTATTATTATTCAACCATACATATAAATGAGGATTTAAAACTTTATTTTATTTTTTTGAAAAGTATTAATCAATTTTTTTGGACATTTATTCTTTTTAAAAGCGACGCTCAAAAATATTGAGCTGTAACCCATTTTCTTTCTGATGTCGTAGTGTGCAAAATGTCTGGGTTACTCGGTAACCCGGTTGTCGGTAGGAAAAAAAAAGAATAAGTGAGACACTGACAAACATAAAGGAACGTCATTTACAACACAATGGTCACAACTATTTAAAATTTTTATAATAAAAATCTTTTTATACTTCATTTTTCAAACTAAATGCTTCATTTTTCTTCTCATAAGAAAGATCATTTTGTAATAAGAAACCAGAATATATTAGCGGTTATTCTGATACTTACTCTACGTTTTTTTGATTTTTCATTACTAGAAAACGTATTTTCTGCAAGCTATTTTATACATCATAATAAATGAAATATTTTGCTCTTTGATATTCATGTTTCATATGTTTGTTTCATCGATATAAATTTTAATTTTAATTGTAAAGTTACTTTTAAAAACTAATATTCATTTGAATTCTTTCATAATTTTCAGGTCTACCGTTAAAAATTTTTCAGTATTTCTAAATTCGTTTGTTAATAAGATTTAGAAAAATAATCTTCGTTTTATCGGTTTCTTTTATTGACTTGGTTTATTAACTCATAAAAAAGCGTATTTCATTTTTAAACCATTTAGTAAATGTGAACGGTTTACCCTACTTTTCAAACTGTTCCTTTATTTAAATTAACCTTGTAAATTTTGAAGCTCATTAAAAATTTTTTTTATGCTTTTCAGAATAAATACACTGTAATTATTTTTTCGAATAAGAATGGTTTTGTAAAATTTGCAATGACATATTTTAAAAACATACGGTAGAATTATAGAACTGAATTGTATTTTCTCAGAATGGTTTCAAATTGTAAATTTTAATTTAAAAAAAAAATTTTTGTAAATTTTTAAATAATTGTATATTTATTAGAGTTATATATTTACATAAGTTTATTTTAATTACTTCAGTTTATAAAATAATTTATATATATATTAATATTTTTTCAAATAAATCATGTCATTTAATTAATAAATAAAAATTGTTGTAATTTATAAATACATTTTACAGCATAATTTACTATTATATTAAATTAGCATTTCCCAACTATGGTTAAGGTAATAAAAATAAATTTATATTTGTTACAACAATAAAATTGGTTTATGTTATGACACATCACAAAAATATATTTTATGAATGTAAATAAAATAATTTGATTACTCGGTATATTATAAAAAAAAAAAAACGAGAAACTTAAAATTTATGTGTTATTATTTTAACTCGTGTATCGATAATAAATTTAATTTTTTTTGTTAATATTTATGAATAATATTGATAGTGTTTATTAAATTTATGTTATACATATATATATAATATTATATTATATATATTATATATAATATAATATTAATTATAACACATACAAATATATTACTTAATAATAACCTGTAAATTCCAATTATTTTATTAGGGATTACTCTTTATTAGTAGAAATAAGTATTGATTAAAAAATAAAATTTACTCCAGTTAAAATTAAATTAGATCAAATTTTATAAATAGTTATAATCAAAGAAATTTTACTATTTCCTCGTAAAAACAATAAGAAAATAAGCATACATTTTTTCGATTCTGTTACATTATCTTACTAAATTAGCAGAGAGAATAAATAATATAAAATATTTATTATATAAGGAAGAAACAATACTTGAGCATTTTGTGTTTTACTCACAAATTCAAACAATTATGTATATTTAGTTTCATAGTTCCATTCAAAAGTTTCCAGAAACCCTTTCCCAATATTATTTTTCCCCGATTTATTATTTATTTATTGAAGTAAATCATAATGAATTATAATTACTCTTTTTCATATTTAATGTTTTTATTTTGATAAAATTTAAGTAAAAGTTTGACGTCTTACTGTAGTATTTATAAATTTTGACTTTAAAATAGATAAATATGTATCTTTTTACTACGGTCAATATTAATATTCTATCGAAAATTAAAATGTACCCTTTGAAAACTATTTATCTAAAATACTTATGATTTAGAAGAAAAAATAAGTTATGCATTTAATATGTTTAAATTATATTTGGTATTTGTACGAAAAGCTGTAATTTTGTTTAAAATTAAATCAAAGTAGGTTTATTAAAATTTTTCTTAAATATTAATTTGCTTTGTATTAAGATGAAAAAAAATTGTGACTTATTTAAGTATGAATTAATTATTAAGTTATGTTCTTATACTTGAAATAATATTAAAGAATATTAACCGAAATCCTAAATTAATTTTCGTTTATTTAAACACTTTCAGTTTCAAGAAATATATTATGGAAAAAAGTCTTATATAAATTTATTATGAAGTCATAAGTTGGCATTCGTTAAAAATCAGTAGATTCTTATTTTCTAAAATACCACTTATAATATTCAGGATTTTTTTATTAAAAATTTTAACGCAAAATCGCATTTTTTTTCCTTCTTTGTTATAAAATGAAAAGTCGTAATTTTAATACTATAGTGTCAATGAACCAATTATAGTGAATAAAATTGCGAATAAAATTCATTTTTTCATAAACCGAGCGGAAAATTAGAAGCTGAGAAATTTTCCAAAAATCGGAATATTTTTAAATTAATCGAAAATTATAGTTCTAAATATAAAAAAATAAAAAAGTTACAAATTTTTTATCAAAGTAATTAAAATCGGATTATGAGTTTTCGAGTAATACTAATGTTGATTAAGTTATGCGAAAATTTATAAAGTTATTTTCAGCTTAATGTAGAGAACGATTTTAGTTTTTTTAACGATTTAAAAAAACATAATTGTTGTACAAAAAATCCTGTATCTAACATTTTGCAAAAATCATTTGGATTATCTAAAAAATGCAGAATAAAATGACCAAAAGAGGCCGAGAGCTTGAATTTGATGAGGAGTGGGGAGACGAAAAAATGAGGAGTTAATTAGCGCAGATTTTACTTCTATTACTATATATAACAATTCCCCGGTTTTTACTCTCCCCACTCCATGGGTGCTCGACTCTTTTTGATCCTATTTATCCCTATTTTTTAGAAAATCTAAACGATTTTTACAAAATGTATGATCCAAGGTTTATTGTACAACAAATCCAAAAACTAGTGTCCTAAATATTAAAAAATAAAAAAGTTATAAATTTCTTAATTAATTTAAAAATTTTCTGATTTTTTGAAAATTTCTCCCCTACTAATTCTTTGATCGGTTTATCTAAAAATGAATTTTCTTCATAATTTTATTAGCTACAATTCGTCCATGGACACTATAGACTTAAAAATACGACTTTTCATTTTATAACAAAGAAGTAATAAAAATGCTGTTTTTTGTTAAAATTGTTAATAAAAAAACCCTTAAATATTATGAGTGGTATTATAAAAAATAAGAATCTATTGATTTTTTTACGAATTTTGATATGCATCACTAGCTGCTTTTTTATGACCTAAAAAGTGCTCTATTCCTTGGACTAATAAGCTAAATCATACATTAAATTATACATTGTGGAAATAAAATAAAATTAATATTCATGGTGCTTAATTTTGTTTTTTTTAATTTTTCAATTTTTTTGTATTTCAAAGAAAATTGTGCGACGTATCTTCCCTTTGACTGTATAGAGCTTGTATGCAAATATTGTTCAAGGAGTCTTACAACATCGCGTGCTCATTACCAAAGATAACGTTTAGAAAATCTATTTTTCTAAAAAAAGAAGCAACCCCATGGCAAAAGTCAAGCACCGCGGTCTTCTGATCTTTGATCCTTGAGCCTCAGTCCCGAGGAGTTCGCGAACCTGAATCCTCCGTGGAGTCCGCTGGAAAAGCTTGGAAAAACTTCTATCCCGGCGGAGTTCCTCGGGGCGCCGGTCTGCCGACGCCCTCGTCTCAACACCTCCCTTCCACCGACGCAGGGTGACGCCGCGCACGTGCGAGCGAGCGAGAGAAAGCGAGAGGGATGGAGGGAGGAGGAAGGAGGGAGGAGCCAGCGCCGCGACGCGCACTCTCCGTCCTCGGCTCGTCCGTGAAGGATGCACCCCGACCCTCGCCCCCTCCAGGTAGCATTCGTTCCTGCCCCGGGTGCGTCGCCAGTGCGTCTCTTCCAGAAGAGGATGTTCCAGCCCTGTCCCGACGACGCCATTTTCCAAGTGAGTACTTCCGTCTCGTGACCGCGCTAGCCTTCGCTGGTATTTACATCCTAGACTGACCTTCTTTCTACCCCTAACTTTCCCCGTTATTGGGCTTGTGGATGTCAGGAGGAAGAGAGGGGCAGGAAGCGGGAAGGCAGTCCCTCCCACGAAGTCTCGGGTCCGTGTTGTTCCTGGCTCCTCGAGTACTAATTGGGAGCATCGGCGCGATTTCCAATTTCCATCAATCGACGCATGCTCTGGATTTCGGAATTTACACCTTGTACTGCAGGCGATGAATCGATTGGGCAAATCACGATTCGGCATTTATCGTCTACTTGAAAACTCTTCCCCGATCCCTCCGCCTTCTTTTCATCGCGATTTCGGTTGGAGGGCAATCAGAGAAGCATCCAGCCTAGGGGATCGATTCGGCGCGGTCCACGCGCCGTTTTCACCCCTCGGCGAGGGTGAACACCGGTGTTATCGGAAAACGGGCTGTGCTTCCCGACTGGGAGGGTGCGCGTGGCTCGACGCCCACGCGTTCTTGCGTTTTTTCCCTTCTCGCGTTATTTCCAATTTTTAAATCATGGCTCAAATCACGAGTGGCCTCCACACACGGGCACAACATTTTGATAAAAAAAAATTGGCTACAAAAAATTTGTTTGCTGTTTCTCCGTCTTCGTGAATATTCGTGAAAGCCGAGCAATATGTACGAACTAAAAATCTAGCGATGCGATCAAGGACGTGTGCTCTTGAAATTTTTTTTTATCGATATTCACATTTGAAAATACCGATGATGCGAATGACATTCGTTGGTTAGTTTATATTTTGGGTTGGCAGTTAACGTCATTCATTACTGTGATTGACACATTATGTCAAGTATATTCCAAATACACATACACATAATCTTGAATTTAATTTTTCCAATTGCAGATTCTCTGAAAATATCACGTACATATGCAACAACATTTTTAGACTATTTACTGTCAATTAATTAAAAGTAAAATTTTGGCTTGTTGCTGTACTTATCATGGATTTTTAATAGCATAACTATTAATTTAATTATGTTTACAGAAATGGAAAGAAAATATTTTAATTTTTCTAATCTATCAGATTTGACCTAATTCTAATTAAATAGAATTTGAGCAATCACAACTATATACACATATAAACATTATAGAACTTGACAATATAAATTTTAATATATTAATAAGTATCTTAAAATTCTATGTTCACTAATCAATAAATATTTTATTGTTTCTATTAATTTCAATCAATTAAAATAACATCATGTACATTGTAATAATTAAATATTCTTACTAAATTTCACACTTTTATTTAATTAATTAAATAAAAGTGTCAAATTTATTTAATATTTAATCTCCTCTTCTCACTTTATAGTTATTTATATTAATAAAAAATGATTATTAAAGATCTGCATAGCAAGAAAGTGGACAAAAAAAAATTATGTTTATATTTATATAAAATTTGCAATACACTATATAAATTTTATACGTAAAGTACGTTATTTTTTCTATATTTAACTTTTTAAATTAACAAAGATATACTTGATCATTACTATTTTTAGAGTCATGAACTATATTAAACATGGTATTTCCTTGAATAGAAATATCTGTAAAACATGTTTTTTTTTGTTTTTTATTTATATTCATGAATTTCAAATTTATTAGAAATATGCAGTACAAGAAGTTTATTATGTGTATTAAAGATATATTGGAAACATAACTAACAATCAATCGAAAACACTGTTAAAAATAGAAACATATTTTGGATAAATAAAGAAATTCATCACAATACACTTTCCAATGTTTGGGTTATACTAATTATATTTGTAAGTATAATTAAATAGATATTGATTAAATTAAAAGTATGTTTTGTTTAATTAAATAGTCTGTATATCATTATCTAAAGAATAGAATATGGTGGCCATTTTATAGAATAAAATTTGTATTCATTTTTCAAATATGTACTTTAAATATTGAACTGTAATAATTTGAGAAAAGATTTTAAATGCTAAAATATTTTTATTTATACACACATAAAAAGTTCTTAGTAAAATTAATAATTTTTTATCATTCTATGTTATTTTTATTTTTTAACTTTTACTATATAATACAATAATCAATAATATTATTTATTCAGTTCCAGTACACATACGCAATTTATTATGTATACCGTGTAAATATAAAATATATTTGAGCATGTAATTTAATTTTTACGCAGTATACAGTTTATGTATTAGATTTAATTTGAACTACTAAAGTATAAAATACTGATTGATTAAAAATACGATATTATATTCTTGAAGATATTACGATCATATATGTGATAGAACTCTATTGTGCATTTTAAATGATTTATCCTTTACTGAATATTAAAATTTAAATAATGATACGATAATCAATTCAGTTGTGAATTAGTAAAAAAAGAGACGAAAATGGGTATGACATAATATATTTTTCGTTCAAGTATCGAATGAGTGTCTCATAGGAATGAAAAAAAGGTCTGATAAAAAAGAGCGAATCACATAATGAAGCTAGATAAACAAAAAAAAAATTTTCTCTAAATACAAATAATAATTAATCATTCTGTCGGAAGCAAAGGACTGCAAAAACCGAATGCCCGGTAAAAAAAATGTATAAAATTGTCTTTGGCAGTTTGTTGGTGGGTTGTAAAGCAATACACCATTAAACGCTCGAGTGTCTTAGATTGGAAAAATCAAACTGACTCATGGGTCAAAGTTTATGCAGGGTAATAAATATTACATCTCCCGAAGTCTGATCGAACTTCCATATTATAGATTTTCACTGTCGCCCACTCGTGGAAATGCTTTTCTTCCCGATGAGTCTTTCGTTCTCCATGCACATTCGAAAACCTTCGAAAATTTAAGCCTTTTGACTTTGATTATTAATTAATTAAACCCCCTTTCCTTGTTTTTTTACTTCCATTTTTTTTTATTTATTGCATTTGTGTTGCCGAAAAACAAAATTTATTATTCGTTTTTGTACCTTTTATCTCACCGCTTCTTTTCCAGGACAGTCGTTTCATTTGCCAATTAAGCTCCATTATCTTGTCCAAATTACATTCACAATTCACTCCTCATTTATTGACAATTAAAGCAAAATTTATTGTAAATAATATCGATTTCATTTTATCCTCGATTTTATGTAAATATTTGCGTGAAATTCAAGGAAGTCGGTCCATTAACAATTGAGCTTAAGTACATAAATTCAGTTGAACATTTGTAAATTTGTGTATAATGAATTTTTAATTTATCATCGATAGTTTATCGATTGTCCTGCTACGTTATATTCCACATTATAATCGAATATAGTTCATTTAAAATTTTTTAAAATTATTTTAAATTTAAATCATATTGTTTCATCAAAATTTCCATTTCGGTTTGATTGCTAAAATTTCAATTTAATCCATTAAAACAATTTTAACACTCTAATTTATGTGTACATCCATTTAAAAATGTCAATATTGTTTTCCTCTCGGATTAGATGATAAATTTTCTATCCTTCATGTATTTAACTTATTAATTCAATTTATGATATTAGTTAAATCTACTTAACACTATCAAGGTCACTTTTATGTTTTCTTATTCGACTTGAAGTTTCATATTGTTTTTTTAATCATCCATGAATAAATTGCCATGATTCTCCAACACTTTGACAGTTTTTAATCCACTTTGTCTTCCCAATTGTAGTTATGGTGTCCATTGTATACATTATTCATACTGATCTAAATTTACTACTTCTCTTGATTTAAAGAAAACAAAAATATAATTTATTATAAAAATTAAAATTTCTCTTTTAATGTAATTTAATAAAATATAAATTATTTAAGATCTATTCTAATTTTAATTTTTTGATCAACAATAAATATCGTTATTAAAATACTATTTAACTATGATTTTTTAACTATTGTACATATATTTACATATATTTTGTCGCAAGTTTCATTAGATTAATTGAATGTACTTTCAATATATAACTATACTTCTATTCAAAATCTAGACGATCTAACTTTTTATGTAATAATAATTGCCTTTGTTTCATTTAATTTAATTTTTGTTTTATTTTAAAATTTATTCTGTATGCCTAGTTAATATTATATAGGAATTTAGTAATGTATTCTACATTTATAGATACATGAAATTAAACTCAATGTTTCTCATATAAATATTTAAACTACATTGGGGAATTTTCTTTTTATTTTGACATTTGTCTTTCTATTTAATTTAATATTTGACATGTGCATTAATTACACAATCGTTAATTGATAATTATATCATAATGATCAAGTATGAGAATAACGATGGCATTGCTATTAGAAGATATCTCGAATTACGATTATTATTCTATAAGAATTTTGAATCTCCGCTCAATTTTCTTGAACAACTGAAATCCCTTAATGGTAAAAGTATCTTTATCCCACAGAGAACAGCATAATGAAGATTTAATTTATAATATGATCTGCTTTAAAGTAAAATTAACTTTTGAGATTAATAAAACAATATTATACGTAAATTACTAATGTTATTATATTCGACATTTACGTGTAGAATTTAATTTTAAAATAATAACTAAGTGTAAGCATTTTAACTTAAAAAAATTTTGACCCTAAATAATGTGATGAAACGATTAAATAATTATTATTTAATACGAATACAAGAAAAGTTTTTTATAACTAAAGTCAACGAGTAACATACATGTTGTAACATTTAATAAAAAATCGAATAAATTAATTGCGTGAAAAAAGAACATTAAGTATTGGGGGAGGGGAGGCGGATATATCGTGAAACCTTTATTTCTTTAGTAAACTTATAAATAATAGCTTTAATATCGAGTCGAGTTTTAATCTGACTAACAAAGCTTCTTGGTACATCACACTACGAATTTTCCAATTTTGTAATGCAAAATCATTACTTTTATATCCAGAACTGAGATAAAAAAAAAGCACAAAAAAGATGCGAGAAAATGAGTAAAGGCTGGTAATCAATATATGAAGACTTACACCCGAAACACGTGAGATAACAAAGAATTTCTAACACAAAAACTAAAAAACAATTGATGGGAGAAAATAGTTTCGTTTGATGTATTGAAAAAATAAAGTTTATGTTTATTGATCAATTAAAAACTATTGGTTAATAAAATTATTCACCCGATATTTTTTGTATCATCGCGTTTAAAAAATATATAAATTTTACAAAATGATAGTGTTGCTTATATTTTACTAACTTTTTTAAACAATTATTTTTATTAGTATCAAAATATTTTGTTTACCAGACAGTAAAAAAGTGAATTTTTTAAAAAAATATACAAAATATTCATTTAACAATAATTAATCGTAGAATGGGATAAAATGGTAAAAAAATTTGAAATTCTATCGAATTAAACGCCTTTTACTTCTTTATTTTAGATATAGATAAAACGTAATTCCAATTAATTATATTCATATATGAATCATATATGATTATTGAAAGAGGAAGAAAAATCGACAATGTAAAAGATTGGTTAATTACTTTTGATAGCGAATACTTGTCTATTTATAATTTAAGTAATAATTCAAGGAATATTATTTAGACAACATTATTTTTTATAATTAAAATGATTTTATATTTATACACGTAGAATTGTGAAAGCACTCGAGTTTTAAATTTTGCATAGTTATTGAAAGCTTATTTTATGTACACAGCACACAAGAAACAACCATATTAGTAGTATTATTTTTTATTCATCGTCTTCTATTCTCTATTATTCATTCACTATTCATCATTTTATATTCACAAGCTTTTCAAATTTATATAGCATCTGCAATAATTGACACTAAATTTTCCAGTTATACACACATATATATATTAATATTTCATTTATAATTAAAGATTATAATTATTAATGAAAATTATTAAGTACACATTGTTAATTTAATGAGAATTAAATGCAATGCACATCGAATGTAGGATTATTGTATATGCAATTATTTTCGATTGGCAAAAATATATGCTTAAATGTGAAATATGGAGAAGATTGCGAAAAAATTATATTAAGCTCGAAATATTTTTAATGTTCCAAAGAAGGAAAGGGGTATGTAGATCATAAAAGTTTCTTTCAATTTGATTTTCACCAAATTTTCTTAATGTAATTTAAAATTATATGAGTATCTCAAACACAAAATTTCTTTTTTATTCTTTGTATTAATATTCAAAAATGATGTACAAAACACAAATTTTGTCAATTTCTTCAATTATTTAATTCCGCATTTGTAATTTAAAAAAAAATTTTACCAAAAAAATAAAATAAAACTTTTTCATTATTTTAGTTTGCCTTTGATCAATTTATTAATTATTTTATTTCTTTATAATTCTACATGTTATTGTAAATAAGCCAAAACTAGTAATTGTAAATTATAATTTAGCCAAAAACATAGATATACAAAAAGTATTTTTTTTAATTCATTAAGAATTTAAATACAGAATTTTCAATGAAAATTCAATGAATTTTCAATACTTAAAATATTCTTCCAGATTTTAAAAAAAATTTTTTAATTTATTAATTTAAAAATATTCAATATTAAATATTATCTTTAATTAAAAATTTTTACAAATTTTACACGTATATTATATTCGAAGAACCCATAAAAATAAATTCCATATAATATAGAAATGAATAAATATTATAATGGAAATCAATTGGATATATAAGATAATTGTTACAATCTCATACAAATTTCGTTACCCTTCAATACATGCGATACAAAAACGTATCATGAAAAAATTACTCTGCTGTCTGAATAATAATAAAAACAATAATAATAATCTTTTTCTACTTCCTTGTATCGAATATTAATTTTTCATTCCTTATTTATCATGATTCATACGTTCGTACTAAATCAATAAAGATGGTTTAAATTTATTTTTTATGAAATATCATTCTTCAGATACATTCATTATTTTGATTTATGCCCTTTAATTTTATACATAATTTTTATTTTAGAATCATTATGGCTACTCCAATGAATATTACGTGAAATATTTTTATACAATGATATCTTTTACTAATGTTAAACGTGTTATTATGAATACTTTGAAACATTAATGATAAAATAACCATCATACATGTAATAAAATTTAAAAATAATTGATATATTAAATAATTAACTACATTTCATATAACAATTTTTAATTTTTATTTTTATATTGAAATAAATTTTATCACTAGAAAATAATTATAGGTTTTTTCTTTTACATTTTCCGCTGAATAATGTTTCAATGAGAAAAATCATTCAAATAAAAGATTTTCTAAAAAATTCAGGCAATGGTGAGTCATACCTTATAGGAAGGAGAATCTAAATTCCTCATTTCCATGTTGTCTTTAAGTCATTCAGAATGTACTTATATTTTAGTATGTGTACATTAAAATGCGTAATTTCGATCTTTGCATCTGCGCAATGTTCTGCACCCCCCAAAAACGACGAAAACTGTGTGATCGAGAGAGAGAAAGAGAGAGAGAGAGAGAGAGAGAGAGAGAAGTAAATGGCGCGACGTAAAGATGAAAAAAACAATAAAGTGAGATGAAAATGTATCAAGGAAAATTTACATTTGATAAATATTCGAAAAGTATTAATCACGGGAAAAAGTTATAATTACTTCAAATATATGCTAAATATGATTTTAAACAAATTATTACTTTCTCAAGTAAAAGTTTCTAAAAAAATAATTCAATCTAAAGTTTTATTATATCAATATTAACAATATTATACGTTAATAATACTACAGCAAATTTCAAAAAGTTGTATAATTATCTATTATTTCAATATTATTACCTATGTAGAATATAAAAAAATTTTTTATGTTTTTCCTTATACATATGAAAAATTTGTTTTTAAAGTTTATATCTATGTATTAAAATTAATAATTATTACAATTATAATTTCTAATAATCATATATGTAATAAACGACAGTTTAGAATGTTATAATGGATTACTTTAATTTATTCATTAATAAGGTTAATATGAATCACAAATTATTTATGTACTATAGTTTACAATTATAATCAGCAGATAGCGTAGCATTAAATATTACAATGCACAAAGCCATTACTAATATAATTTATTAGTATTGGCAATAAATTGTAAGTTAATAATAAGTTTAAATAATAATAAATTTTTTTTTTATAAAATCATTAATCATAAAAGAATATGAATTCATAAATTAGGTAATATTTAAAAATTAAAAATTTATTGCTCAATTATATAAAAAAAAATTAATTAAATTGCGACTTTAGTATTTATATTAATAGATTATTGTTTATAAAGTGCTATTATTAACAAAATATATATTTTATGTACATAATATTTATAAAAAAAACATGGTTATTTCCCAGTCAATATTCTATCACTAAAAAATATTTCATTAAAACTTATACATATACTATGTATTTTAGTTTAATTTAGCATTCTAGTAATAGCAAACTTTGAATAAAATAGTTTTTATATTTGAAACCATAAAAATTTGAAAATATACCTGCTTTGACCAAATATTTAAAAAATCTTAAAACTTATATGTATATATGTGTGTGTACACATGTAAACATTTATGATAAAAACCATAATCATTTGCAAACTTTTTAAGTATATGATGTAAATTTAACGACACGTAGTATAATCATTTGAGCAATTAAGTCAAGATTTCGTATGTGTTTCTACATCTCAGGTGCTATTTTATTATTATTACTAGATTATTACTGTGAAGCCTACCGCCATCAAATCATAAATTCAAAACATTTTGTTTTGCTTTCTATTTACATAAGTTTATCCATAGATTTTTTTTTAATAATTCGTTATAATTGGCTTTTTGTCATTTCAAGAATTATTGTAATAAATAATATAGAAAATTAATTAAGCATTAAATAACACAAATGTATTCAATTTTATAATAATTTGTTTTATATATATTTTTTTACCATTAAACTAGTACTTTTTTTATTAAATTAAGAAAAAATAATTTATTGCCTGAAAGATTTTGATCTGTCTTGATGTACAGAATATACAGATGTATACGGCAAGTGTATATAGAGATGCCGTGCCTACACATCATCATGATTTATGAAAGATAATTTTATCTGATTTTTTACAATGAAAACAGTATTTATTGACGACTTTTTTAATACAATTAATTAAATTTTTCAAGAATTAGAATTGTATTTCACATTTTTGGACTAGCTATGTTTGTTAAGTCATTCCTATTAATTTCTCATATTTTTTAAATTTAAATAAACCTATAGAAAATATAATATAAATTTTTAAAGAATAATAAAATAAATATTGCTGTTTATATATTATGTATATCCGTATATAATTAAGTATTACATTATCATATATGAGTCAAGCAATAAATTTCCATTATAAGCTACAAATAAAAAATGTTTGTATTGATAAAAAAATATTTTTTGTTTTATTAAATTTTGAATAAAATAATTGATTAAAATAATTTAACCAATGTATTAATTAATTAATATAAGTTTAATTGAGGTTTTAAACTAAATTCTAATTATCACTTTTTTTCTAAATAATATTAACACATTTTAATCTAATAATAGTATTTTTTTTTTACTAATAATTCTATTTGATGCATCCATCATATATGTAAAGCTACACGCATAGCTATTAAATGTATAATATAATTATTAAACGATTAAGTAATTAATTTTTTTAAGTATTTAAAACTTATTATCAAATGTTTATTCAATCATTTTTTAATTTTTAATGCAAGGAATAATTTTTTTACTAAACCTTACAAATGTAAAACTCACGAATATAAGCTTTAAGGATCAGAATTTTTCACATATTTTTAGAACCTAGAACAGTGCAGATTTAAATGATACATGCATAATATTAACTTATAAAATAATAGACATGATAAATTTAAATTCATTTTTTAATAAATTTCATTTACTATATTATTGGAAAATTTTTTATATCGAAATAATTATAATAATAAATATTGCTATGCCTTGTGATTGAATATTTTCATAATGATAATGCTGTTATTTAAGAAATTTATGAAATTGCATAATATTTACTACTTTTTAATGTTTTAAAATTAAATAGATGTGTAGTTTTATAAATTAATTTAATACGATGAATTTATTAATAATATAAAATACTATTTAATATTTCTCAGATTCATACTGTAATTTATAAAAAAAATTTCTTCTATATGTATTTAATTAAATAGTCTACTCGTACTTTTCAATAAATTTACAAATTAATCCAAATGAAGAAAATTAGACTCAATGTTTGATTAAATTGTTATTATTAAAATATTTTTATTAATAGAATAGATTTTATTTTGAAATAACGATGATGATGATAACAATAATAATAAATTTTTTATGAAGTACAATATTTGTATTTCAATATTTTTACGAGTTTATAAAAAATTACAATTCATATTTGAATTAAAAACTTCTTTTAATTAATGAATCAGTTGAGAGATTTCGAAATATATCATTAGAAATATATTTTGAATAAATATAAAATAGCAAGAAACATTTATTCATTTTCATATGTATTTATTCATGCATATGCACGGCTATTTATTTGAAAATTAATCTAGAGTTAACAGGTTATACTATATTTTTGGTGTTGTAAAATTATATTATTAGTGAATACTGAAATAATATTGCAATGAACACATAAATGAACTTTTTAGAAGCATCAGAACTTTTATCTCTGAAATAGCAATAGAAAACACATTTTAAACTTATAATTAAATTTTCTATTAAAAATATATTAAATTGAATATAGTAGTGCTAGCAGCAGATGACAGATTCATCTATACATGGATTGCTAAAATATAAAATGCAAAAACACATTTTATATTGATGCGCAAAGTTCAGCTATAATAATGGAAACTAATAATTGTTGGTTTTTAGATGAATTCTTTAACATTAGAATATTTTGTATTTAAAAATAGTTTTGAGAAAAGGGCTAATTGTCGAACGGCGTAGATTCCCCCGATTTCCAATAATTTTCCCATGTGAATAAGGGTAGACGATAAGGGTGCGGAGAGACTCACTCGTTTTCCACTTTGGCCATTGTGGAGCAGCTTTAGTGCTCGTGCGCACAATAGCAAGGGGATGGGAAGAGAAAGTAGCCGTGGGGGTGAAAAGCGAGATGGAAAAATTACACCCTTGGGTCCGGGTGCGGGACACCTGCAGTAGTAGCCTCGGCGCCGGCGAGGCGCTTTGCCCACTCAGCAGCTCCTTTCTTACCTCATTCACTACACTCTTGCTCTCTCTTCTCCCTCCCTCCTCTGTGTACACTCCCGACACAGCTGTACTTCCGTCCTCCGATACGTTTTGCAGATTTTCCTCGAGTGTCTCTTCACCTTGGCTCTTGACCTTGTTATCGGTGCCAGCCTCCGCATCTGGTGCACGCACCCGCGACGAGATTTTCCGCCTGAGACCCGGAGATGCCATCCAGTATCTCCAGGCCAACCAATCCGAGCAAATAGATTAGTTCTCAAGTCTGTGAGTCTTGGACGTTGTTTTTTTGGAGCTCTGATAAAGGTAAGGAGAGGGAGTGATGTTTCTCGATCGGCAATTGACGAATATAATTAACAGCATCCTCAAACATAATTTTTGCAGTTCATCAATTACCGGAGATTTATCGACGTGTCATTCGCGTGCTACTCTAAAATTATTCTATGATTATTTTATTATTATATTCCAATGCAACGTATCCTCATTTATTTCCTTATATTGACTTTCATATATTTTTCCGTCCTTTGTTTTCGTTACAAACAAATCGAAGCCGACATTTTTCATGACATATTTAACCAAACTCTTTTGTTTATTGAAACAAATAAGCTTTGCTGAAAATTACGAATTAATTGACATTCTGTATGATTAAAGGTTAATTCATTTCGAAATATTTCAAATTTATCAATTCCTTATTTATGTCAACTAACGCTTAAATTTAATTCTATCTGATTTTAATCCCCAAATGATTCCGCGAAATAAATTTGGTTTAAAAATGTTTATATTATAAAACAAATTCTGTTCTTCAAAGAGCATCTCCACTTTTAATTATAAAGGTAATTGTATGTAACTAGTAAAGGACAATTTATTTTAATTCCCCAAATTAAAACATAATCTTGCTGTATTTTAATTATTGAAAATATTTGAAACCTATTCCACCCTATTATATTTCAATAATAAAAATTCTAATGTATTAAAAAATTCACGACTTATTATAATAATAAATAATTGGAATAAAGTTTAAAAAATATTTTAATAAAATCATTCCATGCTTCCCAAATAAATATTACAATTGTAAAGTTTTTCCTTGCATTTATTATGATTTTTGTTTGAAATAATATTACATACACTACATATGAAACTTTCTGCAAAATTCAATAAATTTGCAAAAGTATTACAAATTTAAATTTCAAATATAAAATAAACAGATACGAATATTTAAAAAAATGAATTTGAATGTCGGCAATCCTAATACAAATCATACAGTTTGTCTTGTTATCTGATTTTAGGTTAAGGCAGATAGATTACATTTTTATCAAATTTATCTGATTTATTATAATATAAAAGATTTGTAATTAAATAATTGTACTTACTGAATTTGTACAGATTATATATGAATAAATTGTTTTCTTTCTAATTATTTTAACCAAATGTTGATTATCAAATGTAGCAAACTTCATATGTACGCATATACACATATATGCACACACAATATACATAATTTTAATTCAAAATATATTAAAATAATTTTTTTATTTTGTTTTCTATATTCGCTTTTATAAAATAATTTTTAGCGAGCATAAGATTGATCAAATTATTACATTTTCATCATCATTCATATTTATACGAATGTTTTATACAATCAATATTTTATTGCATTTTTATCAATAATTTAGCTCTAATTGGGATTGTCTTAATATTTTGGTAAAAATATTGTATTCAGATTAATTCAGTAATTAAATGTACTTGATCTCAATTTCTAATTGATACCAATTAAACAAAGGCGTGCAATAGAGAATTGTCAGGGAGGATTTAATGAAATTGTTTGATCGGAGCTAAAAACGTGTCTACACTGCCGAGAAATAGAGAAATGTGTAAGTTTTCCCCCTAATGATTGTGAATCATTTTTGGAAGTTGGAAGCTATTCTAAATAATGAGTTTTGAGTGATTCTTCTATAGGCCCAAGATATTTTTATCTAACTTTCATCGAGCGATAAATAAAGCGGAGTGTAAGTCCGTAATTGCCCGAGTGAGCATTGCATCCACTTTTGGCCAATATCTAAAGAAAGTTTTTGAGCAGGATCGAGGATAAAAGTGCGAGTGCACCTGGTGTGGATGAAGGGATCGCATCGCTCGATCATCTCGATCATCGCGCTCACCTCGATCGCGAACCCCTTAGTCTGATAACGAGGAAGGAAAGCAAGGGGACGGGTAAAGAAAAGAGAGCCCGGATCGCCTCCTGGAGCGCGAGCGCGGGGATGCACCTCTGAGGCTCTCCCGGGTGATAATGATACAAGTGTCCTCCTCGGAGGCCAACGCGGGCCCCAAAATTAATGATAAGTGTGAGAGGCTGAGACGCAAGAGTCTCGCTTTCCTGGCCAACCTCTTTAAGCTCCGAAAGAGCAATAACTGTCTCACAGGCATGAGGATCGACGACGAGACCACGACGACCATCACCACCACCAACACCACCACTATGCACCGTTCACCGAGATTCGAAACTCCAGGTAACCCTCCATTTATTAAGTTATTAATTAGTTTGCTTGACCCATTTCCATTTTCATTTTTGCCGAAGCGCACGTTTCACTTTAGCTTCCTGGATACTCAAAACTCACCCGGTCATCAATGAATTACTAAGAGACACTTTTTCAATTTTTTAACCGAGACTAAGTTTCTAATCTAATCTAACCCCTCGCAAGTCACCGCGCAATCGCTTAGTTTAAATCTTTTATATTTTATACGAGTCAAATCGCGGTGCCAATCCATTGTCAATTTCAAACATCTTAAACTGGCTCGAAAGAAAAATCCACTTTTACCCGTAGAAAAATCATTTTCCACTCGCAAACGTCTTTTCGACTTTTTAGCCTCGATTGCTTTTCCCCGCTAATCGGGAAATTACAAAAAATGTAATCGAGTATGCAATAATATGGGTAACGTCATACACAAGTTTATCTATTAATCTACAAGTTTTATATTGCAACCTCATGATGCGCTTGACATGTGTGTGCACGTACATGTGCTAAGTATCTAATGAGCATGTTATCGATGTACTTTCATTTTCATTTCTGATTGTATTTTTCTGCGCATCAGTCCAACTTTTTCTGGAGCGCTTGGCACTTTCATAAAAATAAAATAACTAAAATAAAATAACCCTCGAGCGTCATACTATCAAACACATACCAATGAGTTATGTAATAATGACTAAGGCATATTATATATATATTATCATTAGTGTTTATGTTCCTCCACAAATGCTTCATCAAATCTCTACAAATTCATCCAATGAATAATGAAAATTTTTAATATTTAATAATGCATTAAAAAAAAAATTCGAAAAATAATAATAAAATGATAGCAATAATGTTAAGTCGTGCACTAAAATTCCGATTTTGAGTTTTATTTCTATATAAATCAAATGAAAAATTGATCGTTTTTTATGGATTTTTTCAAGAAATATCCATGAGCTAGTCATTAGAATTAATTTTCTTCAAAGTGTTGGCCTCTTGACGACAGGAGGCGTTTCAGAACTAAAATGGGCTTTGCGAATCTCTTCTTACACGAATTTGAAATATCCCAATTATATTTATTTGATTCTAACCTTTGATCACGTATATCTTTATTATGATAAACCCGTTTTTTCTATTGCTACGTCTAATTTTTACAAAGATTTATCTTACATTTATGAATTGACAAAGATGTGTAGAAAATAAAAATAACCGTGTAAACTTTTTGCCGCACATGCAAATGAATTTAAATTTGCTCTTTAAAAAGTACATCTTTTTATAATAATTTTAATACTTCCATGTCTATAATTTATTCGTAGGTTTAGAGAATTTATTTTATTTATTATTTCATTAAATGCAATAATAAATTGCATTCTGTACATTCTAGACTTTTAATGTTTATACTTTATATGAAAAAAAGTTCATTTTTCGTTTTAATAATTTAAATTTTTAAAAATCTGAATTAGTTTTTGCTTGTTGGAACGTCAAAATTTTAAAACTATTTTAATAAATTTTTTTTATGTAAAGTACGGTTTAACAAAAACAAATGAAAATAATGAAAAAGCAAAAAGTTATATGGACTTTCTATAAATGGAATATATAAATGTAAAAAAAATTTTATAAGATTTTATCCATCAATACTTGTTGCATAAATGTACGTAACTAAACATTAGCATTTCTCATTAAACGCGTTGTTATTGAAGCTACCATTGATCGTTTTGGAAGCCGATATATTAAGCTATTAAACTATTAAAACTAAGTCTATAGGGAAATTTCATCCTTAAAAGCTGAATGTTGACAATTAATTTTCACGAACAAAATCCATTGACCAATTAATTTAACGATAAACTCTTAATGTTTTTGAGTTACTGCGCATCAGTCTATGAAATATCGTTGTTAAAAAATATGAATTAGTTACAGAAAAATCACCAGCGTTTTTTTTATACTTTAGTTTATGCACCAGAGTCATTTAATATCAAAAACTTTTAAATTGTATTTTATATTACGGAATTTATATTTCAATGGATAATGGACGTTCCAAGTATCTCAGAAGCTTATATTTCGACTTTTATTTCAACGAATTACAATATATATATATATATTGAATTAATTTAACATTAAATGAAATGACTGATTATCAGCTTATGATGAGTTACACCACTACGAGCAAACTTCAACGGCTACTGCGTTTCATTTAAGAAAGGACTTGTCAATAATCTTCGGTTTCCAGGTCATTAATATAGTTAAGTCTGGCTTTATCCCTTAAATGCCCTATTGATCTAACCTTAAGAGTCTTGTTTTAAAATTAAATTAAATCTTACGTTTAATCATATACGCTTCATGGGCAAGTGAATCAAGAAGAACTCCCGGATAGTCGGTTGAAAAGTTTAAATCAAAATTTTTTGAAATGAAAGGGTCATTCGAATAAAGTTTCTACAAAACTCATTTTTATAAGTAAAATGTAATAAAAGTTCCATAAGAGAAATACGTTCAATGATTTATATTTTCATAGATGAATGGTCTTATGTGTCCGCACAGTACTTTTCAACGTAAACTTCATACAAAAATTAATACATCATACATATTTTATTCATTTTAATCAAAATAAATAAAAATAAGTTACATGTCCACTGTGTAATTTTCTAAAATGAATTAAAAATGATATTTTGTATTTTTGTTGTTATTGTTGTTGTTTTTATTAAGCAATACTTGTTGTACTTACAATCGTAAATTCAGAATTAAGTAGTAATTTTATGTAAAAGAGTAAAAAAATGTTAATAGGAAAATCATAGAAATGTATTAAAAAACCCGCTTGTTTTTACTTTTAATAGGACTTACCATTAACGACACAATAATCTCAACAACTTCGTTCCATTAAATTAATTAAATTGAAAAGTTCACTATTTGAATCTACGTGCATACTAATTATACTAAAAATATAATTTCCTTTAAAGAAATAATACTAGTAATTAAAAGTAATTTTTTGTATTATATTAATATTTAAAATTTTGCATAGATATTCTTATGAAAGAATTTCTATAATCATACAAATATTTTTTAAACAATTAACTAAAAATAAAAAATTAATTATTCGATCAATTTTATTTGAATTTTTAATAATAAACATGAAACTTTTATAATTCTTTATAATTTAGTTTAACTTTTATCTCTGGTGCAGTAAGTTTTATGGATAAATCAATGATCAAATATTACATTGATCGAGTTTTACTTATTTAAAGTAACCTAGAGCGTATTTTATTTATGATATTTATTTATGTACATGTATAACCTTCACATAAACACAGTGAGTCATAAATCAATTTTGCATACTTCATAATATTGAAATCGTTTGTCCTTTGTAATAAGGTTCGACATCATAATAAAATTTTGTATTTCAACAAATGTTTAGATATTTCATTTTATCAACAGTAAGGATTCATACAGATTAAGAGATTCATTATTTTTCATTCAATAATATGTATATCAATGCAATAAAAAGAATAATCGTTTAAAAATAATTACAACCTAATAAAATCATACATTTATAATGTATGATTATAAAGATTATCTTTATCATCAATCCATACTTTTGAAGCTCTTTATGCATTCAATTGCATAAACAGTGACTTATGATCTAATTTGTAGTACTGAAAAATTGTATGAACTTGTATCAGAAATTACAAACTCATTCTTATGGGACTATCTAATTTCAGAATATATTTTAATATCCACAGCCTTTAATTAGGAACATTTGTTATACATGTATATATATATTACATTTTATATCATGAAATTTAATTATTATTTTATTTAAAAATCTTGTGTATGAAAATAAATTCATATTTTATTTTAAATAACTAAATATGTACATAATATTTTAGCTAATATTTTTATTTTAACACTGAATGACAATAGTGAAATTAAAAATAAACTAATTTTTAGGAAGCTAATTAATGCATAAATTCTACTTTTAATTTTACCCATAACTTAATATTAGTTAATATTAATAATCATAAATTTTATGTAATGTAAAATGTTTGGGTAAAAAGGATTCTAAAACATTTATACTAATTGCTGAGTTTTAATTGGTAATATTTTATAAAAATAGGCTTATTTTGTTAATGTTTTTTTATCATAAACTAGTATTCAACTAAATTTTTGATAATCAAGTAAAATTCAGTAAAAAAAATAGTTTTCGATATTTAATGTATAATGCAACAATGTATCAAAAGATTGAATAATTATTTATTAAAAATATAGTTGATATGAAGAAAACCTTTATTTTGTTCAAACACGATTTGAATTATATATAAGGTAATTTAAAATTATGTAAGTACTTTATTATATTTTTTTTTTTTTTTTATATATAAATATATTGGTAGGTAATATTTTTAATTAATATAAGGTAATCGTTTTTAAAGATTCGAGAGAATTTGATTAAAGATATACCGATAATTAAGTTTATTCGATAAAAAGCGAAAAGGTATCATCATCACAAAATTATTTTTGTTTATTAAATTAAGAGTTTATTAAACATATGATATATTTTATTATTCGAATTCACGAAATGAATACCAGTTTTAGAATTTTTCAATACTTGAAACTATGTAATGCACAAAATTAACGATATTCTTATTCAATCAAACGGAAGATTCGCCGAAAGAATCAGGTGAATTTCATCTTTCATGCATGACATGTTGAATCTTTATATTTTACCAACGTCAATCCCTCACACCAGAAACGCCCTTCGGTAAACCAAGTGCCCTTAACATTTTATTACGAATGGAGGGACGAACCGAACCCGTTGTGCAAATTGATTCACAGTTGTAATTGAGCAAAAACTTCTTTAGCGATATTAGTTAATTATTTTTTTTTTTTTAAATTTTATGTTTAACTGATATCTGAGACAATTTGTATTTTTCCCTATGTACAATATAAACTATAATTTACAATTCATCGATTTAATGAATTCATGCCTTTAATTTTAAAAAGGTTTTTTGTTGAAAATAACAGTAAAGTTTAAATTGAAAAAATTAAATCGTAAAATTATTAAAAATTATAAATAAAGCTACTAAAATACTATTATTAAAAAAAATACTCAACTAATAAACTCACTTCTATAATGAAATGTATTTAATTTCAATTTTAGAATACAATATATCTTGAAAAATAAATAATTAGATAAGCTTTGATAATGACTTCTTTATATTGTTATTTTTATTAATGTACTGTAATAAAATGGATAAATATCTTTAGCAGCTAAATTTAATAACAATAATATTTTATATATGATGAAAAAATGATCTAAACATTATTGAAGACTTAATTTTATTATTATAATTTTATATTATTATTATAATATTATTTTTATAATTAATTAAAATTATTTTATTAGTTCCTGTGAAAGATGTTACATAATATAAATTATTGTAACATTAGTGACTTTAATATAAATAATAAATAAGAACTGCGAATCATTGAAATTTTAGTAGTTTAAGAAACTGTTTAATAATAAATTGTTCGTAAAATACATTTTAAAGTTTAATAAATTGATTGATAACTTAAAAAATTAGATCTCATTCCAGACAAAAGTTATTATTACGTAAAAATAAAATCTCACATTTTGTGACACACAAGTATTGTTATAATTTTGTACCATCCATATTTTGAATTTTATTTTAAATTTATTTATTTTCATTAATGTATAAATGAAATCATATTTATATAAATACTTTCGAACAAGTAATTTATAGTTTTAATCAACTCTAATGTTATTTTATTTTTTTATTTTTAAATGAATAAAATAAAAATATATTAAAAAATGCTTTTGTATTAAAAATTCAATCGATTCGTTAATTTTTGAAATTCCTAGCGTTTTTAAGCTTCAATTGCTCAATTAATACTACCTTATGTTAAACATAGGACTCAGATTTGTCGCTAAACAAATTATGACTGCTTTTATCGATCTTCTATTTCGCTCTCTCTCTCTCTCTCTCTTTTCCTCTTTACCTATCCATCACTCTGTTTCTTCATGGTTGCATGCCTGAAACCAATCATACTCATGTATCTATATAAACATTAATCTTCTTTTTTCATGTTAATAGTAGTAATATTATCGTTAGATTGACGCGTTTAAATTTCACATTGTACATGTTCAATATGTAATATACATAAAATAATGAAAATAAACTGCTTCGATATAAACACACACCATATAGTTTTGATTAATTAGAAGAGAGTCCATACTAGTGTAGGTAAAATTTATAATTTATTTATTTTCTATACAGTTGAAATTTTTTTATGAGATAATTATTACATTTTAATATAACATAGAAAATAAATTATAACATAAATGAATAAAACACTTTACAATTATTACATTTATTAGATAAAGAAAAAATTCAAACTTTCAACAATTTTAAACAAAAAACATTGATTAGTTGGTTTGAAAAGTAATTGGTCCATCGATTGTCCCGAATATTTGAAAATATTTCAATATATTGCAAACTTTACTTGTTTGGAGATTTAAATTTTTAAATATTATTCGATTTCCTTTTTCAGACGATATGAGTTTTTTTAATGAATTTTTGTATCTAATATCAAAACGTACATTAGTCAAGTAATATAATATAATATATTAACATTCTTTGTACCGGCTAGGTTAAATTTTCATCTAATTTTTTAAACAAATTAAATTTCGTAATAAATTATAAATGAATCAGAATTAACAAGAATTTTTGTAATAAATTCCCCAATGATATTTCATCGATTCTACTATTTACTGAAGTATATTTTATTTATGTAATTAAAATTAAAATTATTGTTCTGTAGTATAAATTTAATTTTAAAAGTATTTTTACTTTATATGTTAAAATTTGATATAATGGATCCATATTTGTTAGTTCTTACATAAAAAAGATAAAAATTATAATAATTACGGTATGTTTGTTTATTTTTATTAAGTGGACTTGGCAGTAATTCAATGTGATAGTAAATTAATTTCTTGAATTGAATGACTCGAGTCATTATTTGATCACTTGACACTGAGAGAAGAATTTATTTACAACCAATTTATTAGCAAATGCGAATATAAAGATGCTAATCTTGATGTGAAAGGAATAGCCAGATTATAACCAGTAGATCGACATATTTGAAAATTGAAGCCATTGAACAGGTGACATTCTACCCTTATTACGTGTTTATCTGGAAAAATCAATGACGTTGCGTAAAAAAAAGCCGAAGTTCTGGTAGGGAGAGGGAGGGCCTTCCTTCAGGGACTGGTCAAGAATACAAACAAGAAAAGAGTGAATATCCGAAAGGAGCATTTTTCTTATTAAAAGCAGGAAGGGACGGGAGTTGTCCGCCGAGTAATGAATAAATTTTGTCCTTGGTATTGGCTGTTAGTTGTACTCATGAGCTGGCGGGTGGTTTAATGGGAGACTCGGGGATGATAGAAGACAGTGATTCAGAGTCGGATGATGTATTTGTTGCAGCATCCGGAGGTGGGGGCGCGACGATGACGAGGTGTCGGTCGCGATCGGGACCGAAGGACAGCGGCATCGACACGGCGGCAACCGTCTCGAGGATCCCCTCGACCCTGAGCGTCGCGGGTGTCGATACGGTGCTCACGTCGATGGGGACGGCAACGGGGACGGCGATGGTTTGCAGGCGGGCCTCGCCTTCGCACTCGATCCTCACCCTGACTCCCGGCAGGACCCGGAACATCGACCAGGATATGGAAGCGCTCAGGCTCAGCAGGCAGGACAACCCCTTCTTGCAGGCGAGTCTCTTCCTTACTTTTAAGTCTTTCCCTTTTCCTGTCCTTGCTTCTCCTTTTAATTAAATCCCACGCAACCCCATTGTTTTCGCCCCGAATTTCGAGGCGAAATCAAACTTGTTATGTTTTTTAAACGCTTGGGACATTAATTTACTCCCATTGTTCTTCGTACATGAAACATTTGGTAAAAATATCTCCCTTTATTTTGTTGAACAAGGTAATTCATCTTATACACTAATTTTTCCGTTTATTAATTTTTGATTTTAAAAGGAGTAAATTAAATTTTCTTACGATTTTAATTTGGATTCTCAGTTTACATTTCAAGTTCAACGAAATTATAAATTCATTAACTAACATCTATTTCTATTAATTTTTAAAAATCTTTAGTTCATCATTCGTCAACTAGATTTTATTTATTGAAGAAGTGAATTCTATTTCACACAGAATTATTACGTAAATATATAATGTAGTCAGTATTCTCAAATCAAATGTTCTCATTTGTCTTAATAATTTTTCTGATTTTAAAAAAATCAAGATTTAAAAATTCAAGATTTTAAAAAAATGCTTTAATAAGTAAATTTTATTTAACATTTTCTAATTTTATTTACGATCGTACCAAGTACTTTTCCATAATATTTCCTTATTTTATATATTTGGAGTCTGTAACATTATATAGAATAAATGATTTTTCCTGGTTATTATTATTAGAATATTAAATTTTGATATTTTAATTTGAAAAGATATATATATACATACATGTATATATTATTTAAAAAAAAATTTCTCCTGTTTCTATAAAAAATTAAATATCCGTAAAATATAATTACACAATAGAATTATTCATCAAACGTAGAGGGTAAAGAATACAATAAAGTATTCTCAAATAATTTCAATCGAATATAAATGAATAACACTCACATTTAAATTTATATTCCATTCATCGCTGGAAATTCAAAGTACAACTTCGTTGCTTTCATTCAAATCACTAATCAAAATTAATTTTACGTTTTAGAAATTTAATTTGATTTAATATTACATTAGTTTAATAAACGTCAATAAATAAATATAATAAGCATTTGATTTAGAATAAAAACATACGTTTAATTTAAAAGATAATTTTTGAATAATTTTTTATCAATACATATCAATAATCAATGTAAAAATAAAACTAATGAATTCTCTTAATTAATAAAGTTTAATAAATGTAATTAATAAATAAATGTTAATAAATGTTAATAAATGGTAATTAATAAGTGTTGTTTAATGGAATAAAAAATAGTATATTAATTTGAAATGATAAAATATTTATTTTTAAAAGTATGATGATAATGCAAAAATCTCATTTAGAAATTTGATGTGAACATTATAGTGCATAAAATTTTGAAGTTTATCGGAAAAATTTCTTTTAAAATGGTTTTCTAAAGTACTATTAAGTGATGAATAATTCAATGAAATTTTTTTGTTTTTTATTAATAGTTCATATTCATTAAATATAAAATGTTATTTATTAAATACAAAAGAAAAATTTTTTAAATGTCACCGAGATTAAAAGCATAGTTTATAAAACCGTATCAATTAAATGCATATAAATTTAAAAATATCAATTGATTTATTAATGCTGTTGAGCATTGCTTTTTGGTAAATTTTGAATAAATTTTGTTCATTTATTAATTTGGAATTGAATCGTTGTTTATTCAGCAGAATTTCTGCATTTCAATGTAATTTTATGTTATACAACTCGATAAGCTTATAGGTTATTTATTCGAGCGAGCCAACATATGTAGTTATTGGGATGATTCTTTATTATTCTGAAATGTCTGCAATGCTATAAAAGGTATTCTTCTTATTCATTCTGTAATTGATAATGGTTTAATGTACAATAGAAGCCCAAGGTCTTAAAAAAAAGGAAAGAAAAAAAAAATCTTGCAATAGAATTGTTATTTGTCTCGAAAACAATTTTTAATCCTTAACAAAGAATTTCTTTGAGTATAAAATTTAAATTTTATGAGCAGCGATATGATTTATCAGAGCACAAACTCCTCTAAAGAGATAAACAAGAGACACAATGGAGTGAAGGAAACACGCAGTTCGAATTACGAATAAGTATGTTCTATTGACAAGATTGATCTCGTTCTCGATAAGATAATCCCAATTAAATTTAAAATCTAAGTATTTATATTTATACAGGATTACCCGGTTACTCATTCCCTTTTTGCCCATGTACTTTTAATTTGTAAAGCTAAACCGAGCGTCTCATATTGGATGAACACGAATTTTTAATTCTAAAAAAAATTCTGGCAAGGAATGGCACGGCTTCGGGGTGTCGATCAGCTCATTTAACCCTCCAACGTGCAACTTAATCCACTAATGCAATGCAAACTTGATGGCTTACGCAGACGGAAGAGAGTTTGAAAGGCTTCCAATTGAACGGAGAATGAACTGCCAAAGTCATCGGAATCATACATGTATTTTCAATTCAATGAAACGTTAAAATCATGTTGGACCCATTCCTCAAGGCGCGACACGTGTAACTCGATCTAATCAAGGTTTCCTTGCTCTTTGTGTCGTTAAGAATGTGTAACGGAGAAATTTTTATTCTCCCTGGAAATCTTGCTAGAACTTCAAATAAGATGGGTAATGCAGAGTCTATTGCGTTTCTTTATGTACTCGGTGAAGTTAGTGAAAGCACCATTAATTTATTTCCGGTACTTAATTTAATCAATAAACATTAATGCAAACTCTTACTCTCCATTATAAACTTGAACTATTTCCATTTGGTAATAGAATAGTCATGTAGAACCATATACTAAGATTTATATAAATTATAGGTCCTGGCGAGTAAAGAAAGCCTTATCGAATCAGCAGAGGAATCGGAATCCGATGATGCCATCCTTATGTCACAGGTAAGTACAGTGTTGTTTACAATAAAAATAGTTTATTTTTCCGAGATTTTATTTTATTATTTTTTTTCTTCAAAATATTTTACACGTGTGATTTTGAGAGGAAATTTAAAACGTAATCACAAATTTGTTCTACTCTGTACTCAAATTATTAGTTATATTAATGAATATATTTTAAAATACGCCTAAAACTACGCGAATACATTTATTTAGCAATAATTGTTCCACATCGTTGTCTAAATATTATTGCTTCAAAGGAAACATACATTTGAAGGAAAAGTAAATGTCCCAGACGTTTCATGCATGAGGAAGTCACGAAAATATGCAAACAAAATGTGATAAGAAGCTGAGGGTGCATTAATTTGATAATCCACCGCTGTGGCCCACCCACGCACTCTCTACAAATCATTTTCTCAACTTCCACTCTCATTTCGACCTTGAGTCACGCGACCTTTGAAAGTCGTAACCTCGTCCTGTCTTCGAATAATGATTTGGCCTTGTCCACAGGAATTTGGCGACACGGACCCCTTGACCCTGGCACAGGTCCACGAACACTTGGTAAGGAGTCCACCCCCCGCTTCCTGGTCACGTAGTCCCACATTCCAGTTCTCAGACCAGCAGCACCCAATTGAGGAATACAGACTCGTTTCGCCGAAATCAGAACTGCATCGGGGCCAGGATGACCGCACTAAGAGTGAAGGCTCCATGGAAATCAGAGGTGTAGCGCTCTCTCTGTCTGTATCTCACTCACTCACTCTCCCTCTCTCTCTCCCCTCCCCCCTTCTTTCCTTACTTTTACAATATTTTAAATTATACATCTTAATGTCTTAAAAAACAAATTAATCAGAAGCTTATTAATTTCACTCATGCTCTTCTTTATGGTATTGAATAATAAAATTTATTCATTCATTTCATCTGAAAATGTCAAAACTCTCATAAATATAGTAACATTATGAAAGCAATAATAGTAATTAATCATTAAAAATTTAATGATTTTGATAAAAATAAAAAATTAATAAAAATTCAAGGCTTCATAAAAAAGAAAAAATACTTCATTGTCAAAAGAATATATTTGTTTTCATGTTATCCCCAATTATTATAATTTTGAAAACAACTTCTGCAAAGTTATAAAAATTTTTTACTTCGATAAATTTTAAATAATTAAATATAATGCATTTCCGAGAAATTAATAATTTCAATCTTTGTTAATTAGATAACAAATTTTTGTGGAATGCATTTTCATTGATTCAATTCTATTGCTATTAATTTAAATATTAATTTCAAAGCTATTAATAATACTATCGAAAATTCTTATTATAAATTTCACTATTAAAATGAATTTTTGAATAAAAAAAATCATCAAATTGTTCAAATAATATATTTATAATCGCTAATTTAAAATTAAATATTAGTTAAACTAAAATTTGTAGCTAAAAAAAAAAAAAAATACAAAAGTGGATAGAATTTTAGTACTGAATTAAATCATATAAATATTTCATTTAAAAGTATATTAAAACATAATTTATAAAATATATTGTAAGATTATTATTACTGACTTCTATTGATAATTATAACCATAATAGTAATACTGCAATATATATATATATATACAGTAGAAAAAATCTTAAAATGTGAAAATCGTAAAAATGTATTTATTATAAGATGCATATTTCGTTTGACCAAATATTTCATTAATAGCACTTTAATGGCATTTTTATTTTTGTCAATGTAATACTTATGAGAACAAAATATTTGTTATAAAATTTTTCCAAGTTTTAAAAATTAAGAATAAAAATTTTATAAAGCAACTTTTAAATAGATCTATTTTAAATAGACCGAACATAGTTTTCTGTATGATTCTTTGACGTTATTTGGGTTGCTTAAAAAGGAAAAAAATAATTATCAAAGAATAAGGTTCTCGTAGAGTAAAAAAAAGCTTGCCTTTAGTGGAAATTTAAAGAGTTTTCTACTTTCACGAAAGTTTTGTGCTTTTTTCTTTCTTTTGTTGACACTTTGTAAATCCAGCCTCGGCGATTCTTCAATAGGAGGGATAACTTGCTAAGTCGCGTGGTTAGTTTTTTATTTTATACACACGTGCATATTACCAGAAAAAAGCTCGCGTGCCCAATTACGTAAAGTGAATCGTGCCCTCGACCTTGTATAAGATGATGATGCAAGCAAAGCTCAGATTTTATTGATTCTTTGTAGTTTACAGAAGAACTTATTAATATTTAGTAACTGAAATCCTCAAAACTTTAAATGTGAACATTCTGTTTATTTATATTATATTATATATTTTATATATTTTATGTACTATATTATATATGTATATTATTTCTTTACACCACTTATCTGATTAAGTTCTCTAATATTTATGTCCTTTTTAGAAAATGTAACAGTGTCGAAAATAAATATCTAGTTTTATTATAATGAACGTAATTGTTAGTATTACTTATGGGGGTACTTTAAGATTATATCCATTCAAATTTAATACATACATTTATGCAATTTAATATCATTTGCAAAATAATTAACCCAATTTATTACATAGAAAAGGGAATCTTGCACAATATTGTACATATAAATATTGTACCCGCTTCACAATTAATTTGAAATTCTTACATTAATTCACCCACATTTACTTAAAGATTTCTTTTAAATACATTATCAAAACAAAATTTGTTCTTTTCCTTTCTTTCTTTTCTTGAAGAAATTATCGAATTATGCGATCTATATAAATAAAAAGGGATAAAGAAACTTTATTTTACAATAAAATTCAGTAAACTAGATTAAATTTTATATATGTTTAATGTATACTTATTCTAAATTTATAAAACTGTTGAATAAAATTACATGCTCTGGTCATATTCTATTTTTATACTTTTAATTTACTAGTTACAATTTTATTATTTAATAAAAACATCTAAATTAAGGAAGCATAAGGTAGCTTTAATCATAAAATAAAAAAAGTTTTTATTCTTTTTTCTTTACAAACTTCAACAACAATATATATCATTAGTACAATGATTAATGGAATATTTAAAAGCTTTTTAAAAATTCTTAAAAAAAAACCTCTGAATCATTTTAATAAGTATTTTAAAAATTTATGTATTTTAAAATACTTTTCTCGAAATGGAATAAAACATGTATAATATATTTCTAGATATATTTTTATAATATGTATTTGTCATGTTATTGATTAATTATTGTAAGTTACAAATTTCATAAAACATCTAATAAAAATGATATTAATGTCTACAATACTTTCTTATCGAGCAATTAGTTTATAAAAATAAATTTACGAAAATTAAATTGAAATTTCCATACAATTTTTAATATTAAAATACTGATCACAAAAAAATTTGTTTATAAATTAAAAAAAAAAAACAATTTACATATTTTATTACTATATTATATTATATTATATTTCAAATTTTCATCAATAAGTAAATTTCTGCGTAAAATATATTTTATAACTTTTATTAATTTTTTCTATAAATATTCTATTACTAATTTGATATAAATATTTATATATACAGGTATCACTATAAATAAAAATAAATCATTGCAAAAATTTTGTCCTATTCACCACTTCTCTATGTGGCTTATTTTCATACAAATTAAAAGGTCTATTTTTGCAGTTAAATAATCGAATCAAAATAATATTAAATAAGATTGATGAATATTGAATTTATGAAGCTTAACTATTTCTATTTTTTTTTATTTATTTAAAACCATTGAATTAATATTCGCTTAGCTTCTAGTTCGCGAAATTTTGGAATTAATACACATATATTATAAATATTATTTTTAGTACTATTTTTTCTAATATTCAATAAAAATAAAAATAAATTGTATGATAATATTTAAATCAATTATGAACGTCAGTTAAATCTTTTTTTTGTTAACTAATACAAAAATTTAAAAATAATAATATGAAAATTTTATTTCTTATCACTAAAAAATTATTTTAGAAGTAATAATAATTATTATTTTTATATGAAAATAAGTTATTAATTAGCTTTATTTTTTGTTAAAATGCTTTTTGTTGTCGGAAAACCATTGAAGTTTAAATTTATAATTGTTTCTTTCTATTAAATAACATTAATAAAATACCCATTTTATTACATGTGTACAGATTTTTTTATCATTATTGAGTTTTGATCAAAATAATAATAAATTATTATTATTGAGTATTTACAAAATTCGATGATATTTCTTAATACACTTTATAATTCATTGCTTACAGATGAATTTTACTATATTTTTTTACATATTTATTTGAAAAAAAATCTTTATGTCTGCAGAGTTTTACTTATTTTAATAAGTATTAAAAAAATGAAAATCTTAGTATTAATAAAATAATAACAAAATAATATTAAAGTAATAAAATAATATTTAAAGATTCACTTGTTAATGTTAAAACGACTTGATTTACTATTGAAATATTCTGTAACTATTAATTGCATTATTAAATTAATTGAAATCTATTAATTTAACTATTGATTTATCTATGGCTATTATAAAAAAGAATTGTTCTCACCTTGTATTATTGTAAGATTTAATTCTGCTTTAGAATAAAAAAGAAATTGCTGATTTATAAGAAAGTAGACTTTTGATTCTGTGAAATTTATTTGAGAAATTATGACGAAATAATCTTTTAACGTTAAAAACGATTGATTTTTGGTGATTAAATGCTTTTGCTGTGAATTTAATAGGAGATGCGACATTTAGGGGTGATTTTATTTAGGATTCACTTGAGTTGTAGGTGAGTAGTAGGCCAAACGGCGGAGAGAGTGTGAAAGACCTCCCACACACACACACACACACACACACACACACACACACACACACACACACACACACAGAGGATCAATTTTCATACAGTTTTATTAAGTAGTTTGAGAGTAATAATAATAATAATTTCCACAGATCGGCACTCGCATACGTTCTCGCTGCTGAACCCAACCCCGATTCGGTCCCTCTCGGAGGTTCGACGCCTGCATCGATCAGCCGAGGACAGCGTGCAGCTGATGTCCTCTGAGTAACGAAGGTCAAGGGAACTCAACGAATTTCAACGGACGTTTCATTCACTTCTCCTTCGTCCTCTTCTGGACGAGTTTGCCCGAGGGTTGGACTAGATGCGGTCCTGGATAATAGCCTTCGGATGAATACTTTTTCTCGAGGACAAAGTTTGAGGATCAAGACTCGAATGCGGCTGCACTACTCGAATCGTATCCCCGAGTTTTCCGAATTTTATAAAACCACATAATACTTATAGATCTTAGATCCAATAATTTTGTCAAGGCTCTAAGTAAAATACTACTTTTGCACGTGGGCTGGGGCCATTGACGGAGTGACTTGCTAAATCCTTTGGCCCGTTACGCCCATTTTTAAAGACAACTTACATTTCGAATTACACAATGTGTCGATAATGAATCTTGATATGATGTTTGATCTCTTCGATTAAACATCAAAAAGCATTACAATTTTTTTCTTTTTTTTCGGTATGAATCCTTTCAAATGTATTGAGTGCGACTTTAAAAAATATTTTATTTGATTTACAAATTAAATTATTAAAAAAAGTATTCCCCAAACAATTGCGTCGACAAATTTTTGTAAATTCATTTTTAAGATAATAACTGTTTTTCTATTTATTGTAATGTTATCGAACTCTTATATATAATTATAATTATATAAATTATATATAAAAATTATAGTATAATTTTTGTTCAAAATAAATATCTAATTAAAGATAATTAAGTTTAAAATTACGGTAGTAAACGCTAAGAATTAAAAATTCTTTTATACACACTGAGAGGCTTCAATAGTATTTTAAAATGTTATCGTGTCCTTTACAAAGTACCCAGATTTCATTTGTTGTTGAATAATTTTTTACGTGTGTTGAGCGCGGTAAAAATAAGTAAATATCAAAGTATTGTGATTAAATTTTCAATTTAAAACTATTGTTACTGTTGAATTAAATCTCAAATGAAATCTATATTTCTTATCTCTCTAAAAAAAAAAGTTGATAGTCATTTTAAAAAGATTTTTTGAGGTTAAAAGATATTTAAAAATAAATAAAACATTGATCTCTCACTTCGACAATGTCGAACTTTTATAAATATTTTTATTCGGTATTGTAATATAAGTGTGTGTAAATAATGGTACCATTTTTTATAATTGAAGTACTTGTCAATTATTATAAGTGTTATAACTTAGTTATTATTGTTCTTGCTGCTATCTATATTTTTTATTAAAAATTTATTAATTAAAAAATTGTACTAAAAGTTCCTGATTTTGCATATTCAATTTTCAATTTTTAATAACTTTTTAAATTAAAAAATGCACTATAAAATCTAGTGATAAAAGTTATTGAATCGTATCAAAATTTAATGTTTAAAATTGATGTATATTATCTGATTCTTCTATTATATACATAATTAGTAGAATAAAAACAACCAATAATGAGCGAAATTGGATTGAATTAACGTTATCTCACTGTTAAAATATTGCCAGAAATTTAATAAACAACTATTAAAATAATTTACACACGAAACAATAATGCTTATTTATTAACTATTAAAATAAAAAATTTATTAAAAATTCATAATTTGCTTTAACCTTGTAATTTTCTTAGTAAATAACGAAATTTTTAGTTATTTTAAAGAGAATATAATCAGATTAGTAACAAAGAAAATTAAATAAAAAATTGCCTTTAGTTAGTAAATTCTATATACATGCCAATTAATACAGATTTTTAGTCAAAATAACATCATTTTTGTACAATTTTAATCAGGCCTATGTATTGTTATTCAATTCTTTAAATAATATATTGTTTAACATGATAAAAAAAGTCGTAGCGCACGCACAGTATCGACATTTTTTTCATTCTAAGATCTAGAAAAATGTTGTAAAAAGAGAAAGAATATAATATAACTAGTTATTTAAATGAATAATATTTAAAAACTTCCATTTAACACAAATGAATATTCCAATATAATATTTAAAGTCTAATTTTACATTAATTAGAGATTTAGATATGAATATGTACAATAATGTAAGCGAAAAGAGAAACTATCAAAATTAGATATTTATTATCTGATTGTAAAAACAGATATAAATTTTTATTAGCTTTATTTGGTTGATATTAATATATATAAACATAAACTGATGTTGATATAAACTTAAAATTGTAGATTTTAGTATGTAATTTAAATATTAATTTTTTTTAATAAACTATGTATTACTAGGCCTTTTAAATAAATATAAATTGTTATCATAAGAAAAATATAGTAGCATTATAAAGTTATAAACAATTAATAAAAGGAAGATAATTTAAATAATTTCATAAATTAATTACATTTCTGCATATTATCTCAATTTTCTTTATAAATTTACAAGATCAGAAATGTAATTCAAGTATTTACTATATTTAAGCAACTATTAATTAATAATCAGAATAAATAAATAGCATTCAAGAATAAATATTTACATGAAAAATTTTTTATCTATATTTTTATATTTTATTCAATATTTTTTTATAGATTTACTTAATCCTAAAATTAATTGTAATACGAATTATTTTAGTAGAAAACAAATAAAAACACTAAAATTAAATAACGAGATTGAGATTGGCAAGTATCCTCTTCAACTTACGAGTGTAATTGTTAAAAAACAAATATTTTAAAAAATTATCTTTTTATCAACTATGAATTTATCTTTATCTTATCTGTATACTTTTTTGAAATTTAAAAATATTATATGAAAAAATAAATAATTTATTAAACTTAATAGAATCTTAAATTTATGAAATTTAAAAAATTATTACAAATGAAAATATTAAATAATTATTGAAACTATATCTGAAAAGTACGAAAGAATTATTAATAATAAATGATAAAATAGTGATACAAAAAATAAAAAACTGTTATTATGAAAATAATTGTAGAATCAATTACAATTAAATTGGATTATTCAGATTTGACATATAATAATACCTATACATTTAAAGAAATGGTGTAGCTATTTATAATATATTATAGATATATTATATATTATAGATATATGATATATATTGTATTATGCGCGCGCACACGCACACAATGCATATATCAATTATTGTACGTATATACATGTGTCTGAATGCGTGCGTACGTGAATCAATTCATGTTTGTATATATGTATATTAAATAAATTGGTTACAGATATATAAATATTTAATTCTGTGTATATATACATGGAAAAAATATCAAAGAAAATTATACAAAGTTTTTTCTATAATAATCCATTTAAAACCTATGAAAGTTAAATAATTCAATGGAAAATTAAAAAACAAGAGATGCTAAACTTTAATGAAATATAATTTTAAAACTTGAACCATTTACAACTATTTTAATAAGTAGAATTAACGATAGAGTGAATAGCAAAAGAGAAATATGCAAAACGTAAAATTTAACAAAGATTTTTTAAATATAAATAAAGTTGCATATAAGAAAGTTTTTGTTTATTATCCAAAATATTTAAATATTAAGACTAAGAATCTAGGTTTAATTACATAAAATTTCATTTAAAGCCAAAATTCCTCAATTAGTATTTATAAATACAATATTTTATTTGAAAGTGGTTAGTCGTGAATAATTGATTAATAACAATAAAAGTAATTTAAACTGATATTTTAAAAACAAAAACTAAAATAATAAACGAATTCAATCACGTTAAGTCTTAATATGTTGGAACACGACAAATATATGACATTAATAAACTGTTTTATTACAAATTTTTTGCTTTCTTAGATTTGATACATCATTATTGTTAAAAAAGTATAAGTCAAAGTTATAATTAAAAAATTATGTACTCAGGTACAAAAATAATCTCTTAGAATTTAATTGCAATCGAATAAAACATGATTTTATTGTTTCAGTAGATGCATCTATTATTTAATAATATATGAACACATAAAATCTTTATCATGTACAACATCTCTATTTATTGAGTGGTCAAATTTAATATTATATAGATAATTCTATCCGATTATGATATTATTATTACTTTAAAACTTGGGTATTTTTATTCCGTCAGATTATAAATTTTAGAATATTAAAATAATGAAACTATTATTAATGCATTTAAAATATTAAATTGTTGATTGTGAACTTTCATTACATAAAACTTAGTATAACTAGTTTTACAATTATATTTTTGCATGCACTATTACATTCAAAATAATATTTTTAAAATGTTATTAATAAGAATAATGATATAATTTTTTATTAAAAAATGAAATATTTTTTAATAAAAATTTTGATTCATTTTACATAATAATAAATATGATTATTGATGACCAGTGATTAAGTAAATTAATTGTGCGTCCATCATTTCATAAATCTTGTTTGTTATTACAAGAAAACATAAAAGTTTACCGGCATATATATACATATATGGTATTGAAAGAACGCATAATAAAAAGCGACAAATACAGTTAAAGTCAAGAATGGAATAGACATTCTATATTATTAAAAATTGATCAAATTATTTTTTTAAACTTGTTATCATTAATAAATGTAAGGAAATAACTGATTAAAAAAACATTAGTTTCTAAATTATAATTTTTGTAGCAATGATAGTCTGACATTAAAGGTTTATACAATAAAGTTTTTAAGGCACAAACACGATAACGTTTTACATAAATTTTTCATAAATAATTTAATTTCATGATATCTTGTAAAGTATTTGTAATTTATTGTGAACTTTACGTCTTACATTCAATAAATTTGAATGTAGGATATTTGTTAGTCTTATAATAGTTAATTTTTCTTTGAAAAAATTATAAATATATTTATATTATTGCAAATACATAATTGAACGCTTTTAAATTATTTATTACCCTTATAAACACCTTTAAATTTATTATTGGTCAAAAATATTAAAACTTCAAATAATTTTCTCACTTAACACATTAATAAGTACATGTTATTGAAAAAGGAATCCGCGAAGCAACAGGAGAAAATATAATGTCTTCAAGAGAAAAAAAAGATCAATAAGACACAAATAAATCGATAATTATTTATTCAATGGATGCGCCGCTTCAGCGCCGATCACCTACACGCATCTTTTCGAATTTGGAAGAGTTACAGAATTTGCAGGGAAATTAAGAAAATGCAAAGCGCGTGCACGCACAAGCGGAAATACAACAGTTATGAAATGGAAAAAATTAAGATAGGCGAGAGAGAGAGAGAGAGAGATAATTAACGTGCTTAATTAAAACTATTCCCCTTACGTTACAACGCTCGCCAAAAGTAGTTGACCGTCAATTTTTTAATAAGACGTCGCCAAACTTAAACGAAAACTATTATCTATTTATCGCGCGATCCCGCGAATTGTTACGCGATCCAATCGATCTTTTTTTATTTCCTTCCGCGTTACTTTTTCGCCGCCGCATTACCCCTTCCTCAATCCAGAGCCCTATTGCTCTCTCTCTCTCTCTCTAAGTTTATAAGCCTTTTTGATGACGATACGTCACAATGTATTTTTGTTATTTTACATAATTTTAATTGCACGTATATATTCAAGACAATTAATATGTGTATGAATTTTTTAAGATCAATCTAATTTTTAAAATTAAATTTTTAATTACAATATTACAATTTTCAATTTCAATTAAAAAAAATTCAATTCAATTACAATAAATTTTCAAATTAAATTTTCAAAATCAGAATTTTATCCCATTGAAATGTATAACCAATGGATTCCTATCAATAATTGATAAATTGATGCACGAGATTAGTCTCGAACAGTTATAACAACAATAATAATGACAACAACAACAACAATAATAATAGTAACAATAATAATAATCATGATAATAATAGTATGTAATCAGTTATAATAACAGCGTATAACTGAAAGAAAGAAAGTATTCTGTGATGCTATTCGTATATCTCCACGTTAAACCAACGTACTATTATCACAACAATTATTTATAATTATTAACACAAGTGATTGTAATTAATCGAGCAAAACAACTTTTTAATATATAACACTTTTAATAAATTGAGATTGCGTTGGATGAATTAAAAAATGAACTGCTTTTAATTCAATTTAATTAAGAATAAAATTAATATTGAGTTTCGTTGATAAATTTTAGAGGATAAATGGGTTTCGCTCATCAATTGCTATAATATAATAACTTATTAAAAAATCTAACAGGTAACGATGAAATTAGGAATTATACTGTAATAAAGACACTTAATGTGGATAAATTTTACCTGTGATTATCATTACGTATCAAAAAGAGAAAAAAATGACCGGTGAAAGTGACTCTCGAGTACTATAACTTTAAATAAAGTATTATATCGGAAAAAATTGAAAGTCCGTGAATCCAAGGATTCCTTCCTGTTTGGGATCCTGTACAAAAGTTAATCAAGAGGATCGATAGTTATTAAAGTTGTTCAGTTGTTCATTAAAACCCGGCCTGTGATAAATATATTTTGGGGCAGACGGTCGGAGGCGGGGTATCGAATATCATTGTCGACTAAAAGGGTGCAAAAACTAAAATCAATCGATTGGTTTTTACGTGGAAGAAAATAAATGACTGACAATTGCTGACGACAACGAACTCTACCACCCCGATTTCTGTCCAAATACCGAATCAACGCTTAAACTTTGCAATAAAATAACGATTGGTCCACTTCACAATTTATAATTGTTTATGCAAGACAACAAAGAAGATTTGTTTATTTTTCGTTTAGATAACGCGATAATTGCTTATTATTTCTAATTCCTTCGTAGCAGAGGATACCAATGATCAAGCACGTGTCCTTTATCGGTGTCGTTGCATAATTTGTACCTGGGGACACTGACAGTTCTGCAACTGGAGCACTGGCGACACCTGCAGGCGACGCGGGGAACAACCCACACAACTACCTGCGCTCGGATACTCCGCGGAAAAATAACTTGCGTAAATACACACGCATTGTAAACAAGTTACGTGCCGGTCATTGCGATGTCGGGGGGGAGAGGGATGAGAAAGACGAAAAAAATACAGAGAACCTGTTATTTGACGGCTGAGTGTTCGGTGGGACGTAACTGTGTGGCGTGCACCACTACAAATTAAAAAATAAACGTGCTCACAGTGTCATTCCGTATTTTTATGTAACGGATGCAGCCTAACGAGCAACGCCGTTAGGATGTCAAGGTAGAGTACTCGCTGTCACACTAAGAACCACACCAAACTGTTGTTAGGACTGAAAATGAGAGGAATTTTGATATTCGATCATCTGAACGACGTTCTGTTTACCAAGTGCAACAAGAAGTTTGCCGACCATATTCAAAAATTGGCCAAATTACAGGGACTGATCCCTGATAACAAAGTAAGTTTATCTGATTATTGTTTAAAATCACCATCATTCTATACTGATACATTCGTTCCAATTAGTTATTTTTTGAGTTCATTGTACCGTTGCCAGTAGCTTGAGCACTAATCTCTCATAAATTATTAGTTGTCATACTGATTACTGAACTTAATCTAACACCTTTAAACTAATAAATCAATAAAACACAATTCCCATTATGTTTAAATGTATAATCAAATTGATATATTTCTTAGAATGAACATCATTCATCACAATTCAAGCCTAGTCCAAATATCATCATGCAATTATTTTCACCAATTGTCACATCACAACACATTATGGCATCGCAATTTGGTAATACCTATACATCAATGAAATGCCTTGATGGCACAAATATGGTATTCGATGAGTTTATGGGTTATATATTTATTTATATTTCCAATGAAGATATATTGGCAATGCGAAGAATTTTAGGTGTATGCATTTCTGTTGTCCGATATCTCTGTGGTCCAGATGTTTCTTTGTAAGTCTAATTGTATGAAAACAGCAAATTAGTGATTCATAATTACAAATTAATAATAATAAATTTAAACTTATTTGTTTTTATAGATTAAAAACAAGTACACAGAAACTTCAAATGGTTTCATTTCTTTTGGATGCATGGAGTGATTTGAAAAAATCTGAACAAAATATCCTCACTGAAGCCATTGAACAGTTGTCAGTAAATTCAAATTTGGCATCTGCTACATTAAGAGTATTAAGCGATGCGGCTGATAAATTAAAAGCCCAATCGGAATTTTCAAATGTACATGCTTTGGTGTTAGTTGAACACAAATTTCTCTCTCTTTTTTCCAGTAAAAATGCTCAAGATTTATTAGCATCTGATATTATGTTAATGATTCTTCTGTGTCATGTAGCTAATAAGAATAAAAATGAAGAGTATAGCACATTTAAAAATGATGCCAATGCAGATTTTGTTCTTTTATTTCAAAATAATTCAATTAATAAAACTGAAAATAAATCTGGTAGTCAATTTGGAAAACTATCTAATCCAACATCAGAAGACATAAATAATTTATTTGGTATGAAAAATATGTTTCATAAACATATTTTTAAATTAATCAATAAACTATAATTTTTTTTTTTTAGAAGGATTAAAAGATTCATCTGTAAGTGAAGATTTATGTTCATATACCGTAGATGGATTATACAGTCTAATAGTTTTTCTTGGTTCTGAAGACACAGGTTATACAACTAATGTCATTCATATATCTGAATTGACAGAAGGAATAAATTTAGTGGTAATAGTAGAAGTGACAAATCTGGCCATTTCATCTGGATTGTATGATAGTTTTTACCATTTAAATATTATAAATGGACTTCAGTTACAAAGAGACATTGATGAATTAAGGCCAGCATTTGATAATTTAGAAACATCAATTAAAAGAACTTTAGATGGTATAAAGAAAAATAGAGCAAATGTTAGCAATGAAGTAGACATGTGCCAAAGGCGATTACAAGCAAAATGGGAATTTGTTAGAAAAAAATATTCAGAGCTTTTAAAATCTAGGGATACAGAATCAATTTTACAAATAGAATCAAACATAAGTAGTTTTATTGATGTACTAAAAGAGTTATTTAGAGTAACTTGTCTAAATAAAAATTTTCTTAAACAAGGTATGGATGTAATAATGACTGTTAGTAGACTTGTATATCACAAGTTGAATAATTTCAACGATTTTTTAAAAGTCAAGGCTTTAAAGAACTTCACTATTGGATCATATCCTTTTCTAATCACATTTTAATATGGGTAAAAGTACCTTTTTTTTAAAAAAAAAAGGAAAGAAAAAATAATTAAATTTTTTGAAATACACACTTTCTTTTTTAGTTTTTTTTTTTAAATTAAAGAAATTATAAAATACATTATTTTTTATACTTTCAAGAATTATTAATAATATACAAGTATATTAAAAATTTCATATGAAAAGTAAATAATGATACATAATATGATAATTTTGCATAATTTGTTTAAATAAACTTGTAATTTTTTAAATGCACTTTTATATAGAAATATCAATTTATACATTGACTTTATTTTATATTTTTAAAACTATATATAACTTTTTATATATTAATTAATTATTACATCAATTTTCTAAAAAAAAAGCAATATTTATTTCTTATGTAGAAAAAAATAATTTAAAAATTTTTTTAGAAACTAAATTTTGCTTTTTGTACATCTCTGCTGTTGCATAAATGGCTTATAAGTATATGTCCTTAATGCTTGAATTTGTATCCACGAGAACTTCCCTAACCATCAATAAATATCTGGAAGAATTTCCAGGGCTGGTGCATTTTATATACATTGATAGAACAACTCACAGATTAATTGCTCCTACAATAGACTTTACAAATCCTGAAACATTAACTTTAACAACAAAGAAGGTGTTCATTTATTACACTTTTTTAAATGTTATAAAGTAAACCATGAAAGCAAGCCAATTAATTAATAAGTTTTTTAAATTTTATAAAAATTATGAAAGATTTTTAATATTTATATATAGATATAATATTGTATTATTATTATAAATTATAGTTAAATTAATATTCTTATTTGTAATTAAAAATATAATGATAACTTCTACAGATATGGACAATGGTGGAACAGAGCAGAATACATCTTCAGGAAGGGCATATGTCTGTAATGTGGAAAGATACAACTTTTAATTATGCTTACTTTTTGTGGTTTGAAGATAGCTCAGTACGTAAATTTATATAAATATTATAAACTTATTATATCATAAATAGAAGAAATAACTGTTTTAATTTTTAGGGCTCACCATTAAAATGTAAAACGTTTTTCAATCCCCCTTTAAAGAATTTTCCAGTACCTGGTATCTTCTGTGGAGATTACTATAGGTTTGTATTATTATGAATAACATATGTTTCATTTTATTGATATAATAAATTGATATTGATAATGAATAAATATTGATGATGTCTTTTTAACACATTTGAATAAGTTACAAATGTTATTTCACTCATACAAACAAATCTTGTATCTGATGAACTATAAAATTATTATTAAAAAATCAGTAAGTTTATCTTCACTAGGATTTAGAAATAGAATTTATTTTTTAATAAAATGCAAAATATCAACAAAAATATTTTTAAATTTATTGTCTCACTTAATCAATATAAATAATAAATATATTTTAGCATACAAAATTTAGTAAATATGACACTCTAGTAAAAAAATAAATTGAACCTATAGAAGAGAGAAAGAATAGGAAAAAATAAAGGTTTTTTATTCGTTTCGAATATTAAGGCACAAATTTCTCAAAAAGACGTATTCAGTCCTTTGAAATCAATAGGCACGTAAATGAAATTTATATTTTTATTACTCTGACAAATTATTTCTTATTTCATAACTATTACATCAATATAAAAATATATCCCTATTTTTTTTATGACTAATGTATAGAAAAATTACATTTTCATCTTATATATTTTCGTATCGGATGTTCATATATTTTGATCTTCGAAATGCGAATTTAATGTAATATATACACATATATATTAGTGTGTATACATTTATTTAAACAATACTAACAATGTAATCACGTTCAAATTTTAATGAATTTGATTTTCACAACCATTTTCTTTTTTTCCTTTTTTCTCTTCTTTCTTTCCTGTTGTTTTTCTATTATTATAATTTATTCTCTCATGTTTTGGTTTAATTTTTAATTGATAGTGGAGTATTATTTATGCATTTATATGTAGCATCTTTTAAATTTATTTCAAACATAGTGACTTTAACACAACATTTCATGCTTATCTTGTGCTTTGTGTATATTATATTATTCACATATCATTTTTATAATTTAGCAAGGTTTCATTCATTATAAAGAAGTAATGGTCTAATTATGATGGAATCGGTTATTTTTTATATGAATATAGGTTTTTAATAAAATTTATTATTGGTATATTAAAATAAATTTAATATATTATTTTCTAGAGAAAAGGATTAATTTATCAGTGCATAATATTTAATGTCTATTTTTAATTAGTCATTCGAAAAATTTTATGAATTTTATAATAATTGAGAGCACATTTGATTAAATAATTAGGTAAGTTAATGCATTAAACTTCATTACATTTTATTTTAATTACATGTAATTTAAAAAATTTAACAAAAGAAATTTCAATAATTATTGATACATTAAAACAGGTATTGCGAAAAATGCTTAAATACATGGTGCATCCACGAAGTATAGAGATTTTGACTTTCATTTTACGTCTATTGGTCGTAGAAATTTGGAAGGGGTCTTAAAATGTCGAAACCTTTTCCAATTAGTCCTTTTTTTTTGTTTTTTCGATAATTTGAAGCGACAGAATTCTACTTCGTCCGAAGGGTGTTGTTCAGTTTTTTGACACAAGACGATGGACCGACTACTCGAACCGTTACGCGATAAAGTTTTTTTGCAATTAATAAAAAACAGTGTGGAAACGTATAAAATATTGCAAGAAGCGTATGGACATAATTGTATGTCAAAATCGTAAAATGAAAAATGGCATAGAACTTTTAAAGAGGGCCGAGAAAGAATCATCGACGAGCCTCGATTTTGACGTACAAAAAGCTTTCGAATGGCTAGGAACACGCGACTCGTGTTAGAAATTTAAAATTTTAAAAACAGATAAAGCAATTTAGGAAAAACTGAATTTACGCGATCTTAAGTGTACAATATAGTGTAAAAAAATTTATAAATGTGAAAATTTTTGAAAAACATCAAAGATGAAGAGTTTGAAATGCATTTGAAATTTAGAAAACATGCCTTCAAAATTGTGATGATGTAGGAGGAAACTATTTTGAAGAATTTAAAATTTTTATTTCACACTCTTTATAACTCCACCAATAAATCATTTTTCAAAAAAAAAGGTAAGAATTTTTTTTTTTATAATCTTTGAACAAAACATTCTCGCGTAGTGATTTTCCGCTAATCGCTTCAGCGCGCAGTGTCAAAAATTTGAAAAATACCCTTCGCGCGAAGTTAAATCCCGCCGCGCCTAATTATCGAAAAACAAAAAAAAAGGACAAATGCGGAAAGAGTTTGTTGATATTTTAAGATCTCTCCCGAATTATTACGATGAATAGGCGCAAAATGAAAAAAAGAAACTCGATATTTCGTGGATGCACCATGTATATGGAAGAGAATAAATATAAAAAATGAATTGATTGTTTATAAAATAATTAATTAGTAGTTATAAAGAATTACATCGGTAATAAATCGTGACAAAATATTTAACTTTTTATGATTTTTCGTAAAAATTTTTATTTTTTATTGAGGTTGAATCATTAATACAAAGGCATACAATGGATATAGATGACAGTTTTAAAGACACCAAAAAATTCTTTTGCAGTAAATATCATATCAAAACTAATAAATTAAGGACTGTCTACTAAAATACAATAAATTAACTATGTTGATTTGGATTTTTAAAATGCTTAAATTCAAATTTAGATTATAATTCTGCAATATTCTACAAATGATGGTTAAGTAGTCACCTTAATATGAGAACTTATCCATAATATTGAAATAAAAAAGATATTCGTTAAAAATAATTGAGTTAGAAAATCATGTTAAAAACATGTATATCTATCTCAAGGCAAAAATTATAAAAAAAAAAAACTTACCGTACTTTTTAAAAAATTTTGGTATACCATGAATTAAATTTAGAAAAGAAGTCTATAGAGTTTAGATAAAGTTTACAAAGTAATTAACACATTATAACTATTTATAGACTAGATTTAATTTCATTAAATATAATCTCATTATAAGCAAAACCAATATTTGGTAAATATTTCTTTATTTTAGAAGCATACTTCTTACAAAAACTGTAGAATAATCTAAATTTTAAAGTATATTATTCAGAATATTATTGAAATAATTATTATGTAAATAAATCATTTAATTAAAATTATTGTCAATTTGTTTTCGTGAAGACAAAAGTCTTAGAAACAGTACTATTATTTAAATTACTAACAGATCAAGGTGCAAATATAAAAGAAAAATATTTTGGAGAATCTGTGTATCATTAAATATAAGATAAGAAAAAAAATCATTGACGATTTTTTAGTACTTTGTCAAATCACAAAACCAAAATTTGATATTAATCACATTCGATCCTCGTACATAGTCAAAGCTATTTATTAAAAGTTCGTCTTTTCTTTGTGTATTTCCATTAAAACTATTATGCAAATCACAACTTTTAATTCACATTACTTGATTTAAATATATGTATAATAAGAAAGGCATTTTAATTATTTAAATTTAAACTGAAAAAATAGGTATTAAATATTGATTGTTATAAATTGACTTAATAAATCGATGTTGATATAGATTTCCAATGTTGCAAAATATTATGTACAATTACGGTAGTTATTCAAGTACTTTATTACTCATACAGAAAAGAAATCAAAATATCCATAAATTTCTTAATACATATGTTCTTTTTATTTTGATAATTTCATTTGTTAAGGATTAACAATTTTAGATGGTAGATAAATCCCATTTACTAACTTCAGAATTTAGTTATAATCTGACCTAAATTAGATGGGTTTTAAGTTATTAAATTCTAAGACACCTTATTAAGTAGCGCAAAAATACTATACGCATTAAAAAATGGAAAAGTGATTTTTAAACAAATATCCATGAAAATTTTTTTAGGATAAATAATTTTGTTTAGCTCTGATCGGATACATTACATAATACTTTTTAAATAAATACATAGAAAACATTAGATTGAAGAAAATATTACAATATAAATTCGAGGAAAATATCACAGTCCACCACAAATATGTGCATAATTTTTAAATGGTTTTGTTCAATTGTATCATTTAAATCAGTATTATGCAATTAATTAACTTTTTTTAATACTAATACAAAAGTGTATATATTAAGTTTATAAATTTCTTTTAATTATTTGTCAATAGAAAATTTTTATGCGAAAAATACTGTAAATAAATTTAAATTATATAATGCATGATATTTATTTATTAAATAATATTACTCTCTTGATATGAATTCAACGTGTAAAAATGAACTGTAAGTATATTATAAAAAAAATATGATAATATGATAAATAATTTATTTATAAAAAATTAATTAGTCAGATACAGTTACATTTGGTAATCTAAGTAATATAATGGACTTTAATATGATAGGTGATTATACATTGCGATATAAATAAAAAATATAATCAATGATTAATTAGTAATATTTAAAAAATGATTTTGAAAACAATAAAGTAAAGTATTTTTTTATTTAATTAAAAAAATTTTTCAAATAAGAAGCAAAATTATGTTTATTTTATTTCATTAATAATTCTACATTCATATTAAAAACATGATAATTGAAAATAAATTAGATCAAAAGATGACACGGTCTTAATTTAAATATTTACAGATTATTTTTAGATTTGAATTAAGATAAGACAAAAAAAAATTTTTTTTTTTTATATCTTTATAAACAAATATTTAAATTTTTATTATTTATCAGTATATTTGATACTATTTATTTTTTTAAATTATACCAAAAGGAAAATGAACATTAATCAAAATATGCCTTGCTTTATTTTAGGAAAAATTAGAAAATATTTTTATAAATGGTTTTACAATTTTATATGTTGAAATAAATAATTTATATTAAAAGTCATTAAATGTGAATTAAAAAAATGATATTCATTAATATATCAATTTAAAAGCAATTGTATTGTATTGTTTAATATTTAATGTAAAATTTAACATATAATTATTAATATAAAATTTTACATTTAATAAGTTTATCTTAGGTGATAAAGTATATAAGTATAAAGTTTAACGCTGATTTTAGAATGTTACTTGTAATTATTTTATATAAAGAATAAAAAAAATGTCAATTACAAAACATTAATTTTTTAAAAATAATATTTTAATTTCCTCTAAAAGTTTTTACAGACTTACAATTATTTAAGCAAATTTGCATTATAATTAAATTTAAATTGTTAATAGATCACATGCAGTATAAATATCTAATCTATCATTATTTGATAAATTGAATCAGATCTATTAAGTAAAAAACAACTACTCGTAACAAGTTTACTATAAATATTAAATTCTAAAAATAAAGTTCCTATTTATAATTGGAAATATATCTTATAGCCTCGATTGATATTAATTTCAACATAAATGTCAATAAAGTAGTAATTATTATTAGCGCACATGCTCACTCAATATAAATTTTTTTATTACAGAAAATTAGCGGAAGCGTACTTCCCTAAGCTCTCTCAAAACAAGATTAGAATTTATGAGTTGTATTGCGTGCATTTGGGTTTGGCTACATCGTCCTGCGTTCTTGAGCATTCACGACGACTTGCTGCTACCATCTGGGAAGTCACCGGCCTGCCGAATAATCCCGCAGATTTACTTTAAAAACTACAGGCCAATATTCACATATATTTTACACATACATATCCTTTTGCAGCACAAAAGGTCAGTTTACATTCTGACTCTTGGGGATGATAATGCGTGTTTTTTATATGCATAAAGTGCTAGAATACATGAGGTGTCTAAATAATTTACCGACGATTTACATATGAAGCCGTTTCCCCAACAGATTACTACCTACATTCCATCCTATGATAAAGCTTTGTATTTACAAAAGGAGTCGTATTAAAATAATTTAAATAAGAAATAGTAAAATATTGTTTGATATTGTACTCATTATCATATCCTCTTATTCTCATATTATGTATCTTTCAAAATGTATCCAAAAAGTAAGAGATCATTTGGAGATATGGAATATATTTACATTTTCCTTTGTCACCGACCAATTATTTCTCCTGAAAGTCAACTTCTAATACAAACTATTAGTTCGATTCACGTTTAAGATCACATAAATTACTGTTCCTTGCACTCGTGATCGGGTGATTGTTCGTGAAGCTTTACATTTGTACTCAGTTTAGACGCTATCGTAGTCGAAGTATTTACCTGTTCAGTTTGCTGTTTCTGCTCTTTAAATATCTGACTTAATTCCAAGGATTCATCACTCTCGCGTACTCTCAATTCTCTATCAAAAATCTTATGTTCGTAACTGGTTTCCTGGGGTTCGCTACTATTCATCATCGACACCTGCGATTGAGAAGTTTCGCTGCTAGTCACTGCTTCATAGCTCTGCAATTATAGGTACTTATTAGTAATTGATGATACAAAGGTTCAGATTTTCCATTGTTATTAATACAAATTAAATGTATCCTTTACCGATTTTTATTATATATTCTCTTTAAAAAAATAAATATTATATTTACTACAATTGCAAGGATATTGAATTTCACTTTATAAGATGCTTAAATAAACATGCTTTATTTTGCATACATGTGGATAAAAATTATTTGTTTATATACATAAAATATATGTACACAAATAAATTTACGTAATGTAGCAGAGTTTTATATAAACATTTTATAATTGATCATAATTTTGTTAAAATTTTATATATATTATTAAATATATTAATAATTAAAGTGAAATATTACAGGTAGTGTAATAATTTTACATTACTTTTGATAGATTAAATAGTTCAGATGTACTAGGTTTCAGGTCTGAAATATTACTTGATTTAGTTTTCATCAACATTTCATTCATATTTGCAGCACTAAACTTTTTAAATTGTTCTTCAAAATATTTTTGTCGAAGCTGATTTAATTCTATTTCTAATTCAGATAATATTTGATCATATTTAGTTACTTCTAAAATTAATTCTTCTAAGCGCTGTTCTGCAGCCTTTTGTATCAATACCAAAGAGTCAAAATCAGATTTTTTTTGTAATAATTCATTTCTGTAAGAATAATATAGTTTTTTAAAAATAGTTTTATGTATAAAATTAAAAGAATTTTTGAATTTACTATATTACCTGACAGAATCGTATATTGAATCAAAAGCATCAGTTTCACATGAAGAATGTATTGGTGTGGGCTTATAATCAGAGCCATCAAGTGTAGCTGCATCGGCACCTAAATTATTTATCTTTAGTGGTACAGGTATATACTTCCGGCTACATAAAAATAAAATGACATCTTACATGTATTATAAATGTATACATTACTCGTAATGAATGTAACACAGTTTTCAATATTTTAAATAGCAAGTTATAATTTAAATATAGCATAGAATGTTGAAAATTATACGAATTTTTATAAATAAATGATATTGCTATATTGACAATTATTATTTTATAAATTCTTGAAAATTATATTCATATAATTTTAACTACATTTTGACTTATAATTTTCAATTTTATTTTTCAATAATTATAATAAAAGTTCTTCATTCTTGAATAAAATATTTTACTTACAGAAGTAAAAAATTTATATTTTTCAAATCAAATCGATAATTACATAAAAACATAAAATTAAAAATAAAATTGCTTTAGTATAACATAATACAAAAAGTTCAATAAAAATCTATAAAATAGTTATAATTGTAAAATATAACAAGTAAAAAATTAAAATTTTTAATTATAATTTAAATTAATAAAATTTTTGTTTATATTTTTAACTTTAATTATGATAGTAACCTTTGATTATCCTTACATCTTAACAGAAGATGCTTAAATTTATGTGTACCACCTATGTCAGATTTTGATGAATTCAAAATACAAAATATAAAATTTTCTTTTGTTTGAAAATGTTTATTTGCATTTGAGAAATAAGTTGATAATTCAGAATGTAAATTTCTGTCTCGAAATGTTGGAGCTATTAAGTCTCCTTGTCGATAGTGAAACCATCCAACAATTTTTTTAATATTATCTTTTAAAAAATTTTCCAATATTTCTTTATCAATGCATCCAATAGTATTAAAAAAAGGTTTACTTATAGGATAAGGTTCTATATATTTTATATCTAAAAATAAATAATAATATTATTATATATACATGTATTATTGTGAATATATTGTAATTATGTGAATCACTTTGAAATTAAGTCTATTTTTTCTAATTATTATTGCAATTATTAAAATCAAATATATTATTAAATAAGTAGTTTTTAAATATTTCAAATTAATTTTTGAATAAATTTTTAGTGGTTAATAATAATTATAATTAAAGAATATATAATTATATATTTTAAACATACAGTTGATTTTTATTTCATACAAAAACGAAATTGTACTCTTTACAAAATAATTCTGTATAATATTAGTACTGATAACTTACTTATGTGATGTTTAATACATTCAATATCTCTATCAGAATCTGTAATTTTTTTTGTTACATATTTAACAATTTCTCCTAGTAGAAAACCAATCTGCAAAAATATTCAGAGTAAAAAAAAGTAATGACGATACATCAAAATTAAAAAATATAAAATTTGTATATATTTACAGGTATTAAAAAAGTAGGAATCAATTTCAAATGATTAATAATGTTATCAAAACAAAAACAATAAAGTATTTTATAAGAATTGGATGTATCAAAAGATACGTGTAAATTATTAAATTGGTGCACAATATTATAAAACACAATGATAAAATCAGAAAGCTCAATTAAGAATAATAAAATAACAAGTTAAGTAAAACAAAATTGCACTGGTCAAGGTTGTGCTTTTTTTAGTATTTTTTATAAGAAAAAATCTATCAAATAATAATGCAGAACACCAGAAAAATATAGAATTTAATAAGTATTGGAGAAATGACAAACAAACAAACACAAAAAGGCAGTGGGGTTTAGATATTATTTGTCATTACATCGATAAATAGAATTTTTTAAAAACATGAAAATGTAAGGTTAGTTTAAACGTTTGCAGCATTAAAACAGTTAAAACAATGGGACACTGTATAAGCGCAAAAAGAGAGGAAAGGCTATAAAAGTTCCAACCTGATCATGAATTCGCCTATTCTCGTAGAGAAGGAGCGAGAGAGCCGGACCTGAAATTGTAACCAGAAGATCATCATCGGCCATATTAACGGTCGTCAAACTCAAAAAAAGCTCCAAGACGAGTGGATGAATTTTTCGTTGACTTGGATTGCCCTGCGCGATTACTGGGAGATCCAGTCGGTTCCAGGAAGAAGGACCTCACGCTTCGTGGATCATTGGCCGGAGATTTCTTGGAGTCGAAGAGAAACCCGGTCCACGCACGCGCACTCCCTCACCCCTGCAGACGGCCACCACGTGTTTTGTAAACAGACGTCTAGGGTTGCGCCGACACTCTTCGGGTGCACGTGACTCCGGTTTGCTTTCGGTCGATCACGCTTACCCGAATGCTCCAATCTTCTGTGGTGTAAACGAAACAAGACTTCCGGAGAAGCTCCAAAAGTTTAATCATCTTCCAATTGTCAGCTCTTTTTTAAATTCCATTTTAAGCACCTCAAGAGAAACCACAAAAATCCCATCAAAATCTCGTGAAGCAACTACTTTTTATGTTGTCGGCAATCGAATTCAGATCCTTGATCGTGTAACGCGAGTGCACTGATACCAGGATCATTAACAAGTAATCACCAATGATTAAAAAGATCTCTTTTCACTTGTTCGTACCAACTGACTTAGACAGCTGTCGTTAAACTTATTGAATTTAAAATAGATTTAAGAATCCATTTCACAATTTCATTAACTGTACAAAATTAAATAAATAATATCTTGTATATTATGCATTGTTCTAGCTTTACTCAGAAAAATCAATTTTTGTTAGAACATTTCAAAAGTACGCTGTTTGAACAACAATACTTTAAATAATATATAATCAATGCCAGATCACAAATATTTATAAAATAACAGGGTAAACAAAATTTAATTTTACAACATACTTTGTTCACAACTTTCTCTAAAAACTATAGCTTAAAAATAGCTGCATCTCTACCCTTGAAACAATTAAAAAATTGGAAGGTGTATTGAAAATATTTTTTTATGTACCGTCACCTGAACTTTTCTTAATTTACAAAAAAAAAAAAGAAAATGCGAATTTAACGCATACTAATGACGCTTTTTTAGTAAAATTGAAGTTATTCGGGACGATATAACTTTTTTCAATTTTCAATATTTTAAAAATATCCTACATGATTTTTGTCGGAATTATTCAATTAAATAACTAACATGATTTTAGATTAATATAATATTTATTTAATATAACTAGTGAGATTTTAAGTTTAAATTCGCACTGGTCGTACAGCTTGCCCGCACGAAATCAATTGGCTATCAGTACCTTTACATACCATAAAATTCGGCTATTTAGACAACGGAAAAAATAAATTCATATTTCTGGTGTTCAACGAAATTTGCATAACGCAGCACATGTAAAACTAAATATATAAATTCAACAATTTTCGAATAAAATTTTTTGAATAAAAATAAATAAAGAATATTTCGATACGTGATCAAAATTCTTATTTACTTTATTAGTTTTTTGTTATATGTCCCCAAAAATATTGTACATTTTTCGCCACAGAAACTAATTAAGTTCTTGAATTGAATTTCATTGACTTTATATTATTAAATCATTAAATAAAATTCCATTCTTCAATCATTTTTCAGGAATGTATATGTGTATTCACCGATAAATTATCGTATATTTCTTTATTCTTTACTTTTAGATAATTGGTTAAGAATAATTCAGTAACTAACAATAACGATGTTTCTGTTGAAAATAATTAATTTTTGCAGTCATTTTTTCCGAAAACGGCTTTTGTCATAATTTCTCAATTGAAGCAACAAGCATGAATAATTATTTATAAAGACACTTCTTATTGAACTTATATATTAAGTGATAAACTTGCTCTTTATATAAATAATACGGACATTTTAATCAGTCTTGTTAAAACAATAAATAGTGAAATTAATGTTACTGATTTTTCTAATCTAATGAAAACTCAATCAAATACTGTATATATTTATATTTCAAATAAAACAATAAAAACTAAAATAAAATTTAAGTGTTAACATCAATCAACAACGAACTTCCAATCTGCAACGAAATTTCTTTAAATTCCAAAAATTTAAAAAACGAATATAAATTATGAACATAACAAAAGAAAACAATCGATAACTTACTGTTGCAAACATGTGATTTCGAGTTTCGACTCGAGTCATGTGTTCGCGACAAAAACACGGACTGTCCAATGAGCGACGTCTCAAGCGGCGCAGATCTTCATAAAGAGAGATCTGCGCACCCACGTGCGTTGCCTCCAGTGACGCGACCTCCTACGACGCCACGTGGCTACGCCATTCTGTATTATTTCAACTATCTGTTGATTTGACTTTTCGAGTTTCTGGAAAATTTTTAGATATAATATCTTTGGTATATTGTAATCAGCTCATCGAATTAAATTCATATGTATAAAGTAAATTTGTGTTGTTTTGTGTAAGGGCTTATCAAGTGCTTTAAACCCAGCTCTCTGCAGTTATTCTTCTGAAATCACTCACAAAAATCCAATAATTACATTATTCAAAAATTTGTTAATAAATTAAAAATAAACTAAAGACTTTTCCTTCGGGTTGAAATGGATAAAATAAATGGATTAATCGCCTTGAATATTAAAATTCTAGATGGGCATTAAAAGAAATTTTATCAGAAAATGTTGAAAATTATTGTTTAGATTATGTTTCATCGTATATCAAGGCAATAAGGAATTGATTGGAATAAAAAAAACCCAAATCTATCTGCATAAATTCCCACGCACACAAAATGTTTCTGCAACAATTTTAGGGTTAAGTAGTTAATATGAGTGTTAGAAATGACGATACTGCATAGGGAGTTATAAAACATTATTATAAAATAATAAACATAAAATAAACAAGGAAGGGACATTTTGACCTGCAGAAACTAAATTTTCACGCTAATATGTTCAGTTCACTGAGAGATTTACAGCACGATACACTACTTTCAGTAATCTGCATTTCGTGTAAACATATTTTTTCGTATACGATTAATCAATAAATAATTATTTGTATTTAACTAGAAAAAGTATGCATATTCATTGTGTATGCCCCTATTTCCAACAATGAGGAATAAATTTTATCAAAGGGAAGATAGCTCAACAGTCTATTTAAGAAAAACAGAAATTACATTGTGTGTTACTAACGTATATCACTGACTTAATAATCATATTTTATGTATTTTGAAATTTGTATTATGCGTCTCTAATGAAACAAAGAAAAGGGTTGCCATCCGATCTCGCTGAATTTTCCTTCGCAGAAAACCAATATGTAGGGTCGACGTGCGATATGTATTGGTGGGGTTTTGATAGGGCGTCATACAATTCAAAACCTCTGCGCGATACAAGTGGTATAGCGTCAAAAGTAAGATAATTTTGAGAGTGTAATTATCTGAAAAATGTTTGAGAAAGATTGAATATTTTAGCGAGATGGATTGCGGCTGGGAAACGCGGGTTTTAAATTGTGTCATGTTTCTTTCTTTATTTCAAACGATAATTTATAATAAATAATGTAAAAATCAATATTGTTTGTAAAATACGAGGCTTTTTCCTATCGATTATCAGCGATAGGTTTTTTATGCCGAGTATTAAATAAATGTAAAATTTGTAAATTAATATTAAAATATATTAGAATATTCTCGATAAATTAAAAATAAAATGCGAATAACGGCGTAGCGAATTCGGATGTTTAAGAAGCGAAAAGAATACCGTTTGTTTTTAATGTAAGATTGAAAAGAAGGGAAGAGCGACAAAAAACAGTGGAATGAAGACGCGTGAAAAAATTCTTTATTCTTTTTTGAGTGATTCAACTGCACGGAAGAATTTTCTCTTCTTTCTAAATCAAAAGGTCATAAGCTGTTTGTCATATAAATTAATAAATAATCTGGTAAAGTACAATTTTTTCGATATTTTGGAAATTATTAATATACAGATCATTCTATCCTTTTATTTAATTTCTTTTTCAGAGAATTTATAATTAATTTATCAGGAGTAATTGTCATTGTATGTGGAAAATACAGGAAGGAAAAAGAGAAAATAAGAAGGAAAAGGAAATCAGTTGTTGGCGTGGATTCATCAAATTACACTTTATTTTTATCTCATTTATATTTATAAATTTTAATTATAATTGTTTTGCGAATATTTTAAAGATTCCTGTTAAATTTTGTTTAATTTTACAAATATTTAATTTTATTAGAAACAAATCTACTTTCAAATAAAAAATATATACGCGAATCAATTGTATCGAAATAAAATTGGATGTAACATAAAGTCTCGAGGTAACAAAAACTCTCGAGAACCTCAAAACAGATTAAATTAAACAAGTTTTCTTAAAGAGTGATATAGTAGTGAAGATATTATTGAAATAGCAAAAAGATGTACGAATAATCCTTTTGCACTAATAATGTTGTAAAAAATACTCAATTAATAATTTTACGTACAAAAAACTACAAGGAAGGTTTCGAATATTTATTAAACTATCGCCTAAAATTTCAGAAATCAAGTCAAGTTCAATAAAACTGATGGCTGATAAATAGGTACACGTACACATATTTAAATTAAAACCAAGTGCTCATTTTCTATTGGAACATGAAGAGTATTGTTCAATATGGAGACTAACTACACTAACTACTTTAGTTTACATTGAGTACCTTTCAACAGTTATAACCTTATTAAATCTAGAAACTATTAATTTTATAGAAGTGATAAAATAATGAAGAAAATGATACAGGATTAAGAGTTCTTATTTGGATACACAAGTTTTGTTTTTAAAGAAATTAAATTTAATAAAACTTGTGAGGAAACCTCTTTTTCCCCACGAAAACTGTGCTGTGGTGCAATTTCAAGGAGCCGCAATAGGACCCCGGCGAAGCAGCCCCTCCACTACCACATCTCCATCCGGGCAAGCGCCCCACCAGCTCCCACCCGCGCAGCCGTCAGGATACACTGCGCATCATTGGAGTACTCCCACTTCCACTGGCGCTCGGCGGAAACCGCCGCTCCGCCGACGCGCATAAAATCAGCAACACAGCCCATCGAAGGGCAGTCGATTTGACACGAGTCGACCTCCGGAACCAGCGCCAGGATCGCTGGAGGGTTCTACTAGAGAACGACTACCGGGAGGCCACCCTGTGGTACTAGTGAGCTTGCTCACCCAAGTCACGACTGCTGCGCCGAGATAAATCGATGACGGTTGCCAGTCGGAACTCCCAAGTTCACTGGGGGGACGACGTGACGTCAGCGTCAAGGAAGTCTCGGCGACGTCTGCAACGATAAGCTTCCGCAGGATCGCTGGAGACTCGTCGCCGTAGGCATCCCGTCGAACGAGCCAGGGCAAGTAGATCCGACTTGGGTGACGGCTGAAGTCGAACTGACAAACACCGGCGTTGAAGCGGCGGACCACGCCCTCAAGTAAAGCAAATATCCAAGATTCCTAAACTGCAGAGGGGTGAAAAGTCTGTCCATCGGCGCGGAGCTCGGTCGTCCTACTGAGGCTCAGCCCGTGAAAGGCCCCGGCAACCGCCAGCCGAACTGACCGGTCACCGCGACCGCCGCGCCACTAAAACATAGCGGCGAACGGGCAAACAAAAATTTTGCCATGTAATTGCGAATTTTTACCGCGATAAATTTTTGTACACCGAAAATCCGAAAAATATTATAAATTCACCGCGGAAGTTCCGAAACCCCGGAAAATAATGTTAATTCACCGCGAAACCACCAAATACTAGGAAAATCGCTTAAATTCACCGTAGATGCGCCGAATATTATATAAAACCAGTAAATCACCGCGTAATTGCTAAAAATCAACAGAATTATATCGAGTCACCGTAGTTTTAAGGTCTCTTAGTTGTATACTAAATTCTCGATCATACTTGTAACAAACTATATTTTCTTTTATTTTATTATTATTATTAAATATGAATTTTAAAACTTAAACATCTTCGATTTACTGGCATTCGATTCCGGCACCCAGTTACTTCACCAGACCCGAACCTGAACTCGGATTCCGCTGAGTCCTATCCCGACGACAAATACTACCTCTCCCGTTACAAACTTCTGATCATACAGTTGTAACGTTTCGACTGTGCCACGAATAGTCGGTCAGTCGTATTTAGGGGCAAAGGAGGGAAATAATAATAAATAATAAAATATATTATTTAAATAAAATAAAGATCGATTTATTTTTAAAAGGTCAGAGAAGATTTTTTTCTTCTACAGGAGTTTCCGACGTGAATTTGGCTGGTGAATCGTCTCCAGTTTTTACGTCGTCAATTGGTACATATGAAAGAGTAAAATAATAATATTTCTTTTTAATATTATTATTTTGAATTTCGCGGGTAGCAAATATTCTAACTGCCCGTACTCCCGTGTTATGACGGAGAGTATTTACATATATTTCGACTGATATTTATTTTACAAGAGGTCAATAACCCTGTTATGACAGGTTATTGACGTTATTTTATAAATATCGTAACACGGAGCTATTGTCACCCGTGACTATTTGTTTGTAGTAATGATCGCATTGTTATGACAGGCGTCAAATCTTTAGTGTTTTAAATTTAAAGTAATTTCAAGAAAAAATAAAATTATAATTCGTGTAAACACGAATTAGAATTTTTAATAGTTTTGCGGCCGATATTGTCGAACGACTCCTCATCTAATTACTATGAGTTTACTCTTCAGTTTCTCGCAAAAAATTAAGCTCCCGCGCCCAGGTGCGTTCCGTCTTTTATTTCCGCGATCCGTCGTCGATTTCTCCTTCACGTTCTCGATCAGGAGGGGCGTCGGGGAGTGATTTAGTTCGCCACGCGGAACTGATTCGTTAAGTTCGAATTCAGATCGTTGCTCCCTGGCATTTCGCGAATTAAAACGTTTGTTTTTCGCGAGTTTATTCACCTCGGTGAAAAGGGCAAACGATTCGCGACATCGTGCAATATATTGAAATATTGCACGGTTAGATGTTATGATTTGCAATTCATAAAAACGAATACTTTTTACAATTTTTTCATTTATTAATTATCTGCCGATACTATTTTTTACTTAGATAAATGGAGGAAAATTTTTACCAATTAAAGGTGAATGATATTAGTAAAGAGGAATTTAATACTTACAATGTTTATTATTCCTACTTTTCCTAAATGGATGAAAACTATAAATTCGTTACATTTTACTAGATTTCTGGTTTATTTATTCACAATTTCGATTCTATTACTTATAGATTCCCTTTTTCATTCTAATATTAATCTTTTAATTTCAACTCGTAGTTTGTTTGATAAATTACATAATATTGTGAATAACGGTATGTTAGGAACCAATCACTATTCAATATTTTTTAATTTAAAGATTGATAAGTCATTAAATAAAAAAATCTTTTAAATTAATATTTATTTAAACTGATTAGAAAAAAGTGTAAATTTTGGTAACAGTTTCTTTAGTAATTTTCCATTTACGATTCATATAATTTTCCTTCGAATAAAATATTATTATTTTATTCAAGTATTAACAGATTCAATTAAATAAAGTTCATTTAATAAAAAAAAAAAATAAATGTGAAAAATTAAAAAAATCCAGTCACTTGATAGGATTGGAATTGATATAAATAAATTAATAAAAAAAAAAAAATTGTAAAGATTTCAATGAGCTTGAAGTTTATAAAAAATTAAATGATTATTAAAAAAAATTTTTTTAAATCACAAAAAAATTCTATAAAAAATTTACGTAATAAAATTAATGTGAATGACACATAAGCAACATATGCTCTTGGAATAGAAATAAAATTCTTAAAATTAAATGGATCAAAATCTTTCAGTATTATTTATCTGAAATTTCACTTTTTCATATATAATTTAATGTTAAACTCGCGTAAAACTACTTCCTCTTTAGATACTAATGATACACATTCATATATATAAATAATATATAAATAATTGTCTGATGATTGCAAATTCATTTTACTTAGGTAGATGAAAGTTTTGATTAGTATGACCCACATCGACTTGATACATAAGGTAGATGTTTGCAAGAAATTTTCCTCCACGATGACGAAGAGGATTTAAAAACCCCTGGTAAATCATCTACGGAAACAGTAAAGGAGAAAAAGATGGTTGAAGAGGAAGAGCCAATTTTATTTATATCCTCGATATATTTGAATAAAAATACAAACACTTTATATAAATTTTCTTGCAAATATTATTCTCATCAATCTCTTTGTCATTGTCAACCACAAAATCCTTTCCGATAATAGATATTTTTAGTAAAATGTACAAAGTAGGTAAATTCTCTAAAGTGTAGAAAAAGAACACACAAACACTTCGTTATGAAGTTGAATGCACTTATCTTTTCACACACTGTTTTAATCTCTGCACTATGTAAATTGTTTAAGACTATTATTAAAAATAAATGTCAATGTTAGTAATCTGAAAAAAAAAGATAATTTTGGATCAACTTAAAAAATAATTATGAAACAAGAGAGTCAAGCGACAAAAAAGGGAAATATTTTGTTTTGATATATGAATAATGAATAAAGGGTTGATTTGAACTGGACACTCATTTCTTCCCGAATTATAAATTAATTTAATTAATATAAATTAATATTTTGTTCTACAATTTTATCCCTGTAATTGTTATTTAGTTTTCTCTCTCTCTCTCTCTCTCTCTCTCTCTCTTTTTGTGTTGTTTTCTATCAATTCACTTGAGAAACTTATAAAAATATGAAGTTAGTTGCAATTAGTTTTTTCCCTGTTCACAGCAATGAAAAGGTTTTTTATATCTTACTATTGAAATTGTAAATATTAGGCGAGACAGTGTCGATTACTCTATTTAAACGTAATTATCACTTAATAATCAGATGTATGTCCTGCGATATGTACACGCGAAATCGAAAAGGTATTTTTGTGAGAGATAAAAATTTGTTTCAGGATAATTTTATGTGCAATGGCCTTAAAAAGATATCGATGTTATTACATCAAAAAGAAAAGTTTTAAAAATAAAAAAAATTATTTGTTATTTTTCTCGGCATATGAGGAGGATTCAATAATATTAATCAAAATACACTTATTAAAATACTTGCTGATTTATATTATTTTTAAATTATTATTTTAGATTTATTAAATTTTTATTCGGACTTTCGATTCCGAATTGCATCGAGGAGTACCGGCTTCTGTGAATTGCATAAAAATACACCGTAGAATTAAGAAAGAAATATAGCAGAGGCTAAAATAGTGTTTGGACGAAAGACTAAAGGAGTAAGAAGTATAGGCATGTGTAAGAAAAATGAAATAGTGGGGAAAAAAGTGTAAGGAGAAAAAGGTTAAGCTAAAGAAAAAGAGATTAGAAAAATTCTTGAGGGAGAAATGAGAGAATATAAAATAAAGTAAACAGTGGAGACTAGAGTCCGAGAGAAGAAGTGGCGCAGCCAAATGGAACAAAGAGGACATTCATTCAGTGGACACAAGCCAGAAAGGGGCGATATGGCAGGTTATCAAAGATCGAGAGGAGCAAAAATGGCATAAATCCAATCAGAAAATAAAAGTATTAAAAAAGAAGAAAAAAGTAACGTTTGAAAGAAAGAAAAAAATAAAATAAATGTACGGAAAGAATATAAGAAGAAATAAAAAAGGAGAAGTAAGATTATAAAGAATGAATTAAAACGGAGAGAAGCTATTAATGGTTGAAGAAATGGAAGAAAGAGAGAAAGAAAAAGAGAGAAGAAGGAGAAAGAAAAATAGATGAAGAAAAGGAAAGGTCTAGAAATAAAAAGAAAAAGAGTGTAAGAGGAAAAATTAAAAATCAAAAAGTGGATGTCAGTTACAGAGGAGAGACTGAGCAGTATAGAGAATGTTAGATACGTGAGTGAAGATCAAGTGAACATAGGTAGAAATGAAATAATAGAGAGATGGCTAGATCAACTGGGAGCACACGCAGTAGGAAGTTAACAGTTTATGGAGTACGACAACTAAATAGAGCAAGACAAAGTTTACCTTGTTGGTAAGAAAAATAAGTAGCATGATAATATGGGTAGAGGAGAGAGAGAAAAGGTAAAAAGTGAGGAAAATATAGTAGTCGGAAGAGTCGAGTTAGATGAGGTTAGAAAAATAGGGGCAATGGAATGGGCAAAGTGTTTAATCAAGAAAACACTAGCTGTCAAAGGTAAAATTAAGAGTTCGTTGATAAGTGGGAAGGTAATTATAATACAGACGGAGAATGCAGAAAAGAAGAACGAAGCACTGGAGGTTAAGAAAACGCTGATAGGAACAAAGCTATTTCTAGAGAGAAATCTATGTTTTGAGGAAACTAAGAAAGGTAAGTTTTTGTAGCAGATGGATAAGGTGAGAAGAAGAAAAAGAGGATAAAACTACTAAGGGGGCTGAAAAAAAATGAAGTAGAAAGGATAAATAGGAATACAAGGGACGAGAACAAAAAGAAAAGACAGAAACAAAAGAAATAGACAAAGAGGAAAGACACATAGTAACTAAGAAATGGAATGATAGAGTAAATAAGAAGAGATGAGGATAGACATCAAAAGAAAAAGGAAAGATAATTAGAAAACGAGATGAAAATAAGTAGAAAGTAATTGACAAACATGTGACAGGAGGTGAAAAGAATAGGAAAACAATAGATTGAAAGTGATATGATGGCGAATAACAATATAATCCTACTTATATAGTTTTCCGCGGAAAAAACACTGCAAACTTATTGTTTGCGTTAAAACCGACAGCCTCGATCGCATTGCCAGAATGCTTGGCTACTGGTGATGCAAGACAGGCTGACCAAATGTATCGAGCTTGCTCCGCTTCGTAAAGCCAACATGAAAGCCGTGATAAAGAAATTGAGAGACTCAGTTCTCCTCCGACACGGCTGCTCGGAAATTATAGTCTCCGACAACGGACGACAATTCGTGAGTAAGAAATTTTGAACCTTTCTGAAAGACGCCGGAATCATTCACCGTCGGATCATTCACCATACACGCTTCAATGTAACCCAGTTAAACGAACAAATAGGGCGATCAAGACGATGATCACTCAATTTATCAAGGGCGATTACAATGACTGGGATCTCTACCTCCCAGAGCTCACGTTCGTGTACAACACGGCTAACTCCATGGCAACCGGACTCATCCCTGCGTATCTGAATAACGAGCCAGAACTCGCGACACCAGATACTTTTCGACAGAAAGCTGGACGCGTGACATATGCAGGTTTAACTGAACACCTAAAAGGAATTCGCGAAGCATTAGACTTTGCGAAGAGTAACATAGCGAAGAATTGGGGAAGAATGGCAAAATATTACAATAACGACTAACATCCTCTCGGATAAGGCAGCCCTTCGAGGGGCAGTCGACTGATTCAGCCGGCCTCCGCAATCAACTCCAGGATCACTGGAGGGTTCCCCCCGAGGACGACTATTGTGGGGGTGTGCCTTTCCGAGTCTCAACTAACTCATCGAGGCCTATTAACGACGACCTCCCCGTCGGACTCCCTAAATCACTGGGGAACGACGGGTATCCCCAGGATCACTGGGGGCTCGGCGCCACGACAACCGTTCGAACGAGCGAGGGTTAACTGGATCCGACCCAGGCGACGGCTGATGTCGTACTGACGGGCACCAGTACTGAAACGGCGCATCATACCCTCAAGCCAAGCAACCGTCCAGGATAACTGGGCCGCTCCGCAGAGGAGTGGAAAATCCGTCCGTCAGCGCGGAGCGCCAACGTACGACTGAAGCGAAAGGCCCGGCTACCGCATCGCCCCTGGCGGCTGCCAGCCGAACCTGTCATGACCGCTGCGCCATCAAATTCAAGCGGCCTACTGACGAATTAAAAATTACCAGCAAGCAAACTATTTTATCGATCCAAAAATGGAAAAATTACTTTTTTTTTATAAAATCACCACGAAACATACAAAATTGTATCAAATCGACGCAAATCCTTAATAAATGTAATAAATTCACCACGGAAAGAAATAATTATAACGAATCACCATGAATTGTAATAAATTTAGTAAAATTATGTAAATTCACCGCGGAAAGAAATAATTATATAGAATCACCGTAGGTTTAATGTATACATAATTGTAAACCCTGTCAATATGATCTTTTTGTAATACACTTCTATTCTTTTGTAAATTTAAAACTATTTCTTCTTCTTTATGTACCGCCCTATCACCTCACCAGACCCGAACCTGGACTCCGGCGAGTCCTATCCCGGCAAAAACGCTAACCCACTGTTACATACCTATAAATATCTTGATGGATGAATTAAACATGGCTTCTATTACCAACGAAATCAGATTATACTGTTATAAATCTTTAAATAAGATCATAAAAAATTTGTCTTTAATTTGTACGATAACATTAAGGCTAAAAAATTTACAGTTATTGAGATTCCAATTGTTGATTTATTTGGAATTGTGTAATAGTTTTCTAAGGAGCATTAATATTTACTACTACTTTAATGCAAATTATTAGTGAGTTTGGAATCATATCGAAGCAGTTAAATAATCGTAATAGCATATTAAAAGAATTAATTTGATTGGAAAATACTGTTACGGCAGAGGCCAAACAAACATTTTTTTCTTATTTTTATTATTTTATTTTAAAGAAAATTTTAATAGTTATAATAACAAATAAATAAAATGATTATAACAATAATTTATTACAATAATTATAATAGCAATTTAGGAAAACAATAACTTATTTTAATAATTATAATAATAACTGAATAAATTAATTATAATAATTATGATAATCATAATACTAAATAACAAAATATTAAAAAAATTGCAAGAAAAAAAGAACCAAATCATGTCAATCAAAAAACATTATTAAGTGCGCCATATTTTTACAATTCATTGAGAAAAAGAAAGTATAAAGAAAAAAAATAATAACATTAGTTAAATATAAGAAAATATATTAAATATAATTACAAATCAATAAATAATTTGGATTTTAAATAAAGAATAAAAAAATAAAAAACAGTATCGCTAACCCTAAATCACAGAAACATTATATTAAGAACAAATAATATTTTAAAATAAAATACATTGCCTAACACTATCTACTTTCTCTCTCTCACTAATTGGAAAAATTTTTAACGAGTTTAAAAAGTATCACAGTCCTAGAAAGTCAAAAGTTGACCTGTAAAAGGTGTAGCAAAAAAACTATATAAAAAAAAGGTCTATGTAACTCTATGTAAAGAAATTTAGAGGAAGGTGAACAAGGGAAATTCCTGAACACACAAACTTTGACAAAGAAAATTAGACATAAACAAAGAAAAGTATGATAGAAAAACAATTAAAATAAAAACAAACCCTTTCAAAATGTTCTAGCACACAATTTATAGGTCAAATGATAAGAAAGAAACACCAGCAATAATATAGACAAATTTTTATTTATAATAAATATTAAACATTATTTACACTGATAAAAACTTTTGCACCCACTCCACAATCAAAGAAGGAAACCGACCTACTTATCAAAATCATTAAAATAAATTTTAATTATAAGATAATCATTAAATTAATCCAATCAACGTACATGTTTTGTTACATAAATTCATAAATTTACAATGATAAACATACAAAACTTATGAAATAAAATTATAAAACACTGAACCAAATACTTTCACTCACTTATGTTAAATAAAAACATTACTCTTCTACTGTTGTTATAATAAATAATTAAACAATATAGAATAACTTAGTAAATAATAAGAAATTTTAAAATTTAAAAAAAAACACTTGTAAACAAGGGTATGGGCCAAATATTCATGAAACTAAAGTTTGAATTAATTAATTAATTATCGCTAAATTAAGAAAAAAGGACAATTCATTGTGATTTTCCAAGAAAACCTATAAAAATTTCCAACTTGCCCTATCACCCTGTATTAGAAAAATTATATAAAAAGGGAGGAAAAATTACTTGAAGAGCAGTAAAATTCCAATTTTTTCAAAATCAGTCAAATTTCAATTTTTTTCAATTTACAATTTTTATTCCTTCATTGGATTTATCCTTCCTGAGGAAACTATACAAACCACACACGAAGCACCAGGTGTATTACTGTACTCCAGTTCAAGATTGAGAGTAAGAAATAAACTATATTGTTTTTATATATGTTATATTCGGGCTTCATTGTTTTATTCTTTTTTTTTCTTTCTTTTCCTTTGCGTTCAAAAACATTTTTCGTATTCACAATTAGTAAAAATAAAGAGGTTACCGGTCTAACCTTAACGCGTACACTTTTATTTTTTTTTAAATTTTCTCCTTTCCATCTTTGGTGGATAAGTTCCAGGGTGTTTGTTTCGAATCGAATCATCCCTCCATCTCGGGCTAGTTTGCGAAAACATAAGTCAAAAAGTGAGGAACCTTTAATTGCAGTTAATTAAAATTATCGCGCCTTCGTTTACGACTAGCTTCGACGCGACGTAACAACACATTTCAAATTTTTCTGAATGCAAATAAGAACATAAATACATTGAGAATTGGTTTGACAGCTGTTTGTCCCATGTTTTGGATTAAAATTCAAAGATTATTAAATTTTAACACTCCGATTTTAAAAAAACTCGTCAAACGAATGACCGTTGATGAAACATTAAATATAACATCAAAGACAAATAATTATAGTATGCATAAATATATACATAAAAATTCTCCTAGAGTTTTAATTAACCTTCAAAAGTCTTAATACTAGCTTTAATCACTCAGTATATTCTGATATCCCCACTTCCCTTTCCTAGACACACAAACAAATTATTAAAAGGGTGATCACGATAAAAGGAGGATATCGGTTAAGGAAGGAGTTAGAGTATTAAACAGGTTAATTATAAACTGCTGTATAAGTTAAAAATAAGATTTAATTAACGGACTGATGTGTTAAAATTAACAGATAGCACATGTCTGATTTTCCGTTGAACTTGCACGGGAGCGCTTCATCCCTCTGATCGTCTTTTGTTTTTTTATAACAATTAGCGCCAATGTTAACATTAGTGATTATTTTTTAGAATATAATATTTTACATTTGATTTATTGACATTTTACATCGAATGACCGTTAACTATTTTTATATAATTAATTCTACTTGTTTATTCTTATTTAACGTATATCATACATAATATATAATTTTTATTATTCAATTTTCGTGCCGCCTTCCAGTCACTTCAGGTAGCTTACAATCGCTAGTGTGACTCTCGAAATAATATTACTAGCTTTGATTCGAGATATGACACAGGCGTCACAATATTTTAGAAATTACAATAAAATTCCAGAACATAAACTAGTAAAAAATTTAAGTTTGGATTGGCTGAAAGCACAGAATTTAAAAATACTAAATTGATTGATATTTCTTTTATAGATTTTGGAGAAAAAAATTCAATAGCCCTCGTTTTAAAGTAATAATCAAATCGTTTATTAATCTGGTAAAACAAATATTTTTTATTTTTAAATTATAAATATTTTAGAAAAATACATCTGAAAGTTTACGTCCAGATATAATCATATCAGTTCATCAACACAAATGAGACACTAATTAATATTGTATGAAATACTCATTTTCTTTAAAATTAAAAGACATACCTGAATTCTTAAGTAATTTAAGGAGTATGACATTTTATAAAAATTTATTTATGTAACCGACGAGTTTTCCGAGATCGTCTCGAATCATAATTCTATAAAGCATAAATCTATAAAGCAGCCCCAAAAGAGAAAGTTATGGCATCTGTGGGCCATATGACAGCCGGTCAATCCCAAAGGGGCAGGGAAAGATGCGGTAGGGCGCAGGGAAGGCGAGTTAGTTATTCTCTTGGCGTCGTCTCGATCTGTTGCATAAACCCTATATAATTGAATAAAGTTGGCTGCATTTTTGTGGATTTACTTTTGCGTGATTTTATTTGCAATGACTAAACCCATTTCGTTTCTTACACTTAGATGTTAACATCATTTCGTAAATAATATTTATTATGACAACAAAATCATTAAAAAATTCTTTTAATTTTTATTATGAATAAATATTTATTATTATTATTTTTTTTTAATTATTTTTATTCATTGAAGGCATATTTTTATTTTTATTAATTTTAATTAAATATGCATTATATTATTAATACAATAATTAATATTCAGTTATAAGACTGTAATATAAGTTCCACGTTCCAGCAAATTATAAAGTCATAAACATAATATTAAAATATACACAAAAATAATAAATTAATTTTTCTTTTTCTTTTGAATAGTTTAAATATGAAAAGTGAAATGTATTGAAATTGAATAATAAATATATATTTTACCGATTCATTGAAAAAATGTAAATTTGTTCTTTCTTTAATTTATTATTCTCAATGAAAAAAATTAAAAAAAAATTTAAGTTTTTCACAATTATATTTATACTTTAATTACGATAATTATCTTATTTTTTACTTTGTCATACAAATTAGAATATTTTCAACTATGAATTCATTAAAAAAATTATTGTATCATAATTAATCGCCCATATTATTTATTTATAAGGAAAATAATATTTTAGTTCACCTAATTATTATCAATTTGAATAAATAAAAATTCTTGCTTCTTTTGATTTAAAAATATTCTAATAATATAAATAATATAAAAATGTTTTCAAAACATTGTTATGTTTCAGGGTTGCAAAATATAAATGCTCTGGATTGATAAAAACTGATTTAATATTTTATTATAATATTTAAATAAATAGAAATTTTTTTAAATAATTAGATAAAAAGTAATTTCAATAATATTATAACAAAAAAATATTTTAAAAAACATATGTATGTACATGTTTTAAAAATTTTAATTTCTGAACAAATTTGTAATTATATTTTGTATTATTTACAAATCTACATGAAAATAGTAATTTTATTACTTTGGCTAATGGTAATTAATATTATAATTTATTAAAAACTCTTTTATTATTTCTTAAATTTAGGGAATATATGAATTGGAATGAATTACGAAAGTATTTTATTTTTTAATCTTTATGAGTATAAATATTTTTACAAATATATGAAAATTAAATTTATCCTACGTTAAATGGCGGACCTCGTACATTCGCACATAAGTTTGAAAAGTAAAAATTTAAATTTGTTTTACATAACAGGAAATTAAATCGCAGAACACCAAAAATTATAAATAAAAGACTTTTGAGTATTAATGAAAATGGATACCGAAAAACTACTGAGTATAATTTATATTTAAAAAAAAAAGTTGCAATCAAGAGAGAGTAAACATAAAATGATAAAAATTAAAATTTCCGAAGTGAATAACTGTTTGGATAATTAGTCCAAGCAATAGAGTACTTCTTAAGCTATAAAAAATCAGCTAACGATACACATCAAAACTTGTAAAAAAATCATTGGATTCTTATTTTTGAAAATACCATTCATGATATTCAGAATTTAATAAAATTAAATTCTGAATATCATGAATGGTATTAAATAACTTAATTTTAATTTTATAATATTACCAAAAAATATAATTATTGCACAACAAATCCTGTATCTTATATTTTGTTTAAATATTTCGGATTGCCTAAAATAACAGGATAAAAATGACAAAAAGGGCCGAGCGCGGGCAATTCGATGAGGAGTGGGGCGAAGAAAATATGAGGAGTTAGTTTTAACAAAATGTATTTGTTGTGTAATAATTATATTTTTTTTAACCGTTGAAAAAACTAAAATCGTCAGGTGAATTGAGCTGGAAATAACTTAATAAGTTTTTGCTTAATTTAATTAACACTAGTATTACTCGAAAATTAATAATCCGATCAAGTTAAAATTTTGTACAAATAAATTGCACATGAATCATATTAATTTTCCTAAACTAGAGTTCTAAATATTAAAAAAAAAAAAAGTTACGAATTTCCTAATCAAAATAAATATTTTCCGGTTTTTGAAAATTTCTCCGCTTCTAATTTTCCGATTGGTTTATATAAAAATGAATTTTCTTTAAAATTTTATTGACTACAAATCGATTACTACATTGACACTATAGTATTAAAATTAAGACTTTTCCTTTTATAAAAAAAAGAATGAAAAAAAATTCTGAATATCATGAATGGTATTTTCGGAAATAAGAATCCAATGATTTTTTTACAAGTTTTGATGCGTATCGTTAGCTGCTTTTTTCATGACCTACAAAATGTTCTATTGCTGGGACTCAATAATGCTGTATCAATTATGAGCCTGATAAGAGATCATTGTAAATTATATTTTTACATTAAATACATAATTGTTTAATAGACAATAATTTGATACATAGTACTTAATCTATTTCAATAAATATTAATTACCAATTAGCATTTTCCCACAGTATTCAAATATATATATCTAACTGAGAACACTAGGTTACAATTATTTAAAATGTATGATACTTCGACAGTTGCATATTTTCATTTTATCAAGAACTCGTAAATTTATTTATAGTGAATTTAAATTATAAGTTTTATGAAATTTTTATGGAATTTATGCATGTAATCGATTTAAAAATAATTTTTTTTTATATTGTATTTTTTATATTTTTTATATTCTTTTTATATTGTATTTATAAATATTGCTACATTTGTATCTTTCTGAATTTATTTATAGAAATTTTCCGAAGTAAAATAAAATATATCAAAATTTAATGTATTATTCATCCACTTTGATTACATAAGACAATACGTCACATAATTAAAATTCTTTCACACTATAAAAAAACATGAATGCGAATTCGTATTTGATTAATGTAGAGTAAATATACATGTATTTATTTATTGATGAATAATTTTAATAAAATATTTTTTTTTTTATGCTTAAATACTTTTATTCTAACATATTTTCAACTATTCAAACAAATTTAGTAAACTATCTATATTTTAAACAAGTGATTGTTCTTATACATAAAATTTATAAAAAATAATAATATTTTTAATTTACACTTAATACATAGATATTTAAACAATCTAATAAAAACAAAATATTAATAATAAACTGGGAGATCAAAATGAATATGTATGCAGTAAACTCACAAGCAAATAAATGCACTAGTTAAGTATGCATTCCGGAGAATTATCCACCAACTCGAAGCTCCCCCTGCAGGTAGGTGTACCTTATGTACCCCCTCCCACTTATTACAGATAGATGCACCTTTCATGATGAGTGTCACTGCAGGGGGTGATAGGAATTTTGGTGACTAAATGAGGGAAATACCTGATTTTATAGTCAAAATTCTACAAAATTACAGATTTCGCGGAATAGAAAATTAATGATTTCGGCTATTTTATGCGAGTAAAGCAGTAATCTTTCTTTTATTAGTAATATTTCGGTCAAGCAGTAATGAGTTTCGACCGCGCCCATACAATAAAATAACCGTCGCATCTATTGTTTAAGTTTTCCCATGTAATTTAGCATAAGAAAAATCAAGCAACGATGCGTTTAGAATTTGTAAGAGACAACAGTCTCACGAGAACCTTTTCGCTGTGCACATCTTATAAATATAACGAATAAATTAATATAATACTTACAATTTTGTCATTAATTAATTCATAATATATAAATAAATTATATTCTATTAACTAGAATATAAGGTTTTGCGCGGAGCTTATTTAATTGTTATCAAACCGCATACAACGGGGAGCAGTAATTGAATAAAAAAAAAACGTGCAATTCTAAACAATATGTTTCAGAAATAATCGTGAAACCAAATAATTTATTTTTTTTAGAATTTTTTTTTTTAATTTTTTTATAAAATATTACCAAATAAAAGAATATGATAAGACATTATTCTCTATCTAATTTGGCTTAGTTTATATCCATAACATAATATATATTTGTATATTTTTTTTTCTTAATAAAATAAATTATCATATTCTTTTTTCGGTAATATCTTATAACAAATTAAAAAAAAAAAAAAAAAAAAAAAAAAAAAAAAAATATAAGATGAAACAAACAAAGTGAACAGGTATAGTAAAAAAATCCGTTCATGTATAATTTCATATATTATAAGATAGTTGCTAACAACAGAAACAATCTTATTTTTTTTTTAATGTAAACATAAAAATTTTTTAACAAAATCTATCCATAAATCCCTTATTAGTAACGTTGTAAATAAATGCATATATAAATAAATGATATAAAATTAGCTTTTTAATTTTTTAAACGTAGACAAAATTATCGTGATAAAATATCATAAATTACTTAAAGTTATAATTGGAGTAATTGATATTATTTAAACAATTTCTTAAACTGATAATTACGAATAGAATATGATTTTATATATCTTAATAATAAAACAAAGCATTATCAAACAAATATAAAAAAGTGCTCTTTATTTTTATCTTTTAATCATTAATATTGTGCATTTATTACTAGTAAATCAGCATAAAGTAAAAATAATATATATATATATATATATATATGTGTGTATATGTGTGTATATGTGTGTGTATGTGTGTGTATTTTTGTGTGTAAGCTTAATATGCAATAATACTTTTTTTAATATTTATATATTTAATACAATAATTTTAATCACATTACATATAGTAAACATTCTAAGAATCATGTATTTTTTCCTTTACATAATTGTTAACAAGGTCTTGTAAATAACAATATAAAATACAAATTAAAAATATAAACGTAAAATAAAAGTATAATCTAAAATAATATTATTCATATTTGATAAAATATCTATATGAGTTCAATTAATTTTCAGATAATTTATAACTCAAAGTTTTTTACAAACTCTTAGAAAACTAAAATAAAAATTTGCATTTAAATACAAATTTCATGTATCTGTTATAACCGAATTAGTAAGTACGATCAACATATTAATTAGTTTTTATTTTTTATTTCTCTAAGAATAAACATTTTTCAAAAATGAATTAAAAAAGAAATTTATATCGTATATGGCATTAAAATTATATATTGATTAAATTTATTATAGTATTTTTTGAGAATTGATATAAAAATAGATTGATTTGATAAAAAAAGTCAAAGTAAGTAAAAAAATTTCACAATATTTTTTCTTCTGAAATTAATTATTATTCAAATTTTAATTAAGATTGCTGGAATATAACATTATTTTTACAACGAGACTGTGATAGATACGCACTAAAAATTATTTAATTAACATGTGATGATTTAATGAACAATAAGTCTTTTTAATTATTATTTAATTAAAAAAATTTAAAGAAAATAAAATAAAATAAATTAAGAATTTGATAATATAGTATAATATATTATTTTATATTAAATTATTATGATATTTAAGTTTTGTAATATGTTTAATGGTTCATTGGCGTTTGTTAGTTCAGAAATTATATTCAAACATTTTGCTTAAGAAAGTTTATGTTAATGAAATTTTTTTATTACATTAAATTATTCCTCCTCCTTTATTTAATTTCATTATTATATAAAACTTTTTTTATATTATTTATGATTTTTATAAACTAATTATAATATTAATTTATAGAATCCCGTGTCAAACATTAAAAGTAAACAATTCATGAGTTATACTTAATCGTTAATTGTTTATTTTAGAAATAAAAATATTAACGTTTTTGATAATAAATAAAATATATATTTTTTTTCAATTATAATATTTTTAATTATTAACCAATAAGTTCGGCTATGGAAGTCTTATAAATCTACACTTTTCTTCAAATATAAAATGTTTAATAGTTAATTCTACAAATATAATATAAAATTTTAAATTGATATTTCCATAAGAAATAGCTCAAAAATTTGGATTATTATTAATATTTTATATCATATTAATACAATATGTATTAAAATATGGTAATCTTTTTTATAAACTGTTCATATTATTGGACTTAAATAGACTAGCACAAGCGTTAATCATTCCTTAGTTAATAAATACATTGTTCTATCTCAGTTTTCAGGGATTCATGCTGCATCTTTGTATAATAATGTCACCGTCGAAAGATCTTGGAAAAGTAGGTCATTTGGTAATCCTAATTACGTAATTATGGAGTTCAATGTCAAAGCATAAAAATAGGTTTCATTAATTTACTGAAAGTTCGATCTCAATTCTTAATTTGCACATAAAATTTTGGTAGAGTCATAAAGGATTTTTGAAATTTATTAGTAAAGATTTTTATAGGAGAAAAATGATTTTTTTAATTATGAATTGTGTAAAACAATGAATTGTATAAATAACAATTTTTATTAAAATTAAATATAAATAAATACAAATTAAAAAACTTTTAAATACAAAGAATTTTATAATAAGTAATAATGTTTTCATGAGGTCTAATTAAATATTTAATTAAGCGTTAATTGTTGAAAAAATTGATTTTGTAGATTATAATGATACACAATGAGAATACACTTTTCTTGATAATCTTTAATCTGTAATTGGATTTATATTGGAAAAGAGACAAATTATATTTTTAATAATCATTTGTATTTATTATATTTTTATTATATATTTTCCCTTGAAATAATAAAGTTTATCATAATAATTTTTTATTAATATTGATATAGTGTATTTAATTGTCCTTGAGACTCTTAAAAATGCTGTATTAATTATGACTGTTGTTCAATGATCTTTCATTTAAAAATTTACTTTAATTTATATTCAACAAAGAAAAATAAGTTTACCGATGTCCTTAATTATTCTTTATATCAAGATCAAAAACACTATTCCAACATTAGCTCATTTCAATCTAATTTTTTTTTTTTTTTTTAATGGAAATTTAATTTAGAAGATACATCAAAAACTCTCACAAGCACCAATAAGGTCAACAAATTATTCGCAGTTCGGAGCTAAGGAAATAAAATGACAGCTTTTGTCGGATTTTTATCAGATTTTCAACTCGTTTTAGAGAAAAACGACGCGTGAATAAATTAAGAACACGTGACCCTAGTGAAAAAATCTTTGAATATCCGATTAATGTGGCATTGGACCTGCACCTCCTTACCATAACCATATTGCATTTTCCTCGAAATTACCCTTTTACTGTTTTCTACGTTATGAAATTGTTAAATAAATGGTTATTCTTATATCTTTACATTTATTTTAGCTTGGAAAAGAATAGTTCTCAGTGGTAAATGGAAAGTTTCTTACGGATAAGTATACACATTAAGATACACTCTTCATTGTTTTGCTGCTTGAAAAGAAAAATTCGATTGATAAAGTCTGGTATAAATTCAAGAAAAAATCATACAATCTAGTTGTTTATATGTATGTGAAAGTGTGCGTACCCCTATATTTATGTGCATGTATATCCAAATAAATCATACGGATTAATAGTTGAAATATCATTTTATTCCCAGATATATTATTACATTAATTTACAACTATATGTTGAAATATTAATAAATATTTATTAAGTTACAAGTATTTCGCAATTGACGTTTATATATTTTTTAAATTATTAAAGAAGAATCTAAGTGTTGCATGTAAGAAAATATAAATTTGTTGGGTCATTATCTTGATAATATCAATAATAATAATAAGTAATATTTACCAATATTATTTAAATTTCAACTATATATACAGTACTTGTTTAAAATGGCATTTATTTAAATATGTGCTTATTGGACAATTATTTGAATAAATAGCATTTGTGACTAATGTTTAACAAATGCACGAGTATATTTTATGAGGGCTTAATTTAATTTAACTTTTATTTAATTTTGTCGTGTTGTTTATTTTCTTAAATAACGAAAGTCTTCTTCAAAACATTTTTTTTTTATCAAGATTCATATTTTTTTTTTATTGTAAATTCTGCGTCATATAAATTAGGCTCGGATGTTGCCATTTAACCTTTCATTAATTTGACTTGTTGAAATATTTGATTCAAAAATTTTTTTAATATAAAAATTATTATAATCCCTTAATCAAATAATTGTTCAAGAAATATACATCACTTATATTAATCTTATGTATTTTTAATTAATTATTATCATATAATTTTATATAATATTATATTTATATAATATTATCTAATTTGCATTAGTTGAAGAATTATTATAAAGTATAAATTAAAAATATGAATTTTTCATTCAATCGTTTTAAGTGTAAAACTTTAAAGAGGAAGTTTACTTGATACAAGTAAAATTTTGATTTCATTAAAACGATATGAAAGTTTGATGATTGTTTAAAAAATAATTTACGCAGTACAGATAGAAATAATTAATAAGTATAATAAAAAAAAATTGTAAATTATATCTTTTTTTGCTGTTGTTAATGTCTATATAATCTTAATTTGTAAATAATATTTGGAGATTTGTTCAACTAAGTAATTTAATTATTAATGTTTAATAATAATTTTAATAAAATATTAAATAAGTAAATTAAGAAATGGTTGAATGCATTTTTATTCTATAATTTTTCAGCTGTACTAATAAAAAGTTATTTAATAGCTTTTAAGAGGAGTGGCATGTATAGACAAGAATCAAGTTTAAAGTCAAGTAAAATATGTGAATGTAATAAAAGTCTCTAAATTTTTTGCAGTTACAAACAATAAGATTACGACACGAAATGAGAAAATATATTCAAATGAACGAGAAACGAAAGAAAATAAAATAAATTGCAAATGAAAGTGTCTATGTGTGGTTAACTTTATTCATCGCTATATCCTATACTATTTTTGCATGTGCAGGGTTTCATTAGATACAAGTATTTTCTTGTCTAATCATAGAAAAGTTATTCTACCGTGTTTTCAAAACTATTATAAAAAACGAACATTTTTTTTTCAATTAAAACGCCTTTTAAAACATCTAAAAAATCTAAATTATCATTAATTTTGTATGACTCTTTTACGATTTTTATCTTAATCTCACGTTCTAAAACTTGACCATGAAGGCTTTGTTTGGTTCCCTATTTATGATGAGTGGAGTAAAGTGAAGTAGATTTTATGAATGTTGATTCCGCCTTGACTAATTAAGATGCTGTCACAAATGGATAATTAATTGACTTTTAGTTCATTTGTTTAAATGAAATTGCCTAATACCACTGTCGGTAATGGAATTACGCAAATGAAGCTGTAAAAGTCTGGATAGCGAACTTGCCAGAGGATCAAGCAATGGAGATCCTCGAAAGATGAAGAAAAAAGATCGGAGATGATTTTACGTTTCTCTCTTTACTTTTGTAATGATAATTGAGAACGAGAGCCAAGTCCCAAGTTATTTCATAATCTCTTGATTCCAGATACGAGCTCCATGAGCTCGCACATCTTTATTTAATTTTTTTTTCTTTGTTTTTTTTTCTCCATATATTTTTCCGCGTTTTTGGACTCGTCTCCGAAGTTGGAGGTTATCGCGAGGCCGCATGCGAGAAGATTAAAGATCACGGGGCCGCGGGAAATGAGGTAAGGGCTGATAAATAGGCAGTGATGAGGGGAAGAGTCGTGACAGGTCCATGGATTTAGAACCGAATTCAGCTTGTGTTTTTTTACTTTTGTTAAATGACACAGCGATAAGGGAGGGTGTTGATGTTATAGTTGTATTGTTGACGTATGCCAGAGCCACTGGAAACAACGGTTGTTTAGCTTTCCGTCCTCAGTTTTGCACGAGATGATTTTGCACCCGATTCGAAATATTGGGGCTTTTGAACTCGATACGACGAGAAGAAAATACAAAGTAATTTTTTATCCAATTTTTAAAAAGTGAAAAGTAGTTTTCTTTAAAGCTTCTTTAACGTGCATTGAGGCCTTAGAAATATTTTCCGAACTAAATTTATAACAAATAAAACAAGAACAAAACAGTGAATAAAAATCAGCAGACTTTTGGAATTTTTTATCCTTTTTAAATACTGCGTTCAATGATTATTTAAATCACGAAACTATTTTATTACCTCTTATTTAATTATGGCTTTAAATGTAACATAAAATAGATAAATCAAATTCTTAATACGCTTCAACTCGGATTGTACATTAAATATTATGCAAGTTCTCATAAATTAGTACATAAATTATTCTAACAATGATAAACTTTTGAAAAAGTTATAAAATAATATTTTAATAACATTTAAATTGAAATATATTTTATAGACTTTACACTTTTAAAATTAATATCTTATATTTAAATATAATAAACTTCTAAGATTTTTTTTAATAGCATAAATCAATAACTATATAATAAATCAATTTATTTGTAAATCGTTGAATAGCTGGATAGGATTTTTAAATGCGAAGAAAAAACTCTTTGAATTTGTCAAGGAGCATAAACTTTATTTTATTCACAACTTATCATTTACAAGGGATTTGAACGATTGACTCACGATTTTCATTTTATAATTAACGAATCTTGGCCGCAGGTGCCTTCCGTCGCATTTCGATTTTCTTTTGCTTTTCCCTGAATAAGGGCGGTTATGATCATTGCGATAACCGTTTGGATTCTCAAATCTCACTCGAGTATAATTGCCACGCACGTGCACACACGCACACATTTCCCTAATTTCAAAACTTGGCATAAAAAATTTCGGGCTTGCCGACGGAAGAAAAAGCCATTATATTCAAATTAAATTCTTACTTTCGTAATTTTATACAGATAATTATAAATAAATGCAAAACGGGCCGTGTTCGTCTCCTGAAATTATAAATTGCGCGTGATAGAGAACGGCGGAAAGAGGGAGGGAGAGAGAGAGAGAACGATTCGGCCGTATACAGGCATGAGAGGAAAAGAGATAAAAGATAAGACGGTTCCTTCGCGAACCGACACAACTTCCATATCATTCCGCTTCAAACACCTACGCCCTTCACACGATTCCTCAAGTAATCTACATGTGTCTTCCTTCGAGCCTTTGCTCTATATCCTGGCTAAGCGCACCTGATTTACCTTGCGCATTTTAATAGCCCATGAACACCTACGCCGTGGGCGTCCCCGCGAAATCTCGAACGCACACCTTCTGAGGTTCATCTTCTAATCCGTCCCTGGCATTATTACTTATATAAATGTATTTATTATATTGACGTTAAGGTTTAGCACTAGATTTCATCTTGAATAATGCTTTTTAAATTTATACATGTTTAATTCATTAGATACAAAATTTAATTTTTTTTTTTAAGCTTATTACGTCGCTGGCGTTTTACACACGTTATACTAATATTAAAAAAATGAAATTTACTAATTTAAAATCTAGTTATGCGTGAGTTTATTCAAAGACCCAATAAAAATTTAATATTGAACGAGCTAAACATTATATCGCAAGTCCGATAAATTTGAACTTATGCGTTACCGAAATTGTGAAACTGTAAAAATGATAAACAGAAAATTCTATGAAAATCGAATGATATTCATTAAATACCTATGAAAATGAATAATTACAATTTTTTAAATGTAGATTGTGAGTGAATGAAAAGAAAAGATTTTGTATACTCAAAAGATTGCTAAAAATGATTATCAATATAACTGATAATTACGCGATTAAATTGTAAATAAAAAATTATAATAATGTAATTAATATAATCAATGAAATACTTATTTGCTCAATCACTTCATTTTTATCTCGGAAAATAAAAAATGTACACAATAAACGAAGATAAGAGAATGTAGATCACGAGTCAAGAGCAATGCGGGTGCGGAAATAAATAGAGTCGTTTGGTTGGGGTGAAAGGAGATGGAAATGAAATGGGGTAGAGATTGGAAATAGAAAATTGGAATGGAGACTGATTGTAGCATTTTAATGTGAGAAGATGTCAAATGATGTAAATGAAGATGTATGCTCGAAGGTTAGATATTCGCTTCTGTGGAGTCCTGCACCCACGGGTCCGAGGTCCGGGTCGACCTGACTTCCTCTTCGAGGGAGCGCCAAAATCCCTAATTCTATATGCGGCGGTAGTGGCTATAATAGTGTCGGGGGGGGGGCAGCAGTGGCGCCCTTCTCCGACGCCTTCGCGCTCCCCCACGCGACGCCGGCAGCGACGGCGACGACGGTCGAGGCTTCGCACCGGTTCTCGACGGCCGATCAGACGCCTTCGATCGCTTCTCAAGGCGACTCGTCGACTCGGGTACGTATTCGGTTAGCCGTGCACCGGTAATTCGGAAACGCGAGCGCGACATCTGAACGGGAGAGAAAAGAGTGAGAGAGAGAGAGAGAGAAAGAGGAGCGACGCCTTCGCCCTCACCTAGACCATGCCAACCGCGGTGAGCAGCCTCAAAGGGCCCGGACCCGACGACATCGTGAGTCTCTTTTCTGTTTACCTCGTCCCTGGGGGTGTGTCACTCGGTGCGAGTCGAGCAGTTTGAGCTCATTAACCTCCATTTACCTGTCCTCTCATTCGCAAATTTTTCCAATAATTTATAATTTTATCGAATTCACAGCGCGAAAGTGAAATTGGCAAAAGAAAAGCTGATTCAAATTCCATCGACCCCACCAACGCGCACACCTCGCTATCTCTTTATTTTTATTGTGATTCCGAGCATTTTCAGTACTTTTCCACTCATATGCAGATAAAAGAGAATGAATCCAATTTATTCTCTTAACCTCCACTATTCCACCGAGATTCTCTCACTTCTCTGAGTACATAATTATATCGGAATATGTAGTACGATAATTTTAATTTATTCGAGCCAATTATCTCATAATTAATAAAATAATAATAAAATAATAAGCTATATATTCAAATGCGTGTCGTATGGTTTCACCTGTTTATAAATAAACATTTAAAACACAAGACGTAAATGGAAACATTTATTAAACATTTGAGTGCTTATGTAAAAGCCAAAGCTTGCACTTAATCATAACACAAGTTTGAAAAAGTTATCGACTACAACTGAATAAAATTTCCTCGCCGGGAACTTAAAAACTTTCGTACAATATTAATCAAACAACACATTAATGACATCCATCAAAACGATGAACCCACGCACTCCCTCCACGCGTTTCCATAATTTAATTCCCTGATTTCCCGGAAACTTTCATTTTTGCTTATACCTCCTTATACACACATGATTGCGCTACTCACACACTGCCACCTGCTGATGAATAATTTAGATTCCTCTCTGTCAGGTTTGTGAATCGCGTGCTCGGAATTTAAAATTCAAATGTAAATAAAATACACGAAAAAACTTATTTATTTTAAATTGCCAATGTATTCGAATTTTATTTTACATTTACAGTCTGTGGGATCAGTGAGAAAAGTTTTGTTTAAAATTTCGTATCCGTTTCCGACGCTTTTATAAATGTCATTTACCTCAAGACGTTTTTAACAATTGAGATTTGATGAAATCAATAATAAACTCTCTTGTGGTTAGACCGAAAAATTTACTTGTAGGTTCGATTACAGAATAGTACTGTATATTGTACGTACATGTATAAAGCATAAACAATTTTGCAAACCTTAATTTAAATGAAAGTTACTTTTTCATTAAAACATCAAATGTCGTTCTTAAATCTAAAATTTTTTATATTCTATTGATAATTACAAAGCTTAAGCACTGGAAATAGGTCGTGATCCAAAGTTTTTAATCGCAAAAATCATATTTAGTATCGTGCCTACCTGAGGTAATCACAAGTATTATGATAAGTTTGTGTATCTTGGGTGCTACTAGAATTTGAACACTGTTTGTAAAAACGAGTAAATTTTGGAACGGAGCCTGACATTTAAATACAAGAGTGCAAAACTAACGAAATGAACAATATAAACATAATTGAGAATACAAACGGAGCCTGTCTGACTATTGCCACAACACATGTATTCCAAGTCAGACGATGCTTATTTCTTTTCTTTTCTTTTTTTTTCTACTTATTGTACGCATTAATTTGTATGAGCATATAAATTTAATTTTCTCAAGCTTACTAAATAATTTTTGAGGAAATTAAAAAATTTTCTAAATATTTAAATCTTTGTTATTATCTCTTCTAAACTCCATATTTTATTTTCGATAATATCTTAAACTTCAAATTTAATTACTTTTAATAATTGGCCATTTATTTTTTAAACAATCTCTCCTTTTATACGTCAATAATTAAATCAAAATTACTTATGTCATACAACAGATTTTTTACGTCATTATTTTTTTTCCATTCATTAGTACATGTTCTAGGATTCCACTATATCATACCACAATTCTTTCATTCTTTTAAACTGAACATATGATAACAAATATACAAATTAAAATAAATAAATACACAAATAATGGTATAAACGTATTTTTTATATCGCTTTAATATCATCATCTTTGTACGGTTGTTTATACTTTTAAGTTAAACGTACTTTTGCAAACATAAATAAAAGTATATAAATATAGAAATAATGGTGCAGATTTATTTTGTTTAATCATATATATGTGTATATTTATATGTATATAAACTATATATATATATATGTATTTACTATTTAGAAAAAATGTACTTAATAAAAAATTTTATTTATTATTTCAAATAATTTTGTTTACATTGCTTAAAAATTTTATCATAAGTTTTAAATGGATGTAATTTAAAATATTTTGTTGTGCATTTTATAAATATTGTAGTTTTTAAGTAAAAGATTTCTTCACAATACGATATTTAATTGAATTAGTGTATAAATTTTACGAATTAAAATGAATTAATGAAAATCATAAAGGCTATTTGTTTTTATTTAAAACTATTTTTATTGTAAAATTATTTTACTATTAAATATTAAATGTAATAAAGGAAAATCTTTCAATTTTTGAATAATTTATTCACCATTAATACTCTTATTAAGTGAAATTTATTACACAAACTAATTTGCATATATCTAACATGTTGCAATGTATATTTAGTAATTCTACTTTTATTGAGAGTAGTTTTATACAGTAAGTTACAGTTAACTTTCTACAGTATTTCTTTTTGTTTGTTGTTATAAAAAATTGTTTTTATTAATTATTACTTACATAATAAATAATTTTTAAATTTAATTTTTTGTTTTATTTTTAGTACACGTTACAAATATAATTATATTATTTACACATGTATACATATATAAAAATATGCTTATATAAAATGTAATTATGTAAATAGTATTTAGAATTGCTTTGATATATTTCATACAATTTTTTTGTTCACAAATTAATTATTAATATCATTACAGAATTCAAAAATTGTAATTATTTTTAAATTAAATTTGGTACCAAGTAATTTTATTTTTTTAATTTTTACAAATATTATTATTTTATAATGATTTGTAATGAATATTACAAATTAAAAATATTATATTTTGATTTATCGTTTGAAGGAGACTAATTCATTTAATTTATACATTACTTAGTTTGATTAAATAAAAGTAGAATGTCATATGTTTAATTTTAAATATATTTTTATTTTAATATTTTTATTCTATTAAAATATTAAAATATGACTTTATACAATGAATTAACTTTCTTAGGTTATTGTAAATTAATTAAAATATAATACTTTTATGTGTTTTGATATCATTAAAATTTTATTTAATATAATTTAAAAAAAAAATTTATATAATAATTTTCATACCAAAAAATATGATAATACTTATACAGATACTAAGCTGTGCATTGATTTTAAATAATATACTTTCGACAAAAATGCACTACTACATTCTGTAAATAAAAGTTTAGAATGAAATTCTTCTTCTCGGAATTGTAATCTACTTCTGCATTTTAATCTTTTACAGATATAATTATAATTTTAGATTTTTATCTATAAACTACTACAATTTAAAAACTATTAATACTTATTTTATTATTTAATTATGGATCTGTGCTTCTAAAGTTTTGAATCTTTTTACTATTTCAATTAAAAAATTTCTCTCAAATTTACTTTATTTAAGTTAAAATTTCAATTTTGTATTAAATGCACAAAAATCAAATATTCTAATAATTATTTTTTAATTTGGCACATATTTGACATACTTTAAATCTAAATTTTTTAAACTATATTAAATTTATTATAATTTACTATGTAAAAATATTATCATTTTAAAGAAATTTGTAATTCATATCAAAACTAATATTGTAAAATAATGCAATTAAAAAAAAATCACGAAAAGTTTGTATAAAATAACCAAAATAAATTTGAAACCCTACCTTTTTAAGTGTATTTTGATTGCATATTTAAACTGTTATCATATTATTCAAAGCAAAATATTTATCAGATAATTAAAAACTGACGCAAAAATTCCAGATATATAAATGAAATTGAAGATAACTATCAATTAATAAATTAAAATTAAATCTTAGTAAAAATTGTTTTTTATATATTTTTTCGGATATTTTCGTGAAAAATTCAAAATTTGAAATACGTATCAAATATTATTCATTTCACTTTAAAAAATATGTACAATGACTATTCTCCAGTAAATGATGTTGATCAGAAGTTGAAAGATTATATTCACATAAATAATAGATATATTTATTTTTTATTTTATTTACATTATACTACAATAAGTACAAACGTATTATTGCAATTATAATTATTTTTAAAATATGGTTTCCATATAGAAAGACAGGACTGAGCTAAATCTTATATAAATTAAATTATATAGCAATTGAAAATTGTAATATATTTACATGTCTCTTATATACATAGTGGATCATATTATGTATATATTCACAGAAATAAAATTTTAATTCATACTTATTATAAAAACATAAAATTCAAGAAATTTTTTATAAATTTTTCTTGCGATTTTTTCCAAAATTTTTCTTATTTAATTTATGACAATTTTTATTATATTCTTATATATTAGGTTTATTTAACAATAACGCAAAAAAAATTTTATAATTTAGTTGTTAATTTTAAAATTTATATTTGTGGATGACTTAAATATAGTCAAGTATCTATTTTGGAGTAATATATAATTAAAATGAGTTAAATACTGCAAAGTAACAAAAGCAAATTATTTTATCAAGTTATATACATACATCATTCTTCCAACTTTGAATTATTTTAAAATATTCAACCATAAAATTTTTATTCGCAAAAGTTTTAACTTTTATAGAAATGTAAAGAATGGGCATATGATTTACATGTAATCAAGAATGAGTTTTTTTAACAATGTTCCCTAGAATAAATTGACATTTCAGAAATGAAAAATAATAATTCAAATGTTTTAAATGTATTTTTTTGTTAAAAAATTCCAGAATCAAAAGAATTTATTAGACGATGTGTGAACTATTCTCTACAAATTTTGTTTTGCTGTATTTATAAATTTTTTAAATTAACTATCATTTATGCAGCTATTAATTAAAAGTTTTTATAAAATATTCTATAGGTATTTTTAATGAATTAACTTAACATAAAATCCAATCAGACATAAAAATTTTATTCCAATTATTGATATTAATGATTTATTGCAAAAGAATCGACGACTAAATTAAGAAACCCTTAATATACAAAGAAAAATTGAAGCCTTCAATTGGATTCTCTTTCTAAATATAAACTCGCTAAAGGCTTAAGCACAAAATGAGTAAATCAAGACGTATGACTTTTTCCTTCTTACTTTTTACTTATTTTTTCAAATCCCCCCCCCCCAATACATTAGAATTCAAAATTAATATATGCTGCACTATATTTAGCTTTATTGGACTTTTATAATTTTTACCCTTGATGTTTATTGTTTGTATACATTCGGGTAAAGATATTCTTGCAGGAAAAATTTACCAACAGTGCATAATTTGAATTACTAAAGAAAAAAATTAAAAAATTCATGATTTTTTGTTTTCATCCATATAATATGTATATTATAATTAAATAGTAAATAAGTTGGCATGTACTTATTTCTCAATGAATAATTTATTAAATTAAGCAACATTCAAATTATACTATCAGTTCTTTTACGAATACAATTTAAAAAAATTACGCCATCATTAATCAAGAAAAGTTTAGTTTAATTCACATTAGTATATCAACTTTAAAATATTATTATTCAAATTATTATATTATTGAAATGAATATTTATAAGATGTAATCAGTTTTAAATATTAATTTAAAATATTGAAATAATATTAAAATTTATAATTGTTTTTATATTTTTATAAAAAAAACTGAAACCAGTTTGTATAATTCAACATAAAATTTTATGAATGCTGAAATGATTAATTTATTTAATATAAAAAAATAAGATATAAAATTATGTGTTTCAAAAATTTAAAAATTATAATATTAAATATAATAGAAATTATATAAAAATTAAATTACATTATAAATTAAAGAAAAAAAAATTGACATAAAATATAACATTGAAAATAGGAAATGCTTCATATTTCATAAATATACGTTTTGCACTTAAATTACAAACTTGTATTGATTGTAAGTTTTTTTTTTTAAATTAATAGAAATATAAAGATGCACAAAAATTTATGAAGAATATTAAATTGATAAGATATTAGATTATTGAAATAAAATAATAAGACAATAGTGAGTTGAACAACATCTGTAATAAATTATTGACATTAAAATTACACATTTTTTTTTATAAATTCTATATTTTAAAATATTAAATATTTCATACTTTTACTTATTCGAAAAAATAAATGATTATTTAAGATATTTTCATTCTTTTTTATTTATTTTTTAAATTTATAATAAAAAATTTATAATAATAGGGTTTTTTTCAATATTAAAAGCACTTCACCTTAAAAATGCTTTTAATGAAAATAATTCGTGTTAAAAATTTTTAATAAACTTTGAAAATTTTTAGAAATTAGAATTACCTAATCCAACTTTTAAACGCAGGTAATATATTTAATTAAAACATCTTTGAAAATCTAAAGTAATAGAAGTTTAAAAATTATATCTATTAAATTTTTTTTTAAAGGTATAAAATTATAAAAATAATTGCCCTTTTATTAAATTGCAAATGATATCAATAAAATATGGTGATGCATTAAAATTAATTTTTACAATTAATGTAATATTAAACCGTATATTTTAATTAAATAGTTCTAAAATATTGTCGCTAAACAAATTTTTACTATATAGATTAGTTGTGACTGTACATTAAGACTGTCGTTCCACATTGACTATGATATTAAATTGAAATACAATTAATTAATACTTAAGAAACTTAAGCCGAAAAATGATAAGTTACACTCAAAATTAATTAAAACTTAATACAAGTATTACTGTGTGAAATTAGTACTTATTTGTTCGTTTTAATTAATAAACATGCTGTACAATTTTCTATACAAATATTTATCATTTTCGTCATTAAAAAGAGAAATAATATATATATATATACATACATACATATATATATATATATATATATATATATACATATAATTATACGCAAAGCCGAATATCAATTATATTACACTGTTCTATTCACAATCTATCGTAATTTCTAACATTTGAAGAAAATTTGTGCAATTATATATAGAGGCATAATAATTATATAAAGGATTTCAATTTTCATAACTGTGAAGAAACGTCGCAATATTTTTGTAATTGACTTATTAACATTTTTTAGATAATATTATTTACATTAATTACGTAGGAGAAGGCATCAAGAACAAAAAGAGCAAGAAATGAACAAGGAATAAAACAGATGAATCATGTATTATAACTCGCGTGGAATGTTGAATTTATATTTCAACATAAAACTCGCCTGGTGGTACACCGCGTTTTTAGATTAAGAAATACGTGCAACACCCAAGTGTCATGTCATGTTTACAACTTTTCTTTAATCTTACCGCTTGATCTTAAATTTATTTGTGTTTAAAGCTTGAAAGCTCCAAAATTTCTTTAACGCCAAACAATATTATTAACGAATTATATATAAAAGCATATTTATTGGTTCTTGCATCATTAATACATTGAATAATACATTGAAATGAGCTTATCAGTTCAAGTGTTACTTAGCTTTGGTCTTACAGTTTAACTTCTTAGCTCTCCCTTCTTCAAAGTTCATTCCTTTGCTCTTTTCTCAAATTGGGGGCTAAAAAAATTTTTTATTCAAAATTATACGGGAAATCTTTTTACTTACAAAAAGAATAAAACACGAAGACTACATTTGTTTACAACATTTCCTCGTGTGAAATTAACATTATATTTTATTTCATTACATATTATGGATTATATTCATATCCAAGTCATTCAGTATTATTTTTATGAAAATTGATGTAGAGTGAACACAATATTTATTTACATCGTCACATGTTAAAATAATAATAAACATTATTAAAATATTAGAATAAAAGACCAAATATGTAAAAAGAAAAGCTTTGTTGCTTAATTTTCGAGATCGGAGACCCGGCCATAAAAGTACAAAACAATTTTTATTTTTCTACATTTATACTTTAAAAAATAAATTTTATAATAATCCAACTTATGAAATAAAGAAGCCAAAGGTTTGATACCAATCAAAAATAAATTTTGTTTGCGTGGTACTTTCAAAATTTTGAATAACCTCTGTACTTGTAAAAGTGCAGAGACTAATAATTGCAAATATACGAGGAACAATAAACAAGTATAATTACAAATTTTCTATATACTATAATCTACTGAACGAACTTTGTTTTAATAATTATCAATAAATTTTACAGAATAAATTTTGAGCAATTAAATTAATTTATATTACCTATGTTAAAAATTAGTAAAAATTTTTGCAACAGTTGCAAGCATATCGTTAGAACATGATACTTATATTGAAATAACTGATAGATTTAATAATATAATGTGTCAAATATATTTAATAATGCAAATAAATAATGTAAAGTATGTATATTTCATTAATAATGTTACTGCACTACAAGTTATTGTCGATAAAAAAATTTATTATATCGCAATTACTAAAAATTTTATTAATGTTGCCATTTTTAATAGAATTGAAAGTTATTATTTCGAAATGAGTATTTTATTGACTTGTGCTATAATAAATTAAAATATTTATGTATAAATGAATAATGATATTAATTATAATATTACAATGTAATTATAAGAATAAAAAAAGAAATTGATGTATAAAATTCTTCTCTGCTAAAGAAAGGAATATAAATTTAATATACAATTTTTTTGTGAGATAAAATTTCATGTGTAAACAATAATTTTAAATTTCAATAGACCGTTATTAATTATATTGTGATAGTATGCCATTCATTAAATCAATAAATTATCGTTTAGTGGATTACCTATTATTTTGCTGATTTTATTGACTTCATAATGATTGCTAACATAAAACTTGATTTTAAATATAATACTCAGTTTTAATGCAAAAATAAAAATCCCAGTGGCATGTATAAGTTGTAGCTTTAAAATGCTTTTTCGTCACATAGACCATGATATAAGGTACATCACTTTGTACCAATACTTTTCAATATGCAATTAACATTTCAATATCATAGGAATAATTAAATATTGAGCATTCACAAAAATTGACGAAGATATAAATATTTGGTTAAAAAATCCGAGGAGTAATAATATTATTATTCTTTACTCAATAATTGGACTATAAAAGATAAATCCGTCATAATTAATGTTAACTTTTGTCTTATACAAATGCAATGATCTAAATGCCACCTTTTTATTTTTCTTGTATAATTCTATCTTAAATCTATACGCACAGATTTAAATATTAGTAAAATGTACTGATCACTGATTTATTTTTACCATTACGAATAAAAGTAAAAAAATGATATCTTTGTGGACGATAGTCGTTGTCAGTTCGGGGAAGGTTTTTTGCCCAAAGAGCAGTTTTCTTTTCTTTTTGAGAAAAGCCGGATCTTAAAAAGTTCTGCGACCCTATTCGATTGACATTCAACGAAAAATGTTTGTATGTGAGCGGGGCATCAAAAGAGAGAACGGTATACAAGTGTAGTTGGGAAAGAAGATGACAAGAGAGCAAAAGAATAAAAGAGTAAAAGAGAGAGAGAGAGAGAGAGAGAGAGAGAGAGAGAGAGAGAGTATGTGTGCGTGAGTTCAAGCACGTGACGCAGAAGACGAGACTATTGCGTCAGCAGCACCATGACGGGTTTTTCCGGGGAACCGAGGGAAACGAGCAGCGGCGGCGATGCACGCATGCGCATTTGAGGTCGGCACCCCCCCCCCCACACACCATATAAAAGACGCCGTCGTCGCTGTTTCAACTACACTAAAAGTCCAACTCCGAAGCAACAGCCCGATTCCAATTACCATTTCAACTGCTCCATGTCGCCCGATGCTCAGTTGGAGAATTCAAAGCTGCAATCGATGACTTGAGTGTTAATTTCCTCCCAAAGTCATAAAAAAATGTGCAAACTGAATCTTTCAACAATGAGTCACCCCATCTGACTTACCTACCTAACTTTCGTCAAATGTCAAATTGCACTCGATTCTGTAAACTCAATCGTAAATGATTATTACTTTGCTTAAATTTTAAAACCATGATTGTTCATTTTCTTCAATTTCAATTAATAATTCTGTTATAAAATACTTACTTTAATGACTGGAGCAAGATTTATATGTGGCTCAAAATATTATTTAATTTTATAATTTAATTTAATAATTTAGAAACATTGTACAATTCAACAGATGATTTTTCAAAAAAAAACATTTTCGAATAAATTCTAGATAAAATTTATCATCTATACCAAGCAATAGAGCACTTTTAAGGTCATGAAAAAAATCAGCTAACGATACACATCAAAACTTGTTAAAAAATCATTGGATTCTTATTTTTGAAAATACCATTCATGATATTAAATAACTTAATTTTAATTTTATAATATTACCAAACAATATAATTATTGCACAAAAAATCCTGTATCTTATATTTTGTTTAAATATTTCGGATTGCCTAAAATAACAGGATAAAAATGACAAAAAGAGCCGAGCTCGGGCAATTCGATGAGGAGTGGGGCGAAGAAAATATGAGGAGTTAGTTTTAACAAAATGTATTTGTTGTGTAATAATTATATTTTTTTTAACCGTTGAAAAAACTAAAATCGTCAGGTGAATTGAGCTGGAAATAACTTAATAAGTTTTTGCTTAATTTAATTAACACTAGTATTACTCGAAAATTAATAATCCGATCAAGTTAAAATTTTGTACAAATAAATTGCACATGAATCATATTAATTTTCCTAAACTAGAGTTCTAAATATTAAAAAAAAAAAAAGTTACGAATTTCCTAATCAAAATAAATATTTTCTGGTTTTTGAAAATTTCTCCGCTTCTAATTTTCCGATTGGTTTATATAAAAATGAATTTTCTTTAAAATTTTATTGACTACAAATCGATTACTACATTGACACTATAGTATTAAAATTAAGACTTTTCCTTTTATAAAAAAAAGAATGAAAAAAAATTCTGAATATCATGAATGGTATTTTCGGAAATAAGAATCCAATGATTTTTTTACAAGTTTTGATGCGTATCGTTAGCTGCTTTTTTCATAGCTTAAGAAGTGCTCAATTACTTGATCTAACCATTAATTCTTCAAGTTTAATAAAAAATTTTAATTCTATAGGTGAAACAAATTAAGCAAAAAATCTGGATTTTATGAATAAATAGATAATTATAATAAATAAATTTATTAAATATTTACACATTACATATTTCAGAAAATTGATTTCATTGTATATTTGTTCAAATAATATTTAGATTTTTAGAATTCGTTCATGAGTCAGGCTAGATTATATTTTTATTGTTGGTGTTGTTGTTCGTATTGTTTGTATTATTTTTATCATCATCATCATTATTATTTATTATTATTATTATTATTATTATTATTATTATTGTTGTTGTTATTATTGTTATTATTACTAGTATTTATATTATTGTTTTTGATATCGTTATTTCAGTAGAGCAATCAAATTATGCAGCTATCATACAATGCAACATTTTTTTATTGAAAACTTAACAACTATTTCAACAATTCACTAAAATTAAATATATTTTAATAATAATATTCCGTTAACTAGGAAGACATTAATATATATTTATTAGTTACAAGTTTAATATATTTTAAATCGAACTTATTTTAATAAAATAATATTCTACTATTTTAGAGTGTAAAAATAATTACTAGAATATTACCATAATTTATCGATTTAAATTTTTTTATTTAAATAAATTTTATTAGTCGATAAGATATATATTATGAGGCTTTTAAGAAGGTTTATTTAATTTATTTTACCGACCTCATAATTATACACTTGTGATTGAATAATTAAATAAAAAATAAAAAGATGGCTTCTTCAATAGCCACCTACATTTCGTATTTGTATAATACAATATACTCCGAATATCATATTACATGTGCAACTTTTATATGTGGCTTTTTAATTAAAAACAATTTAATTATTTCGTTGATCTTATTGAAAATTATCTGTCTTTATTTTTAAATTAAAATAAGTAGTCAAGTTTTGACAATTGAAATTTATAATACAAGTAGTAGCCTAAATTGCAATTACAGCATTTTATCAAGAATAACTTCACTCAAATATTTAAATAACACGTCAATTAAAATTTAAAATTGAGACTTGAAATTTCTTCTGCAAGCTCTCGATTTTTTAATGAATTTCGAATGAATGTCGAGTAAGTTTGACCGATGTTTCTACGTTCTTAATGAAAATTGGAAAAACAGAGTTTCCTTGCACTTAGTTAATCACATAAAAATTAACGAAACACAAGGTTACACGCACAGCCTTAAATAAAGTGTAAGTAAATATTCAATATCCACGGGTATCGTAGGCTCATTAAAGATCCGTGTTAATATATAATATAATAATAAATACTAGCATGAGCCTCCTCACGACTCTCTCTTTCTCTTTTTTATTTTCTTTTTTTAACGGTTAATTCTATTTTGATTATTTCTTATCATCCTATTATTTTATCTCGTTTTAATTCCCTTTCTTGTAATATATTGTTTGATGAATTAATATTATCGACAAACAAAAGGAGCAGTTGTTTATAAGAGTTACCCTGGTCTATTTCTTTCATCTTTACTACTTCAATTGATTACCTCATTCAGCCCAAAATTACTTTTTATCAGATTTTATCTCGGGTATTTGGCATTCGTGATATATATAAGACAAATTTGGGAACTCTTATGTAAACCAATTTTTCGACCAAACTTTTTAAATCAAGATATATTACATGAAGTATTTATCGTGAAGTATTAAGTAATTTTCAAAATTATTTATGCATTTTCCAACAAAAAATACATAGAATAATATTACAAGTGCTTAATGAAATATTTTTCTATAGGGTTTTACTTAAATGATCTTTTATCAAATTAGAAATAATAAAAATATTGAACAACAATCATCATTTTTATTATTTTTTAATATTTTATTTAGCTTTGTAAGACGACCTAAAAAATAAATAATCGTCCAAATTTAAATATAAGTAAATATAATTTGTTAAAATACATGTTTTTTTTCAATTTAAAAAACATTCATATTTAAAAATATAATAATTTTAGAATATCGTATTCATAACATTCTAAAATAGGAAATCGGGTTATAGCATTACATAATTATTTTTGATCTGAAATAGCTAATGCAATTGTTTCCAACTCTAATCAATCTTTATTTAACTCTGATATATTATTTTTATATTATTTAATTTTTTTTTAATTTTTTGTTTTATATTTTATCTAGATGTAATAAAATTTAATTACAATTCTGTTTGTCGATTATAAATTTTCTTTAATAATTTATAATTATAAATTAATATTCAGCTTTTCACAGCATTTATAAGTAAGAAAATTTTCAATTTATGTTATGTTATGTTTACTGTAATTTCAATCGTTTTTAAATAATAATTGAAAACATTTCATAATAAAAAAAATTTAACATATAAATAATAAATAAAATGATTAAAATAAATAAAATTAAAATTAAAAAGGCATTCCGCGGTTGTAAAAATATTGAAAATAAGTTCTATGACTTGAATATTTTTTGATGTATAATTTATTTCAAGAATATAAATTAGTCTATCTAGTGAATTATACAAAGACATTTAATATATCGTAAAAATATATGCATATTAAAATAAATTCATGAATAAAATTGAAAAAATTTTTTATAATATAATTAGTTTTCATAATGTGCCACTACATAATGTAAATGACTAAATTTCGTAAATATGCGTTTGTGAATAATTTGATATCTAATTTTTATCCTATCTTTACGAATTGCCGTATTAAAAGATTTTATCAAAAAGGGCTTTTAATATTTTTTTATATTTCATAAAATTTCAAGCAGTCATTTATCTTAGATGTCCTCGGTTATTTAAATATATTTTTCAAAGTAAAGTTTTCTTATTTTTTTTTTTTTTTAAGGTATTACTTTTACATCCATGTCATTTAGAAGTTTTAAAGTACATTAATTAGTATTAAATAAACATCCAAATATTATCTAAATCGCTGCTTCTTTTATCGATAGCATGATTTATTAACCGCTTTTTATCTTTTTTAACAAATTTTCCTTTTTTAATTCTATTATGACAAGTTTTAAAATTGATTTTATGAATATCAAAATCTGGTACAAATAAATATCTCGTTTGTCTAAAACTATATTTAATTTTATTATGGAAATAATTAACCATAAAATAATTTCAGTTGCAAGTACAACACTTATCTAAATTGAGAAAATAGGTCTTTTCCAAATAAAGGGAATAATTTTTAAATATTTATATTTTGCAATGTAATTGTCTTCATTATTCATGTTATAAAAATTTCAGATGATTTAACTATATCTCTAAATATAAAATATCAATAGTAAATGTAACTTAAAAAACTATCATTACCACGTACAAATTTCAACTAATACTTATTATGCCTATAAAAAATAAAGACAAATACTTCATAATGATAAAATTAATAGGGCTTTACATATAAATTAAATTTATATAATTGCAAAATAAACTAAGCTAATATTAAAGATGAATCTGTATATAAAATGTCATTTGTCTTAATAAAATACAATTGTGAATCATTTTAAAATATCCTTGTACATTAATAACGTAGAAAATTGTTTTAAATAGCAAATTTTTATTTTAAAAATTATTTGTTTAAAGAATTTCAAGAGAATTTTACTAACTGAAAAAAAAATTTACAAAATAAAATATTATTTGGAATTATAGGAATAATATTTGTAATAACAATACATGTTTACAAAATTTAAATTTAGAAAATAACCATTCAAATAGTCAAACTATTATCAAATATCAAGATACTGAAATAATTTTTGAACTTGAATACAATGTATTTACAAAAAAATAATATGAGATAAAATTTCGCAATTTTGCTGTAATAATGAATCAAATCTAAAATGAGATTAGTAAGCAAACAAAATCGTATCGTAGTCGACCTTCTATATTGATAAAAATGACAAATAATAAATCGTATGTATGTAGGAATATTTAGCAATCTTGTGAAGAAGCTGCCTTCAAAGTTGCTTTCGAACATTAAAATAGAAATTAGAATCAATCAATAAGAATTATTACACAAAATAAAAATTCTACTTACATTTTTAAGAAAAATTTTTTCTTGTTTAATTTTTTGTAGTTTCCAGTTTCCTAGCTTTAATGATTACTAGTAAATTAATAATAATCACAATAGTATAAATTCGAGGCACAAAAAATTTAATAATAAAACACAATTTATAACTAATAATTTTTCTAATTTTCGAAATAATTGAGAAAGAAATTTTTGTATAAAATATTCAATTAAAGAATTTTATGTATTCATAATATGTCACTTAAAATTAAAAATATGATAAAATTGAATTACTAGTAAATTGTACAAAAACTTAAGCAGATTTAGAATATATGAATATATTCTAATCGTGCATAGATAGTGAGTGTTAAATTTTGTAGCATTATGATTGTGATAATAATTAAATATTGAATTTTAGATTCTCATAATATTAGGTAAAAAATTTTATAAATTATTTTTATGAGACGCTTATGAATGTAGAGAGATGTGTTAAAATAGTATTATAATTTGTACTGTAATTATCATTATTATTATTTTATTGCAAATAAATTTTACTTATTTTAATGAAAAATTAAATTTGCTAAGATTTAATTTTCAATCGACTTTATTTAAAAAAATACTTTACTTCTAATGAATCTTTATAATTTAGTTTGCATTATTCCACTTAATTTTTTTTATAAATAATTCATTATTAGGAAACTAAGTTGCACAGAAAAATCTTTGATGTTCTTTTATTTTTGAAATAAAATAAATACTTTAATTATAAAAGATATTTATTTTGGCAGAAAAATATAATTAATTTTAGTAACATTATTGTATAAATACTAAAATATTGTTGATAAGTTATATAAAGTGGTATAAATATTACTTTTATGTACTACGTTCAAAGAAATGTTTTAAAAAAGGGAATAGATTCAAAATTTATACTTCTAAAGTAGTTTAAGTATAAATCATTGTTTACTTATATTTTGTAAAATGTTATTAATTTCATTAAAAATGCATAAATCTATTCATATTACATATTCAATTATTTAAAAGAAAAAATCTTGAACAATTTAAAAATTATTTGAAATATGATGTAATTTCGTGAAAAAAATAACAATCATTACAATTGGAAATTAAATGCGTCATATGAATTATTAAGTAATCACATGATAGATTATCTATAAGTTAAAGTAAAACAGTGTCACTTTTTATCTAATTTATAGTCAAGATTTAAATTAAATAACGAAACCCGTATGGGAAATAACTTTGTTGATTGAAAAAATCGTTGAAAAAAAGGCATGCTTGTTGCGCTGAAAATTGTAAGGAATAATTATGTACACCATGCGTCGAAATCAAAACATTATTTTAGGCTAATTCGCACAGAAAGAAGTGAGCTTTAATATAACAGAGCAGACACAAACCCAAACACAAACACAGACGGGTCTGACGTGCGTTTTCGCGCGTGCAGAGACTCCAGATACTTGCGGAATTCACTTTCGCCATGGTCCAGAAAAGCTGGACCAGTCCACGTGACCCCCAGGTCCGCCACTCCGAACTTCAGCCGGAATTCAAGAGTATGCTTTTGTTTCGTTAACAGGTTACATGTTGCGTAACAATAATTTATTTTATTGAGAAAGTTTATTGACGCCATTGTCATCGGCGTCAATAAAAAATCCGAAGACAATTCTTGGTCACTTGAAATCATGACATTACCTGTTTCATTTCCATCAACAGGATCACCTGTTAAAATGCATTATTTAATTGATCTTGATTTAAAACGACTCGAGAATTTTCCATAATAGAAATAGAAATTATCCAATATATCAACAAAAACGGGCCTTTTCTTTACTCTGTAACTCCTAAAAACTGTGCTTTTCATGGTAATCTACCTATAAAATATGCCGTTCCGTAACGCATGCTTTCTCGAGAAAAAAGTGCAGGTGGAAATTCGAAAAACGGAGGGCGCCGTGAAATATAAAGGTATCTTAACCTTGTTGGCGTCCTTAGACTGATTGGAGGTTGATTCTTGGGAATAAAAAGGGCAAGGTTTGCGTAATTTGATCAGGAAACCGGTTTGACTGATACAACAGGTCGGATTTTCCGCGTTCGAATAGCGACAGACAGAACACAAACAGACACCGTGATCTATTTCTTTTTTTTATTTTTGAGTTTCTGCGTTTTGCACGCGAACCCGACCCATTATTTATCTTATTTCTGCACTCTGTCAGACTCATTTATTCGTTTCTTCAACACCAACAAGTGTCACGCCCGAGTTGAGCTGGAATTTTGAGTTTTTAATGCCTTTCGAGATAAGAATAAATATAATGTATGTTGAGCTCCTTCGCGAATTAAATTGTTAAATTCTCCGATAAAACGTTGAAACTTTATGGCGCAAGACAAAGCTTTTTTTATTTCGACATTTGATCAAATCAATTCAACATCAAACAAACATTGCACAGTATTGCACTGAATTGTACACGTCGATTTTATGCATGTTAATCGAAGTTGTTAAAAATATTAGCTTCAACCCGGATCTTTTTTGGAATTCAAATAAATAAATAAATTTCATTTAAGTAAATAAATAAAAATAACAAAACATTTGCAAAAACATTTAATTAATGAACCGCTTGCAAAGTATTATTCAACTTCTTACCGACTCTCTTATCTAAATAATTCCCAACGTTTGTTTTTAAATATTTGAAATGTTTAAAAATATTAAGACAAAGAACTGCTCGTGTTATTGGGGTTTTAAACAATTGGTCTCGATAAAAAATGTATGAGTTTTACTTTTACATTTATAAATTTTTATATTTTTTATATTTAAATAATACGTAAATACTATATAGTGCTATAAGCATTTGATCTATTGTAATTATCAAATTGTCTAATAGCATCGGTAACCTAAAAATTTTTTTTAAATGAATTACAATTGATATTTGCTTTATAAGCGTTATAAAAAATATTTGTTCTTTAGTTCAAATTCATTGGAATGAAAACAATATAAATCTTGAAATTAATATTAAATTTTAATTTTAATTTATTTCACACATTTTAATGAATACAAAATAAAAGTCATGTAAATTTTTCACCAAATTATCTTATGAATAATTCATATTAATTCATTAAAATATTGATATCACATGCTCTCATTATAATAAAAATTAATTTACAGGCAACCTTGTTTTTAGGATGTAACAAATTATAAATACAAATTTTAATGTATTCAAACAAATGCTAATGTTTATTTAGTTTAAATGTTTAAATAGTTTCATTAATATATAATAAAATTCAATTGAAATTTTTACATAAAAATAAATAAGTTTTTATTTCAATAATTGATTTCCTTATCAATTATAGTTTTAAAGTAATATATATATTGACTTATATAAAAGTTATAAACTCATGAAATATTCGCTTAATACTCTTTAATATTATGTTAATTTATTTTATAAACATTTATATTTTCATTATGGATATAAATTATATTACTATATTTTATTACATTTTATATTTTAAAATCTGTGGATTAGAAAATTGGATTTTGTAATATTTGACCTTTTTAAAATGAATGTAATTTTAAATATTTTATAGCTATTGGGCTCTGGTGAACAGATATAGTTAGAGAAAGAGAGAGAGAGAGAGAGAGAGAGAGAGAAAATAATAATACTAAAATTATTTTTATTAAACATTAAGAATTTTTTAACTTGTAATTAGTATTTTGCTTAAAATATCTTTATTTAATACAAATTTTAAGCTATTAAAAATATTATTAACTATTTAAATTTTATTACAGTATATTTGTAACTATATTTGTCTCTCTCTCTCTCTCTCTCTCTCTCTCTCTCTTTCTCTCTCTCTTTCTCTCTCTCTTTCCTCTTGTTATTTACCTTAAAGGGGGAGAGATTGTTTTGGGCACCTCTTTTTTTCAATACTATGGAGGAATGGTACAGCGTTTAACAAACACCTTAAATAAAGGCACAACTTTATGTGTGTAACGAAAAATTATTTATTATTGATGAGAGTGCTTGGAGAACTCTGTCTGACTCCTCAGAGCACTTGCATAATTCTGGTCATTGTCTTGTACAAAATTAAATCGTAGTTTACAGGTATAATTTCAGTAACGGTCGCAAGCGAGATATTGGGATAATATTAAATTGAGATAATGAGATAGAGATAGTGGGGTTAATCGGATAACCCTTATTTACCGTTTATTTATTTATTAACTGTTTACCGTATTTCCCCAAAATAGATACTTTTCATATATATATTGAGCATTGAGATTATTTTTACAAAATACGAAAATAATTTTAAATATCTAGCAGATAAGAATATGTAAATTTTCTAATTTAATTTTTTTTTTTTATTAACAATATTTAATATAATAAATAATGGTGTATCATAAATGCAATTTTCGATATAATTTATATTTTAATTTTTAATTTATAATTCTACAAATTACAAGAAAAAATAAGATTTGACCGCTTTATTTTATTTGCAATAGATAAATTGTATTTTTTTTTGTATAAAAATAACCATGGTTTAATATGTTCTGATGTATAAAACATTATTAATAGGAAATTTAGAATGGTATATTTTTACAAATAACACAAAGCTTATTTTATAGTAAATTGGATGGATCTCGCCATTATTAAAAAAAGTGCAATTGCAAATAAGAAAAATTTTTTAAAATTTTATCAAATTTCACTTTTATAAATTTATAGGAAAAATATTTTCAGCACACATGCAAGTACAATATTCATTTTTACATATACATTTTAGACCCATACGTTGCACAAGCACTTTTTTTATTAAAAAAAAATAAATGGTAAAAATACTTGTAAAATAGATGTTAAAAATACTTGTAAAATGGATGTTGAAAATACAAATAGGTTGGAAAGTTTCTACACTAATTAAAATTAAAAAGATGAAAAAATACTTTGATTAGTTTTTCTATACCAATTTTGAGGAGAAATCAAGGTACAAGCACGTAGTATTAAAAAAGCGGTAAAAGAAGAGAAGGTAGAGGCGAAAGAAGAAAGTGAGAGTGAATGAGAGAGACAGAGAGAGAGAGAGAGAGAGAGAGAGATTGAGAGCGGGGTGGATATTGTTAGGTGATAGGTGGGGGTCAAAGTGAGACATTTGCACCCAGTTTCGTTATTCGGTATTTTAGAGGTCAGATAAAGGATAACACCGTCGAGCCCCTGACGTCAGCCAATCACGTTGCCCCTTTTTACATTGCGTGGGAGTATTAAAGGCTGGATGTGTGGATGCTGAGATGGCGCTAAAATCTTATTTTCTTTGTTTACTTATTTTACATTTCATTTGTACGTAAATATTCTTCCAATTGTATGAAATAAGAAATGTAAAAGTCCATTGCAAGAACTGAACATTTTATATACAAATACCTTTAATTTTTTTTAAATATATTCTTTTGATAATTTTTAGAGATTACTGAAAATCTGAATATTTTGATTTGAAGTACATCCTCCAATCGTAGATTTAAATTGAAAATCTTTTATTTTAAACTATATAAAATATATATTAAATTTTAATAAAATTTTTACAAACTATTGCATTATTTCTAATATTTTAATAATTAAGATTATATTTTAAATGCATAGTAACAAATTACAGTTATTATAAAAATTATGTTTTTATTTCAATGATGTTATTCAATAGTAGAAGTTGTATTGTAGATAATATATATATGTGGGAAGGGAGAGTTACAAAAATAAAAGGCAAAAGATGTATAAAAATATATTAACACTTAATGAAGTTTTACATTTATCATTAAAAAATGTTTTATATTTATGTTAAAATAACTTAAGATGTAAAAAAAAGTTGTGACTACCACGTGATATAACTGTATTGAAAAAGACGAAAAACAATAGTAAATCAAAAAAATAATCAAAATTATTATGTTTAAATAAATTACTTCCAACAAAAATGAAACGTGCGATAGACAATATTCCATCAAATTACAAAAATTGTACGATAAAGATAAAAATATTTTAAATAAAAAACATTCTTAATTTTTTCTCATTAATTGGATATTAATCCTTACTTATTCAATTATTGTTCATTTAGTTTCTTGATAAAATCAGTATTTTTGCATTTTTTTACATTTAAAGATAATTTTGATTTTTCTTTAAGTGACGTATCAATTTAGCAAGTATACTATGAGGGTGCAATACAAATTATGTACTTATGATTACATATTGATTTAGTATCAAATGTGACTCATCATCATCACTGACATACATAAGACCACATAAAGTTTTAAAAAACCCTTAAGAATTATAATTAGGAACTTTTTTTTTAGTTCGCAATTAACTTTTTATAAATAAATGTAATACAATATTTTGTTTTGTGCACAAAATACATAAATTTTACGTGATTGAACTGAAAATACTTTTAGCTAAAATTTACTTTGAATGCCTAAAGGTTTTATACCATACCATTAATAAATTTCATTATCAAAAGATATTATATTTCATTTTTCATTGATTGTTGATTTATTTTATTAAAATTATAATAGTTAAAAACTAAACAGACAATTTACAGTGTTAATGTGTTAATTTATACCATTTACGTCATATTATTATCAGTAATTTTGATATGATCTGTTTTTTTTTTTTAATGTTTCAAACAAAATTTATTGTAATTCTAGGCTGAAAATATTCATGAACAATATATTATAAATTTGATAATAAAATTATCATATAAAATATATAAGAATGTTTTGTATAATACTAAAAGTTTCATAAAGATATCGTCAAATATCTTCTCAATACTTTGATAAATACAGGAATTTTCTATACAGAATTTGTGGATGTAAAGTTATAATTTTCACTGAATTTTTCGATGTGCTTTAAATTTTCATTTTAAAATTTAAGAAATTTATCTACACTAATAAATAGTATTCTGTTAATGTATAATATTCTTAAAATTAATTAATTTATAGATATTAATTTATAATATTGAAAATCATTGTACACGTATCTTCTAATTAACTGAGACAAAATTTAAATCAACGAAGAATTAAAGTTGCTTCAAAACAAATTTTTAATTAGATTGAAATTATTTTTAAAGAAAGTCTTTGATACATTGCATTATAACAAAGTTAATTGTTGAATATATTTTATGATTTATCAATGACTATATAATGTATTTATTTAGATATTTTATTAAAATAAAAATACAACATGTTAAAATTTGTGTATAATTGGATTAATAACATATTATTATTTTGTATTTTCATAAAATAAAATAAAAAAATTAAATAGAATAATTGGTAATGTTGATTGATTTATTGTTGATTGATATAATGTTGATTGTTGTATTGATTTATTTTTATCTTTTTGCAAAATACGTAAATCATTTGTTTATGATTTATGTCCGAAAATAAACATAAATATAATTAATATTTATATTTTTTAGTATATATTTATTTAAAAAATTATCTTCTTTAATACTTAATAGTATTTAATAATTTAACTATAATGGTGACAAATGATACCGATGCAATTAAACATTTTTTTTGTTTATTCCATTACGATACATTATTATATATCGTTTAAATTTATTGTATTTCGATTTACTAAACCTTTTTTAATAATAATAAATACATACAAATGTAAAGAATTAAATACTGTATAACAATTTTCGATATAATAAACTAATACAACGTACATCTCATATGAATAATAATATACAAAATCATTACAGATGAAGCAAATTGATAAAAAGATTAAAACAGATTTATTAAATTTGAAACAGCAAAAGTAATTTATATTAAAGATGAAACAGTTGAATGACGTATATATTGACATTATAAAATGAATTAAAAGTATAAATAATTTGAAAGAAAAATTTTATAACATTAACATATTTAATCTGTATAAAAAATATATTATTATATTGAATTATAATATATAATGTATAATTATAATATATAATGCTTAAATAAAAAATGTAAATATAATTTTTTTGATATAAAATTAATTTCCATAAGTTTCCAATTTAATATTTTAAATTCATTAATATTATAAAATTATAAAATACAGTTTTAACCAGTTAAATAAAAGATGAATTATTAAATTGAAAACATATTCAAATGATTTATTCTCATAATCTATATGAACATTTCTTATTCTTAAAAATTATTTTTAAAAAATTTTTAATATTTTTTAAAGATGGTATACAATTTCGACATTATGATTATTTATAAATAGTATGTTTATAAAATATGAATTACAGTTATTGTATGCATAAAATATGTCGATAAAAAATCAAAATGATAAAATGAATATTTTTAAAAACATTATCATATAATGAATGTAGTTTTATGACTTTTTGAATAATTTAAAAATTTAATTTAGAGAGTAAAAAAGAGAAATACTGGAATATTTTTAAGTTTAACTACGTTTGTGCTTAATATCCCGTTAAACAAATGGCTACTGATACTTTGTATAAAATTATTATTCAAAATATGTTTAAATTATTAAATAAAGATAAAATAAATAGAAAAACATTGGTTTAATTTCTTTCAAAGTAGTCAGATGATGTGTTCAAAAATTTATACAGAACATTGCACAAATACAAAGCTTAAACTAGTTGATCAATAATTAATAATATTTATATAGATAATTCGATATTTTTTTATTTTCTTAAAAATAAAAAATCGGTTTCACGGTTCTTTGTGCAAGAAATAACAAAGCAAGTATATTGTAATTATGAACAGGTTCGATGTCCATTCCGAAATATTTTAATCAATAAATTTTTTATTTTAAGTAGTTTTCACATTCTTTGGTAAATTCGGGCATTCGGATCAATATAATTGCATTTCTCCTAATGTAGTTTCGCAAACAAAATAATTCTATTCTGTATTTGGCTCGATAAGTTGCGGAAAGCTTCAATTATGGGCACGAAATTCATTTTTATCTGTCTGTTCGATGTAAGCTGTCGGAGCCTTGGAAGGATCTCGTGAGATGAATCCCTGGCTGTTGCCCTTGACCAAGGACGGACGAATTGGTAATATGACAAAACAGCAGCTGGTGTAATCGGCGAATTTCTTCGGGAGTAGTGTCGTGGCGCTTACGCCCGTTTGACCTCCAATCGCCCTTGAACGAGGTTGTTGGGCGTCTAAGAGTAGACTTTGCTTTAAACCACCGTAACCGGAAAATCTTTTCTTTGCCTCTCCCACGTACCATTTCTCCCCCGAGTTTCGGATACTTTTCAACGAGCAATACCAATAGGTACTCAGTTTGGGTTCGATAAATTCTTCTCGGAGTAACAGTACTGTTCAAATATTTTTACTAACCTTTTGAGTCAGAGCGTAAAATTTTCATAAAATGTAGGATGAAATCTGAGAAATTTAAAAAGACTTCTAGATAAAGGTAACGAAAGCCCACTCAAATTAGTTAATGTATCTCCCTCCTACTTTTGCACTGCAATCAATAATTTTCGGTAAATTGTCACGGAAATATAATTTCAACGACATTTAACATGTTTATTGAATATGTTAAATTTGAATATAAAATTCATTTTTACACATGGATAATTTATTGTTAATTAAATAATATTTTGAACAATATTTTATTCACATATCAGCATTTTTTATTTTCAATTTCAATAAAATATTTCCTCTCTCGGTACATTTATGTAGCTTTAAGGAACTATCAGCAAATCATTATATTGATATTTATAAACATTAAAAGTAAAACAACATTTGCTAATTTTCCAAGTTAAAAAAAGGAAATATATTTTCGCTTACTTTCACTCTTATCAATATTGATCATTTAATTTGTGATAATTATTGTGAACAAATAGGAACAATACGCCTGGTGCTCGTACATACAATAATAAACAATACTTGTTTTAAATATGAAAAGAATAATAATAATAATAATAATAATAATAATAATAATTTTATATAAATAATAAAGCTAATGTAAAAAATAAAAAATTTTTGCTCTAATTAAAGATGATGCATTAGTTATATGGTAGTTTCAGGACCTATGTATTAATTTTAAATAACATATTAAATTTATTGAAATATTCAAATGATAATGTCAAAGTCTCAAATGGAAAGTTGAACATTAATTTTAAATATTCTTTATAGCACTTTACAGTAACCTTGAGAATTATACATTTTTTAAGTGGATACAAAACTAAACCCAAGTAATTTTGTATTTGCGAAAATTTAAGCAAAAGTTTACTGTTGATTAAATTAATTTATCTACGAATCTAAGAGTTGTTGGTGTGCTAAATTAATATTTGTTTTCGATATATCGAAATTCAACACATCTAAAAGAATAGTTTCTCGCGTGCTATGAAATTATGCATAAATTAATTTATTTAAGAGATTCCTGTTACAATATAAGCACACAGAAAATTTCTATAATGCAAGTTTCATCGATCCCTACAGAATTGTTGTACAAAGTATTTTCAAAATATTTTTTGCTTAAAGAACGTAAGTAGAGAAAGAGATGCTTATTTACGGTCAGTTGTGAATATTATGAAAATTATAAATTTACAGCAAGTTTCATTGCAATATTGTATTTGGAAAAAACATGATAACGCAGGTTTGAGCATAGTTTTTGAATGGTAATGCTCCATTTTGTATCTATCAAATTTCTTATTTAAAAGATGTGTTTTAAAGATTGTATTTGGCTGTTACAAGTAGCGAATCTCTAAAAATAATCTTTTCTTCCTGAAAAAATAATATGTTATCAGCAATGGTTATTAATGGATAGACAGCTACAAATATCGGAGTGGAAACTACTGTGACTTTGGTAAATAAAAAAATATTTGCATTTGCGTATCTGTAGACAAAGTACTTATCCGTATCTAAAAAGCTTATCGCTTTTTATTATATTCAGAGCGCAATGAAGTGGGAAATATCTGTAATATCTAAAACGATGTGGACATTTGGATAAACAAAATAAAAATATTATTGTTGAAGTGGAGTGACGAGTAGTAGGTGCAAAGCTCGATATATTGTTACAATCACTGAATGATTCAGTATTCCAAAATGATTTTCTGCTTTTGATCTACTGAAATTTTCGAACTTCCAGAGTATCTATCATTTTTTAAAAGGGGTCCAAATCCTTTTGACCGGGAGACCCAATCTCGGGTATCGGGATTGTGCAACCTATTGCATTTTCGCATTCTGAGGAAAAACGGAAATTCCAGAGGCACGTGAGCGTCGAGCCGAACGTGGGTTGGAGGGAGGGGAATGGGTAGCGAAAGGTAAGCCCGAGGCTTGTGGTGGCTGTCCGTGGCAGGGGGTGAGGCAGGGGAATAATTTTACGTCATTTCGCGTAATTTCGCCGAGGAGAACCGCCGTTTCCCTTCTCCCCTGCCCTCGAGGCCCGGAGATCGAGCCTCCACGCGATGTTTTTCTCCTTTCGCACTCGTCCACGAACGTACTACTTCCGAGCTTCCCAGTCGCGTCCGCGCATGCGTCCCAATTCCTCGACACTCGCTTTTTCTACTTTTTAGTTCGAGCGCGCACGCCGGCGCACCTCAAATCCCTCGGAATTCAATTCGACAGCTGCACATTTGATTAAGAGCAGTTGCGGCTGTTTTGTCGCATGTTAGTGCCATTGTCAGTGCCACTGCCACTGACACCGTTGACTGACACCACTGCTTTTGTGGGACAAACAATCTCTCGCAATAATTTTCCACTCTCGGTATTTTCGAAGATTTTCGGTCCAGCATCCATGGATCCCATCTTATCTCGTTCCTATTTCTACTCTTCATTTTCTCTTTTCATATTCTTTGCTCTCTTTTAATACTTCTTAGTCTCTTACTTTCTCTTATTTCACCTCTTATGTATTCTTTTCGAAATAATTACTGATTACCTAAACGCTCTCCTTTCCCAACCCATTCGATAATTTGATCAAACTACGAAAATTACACGTAGTTTATGTTTTTTTACGCAACAGCTCTAAGCCTTAAAATAATTGTCTCTTTAATCCCCAACATCCGAAATACCATTCGTTTCGTAAGTTCTTTTTCATTTTCAATTTCATTTTAATTTGCCTTTTCATTTTCCTCGCAATGACCTTACCGCTCAACAATTACTAAGTAATGAGTAGACATATTTTACTCTTCTTTCAAATTCATTAAATTATAATTGTCGCTTGACAGACATTGGCTTTTTGCCAAACATATTTTCGTGCTATTCTCGTTTTTCCTCAAAAAATTTATCAGGTAGTACAGACAGAGATATTATTGGGAATACCAGAATTGGGAGAAAAGAAAAAAAAACGGGGGGGGGGGGGGATCGACACGCGTGAGCTTGGAAGTGGGACAAAATGTATTTGAAGGGCACGTGTCAAAGCCCTCCTCCCCTCGGCGCGAACACCCAGCCGCCTTTCGCCGGCTCCAAGCGGAAAAGCCAAGGGGTCCGTTGCCTAGAAACGCCGTCACCGTCGCACCCGGGATGCGCTCAACAAGTCGAGCCTCCTCAGGGAGCGCGCGCGCCCGACCCTCGGAACGGGCCTCCAATTGCTCCGCGCAGAAGCAACTTTTAGCCGGGTTCACGATGGAGGGGGCACGCGATTTTGGTGTCCTGGCTAAGCGGTGGAATTCGCGATGCCCCGGGTCACGAAATCCGCTAACGTCTACGAGAACGATGAGGATGGTGACGACGACAGCGATTCCTCGTGCGCACACTCGCGCTGCCCCCGGGTCAACGCGCCTACAGCCGGGTGTGCGCGCAGAACCGGACTCTTTGCCACCGCCACCGCCCCTCCAATCCTTTCCCCGCGTGGCCCCTGCCCCTGAGCGGACGGACGGACGAACGGCGGCGCGGCCTCGCACAAGCGACGGCAGGCGCCGCCTCGTGGGCTTGCCGCAGTTGCGATATAAAGATGGAGCCGCGAGGATGCGAGAGATACTTGCCCACGGGAGACCTTCTCGCGCGCAGGAGGCGTTTCCTCCAGGAGGGTCCGCCGGAGCCAGGGTCCAGGATGAAGATGACGCGGAGCTCGGGGACGAGCGAGCTGATAAAGCCGGAGGTGAGCGCTCGGTCGGTAAGGGGGGCAGTGACAGCCGCGTCGCCACGTGACGGTGGCTGTCCCTTTTCTTCCCGTGTTGGCGCCGGAAGAGGGAACTCGCACGTGGCGGGACGTCCGCGAGCGACGCGGGTGCGACGGTCCCAGGGTGAGCCCCCTTCGGGTATGCGTGCGCGTGCGTCCCTGTGTCGTTGGTGCGACTGGCTGCTTTTGTCGACGTCGTTATCGTCGTCGTTGTCGTTGTCGTCGTCGTCGTCGTTGTCGTTGTCGTCGTCGTCGTCGTTGTTGTTGTTGTTGCAGTTGTTGATACTGGTGAGAACGATGGAGGTAGGACAGGTCCGAACCAACTCCTGCACCGGAGCCACCTTCCAGATCCGCGCAACTGGACACGCCACTTCGCTCTCACCTTTATGCCTTGTTGCGCGTAACATTGACTCGGTTGTGTTTGACATTTAGACGGATGGGAAAATGCGAATTTATAGCTCGAGGATATCGGTCGACTGTTGCAGAAGCACTAAATTATATGCTAATCAAGGTTTGACGAGTGAGATTACCGCCGGCACACATGCACGCACATCAACACACACGACCTGACGTTCAGTTATTCGTGACACCGCAGAAGAAAGATAAAGTAAATATTGCTTATGAAAATTTGTGTGCGGGAAGCTTGTCTAATCAAAAATTGAACTGCACGAAAAGCAAACGACAATTTCTTTCAAATATTTTGGGTTTACTTTTAGCAATTCCATGGGCTCTTGGAAATAGAACCAAGACAGAGATTCGCTTCGATAATCCTTTACTATAATTCAAACTTGAATTTCGCATTTTTTTTAATCGTCTACCGTAAATGACTCCACGTCTATTTTTCATAGTGGTTTTTTATTTTTTCTAGTAGGATTTTTTTATTTTTTATTGTTGGATAATACCCGGGAATTAAAAAGTAGAGGAAACAACAACTTTATTCTCAGTTTATAAAATATAATTGAGAATTATCAAACGATAATATTTATCGGACAAATTTGAAAAATTAAAAAACTTGTTAAACTACGGACTTTTCCTCGTAAACGAGACTTTTTATTCCAATTTTTCTATTCACAGATTACGATTGAGACTAAAAAATATTGTATTATCGGAGCACTTGATTTGGTATTGAAAGTTCTTTGTATTTGTGTAAATGCTCCTTCTCATATAGTCGTGTTTCTCCCATTTTTCCCAATTTTCACCCATCTACCAGTGCTTTCAACTCTCTCAGTCTCAAACTGCATCGAAGCTTCTTTTCCAATGCCAAAATCGATCACGACATGTTCTGGCACTCCAATACTCAGATTGTTGAAGTAATTATTACAAAATGGTCTTGAAAATTGAGTGTTCTGAAATCAATAGACTCTCGTTAGTATCGAACAAGCCACTTTGAGGAAAAAACAGTCGACTCTTTGTCGATCGATTTGTCAAAATCGGGTGGAGGGAGGGGGGCGCACGTCATGCACGAACTCGTGGTTCATTCGAAGACCTCGCAGGTTGCGTCTGCTAATGGGATGGAAAGACCTTAACCTTGAGCTCACAGACTATCGAATCATTAAATTTCTCAAGTTGTCGTCGTTGGACCAAAACTCAGAGGATGGCTGGAATTCTCTGTTCATAGGTTAGATTTGGATTATTGTATGTAGCTGAGGTATTTACTACAGGACCCGTTAACACAAACAACGCGTATATCAAATTCCAGGTGGTCCGGAGTCTCTTGGCCTCGTCTCTTTGTCCCAATCGAATGAACTAGATGTTGCGTTCCGAGTTATTGACTGTTCGAAATGAAAGGATAATTAATACTATTAAGAATTTGGAGCAGAACAGTTCTTTTTTTATACTTTTCTAGTGCAGAAAATGGAAAAAATTTCTATTGACGAGGAAATACAACAGGTGCAGATATTGTTAATGTTTTCATTGCAAGTAACTACAAAAATTCAACATCCGTACACGTAATCATTAATTGTTCTCGCTCGTGCTTTTAGAGCTTGGAATCATTAGTTTTAATTGTAAAAAAATTATTTTCTGAAAATTCCCCATCGAATGCACTCTTAAACAAATTTTTTTAACAACTTGGTATCCTGCATTAATTGGTCAAATAGACTCCCATTCCTTTGGTCAATTAAGCGAGCAGATGAGTTTCAGTACACTTTTGGCCGAGATGATACTTTTTCAAGGTCATGGAGGCTACGTACTAAACGCACATTCTACCTTACCGACTCAACCATTTTTTTTTTTAATTGCTCATGGCTTGAATTCACGTCGTTCACGTCGTTCATGTCGTTCAAATCGTTCAAATTGACTCGTGGGTACAAAAAACAACTAACCCATTCTAGTTGTTTCTGTAATTGAGAATTGATAAGCGTTAGTAGGCTGGCAAAATTTGATAAGAATAGATGCTGCTCGTTGACACTTCTCGAAGCTGAGTAGGCCAGAATTTGTAAAAAAGCGGGAATTTGGCAATAAAAAACGGGGCCGAGTTTTTGGAGGAATTCGAAGTTGTGCGTACGAGGGAAACGTGCCGTCGTGTGCACGAGACGCTCATAAATCCGTGGTCAACAACATTGCGTCACGCCGACGGAGACGATAACGAGGTCGCTTGGTTGTAAATCACCGGGCGCAGCGCGAGTTATCGGGTCTCGAGTTAGTTACCGGGGAAAGCGTAAAAATACGGAAGACTCGCGCTCGTGCCGAGGACGCGCGGTGCGACCACCACAGTGGAACGATGACGGGGATGCCGACGAGGAGGAAGAGGGGGTCGCGTTACGCGATGCCGGAGAGATCGATAGCGGGTGACTGGGACTGGGGCGAAAGCCGATGTCGACGTCCGTCTGGTGGCTTTTAAGCGGGCAACCCGAGGACCAGTCACCAATTGCACCACTGGACAAAATGCCTCGAGGATGATTTCGATTTTCATCGACTTCTGGCGCTTGTTCATTTGACTAAATCGACCAATTCCTTCGATTTTCGATAGCCCCTGGTGCTTTCACCCTAATTATAGGCACAATGCCTTTGTTCGCTTTGACATTTTTCACTTTTCAACTTGACTATGGGCATGAGTTGTGTGTTTCGTAATCGAAGTATCCCACCTCATTCTAGAGAACTGTGGCCTATCGATTACAGCTCCAATTTATAAATATAATTACACGCCATTTTATCTCGAGCATTTTTATTCGTGAAAACCAATTGATTATTTTGACAGATTTAAAGCGATCGTTACAGAATTGCTTTATTCTCTAAAAATTCATTTAAGAACTTCACAACAATCAACTAATTAAGTGTACATTAACATTGCGACCCATACTTAATACCACGGCAATCGACAATTGAGCAAGCCAATCAGTTGTAAAATACCATTGTATAAATCACGAATTCAATAGGTGGTAATGCAGTCTAAAAATTAGCCTTGAACTTGGGCTAAACAATTTTATAAGGAGAGTGAAATCTTTTAAAAAATTTTGACTTTGGTATTTTTTAAAATTAATTTTTTACAAATGTATAGTCTATAAAATTTGTACGACTAATATTTTCATAAAACATGTCCTTATAAATTTGTAAACTGGTTTACTGTAAAGGCGATTAAAAAACATACCGTTCGAAAAAATGGGAAAATACATTTCTTGTTATTTATTGAATTGAACTTGAGTATTAAATTCCTTCTTTTACACCAATTCAAAAACAAAAAAGTTGAAAGTATGTTCAGATTGTTAATAAAAAAGTATAGAATTCCGTGGTATTTTTATAAAAACGATTGTTATAGGTTTATAAAAATTAAAAAATACATGTACTTTTAATTTGTATTTTTAACATTAAAAAGAATAATTTATTATTAATAAAATTAATGAATTCTAGTACTAAAATATTTAAACTTCATTTCGTTATGGTTGCGTGTTTTTCTAAACTGCACTTCTGAACTAATTTATGCATAAAGCAATTGTACAATTGCCTATTGATCTCATTGATTTTCTAGATAATATATTCGTATTATATAAGAGATAGTGTGATTATAAATTTTTAAGTTCACCAAAAAAATAAGAACATCATATTTAATTAAATTTTCCGTTTTAACATTTTAAATAAAATATCCGTTTGAATACAACACAATTAGGCCATTATCGTGTTAAAAATTGTTCAGTTGAAAGGGGGGGGGGTCACTTTGGCACCCCCACAACTCATTTCAATTTTAATCCTAATAAGCTCCTAGAGATAAAATTTTTCCACGGATACCAATGGAATATAAGTGCAAAGCAATAAACGGATAATAAACAATATAAATAAATACCGAATCTTGGAGCTGGACGGAACTCTGGAGACTGAGCTAACTACCACCACTCCGACACCAAAGCGATCGAGGGAGTGTCGGTGTGAGTTGCAGCTCAATGCATGTGTACCGAGAAACACGTGGTTTGTCTTGTCATATCGAGTCGCTCTAATTATTGCAAGATTCCCACAATTACGTATTCTCCGATTGAGTCATGCGCGAGTCTGTGCGATGCTCAAAAAATCCCAGTCGCCTCGCTTCTATTCTGTAATTCCGTAATTCCGTAATACCGTATTTCAACTCCTAAAATCTTCTCATTTCCATCTCATTTTCATTCTCTATTCCTGCACGTTTCCGCGTTTAAACAGACGTATTAAACAGAACAAGTTCTCGCTCAAAATCTTCATCACAATAAATTTTTTCTCCCACATTTTTTACCACACCTTACTCATGATTAAACTGCAATTTGTTTCTCGGAAACGAGCGTTATTCGCCTTTTTTAATAGACGCTCTTTCAAATAAAAAAAAATTGTTGAAGTTGTTGAAAACTGTGGAAAATTGTCTACAGTTGATATTTATGAGTGAAATATGCTTGTTGTGCTTCTAGATTTTATCGCTTGAATTATAATTAGTCATTATTCCTAATACAAAAGTAATCATTCAAAGTTTGCGTAATCATTCATTTTTCTATGCTCTCTATGTACAAATTTTTTTTTACAGTTACTATTTTGCCATATATTTGACAAGATTGAGCTATTTGTCATATGTTTAATTGAATCATACGAATCTAATTTAATGCGAAAGTCGTAATTAAAATAAATTAAAAATACAAAACAAACTTACATTGAATGTCCGATATAGAAATTCATACGAATCAATACCAAAGTACGGAAATGCATTCTAAGATTATAAATTATTGAAAAATAGCCACGATGGCTCATTGCTCGAAAGGAATAAACAACAGATCCTAAAGGCAATAGAGGCTAATATAATTAATAATAACATTTGATCAATTGAGTTGGCAATAAATTAAAGAGATGGTTAAATTTTTTAAATTTTTATTAAATAGAGAGAGAATAGAGTATTAGTAAAGTGAAAGACAAGGCGTTTAGTCCGCACTTCGAATTCAAGAAATTCTGCGATCACTTTTTGGAATAAATACAATCTAGTGGAGATTTAGTAAGCGGCAATTGCAAAAAAGCAATGCAGACTTAACTGTCGATGATAAAGCCAGAAAATAGATATGAGTCGCGATGAATGGAATAGAATGAAATACCGCGAAAAAGAAAAGGAAAAAAGATAAGAAGTGAAAAAAATAAAGAGAGAGCGACATCTGTAAGTTCAGCTGCCGGCCCCTACGTACGTGAAGAAAGCCACCGACACCTGGAGTTCGGATTGGCCCCGTTCGTGCCTCGCCCCAGCTCCATATTGGTTGACTCGCGGGTGTGTCGCGACGGTGGCGGCAGCGCGTGACGTCACCCGCACGTCGCACCCCACACCCCCGTCGAATCGATGACGAAGGACCGGATCCGGAAGTCCTCCCACCACCAATACCTCCTCGTTCGAATCTCGCGCCTCCTTTCTCCGCTCGTCGGAGGTGCTGTGAATCTCCATTGATGCAGCCAATTAAATGACGTGTCTACCCGATTAGGTAGCGGGCGCCCAATCCGGTGGCGTTCGGCTCCTGGGGATGACTCATATGAATGGGAATCATATCAATCCCGTGAATCACTGGAAAATCAAAGAGGGAAATCGCAGGCTCTGCAGATAAATAATTTCAAGGCTTTCCTCGATTATTGGAGAGTAAAGGGATTTGATAAAAAGGGAAACTACTCTCGATATTTTATATTTTATATCTTTATATTATATTTGGATTTAACATGACTTCTGTTTCAATTAGATCATCCATATTTCAACCCTTTCAAATACTTAATTATTTAATAATCATATGCGGTATAGTTTTATATTTTTTATCATTTTATAAACTTCAGTTTTATTATCTAAAATAATCAAAATAAAGAAAAGTAACTATTGATCTAAAACATTTTTTATTCTAATGGCAATTTCCAAAATAATGTAAATAATAAATTCTTTAAAAAATATTCAACGTAGAAAAAAAATTTAGTTGTCGAATAAATACGCAAACATATTAATGATATTGGCATGTTTTACATATAAAGAGTAAATTTTTACATTTTGCATTATGATTTTTTTTTTAATAGTAAAACTTGTATTAGTCTCTTATAACTATAATTTTATTTTCAAATTAATAATATTCCGAAAAAAAAAATTTTGAGAAATACCTTAATTTATCCCAAAAAAAAATAATAATAAAAAATCAAGTCCGTCAATAGATACAAGAATTCTCTAGATAAACAAGTGAGTTATTTTTAAAATGCCGTTTTAATTATCAGCGTAACTTTTAGTTACACTGGAAGTTAAGAGAAATAATTATTTTGGTGACTGTGAATGTCCTCGGTGGACAATTTACCCAAGAAATAAATGTATTTTTTGCAATTTTAATTTTGATTTTTTTAATAAAAAAAAAGATTTGTTTCTTGAATATGTATTATTATCATTATTACTATTTATAAAAATCTCCATAATTGTTTTATGCGATTTGTATATTGCTTGAAAAAATTAGGGATTTTTAAATGCCATATGACCTCGAAAAAAATGTTGTTGGCCTCTAAATTCTATTTTATTTTTACTTTTTTACCTTCCTTTCTCAATTAAAAGAAAGTCTCAATATGAATACAAGCATATAAATGATCAATTATAAAATGTAAAAAATGCGACACGGGCATCGATTAATAATAATTAGTCTATTGTGATGAACGTTTTTATTATTCAATACCGTCATTTGTGTCCCCATCGTTTCTTGTACAAATATATATACCTTCGAATATCACTAATTATATTTTACTATTAGAGTGTAACTTGGGTAAATTTTTAAACAATAGATTCAAAATAGAAAAATCAGACCATTTAAATAATATCATACTTTACCTAAATCAAATATTAATTTAAAATTAATATGATAGTGCATTTCATATCGTACTTTAAATTTTTGTCGTTTTGTAGAATATGTGATTACAAACATAAGAAGTTTATGCCACAAAAATTGCATTAAAAATAGTATACAGTATATTTTATATAATAATGAAGTTAAAATTATATTTTAAATTAATTTTGTACTGACAATTAACTTAAAAGTGTTTTAAGAAATTACATTAATTTCAATTAACTTTGCTTGTTAAATTTATAATGTAAAAGATATATTATAATGTAATCAAGGGTGAATCAATTAGTTTTATTAAGTTGATGAATTATTACATTAACATAAATTATTATCCATTAAAAAATTAATTATAAATTGTGACTTCTATTTTAACTTTTTTTTTTCTTTTTTTTTTATTCTTAAACAATTTATCGAGTTTAATTAGAGAACTATAAATAATCTTGGTAATTTTCATTGTTACATGATAAACAAAAGCTTTATATCAACTAGCTTCGCATGTAAATTGTATTGCAATCGAAATACAGATGTAATATGAAATTATTAATAAACTTCATGTTAAGTAGTCAGATAATATTAATTATATATATATATATAATTTGAATATTTAAAATGATGAAAAATATTTTGCAAATGTTTTCCTGATAATCAAGTGAGCTCGTACCACTATATTTTATGCAACGGTTACTTTTATTCTATTTCACCAAAGGCTTATTCGTTTGTTTCCATAAATAATCAATAAATCATCTTGATCCATCTTTCACAAATCAGATGAGACTTGGTGAGTGTCAGGTTTTCAGATTTTAAAGAAATTAGTAGACTGTAATGAAAATAGTCTTTAGGTTTTGATAACGAGTTTCGACAAAAAAAAAAATCCGAATTGTCGTGTAAAAGCGAACCGCCAATAACGTAGACTTTTCACTCATGTGTCAAGCCATTCAGAAGTGAATAAAAATCAGTGATTCAAGGTCGCGAGTTCGACGAAGTGTAACAATCGCAAGGAAATCGCGCGCGCGCGCATACGTGGCCTATCGACCCAGATAGCCCCGCGTTGACCCAAATCCTCTCGTAGAGGATCTTTTAATCTATTTCTTCATTTTAAATTTCGAGGTTATTCACCCAACGAGAATGCACTTGCACTTTTATTTCAAGCAAATCTCCTTACTCATTCCTGGACTTGCCAAGCCCTAAATATTTTCCGACTAACAGAAGTCTGGGCATTGTTGCCTTAAGATTCAATCCTTTTTAAATTTTGCACTTCAAAATCTGGACCGCATAAGCATCAACTTCATTTGCTCTTATACTGATTCGCAATAGCAACTTTTGTAGTTTTATAAATATTTATTCGAGATGGTCGGATAATTTCCCAAGTAATACTCAACAGATGATTCACTACTGTATATTGAAAATTTTATTGTTCAATTTGATTTGATATTTTTTTATTTTTTTTTGACATTGATATTGGAAAAAGATGCATTGCAAATGTTTATCTTATTCAAATGTACAACATTAATAAATATTAAAACTCTCGTGTTTATATACTTTTTTTTTATTGACTTGGATTAGTAAATTTTATTTATAAATTATTTATTTTTCATATATCATGAAATTTTATTTAAATCACGTTGATCCACAATGCGCTCACACTCTTTGCACGTTCATTTCCTTGTAAGACAACGATAAAAATAATAATAAACAACAAGATATGACATCTTCAATGAGGATGATATCAAAATAATTTTATTTTTTATCGATAAAAAATATCTTACCTAGTAATTATAATGCAAGTTTTTATCATTTTATTGAGTGCTTACATTGCGATTTAAAATTTCGTAGGCTAACTACTTAAAAGGATTACTTATGAGATTCTAAAATGATATAATAAACATATTATTTAAATATCAAGGATATTTAACAATGCTTATAAAAATATGAGGCATAATTTTTTATTAATCTTCTGAAAGATACTGATAATATACAAAATTTAGAAATAATTGACCATCCAATCTTCAAAGTATCTATTATTCAGTCTTATACTTATGAACATGATTAAATCTTAAATCTATTTTCAAAACTTGATACATTAACAAAAAATTCCATTTTAAATTATTCCATCTACTTGTGAATATTATTAATACAGCTCATTGTATTTGCGTACTAGTGAAAGTAATATAAACAGTATTTGTTGATTAAAAAAAAACGCAGTTGTTTTGATCTTACGTTGAGGCTTGCATTATTCGGACCTCAGAGATAATAAAAATGTTCTTACATATTTTTTTCAAAATTCTGTATTAAAGTATTATTTTATATGGTTTTCCATAAAGCACAAGCTATAATCCAACAGACGCTTCTGTACATTATCATACTTGAAAACTAATGTTTTGCCACACTTTACAAAACGTACCATCGTATTTGAACAGTCTCAATAAAATTTACGAAAGCTTTAAATAAAATTTGCTCAGTTTCGTAAATACAAGAGACGACACACTACACGTTTTAAGGAAATTGAACTTGGTCTATGTAAATATACACACAGAACTCGGTAGAGAAGGCACGTGCGGTAAAATATTAGATACCGTAAAAGAAACGGATGCACGATAATGTAACACGAGTTACATTACCCTCACTGATATAAAAAGTTTTCAACGTCAGTGTTGGTATATAGAAAGGTTATAATCTATTAGTTAGATCCGTAGTTTGAGACATCGTGGGAGTCGTTTGTATTTTTGATCCTTCTGATCCACAAGTTTACGATCTATGGATCACTCCAGTCCTCTTCGCCGTACATACGAAAATAATAGCTAAGGACATGAAAATCGTGAATCCAAATATGTGATCCTTTACATTAATATGTACTCAGTTATTCATCTCGAGTTTTTTTATTTATTTTTTTTTTTATATAATTCGTGAAGTTGTGTCTAAATCAAATTCTTTGTCTTTTTAATGTCAATAGATTTTAATCGTTTGCGTTCAAAGGTGTAGCACTCAAATAACCAAGTTATCTAATTCTTTAATTCGACAGAAATTATAATTTACTGGTTAAACCGTCACTTTTCGAATGATTAAAGTTGATATTAAATACAAGTTTTACAGGGCTGTTAAAAGCTATTTTTAAATATATAATAAATTTATTTCAATAACGTTATACATCGTGCACTTTACAATTTTCATAATGATGTATTGATTTTTCTATTTAAAAAATATTTTAAAGAAAAACCTCTAAAATTCGCTTGACCTAGCTTATTTCCTTTCAGTACACCCACGCTACTACATTACAACAGTTTCGTAATCAACAATGATATAATAAGAAAAAAAACAAAAAGCGAAATAATATTCATTAAGTAAAATGATATTCTATAGATTTCTATAATAATTGATATAACAGGAGAAACAAATGAAACATTCGCCCGATAAATATCATTATTTTATGTGGTACTGTATAAAAATATTTTAACAAACGATACTCGTAACAGAAATATCTTAACTAATAGCTTAAGTTTAATCAATAACTTCAATTATTTTTTAAATAAAAATGATGTGTTCATCGAAGAATAACAAATAATACTTGCTCCAGACTATCACATTTCAGGTTGATTTTAATATTATCATAATATAGTGCACAAATTACACACTGAGGTGACAGTATTTTACCGCAAGTGAGTTAATTATAACATTTTGTCCAAGTCTTCATATTGCACTTCAGCAGAAAAAATAACGTGTAATATATTTATCAGTATTTCCTATTAAATAATAATTTAAATAAATTATACAACATTTGTTGACGAATGGTTGGATCTTGAATTTATATTAAAGCTATTAAATTATGTGAGCTTTCAAAATTGTAATCAATATTTTATGGTATATTAATTTCTGTACCAAATTTTTTAATACCTCAGTGAATCTATTTGTAATTTAATAAATACATTTTTTTAATATCACTCCTGTTTATTTTGCACTCCTTCCTTTTGTTTATTCACATTGATGTTAAATAGATACTGTTCGCCGATCGCATCAAGGGTTAGTAGTTGTTACCAAACGCATCTTATAATTCTCAGTATCTCGAATCAGTGTCTCAGAATCTTCCATGAATCCTTATGAGTACTAAGATCAGAACTAATAATCATCTAAGATTCATAGAGTCTGGGAAAGATAATGAGCATGCATCATATTTACGTGCTTCTCTGAATATCATTGTTCTTGATAAATTTTAATAATTAAAAAAACTAAAAGCAGTTTTATTCATTAAAATTCAACATGTGGTCTAATTTTTTTCAATTAATAAATCATTTTTAATTTATTTATACTAATTTCTATTATACTTAATTCATGACTTTAATGGCATTTCGAAAAGTACGCAATGTGCTTTCTAGTACTCATTATTGTGCAGTTATGATTAATATTGATTTTGAATATTATTATGTAGATCTCACAATAGATTTACGACCTTATATAGGAACATTAATTTAATATTTTTACAATATCAATGTTATATTAATGTAATTATAATGTGTTGTTTGATACTTATAAATTATGATAATCATATTTTTATTTTATCAAAATACAATTAGAAATCCATTTCACATTTTAAAATCTTTCATAGATAAGAAAACATGTATATAATCTTTAAAAAATTTAACCATTCACGATGAACAAAAAAATATGCGACAAAAAAAGTACAATAATTAAAAGTTGATATAAATAATTTTCGTGCAATGTAAATGTATGGAGAACATTATATTAATTAAAAGAGACCTTGAAGATTACAATTAATGAAAAGGTTATTTTATAATGTATTCTTTAACTACCTCTATTTTATATCATTCTATAATTTATGTCATACTATACCATTTGTTTTATGGAATATTTAGATTTAGATATATTATGTAACGTTTAATTTTTTTAAATAGAATTTTAATATAATTAAATTAAAGCTATATAATTATATTAAAGTTAGCTTAAGTCTTGAATAAATGATCATAATGTAATTAACTGAATTAAATCAAATAAATTTTTCACCTTCCATGCCTTTTATAGTCAATAATATACCGATAAGGAAAAATATATTAATTTTAAGTGTAATTCAATAAAATGTGACACTTATTACAAGTAATAAAAAAAACTATTGCTTATTACGTACCAACCTGCAATGAGGACAAATTGACATTGTTACATTGATGCCAATTAGAATTTTTTCATACAATGTTTTTTTCATTTTATTTTATTTATTTCGTAGTATTTTTTTATTTTCTATATAAAGTTTAAATTCATTTGCACTTAAATTATTTATCTAATTATTATTTTACTATTATAATGTTTGAGTAATTTTCTTTCCATTAATTTTATACTTTTTTTTATAAATATATAATCGAATTACGAATTGTAAATTATTGACCAAAGTACTGAAACATGATTTTAATTCTATTTGAATATTAGTTTTTAAAGCTAAGGTATAATGTTCAAAATGATAATTCATTAAAACAAAAATGTTACTTATTTACATTACAATAATTACAAAATACATAAATAGTCTTTTTATGGAAAATATAATTACACTCGGATCTCATGTAAATATTATAAATATAATAATACATGTAAAATTAATTCAAACATTCAAATTCACTAATATTTTTAATGAATTTGATGCTTATTGAAAATGAAATGAATGCCTCCATTGAAATACAATTAAATCCATTATCAGAAAATAAAATTGGTTAGATAAGCATGAAATTATTAGTCGATACGGAGGAGGAATTTGTTGCAAAAGCAACACTACGCGAGTCATTGGCTTTTTTTATTATAATTAAACATCTTTACTTGTTTACAACTGTTTGAACAATTACTTTTCGACAAATTCAGATAAGCTGCGTTTATTACTTCTTGAGCTTCATCTGATAGAGTTATTATTATGTGTATAATCGTATTCAATGTGTAATTAGCCATTACATACATTACAAGCACTGTCTATAGTTTTGAATTAAATAGATCGATGTGATTTATCAAAATGATGATGGTAAGCACTTGTAATTAAAGTTAGTCAAAACTATTTTTAAAATATAATATTTAAAAAAAATAAAAACCTATTTTATTCATAATCTTGAATGTGAATTTTATCAATTGATTTTTAATGCATTTTTTACGAATTTTATTTATTTCATTTTTCATATTAAAATCGCTGCTTCAAATTCAATTTTACTTATGTCGGAGATTTTTATTATTTCCAATATTCAGTATTAGTATTTATAATATATTGTAATAAATTTTTTTGAAAATTTTTAAGTAATTAGACTTTTATCTACCTTTTATATTTTTTAAAAAAAACTATAAATTTCCTAAACTGTTTAGATGTATGATTCGATATAAATTAAAATTATTCATAAATTTAATTTATTTCAGTATAAAATGTGTAAGGGTATATTTTTATTTAAATAATATTGATATTGATAAATCTTTCAATAAATATTTAATATTTAAAATAATATTCAAATAAAATAAAAATATTATTAAAATTAATATCATCGTTTCAATATATATCTTTTTCTTAATTAATTTGTTAAAATCAATTAATATTTAAAAAATAATGAAGATGTCAAATTAATTATGCATTCTTTATTAAATTATTGTTAAACAATTTAAACTATATTTTTATTTTATTATAAATTAACATTACATGGTTTTAATGAATATTACCTAAATGAAAATGAAGATTTTCTTAAATAGTTCAAATAAAAATTAATAATAATAAATTTTCTTAAATAATTTTCTTAATTAATTTTAATATTGCTCCTGTTATAATTTTTAATATAAATTCAACAAACGCATTTGCTGATAGATACTTCGTTATGAATATCTTTATTTCATTCGTTGACCATTAGTGAAGTCATGCATATTTATCTCGTGGTTTTATCTCAAAAGAAGAATAGTTTTATCATATTATTAGCCATGACTATAATGGGAAACTTTAAAAGTTTTTGCTTAATTTCAAGTTTGTGTTGACGAAATAATTTTTATCGTCTTATTTCGTGACATCATCTTTGTGTTTGTCGGGCGAATTTATTATCTATTTTATTTATATTTCTTAAACAGCTCAATATTTATTATTGTGTATTAATTTATGCATATAAAAAAGTACTGTTTTTTTGAAAAAATTTAAACATATTCCTTGTTTTTTTTTAATGTATGACTTAAATTACTCTAGAAATATTTGTTGAAATATTTTTAATTCAATTAAAAAATTTATGAATTTTTACATAATTTTTTTAAAAACATTATAGAAAGTTAAAATAATAAATGTCTTGCAGATAATTTTATTCCTTCGGAAGTACCAATTCAAATTTTTTATGTAACAATTGGTATATTATTGTGAAAATATTGATAGTGAATAAAAGCACTAGTCATATTAATAAATATGTAATTATAGCTTATAACGGATTCATTGAAATACCTAAATTTGTAATTTATAAATTATCCCCTCTTTTCCTGATATCAGTGTAACAATTAATAATGAGTTTAACTCAAATTTAATATATGAGCAAATTTTCTAGATACCTTAAATTATTATATAACCTTATAAATTGTATATATTTATATTTATTTTATCATAAATACTCATTAAATCCAATTATTATAGTGTTACTGTTATTTTGTAAAAACAATATTATAAATCTGTATCTAAATTAATTTTACATCTTGTAATATATTCAAAGATTTGAAATAAAATAATCACATATAAATAAAAAATAATTTTTCATTAATCGTTTTATTCTATTATCAAAATTGTTATTACAGAAGTACTAAAAAATTAAAGAAAATTTATATTTGCAATATTCATGGCTCAAGATGAATGATTTTAATTGTACATCATTTCATCGCTCATGATATAATCATCATTTCATTTAAGATAATATTTAATGTTTAGAAAGATAGTTTAGTAATTTAGACTTTAATTTTTCTTAAATATGTGAAAGAATTTTTAACATAAAATTACCTTTTAAACTTATTTCGGTTATATGGAAACCGTGAAACGCATGCTTTTAAACGAACCGAAAGAATTTCAGTTAAATATTTCAACTTTGAATCTGATCATTATTTGTATTTGAGAGTACAATTACCTTGAGACTTAATAAATTATTTGAAAGCTTATCTCCGCGGTTTCAGACACGCAAAGAGCATTGAAACCGCACGACTGCGCCTATGTTTACTTGTGTAATCAATGCGTGTTTACCCGTGCAATTTTAATATTTCATTCGGTGGCTGTGCCGTTACGTGATAACGTGGATGGGTGCTGTAGTCAGTAAATGTTGCGAATACAAAATGAAGGTCAACCAAGGGCAAGAAACGGTCAAGAGCTTTTGTTGCTCGATAGTTTTCCCTCGTGTTTCCCTTGCCCTAATTCACACACATACACATATTTTACGGTAAAACCATAGTTTGAGTTGTTGTAAATGACTACGAGACACTAAAATTGAAGCCCATTGATAAAGACCAAAAGAAAACTCAATTATATATTTCGCCATTACTGAGATAAGTATGTGGAGCATATTTTTAAGCAAGAATTTCGCTAAAACAGATAGAATGCAGACAAGGCGAAATCGATGAACTTTAAAAATTTTTTTTTCCAGCAGTTTATAATTCTCAGTAAACAAGGAATAATATTTATAATATTTGTATAAATTATTTGAATTTTTAACGTTTTAATGCGTAATAAAAAAGTTAAAGAGTTAATGTATTTGCTTGGCGCTTAAGAGAATTACTAAATAACATAATAGTCGATTTCTCGATATAGGTTATCAATATCTAAATTAGGTTAATTGTGTTATCGTTATTTCTTAAAACAATTTTTTTTATTTGAACTTAGAAAAGAATTTGAACTTTAAACTAGATTTAAAAACTTTTTTTTAATAGATCTCGATATTTTCCTAGTTTTATTGAGCTAGAAAATCGGAGAAAATAAATTATACAAATATTTATAATTTTTAATATTTTATAAATTTTAATATTTACAATACTTTTAATGAATTTTAAATGTTAATAATATTTGACGAATAAATAAATAAATAAATAAATAAATAAGATAAAAAGAAATTTTAATGATTCTTATTTATTATTCTGAATAATGATTTATATTTGTTAAAAAAAAGACTCTACAATATTAGCGAATTTAAGAATTGCAATTTTTGAATTATTTAAAATATCACTCCGTCACTCACATAATTTTTTAATTATTGGGAATTTTATTAAAACTATATATTTTTAAAACCTTGATATAATATGTTTTTTCGATATTTGCGGTAGAATATATTTTTACACGACACATTTCCTGCTTGTAATTATGATGTCAAATCGTATGAAATTAAAATTTTAAAAATAAATTTTAGTATTGCTATTGAATTATGAAATATAAAGTTCCTACGAATATTAATAATGCTAAATGCTAAACTTAAAAATTTAAAATTCGAGAAAATTTATCCGAAATCCCATTTGCTTTAGATTCGAGATGCGTGCAAGGATTTGGTCCTTACGGATGAGCAGCTCCGACTCGTAATGGAGCGACTTAAACACGAAATCAAAAGAGGATTAAGTAAAGAGACTCACAATGAAGCTATTGTTAGATGTTACACAACCTATGTTCAGGATCTTCCCCAAGGCATTGGTGAGATTTGGTTTAAGTAATTTTAGTCATAAATATTTTAAAATCGGTATAAAATTCGAAAATTTTACATTATTTGGGGACTTTTCGATTATATTTTTATTAATTATAAAATTACCCAACACTAGCATCATAAAGAGAAGAAAATGTGCTGGAAAAATAACAAAAAATATCTTCTTTTTTTTTTAAGAAAATGCGATTGTTAATTTTTATCGTTCGATGGGTAAATAGTTTTTCTAATAAAAAAAAAAAATTAACTTTAACAATAAAAAGCTGTACTAAAAAATTCGTATAATCCGTGAAATTAACAACCCATAATTCTGCACTAAATCAGCTTTTTTAAATAAGTAATTGATTAAGAATTGCTTTCTCTTAGAAATCTCTTATTGCAAATGATCGGTGTTGTTAATTAAAGCTACATATTATATTGTTTAAAATATTTAAGAAACGTGTTTCTAATAATTAATATGAAACGGAATTGAGGCACCCATTGAAATTCAATTTCAAGAGATTTCGATGAGAGATAAAGTACAGGTGTAATACTTCAGAAAAGGGAAACTTCTTGGCATTGGATCTGGGTGGTACGAACTTTCGTGTTCTGCTAATAACCCTGGACGGTCAGAATTTCGACATGAAAAGCAAAATATACGCGATACCGCAGAGCCTAATGCTGGGCACTGGGAAACAGTTGTTCGACCACATCGCTCAGTGCCTCGCACTTTTCGTCAAGGACCTCAAACTCGAGAATGAGGTCCTGCCCCTGGGGTTCACCTTCAGCTTCCCCTTGATGCAGCAGGGACTGACCAAGGGTTTGCTCGTCAGGTGGACCAAGGGTTTCAATTGCAGTGGCGTTGTCAACGAGGATGTCGTCGCTCTGCTAGAGGAAGCCATCGCCAGGAGAAATGTAAGCCTTTTGCTGAAACGTTCTCTTTCCTTGCCCCTTTCTTATTTTTCATCATCAAATTCTTCACCATTACAAATTTAATCTACAATTAACGAATTGCAAAGCTCGATAATTTTAACTAAATCTACGAGACTAGTATTTACTTACATGTAATTGAGCTTTATTATATCAAGCGTCCAAAATGAAATACATGCTTTGTACTTAAAATGGGGATTTTTTGATAAATTACTTAATTTATCCAAACTCAATATGATAGAGTTTGAGAATTGAGTTAATAGATTATTTTTATGACAGTTTTTGAAATCGAATATGTATACAATCAATTGCATTTGATGCTTTTATAATTAAAAAATCTCGCAAACATTTAAAATGCAATGCTAATGATTGATATATTTCTACCAAATCATTATTCTTTTTTTTTTTTGTTTTACAATATAAATAATATTATTGATTTAGAATGAAGATTATAAAATTGAATATCATGAATTTTTATTCAAAACATTAAACGTAGTAACATTATTTTAATATTAACTGACGAGAATATTACCAACATGTGCATGCAGAGATAGTAAAATAGTTTATATATATTCACCCTTATTGGCGTTTTTATACAAATATTATATTTTTAAAGATATATTTTAATCTATAAAAATAAGTGCTATAAATATGGAAATTTTTATTTATAAATGAATAAATTCTTATCCATTATAAATATATAGGTATTCAGGTATTTTAATTAATAAATAATCAAAAATAAAAAATCAAAATTACACAACTAAATTAATTTGAATAATTGTTTTGGGATAATGTCAAGTCATTAATAAGTATCGGTTTAAACACCTATAATTTATTAAAAAAAAAATAAAATTACATGCTTTTACATTGCTCTTAATACGCTCAGTAATAAAATGTGATGTCTTTCCAATTTCTAACATGATTTTAATGCACTTGAATATTGATTATTTCAAAGTTATAATGTTTGTCTGTTTGCATTTTTCTTAGTAACATTTGTTAATTTATCTTTAGTAATTAAAAATTAAATAAAATAAATAATCAATCATTTGATGAAAAAATTTCACTAAATAAATAGCTCATGGCGGTTTTACAAATAAAATCTGAAATTAATGTTCATTTATTAAAAAATAGGACGTTAAAATCGACGTGTGCGCAATTTTAAATGACACTACCGGAACGCTGATGTCCTGTGCTTGGAAAAACAAGAATTGTCGCATTGGCCTCATTGTCGGTAAGTTTATAATCGATGCCATACGTGCAAATCATAATATACTTTCTACATAGGTACATACTGAAAATGCCAAATTATAATATGCATCTCACTTCTGACACTCACTTTCTTTCTTTTCTTGCTGACGTTTAAATTTATCCCCGTTTCGTTTATTCCAACAATTGTTTCATTGACTACCTATAAATAATGTGACCATTTTTAAAAACTTTATAATAATATTTAATACTATTGTATAAATAGTTTTTACGAGAAAGGGCAATTTTTTCACCCGTACTCAGAAAATATTAAAATTTATTTTATTATATATTATAGAGATTAACTAATGATTTATTTATTCGCTAAGCGAAATCGTCGTAGATAAAACTGATATACATGTATTCTTTTTAATTTTGATAATAAAATATTTGGATAAATGCTTATTATTCCTGTTAATATTAATATTAACATTAATAAATGATAAAATTTAATATTTTAATTCAAGGTATGAAATTTTGTTTTCAAAGTAAATTTACTTTTCTTTACTATATTTAAAAATATTATTGTTTTTCTTATAAAGAATTTTAATGGTGGAAGTGTTGAACGGGCCTGACTTGGCTAAAATAAAGTCAATTGCAAAGTGGCAATGAAAAATTTATTATTTTATTTTTATAGATAAAAATTCATCAATTATTAAGATATTTGTAAAGTAATGTATTAAATGAGGTATTTTTATCGGTGATACATTAAAAAATTAAATTTGTATAAAACGTAATGGCCGATTTGATTTTGATGAAAAAAATTGTTGTAAAAGTAGTTTCCTCGTGTAATTGACGTAATATCAGCCGTGAGATCAGTTTGAATGGTGGAATTTTGAGTTTAACTGCGCACACTACAAAGTAACTTTTCCTTCCACGACTACCTCAAAGTGGCACTTGGGTTGGTTAATAAACGCACAAAAAAGGAACGCGGACGTTGTGAACCGAAAACTCATAAAAAGCTTTGACCTCTGGTTCTAGGGACGGGCAGCAACGCCTGCTACGTGGAGAAAACCGACAACGTCGAGTGCGCGATCCCAGGTCGATATGCCGCACACAAGCAGCACATGCTCATAAACACCGAGTGGGGCGCTTTCGGAGAGTTGGGCACTCTCGACTTTGTCCTCACGGAGTTCGATCGGGACATCGATAACAACTCCATTAACCCCAAGAAACAGATATTCGAGAAGATGATATCGGGGATGTACATGGGGGAGCTTGCCAGGCTTGTCTTGGAAAAGCTCACTAACGCCGGGTTTCTCTTCAGCGGCAAGTGCTCCTGTGACCTCAGGAAACGGGGCAAATTCTTCACCAAATACGTTTCGGAAATTGAATCGTAAGTACCCGACAATCGCCAACTCTATGAGCCTGATTTTTGTTTTTCGCTTACCTATGAACACTGCGTTTTCTATTTTGCCGGCAAGCTTTTTGCGGTTGATAAATTGCTAAAAGCTATTAATCCTTTGAAGCGCGGGATCGTTATTAGCTTAGCCGAGCGTCTGCTTATTGACCAACTTCTATCTGAGTGACTCATTATCCAGGAAAATTTTTAATCTCTTTTTATTTGGATAAAGTTGAAAAGACACTTTTTAAATTAACAGAAAAGCCAGAGATTATTTAACAGATAAATTAAAAATCACTAATGACATGTTCAAACTTTTTCAACCAATGCATCAAACGCAAAATCTGGATTCAATATTATCGCATTGTATGGAAGAAGGGTGTTTGTATAATAAGCGCAGGATTAAAATTCCATCCTTATAAAAAACTATTGATTTCAAATTTGTCACTAAGAAAAATTTCATGGTTAAAGTTTGATTCTGTTTAAAGTTCAAGTGAGCTCAATCTGCATTTGTGGATTTCAGTGATCCAAAAGGGAAATACGCAAACTGTCGGGAAATCCTGGCGGAGCTGGGAATCAGAAATGCGACCGACCAGGACTGCGAGAACGTGCGGTACGTCTGTTCGGTGGTTTCAAGGCGGGCGGCTCACTTGGCCTCGGCCGGGATAGCGACACTCCTAGTGAAGATGGGCGAGAACAACGTCACCGTCGGCGTCGATGGTTCCGTGTACAGATTTCACCCTCACTTCCATGATCTGATGGTCGAGAAGATCAGCACTTTGCAGCAGTACAAGGTGAGCTCGAGTGCCAAATCAAATAAATACATCCTTTCGCACATTTATTAGTTTAGCGAAATTTATCATTTTTGTAAGAAAAATTAAGTGGCGGAGACTCAAATTGTAGCAACCGATCGAATCATTTACAGCAAAGCACTCCGAATCTAAGTAAAACCGAAGAATAAAATCTAAACGAATGCTTAAAGGTTTCTTCGCAAACACAAACAAGCACACTGACAAAATTGAAAATAAGGAGAAATTGCTAAAGGGCTAAACTTTTGTTTCAGTTTGATCTGATGCTCTCAGAGGACGGCAGCGGTCGGGGTGCGGCGTTAGTTGCTGCGGTCGCCTCCCAAAAAATGTGAAGATAAGCGGCAAGGCCGTTTGAAATTTACATAAAACTTCTAAACTAAAATATACGTGTATACTAATGAATACATAATGAATTTTGAAAAGCAAGAAATTGGTCCACTTCTGTACATAAAGCATTAAGAGTGCACAAAGAGCGTAGGCTAGATTAAAACTTAAACAATACACAAAACGAGAAATACTGGAATAGCAAAATTCATAAACACCCGTTCTCGGATTATCTGCACAAGAATTATTGGGTTATTAAAAGTCCGCGATTGTTGAACGCGCGAAAATGAAACCAAATGTCAAACAATAGCTAAAAGTGAATTTTATTGATATTATTATTATTTATACGTTCGACGTATGGACTTGCTTCGATTTTATTATTGTATTGTACTGTTAGCCTGATCTTCAGAAAGAAGTGCGTGTGCGATTGTAGTGATTGTTCCTCGTCGGGAAGATACATGCCGAACGATTGTTCTTCGGTTCGTTTTACTGATTAATCGTTGATTTATATATATAGAATTTTCTTCTTCTTCTTCTCCTCCTCCTTTTTCTTTTTCTTTTAGTTCTTCAAAGAAATATACCCCAGGTTATTTGCGAAAAACAAGATCTTAAAAAATACAGGAAACTGCGACATATATTTTGATACATAAAAATCCTCGCTATCGTATTTTTAACATGTAAGTGAATAAACGTGTTTTTCTTTTTAAATAAGTTAAAAAAATTTAGTCCAATTCGTTGGAGACCGACTTTCCTTTTTATTTATTTTTATTATATCGATTTTATTATCGTTAATTATCGAATTCGTTTTAAGAATTTAGCACATTAAATGTAATGAATGAAAGCTTAGCTATAACTCCATATCATTCAATATAATAAATTGTCTACAACGTCATTGTAATTGATTATTATATTATATATTACCAAGGTTATTCTATAATAAATTCTACGGTGTAGTGCAAGAGTGCTAAAGACCATTTGTGTCGACCAGAGAAAAATAATTTAAATTGTGAATGTAAAGTCTGCGATCGGGGACTTCTATATTTTATACTAACACGGAAATGACAAAATACCGATCGAGAATATATTATTTTTAAAATTTAAACATAAATTCAAGAAAGAATGTGTATTTATTAGTTTTAAATCCGATAATGTTAACACAACTAACGATGGTTGAGTCGCAATTTGTTCTTATTGCAACAGTACCAACTTGAGTACTGGATCACGTCGCACAAAATATGAATTATTTCTTCGTTAAACTATTTTTATATTAATGACACAGTCATATCGCAGATTGTAAATGTAGCGAAAACAATGATTTACATAATCTATTTTTAAAAAAATGCAAATAATAAAAATGGGTTTTCAAGTAAATTCCATTTGATAAGTGAAAAACCGACACCAATGAAATGTACTGCGCGAAACTTGCCTTTTCTAGAAAGCTTGTGCCTAGTAAACATTAACCACGATAAATAAATAAAAAGAAAAGATGTTTGTTTTAAAAATTCGGCGTCAAAGCTCTACTGCGGCAGACGATTTATATTTGAATATATACTTATAAACACATTCTATAATTTCATATTGGAGAAAATAGCCGGTAACTTTTACACATTCATCGACTCTAAATTTACCATTGGCATTTAACGCGATATATATGCAACGAAACAAAAAAAGCGATCATATTTGTTGGTTCATTTAAATTATATATGTAGATGTTTATGTGCGTACGTGTTTTTCGATTGAGCATATGCAAGGGAGTTGAGAATTTGTAAAAATATAAAAAACTAATAGCGATGGTTATAATAGTATCAAGAAATGATGAAAGCGATGACAAATTTTAATTCAACGATTTATCGAATAATTTTATTTTGGAATGTGACTCAATGTAAAGGTAAATTATTGAAAGATTTCTTGTCCCCGATGATGATGATGACTTTATGTAATATAAACCTGAACACATGATTGTTATCTTTTCACCTGCGATAAGTAACGTGAAATGTTTGTAAGAACATGTGCGAGCAAATTGTATAAAATTTAATTGTATTTTCTTGTTCAATTTTTTGCTTCAATTTCCACTTAAAAGCTCGAGGACGTTTCGTATTTTTTGTTTTATCGGTTCGAATAGACGCAAAGTGCTCCGTCATTTGTGCAAACTCAAGTCGGTGATGAAAATATCAAGTTGTCCTCGCTTGTGAATTCAATTGAAAATTATTCAAGAAAATAATATTTCGTGCCATTAATCATGCTAGAGAATAAAATAGAATAAATGTTTAAAAAAAATTATTTTTGATACATAAGTACTCATGAAATAACATTACCCTTATTAAAAAATAATAAATTTATAATTATAATATATTTTAATTAAAATCATTTTATTTTGCCCACAATTCCTTTTAAGTCTTACATATTTTAAATTCTGACTAATATTCTCTTTTAAAACTAATAATACAATGTAAAAATTAATAAAATTATAAGTTTAAATGATATGTTTTAATATTTAATGATGTTAAATTTAAATTCAAAGTAAATGTACGAAAAAATACTTAATTCATTCTATTAGATGTATATATATGTATGTACTAATTTATTTTAATATAAATAATAAAAGATATGGGTAAAAGATGAAAGTAAATATAACAATGAATTCATTTTCTAAATTTTCAATTGAATTTTTGAGCGATAATAAAAAAGATTGTAATTATATTCTGAAACCAAGATTATTTTTAAGGGGGTAATAAGATAAATTTTAATATAAAATATATTCTTTAATTGCGATTATAAAACTTTATTGTCACCTGCAAGATATGTTAAAAAGGTTTTCAAAATATTAAAAACAGATATTTCTAACAATAACATGAGTTTTAAATTTTTAAAAGATAAATTTATGATTGGTTTATTCGAATAATTTCAATAAAAATTATAAAATTCATATATTTATTTGAATTTATTATTTTTATCTTGCTTGTTATTAATAAAACATACGATACTAAGTAATAATACACAGTGTGTGCTATATGCAGGTGCTATAATACAGCAAGAAAAGATGTAATTGTAAATAGTCTTTATGAAGTTAACTATTAAAACCATAATTCTCAAAATTATTGCAATTGAATAATAAATACAAAGGACATATGAATTAAATTTCGATTGATCCACATTCTTTTACATCCAAGAATAAATATTGTTGAATATATAAACATTGAAATTGCAAAATAAAATATGGAAATATTACTTTTTATTTTATTTGTCTTAGTGAAAATGTTTCAGTATTGGAATATTAAAAGAAACTTAATATCTTATATAAATAAATTAGTTGATAATAATGTAAGATTTATTTATTTCGAGAAGCACTGTTTTATAATTTTTGTAAACTAACATGAATATTACAGATTTTAATTCACGTGTAACTATATAAAAATATTTGTTTCTGTATGATTTAAAAAAAAGCATTATATTACTATATAAATATTACTATTTAAAAATTATACAAGTATAAAAATTTTTTCTTAAAAATATTTGTCATTGTATTGTTTTCAGACCATAAAGTTATTTAAACCTATTGCAAATATGAATCAAAAATATTTTACTTTTTAATAATTTGAAAATATATATCATTATGGTGCATAATTTTTTCCCGTAATAATAAATTTATATTCCTTTTTAAATATTTTAAAAAATTAAAAAATCTTTATGGTTGATAATTTTTTAAAATATGAAATGAATTGAAGGTAAAAATGATAATTGATTATAAAAGAAATTTTCAACAAAAACTTATAAAATTGTATGCTTTTTTTATAAATACAGATTAAATAATTCTAAAATTCTGGATAATTAATTTAAATAGTAAAATATATATCTGTTTTTGAAAGCTGTAATTTATTGAAAAATATTTACATTTACAAAAAATGATGTTTATAATAATTTTTTATGACGATTAATCTCTCTCTCTTTCTATATATGCGCGCGCGCGTGTGTGTCTACTTATATCGGTATAAATTTCAAATATTTTTATTTTTAGAGAAACTGATGGGTTAAATGATTTATTCAGAATAGCAGGTTATGTAAAAGAAATTTTTTTAATAGCTTTTAAAATATTTTTTAATAACCTTAAAAAAAGTGCGATAAATTATCAAAGTTAATAATGTAAATTTTGATTTGATTAATTTAATATGTTCGTTTTAATAATAAAATTCAGATTATTGTAACGGTGACCTTTAAAGAAATCATATTTATACACGAGTGGAATATTTGAGGCAAATATTAAGTTTTAGTTATAACCATGCAACTGATGATATAATTTATGAATTATTTTCTTTAAAAATACAGATTAGTAATAATAAATTTAACTTTTTATGGGTAAGTGTATATGTTCAGCATTACAGTAAATAAATATTTACTAAAATTTATTCGTTTGTTCCCTAAGCCACGAAAAATTTTGTATTTATTTAAAATAGACAGACAGACAGCTTCTATAGGGCTTTGAGTAAATTATATATTTTAATTTGATCTGTTCTCGTGCAAGGTTATTCGGGATAAAGTGACATGTGCT